>OZ020189.1:136165326-138565326 GCA_963971165.1 Philopedon plagiatum | reverse complement strand
CTTTGAAAGTGACAGGGATAGTGCTATACCTTCATAGTAGTTATATCACTGTCTAAATACATAAGCAAAAATAAATATAAAATTGCTTTTGTTGGACTTTGACTTCATACTGATAAAGCAGCCTTACTATGGGAGAGTAAACTATTAACCTTCAAAAATTGACCTTTAATTATTTTTAATTAAATTTTTTAAAAGAAGTTTTTTATATATATCCTTACCGAATATATATGTTTATTTCAAGAAAATTAAAATATGCTGACCATAATCTCGACAACACATGAAGTTACGAGAGTTCTTTTCTAATTTTGTACACAATATATTTGCGTAGGATAAACACTTGTTAATCTAATTATTTTCATAACAATAAAATTGAGAGAAAACACTTCGTAATTAATTATAAAACAAATTACAATATTGTTAGTAATATATTTTTAGCTCAATATATTCAGCTACCTTGGGTACAAATTCCATGAATGTATTTAAAACGAGTTCCACAATACACTGAATTACGGTAGCTGTGCTCTTATATTCTGCACCATATACACACGAGACTAATGAAATTGCAATTAATTTCGGCTTTCACAGCAATTGAATTTGGAAATAAGGTATATTTGTAATTACTAAATGACAATTTTCGTGAGTGGCTGTATTAACTTGGGCTACCACATTTGTATGCATTGTTAAAAAGATAAAAAATGACTATGGAATTCACTAGACAGGTTCAAACTTAGTACTGGTTTAAATTTATACCATCTTGTTGATCTTTAAAAACTTCTGTGCATATCATTGTTAATAAGTCGCCATTAAAACTTATAAATTATTGGTCGTCATTTAAAACGTATGATTTTTTCTGCGATTTGTTTGTTTTGCAAAGTGTACGTACGTGGTAATAAAAGTTAATTGGATACTAGTTATAATTTGTACGTGGTATTGGAGAATAACACAATTCTTGACTAATATTTCGATACTCATAAACAATCGGCAAGTGACGCTTTATAGCACAAATTTTAATTACCAGTCTCTTTCCTTTTGAAACGCACACATTTACAAACAAAAAGGTTTTATTTAAATATTTTAGTATTAAAATGTTTCGTTACACGCTTTTACTCGCTTGCGTTTAGTTATCTACTGCATTTCAAAATCCAATTAGTCCTTAGCGTGTTTTCAGATTTTACTTTTAAGGTTTCATTGATACATAACATGCATTAACATTCAATGCCATAGAGCGAGTTACACTGTTCAGGACAGGCTGTAATATGTTGTGTCTCCAAAAATTATAATGTTTTCTAAAATGACTACAACCTATTAAGTTACGATAGATGTCTTCTAATTTTGTTCACAATATGTGTGGCTATGATATACACTTGAGTGTATGAAAATAATGATTAAAGGTAGCCACAGCTGTAAATTTAAGAAAAAAATCAAATTACAAAAAGGCTGATTACAATATTTTGGTAAGTGGTTGTTTGTGTTTTAGTAATTACATAAATATTTAGGACGAGGTCCACAATACAATGACTTACGATAACTATATTTTTATTTTTTGCACAATGCATTTGCATACAAGAAACACTTGTTTAATTAAATTGCAATTCATTTCTGTTTTTACAGCAATTAATTAAACTTAGACAAAAATAAATATATAATAAATAATAATTGCATAGATTTGATGATTAACAATAACCGATGTGTGTTTACTTTTAACTACATAAAATAGAAGATTTAGCATATAATTTACAAAGCTTAGTCCTGTTCTAAGGTTAGTGGTGTAGTTTACCAATTGGTTGTGAAATTGTTTATGTCATACAAAACTTGTGTTTTATTTTATTATTTTCCCAATTTGCTTGTTGTTCAAATGAATTTTTGTGTTGAAAGACTACGAAAATGGTTTAAATTTTAGTACAAAAAACACTGAAGTGTTATTTATTTCCAAATTTGGGAGAAAACTGAAAAATAAGTTTGAATATCTTATAACATTTATCAATTTAAACTATGACGCCGCAATTCCCTATAAAAGTTTAAGCTTTAGTACTGTTTTAGGCTAAGATCTTCTAGATCAGTTTGGTTTTAGCAAGTTTTTGTCCTGTCATTGAAAACCTATAAGTTATTCTAATATTTCAGTGATTAAATGTTTTTTATCTTCAAACATATTATATGAATTTGGTTGCATTATTTTTGAAAATACATAGTTAAAGTCCCATTTTTTCGATAAATTTGCAAAAATACACCGAAATAAGTTCATAGTACAGAACTTAGTTGTCTTATTCTAACATTTATCAGTTTCAAACGTTTGATTGTTAAATGTGACCAGTCTGGCGGTAATATAAATGGCGAATATTTCCAAGTTTGACCGTAGCGATAAAACTAATTAGTTTTTATTTAAAAATAAATGAATTAATAATAACCTAGAGTTGTAACTGTGGAGAAGTGTTAATAAAAGTTTTTAAAAATCCGGCAACACTAACCCCATCTACATGAATGGACAAGCCCTACAGAACAATGAAACGTTCGATCTTGTTGGCATCGCATTCGAACACGATCTCAGCTAGAAAAAAGACAGTACTTCAATAGCCACATCAGCAGCCAAAAAGCTTGGATTTCTTTTACGAGCCAGAAAATGTATCTCCCCTTCCAACTTATACACTCTCTGTTTCCCAAATAAGACCTAACCTGGGTACTGTTTCCACATCTGGGGAGCGGCATCACCTTCGATGCTTAACATCCTTGATTCTATCCAAAAGAGATCCAGTCGATTGATCAATGAGCCACTCCGCACAAGAAAACTCCCTTCTCTCGCTCATCGCCACGCTGTTGGGGATTTATCCCTTTTCTGCCGACACTTCTACGGATCTTGCTCTGAAGAACTAACCGCTATAATACCCCGTTGGCTATTCTTTACAGAACAACAAGAGGCGCGTTACGTAGGCATCCCTTTACTGTCCAGCTACAAAAGCCTAGAACATCCCAATTCTCTCGCTCATTTATACCTAAGGTCTCCAGATTATGGAATAAATTACCTGCAGATGTTTTCCCTTTCCCTTTTAACCGCAAATCCTTTAAATCCCCTGTCAATAGAATACATGTCCTTTCTCTTCATGCTTGAAGTCTACGTGGGCTGTCTGAGATCAAAAAAATGTACAACCTTTGCACCACAAACTTTTAGATATGCATTGCATTTCCACTTAGACCTGAAAGTTTAAATTATCAGTGGCTATGTGTACAGTAAGCAAAGTTAATGCAGAGTAATAAGTTGCATAAATGTATTGGAAAATAGTGGACAATTATATTTCATAACCTCAAAATCAACAACTGCTAAAGAAGGCTTTGCAGTTTTTATAATATATAAAGTACATTTTTCTGTATAAACTCTAAATTAAATGCGGATATATTCGCAGAGACAAGTTTTATTTAAAATTTTAGTAATGAAATGTTTTGTTATACGCTTTCAGTTGCTAGCGGCCAGTTATCTACATTTCGAAATCCAATCAGTGCTAAACGCATTTTCCATTTTTTTTTGTGAGTTTTATTGATACATAACACGGAGGTGGTATGCTGTGCCATAAACCGAGATACACTTTATGTTGAAACGAAAGCAATTATTTTTCATGTCGATTTAATAGTGTTTGTAAATGAAATGAAAATATGCCAAATTATATAATATGCGGTATTAGAACTTAATCCAACCGTCATTTGGATTTTGTGCTGTATTAGCGTAATGATTAAAATGATAGTTGTTAAATAACGAAATTAAATTAATTTTGTCGTTTTATCATTGTCAATAATTATTTGAGTGTCAGTTGTATAATTATTTGAGGCACATTTCCCTTAAAAAATGTCTAGGTTTAATCACAGTAACTTTCTGGCTTTTTCCCGAAAGGTTCAAAAGGACTTTTTATCTGGGACAGCCAAGGTAGACTTCGTGGCCGTCTCAACAAAAGATAAATGTAATGTGTTGGTACTGGATTTAAATGCTTAAAGGTATGGAGGGGCAGGAAAAACCCTGCAGGTATTTATTTTGTTTCCTAATATGTTGACCCTAGGTATGAATCAGAGAGAGAAATGGGATGTTCTGGGTTTTGTGGCTGGACAGTAAAGGGTGCATATTTGACAGCTCTTGATTTGAGACTTGTCTGGAGAAATGAATATTGGGGTAAAGAGTACTATCGTCAGCGTATCTGTGGATGGGATTGTTAGTTGAAGAGATCAGGTCATTAATGTGAAGAAGAAATATGGTTGGTGTCAGGACTGAACCTTGGGGTACGCCAGCATTGATAGGATGGAAGTTAGATGATTGACCATCCATCAAGACAGATATGCGCCGATTAGAGAGAAAGCTACCGATTCAGGTACATAGTTTGGGACGAAAACCATATGAAGGTAGTTTGTTGAAGAGTGCAGTATGCCATACTTTATCAATGGCCGTGGATATATCAAGAGCAATAAAATTCGAAGGACTTGTTCCAGTTATGTGTGATGAAGGTAATGAGATCGGCTGTGGATCTTTGGTGACGAAATCCATACTGTCTGTCATGGATCATTTTCTATTTTTCTACGAATTTTAGAATTTGTAACTTGACTTTCTCCATAACTTTGCTGAGAACCGAAAGAAGAGAGATAGGTCTATAATTGGATGGAAAGGACTTGGAACCTTTCCTCGAGACAGGCTGCACATGGGCAGTTTTTTAGCTGTTTGGGAAGATACCCTTATCATAGGAGATCGGGAATAGACGAGTTAAGATGAGTGCGAGCACGTTTTTTTAGAACAACTGCTGGTATGCCATTCAGACCGGAGGACTGTTTGGTGTCAAGGAATAGAAGAAATTTTTGAACTTGTTTGACCTTAAGTATTATGTCGGACACTTTGTGGGGTACAGATGCAATAGTTAGAAGACTGAAATTTTCAGGAAAAATAAGGGTGGAATTGGCAGAGAATTGTTTGGAAAATAGTTTAGCTTTCCCTTTAGATGTGGAGATAATTTCGTTGGCAGAGGTCAGGGGAGAAAAAGTTCTTCTACAGAAGTTTTGACTAATGTTTTTGACAAGTAACCAGAGAGATTTGCTGCCGTTGTAACAGGAAAGCACTTTATCTTTTATGCGGTTAATTTACGTTATAAGCCCGGTAGGTGACTTATTGATATTTCATTTTATTGATGACTCGTTTATATTCCAGTAAAACAACTCGTACTGTAATAAGACCTAACGTATCTGTGTCGTATAATATTTTATTTCATACTGTCTTTATAATCCTTTTTAAAATGAATAAAAAGTTATAATTATTGAAATTTAAAAAATATTAGTAGGCAATCTAACACTCGCATCACCTTATCGATGTTATTACCATTATTGTACATAGCTAATTATGATTGTCACTGTCAAATAAATAAAATCATAATTTTTGCATTGTTTCCCCGGTAAAAAGTTTTGCATTGTTTGCGGCCGGTAAATCGCACAGTGCAGCATCTGATGCAGTAATGTGTTGCCTAGCAACACATTACGGTAACAGATACTGTAATGTTCGAATTACCGGCCGCAAATGAGTCCGGGAAATAGTCATTTACCGGTCAGTATGAAATGAGAAGCATTTTTGGACTCTAATATAGTTTTATTGAATTCTTGCCTCAGTGACAATTTAGCGATTTTTGGGTGCAGAATTTTGAAGAAACCAGTTTTGGACTTCTTTGAGCCTAGCTTTATCACAAACCTTCGAGAACTAGGGCTTTCAATGGCGAAGTTCAGGTTTCTTCCTGGTATGTGGAATGAAACATTCAATACCTACTTGAATGATATCTGTGATATTAGAGCAAATTTCGAAGGAATCGGGAGTGGAAAATAGGCGGGGATCCAAGGGAAAGCTGAGAAGAAGTTTTGAAGACCACCCCAGTCGGCAGAATTGTAGAGCCAAATCAGATGGACTTTTTGCATGACTGGATCTTGGAGGCGTTGGACTAAACAAGGTTTTTGCCACCCCAGTCTAAGATTAATTGCTAATTGCGAGCTACTCATTATTTGGGTGCATACTTAAAATTAAATCTACAATACAATCTTTTTTGAAACGAATAAAAAACCTATTTGTTTTCGTGCAGATTAATTCTAACTTCATTAGTTCATTTTGTTCCTTTTCACAATATTTTTATTCTAAAAAGTTCAACCTTAATTTAACAACAGTATTATTATTATTACCTTTGTTATAAAAATAATAAATCCTTATGCTTTCGTTTCTTGTTCATGGCCCGAAGGGGAATCCAACGTTAAGTATGATTTGATTTTACAATCTGTCTTTTGCCTTAGTATTTTTTGCATATTTTATATTTTATCATTTTGCGCATATATTTATAGAAAATAAAAGCTTGTTCATATTTACAAGCGGAAAACGGATTTCCGTCGGTTTAATTCATTAAATAAATAATTTATTCTAAATAGGATCTTGATACCCTATACAACGCATCTTATGCATTGCAATCAGATTTAATTTTAATAAACTCTTAGGTAAAGTGACTTGGTAATTTTTATACGATCTTGTTATACAGATTGCCGAAAAATGTTTTTTTTACAAAGAGGCAAAAAATATAATTTTTGTTTGTTTTTAGTGTTCCGTGGAATGGAATACTTACGAAATCTTTTCGGTGTCCTCCCATGTGTCTGTAACAAGCGATTTTCTCTGAAACTATTTGACGTACAAATTGGAAATTTAGCACAGAGATAGAGTGTGGTGGCCCAATTATCGAAGTATAAAAAATTGAATTTTGATTCTGGGGGTTAATTTCTGGGGGTAAATTGGGAAATGGAAAAAAAATTCAGGGGCATCGTGTAGGGTGTCAAATGAAAACTTCTTGAGGCATTTCTCCACTTGATTTGAAAGAAAAATTGCTGTCCCCCACCCTAATCCCCAAAAGGATCGCTCAGAAAAATCTGAAAGGAAATCTGCGAGGAAATTATCAGAAAGTTAAATTTTGATTCTGGGGGTTAATTTCGGGGGACAAATCGGGGAATGGAAAACAAATTTCAAGGGCATCGTGTATAGTGTCAAATGAAAGCTTATTGACGCACGAATTTACCGATATATATGATGTACTTTTTTTATTGCATTTTTTAAACATTTCTCAGGAAAAACGCTTAAAATTGCTGTCCCCCACCCTTATCACCAGAAGGACCACTCAGAAAAATCTGAAAAACATCACCAACAGTGAGAATAAGGTATAGATTGACCGAAAAAGGATTGAAAAATGCTAGCGCGGTCAATTGGTATAAACAATTTAATTGTTTATTTTCTTATAACTGCTGAACCACTGGTTTTAGAGAAAAAGTTTTTCGGTAAAAAATCTTTCTCACGATGTAAGGAACAACTCTTCTTCTTACACGTTTTTCAAAATTTTTAATTTAGCCCACTCAGCTCCGCGCATACGCGGTTTGATACGGTGTTAGTGCCGTCGGCGGTGGGTAGTGCGCCAGATAGACGGAAATCGGGCGGCCGAGGTTTGCTCAGGTTAAGGGGGAAGTTGATGGCACGGAACACTAATTGTGCAAGTATAGCTTTCACTTGACCGATTTTTTCCGAATCTCTGAAAGTAAGCACATACATATTTTAAGATTTTAGATTTCTTAGCAACATATCTTTGCTTTGAGTTTGCCATCTTTCTCTTGCCATTTTACAAATCCCCGGTACAGATTTAAATGACATTCTATATAAAGATTCTTTAATATCCTTATTCAAAACGCCTAACAGACACAGAAATTATATTTTGTATATGGAATCTATTTATACTATTAAAAAGTATGTTTCCTCTAAGGGGGAATATTTATATTTATGGAAATATAAAATTGGATTTTTCTACACATTTAGGTGATTTTTTCTTCACAATACTTCTGTTTTGTGACAAGTTTGTGGGTTGGAGTAAAATTTAGGTATTTTAAATCTCGGTTGCTTGTTTATCGAATTCAGCAATGATATAATAAAATACTAGAAATTATTATGTGGTTAGATTAAGGCTGGATCTGCTAGCTCTCAGTTCAGTTACGGTCCGAAACAATACGAACATTTTTTTAAATCGTTTACAATAAGTAACTTATTCATACTGTGGGTAGTCTCAACATCCCCGCAGAAAGAAACATTTTACTAGAGCGAGGTCGGACTTGTCACAACACAACCGATTGTTCCTATGAATATAGCTTCTTTTTTCACTTTACTCGATTCTCGGTCACTTTAGTACCTGTCATGTATAGTGTGTACATTGGAAAAGCCTGTCGAATTTATTTATTTTGTTTTAAATGAAAATATGGACTATTTCAACAATATACCATATACCAATATCAGTTGAGAGTAAACAACTATGCAGAGCTTTAATAAAGTATTATAAATTTATTTAAATAAAAATAAAATTTTCTTACTGTTTAACTATTTTAAGCAATAGATCTTTTCCTCTTCAGTATAATTGCAAAATCTGCTCCTTTGTTTTTCCCCATTATTATATTCGCCCAAAAATACACAATTATTACACTTCACCATGAACACAAGACAGATTAGGTACAACTTTTTACGCTTGGCAGCTACACGACCACTTCCGATTGCCCGAATGTAATTTAACACTGTGTTAAAACCCAACCCAACCTAAACACGGTATTAGCTAATCCTGAATTAAATGTTCTTTTTGCAAAAGGACTTTAGACTTGTTAAATTTGTTAGTTGGAGTTAATCGCTTTCAATTATTCTTTGCGACAAACAATTATTCCCTCGATAAAATGGGAATATTGCTCACATTTATTTAAACAAATCTACCTAGCAATATGGGACTGAAACTTCGACAATAAAAATGGAACGTGTAGCTTATCAAATCATAAAAAATAGAAAAGAATACCCGATTTATTTCAAAATGGTCGGTTTATAGTCGGAATATGGTTTAATAAAGAGTCATTTGTTAAATTAAGTGAAATGTTATTTCCAATGTTTCGGTCAGTGAGGGCTATTGGGAAATTTCCACGTGTATAAATTGAAACGTTTTGGAAATACAAAAAAACATAATAAACTTAACTGCTTGTGGCATTAAAGTGCTGCCAAAGATATTTAGTCTTAACAAATTAAAGCGACGTGACAAGTATATTTTTTTCTAAGAATTTTATACAGGGTGTTTTTACTCCTGTTAAATGTTTCAGAATGTTCCTGGGCTAATTTTAGATGAAACAATTTATACAGGGTGTCCGGTAAATACGTGTACACTGTTTGATAACAGACTCCTGACGTCAAAATGGGTCGAAGGTTTTTAGTTTTTTCCAAATTTCTTGAAACCGTGCAAATTGATTTTGATGATTTTTGGTGTATAGTCTAACACTAAAAAATGGCGTTTTCTAGTAGTATAGTTGCCGGCTATAAATAAGCGGAAGTGTTATAAAAGTCACGTCACATGTAAAGTAAACATTCCTTCTGATTTTTCCTGTCCTTAAAGTTTTGACAACCCAGGTATTTTTGTTGGGTAAGTGGGTATATTTGGAAGCTTTTGTACCTCTTAATAAATTTTTGTTGGATGAGCGGTTATGGCTGATTTTTTTTTCAATTACCTGCATACACCTATTACCTGTAATAAAGAACAATGAGAAAATGTTGGAAGTACATGTACCTACTTTTAAAAAAATCGGTCAAGTGCAAGCTGTACTTGCACAACTTTTTTAGTTAGGATTATGCCAGAAATCTTCCCTTGAAATCTTCATCTGAGGTGTAGGAACACATATGTATACTTGACATACCACTCTTATCAATAATTAGGGAGAACGGCTATGTTAAAATTCTTGCAGTATTCGTAATTAATCTAAGAACTATGGTCACTAACACAGCGAACAATTTAATCATAACGTAATATGCATTAACCTATTTTAAAAATATTAGTACAAGGTTTCAAACCATTAAATTCTTTATAGAATAAACTATAAAATAAAACAACCCTCTAACCAAATTAACTTATTTACATACAAACCCTTTACAAGCGCACTTAGCCTAAAAACATAAATTTCTTTAAGTGTGGTTGGTTTCTGCAGTTTTGCTGCTTGCCGTATACTTTTATTAGATGGCGTCCTCATTTCACAAACTCAATTATACCGAAACCGAAAAATGCATTACCTACTTCCTATTTTAAAACCAACTTTTGGAATCTTTTCCAGGTCGGTAACAAACTGTGTTATAGTTTAATTTTATAATTAAAATATATTTAATAATATTTTTGATATTTTAGATATTTTTTCTTGGGTTATTAAAAGTAAATATTTACTAAACTAATAAAAGGAAAAATATTACATGACGTTTCGCCATTTTTTGATATGGGTAGTTAAGGCCTTGACATACTAATGATAGTTGATGAGCTGCCTTTGATTTGAGTAAACCTAAAAGAACTTTTTTGGCTTTTTCGTCAAGCACTTTTTATTAACCTTTAGTATAGTAAAAAAATCGTCTGTCTCCTTGGTGACCCTGCACTAACAAAAAAATCTTGTTTCTTGCTCATCGACGTACTGTAGATAAGCTCAGAGATTAAGCCTGTGTTATCCAACCGTTGGCTGTTTACAAGAGACAACAGGAAGCGTGTCACATATGCATCCAGCCACAGAACCCTAAAGCATATATTTTTTCGATTTATCGATAGATAGAGTGTTCACGTTTTGGAACTTACCATCTGTAGTGCTTTTCCATTTTCCTCTTAATCTTTCATTTTTCAAGTACCTATTTCATAATATAAATAAATGATTAAATATTCTTTCTCTCCAGGCATCCACAACATAGTTACACATAAAGAAGAATCATATATTAAGTTATCTTAAAAGATATACATACTACAAATAAACCTTTATAACCTTAACCTTATAAACCTTATTAACTTAAATGAGCTACACCTATCGTCTTAACGAAAATAATTTCAGATAATTAAATTTACTTTAGATATTTACTCTTGACCGCCGACTCATTTCAGATTATCACCAACACAAATTAATAAAACTCTTATAAAACCACTTAAAATTATTGCTGTTTGTTTTGCTTTAATTAATTTCTCCAATTTAGCTTCTAAAAAGCGAGATATTGACATGGATTCGTAGAATCTGTAAACTAATTATATCCCTGGGCGCCGAATGAAAATGATGAATAAAGTTTTAGTGGCACCTTAGAGTTAAAACGAATTCATATCTGTAGATATATTAAAATACATTATATTGTGAGAGAGAACCATTTTGATTATTGAACAAATGTGGTTGATTATAAGTATTAAGAAACGAATGGTAACTTTAATTACCCACTCGGGTGTTTCAGTGGTGAAGCAATGGCAATATTTGAACGAACATTAAATTCAGAAATTTTGCTATTTTTATTGGCAATTTCTAGGGTTGCTGTCATATTTACTCATCGTCAGCCCAAACTTACTCTACTTTATTGAGTCACTTTTAGCAAAATTGTTCTTTTTCGTGAAGCCTTCATTCCTGGGATTGGTTGGACGCAACTCTCCATCTTTGGAAATTCTGTGTTGTTAAGTGTTTTCTATAGCTAGCCTTCTACTATTTGATCTAAATAACTTAGCCTAGGTCTACCTCTGCCTTATGTGCCATCGGGTATTTCCCCACAATTAATTTTGTTAGACCGTCATGTCTCAGAATATGTCCGATCATCTTGTTGCTTCCTTTCTTTAACGTTCTCCAAATGATCTTTTCTTTCCTGGCTTGAGTCCGCGCTTTCTCATTTTGACCCTGTCTTCCCAACTAATAGATATTTTAACATTCTTGTGTAGCACCACATCTAGAATGTTTCTGTGCCCTTTTTCTTCTTTTCCTGGTATCCAGGATACTCACCAGTAGGGATGGGAATTTTTTTCGATATATCGATAGTTATCGATAACTATCGATATATCGACAATCGATAAATGTTTTAAAAAATATCGATATATCGATATATCGATAACTATCGATATATCGATAACTATCGATAACTATCGATATATCGATAACTATCGATAACTATCGATATATCGATATATCGATATATCGATAACTATCGATATATCGATAGTTATCGATAACTATCGATATATCGATAACTATCGATATATCGATATATCGATAGTTATCGATAACTACCGATAACTATCGATATATCGATAACTATCGATATATCGATAATTATCGATAACTGCCGATATATCGATAACTATCGATATATCGATAGTTATCGATAGTTATCGATATATCGATAGTTATCGATAACTATCGGTATATCGATAACCATCGATATATCGATATTACTCGATATATGGATAGTTATCGATATATCGATAGGTTATACTTGCTGATAGTACGTGGTGAAACTCTTTAAATATACCTACGCAAATTTTATTCATTTTTCGCTGGCTTACGAAGAGTCCATGGTATCTTAATTTTAGTTAGGTACCTCCTTGTCCAAAGGAAAAAGATTATTTTTTAAATAAAAGTTATCTTTAAGAATTAAGCCTCTTACAGCTTTACGTCATCATAAGCTCGGCAAAAATGTATTTTAAGCGTGACTTCCATCAAATTTTAGCGACCCCGAAACCAAACCAAAATCGATAGTTATTGATATATCGGAGTTATCGGTATTTATCGATATATCGATATTTATATTTATCGATATATCGATAGTTATATTTATCGATATATCGATAGTTATCGATATATCGATAGTTATCGACATATCGATAGTTATCGACATATCGATAGTTATCGATATATCGATAGTTATCGATAGTTATCGATATGTCGATAGTTATCGATATATCGATACATCGATAGTTATCGATATATCGATAGTTATCGATAGTTATCGATATATCGATAGTTATCGATAAATCGATAGTTATCGATATATCGATAGTTATCGATAAATCGATAGTTATCGATATATCGATATATCGATAGTTATCGATAAATCGATAAGTATCGGCATATCGATAACTAAAACTTATCGATAGGTACCTTGCCGATGGTTATCGATAGGTAAAACCCATTATCGCCCATCCCTACTCACCAGTATAAGACAACACTTAATTTTAATCAGAAATAGAGTTGCTTAAATGAATATCCCAGAAGTTTCAGAGCGACCAAGTCCTTACGAATGTGACTGATTAATTATTTCTGATAGTAAGAAATTGTTACGGATTGCTTGTTGAAACAAAGCTATTATACCTTTGTACAAAGTTTTCGGTTTTGGTAAGTTCTAGTTTTTGCTTAAAAAGTCTGGAAAAGATAACATTTTGTGATAATATATCGTATTAAAGTTGGTTAATTCGAATCACTGTAACACTAATGTACCTAATTAAAATACTGTAGAAAATTTAAGTTTCGATTAATTTCTCCAATTAAATAGCAATGTAAAATTAAACATTTACCTGTCATTGAAATAAATTATTTGATTGGGGTATTAAAGGAAGTTTTCAGCAGTACGACATCTGAATTTGATTTTAATATTGAAAAAGCTTTAACATGTCAAAACCCACTTTAAAGTATTCGGTTCGTGTCTTGCATATTAAAATTGTAGATATAATATAACAAGAGTTGACATTTGGCTTTGGGAAAAATGATATGAAAAGTAAAATTCGAGTTTAGATTATTTACCTTTACGAAGTAGAGAATTTAATTTTTTAAATGAATACTTTACAGTATTTGCATATTATACAGTGTGGTCCACTAAGTGTGCAACAAATGAGGCTTTTTTATTAGCATCACTATCTAAATAGAAATACCACCGAGAGATGGTGCATGCCTAAAACCATACCTGAAGCATACAGGGTAGGCCAAAAAATATGAATGTCATTCAAGAGTAAGGTACCATTATATTTAAAAAATGGGACAAAGTGATATAAAGAAAAGTTGTTTGAAATTAAGAGTTATGTCCAGATTTAAAGTCATATATTATGGCTTTATTATGACCTGTCCAAACTGCAATATTTTCAATTCACCCGCATGGTATACGTTATTCAAACATTATGTGTTTACCTACCTAGTTGTAAATTCACCTCATCATATAAACTTTTTAAAGATATAAAATCAGGCTTATCGGTACGTATTGGTCGGGGCTATTTGAAATACGAGCCATTGTAATAGTTCTGACAATAAAATTTTAAGCACTGATAAAACAATAAAAGCAACAGACGGGTCCGACTTATATCTAGGGTATCCATCTAACGCATTGTGGAAAGATTGAACAGTAATAACTTTCCGTCAACATTGTTGCATTTAATATAGTATCTTGAAAACTCATTTTACAGTTTTTATTTTTGACAAGTTTAATAGGCGTGTTTCACTCAATTAAAAAAATTATTATTTATGTATGTTGAATTATGAGTAGACGTCATGTATAATTTTAATAAGTCCATGCAGCTTTTCTGGAAAACCATTCCGTGAGAAAATGGTTGATTAAAATTTTAAAAAACCCGCCATTAGTCAATTTGTGCTGTTGGCAACACTTTGAAAAACACCCTATATAATATACCTATAGTTGCTTAATTAAAACACCATTTACAACCATCACGCTCTAGACAGTAACTGCGCCTAAGTATTTTTAAACCGATTTCAAAGAACTAGCTTTCAGACTTGCCGTATATTATTTTCTGTAATTTTTAAAACCCGTGTTAGATTTATTCAAGTGATATATCATGATGCTGTTTATAACTATAACTTAACTTCTTTTTTTAACAGTGATCTCTTTAAAATAATGTAGATGGATGGATAAGGGTCTATCAAAACGCTACCTCCACACTGTATATTTCTATAGGTTTCTAGTTCATTTTCATCTGAGTGCGCAATCTCTGGCAGCTGCGACTTGTAAAGAGTAAAAGACATCAATTTCACTAAACACTTTGTATATTTATTTCTTATATATATATATATATATATATATATATATATATATATATATATATATATATATATATATATATATATATATATATATATATACACAGAACCATTGGTTTTGACGGTAGTAATAATAGAGTTTAGTTTTGCATACTCTGTTGTTCCGAGATGTTATTTCTTGCATGATACTTCGTTGTTAGTTGTTATAACGTACGTAGTTTAAGGACCAAAACTGGATGGAACCTGCTCGAGTGATCAAAAGTGGATGGCCATAGTTGGCTAAATGATCTGGCGGTCGAAAGACCAAAATGGTTAACCTGGCTCTGATGCCTGCCGAGGTATTGAGACAAAGAAGGTAACTCTCTTCTGACACTGATGGCCAGAAGAAGTATTGGGATATGAGTATCGCGTAGGTAAGGCTTTACTGTGCCTTAATGGAGGTTCTTATGAACCGAGAACAAGGACATGCCTGAAGAAACGGGGGTTCTTACGACCCAAGAAGAAATCAGGACTCTGCCTGGATTTAGGGGGGTCCTATGACCCAATAATAGGTCTTTACCTGAAGAAACGGACGTTCTTTAACCCAAGAAAATGAGACAGGAGTTTTTCCCGCACTCACTACTTCACACCAACTGTGCGAACGTTTCATCATACACTTGACCGACTTTTGTTTTCGTGCCCCGGGCACAACAGGCTTGCTTCGAGTTGACTAGTTAACTGACTTGTAGTCCCGACGGGAACCAAGTCGAAATGAAATGTACCACCCTTCGGAGAGCCGCCCGGACCAATTAGAGTCAATTTCACGATGACGTGAATCTTCTCTGGCCATTAAAAAATAGGAATAGGCCGAGCTTGATACTCGGTACGGTTAAGAGACGTAAGGGGGTTGATATCTGTTGCCATGGTTTCTGGCTTTTTTATGCATTTAAGAGAAGTGTATTTTTTGAACGCTAAAGCTATAAAACTAAAAGATAAGAAATTTGCTAAGGAAACTAAGGCGTTTGAAGTTCGCCGACAAAGTGTCGGTTTTAGAAGAACTAAATTAAAGGAAAGATTTTCTTTAGATATTTTATCCGAAATAGGCTTTGGTGTTTTACCGATAACTGCGTATTTTTATGCAAGTTAAATAAATAAACAAGAGATACGAGTTTGAGTTTTATTATTTGAAAGGGATCTTATACCTGCTTGATTATTAATATTTAGTTGGAAATAAAAGTAGTAATACCTATATAATTTGAACGAACGGTTGGGTATCCTCCACAGTAGATTTAAAAAATTCCCCTTTCTATCTTGTTAAAACCCATTGATTCCCTACTTAGCAACTAACATACTTAAAAGTTTAAATTTAATTAAAATACTTTAAGGTGCCATTTGTCAAAAAATTAGTTTTGTCTTCACCCAAAAAACTTTTCTCATTAATATAGCTTATCAATTTTCTTTTAAGAAATTATAACACAATTAGATATTATTTAGAACTCCATTAAACCTCAATTCATCTTTTACGAAAATGCCGACCGAACAAGTAAAATTTAATTTTAGTTTCTGGCAATTATTTCTGTTTTTATATAAAAAAAACAAATTGTTGATACAGCCCAAAGAATAAAATAAACTTAGAAGAAAATTTATATCTTAAACAAAACAAAAAAAAATTATTCTTTATTTATTTAATATTGAAACATGGTGTAACTAAAAGATGCTTAACAACATGATCTAACTATTAATTTTCTAGGCCGAGACTACAGGCACATTGTCAAGAGCCTTGTTCTCCGAGAGAATAACCGGCTTTATCGAATAACAATATATAGACGTAATAAGGTTCAGTTTTATTACAAAAATTTTCCGAGGTATTTCATTTAAGCGGTATTGATTTTATGCGAAGCACTGTTTATCTAATATCTGATGGTAGTGTTTCCTGCTCTTAAAAATAAATTCTGGGTCCAAAAATGGTTAATACTTATTTTAATATTTTTCTCTTTACTACATATTTGAGGTAATGTAACGTTTTTTAAACAAAAATCAACAAAAAAACATAAAATTAAAAAAATTATGAGCATGTGGCTGTCATTTGATTATCAGACTGGATCAGAAGGCTACGTCAGTATGATGATCCCCAACAACGGTGAAAGCTTACTGTCTGCCAGCCCGTGGTTGTCCATTAGATCTTGGACTCCCCGTACTTTGATGCAAAAACATAACTTACTGTCTTTCAGTCCGAATAGCCATTATTTTTCTTTTTAGTTTATATATATATATATATATATATATATATATATATATATATATATATATATATATATGTATATATTGTTGATATATATATTGTTGATATATATATTGTATATATATATATATATATATATATATATATATTTATATATATATATATATATATATATATATATATATATATATATACAATATAGTGTTTAGTCAGAAGTAAGCATCCCATTCTAATCTAAAGCAAATACCAAGTAGGGCAGGACGGATCCCAAAATATACTTTCATTTAATTTATATTTGCGTTTCTTAACAGGACAAGTCCAAACAGAGTTTTGTATTATTTTTGTTCTTCCCCCTTTATCAAACTTTCACAAACTTATGCTGCTAATAATTAGTGAGTTAACTTTTGATATTAAACAGTTATTTTTTTGTATTCTTTGTTACGCGCTAGGAGTAGCGAAAAAATATCTAGGAAATGGAAAATTGGATTATTATAGAGCTCCGTATCTGCAACCGAAACTATTGAATATCCGAAACAATATGCACTTCCGAAGCTGAATGGGAAATAAATATTTCGGATCTTACTTTGAGTTATCTTAGGGTTTAAAACTCAATTCGCGCAAAACAGCATTTCAAAACATTGTGTTTTCGAAAACGGCATTTTAAAAAAAGTGTATTTTCGTTAAAAGTGTTTATTCTTTGAGAAAATATTTTTGAAATTCTTTTCCTGAACTTTTTCGTAGATCTCTTAATGACCGGCATGTAAAAGGGCTTTTATTTTAAATTTGCCCAATTCAGGCGCTTCTTATGTCGTAATGTCAGGGTGAGTGCAACACTTTTTTCAATGGTTTTAGTAATACAAGGAGAATAATTTAGAAAAATTTAATTATTCCACCCGTTAGTAAGACCTATTTACTAAAAAGCAACCAGAGAGATTATAAATCCATGTCAAAATATTTTTGCTTTCCAGGAAAAAAGATCCTCGAAAAAAAATTGTAAATTTACACTACTCAAAAAAAATCAGGGGGACACTATTTGGTAGCCCTGTAGCATGAAAAGGAATTTTTCATAAAGAACAGGTTTATGCTAATTATATCTAAGATTAACCACATGAGTCCCAGACTGATATTTAGTAGTTTCCTCTTTGCATAGACCAACATTCACAGCAAAAGATTTTTAAAATGAAAATTGAAATTTAGGACGGCTCATCAGGTAACCATTTCTAACGAGGCAGAAACAGGTTACGAAAAACCGATATAAAGCTAAGAAGACCGGTACGAAAACCTGTTTTAACTCAACGTTTTAAAGTAACGTTTATCTTCGGTGATCGAGCCAATTCCCTTTCGATTACAGAGGTTAAGCGATGCCCGCCACGGTTATTACTTGGATGGGTGACCGCCTGAGAACGCTACTCCACTGGTGCGGTGCAAGAAGTATCCAGATTTGGAGATTCTTGGGTAATGGTCTGGGGTGGAATAAGTTTGGAGGAAAAAACAGATCTTGTAGTGATACCAGGAAGTCTTACAGCTGCAAGGTATATACTCGTATATTATTCTATCAGATCACGTTATTCCTGCAGCATATGGTATAGGTCCTCATTTTCTGTTTATGCAGGATAATGCAAGGCCTCATACTGCTACGATTACTGTGAATTTTCTTAATGAGCATGAAATTTGTACAATGAAATGACTTTTAAATGGTATGTTTTCAGGCTCGCGCGCTGCGCTGACATATCTGAGGCGAGTTGTAGGCCAAGCAATAGAGCGATTTGTGGTGACATTAATACTATTAGAAAACCGCCTGTGCCATCATCTGAAAGACGATCCGTAGATGATTCCTGTTATATTTCCAACTCTGAAATTTTTTCCATTTTCCATTTTTAGTTTTTTGCTTATAAAATGGAAAGTAATAAAGCAATCTTAATGGTGTAAATAGACGATTTGTAGAGAATAAAAATACGAACAAAATAAGAGGTCGAACATCCCGATAGGATAAGTAGCAACGGAGAAATTCCGGAAAAACCGGAAAATTAAGAGTTTTTTTAAAAAATTCATAAATCGGCCATTTTTAAACGTAGAGGGCTCAAACTTTGGAAAAAAGTAGTAATTTATAGCTACTTTATGTGTGCAAAACCCTGACGCTGTCCGACGATTAGTTTTGCCAGAATCGTCATTTTAATTTTTCAACACACTATTTTGTAACAGGTCTGGATGCTCTACGGATCGTCCGATTTTAATTATTGAAACGGATTTGAAAAGTACAAGTTTAATTGAACAATATGTATATTTTAATTTTTCCATAAAATGCTACGAAACCGGTTGAAAATGCACGTAACGATGCGTGAAAATGGCCGAGCGCGCGAATATTGGCTCCCCTTCGCTCCGCTTCTCTCCCGCTACTCGATTGATTTCGCGCGCTCGGCCATTTTCACGCATCTTTACGTGAATTTTCAACCGGTTTCGTAGCATTTTATGGAAAAATTAAAATATACATATTGTTTAATTAAACTTGTACTTTTCAAATCCGTTTCAATAATTAAAATCGGACGATCCGTATGTTGAAAAATTAAAATGACGATTGTGGCAAAACTAATCGCCGGACAGCGTCAGGGTTTTGCACACATAAAGTAGCTATAAATTACTACTTTTTCCCAAAGTTTGAGCCCTCTACGTTTAAAAATGGCCGATTTATGAATTTTTAAAGAAAACTCTTAATTTTCCGGTTTTTCCGGATTTTCTCCGTTGCTACTTGTCCTATCGGGAAGTTCGGCCTCTCATTTTGTTCGTCTTTTTATTCTCTACAAATCGTCCATTTAGACCATTAAGATTACTTCATTACTTTCCATTTTATAAGCAAAAAACTAAAAAAATCGCGTTTTTTTGCTTATAAATGTTTATAACAAATTAATGGAAAAAATTTCAGAGTTGGAAATATAACAGGAATCATCTACGGATCGTCTTTCAGATGATGGCACAGGCGGTTTTCTAATAGTATTAATGTCAAAAAATCGCTAATATTTTGCTCTGTTGCTTGGCCTATTGCCCCATATTATGTGATAGTACTTGATTCAGGCGGTAATTTTCATAATTGTATATACTACGATAGGCCAGTATCAGCAAAATATTGGTTTAATACTGCCTGGACAGAAGCTTGTTGGTTAAAAAAGTATCGGTTTTATTTCGTTATGCCTAGAAATATCATAAGACCCTAAAAGAAAATTACAAGAAGATAGACAATTAGAGAAAGTTAGCAAATGGCCTTATTCTTAAGATGCTTTAATAAAAAATAAAATTTGAATCAAATATTTTATACCTTAAAGCTACATTAAATTGAAATATTTTTTTCTTAAAGCGGGCTTGTAACTGTCATAAAAAAGTATTGTTCTTCATAATAATTTTTGCTTTCAGACATTATTTAAATTTAAATTTACTTTGAAAAAATTATGCTTTAGGTAATTGTCCAAATAACATATTTTATAATTTTTCATTACTTTACGTTTTTAGGTAAAATAAAAATTACATGTTACTGTACAGAATATTTTTTTAAAGTATACCATAGTGTTTTACATGTCAAATTTTTAACCCCATCTTAGGCCCTGTTCTACTTGTATAAGTATAAGATAAAACTTGACCTAGATTGATTTCGGAATTTTAAACTTGTTTTAATTTGCCAAATATGCCAAAAAGCCCCAAAAATTAATTTAAAACTGTGATAATAAAGTTCTAAATGTCAGAAAATATGTGCCACCTTCACTTGGTACGAAACGGTAAGACAAAATAATACAAGGGGTATAAAAAATTACAGCCAGATTCTCCAATGCTAGTCCAGTCTAATTTGACAACCAAAAGTTTTAAACTGACAAGTGTAAGAATAAGACAACTAAGTTTTATACAATGAATTTATTTCTAAGCTCGTTCGCAAATTTATAAAGGAAAGGGCAATTTTAGTACGTACTTTCGACAATAATACAACCAAACTCACTACAGCAACTCGTTCCAAGATGAAAATCATTTGGAATCCAACCAAATCGCTTCAGTATCAGAATTCATAAGTTTTTAATGACGACGTATTACCAATGGCAGGACAAACACCTATCAAAACATAACTGATGAACTATCCTAATTTAAACCAGTACTAAATCTCAAGCCTTGTTAGTGGATCTGAACGTTAATGTTTTTCCTGTGAAATTTACCTGTGTCAAGTTTGATCTATGTACTTCTAATAGAAAAGGGCAGAGTATGAAGTTAAAAGTTTAACATGAAAAAAACTGTATGCTACGCTTTAAAAAAATACACTGTATATTTAACCACTATACAGGGTGAGTTTTTTAAAGTGTTACAAGGCGATATTTCGAACGGTTTGGAATTTTAAAAGGGATGTTGTACTTTTGTTTAAAAAATTCAAATCTACATAAAAAACTGCGTGTGTGTATAAAACTTTTTTGACTTGCTCTTTTGGTTACTGAATTATGATTTATTAGGTTAAAAAAATGCCATTTAATTTCAACTTATTTGTCGTCTGTCATGCTTGAGAAGTTGTTCGAAATGTCCCCCTTTAACTTTTAAATATTTCATCATTCTGTTTCTAAATAAATTTCGTACCCGCTGTAATATTTCAGGTGTCACTAATGAGCAGGCAAAGCGGATTCGGTCTTCCATATTATCTAAAGTGATAGGTGCAGTCGCCATCACTTTATCCTTTATAAATCCCCACAAGAAAAAGTCAAGGGGGTCAAATCCGGGGACCTAACAGGCTAGTTGAGAAATAATCATTAAAACGTCAAAATTTTCAACTGACTTAAGTAAAAATAACGCATTTCCATGGAAACGAGTAATAATTCTGAAATAAGTGAACTGGATTTATTGGTAAAATTCATTTATTTTTTAAATTCAATCAAAGTTTAGTTAGTCATAATTTCGTAACCAAAAGAACAAATCAGAAAAATTTTTGAACATATGCGTAGTTTTTAACGTATAGTCGAATTTTATAAACAAAATTACATAATCCCATTTAAAATTCCGAAGTTATCCCCACCCCTCAAAATAGAGAGAGAAAGTAAATGTCAAAACATGTTTAAATATGTCACCCCATCTTCCTAATAAGTCACCAAAATTTCATGAAAAATTTAAAAAACTGACCCTGTATAAACATCCTCAAGACGAAATTACCATCGTACAAAAAGAATCAGAATCGCAACAAAAACATTACTGTAAATTCTCATCACTGTTCATCCGTAAAAATAGTAGGATCTGTAAAAGAACCTAGTTTAAACTGTTACTGAGTCTGAATTTTCTCACAAGTTTCTCTAAAGCTTAATTAACCTCCCAACCAAGACACTATAGCTCTGTAAAATACGTACTAAAATTGCCCCTGTTTTTATAAATTTGCGAAAAATGTAGGAGTGATTTGATAGGACAAAACTTATTTACCTTATTCTTATATTATCAACTTAAATCCTTGCTTGTCAAAGTAGTCCAGCCTCAGCAATAGTAAATGTGACCGATAGATTTTTTTGTTGAGGCTTATTTTTAAGTGGCACTACAACTTAACACAATGCAGATCTTATAAAATTTAGCTTCTTGTAAGTATTGCCAATAGTACTTGAAAAATGAAAAAAAAAAAAATAATGACACATAAGAACGGATCGAATGATAACCTCCTCGTGAAGTCGGTTAATAAAATTTAAGTAAACTTTTCACGCCTTCAACTCTTTTTTCTCTCTCTTTCTCTCTGATTCTCGTCATTTTGTTTAATCTTTCGTATCCATGCGAAATAATTTTGTCGCCTTATAATTAAACAGAAACTTGTTAATCAGATTATAACGTAATAACTTATTTTGCGACAAATACAAAATTTCGCACTAAATTAATCCTTTCAAGTCAATTTTCTCTGTCCTTACTGCGTGTCATAATGGTAAATAACAACCTTAGAATACCTAAAACGATGTTACTTCGTTCAGACTAGGATTATCATTTACATACAAGCTGGCGCTAACGAACTTAGTATGAGGCTATAAAGACCTCTTTATTAAAAACTTATTAAACAGGCCGTATCATAAATCCGAAGGGTAGAATTATCTGGATATATGACTATTTTGGATAATAGACTCTGAATAGACTGCGCCAGAGGGATTAGCGGTTACTCTATTTTTATACAATTAGTAGCAGGTTTAAAATTAATTTGTTGGGTAGGGTATTAACACACACACACACACCATCATACACACACAGAGTAGGGGAGACCGGGGACAATTGTAACAATTTTTATATATTATTAAATTTGTACGGTTTAAACCTCATGTTCTAAAATTTTTGGGAAACTAGTTTAAGTTTTTTCTCTGGTTCACCGGATATAGAAGTACACTGGCTCATTGACTTAGCAAAAATTATTGGTATAGGAATGTTACATTTGTACCGCCCCTGGAGACAAATGTAACAGACCTTGAGACAACAACTTCATGTATAACACATTAACTCCATTAGTAACATAAAATATATTTCATTTTAATATAAAAACCGCAAATAAGTATACGAAAATCAACCTAAAAGAAACATTCTTTAAAATGTATAATATAGGTAATGAAAATCAACTTAATCGATATATCGATATATCGATAAAATTTCCATGTATCGCTTCACCTTACAAACATGTCTGGCTACGATATAAAATGTATTTTTGTCAAATGTTGGATGTTAAATACTTCAGATTGTGACGTAGTTTAAAGTTTTTTTATTTTTATTGTTCATAATGGTTTAATTTATTTAATATTGTGGTTAGGAGCAATACAAATCTTTTGAAAAAAAATCTTATACAGATTATTTTTATACCACACCCTTCCGTATAATTGTACCATTGTTCATGGTTAAAAAAACAAACAAGGAAATAAAAGTATCGAAACTTTGAAAACATCGATATTTTGCAATATCGATATTTTCATTCCGATATATCGAGGACATTGATAGTTCGCTTTCAGTATATCGATGTCTCGATATATAGTCCTTTTATTCAATTTTGCCATCCCTATTTCACAACAAAGCAACTACTGAATCAGAGCAGAATAATAGACGTCCTTATTACTATATATATATATATATATATATATATATATATATATATATATATATATATATATATATATATATATATATATATATATATATATATATATATATATATATGTCGTAGGCAGAATGCAAATTTAGGTTATTTATAAACTTCCTAGGCATTATAGAAACAGCCGGCAAAACGCGAGCATAAAATGCATTTTTCGTTATGACTGAAACAAATTCAGGCAAATTGATAAATGTCGGCAAAACAAGAACAGAAGAATAAATATCATGTTGTGACTGATTATTTTTAGGCATTTTACAATTTGCCAAAAACGGTGCCGTCAAAACGTGAATATTAACTATTTATTTACGTTTTCTTAACAAAAATAATTATTACGCTTACTGTAACTGCATTATTATATGAACAAACAAAATACTTAAAACTTAATAGTATTTTCCATTTTATTTTCACGTTTTGACTTCCAAATGTCATGGAAGTTTGACATGCAGTAATAAATAAAGGATTTGTTTTGAACTTTTAGTTGTAGTTTTATATTAGTAATAGGTAGGTACGTTCTTACTTAAATGTTAAATTTTAGGGATATTTTATTATTTTCAAAGAATTTGTGTTTAATTTTTATTTGTTGTAAGTGTTAACTATTTATTTATGTTTTCTTAACAAAAATAACTATTTCGCTTACTGTAACTGCATTATTATATGAACAAACAAAATACTTAAAACTTAATAGTATTTTTCATTTTATTTTCACGTTTTGACGGCACCGTTTTTGGCAAATTGTAAAATGCCTAAAAATAATCAGTCACAACATGATATATATTCTTCTGTTCTTGTTTTTGCCGACATTTATCAATTTGCCTGAATTTGTTTCAGTCATAACGAAAAATGCATTTTATGCTCGCGTTTTGCCGAGTTTTTCTATAATGCCTAGGAAGTTTATAAATAGCCTAAATTTGCATTCTGCCTACGACATATGTATATATATATATATATATATATATATATATATATATATATATATATATATATATATATATATATATATATATATATATATATATATATATATATGAGAATTTTGACTGAAGTAGCGGATTTCTTATTATCATATAGTTACCTAAAAATTCTCTCAATGACAACTATATTTTCCTTGACATATTTTCATCAGATTATTTTGGTTTACTGTGCAATATTATAAAATGGAAGTGTTTTAAATTCTATAGTATGCGATCATCTGTAAATCCATGTGAATGGCTAATACACCAAGTAAATATTTAAGGAAATTATTAAAAATCTAATGTTTTTTACTTGTTTCAGTTTCATGTTCCGGAAAAGCATATGCGCTTACAACTGTAAAATAGTTATTCATGTTCGTTGTACCATCTAGTGTAGTAAACTTAAGTTTAATATAATCAAACACGAAACAGAAAGTATTAAATCAAAAACCGTGTTCAATATAGTAAAAATTTTCTCAAGCAAACCCGTTAAAATAGCCCGCGAAAGCCTGAATATCGAAGAAGAACCTAATCCACACCAAGAAGGCCAAGAATGGAGAAAATTTGTAGGCTCCATTAGAAGAAAAGTTCAAAGGCATGCTTCGTCTTCTTCCGCAAGTGACCAGGGTGCGGCCCAATCCAAGGGCGAGTCGGTGTCTAGAAAAAATTCCCTAACGAAGGCTGATTTGCTTAAAAAAGAAAAAAGCGAAGACAAAGATAAACGCAAAAGTGATAAACAGACACTAGCAAAACAAAAATCAATCGGCCTAGAAGGTGCTTCAAAAACTGACTATTTTAGAGCTTTAAGTTTTAAAGACAAAACAAAAAGTGTTTCCGTGAAACACGTCGATAGCTTAGTCGCGCCTAAATCCGGCGATAAAGGTGTTCGAAAGAGTGAAAAGAAAGACATCAGACCTAGTTTAAGTTTTAGTAGATGTAAAAGTAGCACCAGTAGTCCTAAGTGTAAAGAGGGCCTAAGACATCAGGATGACTTCCTCAAGGCGACCATGAGGATATTTTTGGTGGTGTCCCCGCCAGTGGGAAAGATACAGGTAAACATGGAGATATTATATTGCTATTGCATGTATTGCCATATGTACAAGATTTTTTTCTTTATCATTCTTTGTTTGGCACTGCTGTTTAAAGTGTATGTAAAGCATGTTAGTATTGCAATTTACCAATTGCTTTGTATTGGCTAGCATATTAAAATTTGACGCAACGCTAACAGTATCTCTTTCTGATATATATTTTAATAAATTAAATTATATGTTCCTGTAAGAAAAATATTTTATGTTAAGGAATTTTTAAATTGATTTAAAGTCATATGATAAGGTTTTGGACGAATAATAAGAGACATTTGAAATCGTAGTGTATGTATGACTTACATTTGTAATTTAAATTTTAAAAGCAGTCCTTTATTGCATACACAGTTGAAATTTCGTAACCCTTTGAACACCAAAGTCACACTAAATGGGGTTTATATACCTCCGAACCATTTTGGTGTTAATTATACACCGTTTCAAAGGCTTACATTTTGTCAAGAGCTTAGAACGGCGTACCTATATTTCGGATGGTGCTGATTAGCATACTGTTGATGAATACTTTTTTCACTATTCTCCCCCCTAGATGTTATTATAAAAGCAGGGCTCTTAAGTCTATGCCAAAATAAAAAATTTGTAGCTCCTTTTTGACTTAACACAAATTTAAAATAAAATTACTAGATACAGATGTATCTACTATTAACAGTAAAATGGTGTAAAATTATTATTAAAATAATATGTATTTATAGCAGTTTTTCTGAATCAATAGTATACTATAACCATACCATAAAACCTATCACTCATTACTTTCTAACAGGGATATTTTCATAATATGCCACACTTTTTATTTAAGTAAAATGTTTCATCCTTCTCTTAACCTCTTTAAAATGCTTGCTTTCTGGGTTTATTCATAATATCTTTCACCTGAACTTCTATCAACATTATTGTTATACTTGTAGTAGTAGTGGTAAACTGTTGTTATACTTGAGCAGTTGCCATTGGGGCAGCTAATTCTTCCAGTTTAATTAGCAAAAAACTGTTATAAACAATTATAAAAGAATATTTAAAAACAAAAACAAATAGTTACACATTTTTTAAAGAAAAGTCATTAAAAAGTTGTATTATTGTTGGGCCAACATAAATTTCTCTTTTAAATATTATTTAAAATTGTCAGTTCAATAAAGATCGATAAGAAATAAAACAATCTTTTGGGCAAGATTGATGTTAAAGTGTGATGCTTTTGCTTGCTCTAAACCGCATGGATGCAGATTTGCCCAAAAATTGCCCATAATTTTTAATGCTTGCGTTATATTCATGAGAGAATTTCATGAACCAAATTTGCTTCATATCGGAAATATATTTATGTTAACTAACATAACTGCGTGTTTAGTGAAGACCAATAATAAGTTAATAAAAAAAATTGTTTCATATATTAGATAGCTTTATGTTTTTATTTTGTTTTTAAGTAAAATATAGCTCTTTACTCACTTTGGTGTTTTTCTAAATATGACTTTGGCAGAAAAATTATCCGGTTAATTTTTTTGACACAAAAATTACCGCGAAAATTTTATACCAATTGTTTTAAGCCAATCAGATGCCTTGTTTTTGACAGGTTGCTATGGCAACAACCCGAATTTTTCGGAAATTTTTTCGGTCACGTGACTTAGTTGAAACATTAATAAGTGATAATTTCCCTGGCTTAACAGCTGTCACGTGCAGATGTCAGAATATCAACAGCAGCGTAGATTAAGTTTTACAAATATTTATTTTCAATTCAATAATAAGTAGGTAGGTACATGATATTTATTATTAACAACATCAATTATCAATTCCAAATATTTCTGAAATTCATTTTCCACTTCTTTTTTCACCAATGGCGAATAAAGTAAAAAGCCGTGGGTTTTCTTCACTAAATGTCTATGCTTCATGAAATGAAAGTAATACTTCGATATGATTTTGTTCTTCTCAACACTGGATTTATGGTTCAAATATGGAATAATTTCACCAAGAATATTGCTCATACCTCTGAATAGATCTTCTTGTTCGGGATTTAAGCCAGAATTGTTCACCAAATATGTTAAATATTTTATATTTTTGTGATAAATTTCAATATGCCCAGATTCCGTACAAAAGGAACAAAGATTGTACAATTTTCTATTCATTTTATGATATTTTCTTTGCGACAACAAAATTTAATATGACGAATAATAATAATAATAAACAAAACAAAAAGATATTGGTGAAACGTCATTCCACCAATGCGCTGCAGCAGTCACAGCCAACTTCGCAGATTTTATGTTTCCTACCTAAATACTTACCGCGTTAAATTGTCATCGACTTTGCAAGAGAATAATTAATTTTCCCTTCTCTCTAGTAGTATAAGATTATTAGAGTATGAAGAAATGTGTTCATTTCGGGATTTTGAGAATCGTTTTTTTTTACTAGGGCAAAGGGAAAGTGAAAAAAAAACAAATTCAAACTATTTGAAATACAAAACACCTAGCATCCAATATAACACATGTCCCTATACACCTATTTTTCCCTATCCTCTAGTACTATAATATTGTGTGATTTAAATAGACTATAATCAACTTGATACAAAGATGCAAACCTTATTTTACTAGAGTACCAGGGAATTGTAAAAATAATAGATGAATAAGTGTATAGCCACATGTGTTATATTGGACGCTATAGGTGTTTTGTATTTCAAATAGTTTGAATTTGTATTTTTTTTTTGAAATAATTTTTGGTATAAAATTTTCGTACCGAATCTCCCGCAAGCTTGAATTAATCTCCGAAAATTTTTTCTCTGTTGCGAATTTTTATAAGAAAATTTTTCAAAAATTTTCAAAAAATTCGCACCTCGAAAATATTTTCGGAAATAATTCAAGCTCTAGGGAGATTATAAGTGATAATTTTTGTCAACAATAAATGTAGCTAGGGTAACAAACAATAAAATAGCAGTATTTTATTGTTAAAATCTTGGCTAGTGAATAAAATTCAATATTCCTTATTAACGCAAAATAAAAGTTAAACTGAATTCTAAAACTGACTTCGTTTTAGATGAGAAAATGTCGAGAATAAATTTAATAAAAACAGAATATTCATTTTTTGGGAAAATAACTATCGAAGTTTTAAGACTCGCTCCTGGCGAGGTCGTGCACTCCTTTGAATACATTTGAATCCCGTTTTAAATCTGCCCGGAAAGATTTTGCCGACGCAGCTCTATTTTACGGATAAGTTATATTGAAAACAAATAGGTTCCTTATGAAATATTGCTGTAGAGACCTGATTAAAAAGAAGCAATGCATGATTTTCTTAAAATGCATTTGAATTTGTAGAGTATTTATTGATTTATTCAGATACGTACATTACAGAGAAACTCCAAATATCACAAGCCGTTCGAAAGAAAGAAATCAAAAAGAGAACAGTGCAAAAAGTATAAATGTGGTAGAACAAATTTATCCGCTCCAACCATATCATGTTTATAAATTGGTGATTTAGGTGAATGTACGATTCGTCTTATAAATTCGGGATCGGATGTGGGTCCCGAGTCAGGGCGAACACCAGTCCCGACAAAACTACTAATGACGTAATTTGATGAGGTTATTCGGGACTGGAGTTGGGCCCCGAGTCGGGACTCTAGTCACAGCAAACTTTTTATGGCCCTAATTAGATAATATGCATCTTAGCAATGTGTTTTTTTTTATCAAGATGGTGTCACGTGTCACACGGCGAGAGAAACTGTATTTGTTACGGACACGTTATCCTGGCGACGTTATCTTGTAGGGCTTCCTCAAGGACAAAATCTATTTTAGCAATCCGCAAACGATTAATGACACCCACACAACATTCGTCGAGTTATTGGTGAAACTGAATCGCAGTTGTGCAAAAGTGTTATTCACAATTTTACGCAAAGAATGGGCATCTGTCGAAACTGCCGAAGTGGATATTTGGCAAATATTTTTCTGGGTTTTAAATGAACACGATGAGACCATTAAAATGCGCAGACTTTTAAGAAGAAAATTCTATAGATATCCAGATTTACTTCTACTTCTTTTAGCCGTTCGCTTTTATTGAAATAAAAAATTGTCTGAGATTGGGGGAGATGCGAAATTCGTTTAAAAATATATTAAAATAAACTACGTAATTTAGGTAATGTAATGGGAAAGGAGACCGTATCGGATTTAAAAACTTTAGATTTTGACAGTATTTTACTAAAAGCAATTTGTAAATCAGAACTTAAGTATTCTTTCCTAAAGACTACATGAGGTTGCAAAAGGTAATATACACTCCTGGACAAAAGAAAAAACCGGACATATTAAATTTTGTTCAAGATTAATTTTAAAAACATTTTAAATCTTGCATAGGTTTTGGATTTTATTGAACTTTTTGGTATATTGCAGATGCTTTTATATTGATTATTACCTGCTTTTCAGTTTACAAGAGTACGGATTTGATGTTATACAAGTAGAATCAGAAGTTGTATTTTTGCCCTAATTTTCTGAACACTCTGTGGGGAAAGCGGTGCAATGTTGTTTCAGTGTATTCTGTTTTTAAGCCTCATCTTTTTTTACATTTCTTTTTTTTGATTCATTTCAATATCTTTATTCCAAATGGAAACACAAATTCTCAAAGAGAACTATGCAGTTAACAACCTTAGCAAGAATTGGAAAAAGAACATTACATTAGATTATTACAGAGTAAAGAAATAAACTTTTTTATTTCATTTTTGAATTCTGCATAAAATTCTAAACATATTTCATGTATCATGTCCTATACCTAAATTTAACTGTTTGCGAGAAAATCGATATTTGGATTATTAACAGATGAGTTTTTTTATTACCACTTAAATCATAAATATTATTGTAAATTAACGCCTTAAGTTAAGTCATACTGACAGTGATGGCTGTCTCCTGCTTTGGCGAGCAGTACTATTGCTTTGGAAAATCATATCTGCAAAACATCCGTCCTAAAGTATTTAAAAACAAATAAATGACATCCTTACAAAGTCCAATTGGTTCACGAATTGAATGAAGACGATCCAGACAGGAGAGTCTAATTTTGCGAGATACTGCTAAATATGTGCAATAAAGATCCACAGTTTTCGAAAAAAATTGTATTTTCGGATGATGTAACGGTTTGTCTGAATGGAAGTGTAAATAAACAAAACTCTCGGCATTGGGCTACAGATAATTCACGCTGGATAATGGAATGCCACACCTAATATCCTCATTGCATTGGCATTGTCGAGAACCGAATTTTGGGACCCTTTTTTATTGACGGAAATTTGACTGTCATAAGATATTTAGAATTTTTAGAAAATGATCTAGTACCATGTCTCGCTACATTATACCTGACTCCAAAAAATTCTGATGCACCGAACAATTTTTTGTTGTATCACCAAGATGGAGCTCCGGCCCATTACACCCGTCCCGTGCGTGAGTACCTTAACACAGTTTTTCCTGAACGATGGATTTGCCGAGGGGATCCAGTTGAATGACCGGCCCGATCTCAGGATTTGACCCCTCTAGATTATTTTTTTTGGGGTTATCTCAAACTTAAGGTCTTTGTTAACCGACCAAACAATATTGACGACTTAAAGAACAGGATAAGAGACGAAATGAGATTAATAGAACCTTACGTAGTAAATAACGTTCTGCAGGAATTTGAAGATCGTCTCGGGTACTGCGAGTGTTTGGTGGGGGCCATTTTTAACAGTTGCTAATATAACTTTATTTATTTTTGCATTTTATTGTCTTTTTGCTAGTAAATAACAATATGTTTTGATGTTTTAAGATAAAACGCAATTTTATCGCAAACAGTTGAATTTAGGTATAAGACGTGATACATGAAATATGTTTAGAATTTTATGCATAATGTAAAAGTGAGATAACAAATAGGGGTATCTATTTAAAAAATGAAGTGGGTTGTCATAACTTGTTTTTGGGTCACCTTTTATACATGAAATTACCTTCAAAAAAACTGCAACAAGAATAAAAAATTGACGGGTCCGAGCGTTTTCCGAAAAAAAAAGCAGCTGAATTTTAAATGAATTTGATCCAACCTTTACGTTCTCACTATATAAAATTTTAACAATAAGTATAAAATAGTATATTTCATTACCAGTCCGGAAAAAAGGATTTTTCTGTGCGCGCTTGACAAATTCTCGTGTGAGGCGCAGCCGAACACGGGAAGTCAAGCAAGCACGGAAAATCCATTTCTGGACGTGTAATGAACGATATTTTTTATTATACTTTCTTCTGAGAACATTTTATTAGAATGAATTTAATTGACAGAAAATTAACAACGCTGACAATATGGTCTTTGGCAGGTATGATGCGTTTTCATGGTAACTTTCAAATCATTTAAAAGGTGATTTAAATTTGTCTATGTCAGATAAGATTGACAAAACGTCAAAAAATATTTCAGAAATTCATCTAAATATTCAAATATTTACGAAATAAAATACAAAATAGGTACATATTAAATATCAGATAGCATATAGACTTTCTTGAGTTTAGTTTATTTTCCTATACCTATATTTCTATTTTAAAGCCAAAAAATAGTCGGTATCTTCATTCAGCACACTGAAAGAACTGGAGACCAGGAAAATTTTTTCCGTGCGCTCTTTCCGTGCGCTAGCCCGAAAAAGCCCATCTTACATTATTACTAAAACAGATGAAAATAAGGTGTTTTCAAAGAAGTATAATAAAAAATATTTTTTATTATGCCTAGTTTTTATAATCAGTGTTGCTAATGTTGCCATCTTTCCTTTTTTCTTCAATATGTTTATGAGATTTTTCGCGTTTTTTTTTATGATTTTAGTTCGTCTGTTTTTGGTTGGTGTTTATTTTATGTCTTGTTTAGCGTACCACCAGGAATCATTGCATGTGCCACTGGTGGTACATATACCACCGGTTGGGAACCGTTGGTCTAAGGTATATTAAAAATGTTAGAATGTGTAAACTAGTGTAATTATTCGGTGGATTCATAATTTTTGGATGGTTATTTTTTAGGGATTTTCCACCAATATGCAAATATGTTAAATTGTACGTCTTCGGTCCGGGTCCAGTGACATTAATTAGCACACGAAGTGTAATTATATGGCGATATAGGTATATGATGGTGTTGGGAAAACCCAACTATTTATTCAATTCTAAATTATATCTTTTAATTTCAATTACTATTAATAATTACCAAGCAGGTATTCAATCCCTTTTCAAATAAAATACGTTTAAACTCGCCTCATATGTAAATCTAACCGCTTAAGAAACGCGCAGTTATCGGCGAAATACAAAGATTGTGTCGGCTAAAATAAATCTAGTTCTTCCAACGCACCGACTTGCTGTCGGTAACTATCAAAGGTTCAGCTCCCGTCAAAAATGTCTTATCTGTTAATTTATGGCCATACTGTGCTACCCGTACGGTTTCTGGGAAACACACAAGATGGGGGTAACCATAGCAACAAGCAACAACCCTTTGGCGTTTCTTAGTCGTACTGCGCGGCTAGTGCGGCCTCCCCTCTGTGTTTAGTGGTCAGAAGGAAATTCACGTGATCATAAGAGCTGCATCGATTGGTCCAGTACGGACACCCTTAGTTCCGAGAGAGCGCTCCAGCTCATTTTTAACTTAGCGCCCGGCGAAAAGACTTCACTTGTCCAAGTACGTTCACAACGAAAGAATGTCGCATCCCTTGATGCGGCATAACTGCGAAAGCTCAGTAGACAAAAGATCTACTCAGCTGAACTAAAAATTATAGTTATTTTCTCCCAGACATAGTTCTGTAAAATTTGTTCAGTAACGCAAATTAGGTGTTTCTGTAGTGGAAAAAGTTCCAGTGTTTCTATAAGGAAGTTATATTTATTTCTCTCAGACATTGTTCTGTAAAGTTTTAGTGTGGGAAATTATCCCAGTTTAAAGTTCTCTCATTTAGTAACGTCTCGTAACACCAGAACATGACCAACATATGTCAAGCACCAGTGTAATAACCAACAGTGTAGATCATTAACATTTGCAAGTAATAAATACGCAAAATTACTTAGTGAAATCAACATCTTTTATTTTACCAAATCACGGCTAGGTACATGAGACCGTGCAATTGGATAACAAACGAATCAGTTTCCTATGGAAAAGTAATGCAGTAAGTGGAGGTAAGGTTTTAACTAGAGCCTGTCCTTTCCAGATGGTTTCCCGTGTCAGCGCTGAAAAATTTGAGAATATTTTCAGCACTAGTGGAGAAAAATGCAACATTCTGTACGCATATAAGTGCGGAGAATAGTTACTTTCCTCACGCTCGTAGAAAAAACTATTTTCATATTAAATAGGCATATCTCTTAAAAATTATGCAGGAACGCAAACTTTATAATTATCTTTTGTTTAAAAATTAATATCATTATTTTCTTGAAAAAGTATCATACTAAAGCGAAAACCATAGCCACGTAACTTAACACAAACTGAACTGGGTCATCTACACAATATCACGCTATATTTCTTAAATTATACATTTTTTAGGTAACAGTGTAGGGAACAAATTTTTGAAGCACCAGTACAGATTTTCTACGCGAAAATTTTGCCATCTGTCAACCTACATCACGAATTTAGCGAGAATGCGGACAGTGACAACGGTCTCAAAAATTTTGTTTATATTCCAGATCTTTTAAAAGGAGGAAACAAAATAAAATGTCATTGTTATTCAGCTTGATAATTTCTGTTTTAAATATTCAGGCTACAAAAAATGTTTCTTAATTTTTTTTTAGTGCTGAGAGCTTGACGGACATTTTACCGTTCTAAAAAAGAATAGCAAAATTAAAGAAATTAAGAAGGAAAATTAAGAAAATTTATATCTAGAAATTTTGCCCAATTAATGAAATTCTGAAGTGATTAATTACGAGTATTATACAAAAAAAGATTTAGCAATTCTTATGTTAAAAAAATGTATCTGCGTTTTTAATAAGTAAAAGTAAATGAAAGTCTGCCTTCAGTGTCTCAAAAATAATTCACAGTTGGTTTAATCGGAAACAATTTATGAATTTACAATGACAAGTGCGTGACAGAGAGAGCTAAATTTTTTTGCAACTTTTTTAGTGATTTCTTTAAATTAACAAAGTTGAAAAAAAGTATCGCAGAACCAACTTTAAAAAACTTTAAAGCCATTTTAATTAACATAAAACAAGGATTTAATATCATATCTCAGTTTGGTCCTATTGATGAATTGAAATTTAATGCGATCCCGAAATTCACTAAAAGGGTCTTAAACTTAGCACTGGTGTAAATTTAGATTTGTTTAAGCTTAAATTTAATTTTTTGCGAATAATCTCTAGGACATATTTTTTGGCTTTTACGCAAAAATTACTAAATATATAACAATTAGAAAAACAAAGAAAAAATTCTATGTCGCTAGTATTGGAAGAACTATATCTGTTCCTACACAATACTTTAGACATTAATTGCTTATTAAAGAAAAAATCTTTATGAACATCTAAAAATATCTAAATTTACATAGCAAAAATTGAAGTTAATAAGCTAGCAAGAAAAATGAGATCTTTTAATTGGCTTCACCTGTTGCCGCCACCCAGACTTCGAGACAGTCATCATACGTAAAAGGTCGATCTGAACCTGAAAAAGTATTGTTTTTTAAAATTTTTCACAGATTTGCGAAAGTGAATGCTTTTGCCGAAATATAAGCAAAATTTGCTACACAATAGCAAAAAATCGCGCATATACTTTTATATACTTTTTTTTAAATCACTAAAAATAAGTTTACACTCTTCTAAAATACAATAGGCTAAAGTTGTCAGGTATAATGAAATAAATATAAAGTTTTTATAAAGTTAACGTTCTCCATTTCTGAAATATTACAATACAACAATTTTAAAATACAACTCTCCACAGCTCAAGCAAAATTGCAACTGATAAAATAGGTAATGCACCACCTGTAATTTACCCTTATTTCACAGCCATTAAACTAAGACGATACCTGATAATTCTAGTTTATTTTTTTTAACTCTTAACTGGAATGTTAGTTACCCTCCTAGCTGGTAATAAAATGTCAGTATTTGCATTTTTGTCCATGGGTCACTGGCGAATTCTTTATAAAAGACTATTTTGTGGCACTTACCAAAACTTTCGTCAATTTAAAAAAAAAACTCAACTTTTTAAAAATTCCCTGGACGGGAAACGAAGCTCTTAAAAACAAAAGTGCAGGAATAAATAAAGCATTAAGGTAATGAGCCACTTCTTGCAAAATAAAAATTCATCGACTACATAATACATTGCGAAGGTATAGCTTAAATATGCACAGAGTTTAAAAACTTCTGTAATGTGATACAGCGGTTATTTTTAAGTGAATATCGTGGCTGTAGAAAACTGTGCCCAGAAAGTACAATGTAAGATAAGACAGTTATCTTTTACTCAGATGGCTAACAAAGAAGGTAGGTACACACCGAATAATGTTATCAGATTTCTCGAATTGTGCGGGCCGTCCCGTTTTTTAGTCCACTGCGCAGAAGATCCCACATGTTAATCTTGGCGCACTAAAAATATTACAGTTATTAGACGGTCGAACATACTCGTACTGATCTTCACATGTTTTCTATGTGTTACCTATAAACCGAAAGAATTTCTTACCAAAATTATTTAATTTCTGAAAACCGAGTCAGGTTTTTCATTAGCCTATAAAAAATAAGACGTTTTTATTCTAAACAATTCGATCTACTACAAGCTATACTTGCACAAAACCGCGGCCGTTCGATCTCCGCCCATCTGCCGCGCTACCCTTCGCCGACGGCACCAATGCCGTATCACATGGAGCCCAATTGAAAATTTTGAAAAAGATGTAAGGACAAAAGTTGTTCCTTACATCATAAATATTTTTTGTTGAAATGGTTCAACAGTTATAAGGAAGTAAACAATTAAATTGCTTATAAAAATTGAACGCGCTAAAATTTTTCAATTCTAATGATTTCGGCTCAATCTACACCCAATTCCCAATGTTCATGTTTTTTTTCAGATTTTTTTGAGCGGTCCTTTTGGTGATAAAGGTGAGAGACAGAAGTTTTTAGGCATTTTTCCAGAAAAATGTTTTAAAAATGCATAAAAAATACATTATATATACATATATTATATCGTTGAGGTGGTGCTTCAATAAGCTTTCATTTGACACTTACACGATGCCGTTGAAATTTTGTTATTAATTTTCCCAATTTATCCCCTAAAATTAACTCCCAGATTCGAAATTCAACTTTTTATATTACACGTCTATAATTAGGCCACTACGCTCTATCTCTGTGCTAAATTCCAAATTTTTATGTCGAATAGTTTCAGAGAAAATCGCCTGTGATAGACGGACAGACGGACGGACACCTGATTTTAGCACGGAACACTAAAAATGAACTCTTTGCCAAGACAATAACATGCCAACAATACTGATGTTTTTGTTACAACGTAACAAAAAGAAAAATTATGGAAGGGAGGTGGGAAGGAAGATGGGACCGCCATATGATACTCGAGTATTTCAGGAGCCTGCAGAAGGACTATCCAAAACGAGAATATAAAACGGAGTCATACAAAAAAAAACAGTATTCGTAGTTTTCATTTTTACCAATCCTACTTATAAGATAAATACTTTAAAATCGTAATCAAGTTTTGTAACATAGTTATTTCAAAGAAAAATAGTATATTACATAACGAGTGTTGAAAGTGACATTGTTCACACGTGTGGGAATGTTGTCGCACGAGGCGACAGCCGAGTGCGATAATCCCACGAGTGTGCGAAAATTATTTTCACACGAGTAATGTACTAGTATATTACATAACAAGTGTTGAAAGTGACATTTTTCACACGAGTGGGAATGTTGTCGCACGAGGCGACAGCCGAGTGCGATAATCCCACGAGTGTGCGAAAATTCCTTTCACACGAGTAATGTACAATATTTTTCCTACGACCACAAAAATATTTACAAAAAAAAACTCAATTTCTGTCTTTTAAATCCCTCACTTTCAACACTAACATTTTTATCAAGTGTGCTGAAAATAAAACAAATGAAATTGGCAGCATCTATTTCAATGTCATGTTGACAAGTAGTTTTCAACACGTGTGTTGTAAAGTACTTTCCAACACGCGTGTGATATAAGGCACTTTCTCGCCAAGTTGACCGTGCTTTTTTACTCACTTTCATAGGTGGCCGTAGGAAAAAAAAAATTCCTACGACCACACAAATATTTACAAAAAAACTCAATTCCTGTCTTTTAAAACCCTCACTTTCAACAGTAACATTTTTATCAAGTGTGCTGAAAATAAAACAAATGAAATTGGCAGCATCTATTTCAATGTCATGTTGACAAGTACTTTTCAACACGTGTGTTGTAAAGTACTTTTCAACACGCGTGTGATATAAGGCACTTTCTCGCCAAGTTAACCGTGCTTTTTTTCTCACTTTCATAGGTGGTCGTAGGAAAAATTAATAATATTTACTACATAAAAGAACCCGGAGTTTAAGTTAAGTTCTAGAAATATTTTTAACTATCTTGTAGCGATTTTTGAAAAATTCAACTCTTTTAAAACCCTTCACTGAAGCAAGAAAAAGTGTAAAGATATAGAAAGCGATAAGATAATAAGCTACCCTTAGCGAAACAAAAATCAATTGATCGCGAAAGTGCTTTTTCAAATTATTATATAAGCCTTGAGCTTTGGGAAATAAATAGCCTTTTTTTCGTAAAATATTCTACAGTTTAGTCGTGCATAAATTAGGCTATAAAAGTTTCAAAAGCTGAATAAAAAGGTGTCAGTTTTCAAAGTTTCGCTATAAAACAATGGATGGATCATTTACCTACATATATTATGTCAGGTGAGTAGTGCTATTTTTGTCGAAACCCTGTTTAGTTTTATGATCCCCAATAAGATGTGGTGTTGACATTTTCAGAAAATAAAGAATAAGTGTTAAATTTATACGTATGACAAAAAATAGATTAAACGGTGAGTTAATTAAAATTGCATGCCTTAAGCCGCGTACAGACCAAGTCCCAATCCAAACCAACGCCAACTCCAATGAATGTGCCAGTAGGCGTTGGGATTGGAAACGATTGGAAAGCATTTTACGATGTCGTCCACACCGCGTTTGTAGTTTCGAATTGGATACCGTTGGATACGGTTCGGTCATTTTCCACGGAAAGAGGTATTTTAATATGTCATCTAGTGATGATGAGTGATGAGTCATTATGTAAAAGTGCCGCATTTTTAATTGTAAATTCGTTACTTAACAATAAGAAAAAGAAACGTCGACCAAGACGCTAGTGGATGACAACACCATATAAAGACAGAAAAGTATTAATAACACAAGTAAGTTGCTGGAGGAATTTCGGAGTGATCACAGTGATCATTTCAGAACCTTCTCTCTATTTTTTTCTTTATTGCAGCAACCTTGCACCTAAATTCAGTAGCAATGCTTTGTCAAATATCTATCTTCTTTTTGGAGAGTTTATAATTTATATTGCTAGGATCCCATTAATATAGGGTTATCCCGGTATAGTTCAATTAGTTTAAGGCTAAATCATCTGTCCATTTCATATCAAAAGGCGAAATAAACAAAATATTTGTCAAAAACAAAACGCACATACCCGAGGAATCCTTGCCAACGACCGAAAACATTCAAATCTCGTCCACACCAAATCAAACATCTCTTTGAAGTACCGCTCAACGACCGAACGCAAGCCAACGCCAACGGTCGCCTTGGAATCCGTTGGAATGCGTTGGGATATGTTCGCCAACGCCGTACACACCAATTTACATGCTTCCGAATTTCTAGTCACATGTGCCTTGGTGTGCGTTGGAACTTCGGTCTGTACGCGGCTTTAAGGGAGTGGTGCCACCAGATATGTATGGAGCATGTCCACAACATGTCAGATATTTTTAAAATTATATACACTCAGCGACAAAAAAAGTGGGACAGCTGCAAAAAATGGAAAATATGTTAATAAAACTTTTCTGGGATCTTGTAGAAATAAATGTGATAACCTGCGGAGTAACGCCAATGATTTTTAGAGAACATTTTTATGTTTTACTTTATCAGATATACAGATATACATCGACAAGATGCTAGAAGAACATGTGACTATTTTTGCGCAGTTTATTGGCAAGAATCGTCAGAGTATTTGGAAGTGGTCCAGATAAACGTTATGGACTGGCCTGCTCGTAGACCTACGTGCGTGATATATTGGAGAGACGAATCAGGATCCGCCGAGGATAGCTATTTACTAGGGATGTAACGGGTACTCGGTCTACCCGGCCAAAACCGGGTACCCGGCCGGGAAGGCCGGATACCCGGTTTTGCCGGGTTCAGGTGTTACCCGGTCGGGTACCCGGTTTTTTTATTATGTTTTCTATTTTTGATAAAATAAAACATAAAAGAACTGAAACGGTGTATTTTTGTGATGATAAAAAATACATAAAAAACAGATTTTAAAAGGTTATAATAATAAACTTTGTTAAAACATTTAATAACTAAAATCAATTAATGGCAAATTGTGATGAAGATAAACTAAAATTTCACCATTCTCAAAGGATAGTCGGTTTCGGGTTTCTTCATAAATATTACCCGCTTCTGAAAACAACCGTTCACTAAATATTGTTGAGGCAGGTGCTGAAAGAAACTTTTTAGCAAGCTTTGCTAGATTAGGAAATCTCTGCGAATTTATTTGCCACCACGAAAATGGGCTTGACTGTCTATCAATTAACGGCAACGCCAAATATGAACTTATTTCATCCTCCACGTCCTGTTGTATGTTTGGTGCTTTAGCAGATGATTTTTTATTTGTATCTCGCGTGTTTGCAATACTGGTAAACACATCCCAAACTGAGCGTTTATCTTCTCTAGGTCTTTTTGATGAGGATGGATTATCTGTATACAAACTAAGAGGAACATTGTCATCTGAATCTGAATTGGATGACAAATTAACTTCATTATTTTGGATTAACAAATTTGCTTCAAGGATATATTTTATTACTTTTTCCTTCAAATTATCTGTGTCAGTAAAAAATGCAACCAGATAATTATTGTTCGTGTCGATATTCGAAAACCTTCGACTTAATCCTTCCATAAGATTTTCTTGCATGGATCCTAAGCCTGGAACTTGTGTTTCTCTTAAAAACCTCTTTAGCGAAGAAACTGTAGGAATTACTTCCGATATAGTACAGTGTGTACTGCTGAAATGTTTAGTTGTTTGTTCAAATGGTTGTAGCAGCTCCAGCAACTTTTCTGCTATGACCCACTGATTAGAAGTAAAAGAAGATATTGCCAATAGTAATATTCCGCAAGACCGGGTACCCGGGACCGGGTACCCGGGACCGGGTACCCGGCCGGGTACCGGGTTTTGTCTGGTTTTAATTGACCGGGTACCCGGTTTGGCCGGATCCTAAAAAGCGCTACCCGTTACATCCCTACTATTTACCCTTCAATAACTCCGAGACGCCCTGGTAGAAGATTGGAATAATATTCCACAAGAGGCCATCCAGAACCTCATTAAAGGAATAAATCGACGTTTATAACATGTTATAAAAACAAGAGGGGGTAACACAAGATACTAAAGTTAATAAATTGTTTTTTCTACACGAGGCTCTTATTTTTTATACACTCCCCCAAAAAAGTATCGCATCACTAATAAAACTGCTAATATTTTCGTTAAATCGGATATATTGAAATTCTTTTTTTCTGCATTTTAAGCCTAACATTCCTACAAAAGATAGTGATAAAGAAATAAAAAATTGCAGTTTACTGTCCGACAAAAAACGATGAAAAACATTTTTGTTGTTATTTTGTGATTTATCAGTCCGTATTTTGCTTCGTTTAAGAGCACTTTATTTCATTTTAATTGTGAATTCCGTGAATAATATTGAATATGGAGGTTCGTGCAAACATAAACTCAAACTTAACAAGGGACCAAGTAATCAAAATAATTTCTCTTATTGAAGATGGGCGGAGTCAGAGATATGTCGCGTTGGCGTTAATCAGTCGACCGTATCTCGAGTGGTTGTTAGGTACCAGCAGACAGAAGCGTATGAGAGACGAGCAGTGCCAGGTCGGCCCTCAGTAACTACGCCTGCAGACATTCGATTTTTAACTCTTCAGGCTCTGCGTCGAAAACACGTGACTTCTACTCAACTTCAGTATGAGTTATCTGCGACTCGAAATGTACAGGTATCTTCAGAAACTGTGAGACGCATCTTAAGAGAGTCTGGAATTAGAGCTAGAGTGGTTGTTAATGCTCGTCGCCTCACCAGGGAATACCGTGTAGCTCGGTTGGCATTTGCGAGAGAACATGTCAATTGGAATATCCATGACTGGGGTAACGTGCTCTTCACAGACGAGTCGAGATTTTGTTTATATGCATTGGATCGACGAATACCTGTTTATAGACGAGATGGTGAGCGCTATTCACAATGCAACATAAGATCTTCGACCAATTTCGGGGGAGGGTCTATTATGCTTTGAGGGGAATATCTTTAAGGGGTCACACGGAATTAATGCCGCTAGAAGGAGGTTTCCTAACTGCCGACAGATACATTAGAGACATTTTGGAACAACATGTTGTGCCTTATGCTCCATTAATCGGTAATGACTTTCTCCTAATGCATGATAATGCACGCCCCCACGTAGCCAGGATAGTAACTGAGTACCTTAAGGAGGTAAATATCCCAGTTTTGGGCTGACCAGCGTGCAGTCCCGATAGAGCATGTCTGGGACTTCCTTTACAGAAGGGCGAGATCTGGAAATGTGTTTGCCGCTTACCTTCAAGACCTTCAGCGGTTATTAACTGCAGAGTGGGAGAATCTGGAACAAGATTATTTGGACAGATTGATTGGAAGCATGCCACGACGTTTCCAGGATGTGAGAAGAGTCAGAGGAGGCAACACACGTTACTAGAAAGTTTTATTTTAGTGTCAGAGTATTTTTTTATTTCATATTGTCATTTTCGAATTACACTGAATTATGAATTGTATGGAATTAAACCATTGTTTTGCGTTTATTTTATGTTTTTTATTCGGTTTACTAATAAAGATGCATAAAAATATCTGATAATATCTATAATAATAATTTTATTTATTTATTTTTCTTGGGATTTTACGAAATCATGGTGATGCGATACTTTTGTGGGGGAGTGTAGTATGATTTTTTTTTTCCAATTTTTACATTTTACTTTACACGCGAAAAAATTTAAAAACTTCATCTTATAATTATTACTAATTATATATTTATTTAAAAGGTTTTAACAAATATCCACATTTTGAGATAATTTTTCGAATTAAAAAGTCCGAAAAACCAAGATACGATGAAATTTCTCCGACTTTTTGTCGGTGAGTGTATTTTGAAATACCAGAGAAATTTACAAAATTAAACAAGATTGCAGAATCCTCATTTTGAACAATCGACTCGGCTAAATATGAATCATTACCATGCAGAGTTAACGTCAATTTTTTTTTACTAAAAACATTATTACATATCTTGTATGAGTGATCCAATTTTTATAATTTATTGAGGAATATAAGAAAGATATTCGGGGCTTTACCACCCAAAATGTGTGTACAGGAGATTTTACATGGCATTTTAGGGTTATGGTTGGTCTGTCTTCGGATTTGAATGCCATGCCATGGATGCCATAACTCGCGAATTAAGTGATGTAGATGTTTGCGGACGATATTGTAACATGTAGCACCAGAAGGGAAGATATGAAAAGGAAGGTACAGGACTGGTGAAAATTCTTAGAAGAAAGAGGCTTAAGATCAATTTGGAGGAAAACTGAGCACATAAATTTTAATGTGGAAAGAAGACCAGAAGTAGGATTGTAAGAAGAAAAGTTAGATAACGCAAGAAATTTTAAATATCTAGGAACCACTTTCATAACATGATGATGATACGCTGGAATGGAAATAACATGTTTGAATAATTTATGCAATAAAAAATGCATGCATATCCCCATGCTTATGTAGCTATATAGAATAATAGAATGATATTATATAACAATATAACGGACGCTGCTGAGACGATTAACTAGAAGCTTTAACCAATTTAAAGTTGGGAAAGACGGAATCAAAGAAGATTGATGTGATAACACTTTTAAATTAAATCAATCCACAGTTCGAACGAACTATTCCCCCGACTTAACGAATATGTTTTCTTTAGACTTTCCCAAACATTATTTCCCAGAATCAGCTATTAAAACTTAAAGTAGGAACAGGTTTTTCAATTAAAATATAAGGTTCGGATTCACTAAAAATGTTTAAGATTTAGCACAGGTTTAAATTATGATCTTCTAGTTCATCAATTAGGTTTTGACAGGTTTTTGTCCTGTCATTGTTAATAAGTCGTCATTAAAAACATATAATTTTTTCTGTTTCGGCGATTTGTTTGATTTCCAAATAATTTTCATCTTGGAACGTTTTGCTAGAATGAATTTAGTTCTACTATTGAGGAAAATAAGTACTAAAGCTGAGCTTTTCTTCATACATTTGCGAAAAAACTCAGTAACATATTCGTAGTATAAAACTTAGATGTCTTATTCTTACACTTGTCCGTTTAAAACTTCTGGTTGTCAAATTAGACCAGTCTATACGGTATGCATTTGGTTTTGAGAATGATGACAGAAAAAACAATTGAACAAGAATTAACCCTATTGGTCAGTTCCATGGACCGTTTACACCAGAACATATTTTAGTGATCACAATATTAATCTTTTCTTTCCTGGTAACCACGGAGGAATCAGATTTATTTCTATCCGTGTTGGCGAAAGTGCATTAGACAAAGACAAATTAATAAAAAAAGGATTTGTTCAAATTTTTATCGCATTTTTATCGATTTGCTGGTTATATACTTCGAAAGATTAGTCATCGCAAAATTCTTTTTTTTTCCTGATAAAATCCCAGCGGAATCCGGTTTGTTTCTATCCTTGTTAGCAAAAAGGGCATTAGTAAGACACAAATAAAAACGATGTTGTTGCCAATAAAAAAGAATAATCAAACATTTCATCACAGGCGGCTTTGTTTGTGCGCAAGTATTTCTGGTTGCCTATAGTGAAAGTTTAATCGGAGTCATCATAAAAATAAATTTCTAACCTGACAAAATACTTCCGTAAGTTTTATGATTCTATAGCAAAAGACCTTTGTTTTTACTGAACACAAACAGCATTTGCAAAAATCTCATTTTTATTAAACAAAAACTGTCAGCATAGCCACATTAACCTTATTATTTTATAGCATTTAAAATTGTTTCCTACCCAAATAACAATACTACCTCTAACCAACAATTTGCACTAAAAGGATCGGAGGAAAAGTATTTAAATAAATAAAGGAAAAATTTCAAAAATGAGTAATAATTTTTATTAGGATAAACAATTTATAATAAGGTTACAAATATTCCCTATTCTCTGATATATAATGAAAATGGATCTATAATATAGCCTACCTGCGAACAGTGATATTTGTGTAAGTTAAAGACGCGATAAAAATTGTTTAATCGAATGTACCAAGTAGTTTCACAATTTTTAACTGTAAATGTTGAGTCTTAGTTCCAGAAGGATAGATACACTTTGTAATGGCACTGCTTTAAACTGAAACTAAACGCTTCTAGGGCGCAATTTTCACTACTTTCTCAATAACTAAGGAAATCTTCTGTAATGCCCACTATTCTCAACTTTATATCGGGTCGGTGTTCCTGTTACTCATTCCCATAACGCCCGGTCCAAGTAATGTAAAGGAGCACAAATATGTACCTTGCGGAATATTTCAATAGTTGTTAGTCAGTCCCAGATTCATAGAACACAGGAATTTAAGCTGCTAATACTTTATATAAACTTTTTAAGTATAATTTTATACTGCAAAAACAACGTATATCATGGGACAGGCTTCAAATAATATGTCATATTAATCTTTCACATAACCTAACTTTCTAGCAGCTCTAAAAATTTTACGAGTATGAGAGAGAAAGAAGACGAGAGAGAAAAAAATGAGAGAAAGAACATGAGAGAGAGACATAATTGATCTCTTCGTTGTAAAATGGGTTTCTGTCATCATTCTCAAAAATAAATGGATACGGTAATATAGTGTTGGAGAACCGGACCGTAAATATTTACAAAGCAAGGCATTTGATCAGATTATTTCGAAATCACACTATATTACGATAATTACGTCACTTCAGTTATTAGTCTCAAATTTTATTATGGGCTCTTTTAATAGATTATCGATTGCCGTGACCTGATTTAAGCCTTAAATTAGCTAACAAAAGACGCGATCAGAATCGTTCGCCTAGTTTCGAAGTTCTTTAAGCAAGAGGTTTTATTAAGTGTTGTTTTAATATGATAGACTTTATTTTGTAAATAATACAAGATTTTAATGAACCGGCGAAGTTTTTAACTGCCCTTACTTTTGTTCGTATATTATGTAAAATTTTAGAGTAATGATCTCATTAAATTATATATTCATTATCCAGTACCAAAAATAACTCTAAACGCAAAAATCTTTTAACTTCGTTATTTTAAGAAAAAAACAGTTATACGTCAAATAAACAAGATATGGGGAAAATACTTATTTCTTGCTTATTTTAGAAGGAATGGCCTATTTTTTGCATTTTAAGATCGTACATAAAAACTGTTTTTTTTTAAATGTCGAATCATTATAGCTGACAAATGTTGCTTAACAGAAACAAAGAAAAGTAGCTTTTCTGATGATTTTTAAGGAATTTCTTAAAACTAGCCCAATATAGTATATTACGTAACAAGTGTTGAAAGTGACATTTTTCACACGAGTGGGAATGTTGTCGCACGAGGCGACAGCCCAGTGCGATAATCCCACGAGTGTGCGAAAATTACTTTCACACGAGTAATGTACAATATTTTTCCTACGATCATAAAAATATTTACAAAAAAACCTCAATTTCTGTCTTTTAAAACCCTCACTTTCAACACTAATATTTTCATCAAGTGTGCTGAAAATAAAACAAATGAAATTGGCACCATCTATTTCAATGTTATGTTGACAAGTACTTTTCAACACGTGTGTTGTAAAGTACTTTTCAACACGCGTGTGATATAAGGCACTTTCTCGCCAAGTTAACCGTGCTTTTTTTCTCACTTTCATAGGTGGTCGTAGGAAAAAATATTGATCTAATGAGCTTGTTCGGTTATCTCGCATTTTAATAAATATGGTAATATTATTGTACAATGAGTCCATCGAAACACGCACAGAAAAAATTACGTCAATTGGACTGATAATAGCTAGAATATTACGATCGGATTTACCAAGAAGGTTTAAGATTTAGTACTGGTTTAAATTGAGATCTTCTAGTTGTTCAGTTATGTTTTGACTGGTTTTTGTCCTGATGTCATTGTTAATAAGTCGTCATTAAAAACTTATGAATTATTCTGATATTTCAGCGATTTGCTAGACTTCCAGATGGTTTTCATCTTGGAACGAGTTGCTGTAATTAATTTAGTTCTGTTATTGTCGACAGTACGTACTAAAGTTGCCCCTTTCTTTATAAATTTACGAAAACGCCCAGAAATAAAATCATAGCATAAAACCTAATTGTCTTATTCTTACACTTGTCAGTTTAAACCCTTTGGTTGTCATATTAGACCGGACTATCATTGGAGAATCTGGCTATTAGATTTTGTGAAAAAAAAATATAAATTAACAAATTTAAAAACGTGGATTTCAAAGAACTACTGGCATTTAATAAATCTATTTTTATAATTCTATACCGTAATGAATCCTTATTGTTCTGGCTCTTATGCTGTTCATCTGCCCTTTTATGAAAAGCGTTAGCTTTTGCACGATGGCGAACCCTTTTGTAATCCTGCATACATAAAAACTTCATGGCCATTAGCTTTTGATTTTTTACTAACGCTCGGGTTTATTTAAAAGGTTTAATAAAATATATTATGTAAGTGGTGTTAAGTATATATTTTAGTACATTTTCAGAGGGTACAGAGGCGCAACTAGGGGGGTATAGTGGGGCTTAGCCCCCCAAACCCGATATTAGCCCCCCTAGACCGATTGTTGTTCCATAAAAACAAAAAAAAATTAACTTTCTCTTAAGGGTTAGGGCTTAAGCCCTCCCAAAAGGCACTGTCTAGTTGCGCCACTGATAGGGTACCAAATAGATTTAAAAATAAAAAGTGTTAAAGGGTGTTATGAAATTCACTGCATATATTGAAACTGGTAAATCCTTATATGAATTCAGATTGAAGAAAAATAGTCATAAATGGCGCTTCCCAATAGTAAGCTGGTAATCGCCCCTTAAATTTTCTCACACCAGCGGTACCCACCACTGGCAAGAAACAAGAAACATGATACGGAGTAAGTTGCCGATTCTATCAATATTTTTTATGTAACAAGTTAAGAAATAATGTTACTATTATTACCTTTGTAGTAAAATCTCTTTAAAATACACTTCTTCTGAAAATACCAATATAGGTACCAAGAAAACATTGACACCACAGTACAGCCATTAATTTAATACAAGGAACTAACGCCTGACTACACTAAACAAGTTCCAATAATGCATCAAACACAAAATTTAAAATATTCCACGGTATTTGTCACTACTTTAATAACTGATAACTTATGTTATTTTACTTTTAAAGTAAAAGCTCTGTAAAATTCACTTCCCTTATTATAAAAAGATGTTTACATTAAACTTGACACACTACACAATACTAACAAAACCGTAGGTACCTATTGTCATTAATGAAAAAAATATTCCACTAATTAAATATAATGCTTAAAAGAATCCACAAGGTATTTTTTACTACATCACTATTAAAAAACCACAGAAAAATAAAGAGTTTGGTGTGAAAAACTGGGAACTAATTTAAAAGCAAAATGAAAAGTATTGGCGACTCAAATTAATGAAGCCACCTGCAAACAGCTGATGTTTAACGGGGGTAGAAATTGACGACAAAACTGACAAAGATGCCAAATAATGCGATAATGAAGACAAGGACGAAACGGAAACATTCCCCTAGCCAATCACTTGAAGAGGGCGCCACGCTGTTCTCAGCTTGAATCGCCAAGCTGCGAACTACGGCGAAGCCAAAATATTTCATAGTGAGGTTTTGCAACTGGCAACGTTAAGCCAAAAGCGATAAAATTTAATGTGGTGTTTCTATGACATGATTTATAAAAAAGGATCTAAAAATTAAAATCTCTGGTAGGCTTATATAGATTCATTTAGCAAATGAGGTAAAAACTCTGACTAAAAAATACCACTCTAAATTTTATCCTTCATTAATTAGCGTATCCGCAAATTATTCTTGGAAGTTCTCCCTAATGTTAAAAGATATTCCGGCCAGCTTTCCAACACAACAGAAAGAGACGGACAAAGACAGCGAGCAAAGGCGAGACCAAAAATAAGACGTATTTCGTAGATATTTCATAGTTATTTCGTAGTCGCTTGTCAAAAATCATGTGGTGTGCAGAAGAAGTTGTAATTTTTCACATTTTAGTGTCCTAAATTGTGTTATAAGTTATAATATTGACGAAAACCGTTAGTTTATGCGAATAATAATACCGAGAGCAGAACCCTACCAAAAAAATAAGTAATAAATATGTTATTTTTTGTCGTGAAGTGAAATTTTGAAGAATCGCTGAAAGAACTTTCACGAAGTATGTTTTAAACTCTATTATAAACAATTAATTTATTGTTTGATTTTTAACATTTTTCAAAGGCAACAGGGTTAAGCTAGTAGTATGCCCATCTCATTAATAAATAACGTAATAGGTAAGTGACTATTCTTTGTGTTAATGGTACAACATAGTATATTTCGTTCTGGTTACAAGTTCAACCGAATTCACGAGTGTTCCATATTATCCGTTATTAAGTAAAAAAATTGCACCTATTAAATTAAAATACACATCTTTGATAAATCTTTGGTGGAATTAAAAATACTTTTGATTATTTTCCGTTTTCACTAAGACTGATAAAAAAATGAGATTTGTCACAATATCATTTAAGTTTGGATCATTTGTTTTGTCTTTATCCTATTAGAGCCCGTGACGTCAAGCTCTTCAAATGCGTCAGATAAGGTCCGCTATTTGGGCATTTTAAAAAAAAATGTGCGATTTGAGGGATAAAAGTATTGAGTATGTCTGTGGACTACCCCAGGAGCCACTCATTCAAATATTTGCAGTAAATTATATGATACCCTGTATATACCCACTATATAGTCACTTGAACTTGAACTGGTTCATTGAACACTCGTATTCTTTCTAACAAAATTTAACATATTAAAACAACAGTTACCCAAACCTTTTGCCTAAAAAAAGTTTTAGAAGTAGGCAAACCATTCTGATCGCGTCTTTTGTTAGCTAATTTTATTTTTGCTGGTCGATTTTAGAGACATTTGTCATGGCAACTAATTTACTGAACGGATAACGTAGAAAAACTTACGATATTCTTTGAAAATGCTGTAAGTTAAACATAAACAGTATGAGTACTAGTTAATAAAATATGTACATTAAGAAAGATATTAAAATAAATTATTTTATTTGAATTTTTAGTTTTATTAGTAATTTATTTCCCCATTTAAAAAAAAATACCTCTACCATGAGCTAAAAGCCATGTTAAATAACCGTTAAATTCTATTGTTCTACAGCAATTAAATTTTTATTGGTGCGACAGTGCATTAAAAGTTATTTTTATTCTCCTGTCCCTTTTACTATAGAAGGTAACAGGTTATTTGATGGGCACACGGATAGGCATTATACGAATAAAATATATTTTTCCCAATTTTACGAATAAAAAACCTCTTCTGACCTTTTAAAACTTCTCGATGGCGTTTTTAGAGTATCTGCTTTTTGCAAAGCCTGTGCCTTCGAAAAATTTTTATATGCCACAAAAAACCTATTTTAAAAAAAAATCTATTGAGAACTGTTTTTTTTACTATATTGTTGTATTGCAAAATATAGCTCAGTTTTAAAGCAGATACAGATGGGTCTGTTTTACATTTTTTGACTTATAAGGAATTATTGTGAACAAAATTTAAAAAAAAAATTGATTTATTTTTCGTAGCACTAGAATATTCCCTAAAATATATCTACAATTTAAATTTTTGATGGCATTCTTATTGCAATCAAGCTGCGATTTAACAGTGGTGCTGCTGCTTTTTTCCGGGCTTTAACAGTTTTAATTTAAAAATAATAAAATTTCTTTTTAGTAATTTTATAATAAATTTAGGTATTTCATAGAATTTTAATACGTCATAATTGAGTCTTCGAGTTCAATGTTTTTTTATCGGTTTAATGAAGGGCAATCATGAAATTGTGGGAAACTTTTTTTCGACTTCTTTATTTTTCGTTTCGCACGGAATTTCAGGGGATGGACTTTAGTGTCTACATTCGACCCCATCCATTTTTAAGAATATATCTCCAATTGTAAAGCTACAGCTAGGTATTTCAACTTTGTTCCCAACTGTTTTTTCGACATCTTTGTTTTTCGTTATTTATATTTTTCGTTTTTTGACCTTTGCGCGGTAGACCAAAATTCGTACAACGTGAAAACCGAGCATGCTGGACATGCGTACGGAATTTCAGGGGATGAACATTGGTGTACACATTCGAACCCATCCACTTTTAAAAATAAATATCTCCAATTGTAAAGCTACAACTACGTATTTAACTTTTTTCTCCAACTTTTTTTTTCGACTTCTTTTTCGTTTTTTTTATATTTTTCGTTTTTTGATATCTGCGCAGTAGACCAAAATGCCCTCCAGGCGCAAACCGAGCGTTCTAGACAAGCGCCCGGAATGTTAGTAGATGTACTTTGTTGTTTGACCGCCCGACTGACCGCTTGTACCATACATGAAAGTCTATGATGTAGCCTGAATAATTATGAATCTTAGGATTTACCCAAGTTGACATCTCGGAATTATGCTAACGGAAAAAGATAAATCAAAATAGTAGAACGTTCTAAAATGTTTGCATATTTTTCATTTGCTCCCTGGGGAATGTTTATTTCTTGTCAGGATTCATTTGAAAGATGATCACTAAAATTTAATAAATTTTGACTGGTAAAAATTGTTTTAAATGTATGGCTGTTGTTATTGTTTGACATATGTTTATATTGAGAGCTGTAATGGCCAGAAATATTAGTAAAATATGTTTACTTTATATTTTAACTTTTTTCCCAACTTTTTTTTCGACCATTATTTTTCGTTTTTTGATATCTGCGCAGTAGACCAAATTGCACACCACGCGCAAACTGAGCGTGCTAGGCATGCGCACAGAATTTTAGAGGTTATACTTTGGTGTCTACAGTCGAACCCATCCACTTTTAAGAATAAATCTCCAATAGTAAAGGTGCAACTAGGTATTTTACATTAGAGATCGGATTTCAATATTGCACGAAGCAAAAATCCGGGTCGGACTGAGGTAATCTTATAGAAAAGGTAAATGAAATGAAATTAATATTATATTTGGTCAGATTGTATTATGAATTATTGCCCCTAAAATTATTTTTTTCAAGAGAAGAAATCAACTTCACAAAAGGAAAAGCACTGAGAAGTATGAAATAATATTGTTCCGTTTTTGTTACTCCGGTTAATAAAATTTTGTTCATTTTTATGAAAAAATTATTTATTTCTTTTTAGTGAACCTATTCTCCCCCCCCCCCTTCATTTCATTTCCCCTCTTTAAATTGGTCATGACCATGTAATATTAGATAGATTTTCCGACCTCAATAACCTCTAAAATGACATATTAGTTAACATTTTTAAGAAATTTCTAGCTGATTCCCCCCTCCCCCACGCTTCAATTTATTTAATAAAAATTCCACAAAATTCGATTTTAAGACCTTAGTAACCCCGAAAATGACATATTAGATCACATATTTGGAAAAAATTGCCAATCGCTCTCTTTTTATCTCCCCTCCTATTCGGTAATTTTTTGTATCATCTGATGGACAAAATTAGATTTTCGGACCTCAATAACCCCATAGTCTTGTCAAAAATATTTTTAATATTCTCTGGGTACAGTGTCTTTCCAACGAAGTCCGTTCCTGGAACGTAATATTCGAATCCGGTATCTAGTTATTTTATTATGAGGCACTGTTGGGGAAACCCAACTGTTTATTCAATCTCGATAACTCTATTTTTTAATTTCAGTAAATATTAATAACCAAGCAGTTATAAAATCCTTTTTAAATAAAATAAGCTCAAACTTGTCTCATATGTAAATTTAACTGCATAAAACACGCAGTCATCAGCAAAACACAAAGATTATTTCAGCTAAAATAATAAAAGAAAGTCTTTCCTATAATTTAGTTCTTCTAAAGCACCGGCATGTTGTCGGCGACCGTCATAGGCTTAGTTCCCTTTCAAGATTTTTTATCACTTAGTTTTATTACTGTGACTTTCTACCGGTACAGTTTCTGGGAAATGCAAAGGTGGCCGGCGACTACGACAACAAATGTCAACCCCTTTACCAACTGCTTAAATATGATTCGTAAACGTCATCACGAAGACGACTATTATTGGAAGGACTCGCGGAGAATTAGTCTCCGGAAGGTGGTGCCATTCATTCCAAATTAGTTTTCGTCAGGAAGACAGTTCAGTGTTCTAGTAACTCACGGGGAGGTTCGACGTGATTGCGTCGCGCCAAGCACGACGTAACCAAAGTTCGGTCAAGTGTATGACCATTTCAGTTCGGTCAAGTGTAAGACCAAATCACTTCACCTACTACCACAACAAAAGACAGTCGCGTCCCTTGACGAGACAGAATCGCGAAGGTCTAGCAGACTAAAAGTCCCAGTATTTCTCTTAGGCATAGTCCTGTAAATCTCATCAAGTGACACAAATTAGGTGTACAAGTGTGGGAAAAGTCCCAGTATTTCTCTTAGGCATAGTCCTGTAAATCTCGTTAAGTGACACAAATCAGGTGTACCAGTGTGGAAAAAGTCCCAGTGTTTCTCTTAGGCATGATCCTGTAAAAAGTAGTAACATCTCGTAACACCAGAAAATGACGAATATGTCAAGTAGGTACTAGTGTCAGAACCAATAGTGTAGAAAATACCCATATTTACAAGTAATGAATATACAAAATTGTTTAGTGAAATTAACGTCTTTTATTGTAAAAAAGTCGCGGCTGCAGGAGATCGCGCATTTGGATGACAGTGAACCAGTTACCTAATGGAAATATATTACAGTAAGTGGAGGTAGGGTTTAAACTAGAGCCTTATCCTTACAGGCACCTTTAAGTTCAAAAATCTGAAGTAAACTAGCTTTTTTTATTAAAGATTGCTTGTAACAAACACTTAATCATAATTAGTGTTGTTTTTTCCTAGGTTTTCGGTCAATTTTTGAAGGAAATTTTTTTTATTTGCTTGCTAGGAAAAAACAACACTAATTGTATAAAACGGTCAGGAAAACCAAAACATACTTAATCATAATATCCTGCTTTGTCTTTTAGCATAAAAAACAAATTCCTATTTCTTGCTAAAGGAGCTTTGAACATATTTTACAGAAGGAGAGACCGATAAAAAATAAATAGTTCAGATTGGTTTCCATTTCGGCTAAACCTTAAAAGATAAACACGACCGTCACGATCATCCCCGAGTGATGGCAGCGGCTTGCCAAATATACGAAAATAAATATTATCGAAGGTATTTTTGCGGAATTAACTGTCTAAAATATGTCATTTTATTTGCACGATATATATTACAAACCAAACCTTTGTTTGTTATGTGAAATAGATAGCGTATAAAATTTTCTTTTCAATATGAAATAGCTGCCGCCGCCGGCGCCGTCTCGTGTTAGCAATAGCATACATAAAATAAAATTTGCTAAAATATAAATTGTACGTTATTGTTACAAAATCGATTGATTTAGTTTTTTCGTATCACTAAGTACAGCTTAGAGTTAAGACCTGAAATATTTTTTGGTATTGTCTAAATAAAAGTTTTAGAATGGTTAGTACATGGTGCATTCCAGTGTTAATTTATTTTTTGATGATTCCCTGAGGTTTGGAGATTTTGTGAATAAGAAACATTATTTAAATAAAATTAATGTTGAGAATGACCGGAATGAAATTTGTGCAAGGACAATCCAATAATTTGCTGAAAGTTGATGCTTGTGTATGATGGATGCCGTTTATTTGTCTTTAAAGTTTCCTTACAAATACTTGTTATTTATCGTAACATGACATACATCGACCTTCAATGATGCCTATTTATGGAAAATTTTTGATTAACTTTCCCTAGGTATGTACTTTCTTTGAACATTGGTCGTTCGGGACACGTAAAAAATGATACTTTCAGTGGTATTTTTGCACATTGGCACAATACAATATTCATAGGGTAGTTTTTAATAGACTACGTATGCGGGGGCATATAGTTTTTAGACTAACAAAGAGTACAAATGGATCAAAACGTCAGTAAATACAAACATCGTGTATTTTCCCTCATATTTTCCAAGTTACTAGGATAGAGATTTATTTATGTTTTTAAAAAAATAAGAAAATTATAGGTACTAGGTATACATAATTATAAAATAATTACTTACCATTGACATTAAAAAAACCATAGACAAAGCATTTCATTCATAAAATCGTTTCGCGCCAAATCATTTAATCCGTTTAAAACATGCAATATATGCGACTAAGAGAGGTAAACACAGTGCAAAACAGAGCAACACTGTCCAACATTCCTAGCGGCTGCCTCTTCCAACACCAGTGTAATAATAAATTTTTGTCACCCTAATATTACTAATGTGTAATATTAGGATAACGTAATATGTAAAACTACACCAATGGATTCGGTACAAGTGAATACAACCTCGCTTACTTGTGAAAAGGAACTTATCGGTTTAAATAGTCAAATTTTTTGCAAACTTGATACTGCCGCACCATATTTAAATGTTTGTTCGCAAAATAATGTCAGCTTCTTTCAAGAAAAACACTTAAACGCTTCTCGCAAACACAAAATAACACAATTCCACTTTCGAACAATGTAGCAAACGTCAAGGAATTTTATGAATTGTCGCTTGTGTCACCTTTCAATTCATAGTAAAACTGGTAGGAAACCGTGTTACGGTTTGGTTTGTCATACGAAATTAAAGTATTATTATTATAGCAGTTGCAACAATTAGTTGAGTTTTAAGACTTCGACCTACCTTTTTGAATATATTCCCTTACTCCTTGAACGTTTTATTTTGATTTGTTTTCCATTTAGTCAAAATCTTTCCTAACCTCGAATTTAATTTTTACAAATTTTCCGTCACTAGTCTGTCTTGGATCCAGCCTTGTTTTCCCTCTTTCTGTATAGTTAATCCCTAAGGAAATATGTCTGAATTTGGCCCTAAAAACTATAGTTGCCAATAAATATAAATTAGAATTTGTTTACCCTGACAAATGTGAAACGTCATTTTTGACATTTGAATCGGCCGTAATTATTTTCTGTCGAGCCTGTTGCATACATCTTAGTTTTCTGTCCTGAGCCGCCCTCTGTGACTGTTGTTGGAAAACGTCGAAGCCAGGAACGATGGGATCTGCGTTCTGAGTTCTAGGTCCCTTGATTTTAAAGGTTTCTAATGTTCATTCATGCATTACGGTTCGAGGTTGACCAAAATCGTAGGTGGGGTGCATTTTGTACTGCCAATTGTACGAACTATTAATGAATGTCGGTTTATGGACACGGAAAAATGTATCTAATTGTTATAGTTTTGTTGGTATATTGCCGGTGTTCATTGGTTAAGTTAATTTTTACTGGCAGAACATCGTGCCAATGCATTGAGGGGAATACCATGGAACCAAAGCCTTCGAGAATGTACCTAATTGAGTACCAAAGTGTACTTATAAGCAACCCCTTGTGACGTCGCTTTGCAAGGAAAAAAAAAATCGATATTGGAATTTTTCGTCAAGGATTGGGTGTGGAGAGGTTCTTTTCACAAACTGATCGCGTCGTCGACTGTATCGCATTCTAATGTCTTTAGAAAGACACCCAAAATTGGGATCCGTGAATGCGGTACAACTAATTTCTTTTACGTTGTTTTGTTGTTTGCCATTTTGGCGTTACGTTGTTGGTCCAGTGAGGCCGTTTTAGTTGTTTTTGTAGAAGAAATTCGACATCTCTTCGTCGGTTTTTACGACGACAGCGGACATGTGGACTTAGACCCGACCCGAGATCGACAGGTATGCCTTTTGCCACTATTAAACTCTTAAAAAAAAACACAATTCCGCGATTAAACTGCTATTTTAATTAATTTTCGTTGATTTCCTTTTTGATTCTATTTTTTTTACGACGTCCACGTTTTTAATTAGTTTTTCTGTAGTTAAAACTTCTCTAAATACAAGTAGATCGCTACATTTCGTGGTAGGAAAATTATGTACAGATGGTTCTTTTTTATTAAAAATTAAATGGGGTTTATGTGACCTTCACAGGTTTGTAGGTCAAATTCTTATCGATACCTAATTTTTTTTTGTCAGCTAGGCTAGCTTGATTTACTACATTCTTTGATAATGTTGGTCAGAACTCTACCGGGTGACCCAAGGTTAAATTTTATTGTTATTTCGTATTCATAGTCATAGTGAATCAGTCATTGGTGTATGCCCGTGAATTGGAACCTAATGATGTTTCTTTTTATCAACTAATTATGCTAATAAGCGATAGCCAGGTCATTAAAAATTCAGATCTTGTGTTCTGGAATGTCAGCTGACAGCGTTAGAGACCGGCAATTTAAAACTATAGTAATTTGGGTAAATATTTTAAATGTCTGACAGTCAGAAGTGTTGACTTTCGTATTTCACTTATTCTTTTTCTGCTGCTAATTAGCTTTTAATTAATATTGGGTATAACATAGACAGGGCTGATTCTTAATTATTAGATTTGGTTACAAAATTTCAGGGTGGGTGTAATATAGTACCGTTAACAATTCACTATGGCCTATGGTATTTGTTCATTCTTGGGTTACGCTTACAGATACGGTATGGTTATTCTATATTCATAAATATTAAGCTACATTTACTATATTTGGATGTATATGTTTAGTAATAGTAATACTGAATTTCTCTTTTGATTATACTTAACGTGCTAAATTTTATCACATTGTATTTTGCGGCTAAACTTTTCTTTTGTGTAATTAAGCGATTACCTAACAATTTTGGTTATTTTGTCACCAGTGTATGATCTAATTGTTTAAGATTTTTGTAGCTGCATTACTTATGTAAATATAATTATTTTATAATGAATATTTGTCTGTGTACAGTAGCGTACAATGGCTACTTTTATGTAAATTTTAACTTAACTTTGATTTGTTAATTAATTGGCTTCGATATTGCCTGTTTATTTTTTTTTTGACCTGATGTCTATTTAATTCAAAATATTTCCTTCGGTTTTATTTTCTTGATACCAGTGAATAATTGTATAAGGCCTTCAGCCACTAAAAGTTTTTTTTTGTGATTTAAATTTAATATTTCTTCTAAATTATATTTGCATAGTACCTGAATTTTACCTTGCCTTGACGCATACCTTTTGTTTTATCAGGGTCTTTCTTTCTGCTGGGAGACAGCACTTCTTTTTACTGGGAGACGACCCCACCACGTCTTTTTACTGGGGAACACCGATCCTCTTTTTACTGGGAGACTCCGAGCTCTTTCTTTTTGCTGGGAGACAGCACCATCTCTTTTGCTGGGAGACAGCACAATCTTTCTTTTACTGGGGAACACCGCTACCCCACAACTTCTTTTGGGCTGGGAGACATCTCCAGCCTTTGATCGTGCTGAGTCAGTTAAGCTGCCTAGGCCACGTCAGCATTGACCTAGGAAACCATCATCAGGGGACGAACCCCTTCAGGCAACCTTTTATTTTTTTTATTGTAATAACCAGGATCACCTTTTTCACGATAACAAATTTATTCAATTTCGGCTCTAACCATGGTTAGCAATATTTAATTTTAAAACCGATTAGTACTTTTTTTTTATTTCCCCCTCAGGGTTTACTACAAACTGTCACAGTAATAACATAATATTAATAATAATACCTAATAATTTTATTGTATCAAATTTCACAAAAGGACAAAATACACTGATGTGTTATCAAAATTTTTGCCCTAACGAATCTGTAATATATTAGTAAATTTGTTTTTAATGGTAGTGTTTTATTTGCCTCACCAGACAGCGCAGTTTCTTGGATTTTTTTTTTTTTTGATAATATGGTAACTATATGTGAGTGAGTGAGCTGAAAGCGAGATCCCAATACTATCTAGGAGGGTTTCTGTTTTTCACCCGGCTTCGAAAACAGTGGCGCCCTCAATCCACCCCTCTCTCCGGCATTGGAGCTAGGGCATTTTTTTTCACACGCATGCGCAAGCCTCTCGCATTCAACTCAACTCTTTACGTGAGTTAATTTTGTAAATTCTCAATATTTATTTTTTTTTTAAATTTTTACCGAACTTTGAATTTTTATTTATGAAGGGTAAGTAGAAGTAAAATTCTTCTTCTGTGCAAAAAGGAGCGTGGCAAATTTTGGCGCCCAACGTGGGGCATTCAAACAGAAAGAAACTGCGTTTGGTGAGACCAGATAGAGCACTTTGGTACTAACATTATCAAATCTTTTTTTTTAATTTTCATTTATCAATATTTGCGCTTCTGATATGTTGTCTTACCTCTGATGAGATTTTTTTGCTGATAATGCAATATTTTTTTTTGCGGCCTACCTATTGTTTTGTTGTAGCCATCAGAACTTTGCTGTTCTGACGGGTTTTCGTTATTCTTTCTGTTAGGACATCGCTGTCCTAACTGGTTTATTTTTTTTAAAAAAATCTTTTTGGTGAAGTTTAATTAGTGAAAATTATCTGAAAATTTAGTTGTGCAAATTATTTGCAGTTTACAGTGTCAAGTGCAATCAGTGTTAATATTTTATTGATTTTTCTTTAAATTTATTTTTGTTTGTGTATTATTTGACTCGTAATAACTTACGATGGATTACAGTATGAGAGTGCATTACCTTAGAAAGGACATGCTCATTTATGAGTTGCAAGTTCGTGGCATTCCAGCTGATGAAACGAAAACTGTCGAAAGCCTTCGTGCATCTTTACGCCCATTGTTGCAAATGGAGAAAGTTAGTAAGTCTATAAGTCACCCTCCCTATAGTATGGATTTTGCTGAAGAAAGAGCTTATGTGGCGACTAACTTGAGGAAGACTAAATTGGCGATTAAGTCCGTTACTGGAAAAAAAGCCAAGACCAAATTTGAACGTCTACAGACACACTTGGTCCATCTTCTCAACCGAATTGATCGTGTACCAGTTAACCAACTGTCGTCAGAGGATGCTGACGCACGAGCAATATTAATTGCAGAAACCTTATCTGCTCTTGACGAGCTAGAGCAGGTATCCAGACGAGATCCCAACTTGAGCGTGTTATTGGATGCAGCACGCTCGGGAGGTTCTGATTCCGATGATTCGTCAGAAGAGGAAGTGCCTCGACCAACTCAGCATGGTTCAACCCCGAATAGACAGCCAGTGTCAAACTTCAAGGCACTACGTATAGAAAAATGGGGCCTTAGATTTACAGGAGACCCCAAGAGTATGTCAGTCCATGGATTCTTGGAGAGAGTAAACGAGCTGAGATTGGCTCGTAATGTATCAGAAAGAGAACTGTTTGAGTCTGCCATAGATTTATTTGAGGGCAAGGCATTGAATTGGTTTAGAGCGAACCGTTCCCGGTTTAACAGCTGGAGAGAACTTGCTGAACTGCTTTGCAGACACTTTGAACCACCAGATTATCGTGCTAGACTCTTTAAAGAAATGCTCGAGAGGACTCAAGATCCATCAGAAAGCATAGTGGACTATCTTTCAAGCATGCAGGCTCTGTTTCGGCGTTATGGTTCCCTCAGTGAGGATGCAAAGTTGGACATGATAACTAGGAATTTAGCTCCATTTTACACCACTCAGTTACCCATAGTGAACTCATTGGAAGAATTAGAGGAGCAGTGCCTGGTTTTAGAAGCCAAGAAATACCGTGCAGAACATTATGTACCGCCATCTCGTAAACGACAAGGATTTGTAGAACCTGATTTCGCCTTCGTCTCAGAAATGCAAGAAGCCTTACCTCCAACTAAGGTCAATGAAGTGAGACATGTCAACCCTCCTACTACCAGTAGAGGTCCTAGAGAAGTAGTCTGTTGGAATTGTCAACAAACGGGACATTTTAATCGAGATTGTCAAAGCCCAAGAAAAACACACTGTTATCGTTGTGGAACACCTAATGTCACCGTAAGATCTTGCCCAAAATGTGCTAATTCGGGAAACGCTTCCCGGGGGAATCAATAGGTCGTACGATTTCTCCCAATACCAAGCGTGTAACGACCAATGATTTCGATTTTTCATCCAAAATTCTTCTAGATTTCATCATTAGTCACGCACGAGGAGATCAACGTCCATATTTGGAAGTTTCTGTCATAGGCACACCTATACGAGGTTTGCTGGATTCTGGTGCCACTCGAACACTTGTTGGCCTTCCTGGATATGAGTTGCTACGGACTTTGGGACTACAACTTTTAGGTAAAGAAACAAGATGTACAGTTGCTAATGGAGAGAGCTGTTCTGCTATTGGTTACATGCAAGTACCGTTTAGTTTAATGGGAAAAACCCGCATGATAGATGTGTTAGTCCTGCCTGCACTGGCTCATACCTTAATTTTGGGAGTCGATTTCTGGAAGAGCATGGGGATCGTACCAGATTTGAATCAGGATGTTTGGCATTTCGCAGATGAAACGAATTCCACTCAAGTACTTAGCATACGGGATGAGAGTACCCTTACTATTGCTCAGCGAATGACTCTTGATAACTTAGTCAAAGAAAAACTTGCTTTAATGGGTACAGGCCTGGGATGTTGTAAGGTGGCTGAACATGTTATTGAAGTGGAGCCAGGTACGAAACCTGTCAAACAAAGGTATTACCCTGTGTCTCCATTTAAGCAGAAAATTATTGATGAAGAACTTAAGCAAATGCTGGAGGACGGAGTCATCGAACCGTCGAAGAGTGCTTGGTCCAGTCCGATATGTTTAGTGCGCAAGAAGGATGATTCCTACAGATTTTGTGTAGATTACAGAATTTTGAACAGTTTGAGCAAGAAAGACGCATATCCCTTGCCCTACATTTCTGCCATTTTGGACCGCCTGAGAGATGCAACTTACCTCAGTTCCATCGATATCAAATCCGCATTTTGGACAGTTCCCTTAAGTGAAACTTCGCGTGAATATACTGCATTTACCGTCCCTGGAAGAGGACTATTTCAGTTCCGTCGCATGCCTTTTGGTTTAACCAATTCACCAGCAACCTGGCAGCGCATAGTAGATACCGTCCTTGGAGCAGACCTTCAACCAGCGGTCATGGTATATCTGGATGATATAATTCTCATATCTCAGGACTTCGATGAACACCTACGTCTGTTGGGCTTAGTTTTCGACCGACTACATGAAGCGGGACTCATAGTTTCACTAGACAAATGTCAGTTTTGCCTGCCAGAATTGAAGTACTTAGGATATGTTGTGGATCGTCAGGGACTCCGACCAGATCCATTAAAAGTGGAGGCAATTGTAAATATTATACCACCGAAGAATGTCACAGAAATTCGCCGATTTATTGGTACAGCATCTTGGTACCGTCGCTTTGTTCCGAATTTTTCATCCACCATAGCTCCGCTAACTAACTTGACTAAGAAAAATGTCAGATGGTCATGGACAACCGACTGTGATAGAGCCTTTAAAGCGATCAAGGAAGCTTTGGTTACAGCACCGATACTTACCTGTCCTGATTTTAACCGTCCTTTTGTCCTGCAAACCGATGCAAGCGCATATGGCCTTGGTGCGGTTTTAACACAGACTTTTGATGATGGGGAGAAAGTAATATGCTTCCTATCACGTTCACTGACTAAACAAGAAATGAAATATACAGTCACCGAAAAAGAGTGTTTGGCAGTGATTTGGAGTGTGGAGAAGTTGAGACATTATTTGGAAGGGGTACACTTCACGGTAGTAACTGACCACCATTCGTTACTATGGCTGCACAGACTAAAAGACCCTCAAGGTCGTTTAGCGCGATGGGCGCTTCGTCTGCAACCCTATGATTTTACCTTAATCCATCGCCCTGGTAAAGAGCACATTGTTGCCGATTTTCTGTCCAGATCCGTTCCTGTCTCCGCAGAAGCTATTGACACCGATGATAGTGATGTTCCGATGTCTTCCACCACTGATGGATGGTATAAAAATATGTTTGTAAGGCTTGAACAACGACCGGACAAATTTCCTGCTTGGCGTGTAGAAAACAACATGTTGTATAAATATGCAAGAACCAATCATCCGGACCTTGGTACTCCATCCAGTTCTTGGAAAATTGTCGTTCCTAAGGATAAAAGGCGCAAGATACTCGCCCGTTGCCATGATATACCTGCTTCAGGTCACGTGGGCGTATTCAAGACCTACTGGAAAGTATGCCAACGCTATTATTGGCCTAAGATGAGGAGTGACGTCACTAGTTATGTGAAAGCTTGTCGAGTTTGTGCCCAGCACAAAGTAGAACAAAAACCTCCTGCAGGATTAATGGGTGATCGTCCTACAATAAATCAACCTTGGCAGTGTATCAGCCTGGATTATATTGGACCGTTTCCTCGTTCGAGGTCAGGTAACACTTACGTTCTTGTGGTTACCGATTATTTCACCAAATTCTCCGTTTTATTTCCTTCTCGTTCAGCGACAGCTAAATCCCTCACCAAACAGGTTGAAGAAGGTATTTTCCTAATGTTTGGATCACCACAGTTCCTAATGTGTGATAATGGAGTACAAATGAAGTCCAAGGAATTTCAGAACCTATGTCAACGCTATAAAACCAAGCTATTCTACACAGCATCTTATCATCCACAAGCCGATCCGACCGAACGAGTCAACAGAGTCATAAAGACCATGATGCGATCTTACATCAAGAACAATAACCACCGTACCTGGGACGAGAACCTAGCTTCTATAGGCTGTGCTTTGCGAACATCAAGACACGAGACCACTGGATTTACTCCGCATTTTCTTAATTTTGGGAGAGAACATAAGTTGTACGGACAAGACTTTGCAGAAGAGACTGCTAACACCAATGCAGACCTTCAAGATTATGTCAGGAAAAGACAAGCCGCCTTTGTGAAATTGTATCGCGAAGTCCAGGACAAAATCAAGTCATCCCATGTTAAAAATCAACGAAGATACAACTTACGTAGACGACCCGTTGAGTATGCACCTGGACAAGAGGTTTGGCGTAAAAACAAAAGTCTTTCCGATGCCGCGAACTATTATAGTGCCAAACTGGCTCCGGCTTATGTGGGCCCGTTTATTATTAAGAAGAAAACAGGGTCCTGCACCTACGAACTTCAAGATCGAGCAGGACAAAGTAAAGGTGTTTGGCACGTAAAAGATCTCAAACTGTATAATCCATCGACCGCAAATGAGAGTTCAGATAATGATTAGTTTTACCTTTAAATATTTTTCTTTGTTACCTTATTCCGATTTCTTTTAATACCTTTTTTTTAATGCCCTGCAGTATGGGCGTGATTGTGTCTGGATCCATCTGGGTGCGAAACTTGATGGATTTGGACACTGTCGCTTAGAATTGTGCTGCACTGGTGAACTAGTGGAGGTAGGAGCCCTCCGAAAGCCGTGGCAAGCTAGGCCTTCAGTCAACTTGCTGCTATTGTGCGTAGTAAGTCTGCCTTCAGCATTTTTACTACTTTTACTTGCTATCATCGCTTTGCGTCTTTGCTTATGGTATGGTCTATCTTTACCTTATCTTTAAATTTCTTTAACTTTTGTGGCTTTAGTAACATTAATTTTAAAGTTTTTTTTTTCTTTTGGGCGGAGTCGTGCAGGCACTCATCTTGGCGCGAGACAGGATGAGGGTAGACACGATACATGGTCATTAGTTTTTTTTTCCCTCTTAAGGCGATGATTTATTTTATTTGTGAGTTCAACTGCTTGAAATTTAGCGTATTTTTATTTGAGTCATTAATTCATTAATATCTTTTAGTAACTTTAAATTTACCTTATCTGAACTTACCTTAAATTTACCTTATCTGAACTTACCGTAAATTTACCTTATCTGAACTTACCTTAAATTACCTTATTTTAATTTACCTTAAACTTACCTATTTTGAATTTCGTAATACACTGATTGCAATGATACTTGATAATTTGTTTTGGATAATTTAATTCACCTTAACTTGATTCGACTTATGACACTAATCCGTATCTTGCTGAGTGATTTCGTTATCCTAGCTTGATCTGATTTAGTGTCCTTATTGTGACTTTCTTATATTACCTTACGTTACCTTGATTATCTTACCTCACCTTGATTATCTTACCTTACCTTGATTATCTTATCTTACCTTACCTTTATTATTTTATTTTATTTTGGGTTTAATTATTCAGTTAATTTTACCTTCATATCTTCCAAGCCTTATTTAAGTCATTGGCTTGGTTACTTTATCTTACCTTGGGTTTAATTATTCGGTTAATTTTACCTTCATATCTTCCAAGTCTTATTTAAGTATTTGACTTGGTGTTTCTTACCTTACCTTGATTTACATTATCTTTTCTTGTGTTTAATTATTAATTTAATTTTACCTTGATATTTCTTTATAGTCTTATTTGACTAGCTATTTTTGTTATCCTGGATTTGACTTTGGTCTAGGTCTTGGTACCTAGACCCCTATTTTGGCGTTCTATATTTGGGCTATAGTTTAACTAGCCAAAATAGAACCTTCCCGATTATGACTTATTTGTCCCTATCTCCTTGTTTAGGCTGCGCGGTGTTGGGTGCTACCGAATGTCGCTTCGACGTTCTTTGTTGGAACTATTGATCCTTCGGAGAGCAGACCGACTGGAAGGGCTGTTCAGGGGGGGCGGAAGTCTGACCCCTGGGGTAACATTTTGCCAATCGAACTTGTTCGGCGGGCCAGGGGAGGGCCAAGCTACTTTGTTCGGCCTGAGCTCAAGTCGGCCTATTAGGTTGCGACAGGCCGGTGGCAGTGCCACCTTTCAGAGTACCCTACCTAATTTATTTTGTTTTATACAGGGACTGATGTACTACCCATTCGGTGCATCTTTTAGTTTAGTGTCTACTATAATTCACTTCCTTATGCTCGGTGGAACATATGGGCTATCCCTTTCTCTTCTTAAATTACCTTGGTTGTATATTAGTTATCTTTTCTTTTTAGTTTTTCCACCCTTTGGTTGACTCGACGCGTGACAGTTGGTTATCTGTTTTGGGACGCTCTGGAGTGAGGCTAGTACACGAGGTACCTCACGCTTTCTTCGAGTGTTACGCAATGCTAGCCCCCTTACCATCTTTGGGTTAATGTTACCAGGCTGTGCTTCCTGCACCCTGAAGTTTTATTCCACCCCGGATACTCCTGGAGGGGTCGCTGGTTGTCTAGCGGCAAGGGGACCAAAGTTAATTTTTATTTTGAATTATTTTGGTTATTGTAATATTTTGGGTTGTCGATTACCTGAGTTAGTGGGTTTAGTAATCCACTAAGCTGCGGGTATTATTTTTAGTAGGTGTCTTTATAGGCAGTTTGAGAAATTACCTCATTATGCCTTTGGGTTGTTTTAGTCTGTATTGGAACCACACTGGTTCCTGAATTTTCATTTTATTTCTTTTCTTGGTTAATTTTGGTTGGCTATGGTTGTCGGCCATGGTGATGCTTGGCCTAGCGGAAATTTCGGTTTCTCGGGTGTCAAATCCGGACCGATCTACGTGGCCCTACACTATAAAAAGCACATTTGGTTTTCTTGGTGCTGAGGTGTTTGGCTGCCGTCAAGCGTGCCACGATCTACGAACCCGGTTTGGCTTTTCTCTGTCCTACTTTTCTTTGAAAACTTAATCTTTTTAACTTAATATGTTTTTGCCAAACCCAGACCATACCTTTAGTAACTTATTTCTTTATTTTCTTTTATTGGAGGCTGATAGGATGAGTACGGGTGTCTTATGACCTTGGTGGAAATTCCGGAGCTGGGGACACATCTTCCCAGTGTTGGTCTATGTGGCCACTATACCATTGAGGCACAGTTGACTTTTCGGTGCGGAGATGGTGGCTGCCGTCAGAAACACTCGGACCAGTCATGTCATGTCAGAGTTTTTTTTTTGGTTTAGTTTTTCTTATGGTTGTGTGAGTATATATTTTGTTAGTAGCGATCCACTAGTATCTTTCACTTTCGTCCGTTGCTTCCTAGGGGAATACCCCCGGAGCTTCGGTAGTTAATTTTTGCCTTACCTTGTAAATACAGTAGATTTTTGGAGTACTTATCGTCGGTTAATTTTCTTGAGAAAATTTCCCTCCTTTCGTAGGAGAGGGGGAGTTGTTACGGTTTGTTTTGTCATACGAAATTAAAGTATTATTATTATAGCAGTTGCAACAATTAGTTGAGTTTTAAGACTTCGACCTACCTTTTTGAATATATTCCCTTACTCCTTGAACGTTTTATTTTGATTTGTTTTCCATTTAGTCAAAATCTTTCCTAACCTCGAATTTAATTTTTACAAATTTTCCGTCACTAGTCTGTCTTGGATCCAGCCTTGTTTTCCCTCTTTCTGTATAGTTAATCCCTAAGGAAATATGTCTGAATTTGGCCCTAAAAACTATAGTTGCCAATAAATATAAATTAGAATTTGTTTACCCTGACAAATGTGAAACGTCATTTTTGACATTTGAATCGGCCGTAATTATTTTCTGTCGAGCCTGTTGCATACATCTTAGTTTTCTGTCCTGAGCCGCCCTCTGTGACTGTTGTTGGAAAACGTCGAAGCCAGGAACGATGGGATCTGCGTTCTGAGTTCTAGGTCCCTTGATTTTAAAGGTTTCTAATGTTCATTCATGCATTACGGTTCGAGGTTGACCAAAATCGTAGGTGGGGTGCATTTTGTACTGCCAATTGTACGAACTATTAATGAATGTCGGTTTATGGACACGGAAAAATGTATCTAATTGTTATAGTTTTGTTGGTATATTGCCGGTGTTCATTGGTTAAGTTAATTTTTATTGGCAGAACATCGTGCCAATGCATTGAGGGGAATACCATGGAACCAAAGCCTTCGAAAATGTACCTAATTGAGTACCAAAGTGTACTTACAAACAACCCCTTGTGACGTCGCTTTGCAAGGAAAAAAAAAATCGATATTGGAATTTTTCGTCAAGGATTGGGTGTGGAGAGGTTCTTTTCACAAACTGATCGCGTCGTCGACTGTATCGCATTCTAAAGTCTTTAGAAAGACACCCAAAATTGGGATCCGTGAATGCGGTACAACTAATTTCTTTTACGTTGTTTTGTTGTTTGCCATTTTGGCGTTACGTTGTTGGTCCAGTGAGGCCGTTTTAGTTGTTTTTGTAGAAGAAATTCGACATCTCTTCGTCGGTTTTTACGACGACAGCGGACATGTGGACTTAGACCCGACCCGAGATCGACAGGTATGCCTTTTGCCACTATTAAACTCTTAAAAAAAACACAATTCCGCGATTAAACTGCTATTTTAATTAATTTTCGTTGATTTCCTTTTTGATTCTATTTTTTTTACGACGTCCACGTTTTTAATTAGTTTTTCTGTAGTTAAAACTTCTCTAAATACAAGTAGATCGCTACATTTCGTGGTAGGAAAATTATGTACAGATGGTTCTTTTTTATTAAAAATTAAATGGGGTTTATGTGACCTTCACAGGTTTGTAGGTCAAATTCTTATCGATACCTAATTTTTTTTTGTCAGCTAGGCTAGCTTGATTTACTACATTCTTTGATAATGTTGGTCAGAACTCTACCGGGTGACCCAAGGTTAAATTTTATTGTTATTTCGTATTCATAGTCATAGTGAATCAGTCATTGGTGTATGCCCGTGAATTGGAACCTAATGATGTTTCTTTTTATCAACTAATTATGCTAATAAGCGATAGCCAGGTCATTAAAAATTCAGATCTTGTGTTCTGGAATGTCAGCTGACAGCGTTAGAGACCGGCAATTTAAAACTATAGTAATTTGGGTAAATATTTTAAATGTCTGACAGTCAGAAGTGTTGACTTTCGTATTTCACTTATTCTTTTTCTGCTGCTAATTAGCTTTTAATTAATATTGGGTATAACATAGACAGGGCTGATTCTTAATTATTAGATTTGGTTACAAAATTTCAGGGTGGGTGTAATATAGTACCGTTAACAATTCACTATGGCCTATGGTATTTGTTCATTCTTGGGTTACGCTTACAGATACGGTATGGTTATTCTATATTCATAAATATTAAGCTACATTTACTATATTTGGATGTATATGTTTAGTAATAGTAATACTGAATTTCTCTTTTGATTATACTTAACGTGCTAAATTTTATCACATTGTATTTTGCGGCTAAACTTTTCTTTTGTGTAATTAAGCGATTACCTAACAATTTTGGTTATTTTGTCACCAGTGTATGATCTAATTGTTTAAGATTTTTGTAGCTGCATTACTTATGTAAATATAATTATTTTATAATGAATATTTGTCTGTGTACAGTAGCGTACAATGGCTACTTTTATGTAAATTTTAACTTAACTTTGATTTGTTAATTAATTGGCTTCGATATTGCCTGTTTATTTTTTTTTTGACCTGATGTCTATTTAATTCAAAATATTTCCTTCGGTTTTATTTTCTTGATACCAGTGAATAATTGTATAAGGCCTTCAGCCACTAAAAGTTTTTTTTGTGATTTAAATTTAATATTTCTTCTAAATTATATTTGCATAGTACCTGAATTTTACCTTGCCTTGACGCATACCTTTTGTTTTATCAGGGTCTTTCTTTCTGCTGGGAGACAGCACTTCTTTTTACTGGGAGACGACCCCACCACGTCTTTTTACTGGGGAACACCGATCCTCTTTTTACTGGGAGACTCCGAGCTCTTTCTTTTTGCTGGGAGACAGCACCATCTCTTTTGCTGGGAGACAGCACAATCTTTCTTTTTACTGGGGAACACCGCTACCCCACAACTTCTTTTGGGCTGGGAGACATCTCCAGCCTTTGATCGTGCTGAGTCAGTTAAGCTGCCTAGGCCACGTCAGCATTGACCTAGGAAACCATCATCAGGGGACGAACCCCTTCAGGCAACCTTTTATTTTTTTTATTGTAATAACCAGGATCACCTTTTTCACGATAACAAATTTATTCAATTTCGGCTCTAACCATGGTTAGCAATATTTAATTTTAAAACCGATTAGTACTTTTTTTTTATTTCCCCCTCAGGGTTTACTACAAACTGTCACAGTAATAACATAATATTAATAATAATACCTAATAATTTTATTGTATCAAATTTCACAAAAGGACAAAATACACTGATGTGTTATCAAAATTTTTGCCCTAACGAATCTGTAATATATTAGTAAATTTGTTTTTAATGGTAGTGTTTTATTTGCCTCACCAGACAGCGCAGTTTCTTGGATTTTTTTTTTTTTTTGATAATATGGTAACTATATGTGAGTGAGTGAGCTGAAAGCGAGATCCCAATACTATCTAGGAGGGTTTCTGTTTTTCACCCGGCTTCGAAAACAGTGGCGCCCTCAATCCACCCCTCTCTCCGGCATTGGAGCTAGGGCATTTTTTTTGACACGCATGCGCAAGCCTCTCGCATTCAACTCAACTCTTTACGTGAGTTAATTTTGTAAATTCTCAATATTTATTTTTTTTTTAAATTTTTACCGAACTTTGAATTTTTATTTATGAAGGGTAAGTAGAAGTAAAATTCTTCTTCTGTGCGAAAAAGAGCGTGGCAACCGTCAAATAACGTCACTTTTCCTTAATAACCTAATAATTAATGACAGTGAGAAGGGAATAAAAGTTTATTCGGCTATGATGCATAAAATGGAACAAAATGTGAGTACTGCTTTTTTTATTACTTAATACTTATTTATGCTAATTTTGTTAGATGATAATATAGTCAAATAAATGTGGTGTAATAATGTATTTCTTGGATGACATCAATCAGGACATTTTGTACCTAGGTTGACTTTGGCAACCGTCTGTAGTTGACCAATCAATACAATCCACCAGTTTTTATTGCAAATTCAATGACTGATTGCTTTGAATAGGAAATAACTTTGTCTTTAGTTTTTTTTAAAGTATATGGTTCTTACCTTGAATATCGATCGCTAAAATAAAATATGCACACTACCAAAAGCACTGAAATAGTATGTTATTACAGGAATAGCAAAATTGACATCCCCTTTTATTTATACTATATTTACCTAATTAATCATTAGAACATTTTTGAGCAAAAAAATTTTTGCCATTGTATACCTGGACGGGTTGTTTGTTACTTCAAAAAATCATTTCCGAGAAATTCGTTAATGCCTTTTGTCCAGCTAGCTTGTTATGATCGACACACTGTGTCGTGCTGATTCGATACCTGACACTAAAAATAAACAAAATTTAATTCGTATATTGAAGATCCTATTGTAAACTAAAAATAGCTCTTTAACATTATTTACCCATTTTATTACCCCGTCATTGTATAATTAAAATTATTGGAGTTACAGAGTATCAAATTAGCTTCGTCTTGAACGAAATTACTTACCCGGACCTTGACTCGACCTGATTGGCAGGCAAGGCTTTCTAAACGCATTAATGAAATAGCAAGAAAATTGAATTCTTTTTAATTTTCTATTTATTATTATGTTACCAGGTTTAATGTGGTTGGCTTACAATAAAATATTCGTAAGTTTAATTATGGGTTTATAGAATAAAAGCTTTTGAAACATTTGTTTACTTTGTTATTAATAAATAAAGAATAGTAATGCGCCGTGGGTATACCTAGGAAAGTTCGACTCACCATCCAGAGCTGGAAACATCCATAGAGATTTTACCAGCCCTGTAAGTGGATGTGTGGGATAATATAGTTTATCCATTTTATCTTTTTACAGTTTTTGCTATTCTGAAAAACAAGCAACCTATAAACTGTACTGCTTTGCTTTGTTAGCGGACAGCAAGCAGCTGTAAGGCATAGCGTGATCTACAGATCATAGCCGGGTATTTTATTTTTCTTACGGACTCGCGTGCGTAATATAGGGACTGGTGCTTTAGTCCTAAGAAAATTTATGAGGTGATAATTGCCAGCCGACACTTTGAAGTGTTTTTATACATTTTCAGTTAGTAAAAAATTAAAATGTATAGACTATAGGTACCTCCTTAAGAGGAAGAATTCCTCTACCACTTTCGTTATTTAAAGCAATGCGACATAGCTTTCCCAAGCGGTAAAGGAAAACAAGGAATCTTAGGGATCGTGGGGACAATCCGTTTATAATTCGTGCTTAAGCAGAACCGTGCCAATTTCTTGCAGTGCCCTGGGGCAAAATTGTACTCAGGCGCCTTTCGACGCTCCCAAGTGTCTTCCTTTTTGCAAAGGTTGACCTTTTTATGGCAACACTTCCTGTAATTCAACTTTTAATCTTTTACCAATTCCCTCGGAACTAAATGTCGGTATTTTTGGTACAAAGTCCCTTGCACTGCCCCTAGGCCTCTGACACCCTGGGGAATATTGAACAGTAAGTCTAGTTATTAATTACATTTTTCTTTTTTTTTCAGGTAAGGATATAAGATTAAGAAGTAGACAACTTGAAGTTGGTAAGCACTTGTTTTAGCCTAATATAGTGTAGGTATATAACATCTAATATTTTTAGAATCGGTTCCATATTTTGTGTAATTTTCATGCAATCTAGCATACGCCACAATATAACTATACTATTTAACTGTGCACTACTATGCAGCATTTTTCCTTTTTATATTGATACATAATATCACAGTAGGTGGGTACTGTATTTAATTTTCTTAAAAATGAAAACTTCAGAACTTGACAGTTCTATTTTTCATTCAACTATATCTCTTACCTATGGTACCTTTCAAGAAGTAATAATTCGAGACATGCATGATTGATTCCACAGCATACTTTAAGGCATTTTTTTTTTATCTTACGTTATATTCATTCGAACATGATCTCAGTTGGCACAAACACATTACTTCAGTAGCCACATCGGCAGCTAAAAAGCTTGGTTTTCTCTTTCGAGCCAGAAAATACTTCTCCCCTTCCAACTTATGCACTCTCTATGTTTCCCAAATAAGACCTAACCTAGAGTACTGCTCCCACATCTGGGGAGCGGCATCACCTTCGACACTTAAGATTCTTGATTCTATCCAAAAGAGAGCCATTCGACTTATCAATGACCCAGCCCTCACGAGAAGACTCCCTTCTCTCGCTCATCGGCGCGCTGTGGGGGATTTATCCCTTTTCTACCGCTACTTCCACGGATTTTGCTCTGAAGAACTAGCCGGTATTATTCCCCCCTTGAATGTCCCTAACAGAACAACAAGAGGCCCGTTACGTATGCATCCCTTTACTGTCCAGCTACAAAAGCCTAGAACAGACCACTTCTCTCTCTCATTCATACCTAGGGTCTCCAGATTATAGAACAAATTGCCTGCAGATGTTTTCCCTTCCCGTCCCAACCTCCAATCCTTCAAATCCCGTGTGAATAGACTACATTTCCCTTCTCTCCAGACACCCACGGTACGTTAGTACTTAGGCTTGAAGTCTACGTGGGATGTCTTCGATAAAAAAAAATAAAATATTATTACAATATCATAGATCGTTACTAGAGGGTAGAGTAGATTAGACAAACAGAGATAATTCTGTTTACAGATTTTGTTTAGCTAAGTCCTGAAAATGGTAAATATAATAACAGTTTAATGGATATATCTGACCTAATATTAAAACCGTTATGACCCCCGTCTGTTATCAGTGTTGACAAGCAAAATAAAAAATACCATCCTTTCTGAGATTGAGTTTCGCATATTCCATTAAAATTGCAAATAAATCTGTTTACGTTTTTCCGCTAAATTTAGAAAGATTCATAAATCATTTGCTCTGTATTGGGGTATAATCTTCGTCAAAAGAACGCAAAGTATGTTTTGATTGACGTGGATAAGTTAGCAATATAATTTCTAAGAGAAAAACTTTTTTTTATAATACTGGAACAAAACTTATTTATTTCAATTAGGAAACTGTCTAGTTGGAACAAAAACAGTTAGTGCGAAGTGTTTCAAACTGTGATGGACTTCAGAGAGCTCAAATAATACTGCACGGGTCTTTTCTGTAATTGTTTTTTTAACCGGTTTTATTATCTATTCCAAAACGCCCGTTTAGTAAACATATTAACACATAATAATATTTCATTTTGTTCTTTTGGTAGAAACTGGTAAACAAGGTGTGTTTACTTTTACGCAAAATAACTGGATGAATAAGGGGCTCTTACGGAAACCTTACCTCCGCCTTACTGTAAACTATTTCCGAAGGTTGCTGGTTCGTTTTCATCTGGATGCGCAATCTCTGGCAGCTGCGACTTGTAGACAGTAAAAGACATCAATTCCACTAATCACTATATATATTTACAGTTATTTACATATTTGCGTAACACAACTCTTGATTCTGAGTTGTACGAAGAAAGTTTATTTTTCATAACAGTGTAGTTGCGAGATTTTACTTCTTGCATTGGCTCTTGGCAGAAATAATATTTGAGCGCTGCTGGCTCGAAAGACAGCATGTCGTTGCCTGGAGAAATGGGGTGTTCTGTGACCCAAGAACAGGACCTTGCCTGGAGAAATGTGGGGTTATGTGACCGAAGAACAGGACTTTGCCTGGAGAAATGGATACTGACGACCCCAGAGAATGAGAGAGGATTTTTCCCGCACTCACTACTTCACACCGACTTTGTGTGAACGTGTCTGGTCATACACTTGACCGACTTTTTTCCGTGCCCTGAGCACAACACTCGTGCTCTGAGCTAACTAACTTGTATTCCCGACGGCAACGAAGTTGAATTGAAATGCACCACCCTTTCGGGGACCCGCTTGAAAGGGTTTGACCAATTAGAGTAACAGCGATGACGCAAATACTACTCTGACCATTAGAAAATAGGAAGAGGCCGAACTTGATACCCCGGTACGAATGAGAGACGTAAGGGGTTTGATATCTGTAGCCATGTCTTTTGGCTTTTTATACATTTGTTTTAGAACGCTAAAGCAATAAAACTAAAAGATAAGAAATTTGCTAAGGAAACTAGGCCTTTGAAGTTTCGCCGACAAAGGTGCCGCTTTAGAAGAACTAAATTAAAGGCAAGATTTTCTTTATATATTTTATCCGAAATGGGCTTTGTGTTTAACCCAATCAAAACCGCGTATTTTAATGCAAGTTAAATAAACAAGAGATACGAGTTTGAGTTTTATCATTTGAAAAGGATTTTATACCTGGTTCGTTATTAATATTTATTTGGAGATAAAATAGAAATATAGAAATTATACGAACGGCTGGGTTTCCCCAACAATTACGTTTTCGTATATTTTATGCTCCCTGTACAAAAAATTGAATTTTTCGTATCGTGAATCTTATTATTTTAGAGGCAAAAACTTTTCTTAGGACTGACATTCTTACGTATCTTGCATTTGGTCCATTTGTTCTCTTGTAAACCCCACTCGCAGACATACTGTAGTCCTAAAGAATTCCTTAGTTGGAATCGAGTCTTAAATAAAAAAAATCAGATTGTCAACTCATCATTAAAAAATAAGTACTACTTTTCCTATAAGAAAAGCAAGTTGTTTACTTGAAAATTAAGCATGCATTAATCATTCTCGACCCCTTTATTTACCTTTATATTTGCCATCTTAATTATGCTTGTCTACTCCGTCTCAATATGCTTATTAAGAACATGGCACGGTCGCTTTACGTGCTTGTAAATTAATGACCTCCTAAGTAACTCCATAATAGCACTTAACCTGAACATTTTTATATAATGGATGTATCTCACTCAGTCTATGAATTAAACCATTATTTATATTGGAAACAGGAGTGGACGCGTCGATCGTGTAACGTTCGTTACTGATATATTTCCACGTAATTCAATTGCTTTTTTTTAATCTGAGACAGCCCACGTGTAGACTACATGCCTAAGTACTAACGTACCGTGGGCGTCTAAAGGGAAGGGAAATGTAATCTATTGACACGGTATTTAAAGGATTAGAGGTTGAGAGGGGGAGGGAAAACAACTGCAGGCAGTTCCTTCCATAATCTGAAGACCCTATTCCATCGCCCTTAAAATTCTCTGCTTGGAAATTTTTTTGTCATTTTCAATGGGTCTTTGTTAGTTATTTCATGCGCCCCCAAAGAAATATATCACAAATTGTCAAATCGGGACTCTTAGGGACCCATAAAATTGGACCATTTCGGCCCATCCATCGATTTCCAAATTTGCTATTGCTTCTGCAGCATTATGTTCAGGACACCCATCGTGTTGAAAATACATATTTCGGGATATTGAAGAGGCAATTATTTTAACTTGTCTAACAAAAATGATTCTAGCATATATATTTAAGAATTTCCGTTATATATATTATTAAAAAATATGTTATAATCTCATAATACACTCATCAGCAAAAAAAACGGACGAGAAAAATTTGTATCAAGTTTGTTGTTGAACTTTACCAATTTTAGACAGTTTTTAATGAAATTTTTGGTAGAGTGTTGACGCATTTATGAAGATTATCACCTGCTGACAGATTTTGACATGTGTGATATTATACCGGTGGAAACAAATGATATTTTTTCCTTAAGTTCTGAACACCCTGTTGAGAAAGTAGACGATGCCATAATGTTCCAGTTTGTTTTATATGGAAGACGCATCATTTCTCAAGATTTTGTTTTTTTATTCTTCCCGATATCTGTTCTCTTTAAAAAGATAGAAATTTTTTAGAAAATCCCTGTAAGTTTTAGAATTTGTCTCTAGAATAAATTTAACAGGGTCATATGGCACCATTTTTTCTTAATAAAATAACAGGTGTCTTGTATTAGCGTTATGTGCAATATATGACAAATAAATAAAAAATGTACATTTTTGATCAATTAAAAAAAGACAGAAAAATTAACAAAATTAATAACATCTGCTCAATGAGGTTAAGATCTGGGCTACGAGCTGGCCACTGTAACGGCTGAATGTTAACTTCATCCAGATATTCGGTTACCACCAATGCGACATGTGGTCATGCATCAGGCAATAGTCTACTCCTCTGAGGTGGACAAATGAAACGACATGTTCTGTTAAACATTAATTTCATTAGTATAACGGTCAGCCGTTATAGCACCATTTGCCTTCATTAGTGGACACTTAGCCCACACCATTATATTTCCACATCCAAATGGTACCCGTGAAGATATGCAGCATTGCGCAAATCATTTCCCTGGTCTTCTCCATACACTCTCGCGCCCATCTGGCGGACGCAAGCAAAATTTTCTGATGAGTGTACAAACGGCGCTTCAAACATTTACTTTTTTAAAATACTAACGGCGATTCACAATTCTAAACTCTGAATTTTCCCTACCCCAATATCTTACATGCTTCGAAGCTACAGTGACATTAGTACTGAAGGATGACTCATCTAGGAACATTATCAGCTTATGAAAGTTCACGATGATACTTAGAATTTTATCATCGACCCACAAACAGAAATCAAAGCCTTTGTAACTGTCCCCATCTTGCAAAGTTTGGTTAAAGATAGGTTTAAAAGCACGAATTTTATTTTTCTTAAACACATTTTGAATATGGCTTTTTTACACAATTGTAAACTTCGTTCTCGTTTCCTTAAAGATATAATAGGATTTTCATCATTAAATTGCAAAATTACTACTGTAGAAACCTCGTTTTCTTTAAATTACTAGCGGATCCAGCTTTTTTTTAATTTGGTTACTAACTTATAATATGGTCTGAATTTTTGCATAATACGTTGGGATAACAATTTTCGCCATTTCTGTAATTTTAAATTATAAATAATATTCTTTGCTCTAAAGATAACATCTTTATCGTTATTATTTGGGCAAATACGTCACAGTTATCAAAGGTGTAATCCATAAAAAGGTGACAATCTGACAAATTTTGATTTTAAAAGCTAATTTAGCAATACTTGAAAATCTGGAATAAAAATTGTTTTAAAATTTAGCACAACTTTTTTATTTAACGTTTTGCTTTAAAATTTAAAAAAAGGCAACTTTAGTTTTAACCAAATTTTACGTTTTTGTATTGTAAAAATTTTTGGCATCGTGCATCTTATTTTTAATGCAAGCAAAAACTTTTATAAAGGATGACTTTTTTCGTATCTTATACTTTTTGGTCCATTTGTCCTCTTGTCTACTCCATCCGAGGACATACTGTATAATCGAGTTCCTCACCAGGCTGGAAGCTGGAGTGGGGAGATGCAGATTTAACAAACACAATCAAAAAGCAAGAATGTCGAAAATATTATTTTTCCTCGCTCTATGCGACACGACAATCAAAATTTACTGAAACTAAAAAAGTGAAATAAAACTAAAATTCTTTTTATTATTTTACGAATATTTTATAGGTTTAGTATGTTGCCATGATAGAAGCTAATTAGCATAATTTCATAAAATAAAGCATATTTAAGCGTACATTGTTTTATGATCTTTGAGCATTAAATTTATTATTTGGGGCAATAATATTTTACGTTTTATGCCTAATATGTAGCATAAATTTTATAAATTTGCTTTTAGTACGATAATATTTTGAGTTTTATGATTTATACGAGGGTAAATCGAATATAAACGAATATTTTATTTACGGCCATAGAAATAGGCTCTTTCACTCTAACTAAATTTTGTGATTTGATTTGATGTGATATTTTCACTAATAGAATCTAAGTAAAATATGTGAAATATTCCAAAATACGTAGACGGCTGCTCGTCGCATTTGAAAAATCAAACAAGTATTAGTATAACAACTGCTTTCGCAGTCTCGATCGGATCGGCGTGTCTTGCGATGTCCACGGGTAGTTTCTTGGTATGTCGGGTATTTTTTAATTGTTTTAATAAATGAGTTGAGGAACGAAATAGTTTCATTACGTTTTTAAACCTGTTGTGACTTTTAAGAACGGTGTCCATCCGTCTATCACAGGCGATTTTTTCTGAAACTATTCGACGAAAAAATTTGAAATTTAGCACAGAGATAGTGGCTCAATTATATAGGCGTGAAGTATAGAAAGTTGAATTTTGATTCTGGGGGTTAATTTCAGGAGGTAAATTGGGACATGATTTTTTTTTATTTCAAGGGCATCGTGTAGGATGTCAAATAAAAGCTTATAAAGCACGAATTTAACAATATATATGATGTATTTTTTATGCATTTTTTAAACATTTTTTGGGAAAAACGCTTAAAAATTGCAGTCCCTCACCCTTATCACCAAAGGGTAGCTAAGAAAAATCTAAAAGAAATCATGAACATTCAGAATTAGGTATAGATTAAGCGAAAATTATCAGGATTGAGAAATTCTTGCGCGATCAGCTGTTATAAACAATTTAACTGTTGATTTCCTTATAACTGCTGAACCATTAGTTTTAGAGAAAAAGATTTTTGACAAAAGATATTTCTCACGATGTAAGGAACAACTTTCGTCCTTACATGTTTTGCAAAATGCGAAACGCTTCTCACTTAGTTCCCTGTATATGTGATGTGATAGGGCGTTCGTGCCGTCGGCGGCGGGTAGCGCGGCAGATGGGCGGCGATCGAGCGGCCGAGGTTTGCTGAGGTTATGATGGTACGGAACTCTAATTGTGCAAGTAAGGTATAGCTTGCACTTGGCCGACTTTTTCTTATCTGCTACAACCCACGTAGACCTCAAGCCTAAGTACTAATGTACCGTGGGTGTCTGAAGAGAAGGGAAATGTAATCCCTGTGTATCTAGAACTATTAGGTTTGGGATAGAAAGTGTTATAAACTTAGGCAGAATTATAAATTAAAGCAAAAAATATGTATATCCAAACCACCAACATTTTTAAATTACAGATTTCTAAAAGCGGTAGAAATTTCATTTGAAACATTTTTCTCTTACTAGTCTAGTTTTTAAAATAATTAGCTAGTCCGGGACTTTTTACGCACAGTGAGCCAAACTTTTGCGAAGTTATGACCAGAAAATTAGACGAAAATTCAAATATTCCGGGTCTAATTACAATTATTATAATAATCTTGATTGGCCAAATTTATGAAGCCCCGAGGCGGCTTTTGTCCAACAAGTAGTCCTAATTTTAGTTTTAGAGAAAAGGGTTTCGGTTTGTTATTGGTGGAAAAACAAAGAACAAACAAAATGGGGTCTACAACTTAATTACATATATATTATAAACGAGGGGTAAAGTATTACTTGATACAATTAAAGTATTCTTGTTGTGCAATAGTATATTACATAACAAGTGTTGAAAGTGACATTTTTCACACGAGGCGACAGCCGAGTGCGATAATCCCACGAGTGTGCGAAAATTACTTTCACACGAGTAATGTACAATATTTACAAAAAAACCACAATTTCTGTCTTTTAAACCCCTCAGTTTCAACACTAATATTTTCAAGTGTGCTGAAAATAAAACAAATGAAATCAGCACCATCTATCCATCTATTTAAATGTCATGTTGACAAGTACTTTTCAACACATGTGTTGTAAAGTGTACTTTTCAACACGCGTGTGATATAAGGCACTTTCTCGCCAAGTTAACCGTGCTTTTTTACTCACTTTCATAGGTGGTCGTAGGAAAAACAATTTAAAAAAAAAGGAACAAGTATCCAACATAACATATACTACTCATTTAATATATTGTTAGCCCCTTTAAAATAAAATGTGATAAATAAAGTGCAAATCAGGTCTTATCATGCGGGTCCAAAGGTACAAGGACTTCTGCAAATTAGGTCACTATACCTGTTGGTGATGTTTGTACCTACTTGTGCGACCAAAAGGCTGATCCTATTCAATAGCTAAGGAAAAAAGAGGTGTTTTACGCAGGTAAAAGGTTGCCTAAAATTTTTGACATGAGGAAAATGAATTAATAAATGCCTAATTGTCATTCCCATGCAATTATTCTTTATTACTCTGAAGAGGAGTTTATTGCTTGTAAATTTAATTATTTTTGAGATATAAAATAGAGATATCAGGTTAGTTTTTTGCTAATTTTCAGTTTAAACAAGCATTATTTAAAGTGAGCACCTCAAGAAACATGAACTTAAATATTAAAATTTGTTGTAAAATCCTTCCCCATAAACTTTTAGGTAATGCGAGCTGGTTGCGACACATCTACATATTCCCCAATAAAAAAATACAACTTTTCGCATTTTCATACAGGACTACAAATCAACGAAGTTTTAAACTTAATACAATGACATTTACAGATATATGAGAGGTATTTTACAGTCCAATGACGAAGCGGGTAAAATTTGAAGGTAACAGTATCTCGCCTTACGGAAGGAAGCCCACAATGTAAAGGCAAAGCTTTGGCCTTAAGACAAAGAGTTTTATCTCGCTGTGCCTAATACAGGCCCTGATAAACACTCTAAATTAAACGATAAGGCTTGGGCAATACGGTCAAAAGTTAGTTAAAAGCCCATCGAAGCTTGTTTGCTATTCTAAACCTGACCGCCCACTGCTGATTAATTAAAGATATCTCTAGATCAGTGTATGTGGCGTACGATATTCAATATAACTTTGCCAACAAATTATTACGCAGTAAAAATTCTGTTCCATCATTCAAAAATGAAGGTTTCTAGATTTTGGGCGAAATTTCATCTACAAAATATGCGAAATATAAATTTAAAAAACGCTGCCGCGCAGTCTGCACTAAACTAGAATCTACCCGTTTTTATATAAACGACGACTTCACAAGAGAAGTTTATCAATTCGACTCGTATGTGTCACTTTTTTAATGTTTGCGCTATGGAGGAGTTGAAGGAAGGAGACCGATCGCAATACGTTGGCCGCAGCCTCAAATCTGCATCGGTAATTCAGCCTTACGATTTCGTCACAAGCGGTGCATGTGTTCCAAGTGATGTTTCAAATACATGGATTCTTATGGGCGCGATAACTATTTTTATTGAAATTAGTTTCTTTTATTTTCTTTGAGGAACAAATGACGACTTTTATGTGAAGTTAAATCTACTTTGCTACACTTATTGGATTACCCGGCCTGTATGTAGTTCTAACAACGCTTGGGTTTTAAAATACAGGTTATTAAATAGTCTAGCCACAAAGAACTTTTTTTCCGATAAGTAAGCAAACTATACAACTCTGTTAATATAATATTTTTTTTATTATTCTGATACAGAATCACAAAAAACACAAATATAAATATATTCTTTATTACAAATTTGTTACTTAAGTATAAAATTGCAGTAAGATTGTACAGTTAGCTAATTTTTGGTCAAGGATGAATATATTACCCCATCTTTCATTAGTTTTTTTTACAATTTTCATTGTTTCCCTAAACATTTGGTTTCCTCTCTTCGAGGTGACAGTGGTGAGAGAATGAAAGGAGCCGCTGGTAATTTCTCTAAAAATGTTAATTATTGTGATGTTATTTGTGGAATTATCGAGGTCAGAAAATCTAATTTGTCTTTGACGGATGTTTAAAAAACTAACGCCGAAGAGGAGATAAAAAGAAGCGGCTGAGAATTTCTCCAAAAATGTTAACTAGTGTGTCATTTTCGGGGTTATTGAGGTCAGAAAATGTAATTTTCTCTAACCAATGTTAAAGACGGTTGAAGCAGTGAGGCAAGAAAAAACAGAGAAAAAAACGTATCGAGAAACCATTTATTTTTCTAATTCTAATAATAATAATATTTATTTATCCATTTAACAGTAAAATATAACAGTACTATCTTTTTAATTCTTGAACACAATAGATCACAGATCTGTGTGTGCACTATTTATCAAAAACAACTGGCCATTCAGCCCACAATCATACAGTCACACTATAATACATTACTAACATTACTGTATAGGTCAAACCTGTATTCAATATATTGACAAATTGTATATGAAAAGTGCAGAGAAGAGAACAAGGTTAGACTTTGTGTAATATTTAATTTTTAGTGATACTGGTGTCGAAGAAGTCAATATACATTGCGTAGTACAAACAAAAAGAGGGGTAGATAAGAGGAAGGGCGAGGTAGAACAAGTGCACTAAGAATAAAAAAAATTCAAAAAATTAACTTCATTAAAAAAAAGCTTACAAAAGTATGAAATAGTTATTTTTGTATTAAGTGCGTGAAGTGAGTGTTTTTTTAATGGCATATGAGAGTGTCAATTTTTTGCCGAGACCGCAGGTCGAGGCGAAAAATTCTCTCGAATGTGCCATTAAAACACGAATTTCACAAACGAAATACAAACAACATTTTTTGTACAACTGAAAGTTTGAATTAATCGGTAAAATTGTATATTATAATAAAAATTTTACCATATAATTTCACATAATCAAGTTAACAGCCCTGTCGTTACTATAGAAATGGTTTGTTGGCACGTTGCTTGTTTTGTTGTCATACGTTGATAGCTGTTCATATTTATTGCAATTTTTTAAATAAATAGTATAAGTACTTAAAATGGATGTAGATTACGATAGTGATAGCGAGATTCCTTCAGATATAGCCGATATAGCAAATTCGGCTATAGCTAACATGTTACCGGCGAAATCAAAATTTATATACGAGAAAAATTATAACCAATTCCGTGAATGGTGCGGCAAGAAAAATATACAAAAAGTGTCTGAAAAGGTACTTATATGCTATTTTGAGGAGAAATCAAAAACTGTAAAACCTTCTACTTTATGGAGTGTCTACTCAATGTTGAAGAGTATGTTGAATGTTAAAGAAAATATTGATATAAAGAAGAGAACTTTTCAAGGAATATCTAGCGTTTCTGATCAGCAGCAAGGTGGACTAGCTTCGGGAATTAATATTGGAAGCAATTGTTCGAACTTCACCATCAATTATTATTGTAACAAATGAGATTTTTTGGTAGTTGGTAATTAATTAGTAAATTTGTACAAAAAAATTCAATACATTTTTTAAAAAGTAATGTTTTATCGTTTTTTTTGTAAATCATTTTTCCAGTTAAAAAAAGTCTTTTTTTCACCGTGAAAAAAAGTCTTTTTTTCACTGTTAAAAAAACAAAAGGTTTACGTATCGATAGCGATGAAAAAATGTCAACTTTTTTTGACAGTTGTACAAAATAATATTTTTACGCATTTAACTTAATGACAAACTTAATTGTATTCAAATTTAGGTTACTAGTACACCAAAATTCTAAACTTTGAAGTCGCCGTAATTCCACATTATAAGGATCCGTAATTATTTATAAGCAGTTAATAAAGAATTGCGCTCCATCCATTTGTTTTGAAAGTTTACGTAAACGTTTTCTATAAGCAAAAGATGAACCAAAATGTGCTGACAGGTGGTTTGTAAACCCTCTCTGGTATATTCATGTAGATTCAATAAGTAGGATGTGATATCTCGATTTCCGAAAGACTAGAAGCCCATTGACAAGTGATTTATTATCAAAATCTTAAATGTTATCTTGGCCGGGAAATGGATCGTAAATCTTACCAACTAAGTATCAATGATCAGAGTTGGAAATCTATCTAAACTGGTGACCTAGACCTCTGCTTATAAAAAAACGGATATCAGCCTTTTATACCCTTAACACTGCTTATAATTTGTTTTTATAACAGTTTTCCAATATTTGCATTACTTTATTTTTAAAAATGTGTAAATACATAATGATAATTAATGAAAAAAGGCAACACAAGACAATCATTCAGTAGTACGTATATTAATATTCCAATTTTATTTTAAGGAAACCATTATCCAGAAGAGTTGATTGGGTTTGATTGGGTTGGTTGAATAATTTTGACATATAATGTGACATTTTTTAAAATTTTAACATATATATATATATATATATATATATATATATATATATATATATATATATATATATATATATATATATATATATATATATAACACTTTTAAAAACCGATGACAGTTTTGAAACATCTTACTTTCACGAAACGTAAAATATTTCCCAACTGATGATGAAAATTATTATTATAACTATACCGTATCCAATTTAATTTGAGAATTATAACAGGAACCCATTTTACAATGGAGAGATCAATTTTGTTTCTCTCTCTCTCATGTTATTTCTCTCGTCTTCTTTCTCTCTCACACTCGTAAAATTTTTGGTTTCAGTTTAAAGCTGAAGTCACAGTGCCATTACAAAGTGTATCTGTCCTTGTGGAACTAAGACTTCAACATTTACAGTTAAAAATTGTGAAACTACTTGGTCCCTATATTCGATTAAACACTTTTTATCGCGCCTTTAACACACACCAACGTCACTGTTCGCAGGTAGGCTATATTATAGATCCATTCTCATTATATATCGGCGAATAGGGAATATTTTCTAACCTTATTATAAATTGTTTATCTTAATAAAAATATTTACTCATTTTTGCTATTTTTTCTTCATTTATTTAATAAAGATTTCTCCGATCCTTTTATTGCAAATTATTGGTTAGAGGGAGTATTGTGACTTCAAACAAGAACGAACTGCAAGAAGTTCGTGGAACCGTGGAACCAGAATAAGTGGGCGTACAGTCACAAGAAGACTCAAAGAAGTTGATTTAAGGTCGTATAGGTCAAAAAAGCCCAAAAACTTCATCGAAGAGATCATCGAATAGCACGACTAGCCTTTGCTCGAGAGTACCAAAACTGGAATGAGGATCAGTGGGGTCGATTTTTGTTCATGGATGAAAGCCGCTTCTGCGTAAATTCCATTGATGACAGGAAAAGATTGTATCGACGCCGACCTCCAGGAGAACGAAATAAACAATTTAATTTTACTCCCACTGTTTCTTTCGGTGGATCCTTAATTATGGTATGGGGTTATATAGTTAACATTTTTGGAGAAATTCTCAGCCGCTTCTTTTTATCTCCTCTTCGGCGTTAGTTTTTTAAACATCCGTCAAAGACAAATTAGATTTTCTGACCTCGATAATTCCACAAATAGCATCACAATAATTAACATTTTTAGAGAAATTACCAGAGGCTCCTTTTATTCTCTCACCACTGTGACCTCGAAGAGAGGAAACCAAATGTTTAGGGAAACAATGAAAATTGTAAAAAAAACTAATGAAAGATGGGGTAATATATTCATCCTTGACCAAAAATTAGCTAACTGTACAATCTTACTGCAATTTTATACTTAAGTAACAAATTTGTAATAAAGAATATATTTATATTTGTGTTTTTTGTGATTCTGTATCAGAATAATAAAAAAAATATTATATTAACAGAGTTGTATAGTTTGCTTACTTATCGGAAAAAAAGTTCTTTGTGGCTAGACTATTTAATAACCTGTATTTTAAAACCAAAGCGTCGTTAGAACTACATACAGGCCGGGTAATCCAATAAGTGTGGCAAAGTAGATTTAAGGGGTAAGCACAGAGTTGGTGGTAATTGATGGTTGCGCTTTAACTGCAGATAGGTACATAAGGGATGGTCTGCAAGATCGTGTGGTACTTTTCGCCCCATGTATTGGAGCAAATTTCCTATCAATGCACGGCAATGCTCGCCGGCACGTTGCTCGTTGTGTAACTAACTCTTTAAACCAAGTGGACATACCGACAATGAATTGGCCTGCAAGCTCCCCGGACATGCATTGATCGAACATGTCTGGGACATGCTAGGCATATGACTAAGGTCAAGAATTCCTGCTGTCCAAAACACAGAAGAAGTGAAAACTGGCAGCTCTACTTGAAATATGGGAGAACTTGCCTCAAAAAATGATCGACAACGTCATTAGAAGTCTTATAACTGCGGTCATAGGAGCTCGTAAGGGAAACACACGTTAAAAAAATAATCCTTGTAATTTTGCTTTATCATTAAATGTTTAAAACATGTCAAAATGTTTAATTCACTTTTTGAAGACGCGTTTTTTTCTCTTATATTTTTAAACATGCTTAAAAATGGCATGAAGCTTTTGCAAAACCAACTGCAATTAGCTTGCTATTAGTTAACTTTTCATTTTTAGAGATTCCGTTCAAATTTGTTAGGGGAAAATTCCAATTTATCTCCGTTTTTTTAAATATGCCAGTGTGTGTATATTTGAGTTGTTAAATCTCCTACTAATACGAGAATATTGTTACGCAGACAACTAAGGCTTCAAATAAAGAACTTGTATATTATTTTGAATTAGTTCTAAGGCCAAAAATCTCTTCTGTGCCGTGTCCAAATTGAAACAACTGGCACCTGACTCATTTATCTTAATTTCGCAATAGAATCGGTTTATTGCTGAACCATTATTTACGCATTCCGATAAAAGCTTAGTTGATTTATTACAAAAGTTAGAACAATAAATCATTTTGTTAATAAAATATGATTAAAGAAAAGTATTTAGGGGTAGAATTGCTTCGTCATTAATACACAATATCTGACCAAAACTTTTCCCATGTTCTGTTTAAAACAATGAAACATTCAGATGTGATTCTTAAATTCTTATTCTTAATTAGAGTGTTTCTAAAACTTTGATATATTGTTGTATTGAAAATTGTTTTCCTGAAGCTGTGCCAAACTTTAATTAATGTAGCCTTCCTTGAATTATTTCCACAAGACATCCGAACATGTGTTTTTAATTTTGAGAATTTATTATAAACCTTGGGTGTTAATAGATATACTAACATATATACCGGGTGATTCCCGACGGTGACTGATTTTTTTTTATTTGAGACAGCCCACGTAAGCTTCAAGCCTATGTACTAACGTACCGTGGGCATCTGAAGAGAAGGAAAATGTAATTACGGGATTTAAAGGATTGAACGTTGAGAGGGGAAACACAATCAGGGAAAACATCTACTGGCAATTTGTTCCATAATCAGAAATATAGTGATGGTATGAAGGAGCGAGAGAAGTGGGATGTTCTATAGGCTTTTGTAGCTGGACAGTAAAGGGATGCATATGTAACGCGCCTCTTGTTGTCCTGTTAGAAACAGTAAAGGGGGAATTATAGCGGCTAGTACTTCAAAGTAAAATCCGTGGAAGTATCGGTAGAAAAGCGAGAGAAGGAAGTTTTCTTATGAGGACTGGGTCATTGATGAGTCGAATGCCGCTTCCCAGATGTGAGAAAGGTGCTGTAGGTTGGGTCTTATTTAGGAAACGTAGAGAGCGTGTAAGTTGGAAGGGGAGAAATATTTTCTAGCTCGAATGTCTCTATGTGGATATCGAAGGTAATATGTTTGTACCGGCTGAGATCATGTTCGAAAGCGATGCTAACAAGATCGAACGATTTATTGTTCTGTAGAGCTTGACAATTTATGTGGATGGGTAAATGTTACCGTATTTTTGCGTGATAGGGAGTAAGACTGGGTTTTTTAGGCGTTGAACTAAACCAGGTTTTGGACACCCTGGTCTAAGATAAGTTGAAGATCTTTGGAAAAGGATAGGTGCATAGATCTTCGTCTATTATGCAGCTCTTGATTCGAGACATTGAATGTTGAAGTAAAGAGTACTATTTATTTATTTATTTATTGGGAACAACAGGGATACTAACCGATATATGTATATCCACTACAGTATCCACAAAATTACATCTAATAATTAGGATACAAATTCTGAACATAAGAAAATCAAAAAATCACTAAACACTATACAATATAATTACCTAGGTAAGGTCCAGCCTCCAGATGTCAACCCCATGTAGTTAAATTATTTTTTATTATAGTTTTTACCTTAAGATGAGACCTTGAAAAATGATCAATATTGTTATGCATATTACTATAAATTATTATACGATATAACGGTGAGTTCTGAGCTGAGTAAGTACTATGCCTAAATGGTAAGTAACACAATTCGTTCGCCCTATTGGAAGACACCTGGGGACCGTTAAAGCAAATCTGAGCAAGAATATCTGAGCTTTGTATTATGTTATTAACAATTTTGTACAGAAAGAGCAAATCACACATCACTCTTGAGTCTCTCAGAGACATCAAGCGGAAGTGATCCCGAGCGACAAAGCCCTTTTTAAATGAGATGTATTTTAAAAATCTATTTTGAACATTCTCTATTCGATCAACATATGTATGTAGGTCGCCTGTCTCGGACACCAAACTATACTGGCAAAACTTAATTTACTTAAAAAAAAAGGAGTTGAATAAGCAAATGATTGGCCTAACATCCAATAAGCAGATGATTGGCCTAACATGAAGCAGAGCTCATCAATTTAGATTGACATATAACATCCAAGTCCTTTATGGTGCTCACTTTCTGTAAGAGGTTATTTTTTAACTGATAGGCTCGGGGTATTTGATTCAGATTTCGAGAGAATGTCATTAAAGTACATTTATCCAGATTAAAAAAGGCCATTCTCGTCGCAATATGTTCCCAGGCGGTCACAGTCTTCAGGGGTGGTGATAGAAGTATAAACCTTTAAATCGTCTGCATAGAGTAGAAACTTGCAATGATGAAAGCAAAACTTAATTCCATTAATATATATGATGAAAAGCAAAGGTGTCAGGTGTGATGCCTGGGGTACACCAGAAGTGGTTACAAACGATCGGGAACAGAAACCCTATACTGAGACAAACTGTGGTCCATTTTTAATATAAGATTCAACCCACCTGAGAAGAATTCCGCCCACACTGACCTCAGCAAGCCGACTCAACAAGATGTTATGACTTATTTGATCAAAAGCCTTGCTAAAGTCGGTATAGACGGCATCCACCTGAACCCGATTATCACAATGTATAAAAAATTAAAGTAATTAAATTCATATTTTAATTATAAGGCAATAAATTAGAAAAATGCAGTTGAAACAAGCAAGCTTACTTTAGTAGATCTTGGAAGTGGCCACTGTTTACCTCAATACATTTTAACTGCATTGTTTCTTATAATTTATGGCGTGGTGTTAATTAAAATATGAATTTAATTACCTTCATTTTTTTAGGCATTGTGCAATCGAAAATATCTCGAAAACGCAAGAAGTGAGTTCGAAAATCGACTTTATTACTGCCAGGTAGTCAGTTTAAACAACTTTTAAAGTACTAAGAGAAATAAAGGTTTTTAATTTTTTTTTCACGATTTTCAATTTTGACCTCGAGTTTGCAGTAAAATATTTATTATTTTAAGACTTTTAAAATGAGGTATCACAAGACATAGGGTTGCATTTCAAATATTTGACCTCAGCTCCCTAGCGTCACCCCACTATGGTATATAAACACCTAAATTTTGGCCAAAAACCTGTGCAAGCACTTTTGATTTCTGACCCATTTTCAACCACAATGTACCGCAAATATACCACATTAAATAAATGTAGCAGTATTTTTCCCACTTAGAAATGCTGTTTCAATTTAAGGATGCTTTAAGTGCATGTTTTGCCTGTACAGTGCTTAGTAGGATTCGGTTATGAACTATAAGTATGACAATTAGTTGTTGATTAATAGTGGCGTGTGGTAAAATACTGAAGTTTTAAGCATGAACAATTGAAGGAAGGTATGTCCTATACTTAATTATAACAAAAACAAATCCTTACATGATTATTTTAAGAACCGTAACCGAAAAATATTAAATGACTGCAAAATGTTTGTATACATATTATAAACAAGAAATTTAGGTTAACTTTTAAAAAACCGCTAGCACTTGCTAGCATTTCTAAATGTATATGGTGGTAGGCCTATTCCTGCTAAATACAAACGTATACTGTTTACCTGCCACTAGGTGCCACACGGTTAAATATACATATATTTTCAGAACAGTACACTTTTTAAAATGAGGACCTTTTCAATGTCTGGCGTCAAGAAACAAATGCATTTGACAAAATATCAGCGGTTTTGGACTATGTTCTTAGTAGCTTTGGTCGCGATGACCTCCCCACGCAAGTGGAAGAAAAAATTCGCAAGTGACTAAAAAAAATTTTTTCCATTTTCCTGTAGTTTTCATTAAACAGCCATATCTTATTTATTTTCACTTCATTTTACCAAATAAATGTTATTTTTGTAAAATAGTTTACATTAAATGTAATTTTTAATTTTGGCCACAAAAAAGTTGCGTTTATACCATAGTGCACCCCTGGGATTAATAAAGTTAAATTACATGAAAAAGTTGATTTATTAACCAATACTTATTGCAAATATATTTGCCATTATATACTTGTCGGACACCCTGTACATACATTTTTTAAATGATAAATAAATAATATAATAATAATGATTAGAGTTTAACAAATGGGGGTAATTCCAGAGACGGCTTCTAACCTAGTTGGAAATAAAATTAGGATTCGATTTGAAAATAAAATACAAATATTTATTTACCCACATTGTGTTATTTGAAAGTGCGAGATACGAAAATATCATACAGGGTGTCTGAAAAGTCTTAGCATGGGCAAATATCTTTACTATTAATAAAGATAGCAACACCAAATTTTAGTTGTACCTAATTGGTTAGTAAATCTACTTTTTTACGTAATTTGACTCTTTCAACCCCCTTGGGGGGTTACGCTAGCGAGTTGAGGTCCAAAATTTTGGATGCAAACCTATGCCGTGTGGCCTCTTCGTTTAAAAGTCTTCAAAAAAGAAACATTGTTTTAGTATTTTAGTATTTATTTATTATTGTAATTCATTTTTAAATGGCAAGCCTATAAAAATTATAACTCGTAAATCGTATAATCGGGCGGGGCACAAGTCGACCATTAGTCGGCCACTTGTGCCAAACAGTACAAGTCGGCGCTGCTATTTTTTGTTTTGTAGGGCACTTTTTTCTAACTTTTTTCCAACTTTACTTCTTCATTTGTCGTTTTTATATGTTTTGTTTTTTGACATCTGCGCAGTAGACCAAAATGCGTACCACGCGCAAACATGCGCACGGAATTTCAGGAGTTGGACTTTGGTGTCTACATTTGAACCCATTCATTTTTCAGAATATATCTCCAGTAGTTAAGGTACCACTACGTATTTAACTTTATAACTTTGTTCCCAAGTTTTTTTCGACTTTATTTTTCATTTTTTGCCATGTGCGCAGTAGACCAAAATGCGTACCACGCGCAAACCAAGCGTGCTAGACATGCGCATGGAATTTCAGGAGATGGACTTTGGTGTCTACATTTGAACCCATTCACTTTTAAGAATATATCTCCAGTAGTTAAGGTACCACTGCGAATTTAGACAACAAAGTACATCCCCTGAAATTTCGTGCGAATGTCTAGCCCTCTTGGTTTGCGCGTGGTACGCATTTTGATCAATGGTAAAATTTTTTCCCCAAGTTTTTTTCGACTGTATTTTTCGTTATTTGCCACCGCGCAGATAGCAAAAAAAGAAAAATAAAATCGAAAAAACTTGGGAAAAACGTTATAAAGTTAAATACGCAGTGGTACCTTAACTACTGGAGATAGATTCTTAAAAGTGAATGGGTTCAAATGTAGACACCAAAGTCCATCTCCTAAAAGTCCGTGCGCATGTCCAGCACGCTCGGTTTGCGCGTGGTACGTATTTTGGTCTACTGCGCACATGGCAAAAAACGAAAAATAAAGTCGAAAAAACCTTGGGAAAAAGTTATACAGTTAACTACGTAGTGGTACCTTAACTATTGGGGATATATTCTTACAAGTGAATAGGTTCGAATGTAGACACCCAAGTACATCTCCTGAACTTGCGTACGCATGTCTAGCACGCTCGGTTTGCGCGTGGTACGCATTTTGGTCTACTGCGCAGATGTCAAAACACAAAACATATAACAACGACAAATGAAGAAGTAAAGTTGGAGAAAAGTTAGAAAAAAGTGCCCCACAAAACAAAAAATAGCAGCGCCGACTTGTGCTGTATGGCACAAGAGGTCGACTAATGGTCGACTTTTGCCCCGACCGATTATACGATTTACGAGTTATAATTTTTATAGGCTTGCCATTTAAAAATGAATTACAATAATAAATAAATACTAAAATACTAAAACAATGTTTCTTTTTTGAAGATTTTTAAACGAAGAGGCCACACGGCATAGGTTTGCATTCAAAATTTTCGACCTCAACTCCCTAGCGTAACCCCCCAAGGGGGTTGAAAAAGTGAAATTACATAAAAACGTAGATTTATCAACCAATAAGGTACAACTAAAATTTGGTGTCGCTATCTTTATTAATAGTAAAGATATTTGCCCATGCTAAGACTTTTCAGACACCCTGTATGATATTTTCGTATCTCGCACTTTCAAATAACACAATGTGGGTAAATAAATATTTGTATTTTATTTTCAAATCGAATCCTAATTTTATTTCCAACTAGGTTAGAAGCCGTCTCTGGAATTACCCCCATTTGTCAAACTTTAATTAATGATAAATAAAATTTAAATAATTCAAGAAATCGACCATATTTGGTTGTCATGCAGTGAGTACCTATTGTAAGTTCTATACCTTATTCGTTACAAACACCTCTTTTTTATTATATTCACATTTTTTATAGAGAACAAAAATACGTAATGTAAAAATGACTCATTTTCGTGGCAATCGCCCATGACGACGTTAATGTATCGAGTTTATAAGTAGCCAACTTGACGGAGTCTGAGAATGCCATTTATACTACTGGCATAAACAAAACGAAAAATTGGGCCAATCAATACTACTATCAAAACAAGCTCGGCTTATCTTAATGGAAAATCAATAAGTCAGAAAAGACTTCCGGATTATACGGAAACAGGAAGTGCATGGAAAGTGATTTATGGGCCCAAACTTGGCGACATGATCGCGCTTCATTATATAACGTAAATGTAGGTCAATCAAATATTTTGGCATTCACGTATTACTAATATATTGTTAGCATGCATACCTTGTTAAAATTTAAAGCAAAGATGTTTGATGTTGTACCACGTGATGTACTAGCACTTTTGACGGAACTGTCACTGTGAGTTCTGACAGCAGTTTAAAATGTGAGCTTGTCGGTTTCCTTTTCGTCTTTTTACCTTTCAAAAGTAAAGAAACATGTGTTTTTATTTGTGTAAAGTGGATTAAAAGTTTATTATTATTCTATTTACGATAATGACATAGCTAATGTACCGATAATGCCAGTTTTAAACAGCAAGAAGTGAAAAAATTACTTGTAGTGTCAGCTGTGGATACTCTTCACAATAATGTAAACTCAAGAGTGAAGGCATCATTTTTAATAACAATTTGAGATTTTGGGGCAAAACGGGTAAGAACATTATGTAAATAAAGCAAGGCATCGTTTGTCAATCTAAAAAAACTCATTATTTAAGCTTCCAATTAAATCAAAATATTCTTAAATAATTAATTTCCTACTTATGCAAAATCACTTTCTTTCTCAGCTGACCGGCGACATGCGAAATAAGATCTCATTTTCTGTCTAAAATATTATTAACTCTATTTCAATTTTGTACTTTAAAGTATATAATAATTTATTCTTACTGGTTTTTCTGATATTTTATTATAAATTAAATTAAATACTATTAGATTATTCACAATATAACGCTACGGCGAAATCGAAGGCTTGTCAGATTCAAATTTGACCTTTTAAATATGACAGGCGCGAGCGGCCATGTTGTCATATTTCGTGTTTTGCTTAGCTGGGCGGTACGTAGGATTGAGTTCACTGGCTAGACAAATCACGTGGTTGTTTATGAGGAATGTTCAGTACGGCATGTGACTGGTTAGCAATTGTTTCCAAAGGCTACGTCTTTGCTTAATCATCTTTTCGTCGTTTGCTATATAGTAGTAATACGTATATAATTTTTGGGCTTCCAAAAACTTGAAAGCGATGTCACTTTTCATAACAAAACCTATACATGTCACTTTTTTACGTATAAGCTTCTTTTAGCGTCTTATGTCAAATAGGGAAGATGCATATAATCCAAATAAACCTGAAACTTTATTTTTCTTTATTATAAAAAAAAGATTTTCCACTATAAATTCTCATACAAAATTCGAAATTTTCAAAACGCGAATCTATTGGCTGTGACATCACATGTCAGGTAAATAAAAGTAATATAATGGTTAGTACATGCTGAAGTCCAGTGTTAATTTATTTTATTGATTATTTCCCAGAGGATTACGACATTTCGTGGATAAGAAACATTACATTTGAATACATTTGAATTACCAATGACCGGAACGCATTTTGTGCAAGGACAATCGGATAATTTGCTAAAAGTTAATGCTTGTATGATGGATGGCCGCGTATTTATCTTTAAAATTATCGTTACAAATATTTACGTTACGTTACAAATATTATAACATATATAACATAAAACTAAACGTACAGCTTAAGCGTATGCTTACTTGAATTTGACGATACTGACCTTTAATGATACCTACTTATGGACAATTTTTGATTAACTTTGCACTAGGTATGTACTGAGATTTTCGGGACACTGACAGTTGTTTTTTGCACATTGAGACAATACAATATTTATATGGTAGTTTTTTAGTATATTTCATTGTTTAACAAAAATAATTTTACACAAAAAAAAAACCGTAACACAAACAACAAGTAGTGTCTGGACAAATAAGACGGCTCTCCACATGGTACTCCTTTAAACGCACATCTTTGTTTCTGAAGTTAAATTCCTCGTCTGATTGGTTGATGTGTTGCGAAATGGAAAAAATAAATCTAATGGAGTATGTGACGCTAGTAAATGGGAATGTTTTTTGTGTTGCATAACAGACCTGTTCAACTTTACGTCTTGTAGACTGACATTTTGCCACTCTTAAGCATATATTATTACAAATAATAACAATCCGTTTGGTAAATCAATTGATATATGTACAATAGTATGAGAAAATGCTCACTTGCTTTCGAAACCCTAGGTTAAGTTTTGCGTTAACATGTAGATCAACACTTATTTTCGCTTATATCCTGAAATCACTTGCCACCAAGGGCAAATGGCTACTTTTTAAATTGTAATAATAAATTATACCGAGAAGTAAAAAGTTTTTTTTAATTAAATTGTCCTAGAAATTTTCTTTAAAATATTATTTTTTTGTCTGTAATGCCTTCCTTAAACGGTTAGTTCAATAAAAAAATATATGTGTATTCCTTGTCAAAATTTACACATAAGGCGCTAGACATGATGCGTAAAAGAATTACCATAATTTTTCATTTCGTCTATTGTCAAAATCTATGTGTTCATCGACAAATAGCCGAATTATTGTCAAATCGCGTGTTATATTTGAAGTTATAAAACAGTGTAATATAAAACGCAGGAAAATAAATGAGGTGGAATGATATTTTAAAATTAATTACTCAAATTTTAAAAATACTCTTGAGAAATGTCGCGGAACGCGTTAGCTTTTGTAACTTATGTAGCCGCTTGCTCGGTTTACAACCGTGCTCACTGTTCAACCTGAAGTCATCGACCGATATTTGAAATTTGCGAATATTACATAGACGATGCAGAAAGATCATTTCCGCCATCGGTTGACCGAAACCAACATGAAGGGCGTCTTAAGATCGTATATAATATAGTTGTTTCTCAGATCTTCAACATTCTTCGAGCATGGGTGAGACCTTGCCTAAATTATACCTCAAGGTTAAGGAATCCTCAAGTAACGACTATAAATATATACCGAGTGATTTTTAATTATTTTGCTCAAGAGCGGCTGTGCTCGGGAACACGTGGTCCAACGGTACCGCGTAGATTAGACCATAGTGCGTTTGCAAGACTTTCCAGAGGTAAAAACATCATATTAAAAAGCCTATACATATATGGAATTTGAATCTGTAACTCTGGCAGTTACTTATATTTGTATTGTCATTCCATCCTTTCTATAAAGAGGAATATACGTTATATCGCGATAATTAGCAAATCGCCAAAAGTTTATAGGTACGACACTTATCTCTTTCATTTTCTACCTAAAAGACCACACGTAAGACAAGTGGTTCTTGTCTCTGCCTTCTCGTAACTTATATTTTTCAATGCAAATATATTTAAGTTCTATAAGCTTAGGTATCAGTATCTTTTAAGGTTTTACGGCTTTTCGGTCGTAATCTTCGCCTGATGAAAATGTCTAAAACTGTGAGAAAAGAGCTTTTGGCTCCCCTGTTAATTGATCCCAAAATGATTTTAAAGGAAACCTTTTGCCCTTAAGGGGTTACGCCAGCCTGGCGCTCGGAAACTAGGTATAATTTTTTTTTTTTGACGCAGCCATTAAGTATATAAAAAATCTTTATTTCACGCATATACATAGCTGATTTTGTTGAACAATTTTCAATATTAACGATTTAAAAAAAAATTAAAAAATGGCGGAGATATGAGCCGATAAGTAGGACCCTCTTTTGAAAATCCTTGCTGGTGGTGTACGTGATTTCTCAGTTTGGCATTGTCTGAAACGTAACAAAATATTTTTTTCCTATTTAAAAGGGTAATAGCTAAAATGTGACGTAGGGAAAAAGTTTTAAATTTTTTTTTGTAGAAATGACAGCTGTTTGAAAAAAAACTTGAAATTTGCAACGAAATTTTGAGTTTAAAAAATTCATAACTTTTGAACAAGACATCCAATCGAAAAAACCCTACGTCACATCGTAGATAATATGATAAAGAAGAAGTGTTGTAAATTTGAGCCAAATCGGTTGAGTAGATCTTGAGATATGTTGTACACCGTTTTGAAAAAAGTAGTTTCGAGAAAACGCAAAAGAAAAAAAGTACGACGTCACCGTCTGAAAATCAAATATTTCCTTTAATCCTCTTCAGTCTGCGATACCTGGACCGTACATGGGGTCTTCTAATGTTAACGTATAAACAATTTATCTAGCCAAAAAAAAATCGATTTTTTGAAAATTTCAGGGTACTCGTTTTGTCACACTATTTCCACCTCAGAGTACGTGTCGACACATCGCAATAGTTATAGTTCCGGCGCCTATGGTCTGGCACCCTGATTTACGAACCCTAGTCATTAGTATTTGGTATTATTTTGTTGTGTGTTATTGTTTGTTTAATGATTACAACACCATTTCTGTACCGCAAAGCTGAATAGAATTTTTGCATAAAAAAGCTAAATTCTGCTGAATTTACTCGTATATATAGGCCAAGCAATAGAGAAATTTGTCGTGACATTAATACTGTTAGAAATCCGCCTGTGCCATCATCTGAAAGACGATCCGTAGATGATTCTTGATATATTTCCAACTCTGAAATTTTTTCCATTAATTTGTTATAAACATTTTTAAGCAAAAAAACGAGATTTTTTTAGTTTTTTGCTTATAAAATGGAAAGTAATGAATCAATCTTAATGGTCTAAATGGACGATTTGTAGAGAATAAAAATACAAAAAAAATGAGAGGCCGAACGTCCCGATAGGATAAAAGTAGCAACGGAGAAAATCCGGAAAAACCGGAAAATTAAGAGTTTTGTTTCTTAATTCATAAATGGACCATTTTTAAAAGCAGAGGATTCAAGCTTTGGGAAAAAGTAGTAATTTATAGCTACATTATGTGTGCAAAACCCCGACGCTGTCCGACGATGTCCGATGATTAGTTTTGCCACAATCATCATTTTAATTTTTCAACACACTATTTTGCAACAGGTCTGGATGCTCTATAGATCGTCCGATTTTAATTATTGAAACGGATTTGAAAAGTACAAGTTTAATTGAACAATATGTATATTTTAGTTTTTCCATAAAATGCTACGAAACCGGTTGAAAATGCACGTAAAGATGGGTGAAAATGACCGAGCGCGCGAAATCGATCGACTAGCGGGAGCGAAGGGTAGCCAATATTCGCGCGGTCGGCCATTTTCACGCATTTTTACGTGCATTTTCAACCGGTTTCGTAGCATTTTATGGAAAAACTAAAATATACATATTGTTCAGTTAAACTTGTACTTTTCAAATCGGTTTCAATAATTAAAATCGGACGATCCATAGAGCATCCAGACCTGTTGCAAAATAGTGTGTTGAAAAATTAAAATGACGATTGTGGCAAAACTAATCGTCGGACAGCGTCGAGGTTTTGCACACATAAAGTAGCTATAGGTTACTACTTTTTCCCAAAGTTTGAACCCTCTGCTTTTAAAAATGGTCCATTTATGAATTAAAAAACAAAACTCTTAATTTTCCGGTTTTTCCGGATTTTCTCCGTTGCTACTTATCCTATCGGGACGTTCGGCCCCTCATTTTGTTCGTATTTTTATACTCTACAAATCGTCCATTTAGACTATTAAGATTGATTCATTACTTTCCATTTTATAAGCAAAAAACTAAAAAATCGCGTTTTTTTGCTTAAAAATGTTTATAACAAATTAATGCAAAAATTTCAGAGTTGGAAATGTAACAGGAATCATCTACGGATCGTCTTTCAGATGATGGCACAGGCGGTTTTCTAATAGTATTAATGTCAAAATATCGCTAATATTTTGCTTTGTTGCTTGGCCTATATTATAAGTGAAATTATTGTGTCTCCAGCTAAATTAATTATTATTACCACATAATGAATTTACGAGATTGCCAACCGCTAAGAGTATTACCTTTACCAGAACAAACAACGTTTACCTCTCTTACGCCTAAACAAAGACAAAGCAATTAGGACTTAGCGCCAGATCCGGAAAGCTGCTGTGGCAACAAATTGGGACATATTTACCTAACCGAGATACGGTCCTTTTAATAATAATGTTACAAAAACCGATTTTAGGTGGTATTTACCGCGGTTTTGCCTTTGGTCATTCGTGGAAGTCCCTTTTTCATAAGATTAAGAAGAAAAAAGTTCTCATCACTGTTAAGTAGCATGCAGAACATTCATTACAAAGGGGTTTTCTCTGAAGCTGTTGCGGATTAAATAGTAGGCACCCTAAACTATACTGCCGTCATAACGAAGAGGGCAGTAAGTATATATATGGGTTTCCATATATACTTACTGTCCCCTTCGTTATGACGGCAGTGTAGTCTAGGGCCCCACTTCCAAGGGGGTTCCGAAGAGGTCTCATTTTTCTTATTTAAGTTCCACAAGCGATCATCCACATTTTAGTTGTGATACCCTAATATTTTTATCTGTGAAAATTAAGTTAGAAATCATAAGTAGGCTTACCATATTATTTAACTTACAAAACCAGGGGATATTTTGCAAAGTAAAGGAACTCCTCCGTCACTTTGAAGATTCATTTCAGAGATGTTGACTTGCCCCTTATGACAAACCCATTCACGATCAAATAGTTACGAAAAAAATAGCATTCTGGCTAGGGTCTGTAGTTACTGTAAATTCAGATATTATTGTTCTTTCATGCCTGGTATTTTCCTCTTAGCTATTGTCATAACGAAATTATCTAGGTGGTTTTTACTTAAACTTTTCCACCAAAAAATAATGAATATCATGCCAGTCAACCAAAATAATAATCTCTAAGCATTCAACTACTTTAAGCGCAAGAAATGATAAAACCCCCGCATGCTCTGTAAGGTTCACCGGAGAAGTGCATAATGAGCAGACCCTGCACTGAGAAGGCCTCCTCAGGGTTACCACCAGTCCCTGGCTCCGCCAGTTTCTTACCGTCGATAGGGAAGCTGCTGCAATAAGCCGGCAAAATACTTATAATAATATAAATAACATACTTGTATTTAGTACGGTGTATTTTGTACTATCTATTAGTTGTAGGCTTTTGACTTTGTGAAATATAAAGAATGGCAATACATGTTTTAAAAGTAAAAGTAAATAAATGTTTTGAACGAACTAATTTATATTAAATATTTCAGTTGTGTAATTAGGAATTTTACTAATTTTATTGAAAAAATATAGATAAAAGATTTTTAGTTAACGAAGACCGTGATTTATAAATAATATAAGGTAATTGGTCGAAAATTATTTATGGTTTTTATAATGGTTTTCAATCAATTACCTTATATTATTTATAAAACGTGTTTTTCATTAACTAAAAATCTTTTATCTATATTTTTTCAATACAATTAGTAAAAGTCCTAAATACACAACTTAAATATTTAATATAAATTAGTTTATTCCCAACATTACTTTACTTTTACTTTAAAAACAATTATTTTCATTCTTTATATTTAGGTACATAAGTATATAGTATATTATTATGTAGTTCTTTAATTCTATCCTTGGAATTCTAGCAAACTTGGACTAAATTAATATTGAAGGTACTGCTGCAGAGTGCCGAAGCATTATTTTCTGGAAAGCTTTCTCCTTTTACTGAGCGGTTCGAGAGACACTTCCTGCCAGCCCATTTGTCGAGTGTAGCGTTTTACACACAAGAATTAGCCATCCCCAAAATGGGCTTTTGTATTTTCTGTTTCTCTTTATAAAATGTTTTTTCGTGTTTAAAAGTTTCTATTACTTTATTAACAACAGTTTCTTATGCGCTATGCTCATGCTGTATGGTGAAAAGTGTCCATATTCATTCTTCCTGTCAGGTACTAGTTATAATCAAGCGTTTTCGTGATCATCTTTTGAAAATTTGTTTCTTATTTCAGTTCTTTTGTTAGAATATGCCTTCATTTACCTTCAAGTCCCAACATTTTAATCAAGAAATGCCAATTTTAACTCAAAAACTGTTAAAGAAATTTTGAGGTAAGGTACCTTTAACGGTGTTTACTATGTCAGTACTTATTGATTTTTTGTTATTCCAGGGTTTTTTTCTTGGGGTGCATACAGGCGTCCAATGTTCAAGAACGTTTTTCCTTCTGTCTACTTTCGTTTCTTACCTGTATACGTGTTTCATGGCTAGTTCCTGAGCAATCCAAGGGACAACCATTTATAAATCTCTTTCTACCAAAGAAATATGCTGATAGTAAAGACCAGTATATTCCATGTATGTGAATGAATTACTATTAATCAAATATGGTCTGCCATCTTTTAAATAGTTATTTTTATGCGTATTTTTACCTAATTTAAAATATCAATTTCATGGACTGATTATTCCCTAGTGTAAAACTGAGCTGATTTGATATTATATATTATTGATCAGTCAACCATCGGAATGCTTAATTAAGTTGGATGGGGGTCTTTATTAATTAAAATTATGCAATCTGCAATCAGAGCTGTTAATTTTTATTGAGTGTAAATAAATGAAATTAGTAAGTTAGGAAATAAGTAAGCCAAGGAACTTAAATTAAATTTAGTCAAAGATATAATTGGTTTTTAATTACAATCTTCTTTTCTAAGAGTTCATATCCCAATCTGGGGTTCTTCTAAAGCAAGTTATGCAGACTGGGTGGTGCCTTGTTAGAGGAGTAAACCACACTACTACCGTTTCAAGATAAAAAAAATAGAGTAGGATTGCTCAGGTTTGTGAAATTTACTAACGTTTATTTTAGTAGGTACTTTTATAAACATCAAAAAAATTAACAGGGAATTTAAAAATTAACCGTAATTTTCCATCGACCTGATTTTTTTAATAAGATCGTATATTTCCCCAAAACATTAACGAAAATTAAATACAATTTTACGTAGTCTGTACACGCAAATTATACTTGTGCAAACTAGGTTTTAAATATTATTTATTCACCTATATAATATAAAACTTTACATCAAATAAATAAAATTAATTTCAAGCTCTAAGGCTGCTTAAGCGTAACTGACATAAAATTATGTTTAAAACAACGTATTTATTAAACAAACTTAATAAAACTCAAATAGCGAATAATTTAATAAAGTTTTAATTTAAGTTTTATGTTGGTTAACTTATTAAATTCTGAAGCACAAACTCTTTATAGTATCTTTGCTGAAACCAACCCAGAGTAAATAAGCAGCAACAAATACATCGAATTAGTAAACGCTTATACAGCCGAAATTACTGAGTTAATATTGACTCTCGTTTTGTAAGATCCCTTTTACAAAGTTTTCAGTTTTTTGGTTAAAACAGAAAATTTGCTTTTAAAGACAAAATCTAGGAAACGCACATTTCTTCTTGGAATTTTATCTCAATTCGTGCTTCATAATGGGATTGTTCAGTCATCTCGCGTTTTCAATAAATATGTTAGTATTATTGTGCCATCAGTCAATCCAAACACGCACACAAGAAATTATGTCAATTGGACAGATAATATAAAAAATATTAAGATTTAAAGTTGGACAAAAATACAAAATTCAGTTTCCCGCCTGATGTCATCCTACGAAAAACAACTGAACCTAGAAGGCAATGTGACGAATCAAATTAATGATACGGCAACACTGCCATGCGCCTCTTCGGTCATTTTGGTACTAACAGGGAATGTTTATATTTTGCGCCATTTTTTAATATTTGAGTTTAATTTTATTTTGAAACTTTTTTCACAGTGTTTAGGTATATTTAAATATAACAATGAACTACAAAGAAATAATAGTAAAACTCAAAAATTATTGTGGAATGCTCTCCCGTCATTCGGTAAATTCTGGTTAGTAATTTTTTTTGACAGTTGGTAGCACTGAAATGGAATCTATGGAACTAGATAAAATTACGTTAAATTTAGTTTTAGCACATTTTATTGAAGAAACCAGACATTTCACTTAACCATTTCTAAATGTAATTACATAATTACACAGCAACACTAGATCGACAAACTAAAAGCCAAAGCTGCCGCAATTACTGTGAAAATATTAACTTTACTAAGTGGGGACGTTCCTAATAGCTTTTCTAAACTTAGATCCGCACTAAAATCTATTGGATATAATTTCGCAAATGCACCAAACGTATCAATACGGATAGGAAGGTCAAAGTAGTTTGACTTTGAAATAAATCGATATAACATGGGGACAAAAAATCATATTTAAACGAAAATAATTATTTGTGACTTTTGATTTAAATTTGTGTTTTCATAAAGTTTAAAAAACGAAGTAATTTTCTAATTTTCTCAGCTATTTGAAGGTAAATTACTATTATTGTTATTTTTCGGGAAACCGCCTTTTAATTGTTTAGAGTGATATTCGCGGGATATGATTAATTTCTTGTTGTCTTTTGACATTTATCAGCGGTACGAGTTTTGGCAAAGCTCTGTTGTCGGATTAAATGTTCTACAGTGAAAATGTTCAGCTATGCTGAAATTTTTTTTATCGTGTATAGTTTTTTTCGAAATGGGACCAGAATAGACGGTGTATAGCCTTAGTCTATTCACGACTGCTTTGATGAATTTCAAAACGGGTTTCCTGATGTTTTCTTTAACACAAAACTCGCACATTTTAGTTATTCGTCGTATGGCATTTAAAAGTATGATCGATCGTCCCTTCAAATTTTGAAATTCGAGTGTAGTAGCTTTTGGTAGCGCGACGTCGAGACTTGTAGACCTTATTTTGTAAGTAACCCCACAAAAAAAAGCCAAGACCGGAAAGATCGGGTGATCATGGTGGCCATCTTACAGGTCCGTTGGTGCCTATCCATTTCAGGAAAATTATTTTCTAAAAAAGGGCGTATTATTCCGACATTATGGGCAGACGCTCCGTCCTGTTGGAAATATATAATGTTTACGTATGCCAAGGGAACACCATCTAGCAATATATTCAGGTAACGATTTGCTGAAAGGCTTCCCTCATAAATTCTATAAGTCACTGTCCTTCCCAAAATAAAACAATCAACGCTGAAACCGAATCTTCCCTGCTGCTCCCGCTCAAAGTAAAGATGATGGTTTTCTTGATACCAATGTCTGGTATTGTATCTAATGTATCTACCAGAGCTTGTGAGATACGCCTCATCGGACCATATCACAAATCTTCACATTGGCTTGAGTTTGCTGCAAAAACCAAATATTGCAAAAAATGAGACGACGTTCAGCATCCCCAGGATGTAAATGCTGAACGATTTTGACTTTATATGGCCTAAATTTATATTTGTGTAATACAGTTTGTGCTCGAGCCTTGTTCACTCCAACTTCTTTCTCAATAGCCCTGCACGAAGTAAAAGGAATTGCTTCTACACAGCCTAAAACGTTAACCTCATCGATTTCTCGATTTTCCTTATTATAGGATTTTAGTCTTGGCTGCATAAACGCACCATTATTAACTATTTTTTTTAATTCTAGAGAATATATCGGGAGAAGGTTGCCTTCTGTCTGGATATCTAGAATGAATATAGAAAAAGCTAAAGATAAATTTATAATGGATATAAAATCGTACTACCCGTTAAAATATAGTTCGGCGGCATCATGCTCATTTTCATTCGATTCAATATATCAAACTAACATATTATCATACTTTTCAAAGTTCTGATAAACTCTCATTTCAGCCATTTCTTTAAACGAAAAATACAGTAATAAGTATCAATTCGGGGTTGTGAGAACAATAATTTTTTAAATGATATCTCACGGCCTTCTATGAAATATTTTTTTTTATTTTAAAATTTGGAAGTTATTCCAAAAGATATATACCAACAATTATATATTTTTGAAAAGCTTATGAAAAAAGAAATCAAATGAAAACAAATTATAGAGGGTGTCCCATTTAAAAAATAAAAACTTTGGTTTTTATCTTCCAATTCGTGACTTCTATAAAAAAAAACTATCTGCGCCAAAAACTATATAGTATTCAGTTTTTACCTTACCAATAAGTTCAAAGGCAACTGATATACGAGGGGTGCTTGAAAATGCTACATTTTCAAAATCGCCCTATATCTCCGAAACGAAGGGGGCTATGAAAATTCGGTAGCATCATAGTTTCACGAAAAAGTAGTATAGTATTGCGAAAACCGCAGCTCTCTATAAACCGCAGCTCTCTATCTTTAAAGATATCCGAGATACCCTGCAAAAGTGTCGAAAACTGGACACCCTGTACATGTCAGAAACTTCTTAAAAATGACCTGCATCTAGACCCTTATCGAGTAACGGCTATTCATAAACTCCTTCCTAATGATGTTCCCCAAAGAGTTTGAGTTTTTAAACAATTTTCAAGACGAAAATGTCGGTGATTTTGCAAAAAAAAAAATCGACTCTTTTTTACTTTCCTTAGAAAATCTCTTATCCTTTAGGCTTATTGCTTTAGCGTTCTAAAATACATGCCTAAAAAAGCCAGCAAACATGGCTACAGATATCCTATCCCCTATCTCTTCACCTCGTCGTACCGAGGTATCAACGATAAGCCCTTCCTAATTGATAACCAATAGAATAATATCAGCTAAAACATAATTCGTACGCGTCATTGCCAAATTTACTCTAATCGATCAAGGCGGGTCCCCGAAGGGGTGGTGCATTTCATTTCAACTTCGTTGCCGACGCGACGGACCAAGAGTTAGTTACCAACTCAGAGCAAGATAGCCGCGTGGCGTCGCCGCTAGCGACGTTACAAAGTCGGTCAAGTGTATGACCAAACACATTCATCAGCTTAATTCGCAAAATTAGTTCTAGAAGAATAACAGTCTTAATATATTTTGATGGCACAATTACAACTGAGAGATATGGGACAAAAATTTTGACACCATTTATCCATAATCTGCATGATGACGAATTGCGGAAAGGTTGGTTTCAACTTGATGGCGCTAAATCTCATGTAACCAGACAAAATTTAAACTTTTTACGTGCATTTTTGAAAACAGAATTCTGAGTCGAAACACACACCAAATATGGCCACCTGGTTCATGTGATTTGACACCCTGCGAGTTTTTTTGTGGCCTTTTATTAAAAATTCCATTAATCGGACTCCAATTGAGGATATAAAGGATCTCAAATGAAGAATTTCTAAAAATTTGCCAAAACTGACAATTCTCCAAACTTACCTACCAGTTTTTGGGGGTTAGAAGAAGAAGAATCAAAAGGAGGCGGCCATATAAAGTACGCTATTAAAATAAAGTAAATCATGATTTCATTTCAGTTTTGATCACTATTACAGATGTTCAACATGACAACGCTGCTTTCTCACAAACGCGCTATGGTCTAATCTAGGTGATACTGTTACATGACGTGTTCCCGAGCACATCTACCCTTGAGCAAAATAATTAAAAATCACTTGTTATTATCTGACGTCATTTGACTGCGCGCGAAAATAGCGACTTTTTAAATTTAAATACGATATATCGAAAAGTAAAAATGAATATGGCGCCACTGTTGAACCACACGTACACAGTGCGCGAACTTTGTCGTTCAACAATGTTTGCTCGGTCTGTACCCAGCTTAATTCGCGCAACCTTAAAAGAACTGTGTAACCGAATTTTACTCGTTTTCACAAAATAAAACTTTTAACAAACATTAAAGGCTTAGGAACTTTAAAAAGAGTTTTTAATATGAAAATATCCCTTCAAGGCTATCCCTTGAGAAAGTCAATATTTTCTGAATAATTGCCTGCGGATTTTTCCTTACCCATCTAAGGGTATATAATTAATTTTTGTTTGGTTAAGTGTGGAAAATAAAATAATGAATGAATGCTTGGTACTTAAAGAATTGAGTAGTTCTTAATTTTAATGGAAACGTTTTCTTACAATTTTTCGAATTTTGAATTCATTCTAATATTGCGTATCATATGTTTGTTAATATCTTTGTAAAGGGATACCGATTTAAGAATAAGCTTTCTTTCTTAAGTGGCGCGACAAATAGAGAAAACAGGAAATCTATATATTATTCCTTTGACTGCCGACTATAAACCTATCCTAGAATCTCGATTACCGAATGTCACATTCGGCTTGCTTAAAACTAAATTTCTTATATACGTAATTTTGTTCAGGTTTAAATTCTTCCTAACTGTAAAAAAATGTCGATTTTTTTCGAATTTCGAAATTCGAATGTCGATGCGAATTTTCGTTGATATCGCAAGCGACAACATTCCATAATCGAAATTCGATTATACACGACGTCGGTTGAGAAAAATTGCTTAATAATCAATAATGTTTCCTGATATAATTAATTATTAAATAGGAATGAACTAATCGACAAGCCTATTTTTTAAATAATCGGTATCATGCGATTGTGAAAATCACAATTCAGATTATAATCGAAAACTCCGACCCCAGGTAATTTTAGAACGGAAAGAAAGAATTTGAACTAGCGAGCAGTTTACAATGTACTAAACAAGGTAAGCTTCATTGGATTGAACTTTAACGTCTGGCCGGTGCCAGCAATATCTATCCCGAAGGTAAAAAGCCGAGTCATTCAAATGCGTATATGTAAATGATGCACTTGTTAATAAGTTTACCGATTTCCTAGCATGAGCCACGTAGTCCAGTGGTAAAGAGTCCGATTATTGACCGAGAGGTGTTGGATCGAATCCGTGCTCGGCTGCATCTTTTTTTTAATTTTTGTCATTTAAAATTTTATAAAAAAATTAGGATATCGGCTCTAAAAGGTGTATTGGAAACGGGTTAGCACTCCTTCCTCGATAAAAATTTTGTTTTGTCTTTTTTTAAAGGTCCCGAGCAAAAAATTTATCGTGTCTCCTTAACCTAAAAATTATGTTTTGTTTGTTGTGGGTCCAAAAAATCTAGCGAACGGTGGATCGGAGGGCACCCTAAGGTCGGAACAGGGTTAGCACCTGGTTAGGGGCCCTGACAAGTCTCTTTCCTCGCAGGCGAAGAGGGATCGGTGCGAAAAAAGTCCAACAATCGTTCGGCAAAATTCGGGACAGATTTTCCGGGTACCGGCTAGACGCTAGTGGATTGAACTACTATATAGTGAGTAAGTACGCCTTGCTTATAATCCACCATTCGAGGTGTTGCCAGCTTGTTTAATAGTGATAAAGAACGAGTTAATTAAATTTTCTGGATTTTATTAATTTACTTAAATGCTAAAACATGGAATAATAAAATAACATGTATGTATCAAAACTGAACTTAATTTAAACAAGCTTATTTGAAACAACAAAGTTTATAAAGTAAAAGTAAAAACTGTAATAACCGGTAGCATTGCGATTCGCTCCTCGCTGCAACAGAAATATAAATTATGACAGCGCAGTATAGGTAATATAATTGGAATCATAATTTGACCATAAAAATAATTTATAACATTTAATAAAGGGCACAATAAAGGGTAGTGAAGATTGCGTTATTGAGATAAAGGAAACCAAGAACGGTAAAATATTCCTATAAAACTGGCACATGGTCTGAATAAAATTAAGTTTGACGTTTTGAGAGACCTGTTTAAAATTTTGCTCCCTTTGGAATTAGCTGAAATTTTAAATAGGGACTAGAACATATACCTTTTGTGTAGAAGTAGCCATAAACCAAAAACGCTTTAACCGAGGATTACCACGAAGATATTGCAAGCAGTGGGGTATTAAAGTTCTCGTGTAAACCACACGCCCTGTTTAAATACAGACCTTATTACTTTTATATGAATTCCTGTCGTCCTTTTACTAACTCCAACATACACTGAAAAAACTACTATTTAGTAAAATTACACTAAAAAGTTTTTGGCTATGGGTGCCAGAACTAATTGGGTATATTTTGTAAACGTAGATTTGCCGAAACTGGGTAAAAGTTGGTATATTTACAATTATTTTATAAAATTACATATTGTGTGCGAATCACATGGTTATTCCCACAAATATGTAATTTTACAAAATAATAATTGTACCAATAATACTATCTTAAACCTAGTTTTGGTAATTTTACGTTTGTATAATACGCCCAATTTAGTTCTGGCGATTTATAACCAATAACTTTACCGCCCTTTTACAAAACAGCATAGACGCTGACTGCAGGGGGGTTCGGGGGCCAGAAATAATTAGAAAAATACAAATCGGGTTAGTAAATTTTTCCTAAATTTTGAAAAAAAAAAATTACGAAAGACTAAATTTTCTTACAGCGTAACCGAAGAAGGAAGCAGTTATAACCTTACTTTTTACTATCTTTCATTTCGGTTCTCATTGTTGTTCTCATTATAGATATTTTACTTTGAGTTCTGGTAAGTACAAAATTATTAAAAAGAAAATAAATTCTAGGTGTCTGTTTATTTCTAGTAGGTATAACGATGTGGTTGTACACAGTAAAAAAGTTAACTGATTAAACTCAAGATTCCTGATTATATTTTATTGGCTATGTTTCTCGATTCAATTTTTAATCAATCTATAAATCAACTTTATAATTTAAACTGCTAGGCAGAATATTTCTTTGGCTACCTTTTCGCAGATTTCACGTTCTCTATTAGCACTAATATGAGTCTCTTCTAAATGACTTCTACATAAGCCACATTTTATGGGATTAAAGTGACTAATAGTAGATAACTAAAATTTTCTACGGATACCTACATTAATGTATTACTAATTACATTTTGGTGTTTCTTTGATATACAGTCTTTAACTTTAAAAATAGTATTTTTAATATACGGTATTTAACCCAAACTCTAAGAAATAACTAATTTTGTAACCAAAAGTATATTCTAACATGGTACGAATATTAGTAAAGCTAAATCTTTAAAAAGCCGCAAAAGCACAAGAAATATTTTTCCCATAAACGAATATCGTTTCGACGACGATTTTGTCAAGAAAGTCTGCATAATGTCTAATCTCGCTATGAGAATATTACTCACATTTTTGTGTCATTTGATACGGTGTCACTTTCATTTTTTATATTTGCAAAGTTTTTTTACGAAATAATTTTTCAATCTTGGGAAGTGCCTCTCAGTTAGTAAGGGAAGCGTGCCAGAGAAATGTTGACATTTTGTCATATATTTGGGCTAATATCACGTCCTTTTATTTTTAACTTCTGCAACCTTATGTGAATTTTGCGACATGCCAACGTGACAAAGAAAATTGTATCAAAAATATTATAAGTGGTCTAATTTTAACGTAAAGATCTCTTACCAAGAAGGTACCGGGAGCTTGCTAGTTAGGTAATAAAATATCTTTTTTAGAAATTTTCCCGAAAATGCCAACCAACTAATAGTGCTAAAATACATTTAGGTAAAGGAGCTCTATAACACTACTATTGTTAAATCGGAAGCAAAATATATGTTAATAAGTGATTACTCTATGGATATTTTAAATATTAATAACTTTAAGACCCCTGATGAAATCAAAATAAAACAGGATTTCCACAATATTTCAATCCCAAAATTAAAAATATTTGGGGTAAGGTCGTAACACAAAAAGAAGGTATTTTCTTTCGTTTTCAACGTTAGGTATTTTGTTTCACTTTTTCGCTTTACTGCGGAAAGTATACCGCTTGTTCGCTTTATTCTCGAGGATATTAGAAAATGTCACCAGCTTAAACTTTAAAACCACAAGTGTATTTGTGTTTGTTTTGTTACTGTGCAGTTTTTGGTCGAAAATGGAAAGAAAAGTGAATGGTTTTTAATTTATAAGAAAATGTTTTTTGTTCTTATGTACCTACTTAATTTTGCAGCAAATAGGCTCTTTAAGGCGGCCGTCTGCACGTGGCGTCCTCGTTAGCCAACCCAATTTCATTTTGACATGGTTTTTCGTTTTTAAAATTTTTACCAATAACATTCTAAATATATTAAGTATAGATCTTGCAAGCAATTTTCAGTCAATTATTTAAAGTTTCAATAGGTATAATGATTTCATTCAGAGGATTAATATGTTAAAAGATGAATGGTGACATTTTTTCTGTCACTAGGACCTCCATCTTCTTTTTGCGTATTATTTTCCTAAAATAAATCATAAAATATCTGGAAAGTTTTATTAATGCGTTAAAAAATACCTATATAATATAAATCTTCGGTTAATATTGTCACAATATTCATACAAAAGAAAAATAAAGCAAGAAATTGTACTAAAACAAAATTAAGTTGGCCAACATGGACGCCACGTGTAAAATACCGCCTTAACAAAACCTGATTATCATAACTTTAATACTAACATCTTAAACCAGCGTATGTAACATGTGCTTTACGATAATAAAAACAATCTTAAGCTGTTCCATAATTCGTTAATCGAGAAACGAAAATCTATTAAAAAGCACTAGAATTTGAAACATCTAGAAAATGAGGTCGGATATTGTTGTCAATACGCGACGTGCTGCTCTTTCACGGGAAGGCAGCTTATTACTTATTAGCTAGCACATTCGCGAGCGATCGCATTTTGCGATGCGTGCTTTTCTGTATGCATCAGTTCATTGAGTATGTAATTCTTCAGTTTTTGAAAGGGGAAATCTGTAGTAGATTTTCAATAGATAGCGATTTTGGGGAATATATTTCGACAGGTGCTGACTATGAATATAATCACAGCCTTCTTAAACTAGAAGAGTCATGAAGCAGATGATCCAGTGGCTGACGTAGCGGCTGGCAACATTTAACAGGTGACAGCGTTCGTATATATGCACCTGAAAAAAATTCTTAAACATTTAATAAAGATAAACGGCCGCGGCGGTTTTTTAAAATTAAATATATTGTTTTCTGTAATCGGTAACGATATTGTTGAACAATAATTATAAATATTTTTATTTTGAAGTTATTAATATACCATATAAATGGTGTTTGTTTGATGTGTTTTCCTGGACGTTTGGCTAAGATGGTGTACTATTTTGTGACTTGGATTTTAAGCTGTGTAAAGTGCTTAACGTTAAGCTATTAATTTATGTGTGTGCAGTTTATAATTTAGGCTTTTGCGGGTACAGATTTTTATTTTATTTTGGTCTAAAGTGGTGTACTTACATTTTTAGGACGAGTTATTTACAAGATTGTCAAACCGACGGATCTAGTCAAACCTATATTTATGAATGAAACAAATTTTTGTATTAAGTGCAAAGGGTCTAGCCGGTTAGCTATATGAAAAGTGCCCCAACGTCGTTTCCATGTTCTTACCTCGTAAATTATTGTTCTTTGACAGAAACATTTTTACACCAAATTTCAAACCCCTCCTCTCAGTAATGAGGGAGATATGGGGGTGGTAACCCTTAACTTAAAAATTCATTACCTTTAAAACTATTTGAAATATCTCAATGAAATTTTAACTGTGTATAGTTATTTATAAGGTTTATATAATATAATTTTTTCAGATTTTTATCTCATTAATGAATGGTAAAAACAAGATGTTTAATTTTTAGGGGCGGTTTATCATACTTACCCTCGGAGTGACACCAACTAAAAAAAATTAGTATAATCATCTATTCTCTAGTAATAACATAAAAAAATTACACATAGCACGAATAGGTGGAACATTGTTAAAAAAAAAATTAATGTGTTATTCCCGATTCCTTCATTTGTACGACTTATACTTACATTAATTCGCCAAAATATATGCTTGATTTTATATAAGTCACATTGATTTTTATTTAACAATGTTCCACCTATTCGAGCTTTGTGTATTTTTTATGATATTACTAGAGAATAGACGATTATACTAATTTTTTTTAGTTGGTGTCACACCGGGGGTAAGTATGATAAACCACCCCTAAAAATTAAAAATCTTGTTTTTTACCATTTATTAATGAGATAAAAATCTGAAAAAATTATATTATATAAACCTTATAAATAAGTATGCACAGTTAAAATTTCATTGAGATATCTCAAATAGTTTTAAAGATAATGAATTTTTAAGTTATGGGTTGCCACCCCCGTATCTCCCTCATTACTGAGAGGAGGGGTTTGAAATTTGGTGTAAAAATGTTTCTGTCAAAGAACAATAATTTACGAGGTAAGAACATGGAAACGACGTTGGGGCACTTTTCATATAGTTATCCGGCTAGACCCTTTGCACTTAATACAAAAATTTGTTTCATTCATACTTAAGAAAAGTGCCCACAGCCTTCACACATTCCTTATAGGACTGCAATATGGCAGAATTGGCTGATAAATACAAGAGGTTTTCCATTGGTAGAGCAACAGCAAGAGTGGATATCTGGTTCCTGCATAACTGTCTAAATTTGCACTTAATACAAAAATTTGTTTCATTCATACTTAAAAAAATGCACACAGCCTTCACACATTCCTTAAAACTATATTTGCCGCTATGTAGCTTACTCGTATACAAAAATGTAAAGTGTGTAAATTTTAAAAATATGACAGAATGAAGTTTGGTAAATATTATCGGTGATGATAATTTGCGGAAAAAATTGAATTTTTGAATTGCCCCACCTGGGGAAAAAATTAACACACTTAGGTATTTTACTTATAATTTTTTCTAAACAAATTTTACATGGAAAAATGGAAACTATGGAAAAAGTGAACTTACTTTTGTTTTTAACATAAACATAACCAAACTTTTCTTTCTGTCCAAAACTAGTTATAAAATGAAAAATCGCTAGAATTTCCGCAAATGTTTTTAGCTCCGATAGTTACCACATTGGCGAGTTCCGAAGGTACCCGATCATTAGTCTATAAGTAAGCAGAGTTGCAAATTTGGCGATAGTAAAAAACGCTGATAGATTTCTATAGTAGAAAGCAATAGTAGATTTCTATAACGACGCAGAGTACCACTGCAGAAATGTTGTCTTTTACTAAGTTATAAATTATAATGCACAGAGAGAAAGAATTAATTTACACAAGTAAAATTTTTTCTTTCCATTAAATTATTTAATTGGTATCGAGCAATTAAATATATAATTCAGCGAATTTAATTATTTAATTGGCATGTTTAATTAACTGAAGTAAATCATAATTTCTGTAAGTAAATTTACACGATAAAGTCAAATATGACTTAATTGTATCAATTATCATTTAATTCATTTAATGTAAAGGTATGATACCTACAACTAATATTGGTTAATAAAAATATCTTAGTTTAATTACGTGAAGTAAACCTTAGTTTTACTAAGAAAGATATATACCTACTATTCGCAATCCCGATATAGTTCCCAAAAAAAATTGATTCAGTTTTTTTAGGTTTATTTGCTTTACCTTAGCATTTGAAAAAAGTTATGTATAATATGCTATTCGTTAAGCAAATCATTATATTCTAGTTTAGTATGAACGCATATCTCAATCTATGTTTTAAATGTTTGGCCCTCAAAAAATTTAGTGTCAATTTTTCTGACACCATGATCGTAAATTTTTTGCGGGCAAAACATTTAATAAATAGATTGAAATATGCGTTCATACTAGCCTAGTAATGATTTGCTTAACGAATATCATATTATACATAACTTTTTTCAAATGCTAAAGTAAAGCAGATAAACGTAAAAAAACTGAATTAGGTTGACAATACCAAACATAGCGGGGCAAAGAGAACCTTAAGCAGTAAGAAAATATTTCTTGAGGTGAAAATATAGAGCTTTTAAAACAAAAGATGAAAATGTCTACTTTCGTTTCACATATTTATTGCATTTATTGTGATACAATCATTTTTAAAATGACACAATAAAACCCTGCAATAAAGTGGCCATACAGAAAAGTATATTTTTATTTTTTGTTCTATAAAAGATCTATACTATAACGCCAACAAATATTTACCAAATGCAAAGAAACTTTAATTTTTACTTATCACTGAATACATGCATGTCTTGGTACATTTATAGGTATATCCCTACAAAATAAAACAACAAAAGGCTATTATATTATCCATAAATATATACACTAAAAAAATAGACCAAATGGCCGTCACCTTCACTGTTACTACCGGAGTAGCCGCTTAGTCTGCCTTCTCATCAAGGGACGATGGGTAAATGCGATGCACGCCGGAATGATTTATGTCGACGGGATGGCATGCGGGAGGGCTAGCGCAAAGAATAATTTTATTCTCATAAGCCGCGATTTAGTTGTCAGGAATAAACTTTAATTTTTGGAATTACATATTTAGTTCTGTTTTTCCCTTATTAGGAAAATTAAATTATAATTGTCAGTAGATTTTCTTCGTTATTGCGACAATACAATTTAATTTGTACAATGAAACGTTTAATACAATGTTTAAGTATGCGAATTTTTCTATTAGTTATTAAAGCTTTTGTTGGCGGAAAAATAATTTAATTTTTTTAAGAATATATTTCTCAACTAAATATTTTAATTACAGTAATTATGCGAAATATAAAAGAAATTTTGTTGCAAGTATCGCTTTTTTATTTGAAATATGGTTTTATCCAGGGAATTATTTTTTTATTTAAAAAATTATAGAATGTGATTTAATACCCACCAACTTTTTTTTTCTCTCTGTGTGCAAATTACTAACCGCGCACGATATTTTGTTAATACTAATAAAGAGCTGAAAATGATTTTCTTTTGCTAGTTAATAAACAGAAAGCAATAACTGACACGGTGTTATTTATCTCATCTCATCAACAATAATGTTACTAACTCCACTTCCGTCGTGACTGCTTGAAAAGCAGTGCAGCACGTGTTGGACCTGTGTCGACCAATCACATGGAGGCACGGCGAGGCGGCGAATTTAAAGGCAGAGAATTTTTCATTTTGTATGTCATTTGCCATTTTGTCAAAAAACAACATAGAAGGTAGAAATAAACAAAATAAAGACACGTGTATATTCTAGTTAAATCGATATTTAATAATATCACCGCTCTTTTGTTATTTATTTATAATATTAGTAAATAGAAACGCTAAATTACAATTTCGCCGCCATAATCTGACTAATCAGAACGCGCCTGACAAAGATCCCTCATCGCTCGTCTTCGTCGAAGTTCGAAAACAAGCTTCAGATCAGGTGTCGGTTTAGACATTTTTGCACACATTTTATTTAACAGAATAATTTTTGTTTACAAAATTTCCCGCTGTATTGGTTGTAATTTTATAATAACTGTATAGTTGTTAGTGTGATAGTAAAGTATGTGAAACTCTGAAGCGATCCGCCGGACTGGATATGTTAGTAAATTATCAAAGGCTCGGCGGCGGCGAAGGCAGATGGTGTTTGCGTTTTGATTTTTAACCTTTTTTTAAAGGCAGAAATTTAAGGCTAGTAGGAATAAATGAATAATGCTCATTTCTATTAACGTAATTCTTTGTGTTATAGCCTGGTTCGTTCTGCTTACAGTGTCAACTAATTTCACCAGTGTATGGTCTATATTTTACCATATTAAGTAAAGAAATTGCTATTAAATTAAATAACACATTTTTAGTATAATAAGTCTGTGGAATTAAAAATACTTTGGATTATTTTCGGTTTTTACTACAACGGCTAAAAAAATAAAATATCAAGTTAATATTTATTTTAAGTTTGGCTACACCGCGGCTGGGTCGTTTGTTTCCCCTTTATCCCATGTCGTCATGTGTTTTAGAAGCGTCAGGTATGAGAGTGGTTTAGGGTATTTTCTAAAATAAAAAAAAATGTGCTATTTGAGGGTAAAAAGTATTGGGTATTTCTATAGACTACCCCAGGCGTTACCCATTCCAATATATGCAGTGAATTTCATAACACCCTGTATATTTACCTAAAATCTTATGGTACTTGCATTTAAAAAATTCTAGTACTTTCATGCGAGAAAAGACCACGCTATGCTGTCTATTTCAGGTTGCAAAGTCAATAACATTTTGTTATAGAAGCCTAATAAAACTTTCCATTGGCACTCTCCATAGGTCCCATATCAGATCTTTCCTATTTTATTTTTAGTCAATATAATTTATGATCGCTATTTCATTTTAAAACGACATTTTCTGGATAACTTAACATTTTAAATCAATTAATTTCCCTATAAAAAAAGCCTGACCAGTAATCTTAGCAGCACCCAGTGTATATTTCATAAGAAAATATGAAAATTAATTTTAAAAACAAAGTAATTAAAGCTGAAAAGAGATAAACAAATTTAATTATAAATTATTTTTTTAATTTTATTCAACACAGCTGAACTACATAAAACTTTGCTTTAAATGCATTTTAAATTAAAAATGAAACTTTAAAAATGCTTTGAAAGTTAATTTAATTTTAGTGCACGTAACGTTTTAAAACTTTATTTCTTGCTACAAATATTGTTTTAAAAGTATAATTGAAATTATTCAGTTGCTGAATCGGTTCTGTTTTTCATTTATTTTGATATGGTGATGTCTTCTCAGTGAATTGTTAAAGTATCTCCTAGAAATATATTTTTAAAACTCTTTAGATAAAATAAAGCATGCTAACTAGTTACGTACAGATGACTAAACCTCAGTGGCGGCTGGTGAAATTTCAAAGTTGTATATCTCTGTTCCTACTTATAGGACCCGTACCAAATTTAGAGGTTTTAATAGTGAGCCCACTGGGAATGTTTTGGTAAAGAAAAAAACATTTTGTAATTTGCGAAAAAAAGTTTGGGTGTGCCCCTCCTAAGAAAAAATTATTGTTATTATTTTTTTACACTAATTTTACATCATTTTGTCGACAGTTTTTAAATTTTGAGGGAAAAAATGTGTTAGTAGAAAGTTATAGTCATTTGAATTTTTTTTAAATTATATTTTAGGCTTAAAAAAATTCAGATGACTATAACTTTCTACTAACACATTTTTTCCCTCAAAATTTAAAAACTGTCGGCAAAATGATGTAAAATTAGTGTAAAAAAATAATAAATAAAATACCTAGACGTGTTCATTTTTTTCTTAGGAGGGGCACACCAAAAATTCAACTTTTTTTCGCAAATTACATAATGTTTTTTTTTCTTTACCAAAACATTCCCAGTGGGCTCACTATTAAAACCCCTAAATTTGGTTTGGTACGGGTCTTGTAAGTAGGAACAGAGATATACAACTTCGAAATTTCACCAGCCGCCACTGCTAAACCTACAGTTTCATCAGTTCTTAAGAATTTGCTTTTTTATTTCATTGTTTCCTACTAGCAAATATAAGTCGTGCTTTAGCTTAACCCAACATTGGATCGACTCAGTTTATATCCCAAAATAAATTAATTTTCTACGAAATTAGGGTGTGCCTTCGTACTAAAACCACAATAGAAAAAAATGGCAAATATATCACATTTATTCTAAAGCCTGGTTCCGACGATGCAACTAGTCGTGACGCCAAAGCTGTAGTAATGTGTTGCTGCCATCAGTGGTTTGATATGCGTTCACACATGGGCAAAGTATAGTAGCAGTTTTTTAGTAACGAGCTTGCCTGCTGCCAACATGAGAATAAAATCACTAGACATTTTGTTTTATTTCTAGCGAGTATAAAACTTCAAAGAGGTTAGACTAAGGGAAATACCATTTTACAGTTTAAGAATGCGACTGACATGCCAATACAAGTTGGCCAAAGAAAAATCACTAAAGAAGTTACAAAACTGCAGCAGCATCACCAAAATAGAACACGTTTTATTTGCATGCTACCGTGAGAACCAGGCTCGGCACATTGCTCTTTAGTAAAGCCATTATTTGGTGCTAATACGGTTCAAATGGTTTTCAACCATTGTGTCTTCTTGTTAAACGATGACGTTATGTATGTCGCGTATTGAAACGTATTTGGAAACATTTAGGACATGTGTGAACGTGACAGTTAATATAGGCAAGACCAAAACAATGATTATGGGTAACCTTAACAAGAAACATACAATACATCTCAGAGACGCGAAGCATCAAGTTCAAATATCTAGGCACACACGTAACATAAGACAGGCACGATATCGTCCATATTCGAATTAACTATTTAATATATCGGTGGATTATGAAACAGCCACCCAACTGGAAAAGTTTAATTTTTAATACCAAATGTTTTATTTTTACGAAAAGGCGGAGATCCATATTATTATAGAAAGTGACTTCTTAATTTCTTCATTTGCCAAGTGGTATAAATAAAAATTTTCGTGTGTCAAAAAGTTCTTCTATAGAATTTTTCCCTGGCTTTGGGAAGGTATTAGAAGATAATTATAAACAAAGCCTTTTGGCCTAATAAAACAGAGGGTAAATTCCTTTAGAACCTTCATTTTAATTTATGTTGCTGCTAAGCCCAGAAAGCTTTTTAACTGGTCAAGTAGCAGACCGCTGAACAACGAGAAATGTAAAATTACTCACGACCGTGCAGGATGCCGTCAACGGTTTAAAAATATTAATTTTTTAAACCGTTTAAACTCTAGTCATTAACGGTGTTTTAAATACAATTTCGAAAATGCCTTGAATACGGTTAGCAGGAAAGCTTGCTACTATATTATAATGATATAAATACATAAGTCAAAAAATGCTTAGAGTTTCCTTTTTGCAACGGAACCCGCTCCAGTACAGTGCCATCTTGTTTATAATAACCAAACTATTTAACTGACCCACACATTAATATAAACTACCTAAACTTGTAACTAGATTTTTGTCCAATTTTGTACGGGTATTTTAAACTGCGGTCAGCGAAATTTGCAGAAGCTCTGTACAATTAAAATTCTGAGAATATATAAAATAGAATAGAATTTATTTACTTACAATCGTCTCACAAAATGAAATCCAACAGTAGGAGAAAATAAAGAACAGCTAAAATTAAGGACAGTTTAAAATATCAATAAACACCGAAATCAATCCTAAAGCAATCACAAAATCACAAATAAACATTCAGTTCAAATACAAAATAATAATTCAAACACCAGGAAAGCTCAGCACATTAAAAATCTTGCTCATTTGTATCACAGCTCAGAAAATCATTAAAGTTGTAACATAAACGTTTTAATCACATTTTTATATAGTTCCTTAATTCTGATGGGCAGCTTATTGTAGAAGGCTGGTGCAAAGTGCAGGGTCGCATTCCAGGACCTCCTCAATCTCAGTTCATACAATTTTATATATATTCTTGTTTTGATGCATATAAATCAGTGATTCGTAAACGTACTGTGGATGGAAGGGTAAACATTTCAAATTTTATGAAATATCGTCTTGCCTCTTCTCGATACCCAATTCCGGCCAGTACTCGGACAGCCCTTCTCTGCAAGCCAAACACCCTTGAAGCATGAGACGAATGCCCCCAAGCCAACAGTCCATACATACAAACTGAATGCATAAGCGCATGGTAAGCTACCAGGCACACCCTCAGCTTCACAGTCATCATCAGGCTCCTGAGCACAAATATTGCAGAGTTCACTCTCCCAGATATGCTGTCGACGTGACTTTTAAAAGTTAATTTTGAGTCCAAAGTAACCGCCAAGAATTTAACCTGAGGAGGGTTAGTAATGTCATGATTTTGCCCAAGTCTAAATACAATGTTTTCTGTTTTGGTCAGATTGAGATTAAGTTTATTAGCTGTAAACCATTCACGCACACTTTCGGTACATTCCTGTATTTTCTGGATCACAGTCTCATATTCCTTAGATGCTAGTACGAAGCTACTGTCATCAGCGTACAATGTTACTGTACTCTGATGCAGTAGGGATAGTATATCGTTAACATATACATACATGAAAGACTAAATGCCCCAATATAGATCCTTGTGGCACCCCATGTCTCATCACTCTCTTCTGAATTCACTCGCCGCCAGCAGGTCACCTCCAGCTCCAAATCAGTCGACAGGCACTCCACTACACACCGTAGTGTCGTAACTTTTCAATTAGAATGCTGTGTGAGACACAGTCAAAGGCCTTGGGAAGGTCACAAAATGCAACTCCCGCAAAAATCCTATAGGCCATCTAGTAAGGTATTTTTTTCGTAAATAATACGTTAACTAGACCGAAATTCAATCGTGTAAAGTACAATGACGTTGGTGCCGGCAGAAAGATTGTTGCGTCGCCGTCTCTCTCGAGCCTCGTTTGACTTCATTAACAACCAGTGGTTAACTAAAAGTTTTCCCTCCGCCGGCATCAACGTCATTGTACTTTACACGATTGAATTTCGGTCTAGTACTTTTAAGTGACATTTGTGTTCACCTAAAATCCGACGTTCGAAAAGCATGTTTTTAAAAAAATTTCTTAATTTTTCGTCGAATTGTCCATAGAAATAGAAATTCTACAATAAGTCCACTCCACGTGTTTAGTTTTTTATTATAGATAGTACAAAAGACACAAATTGTGTGTGACGTTAAATAACTGAACATCTAAATTTATTATTTATCATGTTTCACAATTAAAATTGTATTTACTGTGTATAAACTAAAAACGAGAGCTTGACAAATACTCGTTTTAGCATTTAGAGCTTTATTGTTTCATTTTTTATTATATTTAAAAGTCAAAAGTCATGACTTTGGCTACCCAAACAAAATTCTAATTTAAAATTAATTAAGTGGCACTTATCTGATCCTGACTCTTTTGGTAATATTACGAGATATCTGATTCAGGAAAATAAATTGCCTTGTTTCGAAATTCTAGAATCCGTTTAGATTACAAAATTATACCACAAGCTAAAATTAATAGTTTTGTGTCTTGGGAGTATTCATGTAAAATAAAGTTGAGCTTCTGTCTGTAATATATGCTGATACACCTTGTTACGTTTTTCATGTATACCCTTTTATGTCGTAGTAACGTGAATAAAACTGTAATTTCCTTAAAACTTTCATGACAAAACTCTGATAACAACAGAGAAACCGAATAGCTAATATTGGCTTCATACAAATTTAATTTTCTTATTGACAATTTTATAATATAGGCAAAGGAACATCTGTCATTCTCCAAAATGTAAGAAGTTAGTTCCAAAATCGACTTTATTACGGCGTTATGAACAATTTTTAAAGCAATAAGAAAAATATAGCTATTTAAATTTAATTTTTTTTACGATTGTTAATTATTATTGTTAAAGGTTTGCGAGAATATGTTTCTTTTTTACCTTTAATATAAGGCACACGGCATAAAGTTGCATTTGAAATTTTAGCATTTGATACTTTGGAACGTAAAAATGCGACCGTATTTTCATACGCGACGTACAAAAATAATACCGCATTTTTTATTTCCATACGTGACGTATGAAAATACGGCCGCATTTTTACGTTCTAAAGTATCACCCTGCCGCCAAACATCCAACAGTTAGTTCTCTACTCGTAAATGGCATGGTACCTAAAAATCAGTGATGTGAGTCGGTCATATGACCCCGTCATTTTGTGCGGTCATGACGTCATGACCGTCACGTCACATTAATAAATGACCATCAGGTCATTTAACCTAACCTTAAATTTCATGTTTAGACGCAAGAGTAAAAATTAAGCAACAAGAAGTCACGAGCTTCATAGAAATAGTGATGTAAATGAAAAAAAAAGTCAATGTTTTTTTCAAAATAGCGTTTTTTTCACAAACTGACAAATATGCAAGGTTTTAGAGGAAAATAATTAAGAATCCATATGTTATTACATTTGTAACGATAAAGTAAATAATATGCAATAAATTTGTCAATAAGTAAACATATATTTAAAAAAAAACGAACTAAAACCACCTATTTATGAACAGGAACACAATAACAGCTAAAACGCCCAAGTTTAGTAATAGTAATAATATTACTAAAAATAGAAACAATAGCTAATAGTGAAATTTTTTTTTTATTTTGGGCTATCCTAACTAGTTTGCAAAAATTATCATGTAGTATTGCCTATCCTATTGAAGTCAAAAAGATCTAAACTTAAAGAAAAATAAAAAACGAATTACGTACTATCTAAAAACTTTCTGATTCGTTGGTAAATAGGATATATTATTAACAATAATAAAAAAAAACTTAAAGCAGATCACCGGTTGGCATTGCACACTAGCGGTTTGTTCTTTTGTGTTGCATGAAATTGCACTAACCTGCACTGACTTTTTGCTTCTGGGCTTCTTCCACGAATAAAAAATGGGCAGGTTATTGCAGCTTGGTGCAGCAAAAAAGCATAAATATTAGGCTTGTACAAAGCACTCTGAAGGATCTCCAATCGCGAGTCGGCTAACAGGATTGGCGACTCAAATTAAGAATGTGGCGTCCTCTTCAGGCGATTTGCTGACTACTATAACGGGGAATATTTTCGTTTCCTCTTTGTCTTTATTATCGTGTTATTTGGCATCTTCGTCAATTTTGTCGTCTAGTGTGCCCTTCGCGTCTCCCGTTAAAAATCAGCTGATTGCAGCTGCTTTCCTTAATTTGAGTCGCCAATAGGTGATTGATGACTTCTTGAAAAAAACATAGAATGTTTTTTTTTCATTAAAAAAACATGTTTTTTTTCAGCTGATAAAAAAACGTTTTTTTACATCACTACATAGAAATGAAGACATCACGCGTGCTCTGTCGCGTTTTAGAATATTCCTGGCTTAATTCTAAAATGAGACAAAAACGAAATAAGTGACGAATTTGCACATGACGCCGAAGAACATGATGAAACTTAAGGACATGCTTTTTTTTAAATTTTGTAAGAATATTCCTTTTTACTACAAAGTATTCTTTAAACTTTTAGTTTTATTACTAATCTAAATTAAGGGTATTTTTTATAAATGACCTATATAACCGTCATATGACCATCACATGACGGTCATTTGTCACGGATGAGAAATGACCGTCATTTTACATCACTGCTAAAAATACATTGTTTTTCAGTCTCTGCAGTGTTCTGCACGTATTTATTAAATAGTTAAGAAGACACTGAGTAAATCTATTTAAAAAACTTAACAACACAAACATCTGTGGAAATCTTAAAACTACGGTTATGCCTTTTATATAATTATTTATAAAAAATCTGAAAAAGTTCAGCAAATTTTCAGAACCACGACCTCCAAGTTAATTTAATGCACAAAACTAATAAAGGTAATAAAAATTATAGTACCTACTTACCTCAAACTAAAATATTTCACACAAAACGTATCGAGTGCAACACACGAAAATATAATGCCAATGCATGTCAAACATAAGAGGCCAAAGTGACTTGACTGGAGTAAATGCAGATTATGTGTGGTGCAACTACAACTTAATGCGAGCAATACGGAGAAAAATATTTCGTTGTAAAGTATTAATAGACTAGCAAACCCAAACAAATTGCCTGCAGATGTTTTGCCTTCCCCTCCAACCTCCAATCTTTAAATCTCGTGTCAGTGGATTATATTTCCCTTCTCTTAAGATGCCCACGGTACGTTAGTACTTGTGGGCTGTCTCAGATAAAGAAAACCTACAATTAATTTTATTATAGTAAAGCACGTATGTATGTACGTATAACATTCCTTAGTACTTATAAGCTATTATTAATAAAATTCTAAGATTTGATTTTACTAACAGAGCAAGCGGTCAAGAAAAACTTACTTGTGAATTAGTTGGGCAGTAAAAGGAAAAATATATGTAAATTATAAAAATATAATCTACAAAAATTTATATAGGAGAAACATTTCCCATTTTGGTATAAAAAATAAAATGGGTATAATGTCACTTCAGTCACCTGATTTAAAAATTATTATGTTTTACAATTTGTAGCGGATATAATCTTTAGCGAAAAATGCCGTTGGTTACATTATATTGAAAATCTTGTTAAACTAACGTAAATTATATGTAAAGCCTCCTTTAAATCTCATTATTTCCCAAAAACAGAATTCCCTTATTTCAAGGATTCACTAAACTAAGCTGGTAAAATAAACGACCGAACGGGGACGAATTAACATAAGTTCTTTTAAAAACAGCGTTTTATTTTTAGGGACTGTATACGTTGGGTAATATAGTTTGTTTAGGTAAATTAAGTACGTGTAAATGCAACCATTTAAATAAATTCTCGTAGGTTTCTGTTTGTTTTTCTCTACGGCAACATTCATTATAGACGCATTTTTTAATAAGTACTTTCGTTTCCATAATTTCACGGTGTGCAGTAATAAGCCCATGGATTTATTAAGAAAGGATTCGATGCTGTGAGCGTATTGAACGCGAAGCCTTATATTTGTTGTTTGTTATGAAAACATCTTCCCCTATGGGTACAGTTTACGAACTTGAAGGAAATACGTAATTGAATTAAGAATGGTAGTAGAAAGAGATAAAACAGCATTGGAGTGTTTCAGAAGTGTTGCTGTCTGTGCTGGTTGTTTAGGAAAACGGCTGAACCTCGGTCTGAACACTCTGTTACACGTACGTCTTTGTCAAATCAACTAGAAAAGAAAAAGTGCGACTTACGATTTATAAATGACTCGAAGCGACTTTAAATAATCCTTTAGAAATAATATAACCTATAAATAATACAACCTTTTTAACTTAAATTTATTATTATTTAGCAGAAAAATAAAATATTTTAGACCTTTTATTACTTTTAAATAAATCTTGTGATGCTTCTAACGTATTTTTTGTACAAAAATACAAGGTAAAATGTTTGGTGGCCAATGTTTACAAATTGTGTTTACAGTGTCGCTTAGAGTGGTTTGTTTTGGCTTCAAAGAATGTTAAATCATCCCGAATTTATTCTTAATAAATCCATGAATAAGCCCATTATTTGACAGGTTTAGGCTACCGGAAATAGTATATTATTCAACGATTATGTAGTAATGACTATTAATACACGAACATAAAGATAATATAACGATTATAATTGCTGTCATCAATTAATAGTTGTTATGGTAAAGGCTAAGATGTATGACAACAAGCCATCGCACAGTGTGTTCATTCAGCATTCTAAGGCGACAAAAATATTGTTAAGACGATAAGCTCATTGTTTCTACTTTTATGTTTGAAAAATCGTTATTTACCCTTAAAGGGGTAAATCAGGGTTCAAATATTAGATGGTTCTATTAACTCGAGACTTCATAGAGGTACTCTAAAAAATAAATGTTTCAACACGTGTTTTTTACAGTTTTTAATAAATCAACTTTAAAAAATAAGCAACTTTTTAGAAATCAACCTCTAAGGGGGTTCGAAGTTTGTAACTTAATCATGGATATAACTAACCTAACCTAACATAACATGTATTCATAATGATGACACCAAAACTACATTATTATCTCCTATACTACGCTTATGAAGTCGCGGGCGAAAGCTAGTCCTCTAACATGTTGCTTTCCGTCATTCTAAAGAAGAGTTCAGGTCTGCAAGAACGAGCCATGGCGCGAGAATGTCAGCTGTTTCGTTGCCGGCTTTTGTACACACATCTACGTAATCTTATTGTTTCGGGAATTGTTTACCATCCCGGACTAGCATATATGTAACAGTATAGTCCTGGCACCAACGCTATTTCTTCATCATATTAATGACCTGTTTGTACTCTTTAAGTGCCCATCCCATCCACAGTTACGAGGGCGATAGTACTCTTCACTCCATTCCATTTTTCCAAACAAGTCTTGAGTCAAGGGGTAGATAATAAAACCCTATGAACCCTTTTTTTTCGCAGTATTTTTAGTTAATCTTAAACTAGGATGCCACAAGTATTGTTCGATTCAACGCCTCCGAAACTCATTCTTGTTCCCTGTCACGCAAAAAATCCAGCATCAATAAATCGTCTTGGTCCACATGAATAGCCAAGCCCTAGAGAACAAAGAAACGTTCGAGCTTGTTGGCATTGCTTTCAAACATAATCCCAGCTCACACAAGCACATTCATTCAACAACCACATCAGCTACTAAAAAACTTTCTTGTCTTTGCCGAACCAGAAAATAGTTCTCTTTCAACCCTTGTTTCCCAAATATGACCTAACCTAGAATACTGTCCCATATCTGGGGAGCGGCAACAGCTTTCATCCTTAACATCCTTAATTATATCGAAAAGAGCGTCATTCGATAGCTTGACGCGCTAACAGCTGTTGGGAATCTGGCTATTTTCTGCAAATATTTCTACGGATTTGGCTCAAAAGAACTAACCGCGATCATTCCCCTCTATTTCTAACAGAACAACAAGAAGCGCGCACATTACATCGTTTAATGTCGAGCTACAAAAATCTACAGTATCCCCCTTCTCTGGCGAATTCATGTAGACTCTTCAGATTATGGAACAAATTACCTGCAGATGTTTTCCTGTTCCCTCTTAACTTCTAATCCTTTAAATCCCATATTAATAGATTATATTTCCCTTCTCTTCAGATGGTACATAGGTTTGAATTCAACGTGGGCAGTCCCAAATAAAAAAAAAGACTAGCATATACAAAACGTAACAAAAACCGTTCCAGTACTTAATGCTTAATACATTAATGCTGCCCTGACTGCCCGAAATTATACAGGCGTGACTTCCTCGCTTTCCCCTTATTAGACACTGCTGAGCAGGCAAAAGGATTTTTATATAATCTTATTGTATTTACTGAAAATATATCAAGACATGACATCACACTAAAAATCCGGTCCCTAACATTTTATTAACTTTGATTTGATATTACGTCCCACGTGTAAGCCAAACCACAAAACGCAATCCACGTTAAATTGTTAATTAAATCGTCTTGGTCCTCTGAACACTGCTGTTGTGGTTGATGATACTCCTGCGCCATGAGATAGCTTCCTATTGGGATGCTAATAGGTTTAAAACGGACGCAGTTCACGCCACATTGGGGCCGTGTAATTCTGTAATAATGCAGTTTAAAGTGAAATCTTACATAAAGCTTGTGAAATGCTTTGGATATTTGTTGTGTTTGTGCATCAGCATGATTTGTGTTACGTCGTTACTTCAAGTAAAACTAGAAACCATTTGGTGTCACATACGGTTAAAATATAATATTGTTGTGATAAGAAAAATTCACTATATCGTCGTAAATGAACTGTTCTGACAAATAATAAAAATAAATAAACCCGATTTTTAAAATCAACAAGCTAGAGTGCCGAATTTGTTTTTACAGATTATGAGACTATTTTAAACAAGTACCTGTTTTTGGTTTTTTCGATTTTGTACGTTTTAAACATAATAATATCGATATTATATACACAAATATTATATACACATATTGGTAAAACATTATTTACTTTTTCTGTTTTAAATCATAATTTTTATCGAAATCATTTACCTTCTGCTTTGGGCTCTTTAAAAATGCATTTACAAATCTCGAGGCCAATTAACTTTATTAAAAAGTTTTAGGATATTATATTTTTTGGTTGCGTTGAGCTTTCTTAAGTATTTTAACAAAAAACACTATTTTCGGTCCAATGAATCATATTTATATCTGACAACAACATACGGTCTTATAATGACAAATATATTTGCTATTAGTAAAGATAGAGACACTAAATTTTAGGTGCATCTTATTGGTTAATAAGTCTACTTTCTCGAAAATCTCAACCACCTCATCCATACTCAGTTCAGTACTGTTAAGTATATTCCAATCAATAGTTTCGAAATAATCATTTAATAAATATATTAGAGTCAGCCTTAAAGAAATTAAAATTATAAGTGTTTTCAGTAGGCAAATTAGGTTCTGAACTATTTTCAAGATGAAGATGAATATTTAAAGTTGGAAGGTGGCTGTCAATTACAGATAAGGATACGTCACTCCTAGATACAGATATACCTGTATTATTCGAGAAAACCAAATCCAGCATAACATTGGTGTGATTAAAAATGTTGTTAAGTTGCCTTTAATCGAAAAAATAAGCAAAATCATACAATATATTATGACAACACTCATGGTTTGGGACACAAGCTGTATTAATATTATTAGTATTGTTAAGAAGACTAAGATAGTTCAGAGAAAAGAACGAGACAAAAATTGTTACGATTTTTGTATCACCAATAATAGGGTTAAAAAGTTAGGTTGTCGTCACGTATTGTATTCAGATAAAAATAAGATAGAAACGCTGGTGATACAGATAAATAACTTCTTTTTTTGTTGTTTTGTGTTAGTTTTACACTTTTATTTATAAAAAATATGACGTTTTTTATAGTACAAAGTAATAGATATTTGTATAAGTTTGTAAATTTGTTTTAATAATATTTTTATATTGTTAAAGTTTTTTGAGTTTTATTAAATTAAATGATAGTAGAATAAAATTATTTCAGCCTATTATTTTTACTTCCGATGCAATCATTACAGTCTCGCGATATCTCACGAATTTCGGCGGTCAATTCTTACGTTTTTTAATATCTTCTGGCAGTACTGCTGGTAGGGCCAGTCGCGTCTCGCTAAATAAATATGCTATTTGTTCGTGTCAGTATCATCCTGGAGTTAACGAAGGGCGCGTCGAATGCACAAATCTCATTTTGGCGTGGTGAAAAATCGTGTCGCCGTATTTCCTCGTAAACATAATATTTACTTTGTTGAATCTAGACTGTAAAAGGGTTCTTAGCAGTATTTCGGCCTTTTCTCCGATGGAAATCTGCAAGCAACCTTTATTTCGCTTTGCGATTGCCGGATCCATAAAGCTGACTTACATAGTTTTAATTTACGTAGCTATCATATCTTTATGAAAAATGTTTTTTTAGCTTTTAAGTTTTCAACCTATTAAAATAAGTATTTCTACATGGATATCAGCGTATTAAACTAAAAATTTACTAAATCTTCCATAAACATGTGTTCTATGTAAACTGATATAAGTAGCTATGGGTCACTTTGCGTAATGGCGGCCACTTCCGACCCAAGCAACGACGTACGTCCTACACCAAAATGGTGACGTATGTCCACGTCAGCTGTCAAGTGGTTCTAAACAGGGGTGTTTAGAACAGGAGTGGATTTGAATAGGGGTTGTTTAGAACAGGAGTGATTTTGAAGAGGGTTGTTTAGAACAGGGTTGGTTTTGAACAGGGCTGTTTAGAAGAGGGGTGTCTTTGAACAGGGTTGTCTAGAACCACTTAACAGATGACAGCTGACGTGGACATACGTCACCATTTTGGTGTAGGACGTCCGTCGTTGCTTGGGTCGGAAGTGGCCGCCATTACGCAAAGTGCCCCCATACCTACTGATATACCTACCTCCATACACATATTAAAACCCGTCCTGTTTAATACGACAAAATGCTTTAACCATTTAACTGCGCATGCGTTCTTGTGGCACTGCGCGCAGTCGGAGGAGGCATTCTTGGTTAAAGCAATATTAGTCCAATTTGATCCAAGTCATTGTTGCCAAGGCAAAACAAGCACACAAAGTACCGATTTTTTTCGTGATTTCTCGGCTTCATCACTGTTTAAAACTAATGCACAAAATGATTGTTTACTGTAATGATCAAAATACAACACTTACTGAAAGATGGAATGTACTTTTTTTGCAAAAAATACCCGCAGTTTTATATATCTCATTGCACATGCCTGCTTGAAAATTTCAAGATTCAATATTGTAAAGTATAAAAATACAGAATTGAAAATTACTAGATACATCTCAAATAAGCCTACAATAATATTCAGCTATGAAATGTATTTTGTCACGCATAGCTCTTTAGGCGGTTGGCACTGTCAACATCGTCAGTCGGCGTGGACATACAGTTTCCGACGAGCCTACCTTTTGTTTTATTCTAAATAAAAGATGATTTTCTTTTATTTTGCTTGAAATTGAGTCACCTTTTTCAAAAGGATGAACAGTTTTAGCCATAACTTATAACTATTGAGATATATCACAACATTCTGAATCTATAAATTTTTTGTTCGAATTTTGCAATCTTCTATTACCTATATGTTTTGAACAGATGTATTTAGAGAGGCAAATTTTCTTTTGGTTTGTAGATAATTGTATTATCTTTAAAATGAATTTATATACCATCGTATTTGAGCGTACCATTTAAGATATGTACCAAAAACTGCCGAGAAGCTGATTTTTTCATCTTTTTTCAGGATTATTTATCAAAGCTATTTAAAAATATTAAATATCTTCACTAAGAAAATATCGTTTCCAGGACTTGAAAGAAGGTTATACGCGTAAAAAAGTTGTGATACTACTCTTTTTCATAAAATAAAGTCGCTTAACCTAAAAAAATTAGTAAGATCAAGTTTTCTTTTCAAACTATTGACCTAAGATTTTTTTATTTTGAGCTTGGCTTAAATTACTAAAGTCACACCACTTAACAAAATCTGAAAAAAATTGAAGTTGGAAGACCTTTGGGTTAAGCTTTGTCAAGACACACCGTGTCGAATTATCGATTATTTTTAATTGAAATTATTCCATCTCTATTTTTAAGAAGTAGCTTCTTACCCCGTAAGTTTTTAACAAAAATTGTGCGGTTAAGAAATAGTTGTCCATTAAGAAATTAAATTTAAATAAACGATTTATGAATATCTCCCCAAATATACGTAAAAAATACATCAGTGTTTGAATAAAGACGTAAACCATTTACTACCGGAAACTTCGTCTTATAAGCCTACAGCATCTGTGCTTCCAGCAGTATTACTACAATTTAGGGCGGTTGGAGCATTAATTTAAAACTGGCATAGCAGGAATGTTGCAAAATTTACGATAAGAAATTCCTTGTTCTCAGCAAGTACAAACGTAAGTCGTAAGAATATTTGTAACGTTAAACTATTTAGGAAGAAAGCGTATTGTTTTACGTGCTTTTGAGGTATGAGGATCAGTGGAAAAGTTTGTAGAAAATCCCAGCGGGAACAGCAATAGGTCTGTTTCGCTCAGTCGAATTAAACTACATATAATTTATCAAAAACAGACGTTATGTAATTAACAATTTAGTTTTTTTTTTCAAAAACCATTCCATAACTCTGTTGAACAAGAAAATTGTTTAGGAAACTTTATAAACCCGTATTAACTTACGTCAACGAAATTGTGAGCGGACTTGTGCTGTAGGCATATTTAACAAATCAAATCCCTTTAATCGGGTAAGTGTAATTTCCAAAAGTACAAAAATTTTCTTTTAGTTCATGGTGGATCTCAGGTTTAAAATAGTTTAGTAACACTAAATGAAATCAAACCCAATCAAACTTAACTGTTTTAAATTATAAATTAGTGTTTTTATCTCTAACTTGCATAAAAAGCAAAACACGAAAACAATTCTTCTGTGAAAAGTTACCAAGTCAGTCGATCTAGTGATTAATACGAATCGCACTAATCTAATGCTAAGTACTGACTTAACGGGAGCCACAAAAAAGATACTAAGCTTGGATGGCATGTCGTAAAACTTCCTAATAACGGCATTTATTCCAATACGACTTTATAATATAGGCCTAACAGAATTCTATTATTTTAATATACAGGGTGAGTTTTTTAAAGTGTTACAAGGCAACATCTTGAAAACGGTTTAAAATATGTTTTATGAAATTTTGGTGAGTTAATGGGAAGATGGAGGGACATATTTAAACATAGTTTTGATATTTACCATTCTCTCTATTTTGAGTGGAGGGGGTAACTTTGAAATTGTAAATGGGTTGACGTACTTTTGTTCATAAAGTTCTAATTTACTACGTACTATGTTTCCAAATTTTTTTTATTTTATTATTTATTAGGGTATAAAATTTAAAAAAAATGTAACATTTAATTTTAACTTAGTTATCATCTATCATGCTTGAGAAGTTGTTCGAAATGTTCCCCTTGAACTTTCAAACGCTTTCTCACTCTTTTTCTGAATTAATTTGGTACCCGCTCTAACATTTCAGGTGTCACTTATAAGTAGGCAAAGCGAATTCGGTCTTGCATATTATCTAAAGTTGTAGGTGCAGTCGCCATCACATTTTGCTTTATAAAAACCCCACAAGAAAAAGTCAAGGGGGGTCAAATCCGGGTATCTAGCAGGCTAGTTGACCGGACCAGCTCGTCCAATCCACCTGTTTCCAAATTTTTTATTTAAATGATTACGGGTCTGTATTGCATAATGGGGTAGAACTCCGTCCTGAGCAATGAACTAAGAAATAATCTTTAAAGCATTAAAACTCCCAACTGACTTAAGTCAAATAACGAATAATAATTCTGAAATAAGTAAACTTGATTTATTGGTAGATTTAATTAATTTTTTTAAAATTCAATCAAAATTTAGTTAATCACAATCCCGTAACCAGAAATGTTGTACAGAATTTTTCTTCTACACATACCGTAAAACGGGGTTACATTGAACCACGGGATAACATTGAACAATTTTACCACTAAGTTTATTTTTGCTCATAACTTTTGACCCTAGGATTTTTTAAAGTCATATAAATTTTATACATTGAATAAACACTATAAGACTTTATTTTTTTCCACGCACTTGGGGTTTCAACGGCTTATGCGGAACTAAAAAAATAATCCTCTTTTGGAAAAAAAATAAATCAAAAAAATCTACTCAAAACTTTTGTCTATATCATATTTGCTGTAAAGTATTAAGCTAAATCTATATATGTAGATTATAGTATTATTATTTGTAACATGATTTGAAATAAAAAAAAGATTATTTTTTACTTAAAATAATTATATTATTTAAAGAAAAAAATGGCGCACCTCTCATGATGCCCCTGGGGCAACATTGAACAATATTTAATTCCGTGGGGTAATATTGAGCAAGAGGAGACAGCTTGTCTACACGCATTTATTTAAGTTTTGTATGCGTTAGCCAGTCAGTTAGTGTTGTTTGCTGGTCTAGAAGGATGTAGTATAGAAAGTGCGCGTGTACGTAAAACAGCAGCAGGTCCTACAAGAACTATACCTCCGAGATTCTAGAAAAAGCAGTTCGTGAAATAGAACAAAAAAAAAATCCCTTAACAAGGCAGCTCAGAAATACAAGATTCCAAAGCGAACATTAAGCCACAAGGAACGAAATATTAAAGAAACTGCCCACAGAAAATGAAGAAAGTCAAGCGTTTGAAAACGGACCAAAATGATAGTGTTCTGGTGTTTGTAAAAGGCATAAGAAATAAAAAAGCAGTCAAATAGGGCACCCAACAAAAAATATACAGCCGGGTAAGAGCATAGGACCAGAAGGGAACATTAAGCCACAAGGAACGAAATATTAAAGAAATTGCCCAAAGAAAATGAAGAAAGTCAAGCGCTTCAAAACGGACCAAAATGATAGTGTTCTGGTGTTTGTAAAAGGCATAAGAAATAAAAAAGCAGTCAAATAGGGCACCCAACAAAAAATATACAGCCGGGTAAGAGCATAGGACCAGAAGAGTTCGAAATAGGGGAAAGTTCTGGGACAACTAAACAAGGAAAACGCTCTCCTGATATTTTGTCTGATAGCCATATTTCTGATGCAGACATTGTGCTTCAAGGCTAGTCCGGCTGTGACCAAGAAACATTTTTTGAAGAACTGCGTGAAGAAGTGAACATGGCTGAAAAAGAGCTGGCCACCAGCGCTGTAAATGTTAGCGATTATGCGTTTGCTAAATTCGTGTGGACCGCCGTGGAAAATTGCAATTTCCAGTCAAATTTGATGGATACACACTAGGCTAAAATGTTGAAATTTTATAACTTTTTTTTATTTTTATACATAACACTATATTTATTATGTCAACACTAAATATTTATTTGGTATTTAATAAGTTTATTTCAGGCATTATAACGAATATGTAAATTTCTATAAATAAATTGATTATAAAATTTTGTTTGCACTCTATATAAAGATAAAAGCAAAAACTAAAAAAAAAACATTACATTGACCTATATAATTTTTAACGCTTGTTTTAATCGCGGGGCTACATTGAACAAATTGCTACTCTGAATTGTATTATAATGCAATAATTGCGGCTGTTCAATGTTACCCCACCAATGGGGTAATTTTGAACAATATTTTTTTTTAAGTACCAACTTACTCTAATGCTTAATTCCTAATTTGGTCTACTTACAAGAAGCTTTCTGTGGTCACTTATCTAGGTTAATTTTTTAAGTTTAGTTTAATAAAAAATAGGATTTGCGTTAACCAAAATATATATAAAATGTTCAATGTAACCACATCTTACGGTATGTAGTTTTTTACGTAAATTAGAATTTTATAAACAAAGTACATCATCCCATTTGAAATTCCAAATTCCACCTTTCAAAATAAAGAGAGGGGGTAAATGTCAAAAATAAGTTTAAATCATAGAGAAAATATATAATAGAGAAATAATGTCAATATGCGAATGTGGCAAATTTACCTAGCTGAATCCGTAAACACAGACAGTCTTCTGCGGGCTTGCGCCTTGTCGAACGTTTGCCTTGTGATAGACAGGACCGCACTTCAAAATTTATTTCACATGACGAGAATCTTTTATCGAGTAATAAATGCTAAATATATTACTTGTAATTATTATTTTTACTAATGATAAAAATGTAACCATTAGTGAGATTTTAACAAAAATTGTATAGCTTGTTGTCTTAAAGCTGAGTTTTCTTGCTATACAAAACTGTCGATAATGGCGATATAATATATATATATATATATATATATATATATATATATATATATATATTATAGTCCTCGAAAATAGCTCAGTTTATACATATACAGTGCGTCTCTTTAATGTCCCCCCTCTTAATTTGTGAAACGTTACATTTACAAAATTGAAAGTTGAAATAAAATATAAACAATAGAAATAAAATATGCAACTGCTTTAAGAAGTAAAATAGTAAATAAAAAAATTACCAGAACTATGTGTATATTTTATTGGATTGGCATCCCATCCTGTATAATTATTGAACAGACCAAGTTCTATGGTAAGATGTAAATATTTGGACACCTATTTATAGTGTATGCGCTTGATACTTTGGTGAAAGCGCTACTTACTTACGGCCCCATGTCAATCTAATCCACTGATATCTTAGCGATCCTTTGGCGAAAGCGCTTTTTTCTTTCGCCAACCCTTTTAAAATACTCCCCTCTACCCTCATCCACTTGTATTTTTAGGGCCTCTTTGGCGAAAGCGCTACTTACTTACGGCCCCATGTCAATCTAATCCACTGATATCGTAGCGATTCTTTGGCGAAAGCGCTTTTTTCTTTCGCCATCCCTTTTAAAATACTCCCCTCTACCCTAATCCACTAGTATTTGTAGTGGCCCTTTGGCGAAAGCGCAAATATGCCTGTTGGACACTCACCCTTATGCAATATAGGGGAAGGAGGCATTGACACTATATATGACCTTGTGACACCACCTTAACTGTTATACAATGCCCCTAATACACACACACCCCATCAGTGCCTTTCTGACACCTTGACCACACTCAATATACGTCACTGATAAATATTTCTACTTCTCCGTGTGTGTATTCACTTCAACACCGGAGTGCATTGAAGATAAATTATATTTTTTACCTACTATTCTTTCACATATTGATATAATTTAAATTTGGAATTAAACTATTTGTATTTATGCACTAATTGTAAGAAATAGACTACAAAATAATTGCTTATATTTAAAAGTTTGATACATAATTGACGAAACATATGAAATGTCTTTAACACTTTGTAAAGAATATTTTTGTATCGAAATAACAAGCTTCAAAGGTTCGCTATATGCGCCACCCCAACCAAAAATACCATAACATAAAAATGACTGAGATTTTTTCGGCCCGGTTCTGATCGCCGAGTTGCGTCATCGAGTTCAACAACCACTTTTGCGAGACGTCCCGAGTGCGCATGCCTCGAGAGAACCGTCATTTAAAAACCTGACTGGCGCCATATGCGTACAAACGCACTTTTTCGCCCATACATTGGACGGATTCAGCTGGTGTCGCGAATACGTTGTGATGGTCTAAATATATTTTGTCTATGGTTTAAAAATGTTCCCAACCCATCTCCCTATTCCTAATTTCATGAAAATATGTTAAACCGTTTTCGAGATATCGCCTTGTAACATTTTAAAAAACTCACCCTGTATTAACAACAATTTATTAATATATTCAGGTTTAAATAGTTACTCAATCTGTATTACTCTATTAGCCTTTATTAAATACCGCCCACGTACCAACAAAAATAACTTCGTTCGTATAAAAGTTCCGCTTAACCTTAATTTGAGGATAGGATTGGAAAATTGCTGGTGTTAAATAATTCAGTTGTTAATTTTTTTTTTTTGAACCATTAATCATAAAAAGAAAAAAAATATTTAAAGAGTTAAATTTAGTTAATTTTACCTTCAAGAAAATTGCTCTATTACGTTATTAAAACTTCTTAGTTGGTATTAATCTATGGTAGGTTTAATCAGGGTGTGCCAAAACTATACCAACAAAATTTTACACATGGTTTTTTGGTCAAAAATAAGAAACAAAGTTCCCATTAATTTAAGTCCGAACACGCTGCATTTCCTAGATACAAAGCGACAAACCATTCAAAATAATTTGCAGTGTATTATTTTCTGTGGGTCATGATCCTTTGGCCCAGGTTTATCCTCCCAAGCTTGCTTAGTTATGTATTTTAAAATTCTGAAAAAAACTATTTGTGGTTTACTTGTTTCACCTTAGTATGCATGCTGAGCATATTTTACCTACAAAGACCAGCCATTATAGTGTAGGAGATATTTTCGTGTTGTCATATTTTCCAATTTGTCGTATTTCTTCCAAATTCCCATACATTTTATTGTATTGTTTATTTTATATTTCGGAAACTACTCTACGTCCTCCAACTGCATATCGTTGGCATTGCAGTTATCTTATGAATCCTGGACAGTTTATGCTGTTTGTATAAACTATTCTTGAGAGATACCTACATCTAGGTACGAAATTACGCCCGATCCAGTGGTAAGTTCCGCATTGTTGTCAAGTTTACCGTTTTAGTGAAAACGACAGGAACTTATTTTTTAAAGTTACGCTCTATATTTTACTCGGTTTTCGGTTCAGCTTAAAATTCTGAATACTTTTCATTGGGAACATTTTGTCCTAAAGTTACGAATAAAACGAACGGAATACATCCGTTCGTTTGATTCGTTTCTAGGTGAAACCCAATCACAGAAGAATAATTGTCTACCACCTTTTCATTACACTAATAGTGTAAATAATTAAATCTTAGTGGCCTATAGGTGTAATGGTGTGTATACTTACAAGCTTCCTTAGCTCCCTTAAAACCGATTAAGCTTAGTTTATTCATTCTTGTCCTCTCTCCATTCGCGACTTCGCTGCTATACAGTCACATCGTACGTAGCGAACTTAAAAATTTGATCATTTCACAATTTACATAGTATTGTAGAGATCCTATTTTAATAAATTATGATTTACTTTTAGCTGCCCAAACATTTTACAAACGCACAAAAAGCAAGCAAGTTATATTTTAAACATGTATAATTCAATTACTTTTGTACCCAAAACCAACCATTTATAAATTAATTACTTCACGCAGAGTTCGTAATCATTAAATATTATCAGTATTAATTACGTTTATTTCCTATTTTATATAAAGACAGAAATTTACAAACAGCCGGCTAAGTAACCCATTAATATAAATTAGCTATACATAAATTTTAAATAAGTAAAGTAGGATTAAATTTATTATATTAAATAAATTTGGGATCTATAAAACTTTTTCGCAGAATGCAGAAATATCTTTTTCCAGATCTACTCTTTTTCATCCTCGATTATGATGTAAATATTAATTTGTGTGTGTTTGTAGTTGTAGAGTTAATTAATATTCTTTTCTGAAATTTACCACATAAATGAATTCATATTCTAAAACTAAAATATACTAAGATAGCTACCATAAATTTTGTGTCTCTTTACGTTCAAAATTATGGGTTTTCATTAAGCTACTAATTGTTCATGCTTTTAATATTATAGTTTTTCAACCTACCTACTATACCTTCCCATTTCCTGTCCTTCCTATTTTACCGTCCCTAGTACCTATTCGCTCCTGGTAGTACCAAAAGTGCGGTACGCGACCACGGAGGAACGGAAGAGCCCGGCGGCAGAGAAAAAGAGAAGGAGAAAGAAACGAACCTTCATCGGATAGACACAGTGCTCGAAGTGATCCCAAATTGTCCCATTAGTTTTCTTTCCTTATACCTAAGGCAAGTCGAATTGCAATACATAAGTTATGTATTCTGATTTTATGTACATTACAAAAGATTACCGGACTGGAAGGGTGACTGCTGTCCGTGAGGAAGTTTGAATAAAAGATCTGCGTATCAGTGTAACCCATAAATTTACATACAATACAATAGTGTATTGTGTATCTGGTGGGGAAATGTTCATACAAAATAAATTGTATTAATAGATCTCATGACCCATCTTTCTGACACGCGCACTGTATCAACAAAAAGAAGCTTTCGCACAATCTGGCTTAGTAGTTTTCATTATCTTTGAGACGCCCCTGTATACTATTTAGGGAAATAAATGTTATGGCCTTTTCCGGGTCCTAGGTAACCCGTATTTAAATTTGCTGTCAAATAAATTAAGCGCTGAAGTGTGATTAAACAACACACAAGCAGATAAACAGATTATCACGGTGTTACGCGAGGATAAAGATATTGTAATATAAAGTTAACCTATGCTTGCTCGGAACCAGCGTCGCACAATGATTGATTTGGGTAATCTAGCTGGATAGAAATAAACACAAAACGAAGTGGTGCAATTACTTTTTAATTTGCTAGTAAATATGCTGGGATAAATCAAAATCTACTTCCGTATTTTTTATGTTCTGACAGCCTACGAAGACCAAAGTCTAAGTACTATGCACCGTGGGGGTACTGGGGAAATCCGACTCACACATCCAGAGCTGGAAACATCCGTAGGGACTTCACCAGTCCTTTAAGAGGATGTGTGGGGTGGCACCACCTCGTTCGAGGAAGAAATCCTCTACTACCTTCTTATATAAAAATTTAATAATCTAGTCTAAAACCATTCACATTTATATATTAAATGTAAATGCAAAGATTAACTTCTTCGCTAGTGCAGAACAAGAAGACCGTAAAATGAAAATTAATAATCAAATAAGGACTATTTTTTGATTCTGGTCTGGGTGCCCTCCTGCTATCGCGATTTCTGGAACCTCACCACTGAAAGCAAACTCCAAAAAACCACAACGGTCAGTGTCGAACAATAGCCATACGGTACACAAAATATCAGAATACCAGCTCTTTGATGCCGAAACAGGTGTACTAAGTAAAGGATTTAACTATGCAGTTGCCCCAAGAAGAATACCTATGGAAGGTATTATCTCAAACGTAGAAACAAGTCTATCAACTTTAGACGAACAAACAGCGGAGCAAGTACGACAAGATGTCACAAGGATCACGAAGTCTTCCAAACCACCCCAACCTAATCTGAGTCAGCAGGAGTAACAAGCTCTCAAGAAACTGAATATGGCAGAAAACATCACTATTCTGCCAGCTGATAAAAGAAACACCACTGCCATCATGAATTCGGAGGACTAAAGCACAAAAATGAAACAACTCCGAAACGATCCAAGCAACAAACCTGTCTCCAAAGACCCTACAACATACTTGGGAAAACAACAAAATTCAAAATTATAGGATCACCCATAGATGAAGACATAAAAAAAGCTCATTCCTAGAGAAGAATCTAGTCGATGCCCGAAATTCTACTGTCTCCCAAAAATCCACAAAGACGGAGTCCCTTTACGACCAATTGTCAGCGCTTTTAACTCTCCCACACATAATTTAGAGAAATACCTGGCTAGTATACTGCAACCCATAGTAGAGAAAGTGGACTTTTATGTTAAAAACTCTGAACACTTCACTCAAATTATAGACTCCCTCACCATAATTCAGCACGACATCGCCAGTTTCGACGTACAATATCTGTGCCCAAGCATACCAGGAAATAAAGCATTTCAACAAATAGTAGATAATGAACAACTCCCAACGTACATAATAGAACTGTCAGAACACTGCCTACAAAAAGCCTACTTCATGTACGATGGACAAATATACCGACAGATTGATGGAGCAGCAATGGGGTCTTCACTGTCACCTGCAGTAGTCAAACTTTTTATGGTGTGTTTCGGAAAGAAAGATCTTGAGTCAGCGAATCTTAAGTCAAAACTAGGGATTAGATACGTCGATGATATTTTTGTCGTATGGTCCTTTGGCAAAGAAAAGCTCCTGAAATTTTTAGACCATCTAAATTCGATACACCCATGAATTCAATTCACGCTGGAGCTCGAAGAATTCAATCGGCTTACCTTTCCTAGATGTACATGTAATCAAGAATGAACATGGATGACTAGAACACACGGTATACAGGAAACCAACTCACACCAATAGATACTTAAATGCCGAATCACATCACCACCCATCACAAATTCAGGCAGTAGCAAGCACGCTGATCTCCAGATCCATCCGGCTCACCAGTAATTCTTTACACATTTGGAGAAAATTATTCCATTTCTTCTTAATTTAAAAATATTGCTGAGAGATATCAAATGAGGTATTAAGAACACTAAATAAGTTATGTAAACGTCGGTCAGAAGACCGAGAAAGCGCAACATTGCTGAAGAAAACATAATAATAAAAGAAAGATATTGCCTAAAGGATCCGGTTGGATCTATCTGATGATAGTGTCTAAGACCAAGGCTATGACGGCCTAAGCGTAGTGGTCTACTTAGTAGGCAACTGGCTCTGGCGAAGGCCTGTATTTCCAGTCTGAGCAACAACGGTTATTCTTCTGTCTTGCTAATGAGGTGTCCGAGCCCAAAAGGTGTCTGTGCAGCAGGAACAGGAAACGAAGAAAATAATCCATCGGGGAAAATATTTGGACAAGATTCCCATGCATAAAACAGAAGATAATGAGATGTAGGAAAATAATTCTCCCGGTGGAAAAGATGAGGTGTCTCCCTCTAAGTAAGACCCTAGAGGCACAAATGGTCAAACAAAACCCGAAAAACTAATTCGGGGTGCCCTCCCAGATCCACAAGCCCTGAAAGGGCGTAGGAAATGTCCACTAAGGTGGGCCGAAAAAACTTTTTTTCTGAATTTCGAAAGGCGCTATAATAGAAAAGTTGTGTATTGGCCTAAAAAGTTTCGACAAAAAATGGACCGGATTGGAAAATATTTAACCGGGCCCATGGGCCCCTGAAAGGGTCGAATTTTTTTTTTATTGTAATTTGACGGCGCTACTAAAAAAACCTTTATTAGGTCTCCATCACTACCCGAAAAAAAATTATTGGTAAAAAACAGTTTTTACCTTGGCCTACGTACCAATTTGTGTATTATGCGTACGTCATAATAATATATCAGAATATAATGTATAAATAATTGACCAACCCTCGTATGTAACTGCAATGACGCGAATAATAAAAATATAATTTGATTCCGTATGACAAAAACTAACCGTTATAATATCCTTACTTCTTAGTAACTAGAGTAACAAAATATTTATCACAAGTACAATAATAGTGTAATGATATAAATAAAATGGAATTTCTAATCTAAACAAATATACATAATGTAATTACTTACAAATGTAAAACATAGGAAAAATATTACAAATAATTACAACTTATTTAATAATATCTAAAAATTTCTAGGCGGGACAAAATACTTTAATTTTAGTAGCAAAAAACTTCATAAAAACTAGAAAGATCAGAATTAAAATTAATTTTTTTTGAATCAGGAATACATTGTATTCCTCAGTTAAGTACAAGAGCGTTTAATTAAAAAAGTTTTAAGGCTGTATTTAAAGGTTACTTAATCGCTAAAATCCTTAAAATCTATGTAGTTGTCCTCCATTTTGTCCTAGGCAAACACAATTGTTCTCTACAGTCTTTCTAACACTTGTTTTCACATTATCATCACAATCTGTTAAGTGAAAATGTTCCATCTCAAACTTGTACACATCGTTAACATCCTTGTTAATACGCTATAGATCAAAAATGGTACGGAACACATGATCGCTGAAAATAAAATTACTCTTAGTTACGGGTCCGTACGGCCATAATTTGTGTTTTAATCAAATTTTAAATTATTTTTATACATATTGCACGACATTATACAGTGAATGATAATGGAGAATTTTTTTCCAGGCTCACAATTTTTAAAATATAAAAAGAAATTGTTAGAATTTAAAATATAATATGTAGCGAATTATGTTAAATATTATATAAAGGATAAAAAGTACTGCCACCAGTCATCAATAATATGAAAGGAATACAATTTTTTCCACAATTTCACAGAGTTTAAACCAAACACTACGGTAGTTGAACTTCAGGTAGTAGTACTACCTGAAGCTTAACTCCTTATAAAAAGGAAAGTAATGAAGGGTAATAAATAAAATTAATATTTTGTTGCCACTTGGAAATACCACTACTGATATAAACTGCCTGTATCCTTTTTTTATTAATATCACAATTTATATTTTTGTCCAGCTAGATTATCCAAATCGATCATTGTGCCTCGGTCTAGTGAAAAAAATTCTCCGGGACTTACTAAAATGATTTAAAATTTAAAAACAATACTAGTCTAAATTTAAAATACTACAACAATGTCAAATTAGGTGTAGTCAAATCTATTTTAATTACATTTTGCTTTATTATTCATCACCGTAATTTTACATTCACTTAGAGAGACATTCCGTTTAATTTGTAAGTTGACCTGTTCTTGAAAACCCAATTTATTTATGCTGCTTCTTAAATTGCTTTCGAGCGTATATTTTTATATCTTTTAGAGATAAAAACGTTTTATGGGCGCGTAAAAATTCCAGTGAGTGTATAAATACGAATTGCAAATCGCTTTTTTAAATTTTCGTCATTAGCCGTTCCTAAAATGTTATTTTTAAGTAGCCAGTATTCTTCTTTCTGATAATTTGTTAAATCTTTTTCATTTTATTGTTCAAAAGTTATTGTTCGTTATAATTTATAATATTATGTCACTCATGGCTCTCACAGACTCACAACTTGCGCTAATATGACGCAAAATAATAATTTACGTTTCAAGACCGAGAAGTATTATTTTGCAGGTCGAGCCAAGTAAGTTCCAGGGCGATCCCCAGGCGAGTCCTGGAAGTTTGGGAAGACCTGAAAAACATTTAGCGTTCAAGTAAAGTACAATATTTTTTTACGACCTACACTATGATAAAAACTCAATTTTGTATTAGTTGTATTTAATAAATTTCCTAACAAACCCTATATTATATCCAATTCAATTTGAGAATGATGACAGAAAAAAACAGTTGAGCAAGAATTCACCCTTTTGGTCAGTTCCATGGACAGTTTACACCAGAACATATTTTAGCAATCACAATATTCATCTATTCTTTCCTGATAATCACGGAGGAATTAGATTTGTTTCTATCCGTGTTGGCGAAAGTGCATTAGAAAAAGCTAATTAAAAAAAGAATATGTTCGAATTTTTGTCGTACCTGCTTTGCTTCTGGAAGTATTGCTGGTTATATACTTCGAAAGATAGTCATCCCAAAATCCTTTTCTTTCCTGGTAAAATTCCCAACGGAATCCGATTTATTTCTATCCTTGTTAGCAGAAGGAGCATTAGTAAAAGACAAATAAAAACGATGTTGTAAATAAGAAAGAATAAAATCAAACATTTTATTACAGCCGATTTTGTTTGAGCCGGTGGCCGAGTTGGTACCGCGCTAGCTTTGCACCGAGAGGCGCGGGTTCGAATCCCGCTTCGACCATGGATATTTTGTGATTGTTGTTGGAAGGTGGTCTCGAACGAGGTGGTAGCACCCCACACATCCTCTTAAAGGGCTGGTGAAATCCCTACGGATGTTTCCAGCTCTGGATGTGTGAGTCAGTTCCCCAGTACACCCACGGTACATAGTACTTAGACTTCGGTCTTCGTGGGCTGTCAGAAGATAAAAAAAAATTCTGATCATCTACTTAAAAGTTTAATTGGAATTGTCATTAAAAATAAATTCCTAATCTGACAAAATACTTATGTAAGTTTTATGATGTTATAGCAAAGGACCTTTGCTTTTACTGAAGACATACAGCATTTGCAAAAATCTCATTTTTGTTAAGCAACATTGTATCAGTCGCAGATTCATAGAACACAGGAATTTAAGCTGCCAATACTTTATATAGACTCTTTACGTAAATTTTTACATTGCAAAAACCACTTGGGACAGGCTTCAAATAATATGTCATGTTTATGTTTCTCATAACCTAACTTTCTACTAACTGTAAAAATTTTGCGAGTATGAGAGAGAAAGAAGACGAGAGAGAAAGACCATGAGAGAGAGACATAATTGATCTCTTTGGTATAAATTAGGCTTCAGTTATTATTCTCAAATCAATTTGGATACGGTTTAGATATAGCTACAAACAACAATAACTAACTAAATAAATTATTTTGCAATATTTAGGTCAAATGTACAATTTTGAACATTAAATATTCCAAGAGAATGTGTCTCTAAAATGCTGGGAATTGTCACAAAATTGATTTGGCGCACATTTTCTTTGGAGCCTCCAGCTGGGATTTTGTTTGCTATATCAACTTGGTTTTGGATGGACCCTAAATTTGCGAGGTGATGGAGATCCTCGGTGTTACCATTCCTTTGTTTGAAGTTTAGACTCGAAATCAAAGTGCTGAAGCCATGTTTCGTGAACTGTAACAAACCGATCCAGAAAACTTTTTGGATTACTGTTAAGCAACGCCAAATTCGCTTCTGAAGTGGTGACTCTCTGTCGCCTTTGTTGGGGCGTCAACATTCTGGGTAGGTACCCTTCTTGCAGACATATTATGAAATCATAAATCGTCGTTGATTATTGTTCCAATTGTACCATTTAAAATGCCTGTTACCTCTGCTAAACGCCTAGTAGTTGACTGACGATCTTTTGTAGTCAAGTCAACATTTTCTTGAATGCACACAGTTTGCGGCCGACCTGCACCTTTGGCATGTTCGCAAGTTCTACCACAGCAAAACTCCCGAGACAAATTCTTAACTACTTGATGTGAAGAAGCACCATCCCCTAATACGCTAACCAAATCATCATGGATTTGTTTTGCCGTTAGAACTTTCTTCTGCAGATATTTAATAACAGCATGAAGTTGGTTTCTCTCTATTTTTCGAAAACTTTGCACAACTTCTATTTTTAGTAAATATAACTTGTTAATAAATAAAGAGTGGCAACTTTTTTTCAACATCTACTAGGTATGTTAAAGACAATAAATACTGTACACCCCTCGTATATTAAAACATATTAATTCGGGGTTATATTAAAACATGGAACCAATTAATTCGGGATTTTCAATAATCATTGTTTTAAGAAAAGTCATGTTTTTAATGCTGTAGAGGAACAACGAATAATATTATTAAAAAAGAAGTAATATCTGAATTTTAACTTATGGTATTATGACACACGTGTTTTTAGCTTAAGCAGTTCACAACCTTTAAGGATTTGACGCTCATTTTTAGTTAAAATTTTAATTGTAGTATAGGTGTTCCGGTCCCACCTCTTGGAATGCCCCTGTAGATAAGGCATAAAATTAACTTATACTAAAACTCGCGCAAAATCAGATTGGTCCTAGTTTTTGTGACACTAAGGCGGTGCCATATCGCAAGTCAGCCTTGAAAGTACATGACGAGAATAGACTCATTTCTGTTTTTGTTTAATTTTCACGCGTTTATTGTGGTGCCTATACCAACCCCTACAGGCTACGAAGGTATACCTGACAAGAGGCCTTTTCCCAGTATGTGAAGGCGACGAGAGAGGTAAGCTGCTTTAGGATCGCTCGGTTTCTTCAGTTAATTGTAATTCGCTATTTTTATACCTGTTTTAAGGTAGCATTCTATTTTTACCAGGGTGATACTAAAAATTTTTAAAATATAAAAAAATACAGTCCACACAGCCAACCAAAATTTATCGAAGTTGCTTAAACAATAGGTATTAGTCCATTATTGATTCCATGGTTCCCATCTCTTTTGACAGATCGACAATATAATTAATTAGCTTGAATTTTCAAGACAAACTGTACAATTTAAAAAACGTTCATGTACAGTTTGAGTGGTTGGTTTCGGTGAAAGCTAAATTGGCTCTTGTCCCTAACAGTTTAATTGTAATTCCAGAAACGGTTGTTGCCAGCAGCTTTATTCCTGACCATTTTCCATTTCACCGGATTACTTGAATCCTGGTATAACCTAAATAAAAAAAACCTAAAATAGAAGATGTCTTTCCTTTACCGTGTTGTATCGTCCCCCTCGAAATTTAAAAAATTTGGGCTAACAGGGATTTAAAATACATTCATGGACAAGATGTGGACATAGGAAATCGTAATAAAGCTCGATGTTTTACAACTGTTATAAAAATGTGATAAAATTATATATAAATTGTTGAGGCCTTTATCAAGATATTTATGTGCTTTTCATATTTTTTAAAAATTTGTCAGGCGTATACCTAAGACACGGCGCACAGTGTTCAAAATTGATGAAAACATGATCGAAATTAATTACGTCTAAATTGTAAAACCAAGCTAACTGAAAAGTTGAATTATTTGATATATACTGCAGAATGAATATAGAAAAATAATGTTTTGATTTTTTTTTTTGGAAGTTTTGAATGAGGGGCGTTCTTTTCGGTTCCCACCCCTTAGAGTGTAAAATATTTTTAAAAATGTCGTAAATGTTTAAGAGCTTTAATTCCTCTGTTATTTAGCTAAGAAATGTTTTAGAAAGGCATTTAGTACGGTTTATATTCCTTATCCTTTTAAGTATTGAGAGGAGGTGACTTAAATGTAAACCAGTTTTTGCCTAATTATCAGCACCTTTTTATTGTAGGTGGCAGTATTACTATTTTATTTATACAAGTATAAAAATTAAGCATCTGAGTCCTCCGATATTTCTTCCCCATCGTTTTCATCGTCGACATATTCATCCTCTTTGAGTTCACGTTGTTCCGTGTCTGTAAGGTCTAGCAAAGGAAGCATGCTCTGGTCTATTTTTTGATGGGCTTTTTTTGAGGGCTGCAACGAAGACAGAAGTGGATCTGAACTCAATAAAAGTCTATTGAATAAGTCCTCATTGATTTTACTAGGACTGATTTTTTGTGTGTGGCTGTCACGGTATTTCCTTATGTCCTTATTTTTTGACTCCTGTGCCTCTTCTGACAGTTCACCGATGGGCAGTAGGGCTTCCTTAATGACCACGGCCCCATGCATGAGAATTTTATGTACTGAAGGTGGCATATAGTACCAGTTGTATAAGGATACATATAATTCTGCAGTGGCCTTACAATATTCTTCAAACTTGCCAATATTAATAGAATATCCACTATTTAACACACGCAAAATGACACCAAATCGTTGAATCAGTGTCTCATCTATACCTAAAAGAAATGGTAATATGGATTAATTATATATACCCTTAACTTGAGACATCATTAGTAACCCGTAATTTGTGACGATAAAGTTGGATTTGAAAAGACTCTTCGAGCAGTGTTACCATTATTAGTGGATCCAGCTCCTTGTTTAGGTATATCCACTAGGAGTCCCATTTTACTTCTAAAGTCTTGCTGAATTTCCTTTTTTCTTGAATCATACGCGGTTTTCTTCTCTTTTGGTACCTACAAAAAATATTGTGTGTACTTGTCTTACACTTTAAAATAAAACATGCGTACCTTCCAACTTTTGATTTCAAGCCTGTAAGCCACGTGTAAAAGGCATTCGAAAAATCTTATATATGCGTGTAGCACTGAAAGTCCAAATTGCAGACCTTCTTGATGGATTGGGCGCGGAGATAAATCATTCATCTTCGATATTTTGACGTCACAAATGTAACATGTCATGCTGGAGGTTTCGGTCAATGCACTACATACTTTTCCATCCACCATTATAAGTTTTAAGTCGAACTTAATGGGTCCGAAATTTGAGAGGTATGGTTGTAACAGTCCTATTTGCTTCTCAATCTCCTCTGGCTCTAGCCTTGATATTGCATCTGTCTCGTGCACCCATTGCAGTCTTATTGGACGACAGTAACTTTTGGAGGACGGCCGGGGATTTTTCCACACTATTGCATTTGAACTTTCATCAATTACTCGCAGGGGTACTAAAGATGTGGTGAACAAGCCTTCCTCAGCCCTGGTGCTCTGTCCTTCTCGAATTTGCCTATACGATGTATACCCAGAAGATCCGTCAAAACCCCATTTGCAAATTAAACAAAATGTGCTTTTCTCCGATATAGTTACACATTTCATCAAACTTTCACAAGTTTTGTGCAACAGGTTTTGCAGGGGAACTTCACATTTCGTCTCAGACACAAAAATGTCACTCGGGTAGAGTTGTTTTTTGACTTCCAGTATTTTATGGTATGGAGGATATAGATCGAACCCATGTTCTTTGGCTCCACGTCTTCAATCTTTGTATAGCTGTACTGTCATATTTTTTGAAATAATTAATGCTAAGGCTTCATGTAAGGAATAGCTAGACAGGGGAACATTAGAATATTTTTGCCAACAAGTCAGAATTCTCTTTGCTCTGGTGGGCGTAGTCGTAGTTGCCTCTGTTACCAATTTTGCCGCCGATACATTTCCTTCTTCACGCAATTTCATGGTCGCAGCAAATGATATTTCTGCTGCTGTTTTTTGCCGTCGAATTTCTTCAGTCTTTCTACGTTTAATAATGTCTGAACTCTCTTCAAATGTTTTTGATGGACGACCAGCTATAATGATTGAAAACTTTAGAATTCATGTCTATAAATAAATGAATATTTCACTAACTTACCACCACTTGTAGATGCTGAACCTCCAGGAATCGCAAGTTGTTGTTGACAACGAAATACTTCATTTGGGAAAATAAGTTCCACCCGTAGCCAATCTTCATACCTTGACAAGAAGTTGCTCTCCTTCCTTCCAGCAGCTTTCCACTTTGTAAGGTAGTGCGGGAAAAACGATTGTCTCATAAAATTACTAAGCGCAGTGGTTGCAATTTCATCTCCGTTTATTTGAAAATGTTCTTTTAAGAAGTCCAAAACACGAATTTTCTTTACAGAAAGATCTTGGCAACGTGCTTCCATCATTTTTTCATGGAGATGCAGACGTGTAATTGCCATTGTCACCAAATGCCGAAAATGTACTTACTACACTTAAAAAACAAAACGCAACTCTCTTAACGCCACCAAATAGCACAAACCACACTCAAACGAAACTTTGCACAAACTAAACTTATGACCGCACTGAATACGATCTACTAAAAGACTGAATACGTTCGGTACTCGGTGCAAACAAATGCCTGCTACGCCCTGTTGCGACAAGCGTCTACAGATCCCACACTAAAAATTTTGCTTTGTGCATCTGTGGTTGCATACGCTTCTGTTTTGGCGTTTTCGTTGTCACATTATACGGGCGAGCGTTGAAAATTACTAGTTTTGTAATACAAGGGCATTTAAAAAAGTAGATAATGTAATATGTATTTTATGCTTTACATCGCAGTCTGGACATTTGAAGTCACAAACTGTTTGACCATTTAGTATTGGTGTTTTATAATAAGAAAAAAAAAAGAAATAAAACTAGTATATAAATTTTTCCAATGTTCTATTTTAAAAAATCTTTAGTTTACTACAGTAAATGCCTCCATTACGACCTAGATATATAAACTGTTAATACTATAGTAGACCGAATTTTGGACTTAAAAGAATTAAAAAATAATAAAATGTCTAAATCTCCTTATTATGACCACAGCTAGGCAGTAGTTAACTACTTTTTCTGTAAAAGTAGTCGTATTCTTACTACTTTTTTCTCCTAGTAGTTATACTCGATTATTTTAAGTCGGCATAAAATATTCGCAAAAAGTAGTTAACTACTCAGTGCTAACTACTTAAGATAATTTAACTATTTTGGTGTAATTTAACTACTTTTAAAAATATTTAACTACATCCCTCTATATTACGTCATTACATGACGTGTACGCTGACGCGTGCCAAAACTCTCGTTAGAACAAGTTCTCGGAAATTTCTCGTCTGACGTTTCCAGTCCAGTAAGCGATAAGCAAACCTAATATAGAATTTTCAGGTTTTAAAAGTTTTCAAAAAATCAAAATTTTTGATATTTAAATACCTCGTATTCCTTTTACCTAATATGATTTAGTTTTGTATTTTTGTACCAAAAAGGAACTGTGTTAATAATTGATGTTCAAATTTGTCAGTGGACAGTTAACTTTACAATAAAGTTTAAATAATAAAAAAATATATTTTATTTTAAATTTTTTTATTTGTTATAGGTTCAAGTCCTTTTTTTAATCATTTTTGTAAGTACAGCTACGGCACTGGTTTTTTGAGCCACAACGGTACGTGTCTGGTTTGGTTTGTAGTTAAATATTGAACTTCTAACTACTTAGTAGGTAGTTAGTAGTCTAACTACTTAGTAGTTAGTATTCTAACTACTTTTTTGAAGAAGTAGTTTAACTACCAAGTAGTTAAACTACTTTTTGATAACGTAGTTAGTAGTAATACTCCACTACTTTGTTCAAGTAGTTTGCCTAGCTCTGATTATGACATTGGCATTAAGAAAAATAAGAAGCTGACAACAATGAAATTGACGTAATAATGTTGGGTGGATATTTCAAGTCAATATTAATAGCTAACATTAAGTGCTCATTGCATAATAAACTATTATTCTAAAGATAAAAAAATTCCTTATTAACTGATTTTACCGCCCCTATCCATTGCTGCCTTTGTGCGGGGCACACGCTGCACGCCGTATAGGGACGGCCTTGTATAATGTAATAATTCCCTAAAACATTTTAATATCATACAGATTATACTTCAAAATATCTGCTACAACTACAGTTGGTTTAATAATTAATTAAATATACAACTAGACAACCTGCTACCACAGTTAGACATCAACATTTACATATTTCATAAAAAGTACCTTTAAATAAATAAATAATAGCTCTAGCTTTTACAATGTTTTTTCACTATGCAATAATTGCACCTAACCAAACCAAAACAGAAACGTATGCAACCTTAGATGCACCTGCGCGATAGTAAAGCTAAAAACCTGAAAGCAAAATTTTTAGTGTGGGATCCGTAGACGCTAGTCTGTTGCGCACCTTTGCGCAGGTAAAACCATAAGTTCTTAAATTCCCTACATTGTAAACATTCATTTGCTGTATAATTCACTAATGAGCAAGCATTAGCAATAAACATGAAGCGTCAATAAAATGGCATTCCTTTCAAAATTGTATAGGATTACAAGCAGCGGATTCTACCTGAAGATAAAAACACCCTCCTTTATGTTATTCAGGTTACTTGAATCTTTAAGTTATGTACTTTTCCCTGGTATAATTATTTTTACACCAAAAATGATACCTGCAGTAGGTAACACCGAAGCAAAAGAAAAGAATTTAGCACTAAAATATGCCGTATGAAAATTTAATTAATTTTGTAGTTTTGCGTTATCAATATCTATGACCCTGATAAAGACAGAAAAGCGCTTCTTGGTAAAAAGTTGTATGATGACGCGTACAAACAAATACATAAATTTCAACATTCTCAGGAAAACTTAAACTTTTTAATTACGATCACTTTTTTGCAAATTTTGAACACTGTGCGGCGCCTCCACCAAAATGCCACACGTATGACGGTAATTGCAACTAAATTTAATTGCAATTAAGTTAATTATCTAATTATTTAATTAAGTAATTGACAATTTAATTCATTAATACCCAACACTGTCCCTAATCTAACCAAATTAAGAAAACTAGGGGGGGGGCTCAGTGTATTTATTCAGGTACACTACAGAGAAACTCCAAATAGTACCATACAAAAGAAAGAAAACAATGCAAAAAGTATAAATGTGGTAGCATAAAACTTATCCAGTACAACACTACAACATATCAAAACGTAATCATTAACATCTTTCCACTATTCGATACCCCATTCTACAAAAGGGATAAGAATCTATATAATCATATAGTGAGATTGTATATAATATTTTTAATTTTACCTATATATTTAAAAATTACCGCAGAACAGTGATTCAGATATATGGTAGCATGTTTAAGTACGACATTATTCGGTTAATGGTGCTGTTTTTTCCAATATCAGTGCGACTAGGATTTGTAAAAAATAGTTCTAGTTGCCTCGTAGGGCGATATGACACTCTAAAATTTATCAAGGCCATGCGGTCCACGCAGTCTATCCCATTATCCAGCACCTTGTGGCCAAAGACCGAGGTCAGCTAAATTCTGCTTATTTCCAGAGTATCCAGGTCCAATATATTGAGCCGCTCATGGTACGGTAATAGAGAACCGTCCACATTTAGTTTAACCAGTAAGAACTTGACAAACTTCGATTATACGTTCTATTCTTTAAATCAGTTAATAGTCCTGTGCAAACTGGGGTGAGGGGGGGGGGGGGGGGGGAGGTACTTAAGGACCGATAAGAATAAAAGAAAAAAATAATCGCAGGGTCCATATAATAATTACAGTACCAATAAAAATAAAGCAACTTTTAAGTAGCAGAAATGTTCACATTTTATCAGAACTTTTCAGAACACGCTGTATAAACGAGTTCTATTCTTCCGTTTCTGTAAGGTTTAGTTTCTGTTTTGAAATATGTGTCGATATAAGTCGAAAATCGCTATAAATATTCTCGCATTCGATTTCCTGCTTCGTTGCCTTCATGCACTTCCGCTCAAAGGCTTATATACTGTTCGATAAACGGCAAATGCACTATTTATATAGGAATCGAAAAAGTTATGAAATTATAAAACGATTAGTAAATATGAATGTACACATAAAGAAGAAATTACCGTGTTTTGTAATGCTTTTAACCTGTAGGCTATTCTTTTTAAAAAAGAAGTCAACACCCTGAAAAAAGAGGAACTATTTTCACCCTAAAAAATACATTATTCCTTCAAAAAAGGCTATGATTATTATCTTATTTTTACAACAAAAATTATCCCAACACATTATTACACCTACTTTTGTAGAGAAATATCCAAAAGAATATTTTTTCACGCCCTGTAGCAAAAATCGATTTCACTGATGTCACAATCATGATAGAAAAAGCAAATTATTTCCTAAGGTGAATAATTTTTGAAAAAACTCCCTAGGCAGTCTTCATTATAAGTCAATTAATGAAAATGGAAGAATTTAAGAAATTTAACATATTTCTTTATTACAAACTTCAACCAAACATTTATATCATTTGTTTACATTTTAATTGAGCGTTACATGTTTACAATTATTGTAAAAATTAGCACCAGGTATAATATTAAGCAAAACTTTTTTTTCTTCGGAATGTAAATTTATTCTAGTTGTCGACGTACTTGAACTCTGCAGTATTTGATTAGAAATTGTTTTCTTATTCTCCACTGAGTTCTCAACATAACTCTCAGCGACTGCTGTAGATTTCCATCCCCCATTTTGCTTCATGATAATGATGGATATGTCGGCACCAGCGTCTGTCAAGAAACTTGCCAAAAACCTTTGCATGCAGTGTCCAGTGTATCGTTCACTGTTCGGTAATTTTAAAAAGTTTGCAATTGCATTTGGTACCTACCGGCTGAACGCTATATTTTCGTATAACTTCCTTGATTTTTCTGGTAGTAAATTGATAGCCACAGCATTTTCTGCTTCAGTAATTTCTTCAGGTTCTTCCATATAAAAAACTTTAAAATCCATATTTTACCACAAACGAAACTTTCTTTATTATTAACGAACAATTTATTTATTGAAGCACCAATTCAACAATATATATGATGTATTTTTTGCATTGTTTTAAATATTTTTCGGGAAAAACGCTTCTGTCCCCCACCCTTACCACCAAAAGAATCGCTCAGAAAAATCTGAAAAAAACCACCAAACATTGAGAATTATGTGTACACTGAATCAAAATTATCAGGATTGAAAAATTGCAGGGCGATCAATTGTTATAAACGAATTAGTTGTTTATTTCCTTATAACGAAAAAAAAATTCTCACGATGTAAGGAGCAACTGTTGTCCTTACACTTTTTCAATGCTCCGCGCATACGCGATGTGATACGGCGTTGGTGCCGTCGGCGGCGGGTAGCGCTGCAGATGAGCGGAGCTCGGACAGCCGAGGTTTGCTCAGGTTAAGCTGATGGCACAGAACACTAACTGTCCAAGTATAGCGTGCACTGGACCGAATTTTTGTTACTGCTTTATATACGTATTGATGCTAACTTATCTATGCTAAAAGCACTACTGCTAGAGTGGATACATTTTTTTTAATAGTGGATTAAGGTCCCTATACCCGAATAAATAGTTATCACACGTTAAACTTAACATATTTTATTATTTCTATTTTTCCATTATACTATAATTTAAATTGGTGATTAACACTCCATTAAGCAAATTTTTGACGAGGTATTTAAAGTATTTCTGAATTACTACTCGAAAGGTAATTTGTATTTTCATCAAAAATTAAACACCGTAAAAGCTTAGTTACCTTCCGGAACCGTAAAAATTTTATTAAAAATTTAATTGCACGTTCCTTGTAAATAACGACCATAAAGTTGTATCTTCCCTAAATTCGGTTTATTTTATTGCTTGTTGTTTCACAATTTGAGCGCTACTTCCAGAAGAGTACGCCGAAATAATAAAATAAAATTTGAGGTAAACATTTCAGGTGAGTAAAATATTCCGTTCGGAAAACCTTAATTTGGACCACATTAATATGCAACGTAGTTATGAATCTATACCTAAAAAAATCGTTAAAACTTGTTTTTTCTTTGTTTCAGGTATTTCTATTATCAACGACTATTTTATAAGAACCTAACCTAATCATAAGACATGGGTAAGTTTACAGAAAAAAAAATTGTTTGACGTTATTATTAAAAGAATCAGTGCCCTAATTGTTTTTTTCTAGCACTGCTCTTAAAATACCTAAGAAACACACTACTAGCAACAACCAAAAATTAATAATTTCAGACAAAGTGCGAAAACGTTTACACACGCCGTGCGATAACGTTACGCACGCTGCAAGGAACAATTATTATGCAACCAACCATTCGCCAGACCTATCTTCAATACAATCTTGAACAAAAGTTTCAAAATCTAGTTTTGGTAGCAGTCGACTACTCGTTATTAACTATATAGAATAAAAGCAAAATTTCATAAAAATAATGATAAAAATGATCTGTGAAAATCTGGACGAAGATTATATCGAATCTACTCCTCCAGAGATAGCAAAAAGAGCCGCAAAAGTATAGGTGACTCAAATTTAGAACGCGGCGTCCTCTTCAGCCGATTTGCTAACTACTTTAACGGGGAATTCTTTCGTCTTTATCTTGATTATCGTGTTATTTGGCATCTTCGTTAATTTTGTCTTCTAGCAAGTTATAGCAAAGTCCCTTTTTCCCCGTTAAAATTACAGCTGGTTTCCTTAATTTGAGTCGACAATCCCAAAATCTCCTTCCTTCGGTTTCAAGAGAAAGATTGTATATTGTAATTTACTGATACGTACAAATTTAGCATCTGATGCAATGCACAAAATATCACGCTGCAATCGTAAAATATACAGTATACAATACGTTCGAAATAGTATATTAAAGTACAAGTAACAAGTTTTATAAAGCATCATTTTGGAGCACGGGTCCATGTTAGAACACGAACAGCTTGCGGCGAGTTTTCTAGCGGGACAAGTGCTCTAGTAGCTTTATAAAACATGTACTTTATACTATTTTTTCTATTTTGCATTTTTTTCAATAAGAAAATGCATATTTAAAATATATATGACATACAAATTTTGAAAATTTTTATGTCCAAATTTTGTGTTCGTCATACTTTCAAATTTTATTTACCACAGCAGCCCTGATAAATTAAAGTATTTTACCAACACATTTTTTTTTATATATTCTTACAACCCACGAAGGCAGCAAGCCTAAGTACTAAGGTACCGTGGGTTGTATATCACGCAACCGACCCACACACCCAGTGCTGAAAGCAGCCCTAAGGATTTCACCAGCCCTTTTAGAGGGTGTGTGGGGTGGTACCTCCTCGGTCGAGGAAGAATTTTTCCACCACCTTCCTTCATTCGACGTTCACCATGCACACGCTTCATTCATACTGACAATCACCGACACCCAGACCTGTACTTTTTTGTTCTTTATCGTACAGCACCGGAATCGAACCGGGTACGGCGCCGTGATCGAGTGGGCCTGGTTCGCATCTCAGCGGTGTAACCCACCCAGCCACTTGGCCGGTCAGTTACCAACATTACCAACTTTTAAAAAATACATAAGCGGTTTCATAAAAAGCATGTTACGATACTGAAAACGATATCGAAACAGCTTTGTTTTGAAACCAAAATAGAAAAATACGCTCGTATGAAAAAAGTTATCCTCACGTTATCCTCAAAGTTGTTGCACAATTTACTATTTCAATGCACAGAAAAGTCAACAAGAAAGGTCGTGCCCAAGGGTGGGGGGGGGCTTTCTAACCCCCCGTTTAAGAGTCATTACTCGTATATTGATTGAGAGAAAGAAAACTATTGCGGCTGAGCAGACTCGTGTTTTGTTTCATGTGATGCCCACATACATACAGTGATTTCCAAATAAAGGTGAACAGCCCTTATAACTTTTTTATTTTTAAAGATGGCAAAAAATGTTAAATATGAAACTTTGGGGATTTTTATGGACCATTCATTTATCTTGTCAACAAAACAATTGAGCTTCGAATAAAAAAGTATAGTGGAAAACATCAATTTTCTCGCTTATTTTAAATTGGATGGTATGATTTTTATCATATTTTTGGATTCTAGGAGAAGTTCTAGATATATTTTGTATAACATACCCTATGCGGTTTTTCAATCGTTTTTGAAATATTGCAAATTATAAATTATTTCGCATAAATATACTTTATTTAAACGTAACTATCCAGATTGTGAACGAAATACCTGCTACCTTTTCAAATTTTCTTCGTAGGTAAGTCAAAGTTAAGGTTGACAATAATACTTTAGTCACCATGAATTTATAATTTTATTTTGATGCAAAATGAGTTATTCTGTTAATGCGAGATACAAAATGGTAAAGTTATATTTAAAAAATATCAATAATGCTAGTGCGGCTCAAAGACAATATGAAGAAAGTATTGAAGAGGGACCAAGAACTCCATCATTAAACACCATAATAAAAACAAATAGAAGACTAGAAGAAAGAGGAATTCTGGGGACCTAGCGATTTGATTATATTTTAAAGAGAATCCAAAAAAATCAATTCCCGATTGTGTGCGGTATCTCAGATTTGGAAAAATAAATAAAATGTTGACTTATGGAACAGTTTAAAGAACGTTGAAGTATTTTAAGTACAGACCATATAAAATTATGCTAATTCAAAAGCTTAATGCCGATCAAAAAGAAAAGAGATACAAATTTGTCACAAATATTAAGGAAAGAATGCGGCAAGATCCTAATTTATTTCATACTATCGTTTGGACAGACGCAACTGCGGGAATGTTTAATAGACGAAATGTGCGTGTTTGGTCGGATAAAAATCCCTTTACCGTCGAAGATATTGCTTTTCAGGGGCGTAATTCAATCAACTTTTGGTGTGGGATATTACAAAAAAAATTCTAGGACCATTGTTTTTTCGGGGAGCTTTAAGTGGCCAGCGCTATCTTAATTTTTCAGAAATTGAAATCGAAGATATTCTTGACGAATTACCACTGGAAAAACGTCGACGGCAACAGGGCGGAGCATCCATCCACCCAACCATCAAAATAACGAATGGATCGGTACATATGGAACGTTACATTGGCCTGCAAATAGCCCAGTCTCACACCTTTAGATACATTTCTTTGGGGTCATATACATGGATGGAATCATAATGAAAATATTGAAGAAATTCAAAGGAAGGTGAGAAATGAAGTAAGAAATCTGAACGAAAATGATGCTGAAAGTATTATAAACACACTTCAGAGGTAGAGAAAAATGTATGAAAAGTGCGAAGAATTAAATGGCGGACATGTTGAAAATTTCTTTTGATATTTATTCGCCATTATTAAAATTTATCTGTTTATGTTATAATTCATTTGGTATTGTTTATAATCACTAGTTATTGCTTTCAAATATTAATGACTAATAAAAATCAACATTTATTGTTTAATAGAATAACTTATTTTGCATAAAATTAAAATTATAAATTCACGGTGACTAAAGTATTATTGTCAACCTTGATATTCACTCTGACTGACCTACGAAGAAAATATAAAAAGTTAGCAGGTATTTCGTTCGCAACCTGGATATAGTTACCTTTAAAGTATATTTATGCGAAATAATTTTTAATTTGAAATATTTCAAAACGGTTGAAATACCGCATAGGATATGTTATACAGAATATGTCTAGACCTTCTCCTAGAATCCAAAAATATAATAAAGATCATACCATCCAATTTAAAATAAATTAGAAAATCGCTGTTTTATACTATACTTTTTTTTATCCGATGCTCAGTAGTTTTAGTGATAAGATATATGAATGATCCATAAAAATCTCCAAAACTTTCATATTTAACATTTTTTCCATCTTTAAAGATAAAGAAGTTAGAAGGCCTGTTCATTTTTATTTGTACCTGTACAAAAGCAGCCTCTATAAAGGTTAAACCACTTATATCAGAGCCGAGTCCGGACCGGATTCCATAGGGGCGACGAAAGTCGTCCGGATTACTAGTAGCACAACACAAATAAATACGTATGTCTATACATCTCCTTTCCGTCTCCAGAGCGTGAACGATTGCCGTATCCATCAACCAACCGAAGTAGTTTTGTTTACTTTTTCCCGTCCAGATCGTCGTCAAACCGACAGTTATTTAGTAGACGCCAGTGAGTAAACATACATTTTATAGGTTAGTATCAGCATTTTTTGAACAGATGTATGAGCGGCTATGTGTGTTGTGCAGGTTATCGTGTAGGTATACAATTCGAATGATACCCTACATTACGTCACGTGAATGAAAAAGTGTAAAAGTTTCGTAATTTTTAATGCAACCGCACAGAAATCTCGAAGTAGACTAATTTGTTATAACGATAGCGTACATTAGTGATGTAAGGACACGTATTCAAAAATCCGTTGGGTACGAATATTAAAAGAATCCGTATTATCCGTAACCGGCCTAGAACTTGAATACGGATCCGGAATCTAAATAAATACGCATTCGGGTGGTTACTAATTCCAAGTTCAAAGAGAAAACGGAATCGGGATCGAGTGTAAACGAACAATACGGTCTGCGATTTGGCATATTTGATCTTATGACCTTATTCTAATGGCATTCCCTAAAAAAAGATAGTGTACTTATCGGGGTAACGGGTATTATATGGGATGAGACCCATTGGTTAAACTCAGCCTGCCCCCCCCCCCCCCAACCGAATTCAAAAGAGAACGAACAACGGTGCCTTACTATCCCTAAGCTTCGACTTCGAATCATATAATACCGCATCCACCTATCTACCCGTATCCGAAATAATTCCGTATATGCATGTTTCGGAACCGCTTTCGCCCGGCTTAAGAAATGGATACGTATTCGGATGATGGATACGGATATTAGCTGATTCCAATTCCGTATTATCCGGATAATATAAAGAATACGGATATTTACAACACTAGCGTACATAGCTTGGAAAAGTGTAAAATCAGACCATCCGGACCGATTGACGTTCGCGGCCTGTATGGAGTCCGGTCCGGACTCGGTCCTGATGTATGTGATTTTCCCGTAAGTGTGAACTGTGCTTGTATTACAGTAGTTCCAATAGATGGCGGTACTGTGTATTTATTGCTGCTTCTGTTATACAAAAATACAAATAGTAATGCATAATATGCTATAGACTGTTGCTGAGGTATGTTGGGTTACGGCATTCTGGTGATCCCCAACAAGGGTGAAAGCTAACTGTCTATCCGGCCCGAGGTTTTTCATTAGTTTTTGGTTATCCTGTACCCTAATTCAAGAACGACACAGACTATTTTTTATTGTGCGCGAAGCTGCAATCATTCTGCTTTTTTATATTTATTATGGACCCTAAACTCTTCTCGCATATACTTGGGGTTTGCTTGGGTAGTAGAAGAGATGCAGAAAAGTGACGCCATTCTAAAAAGATGATTATTTCCAATTTTTGACGCCGTTGCGGACTCAAATTAAGGAAGCCTGCTTCAGTCAGCTGATTTTTAACGGGGAAGAAGGGCTCACTAGGCGACAAAATTGACAAAGATGCCAAATAACACGAAAATGAAGACAAATATCCTGCTGTAGTAGTTAGCAAGTCGGTCGATGAGGACGCCACGTTTTTTATTTTAGTCGCCAAGTAACCAAACGACGTCACTTTATATATAACGGCAATGACACACAATGCTGAAAAGTTATTAAGTGCAAATTAATGTGTCATATACATATTATGTATAATGTCCGTAACAGAATCAGTATTTTTATTAAATCAGATAAGTTAAATTAAAATAACTAACAACCTTTTACTCAAGTAGTAAATTTAATTTACGTTAAGAGTCATCTTTGCCAAGGACATTAACATGAGTGCTGTCACATTACAACTTTCCAGTTAGTTTAATTCTTGATTAAATTATTTTATTTCATACTGTCCGGAAAATACCACTTTACGTAATTAATTTGAGTCCGGAAAGTGAAACATTACATTACTAGGCCGAAAAGTGTTTCCTAGCAACACTTTCCGGATTCGTGTCATTTTTTACAAAAAACCTTATAAAACTGTCATACTTTTTATTACATTTATTTAGAGATTTAAATAATAACAATAATAAACCTACTTAGTTAATATTTATTGTTATGGTACAGTTTGCATTTTCTGCTATAATGACGGCTGACGGCTGATTATGATGCTTATCCTTGCTAACCGCTGTTGATACTATGTTGCTATTAGAATTTTGCTGAAGAATTTGTCACTGTTTGGGACTATACTGAATGAAAAAGCATGAGGGATCAAATTTTAAGGGTATATCAACATCTATTTTAAACAATATATATTACCCAGGTTATATACTATCCAAGAAAACAAATTTAAGAGATTACCTTATTGAAAATAATAATTACCTACAATTTTACTAAGAACTGATTTTTCTCCAGTTATTCACTAGACAAGTTTAAGATGTATTAGTGGTTTAAATTTTGATCTCCTATTTGGTCAGTCAAAATAAAAATTCAGTATAGGGACGATATTTTAACGTGATCCTGTCCTAACCTTAAAATTATTCCTGAGATTCACTTAAAAGATTTCAGACAGTACTGGTTTAAATTTAGGTCGTACTAGTTGATGAATTAGGTTCCGACAATTTTTTGTCCTGTCATTACTAATGAGTCGTCACTAAAAAATTATGGATTATTTAAATATTCCTAGAATTTGTTTTGTTTTCAGTGATTGATATTTGGAAACTGGTCGATAAAATCGATTTTGTTCTATTATTATGGAAAATATTTTTCTTACGAGCGTGCGGAAAAGTGAGCTTTTCCACACTGCTTTGAATGCGGAAAGTAGTACTTTTCCGCACTTGTCCGGTAAAGTTACTTTTCCGCACGAATTAAAAAAACATTTTCTCAGTTAAATTTTTCTACTAGCTTTCAACTACAAAATTGCCTTTGCTAGCTCTCTGTATTAAGTGAACGTCATAGTTCGACAAATTATGTTATTTTATGTTATTTTGCTTTCGATATATTATGTTATTAGCAGATGACCTGTTTGTGTCATGTCACAAAAGCAAATGTGTGATCTAGTTTGCTTATGCAACAGATTTTATTGTTCTTTTGGTATCGTTTGCTTAGCAACAAGATATACAACTTTAAAATTTCAAAATCTGCCCGTGCAACTTAGTTACCCTATTCTTACAATTTAAACCCATGACTGTCAAGTTATTCCGGTCTTATCACTAGGAAATCTGTCTATTTATATCTATGCCATTCTCTTTCTGTCACTAAAATATAAAAAAATATAAACATAATACGGTATTCCGAATTTGACCCTATTATTAACAAAAACAACCAATATTCTTTATCAAAAGGACGAATTACTTAAAACCGAAAAGTATTGTTTCAAAACTATTCAAACAAAGCGCGCTGGATTTGAGTTATAACCAGCATACGGCTGCAATTTCACCCGCCTATTGTATTTACGAATCTAGTTATAATTTATTCCTATTATGTTAGAGCTTCGGAAAGCCCAGAAGCGTCTAATTGTAGAAAGGAACCATTTAGCTTTTAAAACTTTATGATCATTGATCAGTATATTAAATTAAAATTAAAGAAAACTTCCGATTCAATTCCTATTGAATGAATTTTACCGAATATATCCGTTTTTTCCGTACGTTTCATGGCTTGAGAATAGGGAATCCCGCCAAAAACATACATGTAAAAAAACGGAACAACTTCTCGTCAGGACTGTGTTTTGTTATCTGAAAAAAATAACTGAAGAGTAGAAATTATGCCAAGTTCCTTGCATACAAGTTGTAAGCAGTGTTTTGATAAGCACAGAAAAATATTGTGTTATATTGATAAAGTTACAGACCAAACTTGGCAAGTTTTCAAAGGTCTCAATATTGCTGAGTTCTTTAATGAAAACTTGCTAAGTTTGACTTGTAAATTTATCATTTCACACAATATTTTTCTTATCAAACTTATCAAAACAATGGTAATAATGTGTAGGTAAGGAACGTGGCATAATTTCTACATTTCAGTTATTTTTTTGAGATAACAAAACACACAGTCCTAGTTAGGATTTCATAACTGTTTGTTCAGATACTTATGAAACCAAATGATATTTCATATAATAATAGACAATTTTAGTCAAATTTCGACTTTTATTAAATATTTTATAACATGACGCGTTTCGCTAACACTATAGCTTCATCGGATGTTTGTTATAGACTAAATCTTAAACTAGAAGTTCACAAAGGTGTCATAATATAGGTACAAAAATCTAGGTAGATAATTTTTGTACCTATTTTTTTGGACGTCCCCGTAATCCAGCAGACGCAGATGGCCCCTGTTCACGACCTTTAAGGTTATAAACATTTTCAGTTGTCAGCCAATTGTTGTAGGCAGGTAGGCTTCAAAAAATACATTTCATCGTCGGTTTTTTAAGTTAAACCAGTATCTGACACTTTCTGCTTCAGTTTTCGCGAAATATCGAAGTTTTTGCTTAATTCCATCAGAAGCGTCTTAAACTCCATGTCTCAGCAAGAAATTCAAAAATTTTGTCCTTTTCCGAACCGTTTAGTTTTTCTCCAAACATTGCAAATATCACGTTTGTTCAGTGCTGCCATTTTCTCTGCAACAAAGAGAAATATTTCAGTTATCGCAAAAATTCGACAAAAATGGCTGGCAAAGTTAATAAGTTCACTAGCTTTTGCCTTGCCTAAACTTATAATTATAACTAGACGGTACTCGACTACCACTAATCACAAATGAAAAAAAGAAACAAAAAAAAATGCTTTATATTATATTTATTAACCACATGGTATTAGCTTAAAGTATATAGATGATTACTGATCTGCAAGACGATATAACACAACCGCTAGCAATGTGAAATAAAACCCATACAATAACTTCGACTGTCGTAACCATACTGTTCGAATACGTAAAAATATACTCTATTTAACGTAAGTTTTTGAAGGCGTAATAGGTTTTCTTGAAATTAATTATGCTTTTCAGATACCCTTGGCTATTTTTCATTATTGTAGGATACAAAAGAATTATAAAATAAAATATTTCTTAATTGCATTTATAACGCTCTAGATTCTGAAATGTATACATTGTGCAACCAGTAAATCGCTGAAATATTAGAATCACTAATAAGTTTTTAATTTTGCCTTATAACCAATCACAGGACAAATAGTTGTTAAAATCGTACTGATCAACTAAAAAATCTTAATGGAAACCAGTGCCAAATCATTTTTAGTGATTTTAGGGAATTTCGGTGTTCCGGTATAAAATAATTTTCGTCTATAAATACTTTCTACCTACCTCACGTGCAGACATTCGCCCCCTATTAGTGTCTCCCTAAATATTTACAAAAAAAATTCAACGGAGAAATGAACAAGCGAAGACTCGATCCCTTTTATTAATATAAAGCTCTGGAACTTGAGATGACAGTTTTTCAATCCAATTTGATATCGCATATATGCTCTGGAAAATCAGAAATACAGCAGAATTGCCTTTCAGTAAAATAAATTCGGTTTTTATGAATCCGATGAAATAATGTGGAAAAATCGAACAAGTTAAATAATCTTTTTATCATTGGGGGCACGTAACAAATTAAATAAAGAATGCTTGTTTTGCTTCCATAAAAAAACAATACAAGCCTGCAAAAATATACATACGAAATTAAATTAGAGGATTTTTTAAATATAAATAACGAGCGATTTTTAAATATTTTGCTCAAGGGTGGCTGTTCTCGGGAACACGTGGTGTAACAGTACCTCGTAGATTAGACCATAGTAGATTTTTTTATGTTCTGACAGCCCACGAAGACCGAAGTCTAAGTACTATGTACCGTGGGTGTACTGGGGAAATCCGACTCACACATCCAGAGCTGGAAACATCCGTACGGACTTCACCAGCCCTTTAAGAGAAGAGTGTGGGGTGGCACCACCTCGGTCGAGGAAGAAATCCTCTACCACCTTCCTTAATAATATATAAAGGATATTGTACGCGAGCGAAGTCGCTGGTTAAAGCTAGTAATCAATAAATTAAAGAAGTAAAGAAATTCAAGTCAGACTGTATAATAATAAAAGTATTTTGCCTATGCCATTTAAATATTAGCAAGTCAAATTCCATCGCAAATTTGGATGACATTTTACATTTTTCTATTTATAATTTCATGAATGTCTGGCTGAGATGTTTTTTAATAATCAAGGTTACAAAGCGACATAAAACTTTTTTGTTTTAAATATATGTATACAATATCGTCGCTGATCTGACCAAGGGGCGAAAGCGACACTTTCTTCGATTTTGAGCTATATAAAGAAACCGAATTTGTATTGTGCAATACGGAATAGAGTGAATGTCATTGAGTGAATTGGCGTCCAATTAAATATACAATAGTGTTTTTCTATGACAGACTGTTCCTAGCAGAACAACTAACAAAGGGCATGTTGCATATGCGTCCCTTTACTGTCGAGCTACAAAAGCCTAGAACATCCCCCTTCTCTCGCTCGTTCGTACCTAGGGTCTCCAGATTATGAAACGAATTGCCTGCAGATGTTTTCTCTTCCCCTTCCAACCTCCAATCCTTTAAATCCCCTGTCAATCGATTACACTTCCCTTCTCTTTAGTGGCCCACGGTACGTTAGTATTTAGGCTTTAAATCTACGTGGGCTATCTCAGATAAAAACAATATATGTATTGAAAACGCGAAATGACTGAACTAGTCCATTATTTAAAGGCATTCATTTCCATCAAATATTGTAATTTTCATATTAAACTGAACAAGCCAATTGCCATACGATGATTTGTTCTTCAAAAGTCTAATACCTAAGCTATAAAATTACTCAATACAAATTAATTACTTAGCTTAATATTGCCACCAGGTTCTTTTTTAACATTTCTAACACAGATTACCGGCATCATTAAAAGGAACAGGCGCATTTAAACGTTTAAACTTTCTACAGAAAAATACACATTAAGCGGCTTTCTGGGACTCATCATAATGTAGCTTTATTCCTTAGCAATGCATTGCACACCTTTGAAGCCCCAAAAGCTGTCGGTGTGTTCACAATAAATAAAATTAAAAATACTACGAAACTACACGAGTATATCGTATCTTACCCCATATTAAGAGACTGTAAATATTTCTTTATATAATTTACCATATAATTAATATTTTAATTACTTACTGTTAACCGTTTATAATAAGTATTTTCTTAAGTTTTCGGATATTTACATAACAATAATTGCCTTATTCAGTTACCATTTCGGTTTATTTAAACCGCCTCCAGAACTTATTTTTAATTGAGTTCTAAACTTCTGAAGATGATTTAAATTTTAAAATAAACCTAAACATAGGCCAGATAAAGCAATTTTTTTATACAAGTAACCTCAAAACTAAGAAAATACAACGAAATATTTAATATTTTATTTTGAAACCATTTAATCATAAAACACTGCTACATGTAGACCCGGACTATTATTTGTAAATGATGGAATAAAAAATCCTTAGCTAAAGGAAAGTTTCTTGAGTTTCCGAGCAGTTTTGTCCTTAGGGTGTAGCATTTCAAATGCTACATTGTTTTTGAAATTACTTTTTAGTGCATTTGGTTTTCTTGACAAGATGGTGAAGATGATTTTGTAGAAAATTTTGACATTACTTTAAGGCAAACACTAAATATCTCATAAAATCTTATTTTATTAAATTATTAATTTCTTACACAAATAACAAGCATTTATGTTTTACAAGGATGTAGGTTATGCAACTTGGCATCCTATTTTATTCTATATAGTTCAACCCCACAATGTTGTGCGGGTCCAGAATGTTTTAATTTTATTTCTGCACTTGAGTTGATACACCCTAAAAGATCAATTTACAGTATTGTATTCATTGTTTAATTTAGCATTTCCTAAGAATATTACCTATATTATTGCGTGTACTTTAAGAACTACGTAACGACTGGCCCTGATAAAAAAATTCCTATTCTTGTAGCACGTTTCTCCCATTTTAACTGTATATAGTATATTTTGATTAATTGTAAACTAAAATAAAATACTAATTAATAATTGATTACTAATCCGAATTAACGAAGTGAATACTTTGTTTTTCTAAGGCTACAGTGTCTGCACGTCCAGAGAATCTTCCGTTTCTTTTCTTCTTATTTCCTAATATGATTGCCATTTCAAAACATCGTGTTTACTTTTGGGAACAACCAAAATATAATTATGTAGAGGCCGAGTTTTGAACGGCGCACATTCGGGCTGACGTCGAATGCTTTGATTGGTCCAATGTGACACATGGAGTTCCAATTGTGAGGGGCAAGAAATTGATGCCGTGGGAGGTTTTTGGGGTGAATTTAAGGAAGGACAAGGTGGTCGTGAGGGACAATCTTGGCCAAAGAGTCTTGGCAAGAGAGGGCCGTTAGTTATAACCCTCGTTTTATAGATTGAAGTTAGTTATAGTTTGTGATTGTGACAAAAGTCACAATGGTCGTTTTTTCATTTTGGTGACCCTCCAATGGGGATGAGGTAAGCAAAGCTTTTATTCTCCCCGAATTTCTTAGAGTGATTTGTACTGTTGTATTACAGGGTTTTTTCCGGGTAAAGGAATAATTTTCGACAGTTGAAAGGATGTTTCATGGTGGATGCAACCCCCGGTCCATGGTTTTCTGTCCCTCCTTTTAAAGAAATGTTGTGAGACGGATGCAATTCCCCGTACCTGTTTTTCCCGCTACTCCTTGCGAAGAGATGTCCCGAGATGGATGCAACCCTATGTATGTGGCTTCTCATGAGTTTCTATCGTCAACACCATAGAGTCTGAAGGGGTACTTACTCCAGGTGGTCCAGCCGCATCACCTCGATACAACCTTGGGACCATGCCGATCCACATCTAGAAAGGTAGCTTTTCAGAGCTTTCCTCCTCCGTCAGGATAGTCACCCTAAGCACTCAGTTCCGCGTGCTATGGTGGATTGTACTCCATTTTGTCTCTGGGTAAGGCCTGTACGCCGATTTTTGGTTATAACTGCATATATAAAATGTTAATTTATGAATTTATTATTATTACATAATCCCTTTTATTTAAAGCATCGCAGTATAAAGTCCCCTGTGGACTAATGTAAATTTTGTAAAAATAAGTATTTAGAGGTAATATTATTACGTAATTACCCCTATTTTAAATCTGCCGTATTATGTTTTTGATTACTGATGAATATAAAATTGTATATATATTTTTTTGGTACCATGCGGCTTATCAAGTGAATATTGACTTAATAGAGTGTATAAAACTGTTTTGGTAAGTTTTGTATCATTTTCTTTAGGGCGTAGCGAAAAGAATCATGATTTTTTTTTGGTATCTACCCTCGTTGCGTTACCTGACGATTTACCTTATCTATTTTATTAGACTGTTTGTAGCAGGGTGTATATTTTATACTTATTAAACTGTACTTGCCAAAATGGTACTAAAAATATTTGATAACCTTTCATACTGTAATTTAATTTAAGTATCTACTACCCATATGTTCAAGTAGGTATTATTTTATTAATGACCAAATACTTTTAGCTGTCGACAAGCTTTTCTAAAATAAGAGTAAATATATTTTATTTTGGGGAATGGTTTGTTTTATTGCCTGCTAAAACACATGCAAAGAATTTTATAACATTTTTTTAAAATCAAATATCAGCTTAAGTTCTGAGTTTATTAAGCTGTAAGGGTATTTTTCTTTAACAAAAACTCAGTGGCGCCCTAGTGCCTTGGAAAACCTAAACAAAGAAGAGGAAAAGGGAAAATTAAAAAACCTACGGCCCATAAATGCTCCTGGCGAAAAGCTGCCGCGCACTTGTAGCACTTCTGGGTAGTTAAATTTATCAATTTAACCCCAGAACGCTGCAAGTTAAATAGCGCCCAGTAACGTGAGGCTCCGAATTTTCCATTTTCCAAGCTAAGAACGTTAAAAATTATTTAATATTAAACTATTTTTTAATTCCAGGCATTTAAGTAAATTTTATTTTCTCAAGTTGCATGTGTTTGGTAGCACAAACAAACTTATTCTTATCTACGAATGATAACAAAATTCTTGATATTTTTACCTACTCTTTTTAGACTGTATGAAATTCCTTTTTTTGTGGTACACATACATTCCTTTGCGATTTTGACTAGATATTTATGAAATATTTTATTTAGAATACAAATAATATAGTACCGAAAATATTTATAGAAATGGATTACCAATTTTCCCCTAGACATCTTTTGTTACCTGAGATTGATTATGAATTGAATATTCGTGGTGTTAGAAGTAGAAAAGAACGTTCCGAAAAAATTAAAATTTTAGCTAGACTCTTGCAGAAAGAAGCCCAAGGAGCTGATAAAATTGATTTAGATAATTATATAAGTGATTTTGACACAGAACGCGATGCTATTAACGCAACGGTTGTCGATATAACCGGTCTTATCTTAGATTTCGAAGGCAATCCCGAAGATACGCTTCTAGCTAGAATAAAATCACGAATTGCTCATGTTACGAACCGCGTTCTTAGACTTAAAATTCCTACCGAAGGGGATGATATCGAAGACGTAAAACTTTATAAAGAAGAAACGTACGCAACATGCCTTCAATTAGATGCAGATGTACATGCTAGAATAATTATTACCGATACCGCGAACACAAGTAACCAAAGTTTTCCTAGACCATCAATAGTAAATGTTCCACCCCCTATAATAACGTGTCAAAATAAACAGATTTTACTTTCAGATTGGAATGTTAAATTTAACGGGGATCCAAAAGCCGTGTATAATTTTATTGAACGCATAACTGAAGTCGCGGACGCGCGGGGTGTTTCTGAAGACGATTTATTTAAATCGGCTGTTGAATTGTTTGTGGGCGATGCTTTTGTTTGGTACCGTAGCATAAAGAGCTCTGTTTTAAATTGGCCCGATTTATTAGAAAGGATAAAAAGAGACTTTCTATCGCCGTGTGTAGAAGACGAAATTTGGGAACAAATAAAATCGCGCAAGCAACGTAAAGATGAGCCGGTCATAATTTTTGTAGCTCAGCTAGAAAATCTTTTTTCGAGACTAAGCAGAACCCCATGTGAAACAACTAAAGTTAAAATTTTAAAACAAAACCTTTTAGCCGAACATATTACTCAGCTAGCTTTATGTACTATTGATTCCGTTCAAGAATTGGTAAATTTAGTTAAACGTTTAGAGGAGGCTAATTACATAAAAAATAAAAATCGTTGTTCTGTTTCTCGTTCTTCCTCTCAACTCTGTGAAATTAATACGGATAATAATAATAATTCAGGCAATAGGAATAGACAAAATATTTCAAAATTTCCGTCTCGTGTTTTTGAACGCCACGTTTCGACACAAAATTCCTCCTCAGGAAACAGTAAAGTAAAATGTTGGAATTGTAATAAATTAGGTCATGTTTTCTCCAATTGCAAAGCCAAGAGAAATAAATTTTGTTTTGGTTGTGGCGCTGCCAATTTTACTATTAAAACTTGTACCAGGTGTTCAAAAAACTAAATCGTAGCGGCATACGTTACGGCCGAAACTATGTCGCAAATAAACAGGCCAAAATTAAAAATAAAAGCTACCCTACTGTTGAACAAACTAAATATATAGAATTCTTTAAAAACTTTTATCATAACTTAAAATTTCCCGTAGTGAGGAATGAAATTTCTCCAATGTTGGAAAAAAGAAATTTTGACAATAGACCTTATATTTCAGTAAAAATATTTGATACCGAAGTAATTGCTCTTTTCGATTCCGGCGCAACGTCGTCAATTATCGGTGCTAGCGGTCAAAACATTTTAGATCAGTTTAAAATTAAAATAAACCCAGCGAGTATAAAAAATATTTCCGTTGCAGACGGCTCGCCGCAAAAAGTGATAGGCCTGGTTGATTTACCAGTGGTGATTAGCAATGAATGTCGTGTAGTTAGGGCATTAGTTGTACCTTCAATACGCCATGGGTTTATTTTCGGTAGCGATTTTGCACGCCAATTTTCACTATTATTGGACTTTAGAAATAATACATGGAATACTCAGAATAATTTAACTAGCATATCAAGCAAGAATCAAACTAATATAAATTATTTGGTGACTTTAGATGAACTAGAGTTTGAGCAAAGAGCAGCCGCTCAAAAATGTATCGATTCTTTTCAAGAAATTTCTAGTGAAACGCGTTTGGGGCGTACAGATAAAATTACTATGACAATAGATACTGGCGACGCAAAGCCATTTAAGAAAAAACAATACCTTATGTCACCTTATATGTCAGAAATTTTAAATAAGGAGCTAGACGAGATGTTAAATTTAGATGTTGTCGAACCCTCAAATAGCCCTTATTGTGCACCGGTTTTACTTGTGAAAAAATCAAATGGTTCTCATAGACTGTGCTATGATGGGCGCATGCTTAACGCGCAGACGCGTCACGATTCCTACCCTTTGCCTAGTATCGACCGTATTTTGAATATGTTAAGGGACGCAAAATTTATATCGACTATAGATTTACGCAAGGCGTTTTGGCAAATACCGTTAGACGAAAAGTCACGCGAAAAAACCGCATTTAGTGTCACCGGTCGAGGTCTTTTTCAATTTAAAGTTGTTCCGTTTGGACTTTGTAATGCTGCGCAAGTACAGCAACGTTTAGTTGACAAAATTTTTGGGCCACGTTTCGAGCCTAAAATATTTACCTATCTTGACGATATAATAGTGTTAGGGTCTACTTTTGAAGAGCATTTATCTTTGTTAAGAGAAGTAAAGAATCGTCTTAAAGACGCAAACTTGACTATTAGTATAGAGAAATGTGAATTTTTTAAAACTACCCTTAAATTTCTTGGTTATGTTGTAGGCGCAAACGGGTTACGTACCGATCCGGAGAAAATTTCTAGTATGATAAATTACCCGCGTCCTACGAATAGTACCGAAATTAAACGATTTATTGGACTATGTTCGTGGTACCGTCGTTTTATTAAAGACTTTTCTACTTTGACTTCTCCTATTAACGATTTATTACGTGGTAAGAAAAAAAGAGAGCCTATTAAGTGGACGAATGAAGCAGAGGAGGCTTTTACGAGAATTAAGCAAGCCTTGGTGTCTGCTCCAGTTTTATGTCAACCTGATTTTACTAAGCCTTTTACTGTTCAAAGCGACGCTAGTGATACGGGTTTAGGCGGTGTGCTTACCCAAATTTTAGACGGTGAAGAACGGGTTATCGCGTACGCGAGTCGTTCTCTTACTAGAACTGAGCGTAATTATACAGTAACCGAAAAGGAATGTCTAGCCTTGTTATTTAATTTAGAGCGTTTTCGACCGTGGATAGAGGGTGTTAGGTTTACAGTAATAACCGATCATTACTCTTTACTTTATCTGAATAACCTAAAAAATCCTACGGGAAGACTTGCACGATGGGCGATGAAATTGCGCCAGTACAATTTTGATTTAATTCATAGAAAAGGACGTTTTAATGTAGTCCCTGATGCTTTAAGCAGGATTCCACAAGTATCCTTAATAGACGTTTCCTTAGAACAGCTAGATCCGTGGTATATTACGTTGAAAGAAAAAATAGTTAAAAGCCCCGATTCTTACCCTCATTTTAAGGTAGAAAATAATATAATTTATAAGCTTATTTTGTCTAGATCTAAAGTAAAAACTAATATAAACGAGTGGAAAACTTTAGTTCCAAAGTACTTGCGTAATAAAATAGTTAGTTCTTGTCATGATCCACCTACTTCTGGACATTTTGGTTTCTTTAAAACTTTAGGTAGAGTTCAAGATAATTATTATTGGCCGCGAATGAGAAAAGATATTTTGCGGTATGTTAAAGCTTGTAAAGTGTGTTCTTCACAAAAACTAGCTAACAGTCCGCGTATGGGTTTTATGGGTGCTGAGAAATCCGTACAATTTCCTTGGCAAATTATTGCCGTAGATTTAATGGGACCTTTTCCCCGGTCTTCCAAGGGTAATGCTTATTTACTCGTCGTGGGAGACTGGTTTACTAAATATACTCTCCTTCATCCGATTAGACAAGCTACAGCTAAGAGTGTAATAAAATTTATCGAAGAAGAAGTTTTTCTTGAGAGAGGCGTTCCTCAATTTATATTGTGTGACAATGGTTCACAATTTGCCGGTTCGGAGTTTAAAAAGCTTTCTCAGCAATACAATGTTCAAAAAATTTGGTATAGCCCTAAATATTCCCCCCACTGTAATTTCGTCGAGCGAAATAATAAAACTGTCGGAACCGCAATCCGTTGTTACATTGAAGAACATAAAGACTGGGATAAAGAATTACCCAAAATTAGACATGCCATTAATACCGCCAAACACGAAGTGACTGGTTACTCACCAGCGTTTTTAAATTACGGTCGTTATGTACCTATTTCTGGTCGTTACTACGGGGATATAACTTCTACCGAAGGTATAGAGATTACTGCCGGAGATCGCGACGAGTACGTCGGCGATGTTAAAAATTTATCGGATATTTTCGAAGAAGTTCGAAAACGGTTGCACGATGCGTATAGACGCTATGCCAAGTCTTATAACCTCCGGAAGCGAGATGCTAGTTTTGAACAGGGTGAACGGGTTTGGCGACGCAACAAAGTTTTATCGGACGCAGCAAATAAGTTTTCCGGTAAATTAGCCCCTAAATATGTTCTTTGTACCGTAGAAAAAAGAATCTCTCGTTTAGTCTATGAATTGCGCAACGCAGACGGCACACCTGCTGGTCGTTGGCACGTGAAAGATTTAAAACCATATTTTGGTTCTAATTCAGATGTCTCTGTAAATTAACAGGAATGCAGATCTTACGTAGTTCTAAAAAAAAGAAAATGTCTAGAATACTGTAGAATATCTTTGAATACCTAGTAACTTGTTGTAAATTTTGTTTTATCCGTGCACTAAAGTTTTGGTAGACTTTTACCGATTAAGACTATAGCCGAATTGTGACTGTACCCGAATTATGACTTATCAAACTGTGACTCCAGTAGGACGTTTTGATACGCGTGAGATATCAACCCAGAACTTGGTGTACGAGATAAAAAATATGTTAACTGTAGTTAACATATTTTTATTTTTCGAAGGGGGTAGTGTAGCATTTCAAATGCTACATTGTTTTTGAAATTACTTTTTAGTGCATTTGGTTTTCTTGACAAGATGGTGAAGATGATTTTGTAGAAAATTTTGACATTACTTTAAGGCAAACACTAAATATCTCATAAAATCTTATTTTATTAAATTATTAATTTCTTACACAAATAACAAGCATTTATGTTTTACAAGGATGTAGGTTATGCAACTTGGCATCCTATTTTATTCTATATAGTTCAACCCCACAATGTTGTGCGGGTCCAGAATGTTTTAATTTTATTTCTGCACTTGAGTTGATACACCCTAAAAGATCAATTTACAGTATTGTATTCATTGTTTAATTTAGCATTTCCTAAGAATATTACCTATATTATTGCGTGTACTTTAAGAACTACGTAACGACTGGCCCTGATAAAAAAATTCCTATTCTTGTAGCACGTTTCTCCCATTTTAACTGTATATAGTATATTTTGATTAATTGTAAACTAAAATAAAATACTAATTAATAATTGATTACTAATCCGAATTAACGAAGTGAATACTTTGTTTTTCTAAGGCTACAGTGTCTGCACGTCCAGAGAATCTTCCGTTTCTTTTCTTCTTATTTCCTAATATGATTGCCATTTCAAAACATCGTGTTTACTTTTGGGAACAACCAAAATATAATTATGTAGAGGCCGAGTTTTGAACGGCGCACATTCGGGCTGACGTCGAATGCTTTGATTGGTCCAATGTGACACATGGAGTTCCAATTGTGAGGGGCAAGAAATTGATGCCGTGGGAGGTTTTTGGGGTGAATTTAAGGAAGGACAAGGTGGTCGTGAGGGACAATCTTGGCCAAAGAGTCTTGGCAAGAGAGGGCCGTTAGTTATAACCCTCGTTTTATAGATTGAAGTTAGTTATAGTTTGTGATTGTGACAAAAGTCACAATGGTCGTTTTTTCATTTTGGTGACCCTCCAATGGGGATGAGGTAAGCAAAGCTTTTATTCTCCCCGAATTTCTTAGAGTGATTTGTACTGTTGTATTACAGGGTTTTTTCCGGGTAAAGGAATAATTTTCGACAGTTGAAAGGATGTTTCATGGTGGATGCAACCCCCGGTCCATGGTTTTCTGTCCCTCCTTTTAAAGAAATGTTGTGAGACGGATGCAATTCCCCGTACCTGTTTTTCCCGCTACTCCTTGCGAAGAGATGTCCCGAGATGGATGCAACCCTATGTATGTGGCTTCTCATGAGTTTCTATCGTCAACACCATAGAGTCTGAAGGGGTACTTACTCCAGGTGGTCCAGCCGCATCACCTCGATACAACCTTGGGACCATGCCGATCCACATCTAGAAAGGTAGCTTTTCAGAGCTTTCCTCCTCCGTCAGGATAGTCACCCTAAGCACTCAGTTCCGCGTGCTATGGTGGATTGTACTCCATTTTGTCTCTGGGTAAGGCCTGTACGCCGATTTTTGGTTATAACTGCATATATAAAATGTTAATTTATGAATTTATTATTATTACATAATCCCTTTTATTTAAAGCATCGCAGTATAAAGTCCCCTGTGGACTAATGTAAATTTTGTAAAAATAAGTATTTAGAGGTAATATTATTACGTAATTACCCCTATTTTAAATCTGCCGTATTATGTTTTTGATTACTGATGAATATAAAATTGTATATATATTTTTTTGGTACCATGCGGCTTATCAAGTGAATATTGACTTAATAGAGTGTATAAAACTGTTTTGGTAAGTTTTGTATCATTTTCTTTAGGGCGTAGCGAAAAGAATCATGATTTTTTTTTGGTATCTACCCTCGTTGCGTTACCTGACGATTTACCTTATCTATTTTATTAGACTGTTTGTAGCAGGGTGTATATTTTATACTTATTAAACTGTACTTGCCAAAATGGTACTAAAAATATTTGATAACCTTTCATACTGTAATTTAATTTAAGTATCTACTACCCATATGTTCAAGTAGGTATTATTTTATTAATGACCAAATACTTTTAGCTGTCGACAAGCTTTTCTAAAATAAGAGTAAATATATTTTATTTTGGGGAATGGTTTGTTTTATTGCCTGCTAAAACACATGCAAAGAATTTTATAACATTTTTTTAAAATCAAATATCAGCTTAAGTTCTGAGTTTATTAAGCTGTAAGGGTATTTTTCTTTAACAAAAACTCAGTGGCGCCCTAGTGCCTTGGAAAACCTAAACAAAGAAGAGGAAAAGGGAAAATTAAAAAACCTACGGCCCATAAATGCTCCTGGCGAAAAGCTGCCGCGCACTTGTAGCACTTCTGGGTAGTTAAATTTATCAATTTAACCCCAGAACGCTGCAAGGGCAAGAAGTTTCTTTGATGTGGCATTCTCTTAAGATTTATATTTTAGAATAGTATCGAATTGGAATTTTAAGCATACAACGAAATATTTATTGTTTTATTTTGAGACCATTTAATCTTAAAAAACTGCTACATGTAGACCCGGACTATTATGTGTAAATAATAGACTTAAAAGAGACCCTTAGCTGAAGGAAACTTTCCTGAGTTTCCGAGCCGTTTTGTCATTAGGGCAGAAAGTTTCTTTAATGTCGCATTCTCTTAAGATTTATATTGTAGGATAGTATCAAGTTGGAATTTTAAGCATTTGTTAAAAGTAGTAAGGTAATTAAAGTTAGATATACGAAGATGGTTATTTCTTAAACCTCAAGTATTGGATAGTGCTCAACATTTGAATTTTTTTAGATTTTTCTTTAGGATTACATTCCTAGCTCTATTTTCCCAGTAAAAGTAGTTCTTTTGTCGTTTTTAATAATTTTAAGTTCTCATTATACACTGACCGGCTATATTAATGCACCACTAGAAATTTGCTACAAGTCTGATGCTATTTTTCTTCTAAATCTATTGTCCGATTTGAATGATTATTTTGCGTATTATAGGTTCATTCTTTAAGAATATTACTGTATTGTAATTTTTGTTGGAAAGTTAATTGCCGGTGTATACCGGGTGTAACAGAGATATTGTGTTTTTTTCCCAAAATTCGCAACAATTCTATCATTTATAAAATATTACATTTGAAACTTAACTTCAGCTTCATGTTTTCTTAAGATTTGTTTTTTTTTTGTTCTGTTAGTTATGTTTGATAATAAAGGAAGTAGGGACTTTTATAACTCAGCATGTTTTTATTAGAATATCATAAGAAGTAACTTTATAAAAACATTATTAAACTAACAATAATTATTTACATGAAAAATTACAAAATAAATCAGTAGCGTGTTTCTTCTTCTAATAGCCGCTGCACATCGGCAAGGCATACTCAAAATTAAATTTGCTATTTGGTTTTGGTCAGTATCATTTCAAATTTAAACAACTATCGTTTCTATGTCTAGCAAGGCTGCAGGAGGAGGCTATCCCAATAATGCAAGTCCTCACGTAGCGCGCATTATAACTTGTGACCACCGCACAGTCCAGATCATAACCCGATCGAGCGTTTGTGGGATATTATTAACAGAAAATTAATACAGCGTCAGCCTTCTTCTGCAGCCTTGCAAGGCATAGAAAAGATAGTTGTTTAAATTTGGAATGAGACGGAAACACACGCTACTGATGTCTTTTTGAATTTTGTATATAATTTGTGTTGTAATCGCTGTAATTATTGTTAGTTTAATAATGTATTTAAAAATTTACTTTTTATGATATTCTAATAAAAGCGTGCTGACTTATAAAAATCCCTTCTTTTTTTTGTTATCAAACATAACTAAGTGAACCAAAAAACAAAATGTTAAGAACACATGAGGGAACAAGTTGGGTTTTAAATTCAATATTTTATGAATGCTCGACTAAATCTAAAATATTTTTTTATATTCTTTACATAAATTAAATGTTTATGGCGGTTGCTGTTATCCATTTATTTTAATCTTTATTAACAAACAAAAAGGATTTTCTATTGCAAATTTTCTCGCGAATTTCGAAACTTGTAAAACGTGATCCCGGTGGCTCTCATCAAAAGTGAATTTATGACATAATTAGTACATAGTGAATTCCAGTGTTGTAGGGACATCGAAAAATCAATAAAAATGGCATTTAATGCGTAACTCATCCAATCTTGCAACAAAAGCTGGCATTTTTGCGAAATTTTGATACATCATATCTTAATAATTTCGAATTTGACATTTCGGAAAATTCTACTTTGACGTTTAATAGCTCCGAAACGAAACATTCTGTACAACTGCATTTTTTACCGAAGCTAGTTAAACTATTCCTGTATTAACCCAGAAAATTCGATTGCTCCCCCTCTGACTGTTTCCGGGAAAAACAAACCTACTCGACTTTAGGTTAAGCTTTACGTTAACACGTAGATTGAGACATTTTTGCTGATCTCTGACGGCTTTTTAAATCGTAATAATTTATACCGAAGAGTAAACACTTTTTGTAGCTAATAATCATAGTAATTTTCCTGAAAATAATTTTTTTGGGTTTGTAATGACTTCCTTAAACGATTTATGCAATAAAGAAATTATGTGCATATTCCTAAATGTAGGTTATAATATGGTATTTTTTTTCTTGGAACAAACTTCAGAGCATTTCAAACAACTAGATCATAGCGCCTTAATTTCAGCCTACAAGGATTAATGTTTCTTTAACCATTATTAATTTGTTGAAACCATCTTAACTATTTTCTCTTAACTTGACTTCTAACTCTAAAATTAATTTTTCTCGAGACTGCTTTTTAAAGTCATAAAATACCATTTACCAGACAGTTTAAGGTTAATATTTATCAACACATGAAGTTCCAGTGTACATTTACCTTAATTTCAGACATCACAGCGCAAATTTAGATATTTTAATTTTGTCTTAAAAAGTGTCAATACTGAATTTTTGTCATTTAAGACGGTAATCCCCAAACATTAGGAACGATCAGCTTGACGAAATCAGAAACATAGGAAAGGACAAGGTAGATAAGCTGCTTATCTAAATTGAGTTGCTGTCTACCGTAATAATTCACCTAGCAAATTAAAATCTGCTATGAGACGACTCCCAGTACAAAATCAATTTTGGTTTATTGTTGTTTCTATGGATCTTGTACTGACGGTAAACAAATTGACTATTTTATATACACTTATCAAAAAGTTAAATCTTAAATTATCTTTTCGTCACACTCGGCTACGCGGAGACCTGCAGACACTCATTCAAGAACAATAATATTTTAACGACTATCGGTATATATTTATGCAAATTGTTAACCTGCATTCAAGTACTTCAATCTCATTTTAAGAAGAACTCTAAAATACATTCTTACCAAACTCGTAATAAAAACAATTTTCATATTGAGAGCTTCAAACACATTCAATATAAAAGATCACCAAATTACTCAGGGTTGTATCTAATAATTTCTTGCCTACTGAAATTAAATCTGTGACCAATATCAACCGATTTAAGACCAAACCTAAATATTTCTTAACATAAAACTGTTTTCATAATATTGATAATATATTAAGCAAGGTTGAACTGATGACATCTGTATTAGCGAACTGTATACAGTGATTGTATACAGTGTGTTAGTTCAACTCTTACACTGGATTTATAAACTCAGTTGAGGTTCAGTTGAAGTTGAGGTTCAAGATAAATAAACGCAAACGCATACTTGCGTTTATAAACCAAGTTGAGCTCAGTTCAGAAGTTTCCATTACGCTGGCGTAAAGTTCGAGATAACCAAATTTTATGTTCGCAGTTGGTGCAGTTGGGCTCCCACCAATCAAAACGCAGAATTAATATACGTAATGGCGAAGCCACCCGATTTTTGCCGATCATTTTGTAAACAAAACAAGTTACCCTTTTATTTTCTTTGCAAAACAATTGTTTAGCCGTTTGGCGTGCCTGTGTGCATCCATATTTTTTTCCAAATATCGCGATTGTGGATTGTGTGCTTTTTATTTTTTCTAAATCTTTTTATGATGTCAGTTGTCATTAATGTCACTTTAACCCGGACCAATGAAATGAAAGCAGCGAACTGAGTTTATAAATGGCCCAAAAAGCTCAACTGCGAACTTCAATTGCACGAACTGCGAACCTCAACCTCAACTGAACCTCAACTGAGTTTATAAATCCACCTTTATATTGTCATAATGCAGTATACAACAGTTTGTTTTGTAAATTCTAATTTTTTGACTTGTCTTTATATCTATATACATGTATATTGTATATAGCAACAAAATGCCAAACTAAATAAGTATAGAAGAATAAATAAATAAATCTTTTATATTTTTTGCTCACAAATAATTTGTTTTACTAAACGTTACCCCATATTTACTGAATATTATAATATTGGGGACTAATTTTAGCTGCTATGGAAATTTCAACTAATTTTGACATTGCTTTTTAAACACTGGATTGAGAGATATGACGTTGCTAAATGACATGTCTAGTGCAATCTGTTTATTTCAACCTTGATTCAAATATACAATCACCATTTAAAGAAAATAATTTTATATTATGTGATTTCTATATTATGTGTCTTTCGCTGTTTTTTTTTCCTTAATTTTCTTTAACATTGCAAATTATGTTTTACTCAATTTATCTTTGTTGTCAGTATTCTTAAAATTATGATAGTCAGTTCCTTATAGTCCTCACAACTTTTTGTTATGTGACCACCATTTATTTAAAATTGCAAAGGTCAACTTTTTCTCAGAAATTAAAATAATATGTGACTGCAAATAATTCGAAGACGTAAAAATTTTTTTCTTGAAAAAATATTGTATACGTTCTGTATAAAATTTTTGAACGCCCTAAGTTTACCTAAGACCGAACTTTATTTATAAGAAACATGCTCTGAAAAGTTACCCAGAGTTTTTTGATGATTTATTTCGGGAATTTCATCAGTAAATTTAAAAAAATGGCCTTTAGAGAAAAATAATTTTTTATAAAATATACATCCTCCTCTTGTTGCTGTATCTTCATCCAGGTTTTTAGATAACGTTTGGTTTAGGGCTTTCTATATTTTTATATGCTTATATAATCTAATCGTTATGAAAACCATTTGAGTTCCGGTTTTCTGCCGTTTGATAAAATAAAGTACAAAGGTTATAATGATATTTTAACCCATCTCTCTTTTTTTAATTCTTAGTCAAGAAAATAAGTTAATTATATTATTAATCATAGCCTTCAACATACAAATATATTTGCAACGTTGTGTAAACTGACTTAGAAAGTTTACATATGAAGGATCTGTAAACTACATAGAGTTTAGCGCAAAATGTTAAAATGTGTTTGCATTACTATGAGCCGGTAGCTTGCAACGCTCTTCCGTCCGTAAAGAATACATGTATGTAAACATCATTTATTATTTACAGTGCATCGGAAAGGCGGAAGTAATTTATTAGCTTTAAGCTTCATTCCTGAAACTAATGCAAAGCTTTTTTAGAATAATATTTACTCCCATCTTACAGGGTTAAGAAATAGAAGAAGCGATTTTAAATCCCTTAATTAAATCGAAACTTAATATGTAGTAAAAAAGTAAGTAGTACAAAAGGCAATAGTTAACAAGTAGTAATTTTTCTTCAGACATGAGATAATTTAGGCGATATACCCAGTTAACCGGAATTGTTTTGCGTTCTTTACATAAATTAAATATTTAGGGTGGTTGTTTTCACCCATTTGTTTTGGTTTTTATTAACAAAAAGAAAGATTTTCTTTTACAAATTTTCATACAAATTTTCAATAAAAATGCATATTTTAAAGAAAATGTGACATACAAATTTTGAAATTTTTTATGTCAAATTTTTATGTTTGTAATTATTAATTATTAACCACCGCAGCCGTTATAAATTAACAAATTATTTTATTATACATGACTAGGGATTGCAAACCCGCAAAGTGGGATCCCGCAATCCCGCGGGATCCCGCATCATTTAACGGCTTGCGGGATCCCGCACCAGCTGTGCGAATCCGCTGCGGATCCGCATAGCCATGAAAAAGCAGGAAACTCTTAAAAAATAACACGAAAACGTGTATTTGCCAAATATCCGTGGTATTATAATATGAAAATTAATGAGACTGCTTAGGTATTATAAGTATCTTACTTACCTTACCATCAAACTAATGTGATTTACTATAAAAACTCGTAAGACTTATTATCTCAGGTAGAAAAATAATAAACATTTAAAGTTCATTTGCCCAAAGTTACTTGTTAATTTAATTGATAAGAAATTTAACTGATTAGTCATAGTAGTATAATTAAGAGAGGCTCGACTTTAAAATACATAATTTTGTTGACTGAAATACCGTTAATTTTTGATATTTATAATAAAAAATTGAAGTTGTTTTAATAATTAATTAAATAAACTTTAATTTATCGAATTTTATAAACTTAAAAAAAACCTATGCGGGATCCCGCGTATAAACATTTGAAGTTCATTTGCCCAAAGTTACTTGTTTTTTTAATAAATAAGAAATTTGACTGATTTATAGTCATATTAGTATAGTTAAGAGACGCTAGACTTTAAATTACATAATTTTGTTGGCTGAAATACTGTTAATACTGATATTTATAATAACAAATTAAAGTTGGTTTAATAATTAAATAAACGTTAATTTATCCAATCTTATAAAATTAAAAAACCTATGCGGGATCCCGCGTATTAACATTTGAAGTTCATTTGCCCAAAGTTACTTGTTTCTTTAACTGATAAGAAATTTGACTGATTTATAGTCATAGTAGTATAGTTAGGAGAGGCTAGACTTTAAAATGCATACTTTTTTGACAGACATACTGTTAATTTTTGATTTTTACAATAAAAAACTAAAGTTGGTTTAATAATAATTAATTAAGTAATTAAATAAACGTTAATTTATCGAATTTTATAAAATTAGAAAACCTATGCGGATCCCACGTATAATCATTTGAAGTTCATTTGCCCAAAGTTACTTGTTTTTTTAATTAATAAGAAATTTGACTGATTTATAGTCATAGTAGTATAGTTAAGAGAGGCTAGACTTTAAATTACATAATTTTGTTGACTGAAATACTGTTAATACTGATATTTATAATAAAAAATTAAAGTTGGTTTAATAATTAAATAAACGTTAATTTATCCAATCTTATAAAATTAAAAAACCTATGCGGGATCCCGCGTATTAACATTTGAAGTTCATTTGCCCAAAGTTACTTGTTTCTTTAACTGATAAGAAATTTGACTGATTTATAGTCATAGTAGTATAGTTAGGAGAGGCTAGACTTTAAAATGCATACTTTTTTGACAGACATACTGTTAATTTTTGATTTTTACAATAAAAAACTAAAGTTGGTTTAATAATAATTAATTAAGAAATTAAATAAACGTTAATTTATCGAATTTTATAAAATTAGAAAACCTATGCGGATCCCACGTATAATCATTTGAAGTTCATTTGCCCAAAGTTACTTGTTTTTTTAATTAATAAGAAATTTGACTGATTTATAGTCATATTAGTATAGTTAAGAGACGCTAGACTTTAAATTACATAATTTTGTTGACTGAAATACTGTTAATACTGATATTTATAATAAAAAATTAAAGTTGGTTTAATAATTAAATAAACGTTAATTTATCCAATCTTATAAAATTAAAAAACCTATGCGGGATCCCGCGTATTAACATTTGAAGTTCATTTGCCCAAAGTTACTTGTTTCTTTAACTGATAAGAAATTTGACTGATTTATAGTCATAGTAGCATAGTTAAGAGATGATAGACTTTAAATTATATAATTTTTCAACTGAAATACGGTTATTTGTTGATTTTTATAATAAAAAATTAAAATTGGTTCAATAATAATTAATTAAATAAACATTAATTTATCTAATTTTATTAAATTAAAAAACCTATGCGGGATCCCGCGGGATCCCGCGAGATTAGAACCAATCCCGCAAATGCCCTGCGGGATTTAAAACACTGCGGGATTGCAATCACTATACATGACTACACACCGTATTACAAACTTTTAAAAACTGACTAACCGGTTTCATAAAAAGCTTATTACGATACTAAAAACGATACCGAAAAAGCTTCGATATGAAACCAAAATAGAAAAATATTATTATGGTGTATTGTAAATTTTAGTGTTAATATATTTTCTTGATGGAAAGAATTAGGAGATTTCGTGAATAAGAAACATTATATTTGATTAAAAAGACTTTAACAATGACTACGTCAATCAGTTAGATAATTGGCAGGTTAACAAACCTATTCTATTTTCCTTGTTGCCGACAGTTGATCTATTTACGATTAGCTTTCGTCCGCGACTTCGTCCGCGGTATTTTTTTATGCGAGACAGCCTACGTAGGCTTTGAGCGTAGGTGCTAACGTACCGTGGGCGTCTGAAGAAAGGAAATATGTAGTCTATTGACACGTGATTTAAAAAGTGGATCGCTTTCTCCATAACTTTGCTGACAACAGAGATAAGAGAGATAGGTCTATAATTGGATAGTTGGGACTTGGAGCCTTTCCTTAGGACAGGCTGCATACGAGCAGTCTTCTAGCTATCTGGGAACATATACCCTTGTCACAGGAGATCTGGACAAGATGAGTTAGCACGGAGCGCATTTTTTTAGAACAATTGCAGGTAGGCCATCCAAAGCGAAGGACTTTTTGGTGTCAAGGGGTTTTACTCCATTTCAAACTTTGAATCCCCATTTCACCCCCTTTGGGGTTGTTTATTAAAAACTGTAAACCACGTGTTCAAACATTTACGTTCAGATTCACTAAGAAGGTTTAAGATTTAGTACTGGTTTAAATTAAAACCTTCTAGTTGATGAGATATGATCTGACAAGTTTTTGTCCTGTCATTGTTAATAAATCGTCATTAAAAACTTATGAATTATTCTGATATTTTAGCGATTTGCTTGGCTTCCAATGATTTTTATCTTGGAACGGATTGTTAAACTGAATTTGGTTCTATTATTGTCGAAAGTACATACTAAAATTGTCCTTTTCTTTATAAATTTGCCGAAACCCTCAGAAACAAATTCATAGTATAAAATTTAGTTGTCTTACTCTTACACTTGCCAGTTTAAAACTTTTGGTTGTCAAATTAGACTGGACTAGACTTGCAGAATCTGGCCGTTATTTTGAAGTTTTAAGTACCATCTAATATTTTTTCTCCGTACAAAGGTTGAACCCCTGTTTTACCCCCTTAGGGATTAAATTTTGAATAAACCTTTATTGGTATCTGCCTACGTTATGTGAGAAAACTCCGTGCAAAATTTCTAGTTTCTAGACCCAGAGGTGGGGGCTGTGCATTTATATGTCGGTCAGTTAGTCAGTCAGTTTATTCTTTTATATACATATGTATGTATATAGAGATGACTGCTTATTTTTTTACAAATCCTGACTACATCTGCAGAAATAAAAGGAATAAACGTATTTGTTTAAGATAATGTTATGTGCTGATAAGCTCCAAGTAAGTTTCTTCTTTAGATTTATCTTATGCTATATTTTGACAGTGGTAAATCATTTGTCTTTAAACTTTGGTTAGGAATTATTATATTATAAAAATAAATAAATATCAAATTATGCCTATACTTAAATAGGGCTGTACAAACATTTAATAATATTCAAATTTTTAATATTAGCTTTTTACTTACTTTTTCTTCTGATTTCGGCTGCTCTGGGCAGATGAAAAAAAAAATTGTTCGAAGCAATTGCAGTGGCATTTTTGCATATTGGCACAACACAACACAACATAGGATAGTTTTTAAAAATATTAGTTTTCAATAAAAGTAATAATACACAAATTACACTATAATCATGAAACGAAGAATACGCAAACAAAGAGCATTTTCTATTTACATCACAGTTAAATGATTCGGGTTAAGTGTGTTAAGTACAGACAACTGAATATACACTTGAGGCCGTGATCTTTATTTTTTGACAGGTACGTGACCTATTATCATAAACAATGCTACTAATAACATGGCTGTTAAAAACTCCGAGCATAAAGATAAAACGGATTGAATATACGAACGTCCACGAAACAGCGACGCGTTCTTTAGACAATATCTGACTTCATTGGCCATTGCTCAACTGGTTGCTTCCTAAATTGGAATAAATTATAATGAAAAGTAAAAAAAATTATAGTTGAATTATTCCAATAATTTTTCGCAAAATATCATTTTTGGGTTTGTAATGACTTGCTTGAACAGAATGCATTAAAAAAATACATGCACACTCTTTACGACATAAATTTTTAAAAATTAAACATAGAAAAGTTATGCACGACGTCCGCAATATTGACCGTATTATAAAAAAGCCAACCAACATTTTTAACTAGAAATATTTTGGTTTGATAAGTAGTTTAGTTCTGAGCTTTTTTACCAATAAAAGTTGCAGTTTTTTGTGAAAAATCAATATTTAATGAAAATGATAATAATCCCAATAATGATAATGCAATAGGTTTTGTTTAGGTTTGTTCAGATTTGCTTAGGTTTTAATAAAACAATATTTTTTGAATAAAATTTCCCCCACGGTCCGCGATTTCTGAGTGTCGCTACATTTGACAGGATGTGAAACAGAGTTGGGTCGGACACCCTCCCCCCGTTAACAATAAGGGTAGTCATTATTTCTCCCCTATTCATCAGTAGTTTAGAAAATAAAGTTTGCTTATAAAAAACTAATAAAGCACAAGTCAAAATTGTCTTGTGCACTTCTCTGTTTTTGAAGCCATATTAAAATTCTTCGGGTGTACTTTCAACATCGACCAACTTTCATAATTCGTTGTAGTTCTCTGTATATTTCATACGGCGAGAGCCGCTTAATTTTAAAGAACTTTCCGTTGCGACCGAGAAAATTCTTTATTAAATTTTTTACTTTTAATTACATCCTGTAAACCTTTCGTTAGGTACTCTCTAAATGGATGCTGCTTTGTGGGCAACTTTTCTTAATCGACATCATCACGATTAGAACATCAAGGTATTTTATAGACTAGGAGATACCGACGTCGAAACCTACATCACTTCAAGTTCGGAGTAATATGCGAGCTTACTTAACCAACTGAAGCAAAACATTCGCGATAATTCTATTCCACCAGGTATAGCGTTTCGCTACAACGTTATGTAAATTAAATTCTAATTTAGCATATTGATTTAAAATACTTAATTTTAAAGTGCTACCTGGGTACTACCTAGTTATCTGGCCCATTTGGCAAAACTGCCGAAAATCAGTACTACAATAAGGACCATGCAAACGACGCGAAAAATCGATATAACGGATTATGCCTATTTCTTCTTTGGCTAGTTGTTTATAAATTTTCCAGCTTGGAATAAATCAATATTGAAGGTACCAATTACGAGTACTCTGAACAAGTTTTTCCTGTTGGAGACACTTCCTGCCATCCCGTGTGGTATGCCTGCCATCGAGTGTGGTATTTTACACACGAGAACCATACCTGACCCAAAATGGGATTTTGTATCTTAAGTTTTTCTTTATAAAATGGCTCTGTCGTGGTTTAAAGGTTTCTATGACCTTATTAACAAGAGTTTCTCAAACACTATGCTGATGCTGAATGGTGGAGAGTGTATATCAGTCGTATTCATCCATGCCTTCATTTTTCATTTAGGTATGTTAGTTATAATCAAACATTTTCATGATCATCTTTTGAAAATTTGCTTCTAATTTGAGTTCTTTTATTAGAATATGTCTTTGTCTACCTTTAAGTTTCTCTATTTTCATCAAAAAATGCCAGTTTTAATTCAAAAACTCTCAAAGATATTTTGAGGTAACATGCCTTCAACAGTGGCATTACTTATTGTTTTTTTATTATTATTCCGGAGTTTTTTCCTTGGGGTACACACTGGTGTACAATGTTCGAGTACGTTTTTCCTCCGACCTACTTTCGTTTTTTCAAACGTATGAATGAAAGTCTACGTGTAGACTTTCATTCATACGTTTTGCAATTTGACAGGTGTAACTTTTCAGAGCTAAAACCCGTCTTATTAGATACTTTGAACAATTATGATTATCCACAAAATAGTACTCTAAAAGCAGAAAAACATGAGGCGTATCTAAAATTTTAATGAACAATAACAATTTCTTTTATTTGCCGTAAAATTGTGCAAGTACAGATTTTGTGTTTAATTAAGCAAATGTACTTCAATGTCTTATCCTGCGGTTTTTGTTCTCGCTGTACTTGAAATAAGATTCCAGGATAATTTCGAATAAGATTGCGGTAATGGATTATCCTTTCAAACAACTGGTGCGCACTGGCGTTAAATAAAAAAGTCTTTTAAATTGCCCCAAAAAAAAACTAACGAATTTAGATCAGGAGACCTTGGTGGCCATAAAACAGGTCCACCTGGACCCATCCAACGATTACCAAAAGTATCTGTTTAATGGCGACGCCCTAAATTGTGGAGCACCGTCATGCATAAACTACATCTGAGATCTAACTTGCAAGGGTACATATTCTAAAAAGTAGGTATCTAATAAAATGGGATTTAGCTCTGAAAAGTGACACCTGTCAAAAGTTTGGGCCCACGAGTGTGGTGGCAAGGACATTCCTAACTTTCTTGGTAATGTCAAAGGTTGTTTATGGTCTGGATTTGTGGATCTTTATCGGTTATACAACACGCCAAAATTTCATTAAAATATACAAGTCTGGTCAAATCTTACAGCCCAAAAGGTAAATCACTGGGTACCCCTTTTGGGCCACATGTCTCCGTTATGTAGCACCTTCGGAAAAAAATTATATGACACACTAGGGATATTTTAACGTCTTCTGTAAACTGCCGAGAGTTTGACATATACTTACCGGATAGTCTGTATAATATTTATATATGATGAAAAACCGTTCCACAGGGCGATGCTTTTGGTTACAAGTCAGTAATTGCCACGGCAAAAATTCATCAGTTAGGCTTCCAACACGTTTTTCATGCACCTCATTCACCAGATTTAGCCCCATCGGATTTTTTTTAGAACTTGAAAAATATTCTTTCTGGCAAAAAGTTCGCGTCGGATTCAGAAGTGATTGCTGGCACAAACGTTTATTTCGACGAGGTAAATAAAACAGCTATTTCAATTTTCACAATCCTTATAACGGTTAGTTTAGTTTTTGAGTATGCATCAAATTTTCGTAATACTCACATTTCGATAAATTCATTAATAAAATAATTTCGCATTATTTGTTGCAGACTTCTTGACCACCCTGTAAACACACAGCGGGGCTCGCCAGCCAGCCTCCGATATTGGTGATTAGCACCAGTTTTGCAACAACAAAGGACGAGAAATTTTCATGAAAAAATTGACGTCGCTTTCTCTTAGTCTATTAGCTTCGATGCCCTAATTTCTTACATTTGCAAATTAGATTATGTTCCGCAATTTTACCGAGAGTTATCGGGTGTTCGCTCTCGGCTTAATCCATTTTAGAGGGTAATGAGTTGGTAATTAGATATAAAGGGATCAATTTTATTGCATATATTTGGGCTGGCGTGTTTTCCTTTATTAAGATATTTCCTTCGTTCTTTTTCCCAGATCGCTTCCGATCTTAAAGTAGATTACGAGGGAGTATTGATAAGTACTTAGCCTACCATATAATACGCCACAATATTTCAAAACAAAATTTTGTTTATTCAGCGTAACCTCCTTTAAGACTGGAACATTTAGCAGAACGTTTATAAAGTAATTATAAGTCCTTCTGCGTTATTTGTCGAAAATCTTTTACCTTTCAAATGTTTTTTTTTGAGTTTTAGGAAGAAATAATAGTCTGACGGTGCTAAATCCGGAGAATAGGGCGGGTGGTCAAGCGATTCAAAACCAATTTCATCAGTTTTTTGCAGTGCAATCAACGATTTGTGAGAGCGGTAGCGTCGTCTTGCAAAAAGAGCACAACTTTGGCAAGTTTTCCGCGGCATTTTTCCACAATTTTCTTACGTACTTTAGTTAGCAACTCAGTACAATATGCTCCCATGATACTTCTACCCTCTTTAAAATGTTCTATCAGAATTATCCCATTTTTGTCCTACAAAACTGAATCAATAATCTCCAGCCGATTTTTGAACACGGAATTTTTTGGAGTCGTGGAGAACCAGAGTGCTTCTACTCTTTGGATTGCTCTTTAGTCTGTGGGTCATAGTGATGTACTCACGTTTCGTGCATGTTGATGAGCCAGTCCAAAAAGTTTGAGGAATCTTCTTCAAAACCGCAGCGGATTTCCTTGTTATCAATCGAACGCGCCTCTGATCAGCATTCAAGCATCTCGGAATTCATTTCGAAAGTTTTCTTATACCCAAGTCGTGACTAACGATGTAAAACTCACGTACATTTGATGATCTTTTAAAATCATATCATGGACAGAATCAATGTTATTGGGAATGATTCAAATTGGTCTTCCAGAGCGGTGCTTATCTTCCTGTCCGTGGTGATCTTCCTCTTTTAAATTCTACAACCCAGTTTTTAATAGTTTCATATAAAGGACACTGATCGCTTAAGGTTTCTATAATAGCAAAAATTTCTTTGCCAGATAACTCTTTCAAAAATAAATACTTAATAACTGACCATCAAACCCCACCGAAACTCGATTTCTTCAAATTCTAACTTTTTCAAGCCGTTTTCAAAAATTTGCTGTTTGGTCACCGTCCAACTTATGGAGGTCAAACTTTAACAACTTGTTTATGAAATATCATATTTGTAACCATAGCAACCACACTCAAATTTGTGTATACCCCATCCAATTTGATTTGAGAATGATGACAGAAACCCATTTTACAACGAAGAGATCAATTATGTCTCTCTCTTATGTGTTTTCTTTCTCATTTTTTCTCTCTCATGCGGATAAAATTTTTACAACTGGTAGAAAGTTAGGTTATGACAAACATAAACCTGACATATTATATCAAACCTGCCCCATAAGTTGTTTTTGCAGTCTAAAAACTAAAAATATACGGGTTTATACAGGGTATCCGAAAAGTCTTAGTTTGATTGGGATTGGGAATTATCTTGGCTAATAGGTAGTAAAGATACAGACACGAAATTTTAGGTGTATCTTATTGGTTAATAAACCTACCTATTTATGTAATTTAACCTTTTCAGCTCCCTTGAGGGTTGATGCTAGGAAGTTAAGTTCAAAAATTTTAAATGCAACTCTATGCCGTTTGGTACCTCATTTTAAAGGTCTTCAAAAAAGAATCATCTTAATTCGTTTTTAAATGGCAAGCTTTCAGAAATTAAAATTCGTGAAAAAAATTATAAATTTAAATACCTTTATTTCTCTTATTAATTTAAAAGTTGTTTAAAATAATCACCTTAAACTTCTCGATAGTAATCGATTTTGGAACTCCCTTCTCACATCTTAGAGAATGGCAGATGTTACTTCTTGGCAGAGTTCCAAAATCGACTTTATTATTGCCAAGAAGTTCATGGTGGTAATTTTGAACAACTTTTAAAGTAATAAGAGAAATAAAGGTATTACAATTTTCAATTTTTTTCACGATTTTGAATTTCTAAAGGCTTGCCACTTCAAAACTAATTAAGATACGGACCTCGGGTTTACGGTAAAATGTTTCTTTTTTAAAGACCCTTAAAATGAATTATTACACAGCATAAGGTTTCATTTAAAATTTTTGATCTCAACTCCCTAGCGCCACCCTTCAAGGGGGTTGAAAAAGTTAAATTACATAAAAAAGTAGATTTATTAACCAATAAGATACACGTAAAATTTGGTGTCTCTATCTTTACTCCCTGACACCCTGTATAAACTTAGCCCATAACTTTTAGGGGAATCAAACATTAAAGCAAAAAATAGGATATTAAATTTGAGCAAATATAACTTGAATTCGTCACAACTTTTTGAGCAACCCCGTATTTTCCAACTAATTTTCTAATTATCCGGCTAGATTCTCCAACGCTAGACCGGTTAATGACAACCAAATGTTTTAAACTGACAAGTGTAAGAATAAGACAACTTAGTTTCATACTATACAATAATAGAACTAAATTTATTCTAGTAACATATTCCAAGATGAAAACCATCTGAAAATCAAGCAAATCGCTAAAATATTGCAATAACTCATAAGTTTTTAACAATGACTAGTCAAAATCAAAACCTAACTGACCAGCTAGAATATCTTAATTTAAACCAGTACTAAATATTAAACATTTTTAATGAATCTAAGCAACAGAATTTTACGAGCTCTAAAGTTTTTAGCTGGAACATTTTTTGGTACCTAATATACCGGGTGTCAACGAGATCACTTTCCGGCTGCCATTTCTTTAGTATTTTATCAAACAAGATGAAACTTGGCAGAAGTCATAGGCTAATAAAAAGTCACTTTTCTAGGTACTTGTCAAATTTCGACGACTTCCGGTTTAGCCGGAAGTGACACCAACTTTAGATTTTCAAATGAGACACCCTGTATATTTCTTGATTTTTGGAATCTAGAGATCATTTTACGTACAACTGTATTATTTTCATTACTTTTTGTGTCAATCTACCATTTTTAAAACAATTTTTTTGTTTTAATCTAGAGTGCCATGACCCACCTTAAATCGTTCTAATAGACGTGTACATCTGCACAAAAATACCTACACAATTTTATCACCTTTCATTTGTCTTACCGGAGCGTTCAAAGTTGATTAAATCACTTTTTTGATATAAACTTAAACAAATTAAATACAACTATAACACTTTCATAGTATAGTTAGATGTAGTTTTTTATTACGAATCCAACGGTGCATCACAACATCAAAATGCTCTTGGATTTTCTAAAGAAAACTACATTTTATTGCAATAGCCATTTTATATGGTTTGATCAAACATGCAACTGCACGACGATCAAATATATCCACTTAGCCATGACAAAACGGAATAATAATAATGGGTCGCTGTAAACAATGCGCCACAAACCAGAAACATAATATTAAACACCAGACAAAATAATTGTTTACAAATTTGTAAAATTCGATCCTTTATCCTGAACTCAATTGTTTTCCATGGCAAATTTAACAATATTTTGAGGCTTCATTCCGTTATTTTTTAAACAGCTATAATTATTTAATTGTTTGTCATGGCTAACTGGATATAATATTTGATCGTCGTGCAGTTACATGTTTGATCAAACCATAACAAATGGCTATGGCAATAAAATGCAGTTTTCTTTAGAAAATCCAAGAGAATTTTGATGTTGTGATGCACCGTTGGATTCGTAATAAAAAACTACATCTAACTATACTATGAAAGTGTTATAGTTGTATTTAATTTTTTTAAGTTATTATCAAAAAAGTGATTTAATCAACTTTGAACGCTCTGGCAAGACAAATGAAAGGTGATAAAATTGTGTAGGTATTTTTGTGCAGATGTACACGTCTATTAGAACGATTTAAGGTGGGTCATGGCACTCTAGATTAAAACAAAAAATTTGTTTTAAACATGGTAAATTGACACAAAAAGTAATAAAAATAATACAGTTGTACGTAAAATGATATCTAGATTCCAAAAATCAAGAAATATACAGGGTGTCTCATTGGAAAATCTAAAGTTGGTGTCACTTCCGGCTAAACCGAAAGTCGTCGAAATTTGACAAGTACATAGAAAAGTGACTTTTTATTAGCCTATGACTTCTGCCAAGTTTCATCTTGTTCGATAAAATACTAAAGAAATGGCAGCCGGAAAGTGATCTCGTTGACACCCGGTATGTAGTTTTTAAATCGGCTGGTCCGGGACTATTTACACAAAGTGTATATTTCTTCCGCATATGTTAAGTCTTCGAAATTATATAACAAATCTTATTGCAATATTTAGGTACCGTTGGCAACTGAAACTAATTATTAATATATTGATCAGCGATTTTGAATCTTTTCGGGCTTAGGACCAAGCAAACTAAGAGCGCTGAACTATAAAATGAAACTAAATAAAATAAAATTTTAACTCCGTGCGTAACAATTTTATATCCGGGACTTAAACCCACTTTATCCTAGCTTTATCTTAACTCAAAGCATAATATTCTTCTGGGGAAACAATGTAACGACAAATCCGGAACTAAATTTGGCACTTAACCCGATGGGTTTTCTCTGTCATACATATTTCCCTTGCTGGAAGTATGCAAATAAGTTGGGATCGCGTTACATTAAGAAACAAAAAGGTCAATATTTGGCCTTTACTTCTTTTCAGACTTATAGTCCAGGTTTAAGAGGTAAAATTTATATATTTAAATGGGATTGCCTCATAACTACAAATACCTTAATTTGAAGAAGATTGCGCAAACTCTATTTAGCCGTCAGAAGAGTTTATTAGTTGTTATTTTAATGTAGATTTTATTGTGTTTTGTATCTTTTTAACTGTCGCAAGTACTTGGAATGTACCTACTTTCTTCCTTAACTTTAGTAGGGTGCCCCAGTATTTTCTATTTGTAGGAGGACAGTGACATTTAGGTACGACTGTTGGAGATAAAATGCATAAAGTAGCCTTATTATAAAATAAGGCTGCGGCGGCTCTTTTACTATATACCATCAAGGAAAAGAATAAAGGCTATAAATAATTATAGATCAAAAATCTTTACAAATACATTTATAAGGAAGAATATACATGTGTAGGTTTGAATTGATAAAACCTAATACAAACACAAATAAATCGTTCATAATTCACTTAACAAACATTTTGTTTTACATTTGATAATTTAACTAAATAGTTTGTTCTTCGGGCCTGCCTGATGAAGGATAAGGGCCCTGAAATCGTGACAGCAGGAGGACACACAGACCAGCATCAAAACGAATAGTCCTACTATTTTATATTATTTGTCATTTTACGGTCTTGTGCTTGCACTAGCGAAAGAATTAAAGCTTTTGCATTTACTGACATATATTACTTCTATCGACCGAAGAAAATTCCCCATTTTCTATAGGGTCAATGTGGAACAGCTACCACGCTTTTACAGGTTAAATCGTAAAATCGTTAGATTCATATTATATTTTTTACAAAAATAACAAAGTGACATTTAAAGCATCTATAACAAATAGAAATATAAAAAAATCAAAAAAGAAGTGAATTGAAGGTTACAAAAAATTATTTGAAAAACTGGCTTTTAATGCGTCTCTCCCCTGGGATGTGTTAGAGATGCCCGGAGTTATAGGGAGAGATGCCTCATAAAGTTTTCCATAAGGGACAGACGCCTTATTTTTTTTCAATTCTTCTCGTTTGCAAAATATTTTATGTATGTTGCATATGGTGGGGAACATGGTACATATCTTATGTAGCAATTTTGCACTTCTGACACAACAAATCCAATTCTTATATCCATTTTTATTTTGGTTTGGCACTGGCCTTACGCTGATGGGCATTTTAAACCTACAGAACATTGTTACTTATTTTTTTTATTTTGCATGTGCTGTAAGCCTGGTTATTAGCTATAACCAGGCGCGGCCCGTGAAATTTTAAAGTTGTATATCTCTGTTGCTACTTATGGGACCCACGCCAAATTCAAGTTTTTTAATTGTATGTCTACTAGGAATGTTTTGGTAAAGAAAAAATATTTTGTAATTTGCGAAAAAAATTTTAATTTTTGAATTGACCCACCTCGGAAAAAAATTAACACGCTTAGGTATCTTATTTATTATTTTTTCTAAACAAATTTTACATCATTTTGTCGACAATTCTTAAATTTTGAGAAAAAAAAGTGTGGTAGTAGAAAGTTATAGTCATTTGAATTTTTTATTTTAAATTATATTTTCGGTAAAAAAAACGTAAAAAGGGTAAATGCCGTAGAAGAAAAACTATCTTTAATTTCAATTGCAAAGTACAATAACGTAAGATAATGTCGTCCAGAACTGGAAAGTCGTCAAATATAAAATTTGATTAGCAACTTTATGGTCATTCATATGAACGAGTACCTTTGAATTTAAAAAAAAGTGTTTTTAAATACATATTTTTCAAAAATATTTTTAGATAAGGCCACGTTCACCTCAAATGTAGTAGTGTATTTCCAAAACTGTAGTTGATGGAGTGATCCCCACTTTGTAATTGAGTGTTGCGACCAGTATTATTTCAAGACAACAGTTTGGTGTGGTGTTTTTAAGAGCAAAATTGTAGGGTCGTACTTTTTTCGAGACAATATTACCGGTGAAATTTATTTGAACTTTCTGGACTCGGAATTAGTTTAATTTTTTCATCGACTACCACTGGATATAAGAAACACACTTTGGTTCCAATGGTGCTCCATGTCAGAGCTCTGCAAGAGTGACAATTTTTAAAAAAGTCTATGCCCACATCCTTCCGAAAACATAAACCCTTTAGAGAGAATTATCAACGAATGTGTCCAAGAAATTTCCCCTCAGATGGTTAGAAATGCAGTGGCGGAATTTTCACGACGTATAATAATTTTTTGTATTAAAAGAAACAATTGTCATGTTTAAGCTTAGTGTAGTATTTCATAAAATATGATTGTTGTTAATTTTGGTAATATGTTATTTAAAAAAACTTGTATACATTTCAAATAACTTTTTTTTAAATTCAAAGGTACATAACATAAGGTTATGTTGTCAAATTTCATATTCGATCACTTTTAAGTTCTGGATGACACTTTCTTACGTTATTGACCTTTGAAATTAAAAGATAGTTCTCCTTCTATGGCATTTATCATTTTTTCTTTTTCTGACACCCCGTATATGCTGAGTTCAAACTTTTGATTTGAGTATTATTTTCAAAACATGCAATAGTTTTTATAAAGATTTTTTTTTTCATAAAGCAAAAATAAACAACTGTGGAGCACAGTAATACTGAAAATTTATTTTAAGTACCTAACCATAAAAATACCTCATTATTAGCGAGCAACCCAAACGTACTTTAACATATTCTCAATTAATAAAATTTCATCTGAACCACTTTTCCCATAGGTTTCGTCATGTAATATCTTTTTTATTTGATTAAATCAAAATCTTATGGGTCTACGGAGAACAAGAAAAGGTTAGGAATTTGATTAAAAAATGTTATTTTTTGTTTTCTTTCCAGTTTCTTTTTATACTGGAGAAATAACTATTATTTCATTTTTTCTATTTGAATTGCGAGAAAAGTTTTGAATCAATATTTGTTACTTGACCGGATACTAAACCAATATATATCCTTTACCAGAGGGTCGCGGATCGCGTGATAAGTCGGTTTTTCCGAAAATAACTTGATTTCGTTTTGCAAAGGAATCGACAATGAAATGTCAAAAGCTGTATTAACTAGAAAATGTCTGCGCTAGGAATGTAGTTACCTTGTGATAAATTATTGTTCTGTTTGATAACGAAGTCACGAAATTATTTTAAGTTATTTGGTTAAAAATACAGAATCAAACACAAATTAACAAATTTAGTTTTCTTAATCAAAGTATCTTTGTTTAAAATTTTAGCTTCAGATCTTTAATAAAATGTTGTCAAAAATTCAGATTAAAAGAAAAATTAACAAACTTAAAACAGAAATATTTGAAAACCTGTTAGTTAAGCGCTTTGTGCGGCCAACAAAGGAATAAACTGGTTAAGTGACTAACGCCGTTCTTATCTAGTGTATCGTGCTACTACTAGTGACGTCCCCTGGTCGCTGCATGAGTCGCAAGAAAAAATGGAGGCTTGGCCCAATTCCAACAACTTGATATAGAATATTGTACAAGTTTTGAAAATGACTCTTTTCACACTGGTGAGACGTTTTTCGAGCGAGTGTAAAAAAGTATCTTCAAACGTGTTGTACACTACACTTTTTCTACAACTGCCTCAGTGATATTTTGTGCATTGCATCCAAGCCTAATTTTTACTTATATACAATACAACAAATTGATACTGTAATGTGTTATATGCATATTTATTAACTATAGGTTTTTACTTCTCAATTGAAAATTTATGGAACAGCTCAGCATTCTGTTTATTATCGTAATGTACATATTTGTAATATGTCCTGATTTAATATGTTAATATTTAAATTATAATTTGCAGCCCTGTCTCAAAATATTGACAAAGTCCCTGATATCTTTTAAATACACTAAGGTAAATCATCTGTAATCTCAAAGCAATCTTCTACTGTTCCCACAATGTCAATCATCGAAACTCCCTAGAGTTTTGTCACGAAGTCAACTTTCCCACATCGTAATAGAAACCTTTCTCTGCAGGGCCGTAGCTGTGGCTAAAACGTGTTTTAAAAACATTTATTGAACAATAATTTATTGTAAGCAATGGATACTTTTCTGCTTATTGTAGCGTATGGAAAATATAGATAGAATTCTTTCAAGGTTTTCTATAATAAAGCCCCAATATCAATGATTCAAGACAATTGAAACTGATTGAAAACTTCGACAGCGCACCATCGTCGGTTATAACCCGTTCCCAAGAAAACCCACGCACCGTTATATATATATATATATATATATATATATATATATATATATATATATATATATATATATATATATATATATATATATATATATATATATATATATATAATCTGTGAACGTTCTACAGGTAGCATCATGTCAATACCTACACCCATACTTTATTTTATCATTGCCAATCTTGATAATACGTTGGTCAAACGCGATACTTCATATTTACTCCAACTCAGCCCTTTTTAAGATTTCTGGTTACTAATGCAGATTACGTTTCATTTAATAAAATAACCTTTTTATTTTTTATCCACCCTGTCGGATTTTTCTTTGTTATGCCAAATAAACCCGGAAGACAAACTGGCCATCTGTATTTACAAGAAAGTTGCTTTTGCACTTGCCCTACCATACTGACCCAAATCTCGAAAGCAAAAGTTTATTGACACCATCATCTGGTACCGTTAGAAATTAGGTCTCTCTTCCAGTCATAATCTATGTAAAATAATATTTGATAGTCTTATTTTATACTTTCCTTTTTAGTTCTTCCCCAAATGTTGTCCCATTTTTAAGATTTAGATTAATATTTTTGAGCAGATTACTTTATATTGTTTATAAGATTAAACTGTGATGTACGACTGCCAGTATTTCGATTCACATAATATATTACATTAAATTACAGTAAAGGATTTAATTTCGTTACCAAAGCTACCTAAATCCACCAGTTAGATCAGCCTCGGCGTTATCCACCGTCAGCTGAAATCGGCGTACGGGGTACTTCACTAAGTAAAAAGAAATCCAATTTTATATAGAATTATTAATGATATGTAAGTATATTTTTAAGCAGTTTCATGGATTTAATTTCGTTACCAAAGACACCTAAATCCACCAGCTGAAATCGGCGTACAAGGTACCTCACTAAGAAAAAGAAATCCAATTTTACTACTTGTTTAATAATACAAAGCAAATTAACGTAACTGTACTTTCGACATAGAGCAAAGGACTTACTGGGAGTATTTCAACACAGAAAAATTACTAACAGGAAAAACCCACCGACATCGTCACGACTTAACCTTTAAAAAAAGGAAAATTTGAATGTCTAGCTGATATCTGAATGCGAGTCGAATGTGAATCTGAATCTGAATGTTTTTATGGATGCATATTACTAGAATTTTATAGTTTAGGATATTCATTTTTCTTTTAGAGATCTTGCAAAATTTCACAGATATAACGACCCGGGTACGGGCCGTTTCACAATTAGTTTGTGAAAGTCTCCTCCGTCCTTTTTATAAACGATTTTTATTTAAAAATTTCTACTAAATTTTTAGCATTCTATTGTAGCAGCTACTGTACTTTAAGAACAACTCTGGATAATACAAACCAATTCCAAGTAAAAATAGTTTTAAGAAAAAACTCTCTGGCCATTTTCATGTCCAACTACAGACTAAAACTGCAATTGCAACTTAACTGTTTTAGTTGATTTTGTATGTGTTATAATATTACTAAATTAAACAACTTTATTCACTTGTCAACAAAAAACTATTATGCCTGGTGGAATTTGCTTTTCAGTATTTACAGGAAGGGTTGGAGTATTGGAAAAATATTGTTTTCACGGATGAAAAGACCTTTTAATACGATTACAGTGGGCGGGTAAGAGTTTACCGACCTGCAAATATCAGATTTGAAGAAAAATACACAGAGGGTGTTAAAACAAATAGTATATTTTCAGTTAATGTATGGGGATACATGACCTCAAGAGGGCTTGGAATTTGTCATCACAATAATGACCGATTTACGGCGGATGTGTGTATAGGTATAATACAAACCGTTATGCAGCCTTTAGTGAACAATACTTTCCGCAAAGAAATTTATCAGCATGACAACTGACCTGTCCATACGCCAAGAAAGATTTTGTATTGGGCGCGGGAAAACAATATTTATTTGCTACCTTGGCTGGCAAGAAGTCCTGATGTAAATCCGATTGAAAATGTTTGGGGCTAGTGATGACTTGTGGAACAAAATAGAAGAAATATGGAATAACTATTAATACGTATCTTGCTCAAACGCTGGTGGCATCCATGCCCAAACGTTTGGAATTAATTATTGAAAAAAAATGGCTGCAATAAAATAATAATTTACTCATATTTTTATGTTTTTTGTTCTGTTTGTAATACATTTTCAAACAAAAAATAGATACTAAATAAATATTTTTTTAATGGAGGAAAGTTAGAACTGGATGGATTAATTTGCTTTTTGCAATGAATCTATTAACAAAACAGGCTAGATGAAATGGACAAATTTTCTGAAAATTACATCTTTTACCAGTTTATTTACCTAATAAAGGTAAAAGAGCTAGATTTACCAATTTTTTTAAATATGACAAAATCTTAACCTATCCGGGATTTCGTTCCGCAACTGTACCCACCTATGAATAGGGAAAGTGCATACCTATCACTAGGGGTGGGAAAAATAATCGATTAATCGATTAAAGGATTACAAAAATTTTAAAAATCGATTTTCGATTAATAGATTTTTCGATTAACCGATTTTTCGATTAATCGATTTTCTCGATTAATTTTGATTAACCGATTCTTTTTTATAATCATAAATCGAATATGAAACACTTATCCAACGAAATAATTTGAATTTTTTCGATACGTGCGCCATTAATTTTTAAGGGTCTAAAATTTAAATCGCCCGCCGGAATTGTGTTCAAGATAGGCAAGTGATAAGCGCTGGAGTCGCTTTCATTATGTCATTACTTCATTATTAGTTTGTATTTTGCTCTGGATTCAACAGCTATGTGGGTCAGTTCGACCGGTGTTGGTAGATTTGAGACAAGTATCAATAAGTAAGTGTGAATACAAATAATTATTTACCTTAGTAAATAAATTGTTTGGTGGTCTTTCGTGTCAATAGAAAGTATTTGTCCCAACTTAAACGTGTATGAGTTTGATTCGTGATTTTCTCGATTGCTCGATTTTTCGATTAATCGATTAATCGAAAATAATCGATTATTTCAAATAATCAAAAATCGATTATATTTTTCGATAATCGCCCAGCCCTACCTATAACCCAAATATATCTGAAATATTTTTTCTATATTCCCTACATAAATTAAATATTTGAAGTGATTGTTTTTATCATTTTATTATTGGTCTTTATTACCAAAAGAAAAAAGATTGTCTACTGCAAATTTTCGCGTGAATTTAGGAACTTGTAAAACGTGATCCCATTGATTGTGACGTTAAAAGTGTTATAATAAGTCCATGGCAAATTCCAGTATTGTAGAGTCATCGAAAAATCAATAAAAATGGCATTTAATGCGTAGATCCATCCAATGAAATATCCCTGCACTTAAAGTAGAAGGTTCCTAAACTCTTATTCATGTATATTTCAAGCCGAAATCGGTCCAGGAACCTTCCAATCTTGCACCAAAAACTGGCATTTTTGCAAAGTTTTTAGATATCATATTTTAATAATTTCGACGTAAATAAACTGCAATTAATTCTTCATTTTCATGGCAATGGTCAAAAATTCTAAAATTTAAAAGTTTCAAATTTTGCATGTCCCCGATGCAAATAAACCTGTTTGTTCATTATAACTTAAACGAAAAAATAAGCGATTACAATGAGAGGTAGTCTTAGATAATTAACGGATAAAATAAACCCAAAATAAACCACCAAATGAAAATCATGTATTTCGACGAGCTGTGGTTCGATGACGTACGGGAGCAAACCCAAGCAAAAATCGAAGATTCAAGTTTTTCCCAAATACATATATCCATTGTCCAGTGGTTTTAGGTTTAGGTAAATTTATTGTAAAAAGAAAGTATTTGCGATTTTAAACCTATCAATCCGTTTTGATCCGATCTGACGTTTCGTTTTCGAGTTATTAGGTACCAAAGAGGGGTCGACAAATGGCATTTTTCGACCTAAAAAAAATTAAAATATTACTTGCCAGTTTCCGGTCCTCGCCAGTTTCCGGTCCTCGCCAGTTTCAATAGGGTTCTGAAGCGCCGGTTCCTCAACAACCTCCGAAAATTTAAATCAATTTAATTCACTGTTGCGACCTGTACCATTCCAACTTTGACGTTTAATAACTCGATACGATACATCCTACAACGGTACATCCTATATAACTGAATTTTTACTGAAGCTGGTTGCACTATTAATCTATTAACCCAGAAAATTCGGTTGCTCCCTCTCTGACTGTTTCTGAGAAAACAAACCTGTTCGACTTTAGGTTAATCTTTGCATTATTTTTGATGATCTCCTGACGTCCCTTTGCACTGCCTGACGTCATTTTGTACTGAGGGCAAATGGCTGCTTTGTAAATAGTAATAAATTATACTGAATAGTAAAAAAAAATTATGGCTAAATTGTCCTAGTAATTTTCTTTAAAATAATTTTTTTAGGTTTGTAATGACTTCCTTAAACGATTTATGCAATAAAAAAATTCGTGCATATTCCGCATTAAAAAAAATCTTATTTGCTATGTCAATAAATCAACAATCGGTGTTTTGTTTTCATGAAATAGATACGTATGTCAAATACCATTCGGGATAAAATTTTGCAGACAAAATTTTTCTCTTGTATTATTTAAATTTGTTGCTTTTAGGCAATATGGCTCATGACATTTTATTTAAAACCACTCGACTGACGTCTCGTGGCTTTGTTAAAAATGCCATTCCCGAAATTACCAAGCAACAAACTTTCAAAGCAGTTGAAAAAATTTTGCGCCGAAATTCACTCTTTTATGATATTATATCTGAAAAAAAATTATGCCGAATTTTGCTACTTTTCTGATTACAAATAAATTACTTGTAGGTTGTATATTTGTCACAGATGCAGTATTTATGTCACATAGGCCCCAAGTTCAACGCCAGTGAAAACCGAACCAAAAAAAAACTGTAAAAAATTAATTGCATAATTATTACTTTTACTGGGAACTTTACTTTACAGGCACTTTACTAAGCTTAAAAGGCCGCTCTTTAAAGAAAACTAAGCTTTTCTTCTAATATACGCTGTATTGTTTTGAATAAAAAACCTTTAAATATTTTCTGTTACCATTAAGCCCAGGGACGAAGCAATGTTTTTATTCGACTATCTTACGTAAGCCCCAGGGACATTGACCTAAAAAAGAACAGAAAATTTAAATACGGAAATAAAATACTTTCAGTAGCATACGTTTTTTAAATTCCATTGTTTGTCGTCTTATTCGGTATATTTTTTTTTATATTTAAATCAAACTAAAATATTTCAAATTAAATTAGCAACACATTTTCTTTTTGTTTTAATTATGTTGGCAACATTTTTGTGTCAAATATTTTACAAAAAATATATGGTTACAACATACTGTCAGTGTTTGTCACACCTGAAAGTTTCTCCATTTTTATTTGCCATGTATTGGAAGCATGAGATATTATCTACATTACTGCAGAATAGGTAATAAAACAAATTTAACTAAGTCAATTTTTCTTGCTAACAGTGGTGAAGACAGTTTTTAATCCGAATTTTAAGGAAAACGTCATCAACTAGAGTTTCAAAAAAGTGAATACAGGAGGTGTCCAAAAAGTCTTAGTATTGGCAAATATCTTTGCTATTAATAAAGAAAGAAACACCAAATTTTAGGTATATCTTATTGGTTAATAAATCTACTTTTTCATGTAATTCTTGTAATCTGTAATGTAATCTTTTTTAAAAAATGCAAGCCTTCAAAAATTAGAAATCGTGAAAAAAATATAAATGTAAACCTTTATTTCTCTTGTTACTTTAAAAGTTGTTTAGAATGACCACCGTGAAGTTTTTGACAGTAATAAAGTCGATTTAGGAACTCGCTTCTCACATTTTCGAGAATATCAGGTGTTCTCTTGGCAGAGTTCCAAACAGGGGCGGCTTTTGAAATTTTAAAATTGTATATCTCTGTTGCTACTTCCGTGACCTATGCCAAGTTCAGGGGTTTTAATAGTGAGACGACTGGGAACGTTTTGGTAAAGAAAAAGATATTTTGCAATTTGCAAAAAAAAGTTAAAATTTTGCCGCCCTTAAAAAAAATGAACACGTTTAGGTATTTTATTCATTATTTTTTCTAAACAAATTTTACATAATCTTGTCGAAAATTTTTAAATTTTAAGAGAAAAAAAGTGTTAGTAGAAAGTTAGTCATTTTATTTTTTTTTTAATTATATTTAGGTTTAGGTAAATTCAAATTACTACAATTTTCTACTAACACATTTTTTCTCTTAAAACTTATTTTTTTTTTAAATTATGTAAAATTTGTTTAGAAAAATGAGAAATAAAATACCTAAACGTGTGCAGCAGCAAAATTTCAACTATTTTTGCAAATTACAAAATATGTTTATTCTTTCAAACCAAAACATTCCTAGTAGGCTCACTATTAAAACCCCCGAACTTGGCATGGGTCCCGTAATTAGCAACAGAGGTATAAAACGTTAAATTTCAAAACCCGCCCCTGGTTCCAAAATCGACTTTATTACTGTCAAGAAGTTCATGGTGGTCGTTTTGAACAACTTTTAAAGTAATAAAGAAATGAAGATGCTGACATTTTTTTTTCGCGATTTTTAATTCTTATAGGCTTGCCATTTAAAAACGAATTAAGATACGGACTCCGGGTTTGCGGTAAAATGTTTCTTTTTTAAAGGCCTGTAAAATTCCGATAAAAAACTTTTATTTTACTTTTAAAGGCAAAGGATTTTTACGAGAAATAGTGACCTAATACTTTTGAAACAAAGTAAATTACCGTTTTTAAATAAACTTTTAAAAACAGTATTCAGCCGCTGTGTTAAAAGAAAGGGACAAATTAAAATTTTGATTTCTTTAAAGCCGGCGCCACACATGCGGCTTTCGGTGAAAGGCGAGCGGTTACTCGGCGAAAGCCGCTTGCCTATCGGCGTTCGTCGCTCACTATTCCGGTTTCGTGTAGGTAACTTGGCGCGAATCAAAGGATCCGCTCTACATTCTCTCGTTAGTGACGAATAAACAAATGCCTGTATCAAAGCGCTCGCCTTTCGCCAAAATCCACTCGGCGAAAGTCGAATTTCTTCTTTCGCCGAAAGCCGCATGTATGGCGCCGGCTTAATGAATTAGACGTCTTTTTTATGTATATACACCAGAAGATCATTAGTTTTTTTATTGAGCTACAACAACTTAAAAAAACGAGATCGTACGCACAGAAAAAAAACTTTATATTCAAGAATAAAACATTCTACTTAGATATATCGCATACTTGTACATCCGCAAGATAACGCAAGATCACTTGTGGGGAGTTGTTAATCTCCTAAAATTTATTTGTAATTCTAGCCCGTAGGCCCTCTAAATTTTCACAAGGGGTTTTGAAAACTCCGTTTTTTGTGGCCATAAAAAATGTCGCACGGCTTGAGATCGCAGGACCGTGGTGGCCACCTAACTGGATTACGAGATTTTGTCTCTTAATTATTAGATGTAATTTTGTGGATACTATAGTGGATAAAAATATATTCGTTAGTATCCCTGTTGTTCACAATAATTAAATAAATAAATAAATATCGATTCGGTCTTCGAAAAATTCTTCCAAAAAATTTAAATTATCAAGAGTTACTTAAATTGGTGCTGCTGGAAGTAGCCTTGTCGCATCTCGTCATCGTCTTATGCATTTACAAAATTTTCAAAAATTTCATTAGGGTAGCGCGCCGAATTAAGAGTCCCTTAAAAAAATCGGCCTAATTAACCTTTTTTTCGATATGGCTGCCCACAAGACAACTTTCTGTGAATGCAAAGGCTTCTCTATAAAGAAATGTAGATTTTCAGAACTCCACATTCTCATTTGTTGAGAATTTACATAACCAGAGAAGTAAAACTATGCCACGTCAGTAAAAAATGTTTTTTTAAATATGTTTTTATTATGCAAATTACCCATAAACCCTCGGAAAAGTGCATTCGCTGCGGCTTGTCGTTTGGTAACAATTCTTGGACTGAGCTTAGACGATAAGCGTGCATATGCAGGTCACATTTCAGAATTGTATTGTAGGTTCCGTACTTCTTCTGTGCAGTAATGAACGCTTAATCCTACTCTTTTGAAGAACTATCACTATAGTTTATTATGCAACGCAATAATTGCTATTGATACACGAACATAAAGAAAGAAAAAAAATTAAACATAGCTTTTCGCTAACTGACTAAAGCTAAAGGGTCAAAGTTTAGGAAATTCTACACTGTTTCAAGAAGAACATGCACAAGGGATCCAAATACCTAAGTGCCTTAGGACATAAAGGCTCCTTAATTTCCATTGCCTATACGCACAAATACTTGTTGTAGACCGTCTTACTACCGCAGCTAACTTCGTTTGTGAGAAAATTAATTAAAGACTATGCACTAAATAGGGACAGAAATCTGAAAAGAACTTGAAATAGGAAAGTTTTGGCTCTAAAATGATACTTTTTTATTTAATTGAATTGCTAAAATATTGTTGTAAACTACGAATAAGGCATCCCTGAGCTCAATTTCACAGTGTAAATCTTAAATGATCCCCCCTTTATTTTAGAAAACAAAAACTTACAAAGAAGGTATGAAAATTTTCTAAAAACAATTTTTTTAAAATAGACTGATCAGCAATATTAACGCATCACTAGAATTTTGCAACAATTTTGGTATTATATTTCTTCTAAATCTATTGTGCGCCTAAATGATTTTTTTCCGTAAAAGTCTATTTTTTGTTTTTTAAGAATGTCATGACGAACGGTGTTGAAAGCTTTCGACAAATCATAAAAACCAGCATCACAATAATAGCTGTATAACTAACACATTAAGGTAAACGTACTGAAAGTATTGGATTATATTATTTTATTCTCATTGCAGGTCCGTTCCAGAAGTCTGAATCACTTAGATTCTCTGGAAATGCGACAGGCTGTACCCTCTACAAATGAGTCAACGCTAAAGGATTCTAAATCTGAACCTGATTGTACCAGACCTCTTCTGCCACCACCTGCAGTTCCAGCTCCTGCTGTAAAAAGTGAAACCCCTGTCCATTCGGTAACACACACCGATGGTCACTCTGCGGCTAGAAAGCACATGCTAAGTCGATCACAGGTAAGACCCAAATTATCTTATCTCTTTTGTAATTTACATATTACAAGTTAAGAAAACAAAAAAGTTGATCTTTACAGTCCACCGGTCCACCTCAAAGCTTGGACGTTGATGATGGAATTTATTTTCATTCTTTCCCAAGACGCGTTTTGATAGCTTTACGATTTTTGGACTCATATGGAGACAAGCTGGATAAAAGGGATTCGTAGCCGGACAACATTAGTATTAGTATAAAACAAAGTTAAAGCAATTTTTTATGGCCGACGATTGCGTACTGAAAAGCTTGATTTTAAGACTCTTAAAGGGAATTGCTTTCTTTGTGCAATCCAGCCTTTTTAACACTTATGTCGACCAAGACCGATTTTTCACCTACAAAAGATACGAAATTCAAAACCAACAGTTTTTAAACTTTGGGTCTTAAACAAATTAAACTTAGCACTTGGTCGAAATTCATCTTGTCCAAAAAAGAGTTTCACATAGAAATTTAAATAAAATTTTGAGTTACACTGAATTTCATACGAATTTATGAAAAGTGTGACGTATGCAAATTTTTCAAAAAATAATCGAAATGAAAAACATTTTTTTCTACTCATGTCAATAAAAACCTGTATTGTATGTTCAATAATAGATTCAGAACAAGGTACATTGTGGTTTACACCTATTCATTGTGCTTCAATCACCATGGTGATTGAACTACAAAGTTCACTTTGTGCACGTGTATTTTTTACAAAGGTGGCGTTGACAGGTGCCGCGTCAAAATTTTATAATTTCATTGACATTTTTTGACATCTTAAAAAGAAAAATATTACTAATCCCATTTTATTAACAGTAACATTCGTAGAAAAAGTATAGTGTAAAACTCGCATGGAATGACCATTTCCTACTCGTATGATTTGCAGCACTCGCCTGCGGCATCGTGCTGCAAACGTCATACTCGTAGGAAATGCATGTCATTCCATGCTCGTTGTACAATATACTATTTCAAAACACACGTTTCTAAAATATAATTTTTAAAAATGCATTAGAGTTGTAATCTCTTACATATAAGTACTAAATTTTATCAAAATCGGGCCAACGATACATGAGATATTTAAAGCGTTCCAGGTTTTTGTTACACCCTGTATTGTCGCGGTTATAATACTGGCTATATATTTATTTAGGAGTCAGAGTTTGATAGTATACAGGAGATGTTAATGAAAAAGACAGAAAAAAACCAAGGAAGCCCACTAAAGGCGACTATGCAGGCTTGTTGAGGTTTGCTCAGAATATTTTATTATTATTATTAATTTCGAAGTTATAGAGCCAAAATTATATTTTTAAAAAACTGCATTCTCGAAAAATATATTTATGAAGAATATTTTTTAAATCATTCGAAAAAAGATATTTTCAATAATTCTATTATGAAAAAAATATAAAAAATGAATCATTTTTCTTAACAAGACATAAAAATTTAAATCTCATTCACAGAGAATTAATTTTTAGTTGCAATTTAAGTAGCTCCTAATTTACTTTTAAAATAAACCTCAGAAATGACGCTCGAAAACCAAGCAGGCCGAGGAAATAAATTAAGTTGAGGCGCTAACACATTTTCTTTGATTTATCCTTTTAAATATACCGCTTTTCCAGGAGATAAATTTTCCTTTTCTAATTTATTTACCAATAAGCCAGAATGAATAAATTAAGTTGTCCGCTGATTAAGGAAACTACTTTCAGAAATGAAAAATTGTAGAATTAGCAACAAGTCTGGTATATTTTTATAAAATATATATGAACATTAAAATGCCCTTAGTAAAATTTGATATAAAATAAATAGATATTAAAACACATGTCCACTGTGGGCCTTTTTTTAAAACTAAATAACTTTTTTGTGTTACAACCGATTTTAATAAATTTTGTGTCTAAAGATGGAGTAATTAATTTTTTGTAGCAAGTAGCTGAGCAGCAATAATATTACAAAGCCAAAATTGTACAAATCCTACCTAATCACTACCTTCAGTTAAAACGTATTGAAGTTGTATCCACTCCAATAGGGAATATGCATATTACCCAAACAAATCTGAAATATTGGTTTTATATTCTCTACATACATTGGTTGCTGTTATACTTTTATTTTGGTCTTTATTAACAAAAAAAAAGAATTTTCTACTGCAAATTTTCGCGCGAACTTCGAAACCTGTAAAACGTGACCCCATTGGCTGTGTCGTCAAAAGTTTTTTATGACTCATAATGAGTACAGGGCGAATTCCAGTGTTGTAGGGTCATCGAAAAATCAGTAAAAATGCCATTTAATGCGTAACTCATCCAATTGCATCCAGTGCAATCCTTGCACTTAGTAGAAGGTTTCTGAAATCTTATTTATGTATATTTAAAACCGAAATGGGCTCAGGAACATTTTAATTTTGCAACAAAAACTGGCTTTTTTGCGAAATTTTGACAGATCATATCTTAATAATATCAAGTAAAACTGAAATTCTTTGTTTTCATGGCAAATTTAATTCAATAATTTTCAGATTTTGCATGTCCCCGATGCAAATAAACCTATTTATGTATAACTTTAACGAACAAATAATCGATTTTAATTGGTGGGAGGTATTCTTAGATAGTTAGCGGATCAAATAAACCCAAAAAGAATCAGTATATACGGAAAATAATGTGAAATATCGTCGGTTTAAATAGAATTTGTCGGAAAAAATCAAGAAAATTCAGTTTTTACCCCTTAAATATGCTCCTGGATGACCCATTCAGTATTCATTTTAAAATGTGATTATTCCATTATAAGATAGCGTTGAAAAGTTGAAAAAAAGTTAGATAGGAAAAAATACAGAGTGATTCAAATGTACCGTGGAGGGCAAAAAGTCAAATAATCGAAATTTAATCGGCGATTGCTCCCTTCGTATAAATAATTAAGAAACTAAAAAATATGAAAATCATGTATTTCGACTAGCTCTTTCCGGTGACGTATACGGGATTTTAATTTTGACCCCACAAAAATTAAAAACCGTGAAATATTTGGATCAAAAATCGAAATTTACAGTTTTCCCAACTATATCCATTTTCCAGTGATTTTAGGTTTAGGTAAATGTATTGCAAACAGAAAGTGTTTGATATTTTAAAATTTGACTTATGAATCCGGTGTTTGATCCGACGGATTTATTTTCGAGTTATTAGGTACCAAAGAGTGGGGTCTGCAAATGACATTTTTCGACCTAAAAAATTTTAAAGGAATTACTTTCCATTTTCCGATCCTCACTAGTTCCAATAGAGTTCTGAAGCTCCGGGGCTTCTAAAACCTCAGAAAATTTACATCGATTTAATTCACTTTTGCGATCTTTACCCGATTTTAACGAAAATCGCGGAAATTTGGACTTTGACGTTTAATAGCTTCCAAACGAAACATCCTGTAGAACTGAATTTGCCAGTTGCACTATTCCTCTATCAACCCAAAAAATCCGATTGCTCCCCCTCTGACTGTTTCCGAGAAAAACAAGCATGTCCGGCTTTAGTTAAGCTTTACGTTAACATGCAGATTGGCACTTATTTTTGCTGATGTCCTGACGTCATTATGCACACAGGACAAATGGCTAATTTTTAAATGGTAATAAACTATGCCGAAAAGTAAACATTTTTTTTTACGAATGTCAATAAAAACCTTTATTGTATGTTCAATAGTAACTTCGGAGCATAGTGCATTGTTTTTTACACATTTTCATTGTGCTTCAATCACCATGGTGATTCAACTACAAAATTCTCAATGTGCACGGGTATATTTTTACAAAGGTGGCCACGTCAACACGCCATAGTAATCGCATAGCAACGCATACAATGCAAATAAAAAGTAAATGACAATTATTATTTTGACAGCTTAAAAAGAAAAATATTACTAATCCCATTTTATGTAACAGTAACATTCGTAGAAACAGTATAGTGTAAAACTAACATTTTCCTACTTTTCCTACTCGTATGATTTGCAGCACTCGCCTGCGGCTCGTGCTGCAAACGTCATGCTCGTAGGAAATGCATGTCATTCCATGCTCGTTGTACAATATACTATTTTTATAGAAAAAAACATCATAGTAATGCTGGAGCAAAAGGAAATCTAATTACAGACACGTAAATGCCTGCATTTGAATTGAAGGTGAATTATTCCTATTCATGATAATGGCTAAGTGTGCTTTGAGGTAAAATGCAATTTGTTTAGCATATTTGAGCGGGAAGAATATTTTTAATACTTCTGAAGGGTAGTCCTCTAATGTCTTTTAAATATTACTTGACCTAAACTTAGCCACTGCAAGTAGATTCTTTTAAAATATTCCTTGGATGTTAGATGCATGTAAATTTTACCCAGAAGCTTTTTAAAATACATTTCAAAGTAAAATATTGAAATTGAAGGGTGTAACGCAAAATGTGCTTAACTCACATTTGAAAACTTTAATGACAGTAGCGCCATGTGTGTAATTTAGGCACATTTTACATTATAGACCCTTCAATTTCAGTGTTTTACTTGGAAATGTAAACAATACATTGTGTATTTTAAAAAGCTTCTTGTTTAAATTTACATGCATCTAACGTCAAAGGAATATTTAAAGAAATCAAAAGACGCTTCATAAATATTAAAAATATTCTTCCCGCTCGAATAAGCCAAACAAATTGCATTTTACGTCAAATGTCAAGTGCACACTTGGCCATTAGCATGAATAGAACTAATACACCTTCAACTCAAATGCAGGCATTTTACGTGTCGGAAATTAGATTTCCTTTTGCTCCAGCATTACTATGATTTTTTTTTTATGAAAAGTAACTATGTTTTCCTGATTGTCCTGATACGTGTATGAAGTGAGAAAGAATAGCGACAGAGAAGACTTTCTTGTCTAATAATAATGCAACTGGAGTGGATTCAAGTTCAATGTATTTTAATTAAACTTGAAATAATTGAACTCTAAAAAACGTTAAGAATACCGGAATATACATAAGTCTAATGAACCACATCTTAAAATTCTTTTTAAAAATAATCCACCAAAGAAAATACCAAAACCGTACCAAGAATACACTGGACAAACGCAGTTTGGTTTTAGGAATGGTCTCGGAACGAGAGACGATCTATTCTCCATCCGTGTTCTCTGTAAAAGATATAGGGACGTCAATTCTGACGTCTATCTATGCTTCACATAGACTTCCAAAAAGAATTTGACCTGGTAAAATACGAAAAATTAATGGAAATTCTACAAACCTGTAACATAGATGGCAAGGATCTACATATAATTACGTGTCTAAAGAAATAAAAATAGAAAAAGGTGTACGGCACCTTTGCTGTTCAGCGTTTATTCGGAAGAAATCTTTAATAAATCACTTTCTGACACAGAAGATGTAGTAACAGTTAATGAAATACGTATAAATAACCTCCAATACGCAGATGACACTCTCGTCATGGCGGATAGCGAAGAAGGCCGCCAAAGGCTTATGGACCGAATTATAAACGTGTGAGGAATATTTGCGACGCACGTTGTTCAAGAAAAAAGTGTTTGGTTAAAAACTGTCAAAGATACTATGATGAGTATCATTGACCAAATACTTACCGCTTAAAGCTTGGAAAGAACATTAAAAAAAATTCAGGAAGATACTCTAAGAGAGAAACCGAAACAGCAGGGTGTTCTGTGTGAAGCCAGGTGTAGTAGAGCGCGTGCAAATTAGCCCTCAGCTCAGTTAGCCGGAATAGGTTCGATTGGACGCCACCAGTTTTTTACACCGACACGCATAGGGCGCAGTGAGCTGCATAAAAAAACAACTTAAATACATATAACCCTATATACATTTATTTGTACATAAAAAAAACTTCCAGGTGTTTACAAATATAGTTGTTCACAAAGAGGTAAGAAAATTGGGCGATTTTTGCCCCTCGCAAAATAAATAAATTAATTACAACTTCCTGAGGAAGTCTGTCCTCATACGCAAAAAAAGAATATAGGCTGGCTCCTTAGCCCCTACTGAATGCAATAGGGAGGCTTCTTTACGCCCAGCGGATAAGAAGTAGGGATGCTTTGTAGCCCCCACGGAAGACCCTAGGAAGAAAACAATTCCCAGAAGTTACAGCAATTCAAAAATCTAATTAATAATATATATATATATATATATATATATATATATATATATATATATATATATATATATATATATATATATATATATATATATATATATTTGAAGTTACGTTAGTAATTAAAAATAAAAATCAGAAGTTACGTTAATAGAAAAGATCACTATTCGGAGAGAAACAATTTACTGGAACTAAAGCGCCGAAATTTAATTAATTTTTTATTAATTAATTAATTAATTTAATATTAAAAGAGAAAGTCATCGGCTTGAACAGAATCGCAAAATTTAGATAAGTAGAAAAATATTTAAAAATAAGAAGCCACGCCAATATAAAAAACTACTGATAAAAGAGAAAGTAATTACTTGCAAAATTTAAACGAGCTTAAGATAAAATTAAAAAGTCACTTTAACAAACAAAATAAATTATTACTCAAGGACATCGATAACTAAATTGAATTGTACAGTTCCGTGATACTTTAACGATAAACGTTAATATTTACAAAGAAATAAATGTTCATTAACTGACCAGGTTTAACGCTGTATTATGCTATCTTACATTAACAATAAAAATAATAAAGTAGGTACAACAAAAGAAAAATAATTGATAATTAAATCATAAGTTTACGCAAGATTGCAGGTATAAACAAAGAAAAAGGCTTAAGCGAAGACAGTAAAAATAACTAAAAATTGAAACCTTGACTTAAAATTTAAATGTTCAAGCAATATTCAAAGTAAAAGAAAAGCTTAAGCGAAGCCAACAGAATGAAAATAATTAAAACTTTAACCCCTACTGTAGCTTGACCCAAAAGCGAAGCGTTCGGTTCTAATATCAATGTAAGATAACATAAGAAAATAGAGGCATATATGGAGAAACCGTTTAAATAGAAATAATCAAAAATACACCGCCTATGTACACAAGGATTCAATTAACAGCAAATATATAGCTACCATCAAAGCAACTACTTAACTACTCAAAAGCAAACAGCATGATATATAAAAAAATGGATAATAAATATATACAAGCGACTACGTAGCTAAACTACCCTAGGTTCCAAGCAGTACGGTATAATAAGAAAGGTGTAAAATGTGTATGAGCTTAATAAGTCCAATAATAGTCAAATGACAAATTGCAAATAAAATAATAGGTTAATTAACCCCTCTTAAAACATAAAACTATTCTTTCACCAATCGTTATAGCAAAAGTAACAATAAATCTAAACTTCCCAACTTCATAAATATATACCCGAAACTTCAAGCTCATAGGCCTTTTAACTTATAAAGGGAAAAAAATTATTTGGCGGCACTTATCCCGAATATAAATTACATTATAAGCTTTCTGGACAGGCTGGCGACCGTTAATAATAGCAAATTAGTATATTTAGAATACTCTTATCGCACAGCCTGCACCTCTGTACCCCAAGCTCCCCCATTAACAAATTACCGTTTGAAATTAGGATTAGATAGCCCACTGCAAATGATTCAATAAAACAAAGTTGATAAAAAAACTTGTTTGTACTACTGTACATTAAAAGATTCTCGCCATAACTTATAGATTGTACTAGCTGAACATGCAAATCAGGTAAAGTAAAGTTAAAATTAAAGCAATTGAGAAGTTAGATTATTATAATTCAAACATCACATAGCACACAGCTGCCCCAAAAACTAGCCTGAGAAAATAAGATTGTGAAGCAGAATTTTCGATAACTATTGACCGCTAAAATTTTAATTATAATGTATGGGCGTAAAACAGGCAAACATGTATCTAAGAAAAGGGCATGGCCCTAAACAAAAAATTTCAAGGGTTAACTTACCCCTTCAACAAGGAGGGCTCGAAATTCCAAACTCCACGGACAAAACACCAAAAAGAAGCAGCTACCAGCGGCTTCCAAGACGTGAGGCCGATGTTGATGGCTGATAAAAGTAAAAGAAAGAACACCTTTAGACTTGAAAATCTACCACGCACGTGGCATCACGATGCAGACTAGCAAAAAACATATATATATATATATATATATATATATATATATATATATATATATATATATATATATATATATATATATATATATATATATATCTATATATATATATATATATATATATATATATATATATATATAAAAGAAACCAGGCTCACCTGATTATCGAACGACGTCGCCAATAAATCCTGCTCTTGCAGGTCAAATTCAGCAAAAGAACCTTAACCGCAGTCTCAGGACTAATCCAACACTTGGGGCCCCAAACTGACCCAAAAAAAAAACAAAAACCGAGACTGCGAACGGCTACCTTCGTCGACAATCAAGTTGGAAATGTTCCCTCGTGGACCGGCGAATCAAATGATATTGCCATCCCACCACCGACACATAACAAAATGGTGTCCGTCAATTTCCGTTCTGCCCTGACAAACCAAAAGGAACTCTTCCCCACAAACCTGTGGCCTTAACTACAAAGCGACAAATAACCGGCCTACCCACGCGAAAATGCTCAGTTGCTGTGGGACAAATTTTAAACTTACGAAGCGGCAACGCTGGAAACTTTCATAGTGCCAGCTGTCAGTCAAAAAAGGGGTTCTAACCAAAGTTAACCCATTTCTAGAATTTCAACAAATTCTATAGAAATTAATGCCGTTTGAATAATACTGATATACAGAATAATACAGAAACCAGGACAGTACAGGCAACGCGATCAAAAGCCTTACAAATTGAGGGCGCTTCAATGTTGGAAGAGTATGTAAACAAGGAAAAAATACAAGTAGGTATACCCATAAAATTCAAATTCTAAAATCACGTTAGCATAAATAGACTAAGGGCGACTTGTCTATACACACAGGGTGGACTTTAAGCAAGGCAAAAAAAGAACAAAGTTCATTAAACGCAATCGAACAAAAGGAACATTAAATTGAACTACGGGCCATGAAGGATGGACATTGGACCGCTGATTTGGGCAATCAAGATGGGCAGGGAGTAACTTGGGACACAGGGCAATGCAAGCCCGCCCAGTGTAAGCATGAAAATTCAGCTTCTTATTCAAGGTAAATTATTAAGTAAAACTAAACAGGCAATCGCGAATAAAATTAATTAGTAAACACATACCCAGACAATGTGGCAAAAATGGCCTGTCACATATTGCATGAAACTAAATACGAAGAAAACAAAAACAATGGTCGTCAGTAAAAATCCTAACAGCTAACCAACCGGTGCTGAAAAGGGTATCCAAAATAACATACTTAAGTAGCATAATTAGTGAAGATTGGGATCATTCTGTCGAAATACGCTCAAAAATTGAAAAAGATTGAGCTTAAAAACAAGAACAAGAGTGCTAAAATGCTACGTATTTTCAGTAATGCTATATTATTATGGTATAGAAGCAGCAACATAAAAAAGCAACTCAACAAAAAATAGAATCACTCGAGATCTGGTGCTACCGCCGAATGTTGAGTTCCGTGGATATCGCATACCACACAGGAAGAAATACTAAACAGGATCGGAAAAGAAAGAGAATTAATTCTAACCATCAAAGAAAGAAAGAGCAAATATTTCGGAGACATTGTGAGAAACAAAAAATACGAATTCCCACAATATAATTGAAGGAAAAATAAAGGGTAAGAGAGTACCAGGAAGACGCCGCAACTCTTGGCTTAAAATCTTAAGGACCAGTATGTCATCTGCTGAACTGTTCAGGGCAGCAATCGATAAGATCAGATGCGCTAACGTGATCGTCAACGTCTTGAAAGGATAAGGCACACTAAGAAGAACAATATTGCTGCTCAGCTACTTGCGCTAGAAAAAACCAATGACTTCCTCTGTAGACACATAAAAAGACATTATTTGTCAATGAAATCAAAATTTGTGCTTCTTTGCCTTTAAAAATGTGCCCCGCAAAATATTTCAAGCTTATCAAAGCTTGTTCCCAAACTCTAAGTTCGACAATTCGCCATTGAGCATTTAGATGGCACTTATGATAGGTACTTAAGTGACCACTTACAAATTTTTTAGTTATAGATCACATGATCAACACATTTGACTACCCCGATAGGAATTGCTGAACGAACTGAATAATCAACGCGTTCAGCTTTTCAATTTTGCCTTGTTATTAATCTGACTTCATTCTCAAAATGAGAAAATGACTCGTTATCGTGTGCCAAAATGCAAAGAAATAGGAGTCCACGATACTGTGGTATTTCATATATGTTAGGCAATTGCCTAAGGATGAAAAATTAAAAAGATTGTGGTTAAAAACTACGCGAAAACGTAAGAAACTTTAAACTTAACTTTAAACTTAAAACTTTATACCAACGAACAGTTCTAGATCATTTCACCGAAGATGATTATAGGAAAATAATTAATTACACAGGTATTGATACTTTTCTTTCGTTAAACTGTACATAGTTATAATTGTTATTCGGATTTTTCGTATACAGGGTATTATTGAAATGGTTTAATTTATTTGAATGGGTAGCTCTTGTGGCACTCTAGAGACAAACTCAATACTTTTTTTGTTTAATCGAACTAAAAATCGAAACTAAAAAAATGTGTCTAACCCCCGAAAACCTGACCATACGCGCGCCCACACATGCCCACTCATATTGTTTTAAATTTGTCCAACAATAACCTATTCATAATTTATAATTGCCAAAAGCACATTATACTTTAAAAAAAATGACTTACGTGAAATAAGATATTACTTTTCTACGTATTTAAAAATGTATAAGGTATAGGATGTATTTTTCCAAAAGACATAATTTCTGTATAGGTTTTTTAATATCACACACCATTTAACATGTAAATAAAATAAATCCATAACCAAGCTTCGTAAAAGTTCTTTCTGCGACGCTTCTAAATTTGGCTGCACCACATAAAAACAGTAAAAGCATTCATTTATTATTTATTTTTTTGGAAGGTTTCTACCTTCGGTATTATTATTCGCATAAAAACCGGGTATCGTCACTATTAAACAGCAAAATTGTGAAAAATTACCTACATAATTCTTCCCCATATAGTTTTCGACAACTACAAATTATATCTTATTACTCTTATCTCGCTCTTCCTTCCCTGTCCCTGTCCTCCGTCTCTTTTCTTGTTTCAATGCTGATTTTCAAATCAGCTGATCGACCGATTTCCTAACTACCGTAAGTAGGGAGATTGTGCAAGAAGAAATTGCGGACACGTTTACCCATAAACGATAAAATTTAGAGTGGTATTTTGAGTTTTTACCTCATTTGCTAAATGAATTTATAAGCCTACCATAGATTTTGAAATTTTTTAAAATTTTTAGCTCTTTCGTGTAATAGAAACTCCACTTTAAATTTTATCATTCATGGGTATGCAATTGCTAGTTGAAAAATCTCACTATGAAGTGTTATTTGGGTTGCCTATGCTTTCTCGCAATGTTCATGTTTATTAAAACTAGGCGTTTCCTTCAATAAATAAATAAATTTGTAGTTTTCAGTTTTTCGATAATGCTGATAGTAAAAAATACCGTGGATTCTTTTAAGCATTATATTTAATTAGTTAATGAAATGTTTTTTCAATAATGGCTATGTTTTGTTAGTACTGCTTAGATGTGTTAGGTTTAATGTAAAAATACTTCTAAGGAAATTTAATTTTACAGACATTTTACTTTGAAAGTAACAAGATCATTAGTTTTTAGTTTTGAATAGTGCGGGTAGTGACAAAATAGGGTGTATTTTAAAGGGATCTTAACACAAAGGTAACAATAATATTATTTCGTATGGTGACTTGTTACATACAAAAAATTATTTATATAATTTGCAACTTAGTCGCAGTGGAATGTCGTCGAGGGGGCTATGGGGCGCAACCCCCCCCCCCCCAGCCCTCGTCGTAACGGCGCCCACGCGCCCTCACGGAGATTAACTGCCTACTATGACCACATACTCTCCAATACAAGGAAAGTAACTTACGGCGCCCCCTGGTGATTCACTGCCTACTATGACCACATACTCTCCAATAAAAGGAAAATAATTTGGCGACCCCAAATCATTGTGCCCCCTCGGCCTCTAAAGGCACGACACGCCACTGCTTATTGTGCCATTTATGAATATTTTTCTTTGATCTGATTTATACCAGGATTTACCAGTTTCAATATATGCAGTGAATTTCATAACAACCTGTATATTTCTAATTTTCTTTCATTGAGAACTTGTTGAAGTTCTTTTTTCACAGAAACTAACCCCTTGTCTCTTTAAATCAGCTTCAAGTTCACTCCCGTTCCAATAATAATGCATACCCGTGACTATCAAAATTACAACAGAATAATTATGGAAACTGGTTTGAATATGGAAAACAATCCACTTTAAGCTTAAATAAATAAAATAACAGCTAGGAACAAGCTGTAATGGCGCCATCTGTTTGAGTTTGCATTTGTCTTTCCCCTTTGGAACTTTTGATTGTCAAATTAGACCGGTCTAGCGATAAGGAATCTGGCAGTAATGGTTGTTATTTGAAATCCTAATGGCAATAGAGGCAAAACAATATTCAAAAATTCATTTAGTTCTTTATTTAGTTTAATATAGCATTTAACTTAAAATTTTGATGTAATTTTAGTTTGAAAGTAAATTTTAGTAACACTTCCGTTTAAATCTGAAATAACATAATATTATTAGCTAGTTATCCTTAAGCAACAGACTTAACAATGCTTAAACAGAATTTTATTTACATAAAATTAACCAGTATATTTATTGATGGTCGATATGTCATTTTCCATCGCCAATTTCTCGAAAGCTATCTAAGATAGCTATAGGGTGTGATAAATGTTGTATGTTGCGAGACTTTCAGTTACGTATATGAGTATGTGACATATTTTCAGATTGATAAACTAAACTAAAATAAACGCCATTACTGTTCGTTGATATCTGCAGAGGCATTTCTCTATTGAGTATAACAGAAAAACTATACAAGAATATCTTAACAGAAAAATTAAAAGAACTAGAGGAAACTCAAAATGGATTTAGACCCAGAAGAGGAATATAATAAAGCAACTAATAGAAACAATAATAGAAGATGAAACAATGTAGGTACCTCTGATAGATATTTCCAAAGCATCTGATTCAGTAGAAATGAATGAAATATGGAAGATACTAGAGAAATGAAAGGTAAATAAGAATTTAATAACAAATATAAAAAGCTTATACAATAATAACAATAATTACATAAGAACAAAGAATATTCTGTCCAAAACATTTAACACCAGGTTCGGAGTAAGACAGGGAGGTGCACTGAGTCCCTCTTGTTCGCCGTCGTTATGGATTGCATCACGATACACTTACAAGCATAATAAAAAAAATGTGATAAGAAGGTAAAGAAAACAGCATGGGGATTCATTAACCTAGAAAAACTGATAATTATCCACTTAGTTCAAATGATTTAGTTTTAATAAATAAAAGAAGACATTCAGTATAACGTAAGTATGGAACGAAGAGCTAAAGAAACATAATCTAAGTAAGAGAAACCTAAAAGTTTTCCATTTTATTATATTTACGTACGTACAGTACAACCATATAATTCAAGAACTTTGTAATTCGAAAGGAAGGGGCATTTTGGAAAAACAAATATATTTAAAAAACGTAAAAAGATTACATTCGAAATTAATAAACCGTATATCCCTTTATCAGGCTTCGATTCCATATTTACAATATAATCATAATCCACATATAAATAAGCATAACATTAAAAAAGTGGTTAAACTCCTGTTGCTTAATCACTAAGATGATGTTTAGTAATTTTATGTAGGAACGAACATCTGTGTAAACATCTAACGCCAGATAATATAATACAGAATCTGGCTTAATTTCACGTGTTGGGATCTTAACAGTGCATTAAACATGACATAGTGGCATTTTAACACCGTACCTATCCGTATAATATATTTATGAACAAGCTGTATGCAAACTGGATGACTATTGTTCTGACTTTGCTTACATACCGCTAGAGTTTGTACGGTTAAGTCTGAACAAATATATTATTTTTAATATTTTCATTTTCATTATTCCTCTCTCAACCTTGAATTACGTGTCAACAGATTTCCTTTCTCTTCTCTTTAGAGCCCCACGGTACATTAGTGCCTAGGCTTGAAATCTACGTGGGCTGTCTCAGATAAAAAAATATATCAACAATCAATGAAGTCTACTTGTCAGGGGTACATATAAATACGTAAAATTGAGAATAAATTCTCTAAACCACCTGAAAATTCCTTATACAATAAGGATTTGAACAAATCATGGTAAAACAGCAATTCTCCGGGCTATATGCTCCTCCGAGCGCTGGATTACATACCAAAATTTGCCGTATTTTGACTAACACTGTTAGACAACAAAATACTTGGTTTGACTGCAAGAAACTACCAGGAAGAAGGAAGCTTTTTCTTTAGTTAGGATGTCGATACCTTTAGTTCTCGTCAGTACAGGATAAACGAACATACCTACCTTCCGAAACAGCATATCCTTAAAGCTAACCATGTCGTACTGCATACGCAGTATAACTGAAACTGCTAATGGATGGCGCTACCTGTGTTATACTGCTTATGCAGTACGACATGGTAAGCTTTAAGGATATGCTGTTTCGGAAGGTAGGTATGTTCGTTTATCCTGTACTGACGAGAACTAAAGAGTTCGAAACCGGTATGCAGGTATCGACATCCTAACTAAAGAAAAAGCTTCCTTCTTCCTGGTAGTTTCTTGCAGTCAAACCAAGTATTTTGTTGTCTAACAGTGTTAGTCAAAATACGGCAAATTTTGGTATGTAATCCAGCGCTCGGAGGGGCATATAGCCCGGAGAATTATTGCTGTTTTACCATGATTTGTTCAAATCCTTATTGTATAAGGAATTTTCAGGTGGTTTAGAGTTTTAGAGAACTTATTCTCAATTTTACGTAAAAAATATATGTATACCCTAAATTTAACAAATTTATTAATACTCCCTCTGTTTGTTTTCCTTTATACAGTAAAAGAATTGCGGGCATGTTTTTCGGTAATATGTTACACCATCCTCTAATTGGCATCAAAGCGGTCGTAGAGAAAAAACTTCAAGGGTTGTAAAATATTGTTGGGTAAACCGCACACTTAGAAAAGGATCAGATCTGGTTAAATAAATTTTGCGTTTGTAATTTATAGGCTTTTCAGAAAATAAAATTGTGTAATACTTGGACGTAAAAGTAAATATTGGATTACACAAGATATTTTAACAAGTAATACAAATGATTTTTGAAACCATTTAGGATTTAAAAATAAAAAATACTTTTAATTTAAGACTGAAACAGGAACTGACGTGAGTGTGCAGTAAATAAATTACAGTCCAATAAAGATCTAGTTATTTTAAAATAAATATTTCGATGCCCTATTATGGATATTAAAAAAAACTTCTTATAGCTTGGTTGTGTTGTTCTTTTACTATCTTTATCAAATCTATTTAAAAAACTTCTTATTTTTTTCCCATTTTATATCCTTAACGGACAGTTTTGATTTTTGCAAGATGCCTGTTCGTGACCAATTCGCTGTGCCGTATTGTTCCATCTTACTTTGATTTATTTTTAAAAGAATCTTGTGACACTATAACAATTATGAATTGTAGTATTAAAATATTTTCAAGGAAAAAATAATAATACAAAACTGAAAATGTTGTTTTATATTTATGTTGTTGATTGGGTTCCATCTTTCAAATATTTGGTGATAACAGTTGATTCTGAATTCTAATAATCACTATGAAGCTATATCAAAAATTGCAAAAAATAGTAAATTATTTTAAAAGGATCATCGAAAACTTAAGTTTATTTTTATGAAAAAAAATTACAGTACTATAATCTTGCACACTTGAAACTGTAACAATCGAAGAATAACCGATTCGCTCTTCGCAGCAACAGAAATTTGTGGTTAAAATATTTAGCAGTAACAACACAGTACAGCCATTAATGAAAGAAAGAGGACTCAACTAATAATTAAAATTAACAAAAGTTAAACACAAATATTCCACGCTATTTTATCACTATCCGCCCTATTAAAAACTAAAACTAATGTTTTTGGTACTTTTAGAGTAAAGTCTGAACAAACAAACACTCACAAAACAGTAGGTGAGTATAACCAATGTAAAAAACATTCCACTATGTAACTAATTAAAACACAATGCTTAAAAGAGTCCAGGTATTTTTTTACCATCAACACTTAAAAACTAAAAAGTTATTTATTTATCAAACAACACAACAACATTATAGGTATGTCATTGATCCTTGCCTAAATAAGTTATTTGACCCTTTATTTAACAAAAGATAGGCAACCCAAAAAAAAACCACAAATAGTAATAATTGTTCATGCATAAGAGTAGTTTTCTGGCGCATCCGCCAATTTATAATGTGTCTGGTTTTTGCTTATTTTAAAGTACTCTACTACATAGGCAACAATACAAATACGCGTTATATTTTAAATACTAGTGGGAACACTTTACCCGAGAAGGTGATCGGGAAAAAATATCATTTCCCGATCACCCAATGAACAATTAGTTTAAATTTCTTCAAATCCATTTTCTTGTATTTTTTGACCTTAACTATATTCTCACCTTTATAACCTGAAATGAAATAAGACTTAACTTTTTTTCTTTAGGTATAGAGCACTTTATTTTGTATATTTAAAAAATTAAAAATTTTTACATTTACATTAAGTTACATTACCTTATTCTTGAGGTACCCCGTATGGGTAAAAATAAGTTTGATATATCGAGAATTGGTTTGGAGACAAGCAAAAGCTAACCTTAAATGGAAAACTCTGAGAAATACATAATAAAAAAATGTCCCTTTTGTTAAGACATATCGGGCACACACTGTATATATAATATATATATATATATATATATATATATATATATATATATATATATATATATATATATATATATATATATATATATATATATATATATACTTTTTAACAATCACAGAACATCCATGGTCAAAGCGAGATTCCAACCCGCGACCTCTCGGTGCTGGAGCCGTACCAACTCGGCCACCAACGGTCCCTGTAAAATATTTCATAATTGCTTTAATATTTTCAGCATGATGTACTATCGATGTACATTCATTGCCAGTAAAATTGTATATTTAATTCACAATCTAAACGTTTCTTAATGGATGTTTTTAGAAAGCAGGTACTTAGACTGTGAAATAGCTGTATGAATTTTTTGTTCACTGGTACCTTAATGTAAGCCCAAGCACACTGGTATATAGTCCGTGTAGGCTTATTTAATTTACTTTTATTGCCTTCTAGCCCCAGGAACGTTACGGTCTGCGTTTAAAAAATTTATTGGCTTCCATAATACCATAAAAGCAACATTAGGAATCTGAACATGACGTACTTTTTTATTTATTGATGTGGCTATTTCATAACTTTTAATAAAAATCTAAATTATTTGAATTTAACATGAGCTACCCGTAATCCCAGAATTACAGGACTGGCCTGACCAAACCTTACTTGTTCCAGATTTTACTGAATAAGGATGTTAACGTCCAAATTATCCGTACCGTCTGGAATTAACATAAACTCGGTTAACTCTGAAAAGTTTGTTGCGATCCGGTGAGATAAGCACTGAGCTTCATATGCATTCAAAACACGGTCGTTTATATTCATACATAAACACCGTATGCCAGATAATACACCAGAATATCATGGGAATTTTAGTTTAATCATATAGGTCTGAATCTTACCAGTTCCACTGCATTAAACATCACGTAATGGGAATTTAACAACATATCTCCTTAAGCATCATGTATTCGCGTAAAATGTACGCAAGTTAAATGACTATTGTTTGATGTTGCTCTTCTAGAGAACTTGTAGGCCAAACAACGTAGAATATTTACCAGCTACCATAAAAACATAATATAACTTTGTTGCACTTCCGAATCATAAAATTTAATGCCCTCAATAGACTGTTCGTATACTTGGTGTTATAAATGTTAGCCTTATTATTAGAATCGATCAAATTGTAGTAAAGAGGCGTTTTTTGTTGCTAAATTTTAGATAAACCATTCGGAGTTAAACAAAATCTGATGAAATTTCGTATTTAATTTTTTGGCAACTTCATGTACTCTGATACACATTTTATTAATACAGTTACAACATGAGAGTATTTGATACATATTTTATAGGTAAATTTCTTCTACCCTTCTTCCTATCACGTTGTTAGTAAAACAAGAGAAGAACAAATTAAATTAAGCGTCAGATATGAAAAAGAAATAATTGTTTTAGTACTATTCGTCTAAATCAAGATAAGATGAAATTTGACTAAAAGTACTCCAAGGAATAATTAGTTGCATTCTGGAACTAGTCAGCTATTCGAAAATACAAATAAATATCCAGTAAGTACTAAAAGACACTTATTTTGCCCTTTTATAAATTCCAACAAAGTAAAATCCTAAAATTTCTGTTTAAAGAACTGGTATTTTTTTATTTCGAAAGATTATTATTCAGCATCCAATTACATAACCCTGTATATTTGTAAGCATCATGTATTAACGTAGGATGTATGCAAGTTTAATGACTATTGATTAATGTTGCTCTTCTAGAGAACTTGAAGGCCAAACAACGTAGAAGATTTATCTACTACCATTAAAACGTAGTATAACTCTGTTGCATTTCTGAATTATAATATTTAATTCTCTCAGTACGTATACAAGGTGTTATATATTTTAGGCTTATTATTAGGATCTAATCAAATTGTAATAAAGTGGCGTTAAATGCTAAATTTTAGAAATAAAATTTTCGGAAATCTCTGTTGAAATTTCGTGTTTTAATTTTGTATGCTATTTATTTAAATTTATAAAAACAGGATCGTGTTAGACAGGATGGTACTAGTTTAAGTCCATTGGGTATTTGTTTGGATACAACCATCATGTCTTACCTTTTATATTAGTTAATTGTTATCAATTCCAAATTATAAAAAAATTACACATTTCTTCCTATATACAAATACCACAAAAAAAATCGCACCTTCATGTACTATGATAAACACTTTCTTATTACAGTTACAACATGACTGTATTTGATACACATTTTATAATTAAATTTTTTCTACCCTTCTTCCTATCACGTTGGTAGTTAGACAAGAGAAGAGCAAACTAAACATCTAATATGAAAAAGGAATAATATTTTTTCTTAGTACTATTCGTCTCAATTAAATCAATAATAAAATTAAATTGACTAAAAATACTAACTTTCGCGTGGGTGTGTATGGTGTAAGGGGTAGGGGTAAAACACGTGTTCTAGTATAGATGTGGTTGTTTGGCTCGATTCGGGTTATAGGGATGTTGTGACCGTCATATATTAGCCTGGATAAAAATAATGAAATACACTGAAAAAGCTGGTTTTAGAAAAACGGTGAAAAAATGGTACAGTTTAAAAATAGTAGAAAAATAGAATGTGGTAGCTTTAAAAAAGTTGCGGGTATCTCAAAAGAAAGAATGGTAGATCTACTATAATTATGCAATGAATGAATGAGTCTTAATTTGAGTTTAAGACGGGAATTTGGTCGCTCAAAATCTGACTAGAATTAACCGTCAAAAATAAGTGACAATTACTCCCTTATATATTTTGTAGATGGCATCTACAATATTATTTTATAAAATTCTTTGGAAAATGAATTTTACAGGTGTACAACTAACCCACAAAGGCGTAAGTTTGTATTTTATGGCTACTTTGTCTACTGATTGACAGATGGGGCTCGGCTCGTTCATGCAAAGTAATAAATTTGGAATCATATTATACCGTGTATGTACCAAATAAAATACGAGTGTGATTCAAGGTTTTCATTTACTATAAATAATAATATGATCAGAAATTAGTTTTTAGGGTACTTTTTCAACCAAGTCCAAATAATATTTTGGTAGGAATCGTTCATTTACTATTACTACTGATTATCTTTTTTTACGCATTATTTCTGAGATTATTTCATTTCGTGCACGAAAAGAAATATACGTTATGTAGGTATAAGGGTTATTCCAAGCAAAACAATAAATTTTGTGTTGTGGGGTTATATAATCGGTTAATTTTGGCCGCCGTTAATTATGTCGCCAAATAAATAATTTTTATACTTATTTAGCAGAACTCATCAGATTCATTTATAAAAAAGTAATGCACCGCATGCTAAAAGAAATATATCTTATATCAGTTTTGAGAAGTGACATTTTTATCGCCCAAAATTTGTTGAAAAAGTCGAAATGAGTTTTTATTAACACTGCTGCACCATCGATATAGTATTAGTGAGAGGGCAAATGTTTATTCGATATACCTGAATATATGTTTTTTTGTGTCATGTTAATATTTTGTACAGGGTGTAACAATAAACTGCTGCAAAATAATTGACATTAACTAGGCAATATCAGAATTTTCATAATATCCAAACATTTTCCCACACATTTGATATATCTCGAGATCATTCAACTTTAAACGCATTACACTGAAAAACAGCTGTACTAGAGTCAAGAGTAATAGTCTTCAGTGAAGGATAGCTTAGTCTTGTATATCCGCAAGAGCAAGTATAGTCCTTCCAAAAGGCATGTTATTCGTAACACAATACGCACATCTATACTTCTTTCAATACTAAATACGAGTAAACGAAGTATTGTAATTGTTGAAACAAGAACTTTCTTAGCGTGAGAGAAAAACAAATAAACTTGAAATAAGTATAGCAATTCTTAAACGAACTGCAATACGGTCGTAATGTAAAAGTAGGTAACCTCAACCCAAGTATAGTAATCCTTATTTCAACTTTTTCTTAACTTAACTCCGGTGTTGAAGTGAATACACACACGGAGAAGTAGACCTATTTATCAGTGACGTATATTGAGTGTGGTCAAGGTGTCAGAAAGGCACAGATGGTGTGTGTGTGTATAAGGGGAATTGTGTAAGGTGGTGTAAGAAGGTTATATATAGTGTCAATGCCTCCTTCCCCTATATTGCATAAGGGTGAGTGAGTGTCCAAAAGGCATATTTGCGCTTTCGCCAAAGGGGCACTAAAAATACTAGTGGATTAGGGTAGAGGGGAGTATTTTAAAAGGGTTGGCGAAAGAAAAAAGCGCTTTCGCCAAAGGATCGCTAAGATATCAGTGGATTAGTAGGGTGAGTGTCCAAAAGGCATATTTGCGCTTTCGCCAAAGGGGCACTAAAAATACTAGTGGATTAGGGTAGAGGGGAGTATTCTAAAAGGGTTGGCGAAAGAAAAAAGCGCTTTCGCCATAGGATCGCTAAGATATCAGTGGATTAGATTGACATGGGGCCGTAAGTAAGTAGCGCTGTCGCCAAAGTATCGTGCACACACTGTAAATAGGTGTAAAACTAGTTACATCTTACCATAGAACTTGGTTTGTTCAATAATTATACAGGATGGGATGCCAATCCAATAAAATATACACATAGTTTTGGCAAGTTTTTTATTTACTATTTTACTTCTTACAACAGTTGCATAGTGTATTTCTGGTGTTTAGAAGACTATGTGTATATTTTAGTTGTGTGCGCTTATGTGACAGACATGGTTGGATATTCTTGTGCAGTTCCTGGCTCTTTTTTAAAAGCTGGCTCTGGAGTCAGTCTCTTCATTTCACAAGACTGTCTAAGGTAAGTACATCATTAAAATTTGCCCTCTTACTAATACCATATCAATGGTTCAGCAGTGTTAATAGCGACTGACGGACCCATTTTAACTTTCGTGCAGTGTTATTATGGTGTTCGACGGTCACGAAAATCGACCCCAGCAAACTCAAAGGTTCCGACAAAGCTGTCGCTTCTCGTCGATTTGTTCTTCTCGGGTCATACTTTATATCTGTTATCAAAATATTTACTCCAATTTTATAAACTTTACCATCATAAATTATTTTATTTGGTACACTGTATATTACTCATAATATATTAAACGTATATACATACATCTTTCTCCCAAATCTTATAGAAAACTGTAAACAAACTATTGCGCCTGCCTCTTTAAAACAGGGGCTGAACTTTTGCCTGGTTCTTGTCTAAGTAACCACCAGTCCGTGAAATTAAATATGGCGGAAAAATATCGACCATATGATATAATATTTAGTTTTGGATGGATATTGGCCGAATAAAGGCATTTTTTCGGTTGAAACTTTCTAAAAACAATTCTCGTAATTTAATCTCGGATCGAACCCATTTTTGTTAGATTTTGTGCCAAAAGTTTTTAAATTGTTATTATTTTTGTTTATTGATTACATGACAATGAGGCCAAAGTTTCTAATAAAAAATATGTTAGATCGGAGCTTAACATTTTAGCTTTCAATACATGTCTCCAAATTGTTCTAAAATTGCGTCGTTTTTAAAAAGCCCATCCTGAAACGAGGCTCTGCAAGGCAGATTTTTCCGGATTCCACTCTTAAGTATTAATGTTAAGAGCTTTCTTTATTTAAATGTTGCTTTTTTATTTGGATAATATTGGAACCTGTATTTTATATAAAATGTTTATCTTAAAAATAAATAGGACCCACTCAACACGCATTAAATAATAAACCCAACCGTTTTACTTATTAAATCCACTTAGTATGTTCAAATATTTCCCTAAAGAAAAGAGCAACAGAGACTATTTAATTTATTTTCTATTATGTCTATGTGCTTATCCCATCCAAGGCAGAAATCAAGGTTAATTCCCAGGAATTTAATGCTGTCCAATACAGGAACAGATTTAAAGTTACATATTCCCCCATTTCAGGAAGCTTGCTGAAAGTCAGCAGCCCCATTTTGTGCAAATGTAGTTTTAAGTGATTTTTTATGGCACCATTTCCTCATCTGTTCAGCAGCAGCCGAACAGCCAATTGAAAGATCTCAAAAGGAAGATCCAGACAGCTTAACTGAAGTGTCATGCGCATATTGGCAGATAACACCTGCCCACACATCATCACTGAGACCATTTACATAAAGCAGGAACAAAATATGGCCCAATATAGACCCCTGTGGAACTCCCCGCTTCATTGCAGTTGGCTCCGTATAATATTGCTGCCCTTCATTGGTGACACAAACAATTTGCTCTCTGCCCGACAAATAAGACCCTAACAGTGCCGCACAGGCACCCCGGATTCCTTATCCCTCAAGTATCTCCATTAGAATTTCATGGTTAATTGTATCAAAGGCCTTCGGAAGGTCAAAATACAGGCCGACTACTTTTTGATTTTTATCATTATTATAATATAATTATGATTTTGAAAATTGCAGCTTTTCTGCTTTCCTCAACAATCTAGTATTTGGCGCTTGGCCCTTTGTTGCTCTAGAGGGGCAAGATGCAAGAAACACAACAAAAATGTGTGTTTATATTTTATATAAAAGAAAATAAGTTTTTATTACCAAAGACAGCTCTATTAAAACTAAGCCACGCGCTATGTATTCTATTACCACAACATTTTTTCATTGCTTAATATGAAGAGTTATTTTACGCTAAAACGTGCTCGCTTTTGTCAAGCTTAAAAAATCCATAATAGAGAATCCGTTTAAAAATTTTTATTGTAACATTTTGAAGATGCTCAACAAAATAAATATTTTATTACATTTCCACATCATAAAATTTTATGTTCTCAATAGATTGTAGTGGTATCTCGAAAGCCATTTTTTCTTTGTGCGACAATATCTCATCGAACAGGATATATTGACCAGAATTAATTTTTAAAACCGATGAAAAATATCAGTTTCGTTGTAAATCTGACAGATAAATATAGCTGCTGTATCAGATATAGATTTCGTAAAAAAATATTAGTTTACGGTCAGATTCACTTTTGTTAAGACGGGTCGAATTTGACATACAAAAGTTGTTTTATACTATGAATTTATTACGAAGTTGTTTGTTGCAAATAAAACAAACGATCAATTGAGGTAGTTTTCACAATAATACAAACAGAACTTACTAAAGCCACCGTTTATAACCTACCTTTTTCTTCGAAAATATGGAGTTTTATTACTTTAGAAACGCATTTCCTGGAAATAGTCGTAAGATGATAAAAATCAAAAACTTGAATCTACTAATATCGGTGGAGCATCATTTACTTTTGATGATCATTCCGAAGCACTACAAGATTATATGGACAGTGAAATAGGTACTAAATTCCTTAGCGGAATAAAGCGACGTTTTCTAACTTTAGTTAAGTAAAACTTTTATAAATAACTTAAAGGTAAAGGTGAATGAAACTTAAAGGTAAAAAGGTGAATGTCACAAAAAGCACTTTTCGAGAAAAACGGCTTTTAAAGTTTGATTACTATTTTTTATTTGAACTAAGAATGATTTATACATTTTTAGTGATAATAAATTATAAATAAACATGTATGCAGAAAACATACAGGATGTTTTAAAAAATAAAAATAAAACAAAAGATATACATAAACCTATGATACAAATGAAAGAAGGTATGATACCAAACCGTGTCAAATTCGTCCGGGTTCGCGCATGACGTCACGCCGTGACTTATTTTTGAAATTTATAACGCGCAATATAGAGTTTACGAGTTAAAAGCGATTTTATATAAATTCTATTGGCCATTTACTTTGCCTCCTGCTTATAATACAAATTTTATAGTATATGATTTAAAATAATCATATAAATAAAGAGATAAATCCATACATTGATTACATTGATTGATTGATTGTCCACATCACAACCATACACAAGCACATCTCATTTTTACTTCTAAACTCCTAAAAGTAATATAAAAACACCAAAAAAATAGTTGAATACACAACGCGATCTTAAAAAAGACGTGTTTCGTTTACAAAATATCGCGGAATTGGTCACGGCGTGACGTAAATGGCCACGCCTACTTGCGCGGTATCTTCTTTTATTTGTATCATACCTAAACCTACGTTATTTATTCAAACTAGGAACACACACTCTATATTTTTGGATACAAAATAGGTACTAACAATTAAATAAACAAGTATTTCTGAACATTTTGATAAAAAAACATTCAATCAGCATTTCAAAGTACCTACTTGCATTAGGGCCTTCACAAAACCGTTTCTTGAAGATTTTGGTATTTCTTCAAAAATATAGGAATAAGTAATAAGTTCGTGATATTTCAGAGCAAGCAGTTCAAGTTGACCAGTTATCAAGTTAGGGTTTTTTCTGTTTTCCTCTGGGTGGTACCATTACAGAAGTCGTGAATAGTCCATTATAGGTTTCACGATAATTGATTATCCTGGGCATGTCAGTAAGTCAGTAAGCTTCTTGATCGGTCTACTTTCAAATGGGTACTTTTTTGAAAAGTATGTGGTTAGGTGATCTGTCCAGGATCGAAACTTATCTTGACCTTCACAATCGATCGCAATAAATGGACCGGATTTTCTTCTGGCACTAATAATCTGTTCATTCCACCCACATGGAAGTTTTACTGTCGCTTTTTGGTTTATTAAGCCCATATTGCGGTCGCACTCTAAATAGTTATGTCCTCTCCCAGAAAACGTCATCTTAACCTTTCTTAGATGCTTTGTTTTATGAACAACATAGTTCAGTAGGTAATCGAAATAAGGTATAATTCTTATTTTGACCGCAACACGAATCACAGAAAATTTCTAGTTCTTCGACGGTCATCCAGAAAATTAAAAATAATGTGAAATAGCATAGACGCTACCTCATCAGAGCCCTTTTTTGCAGCGGTTTCGGTATAAGTATAAAAATATGATGCACCATTAGACTGAAAATGAAAGTTAACGTTTATAGTAAACGTCATTGGTTGTTATTTTGGACACATGCAATTTTTTTTTGAAAGTCCATCGCATTTGCTTCTACTTTTATGCTTCTCTCGTTACTGCCCAGTTTGAATATTTTATCAGATTTGTAGAATATTTGGCAATATTTTTGATCTTTTATCTCACAGTGACATTTTGCGGACAATCATCTTTTTCCCCTGTACCGTTCATTTGGGTACTAAATACTAAATATGCTTTTCTGCGTCGACAAATAACTTTAACTTTAGACACTTCGATTTCCGCGTCAATATTTTGACATTTAAAATGACAGAAAAATTTCCAGTGTAATTTTTCCGGCAGCTCAAGCAGGATGAATATTTCCGGAAATTTTTCTCGTTGCCATGAAGACGTGAATGGTTAGAAAAAGTGGGGACGAAATTTTCATAATAAAATATTTCATAAAGACCTGACTAAAATAAAATATCTGTTGTTTAACACCCTTAACACAGTAATAAAGTTTAATAGTATTCCATGACTCCATTTTTTTTAAACAATAAAAATTCCGCACACGTTTTCGGAGAATATTTTATATCCAGTTTTAATTAGTATCAAAATGTTGGGACTAAGAAAAACACGTCAAGGTCTGTAAAATATTGTTGGGTAACCACACACTTAGAAAAGGGTCAGATCTGGCCGATCCTATTAATTTTCCCTCTTTTTGTTGTAACCATTATTTGAGTTGATGTAGAGTGTATTACCGCTAGCGTTGATAGGGCTTTTACAAAATGAAGCTAATTTTATGGTTAGATTTTTGTTTGAACCAGGTTTACGAGATTTTATGCCCTTGGGCATATAAAATAAAATGTAAACGTAAAATATCAAATGTCGTACATATCTTTCCAAATTTCCATGTATTAGGAGGAAAAATTGTCAAAGACATGACTTTTCGAGTTTAAAGAACTACATATTTCTTTGAATTATTTCAAAGGTAAAATTTACCTATTTTAAAGTAACTTTCTTTAACTTAAAATATTCTTTTTTTACATGTACTGAATCTTAAATCGTAGCGAATTCTTGGATTATAATAACAGTTGTGTCATATTATCTTCAAAAGCTTATTGTTAATGATCATTACATTTAAATGAATCAATCTAATGCCACCCATGCCGCTGTATACTTGTTCACAATTGATATAATAAATAAAAACCTTGACAACGGTTTCAGTATTCGTAATAATTGGTATCAAAAGAATATTTTTAAAGCTACGTAAATATAAGGAACTAATTCCGACCGATCTTTTTAATTAAAATTTTTAAATACCGACTTTTAAATAAATCTTCCGACTTATTAAAAGAGCTCTGTTTCCGGGGAATTAATTTACTGAATAAATATCGATCGTTCTCTGATTCTTTTATTGTAGGAATTATTCCTGAGAGACTATCAGCAGTATTTAATTTTTTTGCACTTTTATGAGTCCTTATTTTGAACTGAAAAATTACTATTGATTACTGAGTGAGAAATTGGGAAATTATTTCGTACTTTGTAATCACTGATTTCGAATCAAGTATTGCAAGCAAGGATTCCCAAGTTATTTATAACCCGCCAAATGATATGGTCCCCCACCTACTTTTTGAGGACGGCTGTTGCCAGGCTTTCGGTTATGTAGAATATTTGCAAATTGATAGATTTTACTAAAATAATGCAATTACTGTGGATTAATACTTGTCTACAATTATAAATACCCCAGGCTAAAGCATATGCCTAAGGATTAATAAAATATACCAATATAGCATTATTTTTCGCGATAATAAACTTTTAGTAATTTATTTCCATTGCATGGAACTAAGACGCATCGTCGCTTCACGTGGCGTCGCGTCTGGTTCATTGGTAAATATGATGAATCTGAAAGGCGTAATTTTGTGTTTGTACTTTCCAGACAGGTCGAAATATATGGGAAGGTTACCTTTGATTTATTTGATTATAATGCTTTAAATAAATATCACAGTTATTTGGTTTGAAAAATGATCGTCCCAGGTATCTTATAAATTATGTTAATTAATTTTTTTCGCTTCTTATTTTTACAGTTTTTTGTAAACAATAAGTGGGGCCATCATAGAAACACCGTCCCCGAATGATGGTTTCCCTTAGTAATTATGATAGAAAACTATATTTTTTTTACCAAACAACACATTAATTTAAAAAAAAAATCAACTTCATTGATTATTAATAAATAGTTTTTACAAATTTCAACAAATAAAGGCACATTCAGGTTTTTTAATAGTGAGCCTACTAGGAATGTTTTGGTAAAGAAAAAAAAATATTTTGTAATTTGCGAAAAAAGGTAGAATTTTTGAATTGACCCACCTCGGAAAAAAATTAACACGCTTAGGTATTTTATTTATAATTTTTTCTAAACAAACTTTGTTGACAATTCTTAAATTTTAAGAGAAAAAAATGTATTATATATAGTTATAGTCATTTGAATTTTTTTAAATTATATTTTAGGTTTAAAAAAATTTAAATGACTATAACTTTCTACTAACACATTTTTGTCTCTTAAAATTTAAGAATTGTTGACAAAATGATGTAAAATTTATTTACAAAAAATAATAAATAAAATACCTAAACGTGTTAATTTTTTTCCCAGGTGGGTCAATTAAAAAATTTAACTTTTTTTTCGCAAATTAGAAAATATCATTGAGTCTATTTTTAGCGAAAAAATAGCACGCCACGGATTTTTTTGCAAAATTGACGTCTTTTTCTTTAAGCCCAATTAATTCTGCGTGAAAAGTGTCTCTTGAGCTTTTTTGTTCTGACACGCCGTTTTCGAGATAGAAATTAATTAGTTTCTTACAATAATAACAAATAATGAAAATAATTTTTTTTTAAATATTTTTTGTTCAGAAATCGGTGCATTTTGATTTAAGTTTATAGTAGATGCTGGAAATGGCTTCTCCATGCTCTACGTGCTCTAAATCGTCTTCGCTAATTTCTCCTAACTCTTCGCAATACTTGAGGTGTGAAAATATTAAACACCCTGTATCTCGAAGAAGAAGCGTTTGAGGATCCATGTTTATAAACTTCTTATTTTTACATATATAATCTGCCCTTAAAATGTCTTAACATATTTTTGTAACACCCTGTATAAACGTAACAAATAGCACACCACCAATAATTAAAGTTTCTCTAAGAAAGCTCAATAAATGTACACAAAATGAAACAACGTTAAAAAGTTGAACTGTTAAATCTGTATGTTTAATTTAAAGAAAAAAAAAGGAAGGCAACGTCCAATACCAATCAATGTAATTAAAAAAAGGAAAATAATGATCTTTTAAACTGGCTCTAGGATATACTTTATACGCTAGAACTCTACGTTAAAAAAATCGATTGAAAAACATGAATTTTCTAGACATTTGGCTTTTCTAAGTGATCTTAAAATTGGGTACTTAGCTTGCAGTTGCTTAAAGCTTGCACTCTGGATCGCCAAGAGTTGTTTTGTCACTTCAAGTACGTCAGGAACACATGTCCAGGATCTCCTTCAAACTAAGCAAAAATTAATCATCAAAGGAGGCAGATCTCGTAGCATAGTGACTCGATACAGTTCATAACATGAATTAACTAGGTAATTAGACCTTTAAGTGTTAAAACCATAAGGTAACGGGGCTGGGCCTTCCTAAAAGAAAAAACCCCAAGGTCAAACTCCGAAACGTGAAATTTACGGGCTAGAATTCAAGTCCGTACAAAATATATAAAAATAATAAGAAAAATAGTCCCAACTTACCCTTCAGAGTCCCTAACAAAGATTTATCTGAAAAACAGATAGGGATGAACTAGTTTTTTTTAGTTTTCTCTGAAAAAGGCCTAATCGACTGGCCAGCCGTCAGAATGACATAAGAGTGACGACATCAGACAGATGACACTGATAAGTCATCAACGTCAGCTAAGACAATCAAGTGACCCGAACCACCCGAAAATAGCACAAACCTTTCAATCGATATCACCACTACCTTGAATTTTCATAGTCTCACGAATCCACGCAATTTATTTGAAATATTTAAAATTATTCACAGTACAGTGAGTCTTTCTTCCCCGTTAAAAATGTGTACAAAACTTTTGCCCTATTCTAACACTTGTTAATTTAAAACCACGATTGTTAATTCAGACCATTCTTGGCGATAGTCATTCCGCCCGTTAACTGTCCATTTTAAAAACATTTGGTCCTTTGACTTTATATTCTTTGACTCCTGTGAATAACAAACAGAATTTGCGGTTATTGTCGACACGAAACAGCCAGCCAAACGTGCTGGCAATTCAGGCGATTACTTTTTCTTCACTATAAGCGATAATAAGCAGTCCATTATTTAAACGCCAAGTTCAAAACTAATTATCATCTTGTCGGCGTTATATTCTCTCTCTTTCTTATAATGAAAGCTTTCCTTTGTGTACAAATAGGCTTTAAAAGGTTTTCTTTTGTTTCAGAAATCAAGCAGTGAGTGTTTTAGCGTAAATTTTGAGGTCGGAGATGAATCCACTTGGGATAATGAATTGTTTTTTCCAGCCCAGAGGGGAGTTACTTTACAGTAAGTATTTTTTAGTTTCAATATTTAACGACTTTAAGTTAATCGCGGCCCGTAAATTTTTTGCGCGTTAGATGCTGTTTAATTATTTCATCTGCGTTTTAGGTCTTTTTTTAATTATTGGTGAATAAAATACCATTAACAATTCTCTTGTATGAGGTAACTTTTGTTTTTGGCTTTTGAATATTTTAATTTTAATTCATAATGAAAAAATTACTTCAAAAGCAAACTTTTGTTTCCCATTATGTTATTTATCTTTTATTTAAGAAGCTAATACAAGCTGTAAGGCCAGTGCAAAATTATACAGGGTGTCAAGTTGAAAACTTACCACCCTCAATATTTCAGCCCTTCTACAAAATATGGAAATATGCAAAAACACGTCAATTTTATTTTCAGGGGGGACATTTTTTTGGCTGGTTTTCGATTAAATTGCATCAACCTTCTAGCGGGGCTAGAAACAACCCCAAAAATTTTAAATGGGAAAGGGGTCAAGTGATACCTCATTGTAAAGGTTAATTTTTTTCAAGGGTTCAAGTGATACCTCATTTTAAAAGTAAATTTTTTTCAATGTACCACATACTTGACCTTTCTTTTCAGTAATTTTCGAAAAATCGCGTAAAAACCGTAAACAAACTTGGGTATCAATTGTATTCGAATAAAACTTAAATAATGTTTATTTTATTAAATGATCAAAATGTTGTCCATTATTTTCTAAACCCAATCAAACTCCTCCCTAACATTTCGAAATACTTCTACTGAAATTTCTCCGCACGCAACTGTGATTAATTCTTCTTTTCACTTTTTTCAAATGTCGAAGCTGTGCTTTATAAGCAACCGATTTTAGATGCCCCAAAGAAAAAAGTCTAAAGGCGTTAAATCGTGCGATCGTGGTGGCGATTCAATTGCTCCTGTTCGACTAATCCATCTACCAGAAAATTTGTCATTTAACCACTGTCTAACGGGAAGAAAGTAGTGTGGTGGAGCTCCATCTTGTTGAAAGTGAAGAAGCTATGCAAAATAATATTACCAGCCGCGTCAGAGAGCCCCATGTTAATTATGTCGATCTCTTTAATCTTGTAGGCACCGGTGCACCGAGCTCTCACCCGCTGCGGACTTTGCCGCATTAAAAGTAAGAAGGCTTATTTAAAGTTTAAAAATACTTTGTTAAGTTTTTAAGAGTTCCGAGCCCTACACGATGCCCTTGATTTTTTTTCCATTTCCCAATTTACTTCTTGCAATTAACCCCCAGAATCAAAATTGAACTTTTTACACTTCACGCCTGTAATAAGGCCACCACACTATATCTCTGTGCTAAATTTCAAATTTTTACGTCGAATAGTTTCAGAGAAAATCGCCTGTGACAGACACACGGGCGGACACCGAAGTGATTCCATAAGTATGGGTTTCACGGAACACTAAACATTAACAGGATATTATTATGGTAACATTAATGCCCGTCAATTTGTTAAGCTTATTAAAAAAATTGAAAATAAAAAATTGATGTTGGCAGTACGTGGCATATTTTGCAACTACAAAAGCAAAAAATTAAACAGAAGTTACTTAAAGTTAATTTCCATCAATATTACTTTTTACAATCACTTTACTTTTTTAATAGCATTTCCTATAAAAACTAAAGACTACGGCCATTGAAAGTAGCAAACATGTCCAAACCAAACTCCTTAAATCTAAATTACAGCCGATATTAATATATTTTATCAAACTTTTTCGTTTGGCTTTTATATGTACATAACTGACACGTATTAGTGCCAAATGACGACTTATTTTTGTCTTCCTCCTGTTTGCTTTCTTTTCTTCTTCTCACGTTAAATAGATTTCGGTTTATCCGCTTTTTGTGATATTATTGAAATTTAAGCACCATTTGTTTTCAAATGTTTGTGACACACGGCCTGTGGGATATTAAAGGAAAATGAGTTTGAAATGTTCTGCTTCTGTGTAAATAAACCGTGGATAAAAAATATTGCTTTGGTAATTTTTTATTATTGAGGAAATAAATTCGTATAGGCCGTGAACAAAACACCGTTGTTAATATGTGGCAATGTTAAAACAAACGAAAAAATTTGAAAAACATTAAAAATTATTTATTTTTTATCAAGTTTATGCCCTGTCATTGGTAGTAAGTCGCTATTAAAACTATTTCTACTATTTAAGGGATTTGCATGAATTTTAAATGATTTGTATCTTCGAATTTGTTGCAAAAAAAATTAGTTTTATTATTGTGGAATTTTTACAGATAAATGTAAAGTCAGGATTAGTAAAACAATAACAGTCATCATAATTGCAAGGTTTGTTAGTCGGCAAATTATCAGGTTGTCCTTGTGGTTATTGTTGAACAGTCAGATGTTTTGTTTCTTGTCCACGAACTCTCCTGGTCTTCGGGAATCGGGAAATAATCAATAAAACTTGAATTTACAGTACACCAGCCACAATACCACTTTAATTTACATATCATGTGACGTCATAATAACCAAGATTTGAATTTTGTGTGAAAATTTGTAATAGAAAATCTTTTATTTCGTAATAAAAACCGAATTAAGTGAATAAAAGCAACCGCCATAAATACTTAGTTTATATAACGCAAACAAAAACATGTATTTCAGACATGGATTTATTAGGACTGGATACGGGATGAGTTCACATTCTTTGAAGCCAAAACAAACCATTCTAAACGACACTGTAAACACAATTTGTAAACATTGGCCACATCTTATTTTACCTTGAATTTTCGTACAAAAAATACTTTAGAAGCATCACAAGATTTACTAAAAGTAATAAAAGCCCTAAAATATTTTATTTTTCTGCTAAATAATAATAAATTTAAGTTAAAAAGGTTTTATTATTTATAGGTTATGTTATTTCTAAAGGTGTTTATTTAAAGTCGCTCCGAGTCATTTATAAATCTATATAAATCTATACGTCGCAGTTTTTCTTTTCTAGTTCATTAGACAAAGACGTACGTGTAACCGAGTGTTTAGACCGAGGTTCAGCCGTTTTCCTAAACAACCATAACAGACAGCAACACTTCTGAGCTCCAACACTCCAATGCTATTTTATCTCTTTCTACTACCATTCTTGATTCAATTACGTAGTAATTCGTAGTCTTGTCTATGTTCGCAGTTCGTAAACTGCTCCCCCAAGAGAATAATAAACAACAAAATATAAGGCTTCACGTTCGATACGCTCACAGTATACGGATATCGAATCCTTATTATAATAAATCCATGATTTCAGATTTGTTTTGATTATATGCATATATTGCCTATTGAATGTGGTAATTACTGCGAATTAAAGTAGTTAAAATAATGATTTAGGGCGGCGCAAGGGGCACAAGGGGTGCCCCCCCCCCCCCGATCCTTGTACAAAAAGGATTTTAATAGCGAATTTTATAAAAATAAATATTGTAATATGAACATTAACCATTCCTACATATTTTACAAAATATTATAAACAAAAACAAGCATTTGCCGTCTATGTCTATGGTTTTTGAGATAAATTATACATACCACAAAAATATGAGTAACAGATCAATACCAATATGCAATATAAATAATGCAAGTCTTTTTTAAAACAATGTTTGGAAAATGTACTTTCTAAAAATTTGTTTTCTGTAAAAAATGTAGTTTCGAACAGTGGTTTGAAATTCGAAAATGTGATTTCCGAAAAAAGAAATTTGAAAACATCCCTATTTTTCGAATAACTGTACTATCAAAAAGTACTATCCGTAATTCACTGAATGACGGGGGCAAAAGTCTACTACGCGCTGAGGTTACTCGACAATAATTTTTGAGTGTTGCTATTATCTCTGTTGTGGTTTATTGTTATATTTACATACACTCAAGCACTTCGAAGAAAGTTTTAAGATAAAATTAAATTCGACGAATAAAAATTGCGAAAGTTAGGCAAAATATGAACATTCCCTGATAGTACTGAAACGGCCAAAGCATGGCGGTGTTGCCATATCCTTAATTTGATTCGCCACGTTTCCAACTACTTTCAGTTGTTTTTCGTGAGATGACTTCAGGTGGAAAACTGAATGTTTTGAATGTAGTCAAATTGTAAACCTTCAGGTGGCATTTTCCAATCGCGTCGATGGTGGCCACCTTAATTTCAATTTGACATGGTTTTTCGGCTTTAAAATTTTTAACAATAACATTATGAGTATATTAACTATAGATTCATATCCTGCAAGGAATTTTCAGTCAATTATTTAAGATTTTAATGTGTATTATAATTTCATTCAGAAGATTAATATTTTAAGAGATATATGGTGCTTCTGTCACTAGAACCTCAATCTTCTTTTTAAATATTGCTTTCCTAAAATAAGTCATGAAATGTCTTAAAACTTTTATTAACACGTTAAAAATACCACAGAATATGAATCTACGGTTAGTATTGTGAAAATATTCATACAAATAAAATATAAAGCTAAAAATTATACTAAAATAAAATTGGGTTGGCAATACATGGGTGTGGTTGGCAAATGCAGCCTTAATATTTTTGTTATTATCCCTCCAATTTCTTGCGTGCTTGTTTCGATTGACTGAGTGCAATAATATTAATATATTTCTTGGAAACATGAAATGCCTGAAAGAGCCCAATATTTACTATAATTTTCAGGGTTTTAACAACATAGCCGTGGGTGTAAATGTTGTTTATTTCATTCTATTAGCTGACATAATGCGTAGTTACACTTTTTTCCAAGAAGGAACATGATGTAGAGACAATAAATATTTACCAGTCCCAATTGGTTTACTTTTTTCCGATGCACGGAAAGTTTGCTTTTCGTTATTTGCTTGCTGCGTCGGATTAATTGCGTCACATACTTTGAATTTAAATAAGTGGGTTATGTGAACAATTTAACTTTATGTCTTGTTTTTAAATGGATTTATTTGATTCGTGTTCTTATAAGCATTAAGTTTTAGTCATCATTTTATTTACTACGTCTGCCGGTATCTTAGGAAACGGCCAGATTCACTGCTACTAAGACTAATCGAATTTGACAATTAAGGCTGAATTTGCCGACCACACCCATTTATTGCCAACTTAATTTTATTTCAGTAGAATTTTTTGCTTTATATTTCATTTGTATGAATATTTTCACAATATTAACCGTAAATTCATATTCTATAGGTATTTTTTAACGTATTAATAGAAGTTTCAAGATATTTTATGATTTATTTTAGGAAAACAATATGTGTAAAGAATATTGAGGTCCTAGTGACAAATAAAATGACACCATAGATCTCTTCAAATATTAATCTTCTGAATGAAATCATTATACACGTTGAAACTTTAAATAATTGCTTGCAGAATATGAGTCTATACTTAATATACTCATTATGTTATTATTAAAAATTTTAAAGTAGAAAAACCATGTCAAACTGAAATTAAGTTGGCCACCATTTTTTTTTAATCTTCTGTCACCCCACGAAGACCGAAGTCTAGGTACGATGTACCGTGGGTGTACTGGGGAATCGACTCGCACATCCAGAGCTGGAAACATCCGTAGGGATTTCACCAGCCCTTTAAGAGGATGTGTGGGGTGGTACCACCTCGATGGAGGAAGGATTCTTCTACCACCTTCCGTTAACAATCACAAAATATCCATGGTCGAAGCGGGATTCGAACTCGCGCCTCTCGGTTGCAAAGCTGTACCGTACCAATTCGGCCAAAAATTAGTGTTTTTGTAATATACATCATTTACTTTTACTAAAATGAGTCTGAAATTCATATTTTATTCACTGTAGTTGTATTTTATTATAAAATTATGCAAAAAATATTTTTCCCGCATCGTGCGGGAAAATTTTTCCCATTTGATCCGGTTGGGTGACAACAGGCTAACGCTCATAAAACGCCGTAAACTTATAGCGCTATTAAATCAGTTACAGAATAGGGGCATTATTCTGTTTACGCAAAACTGAGCAAATAAAAAGAAAATTAATTACCAAAAAACAACAAATCGCAAACATAACAAAATATCATAGGGAAATACAATACAAACAAAACTAAACTACGGGAAATTTTCAGGTTCATAACAATAACAACTGTTCTAAATTTCAACCTCCCTTAAGTTTAAGGGTAAAAGGTCATTTGTAAATCAATATTTAGGCTTTACCACTGTAGTACATAATGTTCAAAATATCAGCAGTCCCTAAAAATTTCCTTGCGATTCCGGTTAACCAAAAATTTATCGCATTAAGGGATTTGGGTTGTTTAAAATGAATGTTTTTGGCTTACGTTCAACTAGGGTGGTTTTTATTGGCCAGCCAATCTGCTTCCCCGCAAGTATTTTCGTTTATGGTGTTTTTTTTGATGAATTTAAATTCCTTTGTTTCCGCAACTGACCATTTATAGGTAAATATACAAACTGAAATTAAGTAAAGAATTGTTTTACGCACTTTTGTGGGTTTGTGAAGTTTAACTTGCCTTTGCGTCTCAAATTAAAATCCTGGCTGGTTTATAGGGATGTTTTCTTATAGATTTTTTATATACCATTTAAAAAATAAATTCTATAGCTGATAAGAACTACACAGGGTGTCCCATATGTAATAGGCCATACAACAGCAGGAGATAATAGACTCTAAATTAGTTCATTTAAACTAGATTTGGTATGGTAAAAAGTTGACGTTTAAGGAGATACTGACAGTAAGTAAACAAAAATTATTTTTGGAAATTGGCAATAATTTGATAATGGCTAGGTGGATATGAATCAAATTCATTATGGTCAGAAATTCGATTTTGTTATTAGTTTTACGATATCTCACATACTCATTTCTAAGTAAAAAAGACATAATTAATCTCGATATGTTAGTTCGTTTTTGAGATATTCGCTTTTCAATATTTCACTGCAAAGCCATCTTTCAAGTACAAAATATGTAGTAATTAACAAAGCTGACTGTAGACGTTACCACGTAACATCATTGTCATTGTGCGATTTTACTTTCTAAGTTATTATTTTAACTCAACGTTTCTTTTCTTTCCCGTTTACTGTTAAAAAATATTTAAATGAACGTTTTCCACATAGCTGGATTGGTCGTGGTAGTGAGTTTCCTTAGCCACCTCGAGGCCCAGATATAAACCCTCTTGATTTTTATTTATGGGGCGATATGAAATATTTTGTATAAAGTGATGAAATTAACACACGAAACACACTAGTGGGACGAATTCAAGAAGCCGAACATTTTAGAGATAGGGACAATATTTTCTCTAATATAACAAACCTGAGAAATGCTTTGAGAAAATATGTAGATGTCATTGGTGGTCACTTTCAACACTGACTCAAATAAATTTGATTATTTTTTCTCTTATTATTTTAAATAAATTGCGTTTTGTATTTCATTTTTTTTATTAGTCAGTAGCAAATATCTCGAAAACGAACTGAGATATCGAGAATAATTAAGTATACTTTTTTACTTAAACAAGAGGCCTCTTTCATAATTTAAGCTCAAGCAGTCAAAAATGGTTCGATACAAAAACATTTGCATGAGTTGATCCAACTCTTATTGCAGAACTTTCGCCGTCTACATTTTTTATTTAAATCACCCTATATTTCCTTAACCGTCAACATTTTACCATAACAAATTTAGCAAAAACGGTCAATTTTCAAGTATCTGCTGTATAACCCAGTAGTTGTGAGACACCCTGTATAACATTATGTTTGAACATATACACCGAACGAACGTGTACACCGAAACGCAGTGTACATCTGAAAGTTTGATTTGTCAATGGATGTACACATGTTTAATTGCTTTCTGTGTACATAAAGCTTTTTTCAAAAATAATTACGAAATGTTTTTTTGCACTTTCGGGGCTAAAGTATGTCCTTTAGTCCCTCCAAACAGGGACTAAAGTGATTCATTTAATCCCTAGGGACTAAAGTGTATCCTAGCAAAGCATAATTAAAAAACGTCATATTTGACAAAATCTTATTTACTTATTTATATTTCAATGGATTTATTTTATCGACAGTATGCTGTACGCCACTACTTGATGTAGAAATCCATGCGACAGCTTCAGAAGCTAGCCCAAAAGCTTGTCTGGAAGTGTTTCCAGAAGGTCCGGAAATGCGTTCATGTCACCATGTCCAAATATTTTGTCGGCTATAGTTTTTTTACTATTTATGAAATTTTCAACGTACCCCTCGGCGACGGCTGCCCATTTCCATCCTCCATGCCATTTAAAACATCCACAGATGCACCAGAGTCAGCTAATAAAGAGGCGGATGTCCGTCGAAAGCAGTGTCCAGTATATAATGATGAATTGGGTAGATTTAAGAATGCTGCTACTTTTTGGGGTGGATTTGCAAATATAGATTTACCGACTGACTGCCGTAGTACTTGATTGTTTTGATAACGAACGAAAAATCTTGAATGATGGGTCTCAGCCTTTTTTAGAGCATTTAGAGTCATATTCTTCCGGCACAGTTCCGTAAAATTGATTGTATTATTATCTGAATTTTTATTAACAATAAAATTCCTCTCTATCTTGTTTTTGGTATTTTTAATATGAATCAGAATTGAGTGGCCCAAATCAGTAACATCATTCACCGTGAACGGAACTAACTCATTACCGTAACCAAAAATAAGCACTACCTAAAAATAATTATTTTTATGAGTATTGTAAAACTTCTAAAATGTTTACTACAAACACGGTTTCATAACACTATCCGGACACCTTTAATTTTGGAATTTTAACACTTTTTTGATTGATATCGATATTACTTACGTTTATAAATCACCTTTAATGTGGAAAACAGAATATCTTAACTTAGAAATTACTTTATTAGTAAAAAAAAACATGATTTTTATCAACTATTTGATGGTTTTGCAACATATTTGAGGTTATGGTAAAAATCAATTTTGAATGACGTTTTGGATTATGGGAACACAGTGTTGCCACATTTATTATTTTTTTGATGTTTTAATTATTTTTTTAAAATTTTGGCATTAAAGCTATTGTTAGGAATAATATAATTTCTTCTTGTGGCCATGGAGTTGTGAAATACGTTCTCGGACAGGTTTGCTCAGTTTTAGGTTTAATTAGTATCTTTTTAAATTTTTTATCTTTGTTGAGCTTTTTACTGTGACTGCGCGATACGTGTTGGTATAAAATTTTGGCACCACCGCATACAACTGACATTTTATTGTGCAATTTTTCAAATTTCAATAATTTTTTTAAAGAAATATACTGAATATTCTGCAAATTTTTTTTGCACAAAAAAATACTATCTGAAATCCTTATTTTTCGACGACATTTCGAAGAAATTCTTAATTCGGGTGTCCGGAAGGCGTTCCGGACCCCCTTTGTCATTAAAAACTGATTGTCGGGGGCTTCCGATAAAAATTTGTCAACCTGGTCGCCTGTTAGTGCCTTTGCTTTTTTTACATCCTTCAGCAGGGCAGTTAGTTTGTGAAATTTGCTGATATCGATATTATTTTTAATACTGAGCATGGTTCAGCATGGCAAAGTGTTAAAGCTGAAAGAGTCCTGGATTTCTCTGTGAAAAACACAAGCAAAGCATCTTCGCTGAAATTTTCCATTTTTCATTCACAGCACCATTTTGCAAATGTCTGATACTGCGCTTCGTATATCTTTCTTGGTTTTGTCGGCAAAATATCATCTAGCGCTTCTTTACCTGGTTCCTTAAAGTCAAAATATTCCATTTCGAAAACTGTGATCACGAAATTGATGGCACTAACAACTTTTTTTTTTATTTTTACCGTAGCTAAGTGAAGCAGTAAATTGTTTTAATTTAATAAATGTATTCATTGCCAAAAACATTAAATTTTATTTCTACGTGTTTGGCTGCATGCTTTTTACAAGTGGATTGTTAAATATCTTAAAATTCAAAAATCCCTTTGAATATTTTATTGAGTAAATTCAGGGTTAAAAGATTGAAATTAAATTACTAAAAATAAATAACATACGTTTCCAGTTGCCTGAGTTGACCAATTTCTAAAAAACTAAATTAAAAAATCTTTCTAAATCGTTTTACGCTAGAAAAACGTTTACCCTTTTTGTTGGTATTCGACTGTGTCGTGGTATTTGGATGCCTTATTGTCATCAAAGCTGCTCTTTTTCCAATAATACTCTTTTCTTTCAGCACGTCAGAGAATGCACTGCACCAAAAGTATTGCTATTGGGATATGTTGGGATGAAAACTTGAAAGAGACGAATAAACGTGCTCACATTTGAATAAAAAAAAAAAATTTTATGTTAATAACAAGACTTATTGCACTTTTTTGGGTCAGTTTTAATATACAGTGTGCCCACGGATGGGGTAGACAAGAGGACAAATTGACCAAAAAATGAAAGATACGAAAGAAAGTAGTTCTTTATAAAAGTTTTTGCTTGTTTTAAAAATAAGGTACACGATGGCAAAAATTTATTTTTTTTTGGACAGGATATGCAAAATTACAAAAAAAAACTTTACATTTGGTTACGAATAAAGTTGGCTTTTTAAAAGTGGGCTGTCAGAACATAAAAAAAATCTGACAAAAATAAAGGGTTTGTATAATGATACACACAATATAAAACAATTATTATAATAGAAATTGTATTACGAAAGACTTGTATTAAGCTAGCTGGACTCACATTTCGTCAATTTTTTGTCTGATTTGTTTACAGTAACTCTATTTTAAGTACAGAAATTCATTTTCGCTTGTTAATTTTCCAAAAATTGTAATTGCAATAATTATGACCGCACTCTCTATATAGTCGGAACCACTGTGCTACCACCTATTAGGTGCTATATCACAACATAAAAACCTTCAAAATTAAAAAACAATCCATCTTCTGTTTCACAGTTTTCATTTATTTGTTCCAATTTATTTGTTTGATCCCCACGTGTGAAATAAACATTATGTAATTGATTCAATCGAACAAGTTGTCAATTTATTATTCTTATCTTCGAGAATGGCCACCACATAATGAATTTCCAAACACAGACAAAACAAACACTCGAACTTTTCCTCGCTAGGGAAATTCCTCCTATTTGTATATCAAGCGACATTGGAATAATAATACACCGTTTGCAAGAAAAAAGAAAATCCCGAATTGTAGAAAAGTTTCCAAAGCGTACAGCTCCGATAAAAGAAAATGCCAATCATTCTTGAAGATTTACAAAAAATACCACACCTTTGCAATCCTATACTTGTTAGTTATTTTGTTGCTAATTTGTTACTCGTACACTGCTTTTAATTTTTTTAATTTTTATTTAAATTAATTACTTTTTATCGGAGATAGCCCAGCCCATGTAGACTTTAAGCCTAAGTACTAACATAGGTACCGTGGACGTCTGAAGACGGGAAATGTAATCTATTGGCACTAGATTTAGGATTGCAGGTTGGGCGGGGAAGGGAAAACATCCGCAGGTAATTTGTTCCGTAATCTGAAGACAGATGGGATGGGTGGGTGTGAGCCTGCCTGATGAAGGGTAAGGGCCCAGAAATTGCGATAGCAGGAGGACACCCAGACCAGAATCCAAAAAGTACTCCTTATTTTAATTCTCATTTTACGGCCTTCTTGTTCTGCGCCAGCGAAGAAGTTAATCTTTGCATTTACATTTAATATTTATATTACCTATAGACCGAAGAAATTTCCCATTTTTTACATTGAGAATTAGGTGTAGATTGTGCCAAAATTATCAGGATTGAACAATTTAGCGCGTTCAATTTTTATAAAGAATTTAATTGTTTATTTTCTTATAACTGCTGAACCACTGGTTTTAGAGAAAAAGTTTTTTGACAAAAAATATTTCTCACGATGTAGGAAACAACTTTTGTCCTTACACGTTCTTCAAATTTTTTAATTTGGCTCAGTCGCAACGTGAGTGAATTACTATTAATAATTTAAGGGGGGGGGGGGGGCTGATGGCACGGAACAGTAATTGTGCAAGTATCGCTTGCAGATGACCAATTTTTTTATAAGAGCCTCCAAATGCATCCCTTTACTGTCCAGCTACAAAAGCCTAGAACAGACCACTTCTCTCGCTCATTCATACCTAGGGTCTCCAGATTATGGAACAAATTGCCTGCAGATGTTTTCCCTTCCCGTCCCAACCTCCAATCCTTCAAATCCCGTGTCAATAGACTACATTTCCCTTCTCTTCAGACACCCACGGTACGTTAGTACTTAGGCTTGAAGTCTACGTGGGATGTTTTAGATAAAAAAAATATAAAACATATCTAAAAGTTAGAAATACCCGGCCTGATTGAAAAATATTTTCATCTGGAATCTATAATGGGCCTACTGAAGGTCTTAAAATATTATAGAGTAAATTAATACTACTAAGTTTAAATTAACGCAACATTTTTTTTGTTTAAAATCGCTTTTCCAAAACAAATCCATTACAGTTTGCAAAACGTGTCAGAGGAACGGCTGTTTTTTGAATTACAGAGAAAATTTGATTTTTAATATATTATATATTTTTTGTTTCAGTGACTCGCTGGCGAAATTGTGTGAACTTCGGAACATTGATTTATCGGCATGCGACGCCAGATTGCAGGACAAGGAAAACCATTCTGAATCGTTTATCCTTTTTACACAGGATACGGCCAGTCTGGTCGGCAGACACGTTAGAATTACGGGTAAGCAAAATTATAAACGGCTCTTAATTGCCACTTGTACTAGCTGATAGTTGCCTTTTGTTGATGAAACATTGTCCATTCGGAAGATCTGTACAGGGTTATCCAACGAGGACTGAACAGGGCCTTATTTTTGACCTTCCCTATATTTTTGAAAAAAACGAAAAAAGCAGATTGGCGTAACTTCTATCGCTGAATTTGAAATTGGCACTTAGAAAACGATTGCGCTCAAAACAAAAGAACTACGACATAAACTTGTATTTTCTTTTATGGAATACCCTATATTTTATTTGATATTTGAAAGGCCGCCATTTTTCTGCGTATATTGCAGTGTAAATCTTATCTATTAACTTAATCGTTAACTGTTATTTATTTCGTTTTAAAGAAAAATGTTTCCCTTATTTTTACCTAAATATTGCTATAGGTAACAGGTAATTAATTGATTACCTATGATCTATCAAATAGAGAAAGTCAAAATACCATTTTAAGGATAAAAAATGTATTCGAGGAAACAAAATCAAATATAAAAAAAAAATAAAAATAATAAATCAACATATTAAAACTAATAGCACTAATAATTTAAATGTTCTATGTAACCGCCGTTATTCTCGAAACAACATCTGTAGATTCTTTGCAATCTTTCTAGACTTGCTGTTAGGATATAATTTTCCCGATTAATTCTATTAACTTCGTTAACTATTTTTTCCTGAATTTCTTCAATGTTTTGGTTTCTTTCCCTATATACCAAATTTTTCAGATGACCCCAAAGAAACGAATCTAAATGCGACAATTCTGGACTATTTGGGGCCCACGAAATTGTTCCATTGCGTCCAATCCATTCCTCGTGGCGTTGGTTTAGAAAATTATTCACGTCGCGAGTGGCGTGCGGGGGTGCTCCGTCGTGTTGCCAAATTAGAGAGCGATATACTTCCAGAGGTAATTCTTCTAAGAAATCTTCAATTTCATTATGAACAAAGTTGAGATACCTTTGACCATTTAACGCCCCATGATAAAATATTGGTCCTACAATTAAATTGTTTATCATTGCACACCAAACATGCACGGACGTTCTTCCCTGAAATTTAATAGGTTGAAATTTCCGTGGGTTTTCACTGGCCCAGTGGTGTTTGTTGTGGCGATTAAACATGCCTGACGTGGTAAATGTAGCCTCGTCTGTCCAAAAAATTTTCTTAAATATGTCCGGATCATTGTCTTGCTGCCTAATTATTATTTGGGATACATATTGAAATCTCGACTCCTTTTGTTGGGGTGTTAAATGTGGGACAGGAAGAACGTGGAATGGCTTGCATTTGTTTTCTTTCAAAGTTCTGTTTACCGTTCCATAACTAACTCTTCGCCTGTAATTACCATATCTGATGTCTCGAACTGCGTCAGGTATAGAATTCGCAGGATGTAGTGTAAAATAATTCGTAATTGCGTGGTCTCGAAGTCTTCTTCTTGCAACGGTTCTCTTCTTGTCACGCAAAGATTTTGTTTCCTCGAATAAATTTTTTATCCTTAAAATGGTATTTACCGATATATTCCTTCCAAACGTAGCAATATATCTTCTCCTGGCTTCTCTAGCGTTTTCTTGGCTTTTATAATACGTCGTAACGATTTGCAGTCTCTCTGCTAATGAATACTTCATTGTGTAACAATATTCCAAAGTCTATTTTGACTTTCTCTATTTGATAGATCATAGGTAATCAATTAATTACCTGTTACCTATAGCAAGATTTAGGTAAAAATAAGGGAAACATTTTTCTTTAAAACGAAATAAATAACAGTTAACGATTAAGTTAATAGATAAGATTTACACTGCAATATACGCAGAAAAATGGCGGCTTTTCAAATATCAAATAAAATATAGGGTATTCCATAAAAGAAAATACAAGTTTATGTCGTAGTTCTTTTGTTTTGAGCGCAATCGTTTTCTAAGTGCCAATTTCAAATTCAGCGATAGAAGTTACGCCGATCTGCTTTTTTCGTTTTTTTCAAAAATATAGGGAAGGTAAAAAATAAGGCCCTGTTCAGTCCTCGTTGGATAACCCTGTACAAAGGGAATAATTAGGAAATTGCGACGCTATTTCTCTACTAATTGGCCTCGTTTTTTACAAGCTTTTATTTAACGTCACCTGTTACTTTGTATGTATGTATGTTTGTATGATTGTTTGTTAGTATGTTTCTTTAAGGCAACAAATCTAAATGCAAAATATTCTACATAATTGATATTCCCGAAACATATTTGATGGACTATTTCCCGAAACAGCAAAAGTGCAAAAAAATATATATATACTTTTTGACACGAAAAAAAGGAAAAACATGGTATTTTAAAAATACATATTCATTTAGAACAATTTAACGTGTTACAATTAAAAACACAATTATTATAATAGTTATAATTATTATAGTCTGGCTCGTAGATGGCATTGTCTCCATAGAAGATGTTTTTCTTATTTTCTTGAATTTGTATTTTTTGAGCATGGTTTACATTTTCACTTATTATTTTCTTGATAATTTTTTTGTGATGTTCTTTGTCAAAGTGTCAGTTCTTGTACCCCATTTTCTGCTAGCTCAGACCGTTGAGGCACGTAGGTGGTTGGTTGGTGGTATGGTTGGTAATTTTTTTATTTTCAATGTCTAGACCGGCCATTTTTGCAATGTTGTTGGTCCTTTTTCCAAAAATATTTTTCTACCTACCAATTTTTTGCTTATTGGCCAATTGAAGTTCGCAATAAGGGAAAACCTGTCACATTCCATAAGATGATTTCGTTTTTCCATATATTTTTTAAAACGTCGAACTGGACAGACATCTGGATGTTTTTTAGTTTGAAACTAGCCACTTGTAATCGGTGCATTTTTTGTGCCCGCCTTGGGCTGTTTTTTGCCAGAATTGGATTGTATTCGATTCTTTCAGTTTCGTTACAAAAATTGTCATATTCCTTTTGAAAATAATTAATAATGCACTTTACAGCCGCGCTGCCCCTCCAGGCTAGTTCATAGGAAAATATATAAAAAACATTTTTTATCAAACCCTCTGACGATTCTTCGTCGCACGAATTAACCAGCTTTAGAAAATCATTATAGGTTAGAGCCTCAGAACTTTGTTTTATTTTGGGTGGAATTGCTTTCTCTTGGCACTTCTTGTCTCTCTGGCCGCTTTAAGGACGATATCTTCAAAGGGATTAATAATAATTATTCTGCCATATTCGGTAAAATATTTTCCATTAGTATATTAGAAGTAGTATTCCACAATTTTTTTACCGTTATCTTCTCGTAGTCCTCTTCATTCATTTCTCGCATATTGTAACTCCAGTCTTTCAAAATTATTGACAAATCTTCTTCTGAAATGGTAGCGTTAAATTCATACTTTCGTTCACAACAAAATGCAATTAATTGTCTCCCCACATGTTTCTTTGACTTCTTAGTATTTACTGAGACGCTGTTTTCAATATTTTTTCTTATATTCTAATGGATACGATTCAAAACGCTCCATTTTTGATAAATTTAAAATTATTGACGGCAAAAATGACGGCAAACTTTGTTTTGTTTCTATTGATTTGTTACCCTTAGCAACCAAAACATTTTTGATGCTTGCTATGACAAGCAAAAAATCGAATTATCTGTAAATAAGATGGCCACCTGCAGGGAAATGTTGGCGAACATTCACCTGGCTAGCGGGAAATTAGTCGCTGACATTTTGACTATTTTCCTTCCCTTTTTCATATGTAAGGAAAATAGTCAGGAGTATATATTTTTTTTAAAAACACATTTTTCCAAGAGACATTTTTCGAAATTATATTTTTCCGAAAATACACGTTTTTGAAAATTGAATTTTCAGCTCTCAGATATTTACACTTTTAAATATTACACCGAAATTCACTAATAAAGTTTGACTTAGTACTGGTTAACATCGAAAAAAAGTGCCTTGTCAAAAAAATTCATTGAAGAAAGTCATTAAAAAGTATGTTTGTTTGGATTAATCTTTTTTTTTAAAGTCACTGTTTTCGAATAATTATTGTAAGTCAGTATTGAACCGATATTAAAAAATCCTTAAAATTTCCACAATGGTTAAACAAATTTGTTTTCGTAGTGATTTTAGTTTTTGGCCTTTAATTCAGTATCAAGCTACGCAACCTTGCCTTTTTAAAGCAATTCTTTACCTCTTGTGATAAACTAAAATAATAAACTCTGTATTATTATTTTTATTTACTTCTGTCAGAGAATAAGCTTTTATTAAAACAATTATTTAGCTGGTTGTTGTAGAAATAAAAACACCCGAAATGCTACTAGTCCATTTTATCACTTAAATAAAATTTTCTTTCAAATGGTAATTATTTTACCCGGGGCTTCGGATCTATTAAGTTAATTTGAAATTTACTAAGGCTTCTTTGATGTCGAATTTTAGAATTTAATTATAGCCCTTTCTCTTGTTTTCCATTTATAAATACGATAAAATTGCTCCATATTCTGCCAATGATTTTTATGTTTTCCATTATACGAGAATAATAGAATATTAGTAATAAACTAGTTAATTAAATTATAATATTTACGTATTTATTTATTACTATACCGAGCTATTCAAAGATTCTGTTATTCGGACCTATATATTTATATATATATATATATATATATATATATATATATATATATATATATATATATATAAAACAACAAATACAGATTTCTTGTCCGTACTATATATAAACTAGAAAGAAGAATATCGGCTCATCGGACTGTGGAAGTGTGTTCTTCTTTTGCATCAAAGTACGGGGAGTCCAAGAAAATGGACAACCCCGGGCCGGGTAGACCATGACAGGTGTTTCGACCTTGTTAGGACTCATTCAGACAGCCATAACCCAGTCGCATCGAGGCAAACGGTGTTACTGTATCTTAAATCCGTTTTGCAGAACACAAGCAGGAAATAACATACCATAACGCCACCTAGCGGGTGCTGGCTCTAATGCAAAAGCAGAACACACTGAAAAGGTAAAAATCTAAGGGTGAACACGGCATCTCTAGCTTGTGAGAGCCAGCACCCGCTAGGTGGCGTTATGGTATGTTATTTCCTGCTTGTGTTCTGCAAAACGGATTTAAGATACAGTAACACCGTTTACCTCGATGCGACTGGGTTATGGCTGTCTGAATGAGTCCTAACAAGGACGAAATAGCTGTCATGGTCTACCCGGCCCAGGGTTGTCCATTTTCTTGACCTCCCCGTACTTTGCTTTGATGCAAAAGAAGAACACACTTCCACAGTCCGATGAGCCGATATTCTTCTTTGTAGTTTATATATACAGGGTGTTTCAATAAAAACTCCCAGGCCAATTATTTCGAAAACTAAAAGTGACATCTAAATTCTGTAAGCGCCAGTTTTTAGCCTCTATGATTGGCTTCACAACTGTGTAAAAAATGTGTTTCAATAATACAAGATGTAGGTGGCGCCACGGTGCAAAGAATTTTTTCGATGACAGGAACTTTTAAATGTTGTGGTTCTTAAAGATAATTAATTTTTGATCAAATTATGTCCCATTAAAATTTTTCATAAATCCAACATGAACGGAGATATTTGGGGTTAAGTTTTTTTTTTAAATAATTTTAACGAGTATTTTAATTATAAATATTTTTAATATCCTTTAGCAGATTTTAATTTAATTTTGGTAATGATAATTTTGGTGACAAAACGCTCGTGTAGCGCTATATTATTACGTCCAGTGACATCTCAGCGGGCGCCTTAACAAATAATATTGGCAAAAAATAAGACGCCACTGAGTTTTTGGTAATTTTTATATTTTTTTCGGATTAAGCAACTAAAAATATCCTGCAAAACGATCTTCCTTTGTTGTTACAAAATGTAGGAATTGACGTAAATACTATGTGGTTTCATCAAGACGGTGCCCCAGCACACAATAGCAATATCGTTATGAATCATCTAAATGTGACGTTTCCAGGAAAAGTGATCAGCACAAATGGGGATCTTAGATGGCCAGCAAGGTCCCCTAATATCACCCCGATGGACTTTTATTTATGGGGCTACTTACAAAATGAAATCTACAAGGAACCAATAGAAGACATGGCTGACCTGTACAACAAAATGTATGCTACTATAGCCGCTATTAATCGAAATACACTATTGAGAGTTTGCAGATCCGAATTATTATATCGATTTGCTATGTGCGTGTATGAAAACGGCAATAATTTTGAACACCTCATTCGACCCCATTAGTTAGTTTTTGGTAATGTTCTAATTTTCATTAATAATTTTGTATAATTTCTCATCAGTTCTTTCATAAAATTTAAAACATCTTTTAGTTTAATTTTATTATGCTTTAATGTCTAATTTTTAAATAATTTTTTAATTAAGTAGTTGCTTAATCCGAAAAAAATATAAAAATTACCAAAAACTCAGTGGCGTCTTATTTTTTACCAATATTATTTGTTAAGGTGCCCCCTGAGACGTCACTGGACGTAATAATTTAGCGCTACACGAGCGTTTTATCACTAAAATTATCATTACCAAAATTAAATTAAAATCTGCTAAAGGATATTAAAAATAATTATAATTAAAATACTTCTTAAAATTATTCAAAAAAAAACTTAACCCCAAATATCTCCGTTCATGTTGGATTTATGAAAAATTTTTATGGGACATAATTTGATCAAAAATTAATTATCTTTAAGAACCACAATTAAAAGTTCCTGTCATCGAAAAAATTCTTTGCACCGTGGCGCCACCTACATCTTGTATTATTCAAACACATTTTTTACACAGTTGTGAAGCCAATCATAGAGGCTAAAAACTGGCGTTTACAGAATTTAGATGTCACTTTTAGTTTTCGAAATAATTGGCCTGGGAGTTTTTATTGAAACACTGTATATATATATATATATATATATATATGTATATAATGTGACGATATTTTTGAATTGTCGCTTGCTTTATCTCCTCTTCTTTTCGTCCACGTTGTTCCATGTAAGGATTTTTGATTTTTGTTAGTTTTGGGTTTTCTAGTATACAATTTTGCTTGTCACAGAGAGGTTGACAAGGTTGACAGGTTTTGTTTGAACATTTAACTTTTGTCTACTCGGTACAATAAACAATTCTCATGACGACCATCGACTATAAAAGGCAGTCCGGAACGCGGAGAGAGTCAGTCCAGCTCCAGCTCCCGACAACTGCAGAACTCCTAACCTAAAAGGGTAAGCAAACAATTTAGTAAATTTACTCCAGTTGATGAATAGGATTTTCTTATCCCATAAATTCGTCGCTGGTCCTGCTGTTGGGTCTACGCGCGGTTGACCTGCCACGAGCGTAGCACCCCGAAACAGCGGAGCCCCATTTTAACCTCTGCTATTTAGATCACACACGATTGACCTGCCACGGGTGTGATTCTCTTGCATAGCGAGGCCCCCTTTTAATTTTTGGTCCTGCTGTTTGGTCTGCGCGCGGTTGACCTGCCACGAGCGTAGTACCCCGATACAGCGGAGCCCCATTTTAACCTCTTTTATTGAGATCACACACGGTTGACCTCCACGGGTGTGATTCTCTTATATAGCGAGGCCCCCCTTTTATTTTTGGTGGTACCCCGATACAGCGGAGCCCCATTCTAACCTGTCCATTTATACGAATATCCAGAAACCCCTTCTCATTGATGGAGTGTAGCATATTTACTTTTCGTTATAGCTGTCCAATATCAGAACATAGTATTGCCCTAAGGAAAGCGGATCCCCTGAAGAAGACGAGTCCACGGTGATAGACATTTTTCCGGAGGAGTCTTCGTCGAGGATATTGAAGACAAGAAATTATATAGTTTTTTTAGGAGCTTGACGTTATATTTTATACAATTTTGGAATAATAAAAGAAAACCCATTTACGTTGACGAAGTCTTTAAATCTTAGGTTAACCTAGATCAATAGATCATCTCCACTGAGAATAAATTGTCGCTTGCTTTATAAAAATTAAATGGGGGCCTCGCTATATAGGAGAATCACACCCGTGGCAGGTCAACCGTGTGTGATCTCAATAGCAGAGGTTAAAATGGGGCTCCGCTGTTTCGGGGTGCTACGCTCGTGACAGGTCAACCGCGCGCAGACCCAACAGCAGGACCAGCGACGAATTTATGGGATAAGAAAATCCTATTCATCAACTGGAGTAAATTTACTAAATTGTTTGCTTACCCTTTTAGGTTAGGAGTTCTGCAGTTGTCGGGAGCTGGAGCTGGACTGACTCTCTCCGCTTTCCGGACTGCCTTTTATAGTCGATGGTCGTCATGAGAATTGTTTATTGTACCGAGTAGACAAAAGTTAAATGTTCAAACAAAACCTGTCAACCGTGTCAACCTCTCTGTGACAAGCAAAATTGTATACTAGAAAACCCAAAACTAACAAAAAGCAAAAATCCTTACATGGAACAACGTGGACGAAAAGAAGAGGAGATAAAGCAAGCGACAATTGAAAAATATCGTGACAATATATATATATATATATATATATATATATATATATATATATATATATATATATATATATATATATATATATTTAAAACGCCAAGATCATAATATTTTGTCTCCCTTATCTTGAAGCTTCTACAAAACATAGTTTAATGATTCCTTTTTTGAAAGAAAGAACTCTTCTTCCCATTGGGTCATCACTAAGAATGTTGTGTCTAAATAAGACATAAAGTATCAAAAAAGTTCAATTAATTTTGACATAATATATAGTTCTTGACACTATGGCGAATGACATTTTAATTTGAAACAAGGTCTACGACCTGTAATATTGTTTTCAAAGAGATCCTGTAATGGTATGATTCAAACCATTAATCTGATAGAACAAATGTAGGTATATACAGCGTGGGCAAAAACACTCCGAACATTAGCATAGCCATGTATAATTTAGAAAAACACGTGAACCCGCCAGTGTTAATTTTACTTTTTACAAATTTTTAGTATTATACAGGGTTGTTCGGTAAATCAGGGCACACGTCAACTTTAGTTTTTTAAATGGAATACCCCAATTAGTCGATATTTGAATTCTACTTAAAATTCTGAGAATTTTTCATGTAACCCTATGCCGATCTTCAACTGTTAATGATGGTAATTTTTATGTGATTAATTGAAGGAAAGCAAAATAGGGAAAGTTACCTTGGTAACAAAGCACATTATTGTATTTAAAGTAATGTAATTTTAACAAAAGTGGCATTTACTGTCAAATAAAAAATTTTACCTTTGTAATAATTGTTAAAGCATGTCGTAAAAGTAAAATGCACTTTAGTGAAAAAGATCGCATAGGAATTCTCATGATTGGCTACGGTTGAAGTATGTGAACTTTTTAATAATGTTCATCGAGATCGAACGCCGATTTCAAGGTCTACAGTAAGTAAGATGGTTGCTTTTACAGACCAACCCAAAACCCAAAGTTACCACGCACCGGTACGAGAATACGTAAACGAGGTTTTCCCACGTGTGTAAGTGGATAGGTAGAAGGGGCAAAATAGAATGGCCCGCGCGCTCACCTGATTTCTCTTAGATATGGGGATATTTGAAAGAAAGAGTGTACAAAAACAGGCCACCATTTGACTTAGACATTAAAAAAGAGAACACGATATGAAATTCCATAAATTCCAGAACAGATTATTGAGAATGTTCAAAATGAATTTGTTTTACGTTTAGGACACTGTCAAATTGTCATTAATCAAGCACTCTTCTTTTTATAATTAGATTTTATGCTTGAAAAGCTGTTTTATTTTGTTTTTACATAATAGGCAGATCACTTAAATTTTGTCAATTTATAAAGTAGGTATAGATTGTGATTACTTTAAAACAGTTGAAGATCGGAATAGGGCATGTTACGTGAAAAATACTCAGAATTTTAAGTAGAATTCAAATTGGAAGGGAAATTGGTTGGTAGTGATATTCCATTTGAAAAACTAAAGTTGGCGTGTGTCCTGATTTTTTAAGAAACCCTGTATAATACTGAAACTTCTTAAAATTTGTAAAAAATAAAAATACCATTGACGGGTTTAAGCGTTTTTCTAAATTATACATGGTTATAAAAATATTTGGAATGTTCCATTCTTTTTGCCCACCCTGTACATATTTCCGTCGAATTTCGACGGGTTTAAAATATTTTTTTTTTAAATTACCCCATTTTCGAGTACTGAAATACATTTTTGAAGCAAACAATTGACTGAAAAGTAATGTTTAATTCTATTACAGTTATTAATGATACTAGTTCGATATAAACACCATAATGAAACGCGAGTAACGTTAAACCACTAGGCGTCAGCCGAGTGGTTTAGTTACACAAGTTTCATTAAGAAAGTTCATATCGAGCGTGTATCTTAAAATACCAGAAACGTTTTCATAAATTAAAATTCAAAATTATCAGGTGCCCATATTAGTCGATGTCATGGTAACCGCGCTTCTTGATTGTTTCAATTTTGACTTAGGCAACTTAATTATTATTATTTATTATGAATTCATAATGGCACTGAGTCATGATACAAATAAAAGAAAGTATGATACCAAACCGTGTCAAATTCGTCCGGGTTCGCGCCTGACATCACGCTGTGTCCTATTTTTGAAATTTATAACGCGCAATATAGAGGTTACGTTAGTGATAGGCGATTTTATATAAATTCTATTGGCAATATACTTTGCCTCCTGCTTATAATACACATTTTATTGTATATGATTTAAAATAATCATATAAATAAAGGGATAAATACATACATTGATTACATTGATTATCCACATCACAACCATACACAGCACATCTCATTTTTACTTTTAAACTCCTAAAAGTAATATAAAAACACCAAAAAATATTTGAAAACACAACGCGATCGTAAAAAGACGCGTTTCGTTTACAAAATATCGCGGAATTGGTCACGGCCTGACGTAAATGGCCACGCCTACCTGCGCGGTATCATATCTTCTTTTATTTGTATAATGGCACTGAGTTATGAAGCCCATAAGGACATCCAAATGACAATGCTAAATGTGTCATAATGACACTGTCGTAGATTAAGTTATTTTAAGTAAGTCTTTAAAGCGCTGGATAAATCATAACATAAGATTGTCTCTGATCTATCAAAGCAGATCTTCCTGTATTATTATTTTGTCTGGTTATTACAAAAAAATCGGTTTTTAGTGCCACTGTGGTAGACAGTATTTCCTTTGAGGGGAGGCGAACTAAAAAATGTGAATTACCTTCAATTAATATTATCACTTTACAAGTTGAAACTCAAGGAATTGTGCCTATTATTAGGAATATCCTGCCCACTGCTAAAGATTGTTTAAATCTTAAATTCGCTATATAGCCTTACCTACTTATTATAAACATAAGACAAGAACTCAATATAACATTCCTTTACCAATACCTAAATCATCTTTAACTAAATCATCTATTTTTTTCGAAGGCAAAAAAGTATTTAATCACTTACCAAACCATATAAAAAATATAAAGGATACAAGAAAATTTAAAAATGAAGTTAAAAAGATTTTGGTAAAAAAAGCGTATTACTGTCTTGAAGAATATTTTAGCGATAATTTAAAATAATTATAACTTATGTATTTTTATTATTCATTATTTAATATCAGATAAATTAGTATAGTTTCACTAGTCATAAGTCTGCTTTGTCAATGAAAATATATGTGAATGTATTTTTAGACAATAAAGCATATATCTATCTATCTATCTATCTTACTACTTTCAAAATTTTTAATTGTATAATAATGAAGAATACTCAATTTTAACAAGCCCACATGACATAAAATACAGTTTTTAGTTTACACTATTTTATTTATCATTTGGGTGTGAAATGGATTTATAAAAAAATGGAAGGTCCCAATAAATAAAATTACTGATGCGAAAACCGTCACGAATGGAACAAATGCCAGAAATGATTTATTGCCCATCGCATCGACGAAAATCTTTTGGTGCCCTTTTCCAACACCGTCATAACGAAGTTGGCATCTAGATAAATCCTTTAGAGGGCATATCGGGTCTAAAATAAGAATATAACCCAAGAACTAAATTTAAACTGGTTTTAATAATTTTTTCATGAAATGTTCATATTATCAGAGTGAAATTATTGAAACTTGCACAATCCCAGAAAACAACTTAAGGTTTGGCATTTCTGGGCAGAGCTGGGCATTCGTACTGGGTAAAAGGGTTTTAAGCTCCAAGCCCCAAGCTGTTACCAAAAGTGCTTACAATTTACAAGCACTAATTATTATACTTTGTTAAAGAACATTAAATTACCAATTACTTTCAAAAGTTATTGTCCTCCAAGCCCCAAGCACTATCGAAAAGGGCTTTAAGCACTCCAACATGCTGACAGTGCTTTAAGCTCTTTGAAAGGGCTTGCAGACGTCACAAAGTGCTTTCAGTCCTCAAATAATAGCTATATATCAGACGCTCTTTTTGATAATTACTTTTGGTCATTAGCGTTAACTGTCACAGTTCTATTTCTTAATTTCTTAATTTCTAGGAATAGTTGTTGAGTATTTCGCTAACGCTACAAACTAAATACAGCAGTTTTTTTGTCAAAAAGCCCTAAGAATATTCTCAATACAGAAAGTTGCGGATATGACTACCACCATTGTCATCATCATTCCGATCTATTCAAATAATTATCGTTGGTCTTGCATGTCAGTGCTGATGTTGTCCCGGTACCGTAATTTACTCCCACCAATACTCTGGCAATGGCATAATTATTTGAACAATGAAATGAAGTCTACTTGTCAGGGGTACATATAGAAATACGTAAAATTGAGAATAAGTTCTCTAAACCACCTGAAAATTCCTTATACTATAAGGATTTGAACAAATCATGGTAAAACAGCTATTCTCCGGGCTATATGCCCCTACGAGCGCTGGATTACATACCAAAATTTGCCGTATTTTGACTAACACTGTTAGACAACAAAATACTTGACTGCAAGAAACTACCAGGAAGGAGGAAGCTTTTTCTTTAGTTAGGATGTCGAACCTGCATACCGGTTTCGCACTCTTTAGTTCTCATCAGTACAGGATAAACGAACATACCTACCCTCCGAAAAAGCATACTCTTTAAGCTAGCCATGTCACACTGCATAAGCAGTATAAAACAGGCAGCGCCATCCATTAGCAGTTTCAAGCAGTTTTACCATGATTTGTTCAAATCCTTATAGTATAAGGAATTTTCAGGTGGTTTAGAGAACTTATTCTCAATTTTATGTATTTCTATAATTATTTGAGTTTAAACTAGATAATTCAAAAGGAATTGATAATTTGAAAAGCTTTCAAAAATTCCAATACCGAATTAAACATGACACTTAAAAGATTAAACGGTATTTTGACACTACCCGCACTATTAAAAACGAATCTTTTTGTTAGTTTTAAAGTATAATCTCTGTAATATTTACTTTCTCTAAAAAGATGTTTACATTAAACATAACACAACTTATCCAATACTAACAAAACAGTTGGTATAGCCATTAATGGAAAAACGTTCAACTTACTAATTAAATACAATGCTTACACGAATACACGGTATTTTTTTACTCTCAGCACTGTTGAAAAACTGAAAACTAAAAATTTGTTTATTTATTAAAAGGGTCTGCCCAGATTTAATTAAACGCGTTATTAGACATTCGTGACAAAGTATAAGCCACACATAATGACACTTATTAATTTTTGTTGCATAAGAGAGACGAAAAAGAGATTATTTGTGCTCTCACAGATCAGAACCTAGATTAAGAATATGGTCGCCTAAGTAGTCAATCCTGTACATAAAAGATGGTATTTCGAACTACCTATATTTATCGCAATTATGAAGGCAAGGCACTCTTGAAGATTCTTGTAGTCTCGACGGCAAAGGATCAAGTTAATAAAGAGTGTTAGTAAATATAAAACTCTTACCAAACCAAACTTGACCAAATAACGAAGTATAGACTCGTCAACAAACTCTGGCAGAACTCGTCAGGAACCTGAACGCGTGACCAATGATTCGCGACCCGCGAGTTATCCCGATATATCAATTTCGCCTTTAATGAACCTTAGTTCTTAGATAATGCTAATATGGCCTTTTTTGTTTAGTCAATAAAACACCTGTGTTTCAAAACACTTAAAATATTATAATTAACAAGAATAAAATAAAAATTGACTTTACCAAGGTAAACTTAAAACTAATGAATCATAAAATAATCAACTTGAATGAAATTAAAAAAGGAGAAGTGATATAGACAGGCTTTTACTTCAATGAATATGAAGCAATAAATTTTATCAATGATAATTTAGATAAACTTATAAATCAAAAGAAAAATAACACGTTAAAGGAAAAGCTAGGCTTCTTTGATAGTTCCCACTGGTTATAAAGATTGAAAATTCCCCACTCGGGTTGGTCAGACCCAAAACAAAATAATATATTGTCTTACCCAAAAATATTCACTGCACTTTAGCAAAGCTTTTATGAAAATTTGGAAGAAAATCACAAAGAGCACAATTTTCATAAGAGAAAGGAATCAGTTAGAACACTAAAATAAAAATAGTTAAAACGAACGTTGATTATGAACTGATTTTCAATATCTAATTTAGCTTAGAGGTAGCCCCGTATGAAATACCTTTATTACCCTCTAAGTCTTATTTTGTGGTATGTCTCTTCGATTTTGGACCAATTAAAAGAAATGACTTTTCAGAATTCATTACTAAGTCGATTTGCATATCAAAAAGGCTAAATGATAAGTGTTACCTTTTGACACAAGATGTCACTATGAGTTTCTAATTTTAATGAAATTACTGAATTATAATATTTTTGCACTCTCACTTCGGTAATAATATATAAAGGTATGAAAGATCTATATTCCTAAATCTATCTAAACGTTCAAAGCGTTAAAAAACTGCTCACTTGTTTTTTAACCCTTTTTATCTTCATACATGTGTTGTCTATATATTTATGCATTATCTACATATGTGAGCTAGGAAAAAACGCAATGAATTACACAGGTTTGTATAACTGCTTACGTTGCAATTGTAAGAGTCAATTTTATTACAGTACCGAGATAATAGTGGCGAGTAACAATTCAATCTTTTTCATCGTTTTGCTCGAAATTTTTGAGAGGCACATGACTTATTTTTGTAAACAGTTCGATAGCTTACATGGCTGTCAAATAATCCGGGCAAAACAATGACAAATATTGAATTTCTGAACGCTGCTAATATAGGGTAGGAAACAAAAAAAGAGACGGGGACAGGGACAGGGAAACAAAAACGAGATAAGATGTATTTTGTAGTTTTAAAAGACGCGAAAGAAACATGCCGGTACTTTTTTACAGTTATAAAATTTGCTGTTATAATAGTGAGAAAAATCGTGTTTATGTGAATAATAATACCGAAAGCAAAAATAAGTAATAACAATGTCGGGTGCTATTACTGTTTTTATGTGATGCGGTCAAATTTTAAAGCGTCGCTGAAAGTAGAACTTTCACGAAGTTTCTGTAGGATACTAAAAAAGGAACACATACAGAAATTATGTTTTTTGCAAGAATACATAATACCTACCTAATATATTTTTAAATACTTAGGAAAGTAAAATCTTATTACACGTATTAAGTATTAAGTATTTTTTTACGTATAATGCATTTTTGCCAATTATAAATTATTAATAGGTTATTGTTGGACAATTCTAGCGTAATTTTTTTAATAAAACTAATTTAAAACATATTTCTCTCAGAAATAAAATTTTGGCAACGTCACAGCTTGTATTATGGGAATAAGATTTGCGAACACGCGTATGGTCTGGTTTTCGGGTGTTAGAGAAAATTTTACAGTTGTTCGATTAAACCAAAAAATAAGTTTTGAGTGTGTTTCTAAACTACCGAAGCAAACAAACCCAAGCAAACCCATTTCAGTATATGTAACCATTTCCATACCACTCTGTATATTTTGATAATTACGTATTTTATTTATCCTGATTAAAAATTTTAAAGTATTAAGGCTTTTGTAAATTTTATTTACATAGTGTTAGTGAGTAGTTAAGAGCATCTAGTTTTAAGAACATTATTTAAGTTGATGCCTTTCTCAATCAAAAATAGCAACTTTATTAAAAATTACGGTTAAAAAATCTTTTTAGAAGACATGATAGGTCCAAATATAATTTCAACACCCTGTATATAAATTATTTTTTATCATTCCCTTACCGACTGCCTGATAGTTTTTTTCTTGTTTCAGCTAAAGACACAAGCAATAAAAAATATTATGGATCGTTCCACAGCAATCACTCACGAAAGCAATCCGGTGTAAGTACTAAAACCATTTTATAGCTTAATTAGTTGTGACCCACGAACACGTGTAATGGATATTTAACGATTAATTTGTTTTATCTCTATCACAGTTAAACTTAATGGCAGGAATGACTTCTCGTTTTGGTCAGTGCTTACAGTTTTGTAGTATATATGTTACGGTTAATTTGGATACTTCGCTAGTTTACCAACTAACCAGCTAGTTTGCAAACTAACTAAAGACACTGTTATTTTGAAGGAATCAGCCATTTCCCACAAAATAGCAGATGGTTTATAAACTAGCTGGTTAGTATGCAAACTATCGATTTGCTTCAGTTAAGATGAAGATTTTATTGAGGTTACCTTAACCTAAAAATTATATTTTGTTTGTTGTCCAGAAAATCTAGCGAACGGTGGGTCGGAGGGCACCCTAAGGTCGGAACAGGGTTAGCACCTGGTTAGGGGCCCTGACCAGTCTCTTTCCTCGCAGGCGAAGAGGGATCGGTGCGAAAAAATCCACTATTGTTCCTTCCTCTGCGCATGCGCAAGCCCGGGATAAAAAGTAGTACCCACCCCCTAGCCCTAGACTCTTGTGTCAAAAAATACGATACGGTAAGGTGCAAACGTACGGTAGGGGTAGTGTTCAAATTAGCCAGTAAACTAGCTATTTTAGGCAACTAGGATAGTTGTAGTAATCGTATTAACTAAAGACAATTGGATAGTATACAAACTATATAAAATATCTAGTTAATATAAAAGCAATAATGAAAAATCTGTACATAGGGAACAATAGTGGATTTTTTCGCATCGATCCCTCTTCGCCTGCGAGGAAAGAGACTGGTCAGGGCCCCTAACCAGGTGCTAACCCTGTTCCGACCTTAGGGTGCCCTCCGACCCACCGCTCGCTAGATTTTCTGGACAACAAACAAAACATAATTTTTAGGTTAAGGTAACCTCAATAAAATCCTCATCTTAACTGAAGCAAATCGATAGTTTGCATACTAACCAGCTAGTTTATAAACCATCTGCTATTTTGTGGGAAATGGCTGATTCCTTCAAAATAACAGTGTCTTTAGTTAGTTTGCAAACTAGCTGGTTAGTTTGTAAACTAGCCAAGTATCCAAATTAACCGTAACATATACAGTGCATTTTTTAAAAAAGGTACATAGGGCTTTACATGTTAAATTTGTAAATCATATTTTTGTTCTATTAGAACATATAGAGATAAAACTTGACGAACGTAAATTTCGGAGTCATAAGATTATGTTAATTTATTAAATAATAATATGTCAAAAAGCTCCAAAAATACCTACAAAATTCATTTATTTTTTGAAAAACATTTTTTTCCACCCCTCGTAATAGGAAATATGCATATAATCCAAATAAACCTTTAAAATATTTTAAGTATTCTCTACATTACTTAAATATTTACGGTGGTTGCTTTTATCCATTTATTTTGATCTTTATTAACAAAAAAAAAGACTTTCTGCTACAAATTTTCATACAAAATTCGAAACTTGCAAAACGCGATATTGTTGGTTGTGACGTCACATGTCGTGTAGATAGATAGATAGATAGATAGATAAGCATTTATTTCAAAACATATTTGTACAAGTACAAAGTCTGAAATACGTCAACAGCTACATTTAAAGGAAAAAACAATAATAATAATAATAATAATAATAATAATAATAATAACAGATTAAAAATAACAGATTTCAGTCAGGAACTAGACAAATATACATAAAAATGAAAATTTAAAGAAACAGAGCAGCTTAAACACTTTTTGTACCTCATGAATTCCTAAACAGTATATGGCTCTATGGTGCACAAATATATCTGAAGATTTTTCTAAATGTGTCCAATCTTTCAAGACCCTTCAAATTCAAAGGCAGTCTGTTATAGAAAGTAATTGCATAGTAAGGACAATTTTTTTCACTCAAGGTTAAGCTATGTTCTGGATAATTGTAGTCAATATTTTTACGTCTTGTGTCATAACTGTGATTTATTTTATATTGAGAAAATTTGTGAGGATGTTTTTTTAAGAACATGATACATGCATATATAAATATTGCCGGGACTGTCAAAAATTTGTATTTTTTAAATATACCGCGGCAAGATTGTTTGTAGTCTTTTAACAGTATTCGAACTGCACGCTTTTGAATAATAAAGGTCTTTACTAGGTTAGACGGCTGTCCCCAAAATATTATTCCGTAACGTAAAATTGATATAAAACTGCCAAAATATACGTTTGAGGTATTAAAATCCAAGTGCTTTGTTAACACAGTGAAGCAAATAGCAGCGAGTAGACAGTTTTTTACACAGATTGAAAACATGATGATTCCACTTTAAAATGTATCCATATAAACTCCTACAAATTTACTAACACCAGAAACATTTATAACACTTTCACCAAGCGAGACACTTTCAGGGCAGACCGATTTGTTTTGCTGTGTTCGCAATATAAGGCACTGAGTTTTATCTGCATTTAGGATCAAGCAATTGTCGTGGAACCATTTTTTGACTAATAAGAAATCATTTTGAGACTCCACCAAATCAGAAATATTGTAAATAAAAGTGTTATAATAGCTAGTATTGTAAGGAAATAACCCATGTGCTAAAAACCACATTGCAACAGGAGCTGCAGAATACTGGAAAACATGTTAGGCTGACTCCTAAGAACACACAAGCTTTATTGTTCCTTCTTTACAAAATTCTAACTTCCAATTAATCTAAGCATTTGCCAGCGGCACACTCTTCAAACCCAAATTGCAGAAGGCCTATCAACGAGCGTGCCCCCGGAAACAAACAAGCAACCAACGGTAACCTCTAAGATTACTAGAAATAAAAACTAAAAATAGAAGGAAGGACATAGTTCACTTAAACAATGACCACTACCAGCCTAAATATATGGCAGCAAGCGTTAATAATAATAAAAAGAGTACCTATGTCCCATAAGATTGTGGGCATAAACTCAAGCACTTTAGATATATCAGCAGCAGATAAAAGATAGTGGTGCTATATCTAAGTGACAATACAACTTCTGAGACTTTAAACACATATCTCCTGGGTATTGGTACTCTGAACTGCGGAAAGCTATCAAGAAAAAGTACACGTTAGTGCATTTAAGATAGCTGTAGAACCAAACAATAAGGACAGGTATAGAGTAATATTTGGCCAACGGAAGTCATTGTGAAGCCATTCAACTTTAATAACACATATCGGAACTACAATCGAAACCAATCATCAAGAGGAAATTTTGCACAGAGGGCCCCATGGGACAGGCACGTTAGATAGTCAGTGTGGCTCGGATGGCACCAAAATAGAATCAGAGCTCTTGTCAGTAATGAACTTTAATATTCAGGTGCTAGGTAATAAAATTAATATTCTAGAATGAAATCCTTAGGTGGTTTGTCTGTCTGAGCACTGGCTGTCAGAAGATAATATTCAGAGCATTGCGCTTACAAATTATAAGGTTGCAGCTAGCTATCCACGAAGTACCCATAACAGAGGTGGTGTCATGATACTTTTAAATAATAATGTTAGATACGAGTCAATTGAGACTAAGGAGTTTAGTGTGGAAAAAGTCTTTGAAATAGCTGCATGTGAAATAAAATTCTAAGCACCAATATCAGTGTGTGGTGTACAGGTCTCTAGATGCTAATACCAGTGACTTTTTAAGTAGAATCGAATACTGTTTAAACTATATTTATAATCCTGAGTGGGATTACTTTTTGTGTGGGGATTTTAATATAAATTTGAATATAGATAAAACAAAGCAAGATTTTCTTATCCTCGTAACTAAATTCAATATAGCACCATCCATTAAAGAAAACACCCGCATAACAAGTGCCATACAGGACACAGACTTGTATAGATAATATATTTACAGATGTCATTAAATATGAAACAAAGGTGCAGCATTCATTGTTTTCAGACCATACATATCAGCTCTTAAAAACTAACCTTAATGTGGATGCACACAGGGGCACTATATTGAAAGACGTTCTTTGTGTGATATTAATAAATCTTTATTTAAGACTATGTTACAGATGGAGTGCTAGGAACTGCTTCTTCTTTCGAATATTGGCACCCTGTTTGACATTTTTTATAACAAACTCACAGACATTTTTGATAAAGCGTCCCCAATTTAAAGGGTAAAAAATAAAACTGGGAACAAGAAAATACCTTGGCTAACGGACAGGCTCAAAAGTCAAGCAGCAGCCTAAACACTCATACAAATATCGTTAAACAACTTGCGTACTGTGGTGCTACCTGCACCCTCCATAATTCTAGTTTTCAGTTCTTCCACGGTAATAGGCCTACCTGTATTTCTTACATTATTAAAAACTTCTGATGATAGATGTTCACAATAAAAGTAATTTAGAGGCAATTTAAACTTCGTGCGGGCCGATTAAAAGGGCCAAAACGTCCAATACAGTTCCCTGAAACGTATTAATTAAAAATTTGGTTACATCTGCTGCACTGTGAGCTGGATATTTTGTCAACAGGATGGAAATCTGGTTGAAAAAATATTTTTCCGTTTATTGCTATGTTTTTCAGCACAGAACTCATTTCCAACGTGCAAGTTTCAAGTGTTTCTCTGTTGTTAGTGTTCTCTCTATAAAGTAAAGACTGATAATTCTTTTTCCCGAATTCCTGCCCTAACATTCACTTTTTTACGCCTCTGGGTACGTGTTTGGCGAATTACGTAGGGATCGTCTCTAGCCCATAATATTTTATTTTGTTAATCACATGTCCTATTTCTACAAAGAAATGTATATACTTCTATTAATTAGAATACGATTTGTAATATTTGGATAATTCTTATTAATTCTGTAATTCATCCAGTACTCGCAAAATTCCATTCTTTCGAAATAATCATACGGTAAAAGCTCCTGAACGTTTCAGTCTGTAAGATGTGTACTTTTTCTTGCTACAGAGCTTGGTAGCAACTCTCCGAGATCCTATCGAATTTTTAGCTAACTGCCTAAAGCAAGACTGCTCAACCCCAGGCCCGCGGGCCACAGAGTGGCCCGCGAAAGAATTTTAAGTGGCCCGCGCAAGTATGGTTTAAAAATACGCACCAAATTCAAAAATCCCGCCGCGCACAGAACATCCCGATTCAAATTTTATGACCTCTCTGAAGTTAGCTGTCAGTTCGCTACGCGCAGCACGGGGAGTGATACCCCACCCCCGCGTCCCCAATATTGTGCATTGCGCATCATAACTAACGAAGCTCGGAGAGGCCATAAAGTTAGAATTGTACACGGTCATCGACCCCGCCCGCGTCACGTTACTGTCTCATTATGCTTCGAGAAACAATTGAGTGCGTACGTGTTATAGTTCAACTGACTGTTGAAAGTGAAGTTTTTGAATTGAACAATAATTCAATTTTATTTTCTTAATAATTGAGTTTTTATTGCGCTGGTCCTGAGAGTAACTGAAACAGGAAATGTAAGTGGCCCGTCGTTAACGACTAAATCCACCGTTTGGCCCGACTCTTCAAAAGGTTGAGCAGCCTTGGGCCTAAAGACACATGGACTTTACCCAACTGCTAGCCATAGGTCCATTTTAAATTCTTCGGCAACTACAGTGGAATTTCTTCCTCGCTTGACATGGTAATTGACAAAAGAGACGAGAGTTAAAAATAATTAACTTCCGACGAAGATTTTTCGAGAAACAGCGTTGTATATAATTTTTTCACGCCTTTTAGGCGGAGGGCGACTGCAATTTGATTTATGTCATCAACTACAAAAAAAAAATAAACTATTTGTTAGAAATCTCTCTTTTTCCTCCAATTTTGAACTAAATAATCATTTTTGGGATAATTGTTAAAATAATTATGATAACAGACGATAGCTGCCAACATGGCCTTTTTCACCTCTTTCACTAACGTTTGATCTTTCTGTCTATTACACTTTCACACTCTTCATTTCTTACGCAGGCAATCTGATCCTTATATTGCCACTATAGCTTCCGCTCGCGATTTCATCCGCGTGATGGTATAGGCGGTATGGTGTAGTTTTGGTGTCATAATAATTATGAATACGTGAATTATGTTGGGTTAGGTTAGTTATATCCATAATTAAATTACAAACTTTGAACCCCGATTTCACCCCTTTAGGGGTTGATTTCTAAAAAGTTATAAAACATGTTTACTTTCACGTAGTTTCGACATAATAGAACCTTATAACAATTACAAACTTTAAATCCTCATTTCACCCCCTTAGGGGTTGATTAATTAAAAACTGTAAAACACATGTTCAGACATTTATTTTTAGATTACTTCTTTGAAGTTTCGAGTTAATATTTTTTCTCCATACAAAATTTGAACCCCTGTTTCACATCGTTGGACTTAAATTTTGAAAACCCCTTCCTTAGTAGTTGCCTACGTTATATTAGAAACCCCTGTGCAAAATTTCAAGTATCTAGTCTCTGCGGTGTGGGCTGTGTCAGTTAATCAGTCAGTGAGTTTCTTCCTTTATAATATAGAGATATCCCTACAGAGTAGGGAGTGGCAAAACAAATCATTTTTTAGTAATAATTGAGTCCTATTATTTAATGAAAATCTTTGTGCCTTATAACGTAACATTTAGAGTTTAAACTTAAATTTCCGAAAAACTATATTTTCAGAATCGACTTTTAAAAAAATCGCATTTTTGAAAAATTGGATTTTCAAAAAAATATTTAGGTACTTTCAAAAACTCATTTAAAATTTTTTTCCAATAACCATTTTCCGAACATTTTTAGTATATCATAAAATGAAATTCTTTTAATTAGTGAATCAAGGACCACAAATAAATCATATGCGCTATTAAAAGCTCTATTTGGTATCCACAGTTTATACCAAAAGTCGCATAAGTTTTGTTTATGCAATTAACACCTCAGAGCTTCATTAAATTCGGTTTGGATTTTATAGTTTCAACCGAAAACAGTCAGAATTTAATATAAAGTGTTTGCTCTTGTTGGCATTGTGCAAAGTTTTATGGCAAAATCTGTAATTAAAATGGTTTTACACTGACTATTACATACACTCATGGACAAGAGGAAAGGTCATTAAAAACACTGCGATAGAGTTTAATGTTTAGTATATATTTTTTTATTTATAAAAATGACATTTCCATTAAACCAAAAATACATAAGTAAGCGCAAAAGAATTATAAATATTTATGTTTTTATTTAAACGATTATTTACCACTAAATATTAAAAGAATTATATCATTAAAAAAACATAAAATTGAAATAAAAGCTTGGATATTAACAACAAACGATTTACAGAAATTTTTGGAATTACTTTGATGTTATTTTGTCTAATATAAACATTATTTATTTATTTTTCTCTTAGGATCTCTCTTGTCCTCAAAAAGAAATTTGTATGTATGTATTGGAATACATATATATATATATATATATATATATATATATATATATATATATATATATATATATATATATATATATATATATATATATATACAGTCAACTTCGGATATAACGAACCACCAAGGGGATCTTTAAACAGTTCGTTATAGCAGGGCGTTCGTTATATCCGAAGTGCAGACAATAAAACAAATATGTACTATGTACATACATATGTATAGGTACTTTTTGTGAGTCGTTTATTATAATCAATACATAATAGTATTTTTAAATTATGTACTTATTAAACATACATATTTGTATAATTTATACAAAATCAGTAATTTGAAATTTTTTCTTTTTTCTAGTACCTACATGTTTTTCAATTTTAATTTGTAAGTAATCACCAGACTCAATCAACACTCTTGTTGTCAAAATTATTATTATTAAAATTTACGAATATTAATAGCCTTTGACTTTTGTAACTGATAGTCCCTACAGATTTAGGCATTTACAACCCCATTTTGCAGTTTTGTAATTATGTCAACTTTTTCTGCAAGTGTTTATAAACTTTCGCTTGCTGAATTTTGGCGCGCTCTGCTCCATGCTAGAACAATATTCCCTCGCCTATTGCCTAAATTAAACTACAAATTGAAATGGCGCCTGACAGGTCGCTTCTCGACCCGTTATCCGAGAATACCAACCATAGAGAAGCGACAAAACGTGTCGGTGCCTTTGATATTTAGGGTAACCAGTTTTGCTGACCTTGGGCAGACACGTATCCACAATATTGAACGGAGAAAGATATTTCGTCACACTAATGACGCGGTATAGACAGAAGTCCACATTATCGTCGCACATGCCCTGTGAAATCTTCTATTGTCTTTGTCGCTTCTCTATGGTTGCTATTCTCGGCCGTTACTGTACGAATATGGAAGTTATATGTACGTGAAATTTCGACAGTTCGTTATAACCGAACTTCCACAAGCAAAAACTAATCAAAATAGGGTTCGCTATAGCCGATAGTTCGTTATAGCCGGGTTCGTTATAAACGAACAAAAAATACATACATTCTTATGGCGTTTTGGCCGGACCATAATTTTTGTTCGTAATAACCGGTGGTTCGTTATATGCGGAGGTCGTTATATCCGAAGTTCACTGTATATATATATATATTTTAATTTAATAATTTATATAGTACTAATACTGTCCTGTTGAACATATTAAAAAATCAGAATTATTATTTTAAGGTTTTACTCTTAGATTTTTGAATACACTCACCATAAAATTCGACCCGTACAAAATTTTCATCCAGTTTAATGTATGATAACTTTTTTTTCGTTGCCCAATTTAAATGATTTTTTTAATTGTAGATAGATATATTGTGTCCGGGATTTTTCGTCCGCAACTGTACCTATTGGGGTACACTTTGTTATTTAATCTGAGCGAAAATATCAAAAGTATAGTATCATTAAAATATTTAGGTTATTTTAAAGACACAAATAAATGCACATTTAAAATTAATGAATTTTCCATCTTAAGTAGTTTAAAAGTAAAAACTTTTATATACAAGTCAATCCCGGATTAAAGTTTAGACAGGGTTAATCCCTTTGAACGCATGGAATAAATTAAAGTTGAGCTTACGACGGAAATTTCGGCCTAAATTAACAGCTCAAATAAAACTTCGTAAAGTAAGCCCATCTTAGAGTTAAGCTTTATCTAGTTAGGGGGGTACAGTACTGTTAAGTTACACTAAAAAAAGAGTTATGGTAAATTTACTGCGGGTTAAGTTGGTTAAAAAAGTCCAGCGAAGGAAAACGAATTTTTGCAACCAAAAAAAGGTAAAGGTAGAAGATAATTTTACAATTCAGCTGTGAAATAGTTGTGAAAGTAATTTTGTGAAATTAGATTGCTTTGGTGGTAAAACAGTTTTATATGTACTTGGCAATTATTGTAATTTTCATGTGAAAGTAAGTAGCTATTTACCTAACACGTGCGGAAAGTAATACTTTTCCGCACGCGACTGCAGTTGACCGAACGACGCGAAGCGAAGTTCTGTCAGCAGTCGAGTGCGGAAAAGAGGTTTTCCGCACGTGTTGGGTACAATGTTTTTGCTACGAGCGTTTTTAAATATTTTATTTCAGTAAAGACGTCAAAATTAAAATACTGTCACGTCCTCGTTTTAAGGGTGTGACTAGGGGCTAGGGGCCAATTATCCTGTTTATTAACAAAACAGCTTAAGTGACTCAAAAAAAATCTAAACTTAGAGAGAAACTAAAAGTTTGTCTAAACAACCCACATATTTCTGCCTGAGACAAAACACATTTTAATTTGTTTATCACAAAAGCGCAATATATACAATAAATACAATATGATAAAAAATAATGATAGTCTTAACTATGTAAATGTCTTTAGAGTGTAAAAAACATAAAATCCCTTTTTTTAAATTTTAAGACGGCGCCTCCACCAAATGTCACGCCCTCGTTTTAGACCCTACTATTGGAAAGCCATTGAACAAGGTATCATATTTTGACACCCCACCTCCTAAAAAAAGATTTTTACAATTATTGCAATCGTATTGAAAATATAAAACCTTGTTTTTTTTAAATATTTTTATTTTCATATAGTTTAAGGAGGTTAATAAATACCTACATGTTTTCCATGAAAATAGTTGATCAAATTATGCTACGTTGGTATTCTTGCTTTAAGAATCGCACGTTAAGTGAGATCTTCCTTGCAAAAACATTTTCAGCTAGATTCTTCAACGCTGGTCCGGTCTAATTTGACTACTAAAAGTTTTAAACTGACAAGTGTAAGAATAAGACAACTAAGTTTTATACTATGAATTTATTTTTGAGCTTTTTCGCAAATTTTTAATGAAAATGGTAATTTCAGTACGTACTTTCGACAATAATGAAACTATATTCATTACAGCAACTCGTTCCAAAATGAAAATCATTTGGAAACCAACCAAATCACTGAAGTATCAGAATAATTCATAAGTTTTTAATGACGACTTATTAACAATGACAGGACTAAAACCTGTCAAAACATAACTGATCAACTATAAGATCTTAGTTTAAACCAGTACTAAATCTTAAACCTTATTAGTGTATCTGAACGTTAAGTTTTACAAATTTCAATACACTTAATCTTCTCGAACTCGGTCACTGCAGCCACAGGCGATCCGTCACTGCGGCAGACCCCGACTCGCCGAGTGTTGCCATTCTATAAATATTTAACATTATTTATAAAGTAATAATCAAGAAATTAGAGTGATTGGTTATTTAGAAGTTTCTTTAATAATCCATATCAGGATATTTTTAAGCTGTATATTTTAAAAAACACTTCTGTTCACTGACAAAGGATTTTTTTAAATGGAAAGGAAACAAAATAGTGCGGCAACCTCGAATGTTGAGAGGGTTTGGTGTTTAAAGGCTTCCACTTTAACCTCTATTTGATGCTTAATAATCTTTTTTTTGCCACAATTAGTGCCGTGTTTGTTTAAATCTAAAATTATAGTTTCTGTGCATTGGCTAGCACATGTTAATAGACTTTGTTTGATAGAATGTGTAGCAAAAAGCTTTTTCGATAAAAGTCAAATTAAAGGTAGCGAATGTGGTAACATGGACAGACATGGGTCTGACGTAGAAACTGCAAGTATCACTCAAGTTAATGACATAAATTTTCTATTAATGCGATTTTGCAATAATATCTCGTGATGAAATAATTACCTAAAAATTAGCGGTCACCCAATACCCAAAATGTCCCAATAATTAATGAACTTTGTAGGCATCCACTTGCAAATTGTAACATATCTCTAAAAACACAAAATCAGCCATGACAGACAGTACGATTTCGTCACCAAAGATCCGGTTGGGTGACAGTAGTCAAGAACAATACTATTATTGAAAATAGCATAGCATTTTCTTTTATGATTAATTGGTATCAAAAATACCAATGTATCACTGGAAAGGAGACGAAATATGCTTTTTTGTTGACCATGCGTCCTTTTTGCAAAATATATTGGAAGATATCAAAATATTTCGTGTGGAACTGGATATAATAAAAAGAAGCTCCTATGATAAGCGTTCTACTAGATATTAAGAATGTCTTGCTGAGGGAAAAATACTTTTTTTACTATCAACAAACTCTTCCGACTCCATTTAATAACACAAGAGCTGTCACTCCATTTAGGATAGCATTTTCTAGGTAACGTGAGAAAGTATGTTCACTTTTCGTAGTCCATTCTAAAGTCCGTTTGTCGGTATTAAATTAAAACTAAAAATGTGAATCCCCAAAAAATTGAGCTGTGTTCCAAAAAAGTTGAATATTGCATGCGTTTTTTTTATTTACTAGTTAATAAACCTAAATTTTTCGGTTCCAACGAACTGTTTCTGGCCGCCAAGGTAAAAATGAAATTGTATTTAAAACCGCCCCAGTGATAAATTACATGTCACGGTTAGTTGTTCAAATTTTAACTTTGAAAACGCAATTTTACAAATTTGATTTAGTTGGAAATAGCTGGCTTCACAAAAGGGCTTTTCAGTGCACTTTTCCCGACAAATTGTGAGGTATATATTTCAGTTAAGTACGTGATATATTCCACATGCGAGTATTTGTTTCTATGGTCATATACATTTTGTCCACGGATGGGGTTTAGAAGAGGACAAATGGGCCAAATTTTGCAAGATCCGTATAAATGTCACTTGTAATAAAAGTTTTTCTTGTAAAATAAATAAGATTGCGTTATGAAAAATTAATTTTTTTATGGGAGAATAAAAAATAGGAAAACGTTATTTTGCGTGAGAGTGAACATTCCTTGTTTATAATTTTCTACCAAACGAACAAATGTGAAATAAGTTTTAAATTAAATCCTAAGCCGAAGTACAAGATTTCATTAAAAAATTTAAATATTAAACGTAACGAGTTTAACGACATTATTTTTTTAAAGTCTCAACTATTACCTTTCATACCTTTAACCAGAGTACCTACTAGTTTCTACATATTAAACAATAATGACACTTACTGACATGTTTGTCTATATTTTTATTAAATGAAGCAATTATTTATTTTGAAATAGGTACATCTCATCAAAATGCTATCTACTAAAAAAAGGATTTTTACAGTCCAGTGTTATGGGGAAGGCGAAGTATCATTCCGCTACATAAAGTAACAATTTAACAAGAAATTGATAACAATCCCAATAACTGAAAGGACAATCTACAACGCAACAAAAAAGTTCCAAAGAACTGGTTCCGTTTGGAATCTCAACAAGCAGAAGAGGAAGAAGAAGAAGAAAATGAAGAAGAAGAATAAGAAGAAGAAGAAGAAGAAATGCAATAGAATATCTTACTTAGAAATGCTGGATACATTTTTTAGCGATGAATTTGAAAATTTTACATGGAATTTTCGCCAAAATATGTACTTTTAACGAGATGGTTGACCAGCACATTGCGCTCGCGGTAATATAATGGCTTCACAGCAAATTTGGCTCAAGGTGGATTGGGAGGAATGGCTCAGTTTTGTGGCCCCTAATGAGCCTCGACTTAACGTTGACCGATATGTTCCTATAGGGCCATTTAAAACAAATTATTGTTTATGCTACTCCAATACCAAATAATATTGACTTGCTAAAAGGCAAAATTACCCAGGCTGTTTATTAAAATAACCCAGGAAAAAATCGGAAATTCCTTTAGATATCTTAGGAAGCAATAGGGAATATGCATATAACCCTAATAAATCTGAAATATTTTTTTTTATATTCTCTACATAAATTAAATGTTTATGGCGGTTGCTGTTATCCATTTATTTTGGTCTTTATTATACTGCAGATTTTTGCGCGAATTTCGAAACTTGTAAAATGTGATTCCATTGGCTGTGTCGTCAAAAGTGAACTTATGACTGATCATGAGTACATGGCGAATTCAAGTGTTGTAGAGTCATCGAAAACTCAATAAAAATAGCATTTAATGCATAACTCATCCAATGAAATATCCCTGCACTTAAAGTAGAAGTTTCGTAAAATCTTATTCATGTATACTTCAAGCCAAAATCGGTCCAGGGATCTTTCAATTTTGCAACAAAAATTGGCATTTCTGCGAAATTTTGATATATCATCTAAATAATTTCGAGTAAATAAACTGCAATTCTTTGTTTTCACGACAATCTTCGAGAATTCAAAAAATTTCAAATTTTAGATGTCCCCGATGCAAATAAACCTATTTATATATTTATAACGTTAACGGAAAAATAAGCGATTTAAATTAGTGGGGGGTATTCTTAGATAACTAGCGGATAAAATAAACCCAGAAAGATTCAATAAATAAGAAAAATAGTCTGGAATAATGTCGGTCAAAAATAGGATTTGTCGAAAAAAATCAAGAAAATCCTATTTTTACCCCTTAAATACGCCTCTGGATGACCCATTCGGTATTCATTTTAAAGGGTGATTATCCCTTTATAAGATAGCTTTGAAAAAGTGAATAAAATATGAATCCGTTTTTCGATCTGACGTTTTGTTTTCGATTATTCGGTATTTTTCGACCTAAAAAAAATTCAAAAGAATTACTTGCCATTTTCTGATCCTCACCAGTTTCAGTAGGGTTCTGAAGCTCCGGGCCCCTACAACCTCCGAAAATTTACATCGATTTAATTCACTTTTGCGACCTGTACCCGATTTCAACGGAAATTGCGGAAATCTCGACTTGATGTTTACTAGCTCCGAAACGAAGCATCCTGTATAACTAAATTTTTTACCGAAGCTAGTTGAACCTTTCCTCTATCAAACCAAAAAAAAATCGATTTCTCTCCCTCTCACTGTTTCCCGAAAAAATCAAACCTGCTCGACTTTAGGTTAAGCTTTACGTTAACATGTAGATTGGCACTTATTTTTGCTGATCTCCTGACGTCATTTTTTATTAAGGACAACTGACTGCTTTTTAAATTGTAATAAATTATATCGAAAAGTAGCTAAATTATCCTAGTAATTTTCTTCAAAATATTTTTTTGGGTTTGTAATGACTTCCTTACAGGATTTATGCAATAAAAAAATATGTGCATATTTCGTATTGAAAAAGAGTGTTAAATATGGGGGTGAAGTTTTTGAATTTTGATATCTTATTGTATTGCTTAGTTTATAATATCATCTTTTGAGTTTAAATAAATGTCGTTATTTAAAAATTGCACTTAAATAAGAAGTATTTTGGATTAATAATTGCTTCATTTAATAAAGACATTGACAAACATGTCCATAGGTGTCATTATTGTTTCATGTGTAGAAACTAGTACTCTGGTTAAAGGTGTGAGATGTGTGTGAGTGTGATGAAGTGTGTTGGCATTTAAAAAAAATAATGTGATAAAACTCGATACTTTTAATATTTCAATTTTTAATGAAATCTTGTACGTCGGCTTAGGGTTTAATTTAAAACACATTTCATATTTATTCTCTGGGTAGAAAATGAGAAACAAGGTATGTGTACTCTTACGCAAAATAACGTTTTCGTATTTTTATGCTCCCTGTATAGAAAATTAAATTTTTCATAACATGAGTTTTATTTATTTTATAAGCAAAAATTTTATTAGGAGCTACATTTTTACCTATCTTGCATGGTCCATTGGTCCATCTTCTAAACCCCATCCTTGGACATACTGTATACTATGGGGGATTCGGCAAACGAACGACTTTTTATTTACCTAATGATTGGTTTTTCTTAGAAATAGTTCTTGTCTTGTACTTGATGGCGTAGACTCAATTACAGTTTATTAAAATTAGTCATGTTTTCAAAACAGTCCAATAAGTTCCTTAACGATCTTTTACCGGCTCTGATACTGTAAGAGCATATTTATCGAACTAACATTAATAAGGTAAATAAAGGTCTACCGTACAGTGTCAAAAAAAATTGTTATAAATAGATAAGAGACTTTCCAGGAGTTAGTATCAAATTATCCATAATATATCCATATATATTGTGTGTTTATTGCGTCATCCTACAGAGAAAATCTTTCTATTCTACCGATGAGCACTTTATGAAATATTGATGATAGTGGTGTAATCAAGTAAAATACGTAGGTCGTAAATAGGTATAAATAAAATAAAAAAAATAAATAAATAAATATATTTCTAATTCGCAGTGATTTAGGCTTCAAATTTGATAAAGTGCTGACTTAACAAAATAAAATGCTTTATCTAACAGAACGCTTTTTATAAATTTCTACTTGATCGGATATACTGTATAAAGAGAAGAATAAACATTGTTCGAAACAATGCATTTACCAAACATTTTTATATCCCATACAGATATCTCGGCGCCTAGAATAGCAATTAACAACACTCGGTATGTGTACATCGTCACTTTTGGGTGCATGGAATCGATCGGATGCAACTCGATCCACTTGAAAACCATGATATGAACGGTTACGATTAAAATTCCGAGCGAATGCAATATTTTAACTTAGTCCTGTTCCAAACGAGATTTCAACTGAACTGATTAGAACTGAAATGACAGTTGATGGTAAACTACATATGTATGATAAAAATAAACGATTCGGTTCTATCGGATTGGGATTTTACGATGTTCATTAAAAATGTGTAACCAACCGTCGCACAGTGTGACGAACGCACAATCCAGAAAATAAAAAATCATAATTAAACTTCGGAGCTTGAAATGGCACCGTTTGCCAGTATCTTCTTCTCCAAATCATTTCGTCACATAAGAAATATCATTGGTATACATTTGAGTATTTGAGTTTACCAGAAAAACCAAAAAAACAGATTCCAAAGTATATGTCGATGGTGTTGTAAAACATTGTGTGTGGATGGCTATTGATATAATATTAAATAGCAAATTCTAGTTGTACCTACTACATTATGTTGTATATTTTTATTCATATACTTAGCAAGTTTCAGTTAAACGCAATAAAAACTTTTTTAATATTTATTTTGATATATATGTTGTAGTAGCAGATATATTTAAAAAAAACACAGTTCTTTTAGAAAACTTAGGAAGTCACTCATTATAACAACTCACAAAATAAAATAATAGCATGTATAATAGGTTCTGTGTGACAAATCACTTAAATTTAACTAAAAGGACTGCTCACCAAAGTGGTATATTTCCAACTGAATCTAGCCGAATCCGCCATTGGTGGGATCTTTATTTTTGAATAATATAATGAAAGGCATACTAATCTTGACCGACACTTACCTTGAAAGACACAATAATAGGATTAACAAAAGTACCTATACATAGCAAATACCACGCGTATTGATGCCCACTAACAATGCTGGTAAATATTATTTTCAAATTTATCGGTTCCCATCTACATCAAACCAAACTGGTGATAATATGTTAGGCGAAAATGGTTTGGTGATTATCAAGTAATAGAATTTAATACGAATTTAAGGGATTTAAAAACCTAATATTTTCGACTTATTTCTTGGTAGATTTTAACAAAGTCACACTGTGCATCGGCGCGTGTAAGGTGGTAAAAACAACTTTTTAAGCGAAAGTATTGACCATCAAGTTATTTTTACAAAAGTTTAGGTTTTTTTCCTTAAAATTGCAGAACTACCGACCACGGACCAGTAGTTTCTTCAGCTCAAGTACAGAAGACCAAGCTGTCGTCAGCTCAACGTTATCGCTTCACGATTCGGAACAAAGCAGGAAGCAGATCAAGCAACGGTTAACGGCATTTTTTGGAAACAGCAAGGTAAGTAGCTTAAAACATAGTATCAAAATAAGGAAAATTTAGCTGTTTTCGAACAAGCCGTACGTGATAGTTTCTAACCATTAAAGACATTCGATCATTTGCATGCCTAAGAATCTGCTGCAACATGTAATATGCACTTAGGTAATTTTATTGTTAATCAAAATCAGTCACAAACTTCCTGTTAAAACAATAATTTTTTTGTTGGCAAAAGAAGTCAAAATGCTCTAAGACTTGGAGAGGTTGGGTGTGTCATATTCTAATGTGTAAGCAAAATAAGGGGGGTGGAATGGGGATAAAATTAGTGTTTTAATCTCCTTGCCTTTAACCTTTTTTAATATTTCTACACCGTAAAAGGATAAAGGCTGTATGCAATTATATTTAATTTGACCGCAGTAGTTGTTCTGCAGGGTCTCATCTGAAACATCAATGTGATGTTTTAAACAAATTTCCTACTAATGGAATGAAGAAATAAATGTTATACCTATATCATACATGTATGTGTGATATATATAGACAGACTGTAAATTTTTCTTTGGGTAGCGGTCTAGGGCTAAAGTAAAACTTCTTTTTTACAAACGCCGAGGTTTTGGAGTTTAATTTTTTCCTTTATTAAGGCTACAATATTGAGACATAATGTTAGTGGCTTACAGTAATATGTAAGGCTTTTTTTTCAAATGATAGTTCTAAATTCTAAAGTGTACAAACAAAAAGTTATGGTTATAAATTTAATTTCCTTAAATGCAAATTAAGTATAACAATAGCATTTAGTATATTTGGGTTGAAGAATATCATTAAGTATATACTTAAATTATAGTTTTTAGTTTTGTTTTACTAATTAGAGAAAATTTAAAAAAATTATAGCAGGAGCAGTAAAATTAGTTCTTCGCATGCATTTTTGCACATACTGTTGGTGCTTATCAGTAAATAAATAAATTATTTCTGTTATTTTTTGTTGGTTGATATATTAAACGGCTAACAAATTAAATGAACCGTTCGCCTTTTTAAATTTATTGCTATGGTCACAGATTACTCCTACCAGATGCGAATCTTACGCTTTCGACGGGGGCCCAATTTAGAGAAATTATAAGGTGGCGATGCACCTTATTATTTAGTCTGTCGCCGAACGGTGAATTCCTCGCTGTTAGCGTGTGCGAGCGTCTCGGTGGAATAGAGAGCAGGCTAATGTTATTACATCAGTTTTGTTGCGTTGATTTTATGGTTTAAATTGTGGTTGTACTAGGTTGTAGTGTAATTTTAATAAACAAGATACGTTTTTGTATTTGTTAATGATATAATTTTATATAAAATGCCACACAATATCATGTTTTAATATTTTAAAATATAATCCATAATAATTTCTCTGAATTAAAACCTACCAAACGCGTGGAAAATTCCATTCACGGCATCGACGCGACGCTCGAACCGACCGGGCCGTTCTATCCGAGCGCCAAGACCGCGGAATCCTGATATAGGAAAGTTATTAAGAGATTCGCATCTGGTAGGAGTAATCTGTGGCTATGGTAATGAATATGAAAATACATATTATCGGCGATATTGAAGCGGCAGTTCTTCTAACTTGTCTGACAAAAATGACTCCAGCATGTGTAAATAAGAATGTATAAGAATGTCTGTTACATGCATCATAAAAAATATGTTATAATCCCATAATAGGAAATTTAAAAGGACGAGTTTTATTTTCCTGAAATACATTTTAAATATGGCTTTTTTTACACAATTGTAAACTTCGTGTTCGTTTTATTAAAGACATAATGGGATTTTTTATCAACAGATTGCAAAATTAATACTGTAGAGACAAAAGTTTTCGTCGTATCTGTTCTTGGCCTTCTTTAATTTACTAACGAATGTTTTTTTTTAATTTGACTACCAACTTATGTACTGAACTTCTGCATAATTGTGCATTTGGAAACTTTTCTCTAAACTTCTCAATAACGTACCCAAACAATTCTCGCCATTTCTGAAATTTTCGATTTTAAATATTCTTTTTGCTCTAAAGGCATCTTTATTATTTAGACAAATACGTCACAGTATAAGGTGTAATCAAACAAGAAGGGGGGTCCGGAACGCTTTCCGGACACCCGAATTAAGAATATTTTCACATGTCATCGAAAAATAAGGATTTCAAACAGTATTTTTTTGCAAAGAATTTGCGGAATATTCAGTATTTTTCTTAAAAAAATTATTGAAATTTGAAAAATTGCATAATAAAATGTCGGTTATATGCGGTATTGCCAAAATTTTATACCAACACGTATCGCGTATCACAGTAAAAAACTCAACAAAGATAAAAAATTAAAAAAAGATACTGATGAAACCTAAAACTGAGCAAACCTGTCTGAGAACGTATTTCATAACTCCATGGTCACAAGAAGAAATTATATTATTTCTAACAAGTCTTTAATGGCAAAATTTCACAAAAAGGAATTAAACACCAAAAAAATAATAAATGTGGCAACACTGTGTTCCCATAATCCAAAACGTCATTCAAAATTGATTTTTACCATAACCTCAGATATATTGCAAAACCATCAAATAGTTGATAAAAATCATGTTTTTTTACTAATAGAGTAATTTCTGAGTTAAAATATTGTGTTTTCCACATTAAAGGTGATTTATAAATGTACGTAATATCGATATCAATAAAAAAGTGTTAAAATTCCAAAATTAAAGGTGTCCGGAGAGTGTTATGAACCCCAAAAAGGGTTGAAAGGGGAAAATTTTTGATTTTAAAGGCGAAATTTGAACTTTAAATTTTTACTTGAAATTCTGGAATAAGAATTCATTTAAAATTTGAAACAACTTTTTTATTTAACGTCTTGCATTAAAATTAAAAAACAGCAACTTTACTCTTAACCAAATTTTACGTTTTTGTATTTTTTGCATACCCTGTACAAAGAAACAAATTTTTGGCATCGTGGGCCTTATTTTTAAAGCAAGCAAATGTTTTATAAGAAGTGACCTTTTTTGGTATCGTTCACTTTTTGGTCCATTTATCCTCTTGTCTACCCCATCAGTGGACATACTGTAGGGGAGATCACAATACTAAGCTTAACTCACTAGTTTTGCTACACTGAAAAGTAATCGTGTATTTCACCATTGAAAAATATCTGTTAGATTAGGTGAAAAAGGATAGCAACCCTGAGCAAACGTATGTAATATTTTTGCGCCTTTTTTGCCGGATATTCTGTAATATTGTATGATAGCTTACCTAATCAATTTGTTGAAGTTTTATTTCAATTGGAAAAGTAACAAGTAACATCCAATGGTGGATTATAAAACGAAGAACATTGTTTACTGCAGTTTACATCTGTGTTACAGGGCTTTATCTTTCCAGGAAATGTAGAACTATTTCATAAAAACGTTGTTTAGAGTTGCAAATGGGACAATTAAAAGTTTGTTCGAGCGATATTTTCAGAAGTTAGTTAAACGTTGTAAAGTTTTGCCTAATTTGAAACATTGAAACACGTTAGCGTGTTAAGTGGGATTTATTGTGTTTTTAATTGCGCAGAAGATAAATCTTTTCTGCTTTATTAGAGGCACAGAATTAATTTTTATGGAAATGTTCGTGGAATTTAAATTACCTTGCAAAGTTTCCGACCATTATAGAAAACATACATGTTTTGATTTTTTAAAACCTAATTAGGTTTCCGTTAAAACAAGTAAAAACTATCTTATGCCAGCAGTGTGGTCATCAAAAATACCAAATACACTGAAATAGATACCTTAAAATTTTGCAAAATTTTAAAGTTCGATAACTTTTTTTCTTCTGGACGGATTTTAATAATTCTTTGGGCGATTTGTAGACAAATTATTTCACAAAAACCTGTTTTCGATTCAAAAATAAAAAATGGCATGTGTCACATTATACGAGGTGGGCAAAAGTTGTTTTTTCGACAGGTTTAAAACACCCTGTGGAGCCGTTTACCAGAGTGGGAGATTTAAAAAGTAACTTATCGTCAAGGTACATCTTTTTTCAATAATATCATTTTTGTGTCATCCCGATATCTTTATCTTTGTACAAAGATACACTAATACTTTTAAGGTATTTTTTTTATTTTATAACCATACAATTTAGAAAAATTTTCCGATTGAGTTATGAAACAAACACAGTACTTACGCAACAGTAAGATAAAACCAAATACTTATTACCAGTATCGGGTACTACCTCCAGAGCGTTTATCCTTTTAGGCACATTTTTCACCAAATGACTTATATCCTCCTGAGGAATAGCTGCCCATTGCCCTGAAGGTGACCTTGGCTATTTACTCACATTTTTAGAGGCAGATAGTACTAGTCTCCGAATTATTCTCCCAAGTACTTCCCAGACATGCTCGATAGGGTTGTGGTATTGATTTTTCTATTGGTTATTAAATATTCTTTATTAGTTGCAGAACTTTTATTTATAAATAATATAGATTGATAAGGTAGAATTAATCCTATCATAGCATAACTCAAGTGATCCTGTAAAACCTGGCGTAAAAATTAAATAATACATAGGTACAGACATAAATTCGATTTAGTCTATGTAAACATCACAAAACTGAATGGTTCTGTAGAACTTATTAGCCTTAAAATTATTTATGTAAAAAGTTTTAAGCAATGACATATTTTTAACTTAAATCTGTCCTAAAATGAGTCGAACCTGTAAAAAGTTTAAATACAAATTGCCTTAGATGATTTTAAAGATAAATATGGCGTTAAACTTTAACAGTTCAATTAAAAACTTTCGTGTGGCTGTAAAATTATTGTAAACGTAGTAACCTAGTTTTTTTGTAGAGGCATTAAAAAGTTCTCCCGCCAACCAATTTGAGTTTTCAAAAACTTTTAATTCCCGTTTATTTGTTTTTTATTTTGAAGATGTTTCTCACTGTGGTAAATAACGTCAGTTAAGCAGTTTTATATAACACGCGGTTTAGAAGAAGACAAATAGACCAAATTTTGCAAAATACGTAAAAATGTCACTCCCAATTAAAGTTTTTGCTGGTACAATAAATAAGGTTACGTTATGAAAAGTTAAATTTTTTATACTGGGAGCATAACAAATACGACAACGTTATTTTGAGTAAGAGTAAACATACCTTGTTTATCATCTTCTACCAAAAGAACAAATATGAAGTATGTTTTAAAGTAAACCCTAAACCGAAGTCCCAGATTTCATTAAAAAATTTAGATACTAAAATAACGAGCTTTATTACATTGTTTTTTTAATAATCGACATGTCAATGTCAATGTCTTTATTAAATAAAGCAATTATTTAATTCAAAATATTGAAGTGCAATTTTTTAAATAATACGAATATTTAATTAAACTCAAAAGAGTGTAATAACTAAGCCATATAATAAATATATCAAAATTCAAAAACTCCCCCCATATTCAACACAAATTTTTTAAATCGCTTTCTCAGATATCTGAAGGAATTTCTAATTTCTTCCTGTGTTATTGAATGAACAGCCTAGGTAAGTCTGCCTTTTAGCACGTCAATATTATTTGATATTGGAGTGACATAAGTAATTTGTTTTAAACGGCCCCATAGAAACACACCTTGGGAGTCACAAAATTGGGCCGTTTCTACCAATCCAGCTTGAACCAAATCTGCAATGAAGAAATTCTATTACCTCGCGAGCGCAATGTGCTGGACAACCATCATGTTGAAAATAAATTTTTGGGCATTAATTTAATGGCAAATTTTCGAGTTCATCGCTAGAAAATGTATCCAGCATTTCTAAGTAAGATATTCTATTGCAGGTGTTATTAAGAAAATATGGGCCTATGATGCCATGGACAGCTATCGTGCACAACACGTTCACTTTTGTAAAATATTGTCTTCGCCTCATTACTCTAAATTCGGGGTTTTCTCAAAACCTGACATGCTGAGATGTAAAGCTCCCCACAGACTACGATGTTTTTCATCCGTTCGCATCGCTGCGATTCGAATCAGCGTGATAAACTGATAGTCTGTCTATGGCCAAAAACCGTTGTGCCGAACCGTCCGTTCTAATATCTGTCGAAGATTAAATTTCAACACAACTGTTCAAATCGCCGATGCGAACGGATGAAAAAATCGTAGTCTGTGGGGGCTTAACAGCTCCAGTAGAAATGTGCATTTATCATAAATATTAAAAAATGGATATTTCCACTTAAAATGTGATCTCCCACCCATAAGCAAAAATTTAGTTTTTTCGCTTAAAATCGCTTTATTTCCCTCTTCCAATGTTTGGTTAAAGTGGGGATTGAACAGAAATAATTTATTTTCTTTCAACGTCATTTGAATATGAGTTGTTTCTACAACTTCTAGAATATGTTTAGCACGGTTTCTAAGGGTCATCACAGAAGTTTCTCTAATAGACCGAAAATCTAAAACTGTACCACAGGGGCTGGCTGACACTTTGGGAGATTTCTCGAAGGGCCGGATGCCTTCGGCAGGAACGGGCCTGCGCCTGCGATGGTGGTAAAAACAACGGGCATCTCAGGCCTAATGGTTTCCCGGGCCGGTTTACCCTTCCCCATCCGCTCCTGCTGTAGCAGCATCGTTTTGGTCATATTTCTTCATCTTCTTTTTGAAATTCACATCCAAAGCAGTTCTTTGGAACTTTTTTGTTGTGTTGTAGATTGTCATTTCATTTATTGGGATTCCTACAAACTCGCTAAATTGGACTATAAAAACCCTTTGTTCAGTAGATAGCATTTTGATGTGAAGTATTTTAAATTGAATAATTGCTTCATGTAATAAAGATATTGACAAACATGTCCATAGGTGTCATTATTGTTTAATATGTAGAATCTACTACGCTGGTTAAAGGTGTGACAGAGAATAGTTGGGACTATAGAATGTGATAAAACTCGTTACTTTTAATATTTAAATTTTTGAATGAAATCTTGTACTTCGGTTTAGGATTTAATTTTAAACATATTTTATATTTGTTCTTTTGGTGGAATATAATAAACAAAGTATGTCTACTCTTATGCAAAATTACGTTTTCGTATTTTTTATGCTTCCTGTATAAAAAATTTCATTCTTCGTAACGCGAATCTTATTTATTTTACAAGCTGTTAGCCCCCAAATTAACTGATTGTGCTTGTGTTCATTGTAAAACAGTCGTTTTAATCAAATATAATGTTTCTTTTTCACAAAATTTCCAAGTCTTCGGAAAATACTCAAAAAAAAAAACAAATTACCACTCGAATTTACGATACACCAGTCATAATAGCATTTTCATTTACATAACATGTGCCGTCATAACCAATAAGGTTTTGCACGTTTCGAATTTTGTATAAAAATGTGTAAAAGAAAATTATTTATTTCTTAATAAAGCACGGTCTGCCTCGACTAAGTTTAACCCAAAGGTCTTTCCACTTCCATTTTTGTTTCAGATTTTATTAAAGTGGTATGACCTAAGTAATTTAAGCCCAAAAATAGTTTGAAAATAAAACTTAATTTTTCTAAATCTTTTTAGGTTAAGCGGCTTTATTTTATGAAAAAAAAAATTAATATCAAGATGTTTTAAGGCGTATAATCTTCTTTCAAGTCCTGAAAATAGCTATTTGTGTATTAAGAGCGCAAAGTGATATATTGCCGCTCTGAGCGAGAAGTTAGACGCGCGACGCGTAGCGGAGCGCGGCTATCTCGCGAGAGCGGCAATGTCACTTTGCGCTCGAATTACACACATGATTTTTTCTACAACCGGTATTTTTATAAAAATATTTTGTAATGTAATTAATAATTATTGATATCAAATTTGACAGTTTATATTTTGTGTCAAAAGTCGCAGATACGCCGGACGTTTCTTTATTATTATTAAGGTGTCCATGGTAACTAAGCGAGCGACAAAGTAACTTTGTCGCTCGGCGAGCGACAAAGTAAAACAAACGCTTGTTCCTCGAAAATGTTCAACTTTGCGCTTTCTTTTGAAAGCGCAAATTTGTACTTTTCGCTCGGTTGTAGAAAAAAAATATTTCCACTAAGACGATATCGTTTTCAGGACTTAAAAGAAGGTTATAGGCCTTAAAAAATTTTGAAACTACTTTTTTATATAAAATAAATCCGCTTAACCTAAAAAAATTAGGGAAATCAAGTTTTTTTTCAAACTATTGACCTAGGATTTTTATTTCGGGCTTAAATTACTTAGGACACACCACTTTAACAATATCTTTAAAAAATGATAATGGGAAGACCATTTGGTTAAACTTAGTCGATGCACACTGTAAAAGACTAAATAAAAGTATATAAAGCAACTGCCATCAATATTTTACTTATGTAGAGAATACACAATAAAATGTTTCAGATTTATTTGGATTAAATGTATATTGCCTATTTTAACCTTAAAGTTCAATCAGCAGTGTGATACCAAAATTAGTCTGCTCTTTAAAATATTATATTTGAGCCACCTTCGTATGCAGTTTCGAGAGGTAGAAGACACAAAAAACCTCATCGCATTTCGAACACGTTGTATATTTCACCAGAAAAATATGCGTAAAAAGAACTTTCCGGAAAATAATGGCATCTGTAATTTAATTTTCTAGAAGCCACCCTCAAAAGCAATGCACGTCTTTTAAAAACACCCTCATAATATATTCGGTGCGGAACCTGCACGGCATCGCCCTTCCGAAAAATATACTCCGATAAGGGTTTTTATTTCGTCCCTTAGTGTAATATTCTCTCTCTATCTCTCTCTTTTAAAGCTAAGCTCTGATCAAAAATAAATAAAATAGAAAATATAAAATAAATAGATATTTTACAAAACCAAATGGTGTGTATTAAAAATCAGTATATCAAAAATAGGCCAGAAACAAGAATCATATCAATCATATTCCTGTATGCTAACGTTGTTTTTGATTTTTTACACCCCATCTTTTTAAAGATCAGATGTTACTTGATTGCTAAGTTTTATAGTTTTTTAATTACGAAAATAGTATTTTTCTATTTTTGTTTTATAACGATACCGTTTTCAATATCCTAACAGGCATCTTATGAAACTGCTTTTTTATTTTTTAAAAGTTGGGGGAATGCGGTGTGTAGTCATGTATAATAAAATGCTTTAATTTATTAAGGCTGCTGTGGTAAATAAAATTTGATAGTATTACCAACATAAAATTTTGACATAAAAATTTTCAAAATTTATGTCATATTTTTCTTAAATTATCCATTTTTTTATTGAAAACAATGTGAAATAGAAAAAAGTACATGTTTTATAAAGCTATTAGGGCACTTGTCCTGTGCTCTAAAATAATGCTTTATAAAACATGTACTTTAATATACTATTTTCTAATTTTGACATTAGAACTGGCACATTTCAAAACCGATGACAGTTTTGAAACATCTTACGTTTCGTAACTAGTGACAAAAAGTAAAATATTTCCTAACCGGTAATGAAATATTAATTTCACAACTAGTTATGAAAAAATGAAACACAAAAATATAAATATTTCGTATATCTCTCTCGACTTCTCGGGTACCACAGATGATAACGCGTTTTGAGCTACCTCTTGAATATCACTTAAGGTCTCGGACTCGGACATTTTCAATATATTTAAAAGAAAATTTTTTGTTTGTGACGCGACACTTCTTTACAAATACAACTTTAAAACGACATCATAACAACCCAGACAACTGTCTACGATTTACTAGATGAAAAAAAAATATCTTCGTCTGATGCCTACATCATATCTTTTGGTACAATATAATTAAAATTAATGATTTTATTTACATATTTTTCTGAAAATTAGAAAAAACCTTGTATGAAACACTTTAGGAAATGCAATTTTGTTTAACTCGTATAATTTTGAGGGATCTCGCTTATCCCTCAAACATTACCTACACTCGTTATCTGGTTACACCAATAGCTATTATAAACTTGTGTTGTTTTAGGATACTAAATATGAAGCATTAATAGAACAACTGGATCGATATACTAAACAGGGAATTCCACACAACGTAGATTATCCACAGGGTCAGTGTGAATCAATTGACGCGTTATATAAACTAGAAGATGATTGGCGGGATATAATTACGGAGTATAGTGGTAAGTATAATAATTGTGGTTGTACAGCGTAACAATAAAACTTGTAAATATTAAATTTTTACTTAAAAAGGTTAGTGGCCCGTTGTATGATATAAGTAGTTGATAGTATTGGTGGGACCAGGCCAATTATTTAAAGAAAACCCTTTTGTTTTCAATGCCGACGTTTCGATTTATTTAAAATCGTCCTCAGGGCTTAAAAAACGGGGGTTCCGTGTTAAAAAATATAATTAAATTTAAAATGGGACCTATTCGATACTTCTAACAGAATGAGATATAAAATAGACGTAAGATATTTAAAAATAGGAGAACCACACACATATTGTACATGTATTAAGCTCAAACTCATTTCAACGTGAGTTGTCAATATCTGTACATCTGTACTCAGCATGCAAACAAAATTCTGACTGGCTCTTGAGGTTTGTTTTGTTGTCACCGTCAGTCATAAAGAGCTTGTTGTTGCTTTTTAACTTCTGGTGACCTTTTTCGAAGCGACAAAAGTTTCGAATTTGGACGAACACAAACGTCTCGTAATCATTCCGTCTTTGCAGTTTCTCGATTCATTTCTAAATTGCTTTTCCTTCCGTACTTGCCTCAAATTATTACCAATAAATACACATTTTTCATATGATTCTTATTGAAACAAACACTTACAGTGAGTTGTAGAAAGAAAATTAGGATTAGCTAACTGATAAGTTTTATGAGAGTGTTACATTTTCATTAGGTTACCCAAAACGTAAAATGTTGTACTATCCTATGTTGTATTTATTTTAAAGTGTAATTGTTTATTTTGGACGAATGATAGTTATAGAAAAGAAACCAATCGCTGCTAACAATTGTAGGAAAGTAAGAAAATTATGTTTTTATTTAAATAAATGTAGGTATATACTTTATTCAAGATCTGCATAGTTGTTGACGCTCAACGAATATTTTCCTGATGTTCCACAGAAATATCCCGTTAAATTAGTAATTAAAGCAAGATTTCATATTAAATTTTCCAGTTAATACTGGAATTTAATAACTCTTCTAATTATTTCGCGTCCCTTAATTTATTTTTTACCATATTCAACAGTATAATTATAATTTTACACACGAGTAGAAAAAAATGGTTTTAATTATATACGTTTCAAGAACAACAATGTGATATTTCAAATAATCTTAGTCAAGAAAAAAACGAAAAAACAAAGTTTCAGCAATTTAAATTGCTGTAGTTTGAAAACGAATTTACGGATTTTGATGAGTTTTTCTGATCCTGAAAGGCTATTTTGTTTACATTTCGTTTTAGGAAACCGTCTTGCGTCAGTAAGGATATCTGGACGTTATACACAGCGGAGAAGAACGTAGAGCAAAAATTTACAAAAGTTTAAGGTCTTGTATTTGCACTAGTACTTGTTTGTTGTATTACATACTAGTCAGGATTTAAAGTCTAAGTTTATATCTCGGGAAGTTTTTGTCAGATTTTTGATTATAGCTTTCTAACAAAAAATATCAATTTTTCTCCAAAAACGGTCTTTGTTATGAAAGAAATTCTAAAATTCCACTACAGTTTCATTAATAACAATATTTCCATCGATAATTAAACAACTTTTTATTTAGTCAGTCTCAAAATGTATACCGAATGTCCGAATTTCCCATTATACAGGACGAACAATCATTTAAATTGGAAAATAAATCTGTTGTTTTTACTTCATTAATACTCCGTTGGTCCACCTTTGGCTCGCTGCACATCTCTTACCCTTCTTGGCATGCTGCTGACCAAATTTTCAAGAACGTCTTGGGAATAGCTTTCCACTCTGCCCTAACTGCATTCGCTAAGTCACCAAGATTATTAAACTCATACTCCCCTTGATTCAACCTTACTTTCATTCTACTCCACACACACTGGCGTGACTACAGGGCCCCCCAAGGCTTTCTAGCCCCCACCCAGAATTTTTCTTGTAAAATAGGCTAAGCTCCATTACTATCACCCTGGCCCTCCCTAGCCCCCTCCGAGGTCAGATGACTAGTTACGCCACTGTCCACACATGCTCTATAACATTCATGTCGGGAGATCTAGCAGGCCACTCCATTGACTCAATGTTATTTTGCTTAAAAATTCTTGAACAATTCTTGCTCTATGTGGTCGAGCATTATTGTCTATTAATAGTGTGAAATGTGTTAACAACAGTCCTAAAATCTATTTACTTCAAAGATGGACACGACATAAACATTACCTCCGCATGATTATCACGTGAATAGGCGGGGCATCCGAGCGCATCCTATCCTTATTGGCCCTTCGACAGTAAAAATCAAAGGACTTGTGCCGCGGTATGCACCTGCATCTCCAGCAAGTCGGGGTGTTTTTACAGAATTGCAATCAGCTTCTACGAAGAATTTCGTGTTGGAAAGTCCTAATATTTGTATTTTTAGTTTGGTCATTTATTTTTTCTTTGTTGTGGAAGTACATATTGTTGTTGGTTGTTATTGTTACTTGCTGTCTAGTACAGACACTGCAGACGAAAGCAGCTTTAAGTCCATTCAATAAGGCCCAAAGAAAAGTCATTTAAGTCTTAAGATGAAACAAGTGATTTTAAATGTTTATAAGGGCAAACTGGAAGAGCATCCCGATTTTTTTAAGGAATAAAAAATACAAAATGTCGGAAAAAAACTTGGTATGCGTCATGCATCTGTATTTAACGTGCAACCCAAGCAAACAATCGCATTCGTTTTCGAAACGAAAAACCAACCAGAACCGCACGAGTCTTATTAAAACACTGGGCGAGATGGAGAAACATGCAATACGAAGAAGAGTCAATGACTTAGACTTAGATTGACATACCAACTATCGACAAAGTTTTAAGAGTGATAAACAGCGATGCTGATTTACCGAATTTTGCAAGGTCGAATTTTTATAAACTTTTAAAACACACAAAATTTACTTTTCCTCGCGCAGTCTCCTTCCATCCACCAATCCATAGTTTCTATGTTTCACGATATTGTATTTTTCACATCCCGATTCACTGACATAAGTATTTAGTAAATATTGCAAAAATAATTCTAAGTGCGGCCCTGTTCAATATTACGTGCACGCGTCGTGAATTTGTTGTGGTCCTGTCTAGCTTGGAGGTAAATAGACTCTAACACATTTGTTGATTCATTGCATTACTTTATTTTATATCCTCAATAATAGGAAATTGGAAATTGGACTAAATGATGTATGCTTATCGATGGTAAAATTGATATTATTGAAACTGTAGCGGAATTTTAGAATTTCTTTTATAAAAAAGACCATTTATTGAAAGAAATGCCTAACATGAGATACAACAAACAAGTACAAGAACAAACTTTTTAAATTTTTGCACAACTTTCTTCTCCGCTCTGTATAATGTCCAGATATTCTTACTGACACAAAACGGCTTCCTGAAAAGAAAGATAAACAAAACGTCCTTTCAGCATCTGAAAAGCTCATTAAAATCCGTCGATTCGTTTTAAAACTACAACAATTTAAAACTGATGCTGACTCTTATGTTTTTTGAGGAGTAGTTTATTGTATGTTAAAATACACATAAATTAGCTTTGTTTTTCATACATTTTTTTATTTCAGTGTGCATACTCCGATACAAAGGTAGGTACCTTAGTTAATAATGGTAAATTGAATGCCCATCTGCAATACGGAAGTGTATAATTTTAATTTCAAACATTTAAAAAAGAATTTTTCTTTCAATTTTTTGTATTGGAATGCGAAATTTTGCTAAATGAACAAATATTTTATCAAAGATTTTTCTAAAGACTATATTTAATTTCAGTATATTGTGGAATTAGTTTAATTCAGAGTTAACTCCTAACTGTTTTTAAGACGAAATAAAAAATGTTGGTCAAGTGCAAGCTGTACTTGCATAAATTAGTGTTCCGCGTCATCAAGCTCCCACTTCAACCTGAGCAAGCCTCGGACGCCCGATCTCTGTCCATCTGCCTTGCTACCCGCCGCCGACAGCGCTAACGCGGTATCACGTCGCGTATGCGCGGAGCTGAGTGAGCCAAATTAAAAATTTTGAAAATGACACAAGTTGTTCCATACATCGTGAGAAATATTTTTTATGCAAAAGCCCCCTAAAGCCAATGATTCAGCAGAAATAAACATTAAATTGTTTATAACAATTGACCGCGCTAGAATTTTTCAATTGTGATAACTTTTCCGCAACCTAATCATCAATGCTCATAAATTTTTTCAGATTTTTCTGAGCGATCATTTTGGTGATTAGTGTGGGGGACAGCAATTTTTAAGCGTTTTTCCTACATGATGCCCTTGGAATTTTTTTCACATGCCAATTTACCTCCTGAAATTAATCCCCAGAATCAAAATTTAACTTTTTATACTTCACGTCTATAATTGGGCCACCACACTCTATCTCTGTGCTAAATTTTAAATTTTTACGTCGAATAGTTTTAGAGAAAATCGCCTGTGACAGACAGACGGACCGACACCGAAGTGATTCCTTAAGTATTCCGTTTCCCAGAACACTAAACATATCTCCGAGGGTTTTCTAGTGGCTATTGTTTTTTTTAATTATTGATTAGCTCATATTTTAAGTAGCTTGTGTATACAAACAAATTGTTAAACTGACTATCTTTTGCTTTTAGCAGTAAATTAGAATTTAACGCTGGGTTAAAAGTTTTGTGCAACCGCTTGAGTTCCTATATCCTTTATTTACTTTTCCATGCTTACCTGCCTAAGGTTAGTTGTGCCAACTAATATTTAATTTCCCATCATCTTTTTAAAGTAACAGTGGCGGCTCGTAACCTACAAAGTAAGTGAATTACCCTTGTACAGGGATAACAAAATAAAAGTGAACAGGCCTTACAACTTTTTTATTTTCAGAGATGGGAGAGAATGGTAAATATAAAAGTTTTGGGGATTTTTATGGACCATTCATATATCTTATCAGCAAAACAATTGAGCATCGAATAAAAAAAATATTGTATAAAACATCGATATTGTCGCTTATTTTAAATTGTATGATATGATTTTTATCATATTTTTGGATTCTAGCGAAGTTCTAGACATATTTTTTATTACATACCCTATGCGGTTTTTCAATCGTTTTTGAAATATTACAAATTAATAATTATTTCGCATAAATATACTTTGAACGTAACTATCCAGGTTGTGAACGAAATACCTGCTACCTTTTTATATTTTCTTCGTAGGTAAGTCAAAGTTAATGTCAAGGTTGACAATAATACTTTCGTCATCGTGAATTTATAATCTGCAAAATAAGTTATTCTATTAATGAGAGATACAAAATGGTAAAATTATATTTAAGAAATAACAATAATGTTAGAGCGGCTCAAAGAAAATATGAAGAAAGTATTGAAGAGGGTCAAAGAACTTCGTCACTAAACACCATAATAAAAACAAATAGAACACTAGAAGAAAGAGGAAGTCTAGGCATTGCCAAAAGGGGCGATTCCCAACTCCGCCCGGCGCCAGGTACACGAGGACAGACAGTACCCATCTCCGCCCCGAAATATTTTCGCTCCCTTATCTAACTACCTAACTCCGCTCCTAATCCTTAATGCGAAATAAAACAAACAAATCAATTAGGAACCTTTAATGTATATAAAATTACAAATTTACACTTTGATTGTACTGGTAAGAAACAATCTTCCTTCCTCCTTAACAATTATATTATTTTATTACTTTAATACTCTAATCGGATTTTCCCAAACTCGCAAAAATAAAGTAAATACGCTCGGGGCGGAATTGGGGTGCAGGATTAACATACCTGAGAGATCACTATTTTTGGAATAATTATGCGGGCGGAGTTAGGCACTGCTCGCCAAAAGAAGAAAAGAAAGAAATGAAGAAAGTGCCTGCGATTTTATTATATTTTCAAGAGAATCCAGACAAAATGTTGACTTATGGAACAGTTCAAAGAACGTTAGAGTATTTTAAGTATAGACCATATAAAATTATGCCAGTTCAAAAGCTTAGTGTCGGTCAAAAGGAGAGGAGATATATTTATGTCACAAATATTAAAAAAAGAATGCGGCAAGATCCTAATTTATTTCATTCTGTCGTTTGGACAGACGAAGCAACTTTCTCAACTGCGGGAATGTTTAATAGACGAAATGTTCATGTCTGGTCGGATGAAAATCCATTTACCGTTTACGTTTTGAGTGGGATATGACAAAATAAAATTCTATGACCATTCTAGGACCATAACTGGCCAGAGCTATCTTATTTTTTTAGAAAATGAAATCGAAGATATTCTCGACGAATTACCACTTGAAGAACGTCGACGTATTATATGACAACAAGACGGAGCGCCTCTCCATAATATAATTAAGGTTCGCAATTTTTTAAATCATCAACATAACGAATGAATCGGTAGATAGAAAACGTTACATTGGCCTGCAAATAGTCCAGTCCTCGCACCTTTAGCTATATTTCTTTGGGGTCGTTTGAAAAATGTATACAACAATTATAATGAAAATATTGAAGCAATTCAAAGGAAGGTGAGAAATGAAGTAAGAAATCTGAACGAAAATGATGCTGAAAGTATTATAAACACACTTCAGAGGCAGAGAAGAATGTATGAGAAGTGAGAAGAATTAAATGGCGGACATGTTGAAAATGACCCATGCCCATTACGGTGTTTTAGAGCCCAGGGCCCCCGAACTCTGTGTGCCCAAGGGCCCCTGCATGACCTAAGACGGCCCTGTGAAGGTTGACTCTTCTGAGGACATTATCAGCCTATGAAAGTTCACGTTGTTACTTAGAATTTTATCACCGACCCACAAACAAAAATTTAAACGTTTTTAACTGACCCCATTTTCCAAAGTTTGGTTAAAAATTGGATTAAAAGGACAAATTTTATTTTCCTTAAACACATTTTGAATATGGTTTTTTACACAATTGTAAACTTCGTGCTCGTTTTCTTAAAGACATAATAGGAGTTTCTTCAACAGATTGCAAAATTAATACTGTAGAAGCAGCGTTTTCGTCGTCTTTTCTTGGTATTGTTTAAATCACTAACGGATCCAGTTTTTTTAAATTTGATTACTAACTTATTTACTGAACTTTTGCATAATTGTACATTTGGAAACTTTTCTTGAAACTTCTCAATAACGCAATAATAACAGTTATCGCCATTTCTGTAATTTTGGATTATAAATGTTCTTTGCTCTAAAGATAACATCTTTATTATTTTGACAAATACGTCACAATTATCAAAGGTATAATCAAATAAAAAAGGTGATAATTGATTTTAAAAACGTAATTTAAAAATTGAACAGCCAGATTCTCCAACGCTGGTCCGGTCTAATTTGACAACTAAAAGTTTTAAACAGACAAGTGTAAGAATAAGACAACTAAGTAAGTTTTATACTGTGAATTCTTTTTTAGGTTTTTCACAAAATTATAAAGAAAACGGCAATTTTAGAACATACTTTCGTCAATAATAGAACTAAATTCATTCTAGCAACCCGTTCCAAGATGAAAATCATTTGGAAACAAGCAAATCGCTGAAATATCAGAATAATTCATACGTTTTGAATGACGACTTATTAACAATAACAGGATAAAAACCTGTCAAAACATAACTGATCAACTAGAAGTTCTTAGTTTAAACCAGTACTAAATTTTAAACCTGAATCTGAACGTAAAATTTTTACTTGAAAATGTGGGATGAGAATTCGTTTAAAATCTAAACGACCTTGTTTATGTAACGTTTTGCATTAAAATTCAAAAAAAAAGGCAACTTTACTCAAGCAAATTGTACGTTATTGTACTTTTTGCATACCCTGACAACAAAACAAATTTGTGGCATAGTCAATCTTTCACTTTTTGGTCTATTTTTTCTTTTGTCTACCCCATCCGTGGTACATATTATTATTTCATATTCTCGGATGTATTATATAATGCAAAATGAATCTATAATATAGCCCACCTACGAGCAGTGACGTTGTGAGAGTAAAGAAGGCGCTAAGAATAATTGTTAAATTGAATAGAACAAGTAGTTTCTCAATTTTGAGTTGTAAATGTTGAAAGTTTTGGCTCCAGAATGATAGATTAACTGTATACTGGCACTGTGACGTCAGCTTTAAAAAACATGTTTCTCGGAGAAACGTTCACCTCTTTCTCAATAACTAGAAGAACCTTCCTTGACTCCCCTTTTTTCAACTTTATGTCGTCTCGGCTTTCCATATATTCCCATAATGCTCGATTCAAGTAATGTGAAGAATCAGACACATATGTGTCTACCTTGCGTAATATTTTGTTGTTAGTAGACCTTTAAACCACACAAATTTAAGCTACTAATACAAATTTAATACTTAATTGTGTATCCTTTTATGGCAATGACGGCTTCGCATTGACGATTCATAGAATTTACCAGATTTTAACACGTAACGGGAATCCAGAAATTATTCATAACCCGCCGAAGCTCTTGGCTTTTAGGTTTTTCGCGTGCTACAGCATCCTTAGACATGATGTTGAGGATTATTAAAAAAATGTCATCTTCACGCATAAACATTTATTATGGTTACTAAATGATATATCATATTTGTTGAGGCACTGCAATTATTTTGACCATAACTGTATGTATGTATGTATGTTCCGCAATGTATGTTAAGCAGCACTTTCCAAGGTAAAGATCATTTAAAAATCAAGCAGATCGCTGAAGAATTAGAATAACTCCTTTAAAAACAATCATATCAGGACACCTAACAGATTAACTATATGTAAAGCCGGTACTAAATCTTTAACCTTTTGAGTGAATTCCAGGGTAAGTTTATGACATATTGTGAAACTTAGAAACTATATTTTCTAATCTTTGCGTGAAAAGAGAAATATAACGTTTAATAACAGTAATAGTTATAAAATAAGATATAAAAGGAAATTATTATTTTGTTTTATATAGCACTTATAGGGTGATAATTAAGAGAGTTAATAACTGTTCCTTTTAGATTTATGAACTCTAAACCAAATATACGCCATTGTGAATAATATATTATTTTCCCTTTATTACTCTAACTTACTTGTCGTTCCCCGCTGTGTTGCTTAAATTACCATGTAAGTACTACACTAAACTGTCTTTATCTATGTATGACTATAGACGTGTACAGGGTCTTCCAACGAGGACTGAACAGGGGCTCATTTTTGAGCTTCCTTGTATTTAATGAAAAATCTAAAATAGCCAATCGATGTACTTTTTCCTGCAGAATTCAAAAATGAAACCAAAAATTTATTTTAACCAGAAACAAAAGAGTTACGCTATGGATAAGGTGTTTTTTAAATGGAACATAGCTTTTTTTATACGATTTTCGGAACGAGTGATTTTTTTTATGTCCGTTCTGATTAAAATATTTAATATTGTGACAGCTATTTTTACTAAATTTTAATGTTTTATCCAGTATAATTTAACTTCAACCTGTTTGAAACATACACTAGGTAATAAAGGTAAAATCACCTTGAAATCCTTCAAAGTCAAAAAATTTGACAAATTTACTATAATATTGCCGAAATGAAATATTCATTAGATGAGAGATTGCAGATTGTTATCTTGTTCTACAAATGCCAAGAAAATGCAAGAGAAGCAAGGAGAAGATTTATTGCAAATTTTCAATATTATAGTAAATTTGTCAAATTTTTGGACTTTGAAGGATTTCAAGGTGATTTTACCTTTATTACCTAGTGTATGTTTCAAACAGGTTGAAGTTAAATTATACTGGATAAAACATTAAAATTTAATAAAAATAGCTGTCACAATATTAAATATTTTAATCAGAACGGACATAAAAAAAATCACTCGTTCCGAAAATCGTATAAAAAAAGCTATGTTCCATTTAAAAAACACCTTATCCATAGCGTAACTCTTTTGTTTCTGGTTCAAATAAATTTTTGGTTTCATTTTTGAATTCTGCAGGAAAAGGTACATCGATTGGCTATTTTAGATTTTTCATTAAATACAAGGAAGCTCAAAAATGAGCCCCTGTTCAGTCCTCGTTGGAAGACCCTGTACATATAGCGTGTAGGTATGTCTAGGAATAAGGAATATTTTTTTATTGCATAAATCGTTTAAGGAAGTCATTACAAACTCAAAAAAATTATTTTAAAGAACATTACTAGGATAATTTAGCTACAAAAAATGTTTACTTTGAGAGGGAGCAATTGGATTTTTTGAGTTGATAGAGGAATAGTGCAACTAGCTTCCGTAAAAAAATCAGTTATACAGGATGTTTCGTTTCGAAGGCATTAAACGTCAAAGTCGGAATTTCCGCGATTTCCGTTGATATCGGGTACAGGTCGCAAAGGTGAATTTAAATCTATGTAAATTTTCGGAAGTTGTAGAGTACCTGGAGCTTCAGAACTCTATTGAAACTAGTGAGGATCGGAAAATGGCAAGTAATTCTTTTGAATTTTTTTAAGTAGAAAATTACCATTTGCAGACCCCTCTTTGATACCTAATAACTCGAAAACAAAACGTGGGATCGAAAAACGGATTCATAAGTGAAACTTTAAAATCTAAAATACTTTCTTTTTGCATACATTTACGTAAACCTAAAATCACTACACATACATTTTTTGCCCTCGACATCGAAACATTTGAATCACTCGGTATTTTTTCCTATCTAATTTGTTCACAATTTTTCAACACATAAAGGCATAGTCACGCTTTAAAATGAATACCGAATGGGTCATCTAGGACATATTTAAGGGGTAAAAACCGAATTTTCTTGATTGTTTCCAACAAATTTTATTTTTAACTGACATTGTTCCACACTACTTTTCTTATTTGGTGATTCTTTTTGGTTTTATTTTACGCTGTGACTAGAGTCGCGACTCGAGCCCCAACTCCAGTCCCGAATAACGTCATCAAATTACGTCATTAGTGGTTTTGTCGGGACTGGTGTTCCGCCCCGACTCGGGACCCACATTCAGTCCCGAACAACGTCGTCAAATGACGTCATTAGTAGTTTTGTCGCGACTAGGGTTCCGCGCCCTGACTCGGGACCCACATCGGGTCCCGATTTTATAAGACGAATAGTACATTTACCTAAATCACCAGTTAGAGACATGATATACACAGTCACAGTATCTATGTCTACTTAAGTTGGCTACATAGGAAAATCTTTTCTATTAGTAATTTTTCGGAAAAAAAGTTCTCTAAAAAGTTCTGCATGGTTTAATAAAATCATCAGACTTCAAAATTTATCAGTCATATACGGGGTGTGTAATAAAATATGAATTTGACGTAAGAGCAAACAACCTTGTTTTTAAAATTTAAAAAACTGTTACGAAAGAAAATTGTTTGGAATTAGAAACTATGTTCAAATATGCAGTCAAGTTTATCCATTGATTTTTTAATTTTTTATTTTGATATTTTTTTATTTATTTCATTATTATTTAGCTTTTAATCGGGCGTTTGGTGTAATTCGACGAAATAGGTTTAGTACCACTTTTCCAAAACTTACCATATACATAATATACTGTTTTCATATTGATGGATACAATTCTTTACATCAGTGTCCGATAAGAGCTAAAGTTTTTTTTCCAAGGTCTCACCTATAAATTAGCATTAGCAGAAATTAAAGACATACTTGCGTATACCTTTTAAGTGTGTCATCTAAACGTGCTACTACTAATTTATCAAGTAAAGTAAACCCCATACAACTTTCTAATAACAATAACATTATTCGAACATAACCCCAAAAGCCTTCTATTAAACTATTAAGTCGGGACCGGATGCGGGTCCCGAGTCGGGGCGGAACACCAGTCCCGACAAAACTACTAATGACGCAATGTGATGATGGTATTCGATTTATTTTATCTGTTAATTATCTAGGAATACCTCCCACTAATTTAAATCGCTTATTTTTTGGTTAAAGTTATAAATAAATAGGTTTATTTGCATCGGGGGCATGCAAAATTTAAAAATTTTTGAATTTTCTAAGATTGGCATGGAAACAAGAATTGCAGTTTATTTACTCGAAATTATTAAGATGTGTCAAAATATCGCAAAAATGACAGTTTTTGTTGCAAAATTTAATGGTTCCTGGACCAATTTCGGCTTGAAATATACAGGAATTAAATTTAAGATTTTAGTAATCTTCTACTTTAAGGGCAGAGATATTTCATTGGATGAGCTACACATTAAATGCCATTTTTATTAATTTTTCGATGACCCTACAACAATGGAATTCGCCATGTACTCATTATGAGTCATAAAAATACTTTTGACGATACAGCCAAAATAGATGGATAACAGCAACCGCCATAAACATTTTATTTATGTAGAGAATATATAAAAATATATTTCAGATTTATTATATGCATGTTCCCTATTAAGCGAAATCTTTATCTCTTTTTCTACATTTTTCTAGCGTGGTTTTCCATGGAATGTTTGTATTTTATGACACTTATAAATACATGTAAGATGCAAATTTAGTTCAATCATATTGTACACGCCTCCGGAAGAAATAAAATTTTAAAAAGAAACTCTCGGTCATCGGGTTGTTAACTTAGAGTTTCTCCTTGTATCAAGACTATCAAATTTGTACCTATCAAGAGCGGATTTAGAAATTTTGAAGTTGTATATCTCTGTTGCTAGTTACGGGACCCAGGCCAAGTTCAGGAATTTTAACAGTGAGCCTACTAGGAATGTTGCAACCTTGGATTTTTCAATTGGATTGGTTCGGTTTTTAGTTATTTTAATATCCTTATTCTCTTCCGATGAAGAGGACGAAAGAAGTTTGAAAAGACTACAATTATCGTTAAAAATGTACTTGCTTCTGCCATTTTCATGCTCTCATCTTGTTGATTTACCTCGTGAACACAGATCAACCGCGAACAGTCTTAGAATGGAACATGTCCTGCTGTAAATCGTCGAATGATTTCGTCTCAACGAAACATAAAATTGTCGCTCGAATGCTCTCAGATCGACCGGAGAGCGAAAAGAGCAATGAATCAAAGACTATTAGAATAATGGTGGTTAATGTTAAAGCTCGCTATTTTTGATTGGTGTTTCCATAGTTTACAGCTGCGGTCATCCGAACACCTTTTAGCAAGTAATAAATTTAACTGACGTTCAGGGTACGGTCACCTTTGTCAATGATATCAAATGTCCAATTAGCTAATCCTCGATTAAATTGCAACCGAACATACTAATCACCAAAATTGCGTTTCTGTCGCATAGCGATGTGAATAACGGAACATTAACATAGGATGTCCGAAGTAGACTAAAATATTACAAGGGAAGGTGTTTAATGTTCCCTAATTGTCTCCAGGTTTTGATACTTTTTATGATCACACTGTAGATGTTCTCATAGTCATGCCATAGACATGCCACACAATTTTATGGATTTATCTCTAAAACGGTGATTTTAACGATTTAGAACAATTATGGTGCATAAAGCGAAATTTATTAGCTCTCGCCAACGCTTATAGGGATCGTTCCATATTTAAACGGTATTATTAAACTTTTAGGGTCACTTTAGTTGCTTGGCTTTAAATTCTCAAAATTAAACTCGTTAAATTTTGACATCTCGGCGAGAATAATAAATTATAGTCATAATAACAGTTTAGTATTTTGCTGACCGAAATTAAAGTAAAGTTGTTTTTATATTACGATAGCAGGCAAAATAAGATTCACACTTATAGTTAATTATTGTTCGCATAGACCCTTTTAACTTTTATAAGTCAAGTCTTAAAAAGTGCTTCGAAAAAAACATATTACTTTCCGTGTGTGAGTTCTCACCTAAGCGTTTTTCTAACTCGGCGATTTTTTATCGATACATGCACAACCCAAACAAATCCGAACGTTAAACGGCAGGAATGAATGAATTTATTTTTGTATCAATATGCCTTTATGTTCAACAATGACACATGTTGCCTTTTAGGTGGCTTTCTCCTTGAACTACTTGGCGCGTGCAACAAAAATGAAGTTGAATTGATTCAACGATGAAAGTAAATTAAAATCAAGCTTGTATTAATATACCTTTATTGTTCAACAATGATGCATGCATAATAATATGGCCTTTTAGGTGGCATTTCACTTTAACAACATGCCGCGTGCCACATGATTCAACAATGAAGGTGAATTAAAATCAATTTTGTATCAATATGCCTTTACTGTTCAAATACATGTTAACCTTTAGGTGGCATTCCACTTAAGTAACTTGTTTCATCCACCATCTTTCAACACTGAAGGAGAATTGATCCAACTATAACGGTAAATTGTAATCATTTTATGTCAAAACACTTTCAATATTAGATAATGTTTAATGTGGCATTCCACGATTTGACATTTTTGTCAGGCTAAGCAATCATTTAACCATTTGTATCGTGGAAAGTTTCTCCAAGAGATCAGTATCTTCCTCTTCGTGTCATGCTGTGCACATGGTTTCACTTTGTTATAAGCCCATTATGGTTTGATGTTTCTTTAAAAGACGGTAACAGTCATACCCATCACAAGCCTTCGGCGAGTTCTTAAATTCAACAGTTGCTTCAATCGGCGGCTTCAGTTGTGTTCTGTCATTTTTCTTATGAATTTATTAGGAAAGATAAGAATACATTGACAATATTTAAGGATTTGTTTTTAATTGCTCACAATTAAATTACTATTAATGTGGTATGACGTTGCCCTGTAGTGGGATTCCAGTGAGACTTGATGTCATTCAGTTAATCGATCCAAACGACCACGCACCTTTTTCAAGATATATTATTTTAGATATAAATAAACACATAAACAAAACGCAATAAATAATAAATTATTCTAAATATACCAAATCCACAATTTTTAAAGTAAAACCTAAACACCCGCCTACAAACTTTTTGGCGTTGTAACCGTTTATTTTTCCATGTTTTGGAGACTAATAATTGTAAAAGTTTGTTTATTTAGAAATATGTAACTTTATATGTTGTAATTTTCCCTGTAATATTCTGCGTTGGATAAAAACTTTTAAATTAAAGTCGCTCCGATAAGGTTAAAATAGGATTTTTATCTAATAAACTACAAGGGGAGAAAAGATTGAGCAGATAAAAATAATTAGCGAAAAAGATTCCACTGACAGCAAGATAGATTAGATCGCCTAACGATATTAGTTATAACGTGTTCGGGTCTCGATGCCTACCACAAGGAAAAGGCGATTGATTTTTGAAGTTTGAGCACTAGTTAATACTGTTTTCACAGAGTGTTATTGGACTGACAGGCAGAGTCAAATGAAAACCTTAATAACTCTATTTGGTCGCATGCACAAACACATCGTCCGAATCACTTCATCATTGCTTTGAATTTCTTTCCACCTAATGCCTCTTTAAATGCACTGAAGACATGATAATCGCTTGGAGCAAGATCAGAGGAATAAGGAGGATGTGGTAGACACTCAAACTTCTAATTTTGCGCGCTTTCTGGTTCTGATGTCAGCAGTGGCGGTTGGTGAAATTTCAAAGTTGTATATCTCTGTTCATACTTACAGGACCCGTACCAAATTTAGGGGTTTTAATAGTGAGCCCACTGGGAATGTTTTGGTAAAGAAAACAAACATTTTGTAATTTGCGAAAAAAAGTTAAATTTTTGGTGCGGCCCTCCCAAGAAAAAAATGAACACGTCTAGGTATTTGATTTATTTTCTTTCTAAACAAAGTTTATATCATTTTGTCGACAGTTTTTAAATTTTGAGAGAAAAAAATGTTTTAGTAGAAAGTTATAGTCATTTGAATTTTTTCTACAATTATATTTTAGGCTTAAAAAAATTGACATGACTATAACTTTCTACTAACACATTTTTTTCTCTCAAAATTTAAAAACTGTCGACAAAATGATGTAATCTTTGTTTAGAAAGAAAATAAATCAAATACCTAGACGTGTTCATTTTTTTCTTGGGAGGGCCGCATCAAAAATTTAACTTTTTTTCGCAAATTACAAAATGTTTTTTTGTTTACCAAAACATTCCCAGTGGGCTCACTATTAAAACCCCTAAATTTGGTACGGGTCCTGTAAGTATGAACAGAGATATACAACTTTGAAATTTCACCAACCGCCACTGGATGTCAGGCTCAGGCGCTTGAAAACCTGAAGAAAAATATTCTTTTGGTCGCGTGCACGCACAGCTACACCGCCTGAATCACTTCATCATTGCTTTTAATTTATTTTCACCTAATGCCTCTCTGAGTACACCAAAGACATATTAATCGCTTGGGGCAAGGTCAAAGGAACAAGGAGGTTGTGGTAGGCACCTAAACTTTAAATATTGGATGGTTGCCAAAGAACGCTAGTAGTCAGAAATCCGTGCTTTTTGGTTCTGATGCCAGGCTCAAGATGATTCTTTAGGAGTTCTGAGTATGTGGCACCAGTAACAGTAACCCCATTTGGCCTGTAGTCCCCAAAAATTACTCCTCGCATCCCAAAAAAGGGTCAGCATAACCTTTCCTGCCGAGGCCTGTGTGTGAAACTGTTTGGGTGTTGGCGAAAGGTGTGACGCCATTTTTTGCTTGCTCTCTTGGGTTTGGCTGATGATAGTGCAGGACTTATCACCAATCACAGTTCTTGCCAGAAAGGCATCTCGTTTTGCCGTACATCGTCGTAGAGGATGTCAAGTTTCTGACATGTACTGTAGCATAAATCTGATTGCTGAATTTGCTGAGATTTGATTTGATGTCCAATTGAAGCTGAAGGATTATTTTCCATAATTTGCCGCGCCTCTTCACTAACCTCATTTGAATGTTTCGTTGGCCTTCCAGCCCCTTTTTTATGTTGAACAAAACCACTGTCACAAAATTTATTTAATAGGTATCGGGACTCAGTGCGAACATTATGAAAGGTCACCGCAACATCAGGAAACTCGTGTCGAAATTCATTAAAGCAGTCGTGAAGAAGTCCACACACCGTCTATTCAGGTTCCATTTCGAAGAAAACTTTCCACGTTAAAAAAAATTTTAGCTTCGCTAAAAATTTTCACTGAAGAATATTTAATCCAGCAACAGAGCTTCGTCAAAACTCGTACCGCTGATAAATGTCAAAAGACAACAAAAAATTAAATCATATCCCGCGAAGATCACTCTATAACAGGGGTGGCCAAGCTTTTTGTAAGATGTGCCACTTTTGAAAACACAAGGGGGCGGGACTTGTGACGTCAGAGGGAGAGGAGAGGGGGTAGCTACTAGCCAGGCGTGCGACTGTGTGGCGCGCGTGTCGCGGTTGGCCACCCTAGCTCTATAACAATCAATAGACGATTTCTCGAAAAAGGAACAATAGCAATTTACCTTCAATCACCTGCGAAAATTACAAAATTACTTCGTTTTTTAACCTTATAAGTACACAAATTCAAATCAAACGTAAATGTCGCAAATGATCATGTCTATATATCTACGCACTACGTCCATGCGACTTTCAAAATGCAAAGCCACCTTCGAGAAAAATAATTAAAAATCACTCGTTATATTGAGACAATACTCATATTTTAGCAACCTATAATACAAAATTGAAGAATCCGCAGAGACATCATGCCCTTTTACAAGAACTAATCGCTTTTCGTTTGCTTGGGTTACCTTAAACATTTACTTTGGTAAACTAAACTTACCACATTTACTATGCGTCCATACTGAATTCAACATGACTTTGGTCAACTAAAATGTAAATATTCCATTAGCTTGATGTTGTTAGCATACGATTTATTTATTTTGGCACACACTTTATCGAAGTAAAAACGCAAAAAAAATTAAGTGGAAAAAATTACTTTGAAAAGAATTTACTTTCCTGAAAACATTTAGACATATTTCTACGAAGCCAAATAAGTTTTAAATCGTTTTTTATAGTACATAAAAATTTCATTTTACCTACAAGTTTCCACAGAAACAAATTTAAAATATCCCAGAAAGGAGATTACTTCACAACACAATTTCTCTTTTATCTAGAGTTAAAATTTATTGCAAGTAAGACCCACTTTAAAAGATATATGGCCTTATTGCTTCGAAAATACTTTTCGGTTTACAGAATGACCTAATTTTTAAAGTTTTATTTTAGAAGTTGATACGTAATTTTGTTAAAACTGTGTCTCCAGATTTACTAGGTTTAAATTTGAAAGTAGCAGTTGTAGGGCAGTAGTTGTTAAAAGTACTTTTTAATTTGATACGGGAGCTTTATATTTTGGGGAGCCTCAACTAAAAAAGAGATTTCTCATTTCTGCCTATACAGAGTGTTGCAAAACGCTACCAATCAAATTTTAGGTGAATCTTTGACCAAAAATAAGAAAGTTCATAGTTACACAGGTACGAACCGGTCCAATACAGGGTGATATTTTAATTTCATTTTGGTTTTTCTTATTTTGCACGTTTTAAAAGATTACTCATTTAAATTTCTTACATATAAAACTTTTTGGAGCACTTGCGAAATATCCTTATTACCATTCCAAATAATGTAGTAAACAAAGTAGTATTTTAAGGGGTGATGATATTTTTTTTTTGTAAATACATATCTGTTTTCTTTGCTTACAAAACAGGTATTTGGCCTTTAAATAAATAACAAATCAGAACTAAACTTAAATTAATGAAACTATAACTGAACTATTTTAAAACTAACCATAATAATTTTGATCGACTAGCAACAAGTAAGTCAAGTAAAACAAAAAAATGACCGACTTTCTAAACGCGACTAACAAGGGTCTTCCAAGTGTGGGAGCTCTTTTTCATTTTTCGTAAAATTGTCTTGCAGATTGTCATGTGTTCCTCCCCAATGATTCTTACAGAAAAAGATTCCTCTGTCTGTACGCATCTTGAATAAAAAGGTATAGGTAAGCTTGTAATAAAGTGATGTTGCTATACTAGGAATATATCCGACACTAGACTGGTCTTATTAGAGAATTAAAAGTTTTAAACTGACAAGTATAAAAATAAGACAACTAACTTTGATGCTATCGGTTTGTTTTTTAATTTTTACTCAAATTTATAAAGAAAGTGGCAATTTTAATACGTACTTTTCAAAATAATAGAACTAAATTCATTCTAACAACTCATATCAAAATCATTTGGAAATCTAGCAAACCGCTGAAATATTACAATAACTCATACGTTTTTAATGACGACTTATTAACAATGACAGGACAAAATGCTTTCAAAACCTAACTGATCGACTACAAGATCTTAGTTTAAACCAGTACTAAATCTTTCCCCTTCTAGGTGACTCTGTACGCTAAAATGTAAATTCAAATATTTAGCAAACAACACTTCCGCTTTCCCAGACAGATAGTCTACACGTTACGTTCACTCAAATATATTTACAGCGACTCTCAAAAATCGTTAAAATTTCCTTTAAAAACTGAAACTCTAAGAAAGACAAAAATTACAAGTACTGTATCGTAACTTTTTTCCACAAACGTTAAAGCCTAAGCTATAAAAGTATTTATTATAATTTAAATAACCTAGCTTGATATTCCACCAGGATCTGTTTTAACATTGCTTGCCGACACAAGAGAAATAGATGAAGTGAAGAAGTTTAAATTTTTTACAGAAAAACATACATATGGCGGTTTTCTGGGACTATAGACAATAATTGAAATAAAACCTATCACGAAATTATCTGTGTCACCAATATATCTTACTTTACTCTACTTAAAGTGTTACTTTGTTCTCCTGAACCACCCGTTATCTTTTCTAATGTGCTACTTAACTTTGTCACAAACAAAGTATGTTATATTTCAGCAACTATGCGGGTAAAGGGCTATAGCTCACTTCTAGCAAAGTATGAGGGAATACCGTATGCATCACATAAACCTGACAGGTCAAATATATTGTTTCATTTACATACCTTTCTTGATTTACGGGTTTCAGAATAATTTATTAAGACAGACAATGGAGTATTCGGGGTTGCCCACATTCTTTCGTACCTTTGAAATTACTATAATTGGTTTTAACAGTGATCAAAAATATATATTTTTAGATTTTTCTAAACCACCTTCAATTTGAAATTTAAAAAATTTCAAAGTAAACGTAACTTATCTTATGACGCACATATTTATGGCTAATAATCTTTATCGTGGCTCATCCTGTATCGTAAATACTTTTAAGAAAAACCACAAGTCAGGTAAGGTACAATCTTTTACGCTTAGCAGCTATACGACCGCTTCCGAATGTAAACGCCGATATAAGGCAATTTCTTTTTAAGGCAGGCCATGGCCAGCCTTAGTTAAATCTTGGGTAACTTGGCAAAAATGTATCACTGTATTAAAATTTAGCTAATGTTAGCTAATCCCAATTAAGTTTTCTTTCTGCAACCCGCTATGTATCTCGAAAATAAAGCGTTTTCGGACCTACGTTGTTAGGAAGATTTGTAGCACCCTATATATACAGGGTGGTTACTTAAGGGTACGAAGCGGCTATATCTCGGAAAGCATTCATGCTACAATTTTGGGATACAAAAATTATTATCAAATAAGGCTAAAACAATTTGATTAAAAATATGTTTCTTTTATCTAAGACATCCCACGTAGACTTCAAGCCTAAGTACTAACGTACCGTGGGTGTCTGAAGAGAAGGGAAATGTAGTCTATTGACACGGGATTTGAAGAATTGGAGGTTGGGACGGGAAGGGAAAACATGCGCAGGCAATTTGTTTCATAATCTGGAGACCCTAGGTATGAATGAGCGAGAGAAGTGGTCTGTTCTAGGCTTTTGTAGCTGGACAGTAAAGGGATGCATACGTAACGCGCCTCTTGTTGTTCTGTTAGGGACATTCAGGGAGGGAATAATACCGGCTAGTTCTTCAGAGCAAAATCCGTGGAAGTAGCGGTAGAAAAGGGACAAATCCCCTACAGCAGCGCGGCGATGAGCGAGAGAAGGAAGTTTTCTCGTGAGGGCTGGGTCATTGATAAGTCGAATGGCTATCTTTTGGGTCGAATCAAGGATCTTAAGTGTCGAAGGTGATGCCGCTCCCCAGATGTGGGAGCAGTACTCTAGGTTAGGTCTTATTTAAGTTCCTAACATTTCCGCTAGGTGGTACATTTGCTATGACGTAGCAAAAAATCGACAATTTTTGCAAATATCTTAGATATAATATAATATAGGTTAAAAATAAACTTTTTAGAATCTCTGTATAATTCTCTACAAGTTTTGTTTGACATTTTTCGTCTAAGTACCATGGCAACGGCACAATAAAGAGCAATCATTTAAAATATTTAGAATGCTGTTGCTTGGATTTACCTTAACCACATTTAACAAACGATGGCTCATACTAAAGGGCTTTTTAATACGATTAAGTTTTAGTATAAATGAACCAAATGTTAATTTGTTTGCTTAGCAGCAGGGGGAGCTGTTAAGGAAATGGCTTAATCATTACGATTTGTCCAAAATGTTAAATACGAGCCTGTACCTTTGATGGACCATCAAATAAGAAAACTAAATCTGAAAAACGGGAGTCGTTATCTTTTTTCGTTTTAAAACTATTGCAAAAATAGTAGGGAAATATGAGGGCCTGCTGTTATTCAATTCGCCAAACAAAATTAACTTCTTAATGACTAATATCTAATAAATCTTAAAAAATTTAGTCTTAAATAATATATTAGTATATATCATCTCATTTTCTTTTAAATTACATTGTTTATTATTTTATTCTTATTAAGAAATCTAGTATTGATTAATTGAATTTCTACAACCTATTGCATAAAAGTAAAACAGGCCACGATCTGTTAAAACAAGACAAAACAGAAAATTTTCAGACACTTTGCATATCAGTTCTTAATGCATCATTTTTATTCATGCACGACGCGTTTGACTATAGATTTCTATTAAATTGTCTTAAGACATGGCCTGTCGACTCTTACGCTTTTCTACTGATTCTGGAGTAATATTAAATCGAAAAGAAAGGTCGACCTTCGGTTTTTAGATTCATTTTTCTTAACTACCATTTTGAAGCTATACTCGCTTCTTCAAATTAATGTTAGTATGACATTTGCGTGACCCAAATTTTTTTGTTATGTCTTGTTTTGTTAGATCATGGCCTATTTTACTGAAATACAATAGGTTCTTAAAATTCAATTACTCAATACTTTGTTGATTTCTTACCAAGACAAAAATAATAAACACTGTAATTATTTAAAAAAATATATGATTAATAATAACAAATTACTGAAGAGTACATTTTTAATTAATTTTGTTCAGAGAATTACATAATTTTGAAGAAGTCGTAACGAATATGACACTTCTTTGAATATCTCCCCCTACCGTTAAGCAGTCAAATACGTTTTGAATCCCTTAGACTTAAACTTAATTTAAAAAGTCCTTTAACATGAGCCATCGTTTGATAAATTCGGTTAAGGCTAACCCAAACTACGGCATTTTTAAATTTGTGCTCTTTAGTGTGCTGCTTATATGGTACTTGAAGAAAAGTGTTGAAATAAAATTTGTAAAGAATAAAACAAGTGTCGGGGAAACCCAACTGTTTGATTGATCTCTACAACTCTATTTTTTAATTTCAGTGAATATTAATAACCAGATAGTCATAAAATTCCTTTTAAAATAAATAAGCTCAAAACTTGTCTCTTTGTAAATTTATCGTGCATAAAAGTACGCAGTCATCGGCAAAACACAAAGGTTCTTCCAGCTAAAATAACAAAATAAATCCCTGTTTTAATTTAGTTCTTTGAAACACCGGCACGTTGTCGGCACAACTTCAAAGGTTTAGTTTTATTCAAAGATTTTTTATCTCTTAGTTTTATTACGATGACTTTCTACCGGTACAGTTTCTGGGAAATGTAAAGATGGCCGGTAACCATAGCAACAAGCATCAACCCTTTGGCGTTTCTTGGCCATACTGCGTAGCTAGTGCGGCCTCCTCCCCATGCTTAGTGGTCAAAAAGGGATTCAGGTTATCGCAAGAGCGGCGACGATTGGTCTAGTACGGACACACCTATTTCCGAGAGAGTGGTCCATTTCATTTTAAATTAACGCCCGGCGAAAAAACTTCACTTCGTCAAGTACGAACACAGAGTTAGGCTGTCGCATCCCTTGATGCGGCAGAGCAGCGAAAGTTTTGTAGACCAAAGGTCTAGCAAAACTAAAAGGTATATTTATTTCTCTACGGCATATTCTTTTTAAAAGTAATAACATCTCGTAACACCAGAAAATGACAAATATGTCAAGTACTAGTGTTGAAAACAACAGTGTATAAAATCACCATTTGGAAGTAATAAATGTGCAATTTGTTTAGTGAAATCAACGTCTTTTATTTTACAAAGTCACGGCTGCAGGAGACCGTGCATTTGGATGACAGCGAACCAGCTAAACCATGGAAATAAATTACAGTAAGTGTAAGTGGGGTTCAGACTAGAGCCCTCCTTTACAACAAGGATTATAAAAAGTTTATTTCCAACCTACATTATATCTAATATATTAATTTGTAATAATTGTCGCTTTCTTTTTACCCCATGGCACTATGTTTAATTAAATTCTTTTTTTAGCCATATTTCCTAATAAATTTGTATTCCAAAATCGTAGCATGAAGCGTTTCCAAGATATAGGCGCTCCGTACCCTTAAGTAATCACACCCACACAAGTCTATACTTTTATTGTGCAGTCACGTCACGCTCTATACCAGCCAGATTACGATATAATAATCATAATTAATAATTAACTATTAACAGCTCTCGCCCAACCCTTACAATAATCATGTCTACATGCACCAGAAGCCATTATAATTCTAGCAAAGCGGCGATAATAGCTATCTAGCTATTTAATCTTTCCTATTGCGAACACGTGTTTTGGTCCTATATTCTCTTAATTAACTTTTTTATTCCAGAGTTAAGCGATAGACAGCAGCAACAACAAACTGCATTGTGGGAACTTATTAAGACTGAAGTTGCGTATATCAAGACGTTAAAAGTTGTAACAGATGTAAGTATGGTTTGCACTACGCATTTTAAATTTAAATTATAAGAGAAAACCCTTACTTTTATAACAAGTTTCTTGTTCATACGCGTAAACAACATACGATATATCAAGCGTTTTTTTGTCATAAAAATGTTGACAAAAATATGTAAAGTTTCATATAATATTTTAGAGCCCTTTTACCACATAATCATATCACTCCAAGATTTTTGAATGTGTTCTGTTGCAAAACATTTTTATTTTTCTGGTATAACGGAAGATTCTGAGGAATAAGGAATATGCACATTTTTTTTTATTGCATAAATCGTTTCAGGAAGTCATTAAATTTTGTAGTGATAATAAATTACCCAAAACTTAAAATATTGTCTACTCCAGATCTATTACCTCGTTTAAAGGAAAACTGAAAAAAAAATTAATTTGCGAAATTTGATAGTATTAGGTGAACTCTTCACGAAATTTGTCAAAATTTTTGCGTGGCCCCGAAAATTTTTCGTCTGCGGCGCTTTTCCACCCACCCGCTTTCCACTGATTCTGGCCCGCCGCGCCGGTCGATTGGTCAACCCAAACCTGACCCTTCAAACCGTTCTTGAGAGATTCATATTATGGAGTACCAGCGAAATGCAAAAGAAAGCGGTACTGTCGCTTCGCGACGGGAGGCGGTGCTGTGGTGTCGCGCTAGCAGTACCGGTAGCGCTAACCCTTTAGACCAAATAAGTCCGTTGAGAGCCCCCGTTGGGTAGATCTTATTTGCCATGTAAGTGATCATATTTTACCTCCACTCAAAGAAAATAATGGGTAAAATCAACTAAAAAGAGCATATAAAAATGCGTTTATCTAGTTCTGTAGTCAAATTAACCAGGAAAGAATAGTTAAACAAATTGTGTAGACTGTAGACCAACAAGTAAAATTGTAAATTGACCACCTTTTTTGTTATTAAAACATTTTTTGGATCAGTGATCATAATTTTTGGTAGAACAACAAATTAAATAGTACACCGATCTTCTTTTTTGGTATTCAACCATTTGTTTCATTAGTCGCCATATTATTTAGTAAAACAACAAACTTAATAGTAAATACGTAAAACCACCTGAAAATTCCTTATACAATAAGGATTTGAACAAATCATGGTAAAACAGCTATTCTCCGGGCTGTATGCCCCTCCGAGCGCTGGATTACATACCAAAATTTGCCGTATTTTGACTAACACTGTTAGACAACAAAATACTTGGTTTGACTTCAAGAAACTACCAGGAAGAAGGAAGCTTTTCCTTTAGTTAGGATGTCGGTACCTGCATACCGGTTTCGAACTCTTTAGTTCTCGTCAGTACAGGATAAACGAACATACCTACCTTCCGAAACAACATATCCTTAAAGCTAACCATGTCGAACTGCATAAGCAGTGTAACACAGGCAGCGCCATCCATTAGCAGTTTCAAGCAGTCGGAGTAGAATTTACCGTGAGGTAAAATTATTCAAACTTAATAGTACTTTAACCATTTTTTGTTCACTTACCCTTCTTTGCTTGACCTACAATTAAACTCTGTATTTTACTATTTTGTTGTTTACTAAGCATTTCCCCGTTTACGAGATACTCTATCTACAATACTAAATCATATAATAATAATAAAATGGGTAGTGAAATAATATTTTGTTGTTGGAAACACAACACTGGTTGATTTTACAATATTATTCGTTACTTTACTGTTATAGGAGTGCAACAAACTAAATCCTGTCTGTATCAACTTCTCAAAATGTATAGCAACACAAATGTTTTGTTTTAGCAAACCATAATGCGAGTCCACTTACAAAAATTTGTTGACTTACCAATTATAATAGTATAACAAACTTACAAACTGTTGTCTCGTCTGTAATTGGCTTTCAAAGAAGGTAACGGAACAATATTTTGTTTTTAAAAACGAAACCGTGGTTTAGGTTTACGACAATATTTGGTAATTTGCCAATTATAGTAGTTTGGCAAACTATAATAATAAGTACTAACCACAATCAGGTGTTAGTTAAAAATAAAACATACAATTGCTAGTTTGATTTTACAAAATTTAACAAATTAGTTGTGAGATAACAAAATAGTAGTCAGTTTCGCCTGTTTTTTTAGTTATTATTTGTTTTGTTGTACTACAATTTATTGTTGGTTGTAGTAACAACCAGCTTTTATTTGAATATACCATAACTGTAGTTTGATTTAACAAAATTAGGAGGATTGTTAGGTAAACATTTTTTGTTTATTACATTAAACCATTATATTTTTTTGAGTGTGCTAAAAATAAGTGTTTTGGTAAACTTTACGATATTTTATCGACCCCGACGTAACATTCAGTGGTGGCGCCGGGTACCGCGTAACATTTTTGGTGAAGGCACCGGGTACCACGTGACATTTTGGTTGATGTGCCGGATACCACGTGACAATATCACCCGCAAAGCTCAAGTCTGGGTACGCCACTGCAGGTAAGCACGAGTGAAAAAACTAACATGTTTTATTTAGTTTTTATAGATGTCTACAAATTGGTTAACAAAAGTCGATAATTATTCACACTAATAAAGTTTAATATTATAATAGTGACCAATACATTTTTTATGCGAATGGCCAGTTATAATTTACCAGAAGCAGAAACCTAGCAAAAAATAAGTACGAAATGAGTGCCGGGTATTTTTACTGTTGTTATGTCATGCGTTTCAATTTTAAGGCCTAACTTTCACAAAAATGTTAAACGTGTAGGGTATTAAAAAGGGAACCCATACAGAAATCACGGTTTTTGCCAAAATACATCCTGTACCCACTGTAGTTTTAAATGCGCAGAACATTCAATTTTTATTAGTAAAATGAATATTTGCCAAGTAAATTAAGTATAGGTTATTCTTGGACGTAATTTATTTATTTTTGACTAAAACAAATTTAAAACATAATATTTCCCTCAAAAATTAAATTTTGGCAACGGCTTGTACTATAGGAATAAGGTTTGCGGGCGCACCTATGGTCTGGTTTTCGGGTGTTAGGGAAAATTTTACAGTTTGATTACGCCAAAAAAAGTATTGTATCTCTAGAATATCCCAGGAGTCACCCATTCCAATATATTAAACCATTTCCATACCACCCTGTATATTAAAATTTAATAATTTTGTGATTATTTAATAATTTCTTGATAGAACAAAAGAAAGTAACTCATACGACAATAATTTTCCATAAAAGCTCGCCGTTTCAAAAGTTTTCTTTTCTCTTTACTGTAAACTCCAGATCTAAGAAATTGCTTTGACACGTATAGAATAAAGTGAATGTGAGAGAACCTTATTTAAATATAGTGGAAAAGTATTTTTTTCGTATTAAATTATGTGAAAAAAACACCAAACTTTCGATATAAGAAATATACATACTATTGGACTTTCGGAATATAAAAAGAAAATATATTTCACGTTGTGGGTTGGTATGTTTGTCATAATATGTACGTACGGCGTTAATCCGACTCTTGCCTAATCCAATCATCCTGGTAATCCGAACGCTCCACCACCATTGGTTTTCCTACTGGTTTATTTTTAATAAATATAACATGCATATTTTCTTAAACAACCTGTATTTTCTATATTGTATGTTAATTTACTTATAAGGTCAGTATATATGTGATTAAAACACCAAAATATATTTAGTTATTTGCGTTTTATTAATAAATTTCTAACCAGAAAGACAATGTACCCTTTAATCCGAATACCCGAACGCTGTTCCTCTGTATATGAACCATTATTTCACTATTAATCCTTTTTTTTTTTGTTGTAAACCTTTTATAGCTGATATATGTTTTGAAATATGCTCATATTTACTATTACCATAATTGAGATATAAACACTATAATATACTATTTGGTTATAGGAATTTTAAGTTTAATAATCCGTATAAAATGATAAAATACTTACTACAGTAATGGTTTAACTAGGTTAACCATTAATACGTAACCCGTATTATGTGAATAATAAACTATACCATAAAACATGTTATACTGAATAGTAAAAATTATTACCGGCCCATTACCCACAGCGAACGTTATTTTTAATGACATGCTGGGGAACATATTGTGAAACAATAATTAGTTACCATAAGGTACTTGGTGTAACTAACGATAAAATTTTAATAAAGGGTATTCAATTTTTTATTAAATATTTTTAAAAGAACTTATCTAGCCATTTTATTATTTCATATTTTTTCTGATCAAATTTACCCTTAAAATTACACTCAAATATCGCTCATTAGAAAACAGGGACATGGCCTCTGGTGACGTAGTCCCAGTACTTTTGTGGGTTGGTTATCGAGGTTATATTATCAAGCTACATTATATTATATAAAAAACGTTGTAATTTGCGAAATTTATACTGAACTAAATATTACACAGAATTATTAAGAAAACTGAAAAACAGTCAAGGCATAATATTTTATAACATAAAAAGGATATTTACACGTTACTATCAAGCGTTTACTTTCTGCTGCGTTTCTTGAATACGAAAAGTTTTTTTCATCGCGACAGTTTGGATTTCGTAAAGGCTTGTCTACTCAGCATGCAGTCGTCGCCTTTTATAATACGATCTTAGAAATTCTTGATAAGAACAACTAGGCAGAATGTCTCTTTTTGACTTTAAGAGAGCTTTTAATATAATTAATATACATATTTTGCTTGATAAACTTAATAATTATGGTATTCGCGGTAACGCACTGTGTTGGTTAAGGGATTTTCTAACGCCAAGGTCTCAAAAAGTTGTATTGAAGCAGCACCTAAATCATATTCCTTCACTACCAAAATGGTAACTAGTGGAGTGCCGCAAGGCAGTTTACTAGGGCTACTATTATTTATAATCTTCATCAATGATATTGACTCGGAAAGGTTTAGAGATCATTATATTTCCTTATTTGCCTATGATACTGCGGTGGCTTGCGGAGGACCTACGGTTGAGGACCTTAGTGGGGGTGCCTGTGGTGCAGCTTTGCGGTCTATTGTTTTGTCATTTGGCAACTGCGCATTAAAATTGACATTAATCTTCTAAAATTATATTATTTTTCATACTATCACTATTGCGTGTGAACTACGGAGTTTTGGTTTGGGGAAACAGCACTAGAGCAAATGAAATTTTTATTCGACAAAAAAGAATTATAAGAACCATGATGTTTAAAAAACGTATTTTTCATGTCGGAAACACTTCCCGCAACTTGGCATTCTGGCTTTTCATTCTTTGTTTATATTAAACTGTGTTACGTATGCAACAACTAATTTTTACATATTTAGGCGGACGCGGGAATCGTGAACAATCGTTAGACGAAATTGAAATATTAATATTCCTCGTCAAAGATTGTCGATTGTCCAGTCCTAGGTAGGGCATAGTCTGGTCATCTGTAAGTATAATCTCCGTTTTAAAGAGTAAAATCTGGTTAATTTGACAAATCTGTGCTGGATACTTTCATGTCTATTTATATGAACTTGATAGTGCAGCAACCAAACCATGCTTGAACAGTCAAAACAGATCTTACAACTGAAATAAATAAAGATTTTACGGCATATACACTTATAAAGTCCCTGCACGATCTCTTAATAAAACCAAACATTCTATTCGCTTTACAAGTTATGACTCAAAGTGCTCGGTAAAGGTTAACTGAGTGTCCAAGAAAACGCCCACTCTCAGGTTTAGATTTTACTATTATTTCTGTTGTAGTTCATCATTTTATTTAAATACACTTAAGCACTCCGAAAAAAGTTTCACAATAAGATTGAATTGGAAGATTAAAAAAATAACACAACAGTTGCGCAAAATATAAACATTCCCTGTTAGTGGCAGCATAGCAGTGTTGCCATATCCTTAATTTGATTCGCCACATTCTTTTTCGTAGGATGACGTGAATCGAGAAGCTACATTTTTTTAATTTTGATTGAATTTTACACCTTAATATTTTTGTTATTATTCGTGCAACCTACGTAATTTTTGTGTGCGTGTTTCGATTGACTGATAAAGCAATAGCATTAATATACTTATTAAAAACGCGAGAAGCCCATTACCTAAAAATTGTTTGTGAAAACCTATAATCAAAAATGCTAATAAACATTAAAACTTATTTTATTTTTAGAAGCGGTCATAATCCACTTAACTTTAAGATGATACGTTTCAAAAAGGTTAAAAAGGGTAGTACCAGAAAAAAAACATTGATCTGGAAAATCTTAAAAATCCCGACATAATACAAAATATGGGAACCAAGTTGGAAAACAAGTCAAAAGATGTAACAACCTCAGAGCCACTACAAATGGAACAAACTTGGACAGACATTGAAAAAGTTATTTCAGAAGTACAGGGTACAGAAACAAGAGATCGGATACCAGAAAGGCGTGAAAAGGAAAGAATGGATGACCTTAGAAATGCTGGAGCTAGAAAGGGAAAAGAATAAAGCAATACGCCGGAAATGTAAGGAAATCAATAAAATTATTTGCAAAAATAAAGGAGAAGCAAAAGAAGCATGGCTTTCCGATACACGCGAGGAAATAGAAACCTCTTAAGAAATGCATGACCTTTTTAGTGTGCACGGAAAAGTTGAAGCAATGACGAATCGACGTCGAAAACCTCTCAATCTTAAGAGACGAAGACAATGAAATATCCCTAGGGATATAGTCCAAGTTAAAAAGGTGGAAACAATACATTGAAGAGCTCTTTAGTAACAATAGGCCGGAGACACCGCCTGCTACACACACCGAGTCAAACGAAAAAGGGCAAGAAATCACGAAAAGCGAAGTCATTCACTCTATCAAGACACAAAAGAACAGAAAGGCAACTGGTCTCGATAATATCCATGCTAAAGTAATTAAATTAATGGCAGACAAAGTGGGCACTGGATTGGATATACTGACGTCATTATTCAATGCTATCCATAGAACAAGCATCATACCCTTCGACTGGCTAAAATCAACGTTTATAGCTCTGTCAAAGAAACCAAACGCATCAAATTGTGATTAATGTCGAATGATAAGCCTCATGTCACACATCCTTAACATCTTTCTAAGAATTATTCATACACGCATTTACAAAAAATGTGACGTTGAAGTTGATAGAACGCAATTTGGGTTGAGAAATGGCTATGGCACTCGCGAAGCACTTTTTCAACTAAACGTGCTGACGCAACGGTGTAAAGATATGAATGATATCATGTATGCTTGCTTTATCGCATTTATAGCATTCGACTGTGTAAAGCATAATAATTAAAATTCTTAATAAAACTGGTATTGATAATAAAGAGGTTACTGTACTGACATCAAACAGCAGAAGTTAGAATTGAAAATGGTACATTGGAGTCTACAGTGATAAGAAAGGGAGTTAGGCAAGGCTGTATTTTATCACCAGTGGTATTTTACATCTATTCCGAGGCTATTTTTAAGAATGCTCTAGATGGCTTTATAAAAGGCATAAAGGTGAACGGCATCTTAATGAATAGCATCTAATATGCGGACGATACTGTGATTTTCGATGATAACATGGAGGACTTACAGTTTATAATGAAGCGCATAGTACAGTTCAGTGAAGAACACGGCCTCTACATAAATACACATAAAACTAAGCTGCGTGTATTCACAAAAACACATATGAATGCTAACTTAACAATCAACGGATTTATTATAGAGCAAGTGGAAAGCTTTAAATATTTGGGCTCAATTATTAACAGCCAATGCGACCCTAAGAAGGAAATTAGGTATCGAATTGAACAAGCAAGAAAAGCGTTTATGGACCTGAAACAGTTCTTCACAAGATCTGAACTCAGCCTGGAGCTTCAAGTGCGCATAATCAGATGCTACAAATTTTCCGTGTTGCTGTATGGGTGTGAAGGATGGACTCTCGATCCAACTATTGAGAAAAAACTGGAGGCGTTTGAAATGTGTCTGTATAGGCGCATGTTAAGAAAATCGTGAGTACAAATAATCACGAATGAGACAGTATTTGCTTGAATGCGAAAACCACTCGAAGTTTTAGTTAAAGAAAAACGAGATACATCGGACACATAATGAGAGGGGAAAATATGAGCAACTCAGACTGATAATTGAAGGCAAAATTGAATGGGCAAAATTGAAGGCAAAATTGAATGGGCAAAATTGAAGGCAAAAGATCAGTTGGAAGACGACAGAATTCTTGGTTGATGGATTTAAGAAGATAGTTCGGGTGGCCTTCCACAGAAATTTTCAAGGCAACGTCGTGTAAGGTTCTGGATGCTGTGGATTTTAATTACTAAAACCCAGACTATACGGACAAACACTGACACCAGAACTTACTAAGTAGGTTTAAGATTAAGATCTTCTAGTTGACAAGTTTTTGTCCTGTCATTGTTGATATGCCGTCATTAAAAACATGAATGATTCTAATATTTCAGCGATTTGCTTGATTTCCAAATTGTTTGTATCGTGTTACTTAGATGTACTTTTAGTCCAATTATTAAGGAAAATTCATACTTAAAGTGTCATATTCTTTGTAATTGTTCTTACCCTTGTCAGCTTAAAATTTTTGATTGCCAAATTGGACCCGTCTAGTGATACTCAATCGTAAATATTATTCCAAAATAAATAAAAGCCAACAAGTTTCGTTTAGTAACGAAAATTTAATTAATAAAAACGTCAAAACAATTTACACTAATTTGTTTTTGTTTGTTTCAGTTATTTCTGGGTTGTCTAAGAGATTTACAATCGAAAAATCTTTTCAAGGAGATCGACACGGAAAAATTATTTTCAAATATAACAGAAATTCTTGGTGCTAATGTAATTTTTTGGAGGAACACCCTTTTTCCCCTAGTTAGAGATATGAGGAAATACAGGAGACCTGCCTGTTTAGAAAACATGTTGGAAGGCTTTTCGAAACTACATGATACCTTTCAGCCATATTTTAAATATTGCGCGGAGCAGTCAAGGTAAATAAACTTAACTTTATTTTATTGTAGTTTATTTTTTTATTTAATTTCAAGTCAACTTTAAAAAAATATGCAAAAGCCTTGCCACAAAATTGCCTTCTCAAAGTCCAAGACCCATTCGGGTAAGAAATCAAAAAGCGGGTTTTTTACCGCTTTAATCAACATTTAATTTCAGCGTGGAAAGTAGAGATGATAATAAAACGTTTTCTTTTTGAACAGATTCAACGTACTTAATTATGTACCAAGCATAAAATATGAGCAAAGATCTCATATGGGAAACTTATTACAATAATTACAATTCGTGAAAAATACTGTAAGTTCATCTTGTACCAGAACAGGTTTTAGTCAAAAATCTAGTTGTAAACTATTTACAGCACAGAAATTCTTGTGCAGTAAATCACTATTGACCTTTCAACTTAACTATAATATTATTTTAGTTTATACCACAATTTTTGTGCAATGCAACTGCACAAAATCCTTTCTCAAATCTAGGTATAATATGAGTGACATTTATTTGTTCATATCTCAGTGTGTATGATACACATCTGTTTGCTCACTTCACAATTTGCATGCAATGAACTACCATTCCTTTTTGAGCCTGTGTGTATAAGATACACATTTGATACTTTAGACGACAATTTTTGTGCAAGCAAGCAACATTCTTTCTCAAGCCTAAGTGTATATGACAGGCATTTATCCACACCACAATTTCGTTGCAATTAACCATCATTCTCTATTAAGCGTAAGTGTATATGATACACATTTGTTAGTTTGTGGCACAATTTTTGTGCAATGAACCACCGTTCTTTTTCGAACCTATGTTTATATGATTCACATTTTTTATTTATAATACAAACAATTTTAACTGAACCTTCATCAGTCTTTTCGACTTTTAGGTGAAAAGCGTTTCTGCCTGTGTCTTAAGAAATGTACTTCTTATTATCAAGAATTCCTATTAAAGCTAACTCTAAACTCGCCTAAGCTGTTTTTAATTATAAACTCCAAACTTTCACTTCTTTGTTTGTAAAGAGGTTTGGAAGGATTTAGGTCACATCGCCCCCATATCCATAATAATATCGGACGTCACATTAAAACAAAGAATTATGCAAATGTTGTTATTGCTGCTTAAACATTCGAAAAAGTGTGACAGTGACTAAAACAGAAGAAAGTTTTTGTAGATCATTTTAAGGTTATCCAAATTTTTTTTTTTTTTTATTAATTTAACACTTATTAGGTTATCCATCTAGTTTTAAGAAATGAATTATTATTCTAAGGAAAAAAACTATTATTAACATATTGTCTATTTTTTTATAAACTTGATAATTATTTCTTATTTATTTAACTTTTAAATTTTATTTTTGTATTTTAAAACCATTATTATTTTAATAAATACATATATACATTTGTTTTATTTGCATATAGCAAAATGTTCACGCATTTTCATAAACGCGATAAGGCATTCCGTGAGAATTTAACACAAAGACATGACATATTCTTCACATATTCTTTATCTTTTAGCCCACAGTTGGCTGCACATTTTCCTGTGTGTGTGAAAATTCTTTCTTTATGGTTTTATATAATTATCTAAAATCTCTATGGATTGTCATTGTAATCCGTAACAGAAGGGTACTAAGAGACTTGCAGAGCGTTAAGATAGCAGATATACAATTCTGGAATATAATTCGAAAAGGAAATTAATAGCATGTATAAAACTCTTCATGATGGCGCCAGACCATCACGAAGCCATATATATTACTAATAGTAATTTATTTCCATTCCATTACCATGCTCTCTGTTTCGTTAGCTCTTGAATGGTAAAACTTAGTGGACTGTATCTATCGGCGGCCAGTGATTTATATCATTACACTTAAAGGTGACTTAGCTTTTGGCTAACAGGCTGGTTTAATTGGGGGCCCCCACGACGGCAGCACAAGAAGAAAAGCGGGAACAAGAGTTGAGCACTTAACTGGTCCAAATACTTTAGTAGACTCGTTCTAAATTCACGCATCTTGCACGCATCCTCCAGCGGTCAGAGAGACCGATTGATTTTATATAAAAATAAACATTTATTAATTAATTTAAAGTTTAAAAGAAAAGCGAAAGTTTCAAGTATATCTGTAAAAACTCCAAAGTAAGAAAACTTACAGGGCACAAAGAGAAATCAAAAAGAAAAGATTATTTTTAAGTTGCCACTTAAATTAAAATAACTAAAATTAAAGATCATTTTTATATACAAAAATGACTATTTTTTAGTTCCAAACTGAACACTCTCCATGCCATGATTTCAAAAGTGCATGATTACTGTCACTCTACCGAGAATAAAAAATTCCTTTTTTCTCCAAGAAGCTATTGTCTCTTTTTCGCCCACTGAAGTTTTTTGCAACGACAGCGGAAGGTGGGGATGATAATTATGATAAAATGCTGCGACAACCCGCTGGTCATAATACTGGTCTGCAACAGCACCAAATCATTCATCTTACAGCTCGGAAACTGGTAAATATGTTCCCGCCCTGGCTCGACTTACCTTCTGACAAGTAGCATCTTACCGTAATAAACACAATATAGCAAAATCAACTTTTTTCCAGTCCTTACTACCGACATAAAATCAAGCTGACATAAACATTGCCGTTCAGATACACTAAACAGGTTTAAGATATAGTACTGGTTTAAATTAGGATCTTCTAGTTGGTCAATTAGGTTTGACATGTTTTTGTCCTGTCGTACGTGGTCATTAAGATCTTAGTTGCGATCTGCTTGATTTCCTAATAATTTTCATCTTTGAACGTGTTGCTAGAATACATTTAGGTTTATTATTGTGGAAAGTGCATACTAAAATTGTCCTTTTCTGTATAGGTTTGCGAGAAACAAATTCATAATATAAATCCTAGTTGTCCTATTCGGACACTTGTCAATTTAAAATGTTTTAAATCAAATTAGACCGGTCTAGCGTTGGATAATCTGGCCGTTCATGTATATCTACTAATTCTGGTTAAGGCTAATACATACATTGATACATTAGGACCATTTTTATGACAAATAATTTTATGAAAGAAAAAAAATATTTTCAGTTAATATATTTTTCCAGGTGTCAACACTATTGCCGAGAAAATCTTGAAAGTGAAGTATTCACAGCCTACTTGACGTGGTGTGAAAGCCAGAAAGACTGTAACCGGTAAGTGTTGTTTCTCTCTTTCTGTTTTTCTATTTGATTGCCACTCATTTTGTAAATGGCAGCGGCCTCACACGATCTTCCGCTTGCCATTTAGGATCTTTCGGTTTTGGTTTATTACGGTCAAGAATAACATATATTTCTGCCGAGGGAGTCTTTTAGCCGAAGTGTTTCTATTTAATTTATTTTACTACAAATTTGCCGAGTAACGGTAAAGTCATTACTGAAGTATGTTTATTTATGATACTAAAGAAGTAGGTAAACTTATTGCAAAATATAGTTAAATGTGGTGAATACTTTTACATTTTAGTACAATTTTTTTAAAATATTGTTTTTCTGGAAAGTTTGATATAGCGCTCGTTACCAAACCGATAAAATTAATTAATCATTTATTTATAACAATTATTATACTGAACTGTGAAAGGTTTTGGCGGCCATCGTCCAATATTTCTGTGGTTTCTCGGTTGTTAGGCCGTTGTCGGTTGTTTCTTACTCTTGACGTTTCGCCAACACGAGTCGTTGTTATCTTCAGAAGGTACGCTCAGTTTGACTGCTTGCGAACTACTAGAACACTGCGTGGTCAGCTCAAATTTATGGGTCTCTAAGGTGAGCGGAGCCTCATGCGTGGCATCTTATGATTATTTGGTTATAACGTTAGTCACCTTATGTGATTCCACTTTGCTCTATGGTGCGATTTTTGTGTTCTTTAGTATCGGGATCAATGTTTTATGTTTTTTTACTACTTTCTCTGTTTTATTGATTAAGCCCACTTTATATCCAAAATCAGAGACCTAGTTCTCGATGAAAACGACATCCTAGTGAGCTTTGATGTGGTATCACTATTTACGAAAGTTCCACTGAACGACGTAATGAAATACATCAGCCAAATATTTCCCAAAGGGCATTTATAATTTGTTTAAACATTGCTTAACGACAACATACTTTACATGGAACAACAAAATTTATGAGCAGACCGAAGGAATAGCAATGTGAAGCCCTCTGAGCCCAGTGGTAGCAAATTTCTTTATGGAAAATCTTGAACAACAGACCTTAGTAAGCCAAAGCCTTTTAAGCCAAAAATATGGTTCCGATACGTCGACGACACTTTTGTTATATCAAGTCACAAATATCAAGTCAGAATTTCCCAGCAGTATACACGAAAATATCCAGTTCACGATGGAGATCGAAATCGATCGATATTTTCTTAACACGCAAAGGACAACAATTAGGACACGCAGTGTTCAGAAAACCTACCCACACCTACCGATATCTATGCAGAGACTTAAACCACGACCCATGTCAAAAATATGGTGTTATCAAAACGTTAACGGAAATGGCAAGAAATATTTGTGAACCCAAGGCACTCAACGCAGAACTAGAGCATCTGAAAAACGCTTTAATGTCCTAGGGGTATTCGAAGCAGAAAATAAAGAAAATCATTCAACCAAAAAATAACCGAACCAAAGATCAGAATAAATCAGCGGCCAGAGCATTTCTACCTTACATTCCCAGAGTAACAGAGAGAATTGGTCGTTTACTTCAAAAGGAAAATATAAAACCATATACAAACCAACAAGGAAAATAAAGGAATGTCCAAGGTCGGCTAAAGATATGAGGGGTTCTTTCTCAGCTTCGGTTGGGTTTTATACCACATACCTTGGAACAGCAGAACGGTCAATAAACACCAGAATTAAGGAACACAAAGGCAACTGCCGCTTGGGACAGATCGACAAATCCGTCACTAGCAGACACATAATCGCATCAAGTTTTAAGAAACACAAGTTTTCGCATAGACTTCTTCTTATCACGCCAGACTCCACAGGGAAGCCATTGAATATCACAAGCATACAGACAACTGAGGAACCAGTAAAAATACATTAAACTTGGATCCTAATACTGAAGAAAACAAAAATCGCACCATACAGCAAAGTGGAAGCGCATAAGGTGATCAACGTCAAAACCAACCAATCATATGATGCCACTCATGAGGCCCCGCCTTCCCTACTAACCCATAAATTTGACCTGAGACCGTGACCTAAGACCACACTGATATCCAGTAGTTTGGGAAAAGTCAAACTGAGTTCACCTTCTGAAAATGCCAACCACTCCTGTTGGCGAAAGATCAAGTGTAAGAGACAACCGAAGCGACGACGGCCTAACAACCCGGAAACCCCACAAATAAAGTATACTGATTCGTACAATGAAAAAGTTCGATAGTACTGAAATACGCGATTTTGTTGCAACCAAATAAAAATATACGCTAAAATATTACAATTCGAAAAATAAAATTTTGCTCTATTTAAAAATGGCTAGATTTTTATCCTATCGCTGTTGATAAATTTTTATAAAAAGTTAAGAGTTATTCTATAACTTCTGCGATTTTCAAATAATCTTTTACTTGGAACTTGTTGACATTTTAATGTCAAAAGTTTAACGTCTCTAAAATTTGTCATTTTTTAAAATACATTTTTTAACAGAAATATCCGTTAGAAACTATAGAACATCTGCTCAGTCCATAAAAAAAATTTTTATGAACTTAAGTAAAAGTACACCTCGTTTTATCAATTTAGTAGTGAAAATGGGATGTAGAAAGAAGAAAAAAGTGACAGCGTCACAAAAATCAACCTCTGATGACAGTAAAAATAATACATTCAATTTTGAGGAAACAAATTCAGAGGACGAATATCTACCGAATAAATATCCTCAAGACAATAGGTATTATGAATTTATTAAAAACATTAATATTTGTACCCAGGACAAGAACGAAGCAGGTAGTTCAAAGGAAAAAAATGGTGAAACAACTCAAAAATTGGAAAACTCTAACAACGAATGTTCAAAATGTAATAAAAAATTTAATAAAAAAACATACTCCATAAGATGTTTCACGTGTGACAGATGGTTTTGTTTAAGCTGTTCAAACTTAACAGAAAAAGATGCTTTGGGCTACAAAAAAGAAAAGAAACAATGGGTTTGTCGAAATTGTTATAGTGAATTCAATGATGAACATAATGCAGAATACCTAAAATTGGAAAATTTGCTTTTAAGAAAAAAGTTAAATGAGGTAGAAAAGAAACTTAACTTAATTTGCGAAAAAATTAACCTGCTACAAGAAGTTGATAACAAAATTTTCAAAATTGAGAAAATGACTGAAGATATGTTTAAAAAATTTCAAGAAAAACAAATTAGCCAAGATATAAGGAATATTCCAACATATTCAGAAATTACAAAAAAAATTCAGATGGAGGAAAAACCTAAAAATTTGCCAGTTGTGATAATAAAACCCAAAAATAATCAAGACAGCAAACGGACTACTTTAGAAGTAAAAGAAAAAGTTAATCCTGTTAATGTAGGAGTAGCAGTATCGGGTATCAAAGAAATAAAAAATGGCGGTATTATTTTAAAAGCTCGATCAAGAGAAGAAATAGAAAAAATCTGTGACTTGTCTACAGAGAAATTAAATAAAAATTATTCCGTTCAAATTTCAAATCTAAAATCACCAAGAATAATAATAACAGGTTTAGGAAAATCGTATACTAATGAAGAGTTACTTATGGAAATGAAAACTATGAGATATATTGATGATGGAGACACCTTAAATATGACATATATCAGACAATCAAAACATACCAAAAGATATATTATTTATGCTGAAACAGACGGGAAAACATTTGAGAAGCTGGTAAATCGAGAAATATCACTGGGATGGGACAGATGTTTAGTAAAAGAAGATCTCAATATTTTAACATGTTATAAATGTCGTGGATATGGTCACACATCAAAACTGTGCAAAAATAGTTTATCATGTCCTAACTGCTCAGAGGATCATTTTTTCTGGAATTGTAAAAACCAAATTTCTGTATGTGTAAACTGCAAAAACTATAACTTGAAATTTGAAAAACATTTTGATATTAAACACAAAGCTAATTGCACAGAATGTCTGTTACATAAAAGAAAAATGAAAGAAGCAAGAGAAAGAATAAACTATGGCTACAATTAGAACTTATTTAAAAGTTATATACCTAAATTCTAGATCAATTAAAAATAAAATTGAAGAAATTGAAATATTGGCATATGAAGAAAAAGCTGATGTTTTAGTAATTACAGAAACCTGGGTTGGAAAACACGAAGAGAAATTTTATAACATACAAGACTATAATGCTGAATATGCTACCAGGGAGAAACGTGGAGGCGGTTTGGGTATATTTATTAAAAAAAGTTTAAACTATGAAATTTTAGAAAAAATTGAAAGTGAGCTCTCATATATATGTCTCAAATTGAATTCACTAGATATATTGTTGTGTGGATTATATAGACCACAGACAGTAAAGGTCAACAATTTTATCAAATTTTTAGATGGAAAATTAGAGAAACTAACGAATTTAAAATTAAAATGTTTCATCTTTGGTGACTTAAATGTAAACATTTTTGAAAAAAATTATAATACAAATACACTTTTGGAAATTTATGAAGCAAACAACTTTAAATTATGTAATGCAACAATAGCTACCAGGGAAACAGAAAGCAGCAGCACTTTAATAGACCACATTTTGTCTAATTATGATAAGCAAATAAAATTAAAAGTTGAGACATCACAAATAAGTGATCACAATATTCAACTTCTTGATATATCTCAAGAAATTAAAAAAAAGCGCCTAAATATAAGTTTATCTCTGTTAAAAAATATCACATTAATAGATTAAAAAATGAACTAAACATTCTAAATGATAAAAAGAGTATGTATTCTGATCCAAATAATTTTTATGACAAAATTTTGGAAATATTTGATAACTGTCATTATGAAGAACAAAGAAAAATTAAAAGTAATTCTAAACCTTGGTTTAACGCAGAATTAATGCAAGCGATTAAACGACGTGATAATTATTACAAAAAAATAAAAAAAGATCCTAATAATCAAGAAATTAAAGAAAACTTTAAAAATTATAACAAGCTTGTTAAAAATAAGATTAGAAATACAAAGAGAAACTATTATAACCAAAATTTTTTTAATAAAGACCAAAAAACAGTTTGGAAAGGCATAAATTCAGTTTTGAGCAACAAAAGAAAATGTGAAGAAAAAACAAAGATACATTATCTAACAACAGCAGAGGGTAAAATAGAAGACAGCGATAAAATTGGCGAAGTTATGAATAACTATTTTGTTAACATTGGCGAAACTCTATCGAAGAAAATTTCTGGTGCTTGCAGTGAAATGGTGAAAGACTATAATCTAAATTCGATGTTTCTTGATCCCCATGATATATCAGAAGAAGAAATTGAAGATATTATTACAAGCCTCGATGCCAAGAAAGCCTGTGGTTTTGATAATATTACAGTCAAAATAGTAAAAATTATTAAACACGAAATTGTAGCAGTTGTTAACCATTTAATAAGAATTTCGTTAATGAAAGGTATTTTCCCAGATAAGTTAAAGGTTGCAAAGGTGTTACCAATTTTTAAAAATGGAACTACTGATAACTGTAATAATTATAGGCCTATCTCTGTCTTGCCGGTATTTTCAAAAATTTTTGAAAAAATAATGAATAAACGACTTTTAAATTTCCTAGATAGCCAAAAATTACTTTTTTCGGGCCAATACGGATTTCAAAAATTTAAGAATACCGAGACAGCTGCGGCAGACGTAATTACAGATATACAGATTAATGTTGACAAAAATAAAAGTGTTCCATATTATCACTAGATTTAAAAAAGGCTTTCGACACGGTAAATCACAAAATTTTGTTAAGTATTTTATATAATATTGGAATAAGAGAATCCCTTCATAAATGGTTTGAGAGTTATTTGAGTAAACGAACACAATTTGTCGAAATTAACAACATTAAAAGCTCTAAAAAAATAATTACATGTGGTGTACCACAAGGCTCCATTTTGGGGCCAATATTGTTTTTAATATATATTAACTCTATTTCGAAATTAAAATTAAAAGGAAATATTAAACTATACGCAGACGATACAACAATTATTTATTATGCAGATAATATCTCGGAAATTTATGACAATATTAAACATGATTTAAATATATTAAATGAATGACTGAAATTCTATAAATTAACTTTAAATTTTGAGAAATCATATTTTATGTTTATAAACAAAAATCAAATGGAAAAAAATTACCCTATAAATATATATTTTAATAATAATCAAATAAAATATTCAAATACAATAAGATTTTTAGGCTTATATTTGGATGAAAGCCTTAGCTGGAAAACACATATTCAGAAAATTAGGAATGATGTTGCCCCAGTTATTGGTATTTTATTTAAAATAAGAAATTTTGTAACTTTCAACGTATTGAAAATAATTTATTTCTCACTTATTTATTCAAAATTACAGTATCTTATATCCATTTGGGGCTCGGCACCAACGAGTTCTTTAAAACCATTAAAAAGATTACAGAAATAAGCTAATAATGTGTAGATATTTATATTCTGTATGTATATGTTAATTCAAATTTAATTTTTATTATTGTTAGTTTAGCTTAATAACTATTATTGTTATTATTGTTATTATTATTTTTTTTTTTTTAATTCCCTGTAATGAACTACACAGGTTTGTTGGGAATAAATAAATATAAAAAAAAAATAAAATAAAATAAAATGAATGTATTGCTGTTATTGTAGAAAACACATACTTAAATTGTCATTTTTTTGTAAATTTAAGAAAAACTCACAAATAAATTTATAGTTCATAGCGTAGGCGTCAATAAGAATCTGATTGTCAAGTTTCTTAAAAAGTTATGTTTATTTCTAATAATACCATTAAGCATATCAATAAAGGAAACTGAAATTCGTCTATCCATAAAATATATCCAAACACATTACTGATTAAATAAACTGTTCAATAAAACAGAGTTGTTTATTCCGACCTTGTTTTAAATAATACAACTGGCGCAAAATTAACTCTAAAACTTTTTCAATTTCTAGTTAAAATAAAGTTCATTATTCTTTTACGATCCTTAACTTTTTATCGAAAAATTGTTTCTGTTTAGCCGAAGGTAAAATCTAAAAAGATTTATTGTAAAAAGAATTAATTCTTGTTTACAGAGGTTTCAAAGCTATTAGAAAATATATTTTGTACAAGGGTCTTGTACCCCCTTCTTGACGGCTAATTAAAAATTTTCTTGATGTTTTAACAAAAAATTATTAAAGCAAAAATACACAGAATATGTGCGGATTTTATATGTTAAAAGTATTATCGATGTGTCTTTCATTTCTGTCAAAATATTCTTACAATGCCGTCTTCGTGTGGTGAAAAACTGCCAAACATATCTTAGGCGGTATGACATTATTTTTCCCGTTTTGTTGGTTTAACTCTTGAAAAGTGATAGGTCTATCGACACAAACTTTACTTTTGAGGTATCTCTACAAAAAGAAGTCCAGAGGGGTGAAGTCGGAAGACCTCGCCGGCCAGTTTGAATCTCCAAAGCGGGAAATGACCTTTTTGGAAATAATTTTCCAACGACTTCCATAGACGTTCGGGCTGTATTTACGGTGTCCCTCTCCTGCCGAAACCGTGTATTCTGATTGAAGTTATCAAATTCTTGTAGCTAAGGTTCCACAAATATTCCGAAGCATCGCACAATAATGATCACTATTTACAGTATGAGCTACGCCGCGTCGCATCGGTTCTCAAAAAAGTACGGCCCAATCAGCAGCGGATTTTGTATTGGATCAGTTGTGCCGTGAGCACCCTAAAAATCTACGCAAAAAGATGGTTTTCTATACCTTATAACTATACTATTATACTTTTACACATCAACCACAATTTGGTTTAATATTTTTATTATAATTTCAAATTTTACATTTATTTTTGCTACTGTATAATAGATTTTTGTATTTTCAGTCCAGATCTTTTCTTTCACCGTCTAAAATTAACATTAATACGAGCTCTAGCGCGTTCAATATCAGAACTGAACGCCGAAAGGATCGGCAAAGACAGTGTGTTGGAAAAAGAGGAGTCCGGCGCGTGAGACGAAACATCGTCATATCAAAATGATGCATATTTTAGCTTTCTGGCGTGCACTGCACAATGCACCTGAACCATAAGTAGTCAGCTAATAGAATGGTGATATACGCGGCAGCCCAGACGGCTAGTAGTGGTAGTAGGATATTTTCGAGGTCATTTTCATTAAAATGCAATACCAGATTTTACATTTTAATCGCGTAATTGAAGGTTTTTCAAAAATGAAGAACAGGAGAATGAATTTTTTTGGGTCCAATAATTCCTGAGGCCGACATAGCACAACACACAGTTGCCTTTGGGCAATGTAGGGGCTTTTCGTGTTTTTGCCTTGGATTGTCTGGTGCCCAATAGCGACAATTTTGCTTAGTAACTGTGCCTGAAAGGTGAAAGTGCGCCTCGTCACTGAACAGAATATTGTTAATTCGGTCTTTTGCAAGAAAAAATCATCTATAATCGTTTCAGCGAAAGAAGAACCATTTATAAAGTCATTTGGGTTCAGTTCTAGCACCATTTGGATCTTGTATGGGTGAAACTTCGTCTTTCCTTAAAACTGTGTGTATAGAGTGTCCAGTTTTCGATACTTTTTCAGAGTATCTCGGTTATCTTTAAAGATAGAGATCTGCGGTTTTCGCATTACTGTGCTACTTTTTCGTGAAACGTGTGATGCTACAAACAGAATTTTCATAGCCTCCTTCGTTTCGGAGATACAGAGCGATTTTAAAAATGTGTCATTGTCAAACATCTCAGCAACATTTTAACTCATCGGTAAGATAAAATAAACTGATTATTACATAGTTTTTTACGTAGAATCCAGTGGCGTAGTCAATTTTTTCTAGAAGGAGAGAATTTGACGGTAAAAACCAAAGTTGCATTTTTTAAATGAGACACCCTGTATATTTTGTTTTCATTCGATTGCTTTTTTCATAAGCTTTTCAAAAATATATTATTGTTGGTATGTATCTTTTGGAATAACTTCCGAATTTTACAATTAAAAGAAAAGGGTGTAATATTTCATAATAAGCCGTGATATAATGGTTTGAAACAAACAAATAGAGACATTTAACTAACATTGAGGTTGATTTTTAAAATTTTAAATCCCAGTAACATAACTAAATCAAACTTTGAATACAAAAATTTACTGTTCCAAGCAAATTTAGCTAAAACAGGAAAAAATATTTTATAAATTACAAAAGTTGCTCAAGATTGTTACCGTTTTCTCTAGGCACTATTCTCTATCGTTTCACTGTCGATTCCTCTTCTGTATAAACTTTCCCATTCATCCTTTCGTCGTATTCTGTCAAATGCTTTTTCCAAGTCAATAAATATTGCATGCGTGTGTTTATTTTTGTTTATGCATTTTCCCGTAATTTGTTGTAATATGAAAACTATACATATTGACTATATATGAATTGACAGTGGCGGCTCGTGACTTTTTTATTTGGGGGGGGCACAAATACAAATCAATAAATAGTAACTACCTACTTAAAAAATTGTAAAACAGTCTTTTGTAATAAACATTGCACTGAGTTTATTTCTGATTCCATTTTTTGGGCGGATCGGGAAAACCCAAAAGTAAGAAGAAAACAAAATATACAGTACTAGAATCACTAGTAATACTACGCACTAATGCACTACTAATAATTAATAAACTATTTAAATACAAAACCCAAAAGTAAGAACAAAACAAAATACACAGTACTAGAATTACTAGTAATACTACGCACTAATGCACTACTAAATTAATAAACCATTTAAATAAAAAAAAATATCCCTCAACTGATCACAAAAAAAATTATTAGGCCTTCACATGTTAATATATCAGGAAAACTAAACATAAAATCCACCCGCCGCGCCAAGGACAACGTCGCGTCGCTCGAAATCCAAGTAATAAACAAGCTCTAGGAGACACGAAATATTGTGCCCATCGAGATGCCGATAGCACGCGATTTTAACCCTAATGCTCCAATGCATAGTCGCCACCAAAACTGATGATGAAATTGGGACAAATCTGCTGTGTCCCCGGAGATAAGTTTTGATCGCCAGCGGTCGCGTTCGCCGTGGTGTGACATGCAAGGAAAGAGGTATTGAGGCGCGGCGGTGTATTATTTCTTTTTGACTTTTGATAAAAGATTTTTTATTTGTCGAAAATCTAGAGTGGGCACGTGCCCTTGTGCCCTTTAGGACCAGCCGCCACTGTGAATTGACACTTACCATCATTGATTCTATCCAAAAGAGAGCCAGCCATTCGACTCATCAATGACCCAGTCCTCACAAGAATTTCTTATCTCGCTCATCGCCGCGTTGTTGGGGATCTGTCCCTCTTCTACCGATGTTTCTATGGATTTTGCTCAGAAGAACTAACTGTTGGAGGTGCCCCCCTTTACTGTTCCTGACAGAACAACAATAAGCGCGTTACATATTTATGCATCCCATTACTGTCCAGTCACAAAAGCCTAGAAAATCCCACACCTAGGCACAAAACTCAACACACATTTTACTTATTCGTCGTATGGCATTTAAAACTATGATCGATCGTTCCTGAAAATTTTGAAATTCGAGTGTTGTGGCTTCACGCAGTTCTTCTATAGTGCGATGTCGAGACTTGTAAATGCTGAACGATTTTGACTTTATATGGTCTAAATTTATATTTGTGTAATATATAGGTAGTTTATGCTCGAGCCTTGTTCACTTCGACTTCTTTCTCAATAGCCGTACACGAAATAGAAGAAGTTGCTTTTACAAAGCCTAAACCGTTAACCTCATCGATTTCTCGATTTTTTTATTATAGTATTTTGGTCTGTCTGCATAAACGCACCATAATTAACTATTTTTTTTTTAATTCTAGGAAATATGTCGGAAAAAGGTTGCCTTCTGTCTAGATATCTAGAAGGAATATAGAAAAAAGCCAAAGATAAATTTATAATGCATGTAAAATCGTACCAGCTGTTAAAATAAAGCTCGGCGGCATCATGCGAATTATCATTCGATTTAATAGGGCAAAATAATATATCATACTTTTCAAAGTTCTGATAGACCCTCATTTCAGCCATTTTTTAAACGAAACTCACAGTAATAAAAATAACAAGTAGGGGTTTTGAGAACAATACTTTTTTTAAATGATCTCTTACAAATTTTGACAAGCGGTCTGACTAGCAGCCATGAAATGTTACTATTATATTCATTTGTTTAAAATCATTATATCACGGCCTACTATGAAATATTACACCCTTTTTTTATTGTAAAATTCGGAAGTTATTCCAAAAGATTCCTATATACCAACAGTTATATATTTTTGAAAAGCTTATGAAAAAAGCAATCGAATGAAAAAAAAATATACAGGGTGTCCCATTTAAAAAATACAACTTTGGTTTTTATCTTCAAATTCGTGTCTTCAAGTAAAGCAAATTTACTACGCCACTAGATGATCCGCAAAATATATGTAATAATCAGTTTTTGCCTTACCGATAAGTTAAAAGGCAACTGAAATACAAGGGGTGCATGAAAATGAGACATTTTCAAAATCACCCTGTATCTTCAAAACGAAGGGGCTATGAAAATTCTGTTTGTAGCGTCATACGTTTCATGAAAAAGTAGCATAGTACTGCAAAAACCGCAGCTCTCTATATTTAAAGATAACCCTGCAAAAGTGTCGAAAATAGGACACCCTGTACAGCCACTGATCATTCAGACTTTCAGGTCTATATGAAAATGCAATGCACATCTGAACGTTTGCGTTGTCAATGGCTGTACCTAACATACATGAATCAATGAACAAGCAAGTTGAACTTATCTATAACTCAAACAACATAATTTTAGTTTTAAAACATTCCTAGTTTATATACCACTAGGGACCGTGTTCTTTTACACAATAATATTTATTTCAGACTTGTGTCGGAGGTTTTTGGCAAGCTTAAAAGTTTCCTTCAAGTACATTTTCATAAATCCTTCGTTTTAACTAATCTTCATTTTGTGCCTTCCACGCATTTTCATACACCTTTCTTGCAATTAGTGCCGAAAAAGTTTCAATATGTCTCGCCTGGGATACATTTCAGGGGCCATTTTCGAGGAGTATAAGTCGTATGTTATTGGCCTCCTTGTCTTGTTGTGCGGGCGTAGTGACATTTAGCTGTCGGGTCAAGACATAATCTAGTACTCGGCATTATTTAAATGTAAGTGAAAGGTATTTCAAGTTTGTTTTTAGGTTCGTGACTAAGTTTAATACAAGGGACGAGAAAATAATAACTTTCAAGTAGACATCAATGATTTTATTAACAAAAAAAAACAACTAAATATTCTTGCTTTGGCAAACAGTTTCTAGTTTTCGTGTTTTGCCAACTAAATAAAGAATTAGCGTGAGCTGATCAACAATTAACTGGCAAAAATAAGATAAGATAGAACAGAGTGAAGATAAAAATTTTTGTGGCATTACGGGCAAAAAAATAGTGTGCTGCTTTATTTTATTTTATTTTATAGCTAGACTGGAGGCTATTTGCAACAGGATACCGATTTTGTATCGTTGCTCTCGGATACGCTTGGCAATACTTGATATATGATATTTGCCCATGCTTGAAATTTTGAGTTGTACATATGAGATTACCAATAATATAAAAAAACTTACCATCCTAGGAAGTGCTAACCCGTTTCCAATGCACCTTTTACAGCCTATCTAATTTCCTAAATGACAAAAATTTAAAAAAAAAAGTCCAACCGAGCACGGTCTCGCACCCACCACCTCTCGGTCCATAAACGGATACTCTGCCTCTGGACAACGTTACTGATGCAAGAAAATCCGGAGCAACGAGACAAAAACAATAAAAATTATTTAAAATATTTGCATTTTTTTTGCTTGATCAATATCTAATGAAAGTAATCAAAAATGTGTATTTTGTAGAAGTAACAATAAAAATTATAAAATTGATTTGAAGATGGATTGGAAATTCAATCAATAAACTTAATCAAAAAAAGAATATTATCAGGTTCTGGAGGTTTGCTTTAACTGTTTATGAACTGATTACCCCTCGTAACATAGAGCTTTTTGCAACGAATTTGCAATATAAAGTTGCGTGGGTCTAAAATTTCCTATAATTAATTAAAAACGTGGTCATAAACTTAATGATGTGCTACAACAAGCGAATTTATTTTTCAGGCTTTTTTATCGTTCGTTATCTCCCTAACACCGTTCTTTTATGGCAGCGACTAAGTGGAAACTCAAAATTTATTTGTTCCATTTAAGCCGAGAGTTCAGTTTTTTCAATAGAAAATTTAAGTTAACTACTACAGTCAGTTTCTTTTAAAATTCGTAATTGTAAGGTTACAATGGTAAAACACTTTTTCCCCAAGTCATTATTACAATCATGTGTCCGAAATAGTCCTATCCCTATCTGATTTTTTATAGAATGGCTGGCGTCACATGACACCACAATGTTAATATTATACGAGTATCTGGTTGTTTCTAAAACATTTAAATCGGAAATTAAATTTTGGACAAAAGAATTAAATACTTTTTAAGAACAATATTTATAAAAATACGTAAAATTGAGAATAAGTTCTCTAAACCACCTGAAAATTCCTTATACTATAAGGATTTGAACAAATCATGGTAAAACAGCTATTCTCCGGGCTATATGCCCCTACGAGCGCTGGATTACATACCAAAATTTGCCGTATTTTGACTAACACTGTTAGACAACAAAATACTTGGTTTGACTGCAAGAAACTACCAGGAAGGAGGAAGCTTTTTTCTTTAGTTAGGATGTCGTACCTGCATACCGGTTTCGAACTCTTTAGTTCTCATCAGTACAGGATAAACGAACATACCTACCCTCCGAAAAAGCATACTCTTTAAGCTAGCCATGTCACACTGCATAAGCAGTATAAAACAGGCAGCGCCATCCATTACCAGTTTCAAGCAGTTGGAGTAGAATTTACCGTGAGGTAAAATATTACAATGAAATGAAGTCTACTTGTCAGGGGTACATATAGAAATACGTAAAATTGAGAATAAGTTCTCTAAACTTAAACGCTTAAAAAAACGCTTTAAAAAACGCTTAAAAAAATAGTATAAGGAATTTTCAGGTGGTTTAGAGAACTTATTCTCAATTTTACGTATTTCTATATGTACCCCTGACAAGTAGACTTCATTTCATTGTTAACAATATTTATGTTTGGACTACTTACGCTAGATTTTATAACTATAGTTTAAACCCCAAATAATTTTTTTTTAATTTTATTAAGCTATTTTTTTTTCATAATGTTTTATTCCAAATCAGTTATCTGCAACGCATAAAACCCTACGACCATCGTACTAAAGGAGAACCCTTCTACAATATATTATATAAAAATTATTAAAATCAGTCATTATTTAGTAATCCCTTGTAAGGAAATATCAAACTTCACGGAGATGAGCTTGACGAATAAATGGAATTTACTGTTTTGGCGGCTCATTTTTTAAAAATATCTCCTTGTAGTAAGTCGTATTTAACCCTATGTAAAAAAATATGTACCGATTTATTACCCTACACGGATATATGAGAATTCTAAATAACCAACAGAAGGCAAGTAAACTTAAACCTGTCCAAAGAAAACTAACATTTTAAACAAGTACTGACACTGAAAGTTGATACCTACAGGGTGTCCGAAAAGTCTTAGTATGGGCAAGGGCAAATTTCTTTGCTATTAGTAAAGATAGAGGCACCAAATTTTAGATGTATCATATTGGTTAATAAATCTACCCTTTTTCAGCCACCTTGAGGGGTGATGCTAGAGAGTTGAGGTTAAAAAAATTTTAAACCTGAAATATAATTTTTTAAAAATTCAAATGACTAAAACTTTGTAACACATTGTTTTCTCTTAAAATTTAAAATTTTTTGACAGAATAATGTAAAATTTGTTTAGAAAAAATAATATTTAAAATACCTAAACGCTTTCATTTTTTCCCAGGGAGCGCTAAGCAAAAATTAAACTTTTTTTCGCAAATTATAAAAATTTTTCGCCATTTCCAATGGGCTCACTATTAAAACCCCTAAATTTGGTACGGGTCCTATAAGTAGGAATATACAACTTTGAAAATTCACCAGCGGTCACTGTTTTAAATGCAACCCTATGCCGTGTGGTTCCTTATTTTAGAGGCATTTAAAAAAGAAATAGAATAGAATTCGAGAATAGCAAGTGTTACTTCTTGGCAAAGTTCCAAAATCGACTTTATCACTGCTAAGAAGTTCATGATAGTCATTTTGAACAAGTAATAAGAGAAATAAAGGAAGTTAAATTCGTAGTTTTTTCACGATTTTTAATTTTTATAGGTTTGCCATTTAAAACAAGGTACGGACGTCGGGTTTGCGGTAAAATGTTTCTTTTTTGAAAACCTTTAAAATGAGGTACCACACGGCATAGGGTTGCATTTAAAATTTTTGACCTCAACTTTCTCGTCACCCCTCAAGGATTTTAAAAAAGTTACATTACATAAAAAGTAGATTTATTAACCAATAAGATACACCTAAGATTTGGTGTCTTTAACTTTCCTAATAGCAAAGATATTTGCCCATACTAAGACTACATGTTAATATCGCCAATTTTAAGTAAGCATATTTTGCTTATTTATTTATATTTATGTTATAATAAATCATAACTAAAATTTGAAGAAAAATGATTTACCACTGTCAAAGTATAGCGGATGATAAATGAAAATAAAAAGCATGTTAGCACATAACATCTTAAACCAATAGCTTTAAGTTTTTACTCCTTTAGTTTTTGCAGATGTAGGTAAAGTCAGGATTTGTAGAAAAATTAGCAGTTATCGTAAACGAACGAACCGTAGGTAACGAAAAAAATAAAATAGGTTCGTTAGCTCGCACATTATCTGATTGTCCTTGTGGTCGTTGTTGAACAGTCTTTTTAGTCGAAATGTAATGTTTCTTATCCACGAAAGCTCGTAGTCTTCAAGAAATAATTAGGAAAATAAGCTAACAATGTACAGTAACACTTTTATTTACATGTACTGTCACAAAATGCTGAATAGCATGCGTTTTACAAATTTGGCAATTTGAACGAAAATTTGTAATAAGTAGATATAGTTAGCCGGAGCAGATTGCACCCCCCACCACTTTTTGATTGGTCGACCCCCCACCCAAGCCCCGCCCCCAAGCCCCGCCTCCAAGCATCTGATTGCTCGCCCCACCTAAACCCCGCCTTCAAGCATCTGACCCCTTCCAGCAAGGCGCGCTAATTTCCCACTCCAAATTATGCATAGGAGGGATAGAAGAGAAGGGGTTGCAGCATAAAAGGTTGATAATTTCAGTTAAACGCTATTAGTTCTGAAGTAATAAAGTGTTCTTCTACTAAAGTTGAAATAAAATAAAACAATGGATTTTCAATCCAAATTGTATATTTATAATGGTACTCCATTAAATGGGCAACGGGAAGAAATGGAATCGATTCATAAGGAAGAAAAAATTTATTTTCAAAACACTACTGGTTTTTTAGCTGAGGATAGACTTAATACTCTTGTGGATGTTGACCGCTACAATTACGAGGATGATGATGATGAAGATGAAGATGAAGATGACTCCGGCACCGAGGAAGAAGTTCTGGGGAGTGGTTGTGGAGAAGAAGGGTTAGTGAAAATTAAAAAAATTAACGCTTCAGAAGCTGTGAAAGAGAACTATTTAAAACGTGAAGTGTGCGTAATGCAATCATACATATTAATCACATCCATGGCGGGTGGCATGTACAGTCTGTGTCACGAGTGTTACTTTTTATTAGCCATAGAACAACAACGTGGTAAACACATACATGTAAACACCCATTATAAGCGTGCCATGGATTGTTGTAAAGATGAAATTAAATGTAAAGTGTGTGAGCAAGTTCTACATATGATTATTTTATCAGACGTCTGTGTAATGTGTAATAAACCGGATGTACAGAAAATCACAAACCATAAAATTGAGAAAACAACCTTAGAACAAAGCGTGTGAAGACTTCTTTGAAGATTTAACTCTGCAAAATTGTTTAAACAGTATAACTATATATTTAAAAATGTTGGATCATTATAAATATACAATTTGGATTGATAATAGTTTTAGTTTAATAAATATTTCTAAGCGGAAATTTGTGTTTATATTTTCCTCAACATTAACCCAACTTAATATTCATGCGATAGATAAATGAAAAACGTAATGCAAGATAAAATTTTATTTATTACTGCATAAAGTTTAACAATTATTATTCATACTGTGTGTTAATATCACTCTTCGCACAGTAGCGTTTTTACTAACATATTTCTTTAATTCAGGTGATAAAGAGAGGTTAATCAAAAGTACAATTTTATTGGTAGCAATTCTTATAATTGTATAATAGTTTTACATTCTCCAATGCACAGTGGCAAGCTTGTACCGTTTTATGAAAATAACAATCAGGAACCTTCTTATATTTACTTAATTTTGGTTCATTAGAAGTCGGAATGCTAATAATGTTTTCGCTATCTAAAACTTTTTGTAAAAATTTTGTCTTTTCAACACTTTTACATATACTTTTGGTTTATTAAATAAAATATATATATTTTTAAGAATATTATCAATCTCGTTTAAGTCAATGTATCCAGATTCCCAGTCTAAGCCGTGATATGTTTCACACCATGTAATAATTTTATTATCTTCAGGAGACAGCATGTTTCTTTTAAATGGAGGTTTAAATAAAAAAGTTGAAAGACGAAATCCATCATAAATTGCCACTTCTTTAGGAACGTAACCAAAGGAACAAGTATACCCTTGAATGTCAATAAAAATGTGTGAAGTGCACTCTTTCATGGTGTGCAGTGAAGTGAAGTATTGCTAGTAAAAATTCGCTTTTAAAATCCACCTTGTCGTGGAGTTGTTTTAATTATAATAAAGAAAAAAATGTTACAAAGAAAATATATTTAAAAACAAAGCAATATACAACTAAAAATTAAACTAAAAATTATACCTATAATTAAAAATACGTTTACACAACCTTTTCGGTTGTTTTCGTCGCACACACCTCAACACTTGAATATTACACTCACTCGATGGCGCGCTGCTGCTGCTGCCGTTGGCTGTGAGGGTGGTGTTGGCTCTGGGGTTGGTGTTGGCTGTGAGGGTGGTGTCGCTCTCTGCTGCATTGACACCCAGTGTATCAGGGTGGAACGTGGTGGATTCTCCGCTAGGAGAATTCGGTCTTGTCGGGATATCGTAAATCCACAAATCCAGTAATAGTTCTTCCGTATCTGAATGAATCGTGTCGCAAAACTCGCTAAACTCAGGAAAACTCATTTTAGACACTTTCTTGCGCAAAGCTTCACTCATAGCGAATTTCATTGTACTGCACAGCGTGTTACGTAAAAGACAAGTGCGGTTAAAATGCGAGCGTTGTGGAAACTAATGAAAGATAACAACACGCGTCTCAATATAGTGTGAAGCAAGCTCCTCCCATATGTATAATAAAGCGGGAGAAAGGATGCACTCGACAACAAAGTTTTTTATTTGTAGCTTCATTATTGGAGATATATTTTAAAAAGTGGGTGGTGGGTTGGAATGTATGCACCAAAGTACCGCCCCTAACACTCCGTGCGCATGCGTAGCACGCTCGGTGTGCGCGTGGTACGCATTTTGGTCTACTGCGCAGATGTAAAAAAAAAAAAAAAATCGAAGACAAAAAAAAAAAAAAAAAAAAAAAAAAAAAAAAACTCGCAAAAAAAAAAAAAAAAAAAAAAAAAAAACAAAAAAAAAAAATTGCAGAACAAAAAAAAAAAAAAAAAAAAAAAAAAAAAAAATTGCAGAACAAAAAAAAAAAAAAAAAAAAAAAAAAACTCGCAGACAGACCAAAAAAAAAAAAAAAAAACAAAAAAAAAAAAAAACAAAACTCGCAAAAAAAATAAAAAAAAAAAAAAAAAAAACTCGCAAAAAAAAAAAAAAAAAAAAAAAAAAAAAAAAAAAAAAAAAAAAAAATTGCAGAACAAAAAAAAAAAAAAAAAAAAATCGCAGACAGAAAAAAACAACTCGCAGACTGGTACTGCCTGGTACTAGAGGTCCCGCCCAGACGGATTCTCTTTATATTCTCTTCACGCTTCGCATTCTTCAGTGTCTGCAGTCGTACCTTGAGCTCGATATAATACAGTTGTGCCTTCTTACATTCCGCTCAATATATTTTTGTGTTCATTCCGCTACGGTTAATTTAACATCTTTTGTTCACTTCTCTTGTGCCTTGTGTTTTGTTATATCTATTTTTCGTAAGTATGACTTTAATTGATTTAACTGTCTTTGATTTAACATTCGCTTGTAATGTTCATGATTATATGGATTGCCAGATTTGTGGAATGACTGATGAACAAATTGTTGCGCTTGACTCGATCAGTATTGCGAGTGAAAGCTTTTGTGATATTAAAGTAGAGGATTATACGATAAACAATATCGGTGAAGATCTAGAAAACATGTCTAATAATATAATAGTGAAATATTGTAATGAGGACTCGTGTCATGCTATTTCCGATGTCGAAGCGCAACAAACCACTTCTGAAACTGATGAAACTCACTCACATATAGTTCCAAATTTTAAAGAATCCGACATTTTACCAAATTTGTATACATGCTTAAAGAATGCATCAACCTATAATTATAATGAAATTTACGCATCAACAGTCAATTTTAGTGATGTAAAAAATGAAAATTGTGTGAGCGAGCCTCAAACAAAAAGGTGTGCGGCATTTTCACCTGTTACACCAGTTCCAGAAGTGGATAATAAAGAGATTTTTATATATCCAGCAATACCTGTTTTAAATTTAACGGATGTTATTAAATCCGAGTTTGTTGAGATATATAAAAATGTCAATATTACGACTGAATCAACGGTACAAACAGACAGACATCCGGACAAAGAAAATGAGCAAATTGGTAATTTAATGATTTTATTGGAAGAAAGGAGGGAGACGATCGCACAGACAGACACACTCGCGGACAACGAAAATGAGCAAATTGTTGACTTAACATGTGACGCACAGGCAGACAGACTGGCGGACAACGAAAACGAGCAACTTGTTGACGGTGAACAAACAATTAATTCGATCGGCAAACGGGATGTAGACGGGAACCAAACTATTGATCAGATCGGATCAGAAACGGAAGAATCAACTTTAACCGGTGATTTGACAGTTTTCAATAAAATGAGTATTACAGGGGATGGGAACTGCCTCTTTAGAGCTGTAAGTTTCTTCCTTTATGGGGATCAAGACGGGTTTAAGGAGGTCAGAGCTGAGGCCGTAAAATATATCAGTAAAAATTGGCATATTTTCGAAAATTTTTTATTTTATTTCAATATGGATAGAGATGCATATTGCTCATTAATGGCACAAGATGGGATTTATGGAACATCAATAGAATGTTTGGCCATTTCAGATATTTATAAATTAAACGTTAAAATATACACTAATAATAATGTTCAGCCCACGACTATAAGTTCGATGGAGCACTCAAAAACCATTAATCTTCTTTTTACTGGAGAGCTCACATCTGGCCACTTCAGCTTATTACTAGAAAAATTAGTCGCGGATAAAAATAATAGCAATACTTTAAAAGCTGATTCTTCCCAATTGTCAAAATTTACTACAACTGCCTCCAAATTATTAAATGAAATTACAACTACCCCCAAATTATTAAATGAAATTACAACAGAACCAAAATTAACCTGCAGAAAATTCCACAAAACTGGCGATGTTCCGTACAAGAGTGAGCTTGATAAATTTTTACGAGCTAAACCTAAAAAAAATATATCAAACAAAAAAAAAAAAAAAAAAAACAAAAAAAAAAAAAAAAAAAAAAAAAAATTGCAGAACAAAAAAAAAAAAAAAAAAAATCGCAGACAGAAAAAAACAACTCGCAGACTGGTACTGCCTGGTACTAGAGGTCCCGCCCAGACGGATTCTCTTTATATTCTCTTCACGCTTCGCATTCTTCAGTGTCTGCAGTCGTACCTTGAGCTCGATATAATACAGTTGTGCCTTCTTACATTCCGCTCAATATATTTTTGTGTTCATTCCGCTACGGTTAATTTAACATCTTTTGTTCACTTCTCTTGTGCCTTGTGTTTTGTTATATCTATTTTTCGTAAGTATGACTTTAATTGATTTAACTGTCTTTGATTTAACATTCGCTTGTAATGTTCATGATTATATGGATTGCCAGATTTGTGGAATGACTGATGAACAAATTGTTGCGCTTGACTCGATCAGTATTGCGAGTGAAAGCTTTTGTGATATTAAAGTAGAGGATTATACGATAAACAATATCGGTGAAGATCTAGAAAACATGTCTAATAATATAATAGTGAAATATTGTAATGAGGACTCGTGTCATGCTATTTCCGATGTCGAAGCGCAACAAACCACTTCTGAAACTGATGAAACTCACTCACATATAGTTCCAAATTTTAAAGAATCCGACATTTTACCAAATTTGTATACATGCTTAAAGAATGCATCAACCTATAATTATAATGAAATTTACGCATCAACAGTCAATTTTAGTGATGTAAAAAATGAAAATTGTGTGAGCGAGCCTCAAACAAAAAGGTGTGCGGCATTTTCACCTGTTACACCAGTTCCAGAAGTGGATAATAAAGAGATTTTTATATATCCAGCAATACCTGTTTTAAATTTAACGGATGTTATTAAATCCGAGTTTGTTGAGATATATAAAAATGTCAATATTACGACTGAATCAACGGTACAAACAGACAGACATCCGGACAAAGAAAATGAGCAAATTGGTAATTTAATGATTTTATTGGAAGAAAGGAGGGAGACGATCGCACAGACAGACACACTCGCGGACAACGAAAATGAGCAAATTGTTGACTTAACATGTGACGCACAGGCAGACAGACTGGCGGACAACGAAAACGAGCAACTTGTTGACGGTGAACAAACAATTAATTCGATCGGCAAACGGGATGTAGACGGGAACCAAACTATTGATCAGATCGGATCAGAAACGGAAGAATCAACTTTAACCGGTGATTTGACAGTTTTCAATAAAATGAGTATTACAGGGGATGGGAACTGCCTCTTTAGAGCTGTAAGTTTCTTCCTTTATGGGGATCAAGACGGGTTTAAGGAGGTCAGAGCTGAGGCCGTAAAATATATCAGTAAAAATTGGCATATTTTCGAAAATTTTTTATTTTATTTCAATATGGATAGAGATGCATATTGCTCATTAATGGCACAAGATGGGATTTATGGAACATCAATAGAATGTTTGGCCATTTCAGATATTTATAAATTAAACGTTAAAATATACACTAATAATAATGTTCAGCCCACGACTATAAGTTCGATGGAGCACTCAAAAACCATTAATCTTCTTTTTACTGGAGAGCTCACATCTGGCCACTTCAGCTTATTACTAGAAAAATTAGTCGCGGATAAAAATAATAGCAATACTTTAAAAGCTGATTCTTCCCAATTGTCAAAATTTACTACAACTGCCTCCAAATTATTAAATGAAATTACAACTACCCCCAAATTATTAAATGAAATTACAACAGAACCAAAATTAACCTGCAGAAAATTCCACAAAACTGGCGATGTTCCGTACAAGAGTGAGCTTGATAAATTTTTACGAGCTAAACCTAAAAAAAATATATCAAGCAAGGATATGCGACGTAGCTGTGGACTAATGAAATCATTATTCCACAACTACTTGTCCTTAGGTGAGGCTTGTAAAAATTTAAATTTTGTCGGGGAAGTTTTAAATAGGCAGGGAAATCTTCTAACCAAATGCGGAAACCTGCTCTTCGAGTCATGCTTCGAATCAATAGATATATAAAATATTTTTTCCCTTTCCCCCACTTCTTTATTACCCATTTCCCTTACTCCATTTATATCCTCTCCTGGTGGAGTTATTGACTACCTTCCCGCGGTTCCACTGTTTAAACCAAAGTCAACATTTTATTTCCTCAGTATTAAACATGTCCTTCTTGTGCACACTGTGTTTACGCGAGTTTAAGCAAAAGCGAGGTGTAGTGCGACATATCAAAGAAATTTGCTTATCAAATACATACGTCTCAAATCCCGATGATTACATAATTGATGGTGAGTTATTTTTTGTTTAACATTTTCTTTTTATTTATGGGAAATTATTATTTTTAGTTAATAAAAAATTTTTCTCGCAAGAAAAAGTTCGACACTGCCTGGACTGTGATGTCTGCGTCTCAAATGGATGTTGGACTTCTCATTTAAAATCAAATGCTCACAAATTAAAAGCCTGCAAGTTTAGTGAATCTGGTATAGAGATACTAAACAGCGCATTTCAATGCCGCATTATTTCATATAAAATATCTTCCTCAAAGCACTTTGTTGAATTACAAGAATTCCAAGAAAATGTACAGAATATGGTAGTTAAAGTTATTCAACATGAATTGAAGAAACACAATGTCATCAAAATTAATTTGGAGCTGTTTGGATTGTACTATTTACCACATTCTAGAACTTCTGAAATTAAATCTCACAATACAGTTTTCGAAGTTGTAACACAATCTACAAATCTGATAATGGTATATGAAAAATTAATGGGAATAATTCATGGAAAATTTGATGAATTTGCAGAACGCGATTCAGGTGTGTATAAGTTTATACATGTTTCGTTCTCACTAGTTTTTCAAAAACTGTAAATAGTATCAATGAAATTAAAAATATTAAAACTTAACCATTTTATTTTAGGATGGGTTCTGCAACAAATACTTCATCTTGAAGTTAATGTAAATAAGTATAATCCATTGAGGAGTTCATCATACATACCTCTTCCAAGGGAGATTCAATGGAAAAAGGCTGTTGTTAATGTGCAAAATAGTGATCAGTTTTGTTTTGGTTATGCGGTTGTATCAGCTTTTTACCATGGAGATCCCCGAAATCCAGCATCGTATCCGCAGTTTAGGGAGTTATTCAACTTTGAAGGTATAGACTTTCCAGTATCTATTAAAGACATTGCTAAATTTGAAGAATTAAATAATGTATCGATAAATGTTTACGGTTTAGAAGTCGCATATAAGAATGGGAAAAACATTTATGAAGTGATTGGTCCTCTACATTTTTGCAAGGTTAGATCTAATACCCATATAAATTTATTACTATTATCGGAACTAGATGATATGGGTAATACTAAAAATCATTACTGCTATATAAGCGATCTTTCTCGTCTAGTTTCCAGTCAAGTTACTAATCACGAACATAGAAAATATTTTTGTGATGGCTGTTTACAATTTTTTACTACTTTGAATATTCTTAAGCAACACATGCAAAATGATTGCAACTTTGTTAGAAATGATTTTCCTTCAAAAGAGTATATATTAGATAAATTTGGCAATATGGTGCCTGAAAATATATTAAAATTTCAAAACATTGAAAAACAAATGCAAGTTCCATTTGTCGTTTATGCAGACTTTGAATGTACTTTAAAACCTATCCAAAATGATTATGATGAAAATTCGTCACAAACTTACACTTTGAAAAAATTTGAACATATACCACATTCATTTGCTTATTATATTAAATGTTCATTTGATGATGCTGTTTCAAAATTTCATTTATATCGAGGGAGGGATTGTATCAAAAAATTTGTAGAAGATTTAGAATCGGATGTTAAAGCAATATATTCAAAATATTTAAAAAATATTACACCAATGTTAAAACTTACAAATTCTGATAGGGAAATGTTTCACAAGTCAACACATTGTCATATTTGCAAAAAAAGTTTTCTAAACATTTCGGATAAGGTGAAAGATCATTGTCATATCACTGGAAAATTCAGAGGTGCAGCACACTCAGTGTGTAATTTAAATTTCAAAATTCCAAACTTTATTCCAGTCATAATGCATAATTTAAAAAATTATGATAGCCACCTTTTCATAAAATCATTGTGTTTAGATAAGGAGCAAATTGATGTTATTCCTATGAATAAGGAAAAATACATTTCCTTTAGCAAATACCTCTGGGTAGATAAAATAAAATATAAAAATGGAAGAACACGAGATAGGTATTTAAAACTCAGGTTTATTGATTCATATCAGTTTTTGCCATCGTCTTTGGATAACTTATCAAGTATACTTGATGATTCTCAATGTTTAGAAATCAGAAAAGAATTCTCAAATGATTTACAGTTTAAAAATATAAGAAAGAAAGGTGTATTTCCTTATTCATATATTGATGATATTTCAAAATTTGATGAAACAAATTTACCAGCTGCAGAATTATTTTATAATGAATTAAAAGATGAACATATTTCAAGTATGGATTATCAACGTGTTAAGGAAATTTGGGATATGTTTCAATGTCAAACACTTGGAGATTATTCGGACATTTATTTAAAATCTGATGTTTTGCTGTTAGCAGATGTTTTTGAAAATTATAGAAACCTTTGTTTAAAAACATACAAACTCGACCCAGCACATTATTTTACTGCACCGGGATTAAGTTGGGATGCCATGTTATTGCACACAGGAGTTGAATTAGAACTTCTTACCGATCCTGACATGCTTCATTTTTTGAAAAAAGGTGTGAGAGGGGGTGTTAGTACTTGCGTACAGCGAAAATCAATTGCAAATAACCCGTTTCTTGTTAATTTTAACCCATTAGAACCCACGAAATATATAATTTATTTGGATGCGACCAATTTATATGGTTATGCAATGAGCCAATATTTACCTCAAAAAAATTTTGTTTGGATGTCTGAAGAAGAGATTGATAACATTAAACAAAATATTAGTAATATATCTGATACAGCAGAAACGGGTTATGTTCTTGAAGTCGATTTAGAATATCCCACAGAATTGCATGATGAGCACAATGATCTACCATTCTGTCCTGAAGGTCTAATTCCTCCCAATTCAAAATATTCGAAATTAGTACCAAATTTAAGAAATAAAGAAAAATATGTTATTCATTATATCTATCTAAAACAATGTTTGCGTTTTGGTTTAAAACTTACAAAAATACACAGGGCCATAAAATTCACGCAATCACCATGGCTTAAAGAATATATTGACTTAAATACAAATTTGAGAAATTCTTCAAAAAATAAATTTAATAAAAACTTATATAAGACTAAGAATAATAGCATATATGGCAAAACTATGGAAAATGTGGATAGAAGGGTTGATGTAAAACTGGTATCACATTGGGAGAGAGTTGGTCATAAAATTAATTGTGCAGAGATGTTTATAGCAAAACCTTATTATAAAGATTGCAAAATATTTTCAGAAAATTTAGTAGCTTTACAAATGAATAAAACAAAAATTGAATATAACAAACCTATTTATGCAGGGTTTTCAATATTGGATATTTCTAAGACTGTAATATATAATTTTTTTTATGACTATCTTAAGCAAAGGTATGGAGAAAATGTTTCTCTTTTGTACACAGACACCGATTCTCTTATACTGGAAGTTTCAACCGAAAATTTTTACGATGATATGAAACACAACCTAGATAAATTCGACACATCTAACTATAATAAAGCTAATATTTATGATATTCCTCAAAATATTTCTGTGGTTGGTAAATTTAAAGATGAATATGCTGGTGAACCAATCAAAAGTTTTTATGGGACCGGTGCGAAAGCATACTGCGTTGAAACAGAACATAACGTTCTTAAAAAAGCAAAGGGTGTATGTCGCTCATCCATTCAAAAACAATTAACCATTACCGATTACATAAACGTAATTGAACAAAATTCTAAAGTGTATTGCACAATGTATGCCTTTAGATCACATTCACATACTATATATACTGAATTAATTCATAAATTGGCCTTGACTGCTGATGATGATAAGCGATATTTAATTCCTGGGAGTAGTAAAACTTTAGCTTGGGGTCACCATGACATACAGTTACATGAATTGTGTAAAGCTGTTGATATTGTTAACAAAGATGAATAATGTAATTTATGTAAAATTATTTTATATATAATGAAAAAACTATAATAGTTGCAGGTCAGTTGTTAGGTAATCGTTATAGAAAAATGATTGCTAATACTGTGTTAGTGTTGTCTGCTCTAATAGGGAATATAATATATGTTAATTATGTTCCGAAAACTCACCTTGCTGAGATTTGTATTAATACAAATAAATCAGATAATAAACCTGAATGTTGTTATGTAATGAAAATAACTAATATAAATGGTAGTACCATGTGGTATCACCAAGTCGATGATAAGTATATATCTTCAACAAGATATTTTAAGATAAAATACATGTATCCTAATAAAACTATAATTAATTCAGAATGGAATGTACTGTCACAACAAAGTGAGATTACTTGCGAATATTTTACCATTTTATACGTAACCCTTTCATGTTTCATCTTAATTTTTGTAATGTATTTATTTACATCATTTTTCTTGTGGAAAATATATAAATTTTTACACTAATAATAATCAATTATAGTAAAAGTAAGTGATATGTAGTGGGAGATCTCTCCGGATGGAGGGGGAAATATGGTATAAAAGAGTAAATATATCTGAACTGGACAGTAGTTGCGACGTTAAAGTTAGAAGTATAAACATGAATACTCCGAACACTATTCACCCTAATAAAGTAAATTCATATTATACTGAAGCATTTTCTCCAAGTTTAACTTCAAACAACATTTTCAATTCTGGTAGTGATAGTGATTTTAAAAACACAAGTGTTTTTCAACAGTGGTTTCATCCTTTAAATAAGTCTATCAATAAATATATATGCATTGGTTTAAGTGTGGAAGATTTTAACCCGTGTATCAAGCTGTCGGGAAATAAAGGAATTTCAATTCTTTTAAGTGAAAGTGAGTGGAGGGAAATCCTGATTTATCAAGGTGTAATAACTAGTAACCTGTTTTCATCAGAAATACGTTGCGAGCCTTTAGAATTCGGAAACATTGGATTACACTTTGAAAAAATTCGAGATGAAATTCTCCTAAAAATTAAAAAAAATGGATTGTATATCTATCTAGGGAGAGAAACAGTTTGCAATTTGTGGCAGTTAATTCCAATGATAGAAAAAAGATTAACTCTTTTTAAAAATCAATTTAAACAATATTTTTCAATCTTTAAAAACAATTATGTAAATTGTGAAGGTGACATTGCAAATAAAATATATGAAGTATTAGCTGGGCAGGAAAACACGAGTGAAAATATTTGTGCAATTCTGGAGTTAGCTATTTCACATCCAACCATTCTTGAACGCAAAATCAAACAATTTTAACGATATGAAGAAAGTACAGTTCAATGAGAAGATAAACGAGGTTCATACAATAATCGCTTGGAGTTTCGCTTATAGACAAGCTAGAGAGAATATGTATGAACAATTGGCTAGGGATCGATTCCATTTCAAAAGAAGAATTGAACGCCTTGCTGCAATTTTAAATAAAGTTTTAACTAGGGAACATAGAGATAAAATTTTTTATAAACGTTTCACATGTAACCAATAGATAAAAATAAAAAACAGTTAAATAAATGTAGTGTGTTTTATTTCATATTTAGGAATTACAGCTATAACAAGTATATAATTATTTTAGTATTTCAGTTTTCGGAATCCAAGAATTGTGTGACTTATCCATTCCTAACCATTTAACATAAACTTTGTATCCTTTTCGTCTTAATACTTTTTCAACTAGATACACATCAGGATGTTTCACTTTTTGCAACTCCTCTTCATAAAAACCTCCTTGAATATCATTATTTTTTTTCATCTTTCAGTAAATATACTCTAGGGTTAGTTAATTTTACTTCTTTAACTTGGAAAACTTCATTAGACCAATTTGGGGTATACCCTTTTCGAAATACCTCTCTGTATTTACTTATTCGAACAAAATCACCTTTTTTATATTTTGGGTTTCTGGGATCAAGGGTTTTTGGAAAAGTGTAAATATGTTTTAGAATCTCCTTTTCATTATTTTTATGAACTTTATCAGGTGCTAACCCAATTGTTTTATGCTTTGTATTATTATACCTTAACACAATATCGTTTAAAATCTCTACCCATTTGTAATTTCCCTGTAAGCTAAAATTTTTCCACATATGATGTTTTAATGTTCTATTTACTCTTTCCACAATACTTGCTTTTACATTTGAGAATGTCCTATAGTTTAATTTTATATCTATTCATCAACTCTTTAAAATCCTTATTAAAAAATTATTTTCCCATATGTCAACAAGATCTTTCGTCTGGTGAATTTTTTCAAAAATCTTGACTAATGTTGGTAGTTGCTGTAACGTTTAAAATATGTCTTTCATATTATGCAATAATATCATAAAATGGTGCAAGAAATTTTTCTGTGAACCATTTAGCGATTTATTGTTACATCTGTATACTAAGAATATATTACGCTCTTTAGACAGCCTCACTGAGGATAAAGATAGCGGAGCTTGATTTGTAAGACCTCTCTACAAAAAGGGGTAATTTGAGCAGTGAAACTATCTTCCAGCGTCTTTTGGAACCCCTTTTTATTCTTTTTATACGGTCTAATCAAATAATGTAATGTCGGCTTAAATACAAAGTAGTAGTAAATTTTTTCAAGATATGTGGATTGTTAAGCTTAGTTTTTTATTTTTTCCGAATAATCTCAGTTATAACAGATATAGTTCTTCCAATACTAGCCACATATAATTTATTCTTTGTCTTTTCTAATTGTTATATATTTAGTAATTTTTGTGTAAAGGCCAAAAATATGTTCTGACTGATATGTGGATTTATATTAAAATAAGAAGAGGGTTGATTCTGTCTTGCACTTTTCTTAGCGGTATTTCGAAAAACGCGTTTTACAAGGAGCACCGCCCTTTATCCGGATGCATAATTTTCACGCATAAATATCAACGATAGTTTTAATACTTTTATTCTAGTTTTGCATTAAAAACATATACTATACAGGGTGCAATCGGGAAAAAAACGCCATACAATTGTTCTATTTATTAACACTAGTAAAAATTATTTCTTTACGTTATAAGCTAAATATATCAATGGGCGCGAGAGTCATTTCGGTAAGAGGCGATATATTATCTCTATAAAAAAGCCTTTTCTAAGAATATCATAACATATTCTCTAGCTGCTGAAATTAAATATAAATGCAATGTTTAAAAATAAGTGTGGATAAAGTGTAGAACATATGTGATTTTAGATAACATAGGAATTTTAATCATAATATTTAATAAGAACTAACTATTATTTATATCATATCTGGGATGTTATTTTACAAATAATACCAAACGACAGTTTCTAACACTTTTTATTTTAGTTTTGTATTAATACATAAAAACATAAATTGTGCGATTATTTTTTTTTATTTTATTATTTTTTATAATTAACTATTATATCTCCTAAACCTAAGGTTTTACTAAACTACTAATAGCAATTTCTAATACTTTTGTTTCAACATAAATTATACAGGATGAAATCATAAAACTAATAAAATTCTATAACATTGAGCCTTTGAAGTTCCTTAAGAATAGCCATTACTTTTGGGGTGTTAATACCCGAAGTATTGATTTTTTCTAAATACTTCAGACGCTCCACCAGCTCATTAGCATCATCGTATTCTTCTACTACATCCATTTCTACATCTTTTTCATTTTCTTCCTCGTATTCTTCCTTACTTCGATAGTCGCATTCTTCAGCGGTGAGTGTCTTTGGACTTTTAAGTTTACATAATTTTTTCATTAGACCTTTTTGGTTCTCCATTTCAGGTTGTTTCTTTTCTTCCTTACCCTCCATTCTTGAGATATAACTTCTTTTCGGAGGAAACAGTTTGGAAATGATATGGGTATATTTCCACCCTTTGGAGGCTAAAATGTTCTCGTCTCCATTGAAACCCTTTCGGTGTGCATGTGTAATCAATAAAAGCTTCTTATAACTATTCAAATCATTTGAATTAAATTTTACTGGTTGATTTGTAGCTAATAAATTAAACAATCCATCCGTCAGCAAAAATTTTTCTTTCCCTATTATGAGAACGTTATCTTTTATTACAATAGGAATATTTCCAAGAAAGAACTTAGACCCCTCTGTCCTTACACCATATTTAACAGCTGGTGTTTCAAGAAGCTGATACTTTATCTTGTCGGCATACATCTTATCACTATGACATTCAGTTTTCAACTAAAACCTTTAATCTGGACATATCCTTTTATCCTTCAAAACCTCGTTATAACACATACAAGACAACGTCATGACGTTATCCGGACAGCAACAGGACGTTAACAGGACAACAACAGGGCAGAAATCGGACAAGAATAGGGGGGTTCACAGGGCGTTAACGGGACGTCACACAACACAAAGACAAACGCCATGAGAAAAGTTAGAATTCTTTTGAAAATAGCATCTTTTCTATCAATTGCTTGAGGTGCAATAGAATATTTGTTGAGGTTAAGTTTGATTGTTTAAGGAAATAAACATATAAATGACTTAGTTTAATTCTTTATTTAATACATCTAGCTACATTTCTATGGATAATTTTTCTCAGAGTTTTAAGTTTCTCTGAAGTGTTGGAAAAGTTCGACGAACGAAAGACCATACTGTAACAACAAATACTGAAACCAAGCTGTATAGACCGAATTCAGTAAAGAGGAAGTTTCTTGCTGATTGTAACTCTGAGTCCTATGGATATAAGAAGCAAAGAACAGATTGTAATTAAATAATAAACTCGGATATAACAAATATATAAAATTGTAAAGTAAATGTAATTAATACAGAAACTTAAAATATAGAATTAATTTCTTTAAGTAAACATCGTTTTTGCTTTGAAAGAATCGTTTTTATCCATAAAAATCGAGCTGAGGCGCGCTTGAGGGATCAGTTCACGTCTGGCAGCTCTGCTAAGGTGTTATTTCGCAATCACAGTTTCTTATCACAACGCTTATAAATTTTTGTTAAAAACAGTATAAATATTATAATTATAAAAATATTAAACAATAACACTAAAGGCGCTGTTCGATTGAAAACATTATGAGAGTGGAGGGAGCCTGAAGGTCATCTAACAGATACAAATAGAGGCACAAAAATTTCTTGTTTTAGTCTGTATAAAGTACTTCCAGAATACTACATAGTAATTTATTTGCTCAAAATGCAATCACCAAAAAGTGAACGTCAAATTGTAGTTGTATATCCGTTCTCTGTAAACGGTCGTCAGATGTGCGCCAATTGCGAAAATTGGGAATTGCTCGTGGGACAAATGGGTTTCTGTGAATGGTGTCAAAATGAGCACAGAAAGGAGCAGGAAGAACAGTTATCATTATCATCGCATATCACCCAACCCGCTCAAACCCCAATCATCTTAAGCGGAGGAGGAGATTTGTTAGAGCAGCAGCGACAGCAAAATTCTAACTCTTCTACAGAAGAAGTCAACGGAGATGGTTCATCATCGCCGTCGCCGTCGTCATTACCGTCAGAGTGGTCACCAGGTAGAACATCGCTACCGGATGCCCCATTCGACTCTTCTGATGAAGAGTATATGCGCGAAATACGTGGCGATGATGAAGATGAATATGATACAGAACAAGGTTTTCGAGCCATATGTTTAAGGAGAAGCGAACTTATACAATTTGGATATAGTCCATAAATTTAATTTTATATATTTTTTAGTTTGCTTATGAAATAATAAAAATCTTCTTGTACTAAATATGCTTATTATTTACCATATATTTGAACTAACAAATCGCTCTTGATATATATAATATTTCTGTGGTTCCGTTGTAATAACAGATATGAGCAGATTTACGGATATTAAATTACGAAACATTAAAGCATATTTAAATTCAGAAAGGTATCCATATAACGATAGAATATCCGGAATTAACAAAAACAAGTCGTCACAACTGGCCTGTCAGAACTTCGACTAAGGTGAATACACCTCGCCATAGCACTATGTTTTAAAAAAATTTGCGAGATAAAGTTACAACAGATATGAGCAGATTTACTGATATTAAATTACGAAACATTAAAGTATATTTAAATTCAGAAAGGTATCCATATAATGACCTTTTTTTTAGATTTTGATAAAAATAAGTATTCATTATTATATGATATGTTTTCACAATTTCAAAAATCATACTATGGTCTATCACCCGAACCAATTTTTTCCCCAGAGGAATTTAAAGATTATGCACCTATCACCTATATTGACTGTTCACATCAAAAAGATTCAATTGAAAGTGGTCCAATTGTTATGAGAGTAGAATTTGAATTACACAGTGACCTTCTAGATGATGTTTCTGCTTACTGTCTTGTGTTACATGATAAAATATTTAGTTATAATCCACTAACCAAAAGTGTTAAACAACTTTAATAGGCATGCGCAATTATTTCTATATAATAAGTTTATTTCATATACGATTTTTAGTATTCGGTAGATAGTTATGAACACGCAATATTCAAAACTATTAGCCCAACACATTAAGGAATTAAATAAACTAAAGCAATTAATTGATAGCTATTGTTTAAGAAGAAGGATGTTTAGAAAGTTTAAGAATTTGAAGATTTAACTAAGAATACTGTTATTGATATTCAAGGATTTAAAATAGAAAATAATGAGTTTATTACAAAGGAGCTAGCAGCATATGATGGATATCATATCACACATTATATTTTTAAGCGACCATTTCAAATGGATCTGCTACCACCAGATTTGCATAAACAGGCTATATGGGTGATGAAAAACCATCACTGCATTCCATGGAACGAAGGATTTACACCGCTACACAAATTTTCCGATATTATTAAATATTTAACACTCAAAAGTGATTTGGTGTACGTAAAAGGAAAGGAGAAGGCTGACATCATTGGCAAATATAGTCACAAACCTGTTATTGAATTGGATAATCATCCAACTATACAAGCTGATCAACCACATTGCTTTTATCATGCAAAGGACTATTGCATCTGCGCCTTAACTAATGTTTTTAATTTGTATAATCATTTTTTAATGGATGATAAATAAAACATAATAAATTGTATTAAGGTGTTTTATTAAGCAGTTATTTTTTCACTTAAATGAAAACATAGTTTTGCAATATTGATATAAACAATAAACACAATAACAAATAATTCTTTCCCTCTTAGAAGCTTATAGAAAATTCAAACATGTTTTGACGTCCAGAAATCTGTTTCAAGTTAATCTTATCTTGAAATTTTCTTCTAAAATCTTCAGATAGATCTTGACAACGTGATATTCGTTTCCAGTCAACTCTATCTTGAAATTCTTCTATAAACTTTTCAGTAATGTTTTGATTAGCAGAGATCCATTTCCAATTAACCCTATTTTGAAATTTTCTTATGAAGTCTTCAGATAGATTTTGACAAGGAGAAAGCCATTCCCAGTCAACTCTGTTTTGAAATTCTTCTATAAACTTTTCAGACAAACCTTGATATTTATTTTGACAAAGAGAGATCCATTTCCAGTTTACTTTATCTTGAAACTTCCTTATAAAATCTTCAGACAGATTTTGGGAACGGGAAATCCGCTTCCAATTAACTTTGTCTTGGAATTCTTCTATAAACTCTTCACTTAGTTTCTGATATGCAGATATCCATTTCCAGTTAACTTTATCTTGAAATTTTCTTATGAACTCTTCAGATAGTTTTTGACTATGAGAAATTCTCTCCCACTTAACTTTGTCTTGAAATTCTTCCATAAATTTTTCAGACAGCCATTCAAATTTGGATATACGCTTCCAATCAATAAGTCTTCTATTAAGATAGTCAACTACTAATAAATTAGTTGCAGAGCATTCATAAAGCTTCAACAAATCCGATATTTCTAGCTTTTCAAGTATTTCATCGTAAATATAATTATCCATTTTATTTAAGCTAAAGACTCTTTAGAAGTTTACGGCAAAACTGAAATGTGAAGCTTCCTTTCAATCGATATATTATATAGCTTTTCCCCCACCTTTTCACAGCTTAGGGAGGGGGTAAAATAACGCTGACCATCATTAGCCAAATTTATGGAATAATCACTAACATTTCAATATAAATTGGTTTAGTGACATGATTAAAATTGCTAATCCCTATTGCAGCACATAATACATCAAGACCATTACTCTGAGGGGTTGTGTGTAATCTACCTTCTATTACTGAATTCTCATATACCTTTCGAAATTGAGTTCTGCATACTGCATACAATTCTTCATGAACTATGTTGTGAGAAATTGTTCTTAACGATACATATTTAGCTATATTAACAGTCTTTTTTAATTTTCGATGAAAACTAAAATTGTATATATCACCAAACTTGGTGGCACAGTAATTACACATATTTAGCAATGTTTTTAAAAGTCATTAAAATTTATTAAAAAACTTGTTAACTATACAACAATTTAAGTCATCATTTACTTCTTCAACCCCCTTTTCTTTGGTCAAGAATTCTTGGACAAGTGTTACTGGAAATAGTTCTCCATATCCCAAACGATGTAGCTGGTCTACAACAACATTAATACACACAGATCGTTCGGTAAATGTGTCACACATCATAATTCCATTAATACACTTTTGAAAATTCACATGATAATTATTAAAATAGTATGCGTAATAATCTTCCCAATATTTAAAACTCGTACGATCTTCAAAGTATTGATGTTGCAGCTCTGCGTATTCTTCTAATAAATGCAGTCTAGTCAAGTTAACAGCTTTATGAAAGAATATACTAATTTCCGAATTGCAAATACCGCACAGATCCATAACACTAAATATTATTAGTATCTTGTGACAGCGCTGCAGTGGTACTAAAGACGCGACTAATACATGAATGCTCTTAAGCTACGATCCCTTCTCTCACACCCCTCCTATGCATAATTTGGAGTGGGAAATTAGCGCGCCTTGCTGGAAGGGGTCAGATGCTTGAAGGCGGGGTTTAGGTGGGGCGAGCAATCAGATGCTTGGAGGCGGGGCTTGGGGGCGGGGCTTGGGTGGGGGGTCGACCAATCAAAAAGTGGTGGGGGGTGCAATCTGCTCCGGCTAACTATATCTACTGTAATATAAAACCTTTTTTTGCTAATAAAATCCAAAAGAAACGTATACAAATTACCTCCATAAATATTTAATTTATATACATTGTTTATTACGATGTAAAGTATCGTGATGTCAGCTATTTTCACAGTCTGCAGATGGTGTTTATAAGGGAACAAATGGACCAAATTTTGCAAGGAATGTAAAAATGCCACTCCTAATAAAAGTTTTTGCTTGTAAAATAAATAAGATTCACGTTATGAAAAATTTAATTTTTTATACAGGGAGCATAAAAAATACGACAACGTTATGTTGCGTATTAGTAAACATGCTTTGCTTGTCATTTTCTACCAAAAGAACAAATATGACATATGCTTTAAATTAAACCATAAGCCGAAGTACAAGATGGCATTAGAAATTTTAAATATTAAAAGTAGCGAGTTTCACATTCCCAACTATTTTCTCTCACACCTTTAACCGGAGTACTAGTTTCTACCTACTAAACAATAGTGACACCTATGGACATGTTTGTCAATGTCTTTATTAAAAAAAAACAATTATTCAATTCAAAATACTTCTTATTGAAGTGCAATTTTTAAATATAATACGAACATTTAATTAAACTTAAAAGAATATGATATAAACTAAGCAATACAATACAGAAATCAAAATTTAATATCTCTACCCCCATATTCAATATATTTTTCTAATTCTTAGACTCTAACTCTAACTATATCGGAAATGATTTCTGGTTTCTTCCTGGAATATTGAACAAACAGGCTGGGTAATTCTGTCTTTTAGCACGTCAGTATTATTTGTTATTGGAGTGGCATAAACAATTTGTTTTAAACGACTCCGTAGAAACAAATCAGCCAACGTTAAGTCGGTGCTCCTTGGGGGCCACAAAACTGGGCCATTTGAACCAATCTACCTTGGACGAAATCAGCGTTGAAGCCATTCTATTACCTCGGGAGCGCAACGTGCTGGGCAACCATCTCGTTGAAAATACATTTATTGGCGAAATGTTAATGGCAAATCAAGTTCATCGCTAAAAAATGTATCCAGCACTTCTAAATAAGATATTTTCTTGCGGGTGTTATTAAAGAGATATGGGTCTCCAATGTCATGGACAGATATCGCTAGAGATGAGCTAAGTCGCAAAATTTTCATTCGCTGTTGTGATTGCGAATGCGATTTCTCATTCACTGTGAATATAAACTGCGATTGCTAACTGCGAATGGAATAAAAATAAAATTCCTCTTTAGGTGCAAATAAACCTAAAAAACATAATTTGCACCTTTACTAACTACTCACTAATGAATAATTATTTATTACAACTAAATTATTTCCTTACGTTAAGACCCAAGCAAACACACGAAAAAGCTGATGATAAAATTATTTGTTGCCACTAAATAATATCTAACACTTATGTACTGTGCTGAGTGTTTTTTAACACTTACTAATCAAACGGAATGACGACTTATCGGTCTTATTACTATCTATCTGTCTTTTTAATGATGTAAAGACAAAGAGAAATATTCCTCATAGCTACCGCGGGCTCCAACCACCGCGCCGCGATTCACTTCGATCTTACATGCAGTCTGGTAGCCAAAAAATATACGAGTAAGATGTTAGAAATGTTAACTCCTAAGTAAAATAAAGAAACACGAAATTTAAATAAAAATTAACAAATTAGTGTGCCATCGTCTTCTCAGATGTCGCTCCAGCTCGTTTTCTCGTGGCGGGTAGTTTAAAAGTGATATGTTGAATATATTAATTTATTTTCAAGCTGGTATTTGATTGTTTTAAAGACGATTTATTGTTTTTTTTTTCGTATGGCACAATAAAATATTATGTATTCAGTAAAATCAGCTATAAATTGATGGTTTTACTGATAAAATTATATTTTAGAGGAAATTACAAATTAAAAAACAATAATAGTCTTTAACAATCAAATACTGATACTTCTAAACCCTACACAGTATAATATGTAAAATATAAATTAGATAATAAAACTACAAAGTTGCATGTCAGCTTTATTTACCAAGCCGTTATTGTTATCACATTGTTATTAAAAAAATAGCCCTAGTTCCTTTTATATACGAGTAGTTTTCCATGCACCTAAATGTGTAAATTTTCATAAAGTTGAGATTATATTTACTAAATACCGTTAACTCCTGAGCTTAAACGATAATCCCCATTTTTATACGAATTCATGTTGGCATGCTGAAATTCATCAAGGAATGGATAACTACACAAATGTAAAACCGGCATTAAAAACATCGTCTACCAGGATTTATGAAAAAATTGGGGAGTGCAAGGAAGAAAATTAAAAAAATTAACCGACAACATTGAGTCGAGGCTAAGTAATTTCTCTGCCTGCACTGCAACCCAGCATTATTTAAAGCAGATATTAAATATATTGTTTAAACAAAAGCAGAATTCTTAAAGAACAACCAAAACGAACAATGTTAAAAAAGGCTCTTTTCTGTCGTGACAAAAATTATATTTATTGTGATCTGTTGAACATGAGGGAGCAATTAGAATTACCGGATGCTTCCGGGAAACTCTTTTTCTTTAGTATCAAGTAAATTCTAATCACATCACGTTGTTCAGTAGGTCAAAGTCCATTATAAATAATATTATTATCTTTCACGTTTGATACCTTGACAGGCAAAAAATTGTCTCTTTTACGATTGTTCTTTAAACACATTTTATTATTAAAACAAAACACACACTTTCACTTCACTTCACTTAAAACCATCCTAAAATGTGCAACAGTTTCGACATTATAAATGAATTCAAAGAATACAAAAATAGGGATTAAAATTGTTTAAAACTATAAGAATTATTTGGCTCGACCTGTCACAGATCGCGGCGAAATTTGACAAACGTTTACCCTACATGTCAGCTGTCGAACGAGTGAAATGATGGTTGCAGAAGAATTATCCTACAGTGCCACCTCTTTTTACGATGGCATACTAATGGTGTAACGGTCGGGTTTCCACTTATTCAATTCAAGTTTCACCCATGTGCTGGTAGCGATCGGCCACAACGCTAATCAACGCAAAATTTCCAGTGACGCGAGTTGGATCGTCTGATTCGTTGAATACAGGCTTGCTATTGCCAATCGCTATTCGCAGTTTATTTTATAATAATTAGCAGATTGCGATTGCGAATTTTCATTCGCAGTTCGCGATTTATTGCTCATCTCTAGATATCGCGCACCACACGTTCACTTTTGTAAAATATTTTCTTCGCCGCATTACTCTAAATTCGGGGTTGTCTCGAGACCAGTACCTGACATGCTAGGATTCACTTTCATTAGAAGAAAATGTACATTCATGAAAAAACATAATACCTACATTGCTAAAAGTGGATATTTCCACTTAAAATTTGGTCTTCCGCCCATAAATAAAAATCTAGTCTTTTCGCTTAATCTACCCCTTCCAATGTTAGGTTAAAGTAGAGTTTGAATGGAAATAATTTATTTTCTTTTAATATCATCTAAATGTGATTTTTGTTCACAACTTCTAGATTATGTTTTACATGATTTCTAAGGGATACCGCAATAATTTCTCTAACATACTGATGAACCAAAACCGTGGCGGCATTGTTGTGGTAATATTTCGTCTTCTTCTTGAGATTCAAAACCAAACCAGTTATTTGTAACTTTTTTATTGTGTTGTAGATTGTCATTTCAGTTATTGGGATTCCCACAAATTTCTCGCTAAATTTTTCAATGACGTAGCGGTATGATACTTGGGTTTGATAACACTGGACTATAAAAATCCTTTGTTTAATAGATACCACTTTGATGAGAAGTATTTTAAATTAAATAATTGCTTCATTTCATAAATACATTGACAAACATGTCCATAGGTGCCATTGTTGTTTAATATGTAGAAACCAGTACTCTGGTTCAAGGTATGAGACTTTAAAAAATATTGTGATAAAACTCGTCACTTTTAATATTTAAATTTTTAATGAAATCTTGTACTTCGGTTTAGGGTTTAACAGATATTTCATATTTTTAGTCTTTTCGGTAGAAAATGATAAACAAGGTTTGTTTACTCTTACCCAAAATAACGTTGTATTTTTTATACTCCCCGTATAAAAAGTTAAATTGTTCATAACGCAAATAATATATTTTATTATTATATATTAATAATATATTTTATTATTATATATTAATAATATATTTTATAGGCAAAAACTTTTATTAGGAGTGACATTTTTAAGCATCTTGCAAAATTTTGTCTATTTGTCCTCTTCTAAACCCCATCCGCGAACATACTGTACCTAGATAACACACAGAAAATATTTCAAATTTATTTGGAGTATGAACATTGCACATTCCCTATTATGTCTCATACTATCTCTGTGTATGAAACAAAAATTTAAAGACCACCATTTTTAATACTTAAATTCTTAAAAATGTGTGTGAAGGCATCCGTCAGCGAGAACTATCACATAGATGGGAGACTTTTGGGTTCACAGGTTTATTTTTTTCGCGGTGTCCGTAAGTTAAAATATGTCTTAATGACAACCTGCCTAAAAAAAAAACTTTTTATGTTTCTCGGGCTTTCCCCGGTAAACAAAGTATTTTAACATTCATGAGAATTGTTTATCTATACAAGATATATGCGACAGATAACGCCAGAAGGCGACACACCACATCACGATATAATAGTATAATTCCAGCCTAACAACTGCTAGAACCTCCATACATTATAATACAATCGAATTTACTTTGAATATCTTATAACTAAATCGAAATAGGATATTAAATTAAATAGCAGGTTGGTTAACGAGCGGCCCATAATACCTTCAATCGAATTCTCACTTTGTGAACATTTCCGATCAGGGAAAGGTGGGTGTGGGTGGAGGTGGGATAAACAAATTATTTTGGCCTTCCCGACTATTACAAATTATCATGTGGACAATATAGACACAATTTATTCTTCATCTAGAGCTGACGTTGTCTGTCCTCAATTTGCTGTTAGTAAATCAACTTAATGAAAAATGTTATCATAATATAATAATATACAGTATGTCCAGAAATGGGGCTGACAAGCAGGCAAGTGGACCAAATGTTCAAAGTTAAGAAATAAGTCATTAAAATTGTTGCTGGCCAAAAACTACTGGGGTGATGAAAACCTTGTTCAGTTCAGCGTCTCCAAAACCCAGTTTTCTCCCTGCCACACTCAAAATCCAGCAATATTTATCCCATCCACATGAGTCTCCAAGCTCTACAGAGCAAAGAAACATTTGATCTTGCTGGTACAGCTTTCGAACGTGACCTCAGCTGGCACAATCACATTACTTTAATAGCCACACCAGCTGCTAAAAATCTTGGTTTTCGTTTCCGAGCGAGAAAATACTTCTCCCCTTCTAATTTATACACTCTCTATAAGACCTAATGCTTCTCACACTGGAGAGCATCATCACATCGGAGACAGCTCGACGCCGATCGTAATACTTGTCTCGTCTTGATAGATTACAGCAAGGCCTTTGATGTTCTCTCTCAATTTTCTTAAAAAAATTAAAATATTTGGGCTTTGGCAGGGACCTCGGTAAGAAGCTATCTTACGTGGAGAAGCCAGAAACCAATATGGGAGTTTCACAGGGTAGTGTTTTAGGAGCTTTGTTCTTTACTCTGTACACTTCTCATTTTTCTACTCACCTGCAATACTGCTCTACACACCAATATGCTGACGACATGCAGCTTTAATTGTCTTTTTCACTAAGCCTCTCGACAGATGCTATTCGTAGAATCAACACTGACTTGCTAATAATCTCACAAATCTCAACCAAGGACTAGTACGAAATAATGCAAAAACCAAAATGCTTCTATTCGGTAAAAACAAAAATCTTTTCTTAATCAATAGTGATGTGGGGGTTGAACTGGATGGGGTGTTAAAAACCAATATTGTTTATAGAAACTTCAAAACGCCTGCTTACGGTATTGTTATGGGCTACGTAAGTTCGACCACATTACTAATACATTTTTAAATTCTAGGTGGTTTAATGTTGGGGAACGATATGTTCTTCATTTAGACAGTCTTGGGTATAAAGTTACTAACTCTCACTAACCAAAATATTTAAGTGATTAGTTTCTAAAAAAAACAGTGATATTCATGGTCGCTTAACCAGGAATCAGGATCAGTTCGTTGCCCCGAGACATAGGTCTTTCATAGATAGGTGGTCTTTCAACGCTCCTTCACATACAAAGCGGTCAGAAGTTATAATATGGTGCCCGGTGACATAAAGCTCTGCACATCTGCCATTTCATTTAAATCAAAACTAATAAATCGTTTTTTAAGGTCGGGCAATCGGGCGGATGCCCGATCGCCCGATAGGCCAGTCCGCCCATATGTTTAACATGTTACTTGCTCCTTATCAATTGATCCTTATCCTTTGAAATCAGCAACCATACTTAATATATCAGTAAAATCTGCCCAGTTGTACCGCCATCTCGTAAAATTGGTGCTGTCCCTTATAGTCGTTTCAGATCGCGAATAGTATTTACACTTCTTTGCGTTCTATTGGCAATATCATGGAGAGACATTCCCGATTCCGGCCTTGCGCAACCCGCCAAACTCGAACTCAAACTCACTAAGTTACCGAAAAGCTATACGTACATGTGACCTCAAGGCATCGTAAATTATCCAAAAAGTCCCAAAAACCACACACGTTTTAAATAAATAGCCAACGGCGGCAATATTTCAATACTAAATTTATAATTTGTTGGAAGTTCCATTATCCAAAAAGTCCCAAAAGCCACACAAGTTTTAAATAAATAATCGACGGAGGCACTATTACATTACTAAATTTATAATTTGTTGGAAGTCCCACCAGCAATGAAACGGTTTTAGTGTATTCTTATAAAACTTAAAATTAAAAATGCAAATGTCTATACCTGAAGGTATTGTAAATTTGTAAACACAATAACGAATATGCACATATTTTTTCAATTTCATAAATCGTTTAAGGAAGTCATTACATACCCAAAAAATTTATTTTGAAGAAAATTACTAGGATAATTAAGCTACAAAAAGTTTGTTCTTTTCGATATAATTTATTACAATGTAAAACGCAGTCATTTGTCCTCAGAAATAATGACGTCATATCAGAAAAAATAAGCGTCAATTTACGTGTAAACGTAAAGTTTAATCCAAAGTCGAACAGGTTTGTTTTTGTCGGAAACTGTCAGAGGGGGAGCAATCGAATTTTTTGGGTTGATCGAGAAATAGTGCAACTAGCTTGGGTAAAAAAATCAGGTACACAGGATGTTTCGTTTCGGAGCTATTAAACGTCAAATTCGATATTTTCGCGATTTCCATTGAAATCAGGTACAGGCCGCAAAGTGAATTAAATCGATTTATATTTTCGGAGGTTGTAGAGGACCCGGAACTTCAAAACTCTATTGAAACTGGTGAGAATCAGAAAATAACAAGTAATTCTTTCGAATTTTTTCAGGACGCAAAATGCCATTTGCAGACCCCTCTTTGGTACCCAATAAGTCGAAATTAAATCATCGAATCGAAAAACGGATTCATAAGTGAAACTTTAAAATCTCTTTGCAATACATTTACCTAAACATAAAATCGCTGGAAAATGGATATATTTGGGAAAAACTGGAAATTTCGATTTTTAACCCAAATATTTCACTGTTTTTGATTTTTTGTGGGATCAAAATCGGAAAGAGCTCGTCGAAATACATGTTATCCATATTTTTTTTTAGTTTCTACCTTCTTTATAGGAAGGGAGGAATCGCCGATTAAATTTCGATTTTTTTACTTTTTTTGCCCTCGACATCGGTACCTTCGAATCACTCTGTATTTTTTCCTATCTAATTTTTTCCCAATTTTTCAACACTATCTTATAAAGTGATAATTACACTTTAAAAAAATAAATACCGAATGGGTCATCCAGGGGTGTATTTAAGGGGTAAAAACCGAGTTTTTTTCCGACAAATCCTATTTTTAACCGACATTATTCCACACTATTCTCCTTATTTAGTGATTATTTTTGAGTCTATTTTATCCGTTAATTATCCAAGAATACCTCCCACTAATTTAAATTGCTTCAGTATACAAGTTACCTAACTTTAAATCAAATTAAGGTTACCATTAACCACAGTACGTATACGTAAATTTAATATTTTTTAGTGCTTTTTCTTTTGTAAGGATGGTTCACTTTTTTGGAAAAAAAATTATTTCTTTCTTTCTAGTTCACCTATTCTCCCTCCCCTTCATCTTATCTCCCCCATTTAAATTTGTAATGTTCATGTGATATTGGATTTTCAGACCTCAGTAACCCCGAAAATGACATAGTTAACATTTTTAAAGAATTTTCCACATGCTTCTTCCCCACCGTAATTTTTTTTACATTCATTACATGGGCTTATCTTTTCTGAATTCAATATCCCCGAAAATGACCCATTGGTTAACAGTTGTGGAGAAATGGAGAAATTGGCAGTCGCTCCTCTTTATCCCCCCCCCCCCCGCCGTCAATTTTTTTAACATCTGTTACACAAAATCAAATTAGTTATCATTTTTGGAAAAATTGTCAATCGTTCCTTTTTATCCCTCCTACTGTAAATTTTTTTAAAATGGGTTACACAAGATTAGATTTTCTGACCTCAATCACCCCGAAAATAATATATTAGTTAAACTTTTGGGGCAATTCTCAGCCGCTTGTCCTTTCTACCCCCCCCCCCCCCCCGGCACCTTTTCTTTTAACATTTGTTAGAAATAATTTGATATTCCGACCTTGCTAGCTTCGAAGTTGACATGTTAATTAACATTTTTGAAGAAATTCCTAGTCACTCCTTTTTATCACATCTCTCAGAGATATAAAAGTTTTTAAACCATCGATCGGCGAAAAATGTTCTATTTTTTTGCAGTTATCCTCAAATCAAATTTTTAGATGCATTTTTACCCTTACGGGATTAATACTTTCTTATCAAAAAATAATATTGAAAATAGCCTGAAACTAGAACGACTCAAGTCTCATGGGAAATTCATAAATTGCATTACTAACGAAAACAAATTTTCCTCGAGAAACTAAGACATCTGCTTTTCAGTTCTTATATTTAATGTTCTCCATGAGTTCGTAACATGAGTGGTTATGTAATTTATATTTCCTTAATATTCGTACCGAAAAGGAAAACTAAATTCTAAATGATAATAGTATATCATTTGACGAAAAATGGTGACAATTATTTATGAGAATGATACACAGGTCGAAGGTAATAATGCATATTATATTTTGTCTGTTATTAGGAAATAAAAATATTTTTTATTACAAATATTAATACTGGCAGATTCAAAACTGGCAAAACGTGGTTGTGACGTCACATGATATGTAAATAGAAGTGCTATTATGGCTGCTCCGCTGTAAATTCGAGTTTTAAGGGGAGTTTACACATGCAAAGATTTAGTGGCGCCAGTCCTACCGCCAGTCGAACATTCACGCCAGTGAACGTTTACACGTGTTTTCTATCTTGCGTGTCTGTACCGTGAAAAGATAATATACAATTGACATGCATGAAGGTGTTTACATTTGCAAATTTTATTTTACTGGCGTTTAAAAGATTAACTGGCGCATAAAAGTTGAAAGGCTACCAACTTTTTTTATCCATGCATGCATGGATGAAGCTTGCACGCCAGTAAGTATTTACATATGCATTTTAGGTTTGTTGGTGCGCCAGACATCACTGGCGCCAATAAATCATTGCATGTGTAAACCCCGCTTTAGTAGTACGGACCAAGGATTTCAAAAACATCTACGCCGCACCATACAATAACCTTGACTGAATAATATGGTTGTTCATAAATCCAGAATCTGTTCTGATTGTTCGAAGAACCAGTATCGGCAGTGTTACTTGTTGACTGATCCCGATAGGTAAAAATGTGTTTCATCAAACATACTAAGGTTGTTTAGAATATCAGGATTTTCGTTTATTATTCGAAAAGTAAGTGCAGAATTTTAATCGTACTGAAAAATCAGTTGGTAAAAGGTGCTGCACGATTCAAATCTTATATGGATGCATTCCAATGTCTTCATAAAGGATCCATCTTGAACTTTGATTTGAGATTTGAAGCGCCTGCGACTGTTTGATTGCAGAGCGCTTTGGACTTCTTTCTATATTTCAAGATGTGCACATAAATTTCACTGAACCAGCATAATTCGATGTCACACTACCATTATTATTAAAAAGTTGATACTAGTCTCAAATCTTGTTTCTTGAAGGGATTCTTCTTTGTCTGGGAACATTACCTATTAGTTGCGACCCATTATATTTTAAATCAGGAAATTCCCATATAAACCTTCTAACACTGTGCGCAAATAGTCGCGTGTTACTGCACACTTTCGGCATATTGCGAACTACCAAATTTACAGCGACGCGATAGAAAAATAGCATCAACAAGTGGCAAAGCTGAACTGAATTTCTGCTGCGGCCGAGGTAATATTACTGGAGCGGCACTCACGGTGGGCAGCGTTATTTATTATACCATAAAAATAAATGTATTGCAAAATAGGCTTACTTGAATTTGGCAGTGAGTAAAGATTTTAATTAACTTTGCACCCCTTTATTCTGATTTCGAGTATTCTTGGCATTTCGAATTTGTTCGGGTCACTTCCAGTGATACTTTTGCATATTAGCTCAATAGAATACTTATAGGATAGTTTTTGAGAAATTTTGTTGCCAGAAACACAAAATAGGCAGTTTTGTGCTCCAATTGGCCTAAACTGTTAAGTAGTGGGTTCATTACAACACACTGTTACGTATGAAAACAGTTATCAAAAAATGCGCCAATAATAAACGTATTTTTAAATAGTCATATGTGAAGATATAAAATGACTGGTTTTAGGGCCAAATCATTATTAAAACCGAGAAAGATATGCTTGTTTTAACTTTTAACCTTAATTCAGAACGATAAATGTATTTAGATTTTTCTACTGTATCTGTAACCGTATGTAACACGCAATGCAATGTAATAAAGACAGATATCCTAAAAGGCCTAAACAGTAAACTGTAACGAGTATTAATGATGCTGTTGGGATAATGTAAGTAAATATGAAACCTCTGTAACTAAAATTAATGAAAGATAAGAAATCCACAAGCTTACTGCTGGCAGGAAATGTAACAGGCGTGTGGTATTATATGGCAGGAAAAAAGAGGCGAGGATACATGAATCTTAGACCTTCCTAATTTGTGGACATAATTTATCTATACATATACTTTTACACATTAACAAAAAGCAGGTGTACAATTTGAGGATGAGGGGAAATTTATAACATTATACTATAAATATATAGTTACTTTTTTCGCAATAAAAAAGGGACAAATTAAGTATGTATTTTCGACAATAATAGACGTAAATTCCAGAATAAAAATTATTTAGATACCAAGAAAAGTACAGAAATAATGGAATATCATGATTTATTAAAAATGACAGAACAAAAACTTGTTTAGCTTTATTTAAAATTAAACTTATGTATTCTGCTTGCCATAAAAATTGCAACACCCTGTAATAAGCAAAATATCTTTATAATTATGTTTTAGTTTAAAAGGGATATTCAAGTTTGGTAAATAATAACATTTCTTCTTGCCTTTTTTAAATTTATTTTTGAAAATAAACAATGTCTTTGCACCTGTGTATTGAAATTTTGCTTAAATTCAATTTTAATGCTTGTATTGCCTTTAAAACACTTGTTAGGAATGCCTCCTGTTCGAAGACGTGCAGATTATGTGCAACTGAGTGAGTTTGAGCGGGGTGGAATTGTAGGACTTCAAGAGGCAGGATTATCACTCAAAGAAATTGCGCAATGGATTAATCGGTATGCATCTACTCTTATGCGATATTGGGATTTGTGGCCCCAGGAACATCTCCATCGACATCGTGTGGGCAGCGGTCGAGTTAGAAGAACAACGGGCCGCGAAAAACGGCTCCTAAATAATCGTTTGAATATCACCAGAGCTATAAAGTTGATGTGTGTACTGCTACATTCTTGGTGAAACTGGATTAACATTTTTACTTTTAAATGAAAGACAGAGTACTTGTTATAGTTTCACAAAATTTATTCAGTTGCCTGAGACGTGTTTCGACCCTCTCGGGTCATTTTCAAAGACATAAATGTGTTAAAACGGAGCTACAAAATCGTTTAAGTAGGTAGTGGAATTTAAATGGTATCATAAATTATATTATTGACAAAGGACCTTAATGTTTTTAATAGTGGGATTTTACAGAGTTGTTTGGTTAATGTTTATATTCTTAATTATGGTATTTTGGATATTTATCTAATTACACTGTTTATTATGGTGTATGCATTTGAAGGTATCTCTATTTGGTTATTGACTATGTTCCATTTGTTTGATTTTGCTTTTTTGATAGCTAATGTTTCGAGTAAATTTAATTTTCTGCTTTTGTTTTGGATAAATAGTGGTTTTATTTTGTTTGATATTGTATGGTTATTTAATATGCAATGATCCGAAATTCCTGTTTTATTTTGTTTTTTTAAGATAGACGTAGAATGTTCTTTGAGTCGGGTTTTGAAGTTTCTACCTGTCTGGCCAATATAAATAGCATCACAATTATCACAATTGATTTGGTAGACTCCACTTGCGGAAAGTTTGTCTTTTGATTCTATTTTTGCGTTTAATATTTGTCTACCTAAGTTATTTTTGTTAACTTGTATTGGGGTTAAGTTAAGTTTTTTGAGATTTTTGGATATTTTCTGGCTTGCGGTTCCAGTATATTGGATTGCGCAGTATTTATTAGGTATTGTTTGGTTGGGTAGTCCCTTATAAAGTAATTTTTGTGTTTTTTGTCTCTCTTTTTTCTTTAAGATATTATTTATGATGTTTGTAGAGTATCCATTGTTTATCGCTATAGTTTTAATTATATTAAGTTCTTTTTCGTACTCTAGTTTGGACAGGGGGATATTAACTAGTCTATGTATCATGCTATTGAAAGCTGCTAATTTTGTTTGTTGGGGTTGGTTAGAATCTGCTGGTATGACTGTGTCGGTTATAGTTGGTTTGCGGTAGATTTGGTATGATAAATGGTCATTATGTTTTTTAATTGTGAGGTCTAGAAAATTGATGGAGTTGTTTATTTCTTTTTCTATTGTAAATTGAATTTTATGGTTGATGTCATTAAGAAAATTAAGGAATTGGTGTAGTTGTCGTTCTGTGCCTGTCCAGATGCAGAACACGTCATCGACATATCTACACCAAAAATGTATATTTTTATAAGTGTCGAATTATTATTGAATATGGTTTCTTCGAAATGTGCCATGTATATTTCAGTTAGGAGCGGTGATAAAGGGGATCCCATAGGTAGACCATTTTTTTGTAAATAAAATTTGTTATTAAATCTAAAATAAGACTGGTCGATGCATAAGTTAATTAGAGCAATTATTTCTTGTATGTTCGTGGATGTTTTACTGTTATCTAGTTTATTTAATATAATATTTTTTAATTCGGTTATAGGTATTGACGTGAAGAGACTTTTTACATCGAATGACACTATTGTGGCGTTTGTTGGTATCTAAAAATACCAACAGCTCCACACATTTATGTCTTTGAAAATGACCCGAGAGGGTCGAAACACGTGTCAGGCAACTGAATAAATTTTGTGAAACTATAACAAGTACTCTGTCTTTCATTTAAAAGTAAAAATATCACCAGAGCTATTGGAAAGCAGTGGATGGCATCAACGTAAAGAGTGATGTCAATGAGATCCATTTACTACGGCATTTTTTCGTACCGTCCACATCTCATTCCTCCCTCACAAATCGGCACAGACAGATCGGTATTGCATGGTGCCAGCAAAGGGCAAACTAGGACCAAGAATGGGGTTGACTTGTGTTTAGTGACGAGCCCCAATTTTGTTTATGGGCTCACGATGACCGTAGAAGGGTACGTCGTAGACTTGGAGAAATGGGTTAAATTCAATTTTGTGTGGAACAGGTGACTGCCCTTACCAGAGGCGTCATGGTTTGGGGTGCCATAGATCTAGGGAACAGGATACCTATAGTTTTGCTAGACCGCAGCATAACCGCCCAAGTTTACATAAACAATGTGCTAAGGCCTATCGCCGTAACCTATCTCCAGTAGCTGGAAAGTCCAATATTCCAACAAAATAATGCCAGACCCCATACCGCTGCCATTACTAGAGACTACCTAGAGGAAGCCAACGTTAATGTCCTTTCTTGGCCCCAAGGTCACCTGACCTATCACTCATTGAACATGTGTGGTAAGTAGAGTTGGGAGATATAGCGATTTTTCGATAACTGTTAAAACAGCTATAGTGATTTGAGAATAGCCGTTATTTTTAACGGTGATTTTTCACTACAGCGATTTTTATTTTTAATGCGAGACGGAGCTTTTACGAGACTGATATTAGATATAAATATTGAATGATGCAGCTATATAATTGAAAGTAAAATTAATATTTGATTTGGTTAGTAACTAGTTATTAGGGTAGAAATAGTAGGTATTTTTTCGATACGGCCAGTGGTGGCCGTATCGAACCGGCGCGAACTAGTTCTTTAAAAAAAAAGAGTAACCGCATCATTGCAATGGACTGGTCGGCTGGGCTTACCGGCCGAGCGCCTTTTCGCGTGCTAAAATCCCGTTTATGAAGTATCGAATTAACCCGAATAAAACCGAACGAACGTCAACGAAATAATTATAGCTTCGATGCTTGCAACGGGCGTGATCGAAAGAAACCCCAATTAGCGGATAAACGCAAAACCTCTGTATTGTTTTTGAAATAAATGTAAAATCCGTACAAATATTTAGAATATTTTATGGAAAAATCGGTATGGCTATGTTTAAAATAAATAAATATTGTTTATTGCAGTTTATTATTATTTTTGAGTAGTGCCGCGGGAGGCTCGCGCCCGCTATGTACCGGCCGCCCCTGCCGTGATCTATTTTGTTTTGGTGATCCGTCCGTGGCGCATGCAGATTTGTTAATCACTAAATACCTGGTTTAGCGAGATCATTTGTCTTTCACGAGACGGGATCACAGTGATCGGTATATCTCCCAACTCTAATGATAAGCAGAAGACTAAGTCGATTGCCACAACCAATCATGGACCTACAGCGCCTGCGTCATGAGGTTAGGTTAGCCTGGGAAGCCGTACCACAAGAAGACATAGATCATGTCATTCGAAGCATATCTAGAAGAATACAGGAATGTTTAAATCTGGGGGGAGCTTCTACTTATTATTAATTTTTTGTAACTTCGTCTTAATATTCAGTTTAAAAATTTGATCAATTAATTATAATTATTAGTTTCACTGAACCGTACCACTCCCAAAAAAATTATTCAAAAATATGCTTATTGACTGGATGTTGCAATTTTTATTTCACGCAGTATATATTGACGACTCTTTTATGATAAATATTAATTAGGAATTATGAGGTTCAACAATTTTGTCACTCGTATTTTAACCAGTCGAACTAGTAATGTAAATAACTAAATGGACTGTTGGACTCCTATTGAAGATAGTTAATATTTTAGCTATTTAAGGTTATTAAAGGAAATTTTGAATTACCATTTCCTTAAAACTTTTCTATCAATTCCGAATATGATTAGAAATATGTTTCAAAGTTAACAGGGTTAAAAAAGTGGGACTTACTACTATATAGAAGCACTATATTATGATAATACTTGTTTCCATTATCTTGTTGCAGGTTAAGGCTAATGGACATATTGGTACAGCCCATGCAACGATTAACGAAATATGGGCTTCTTCTAAAAGCCATATTAAAAAACACTGATGAAGACGTTGAGAAAGAGAGCTTACAAACAATGGTAAGTAACAAGTACTAACAGTTGAACCCATACAAAACTATAAATCCTATTACTAGAATTTGGTTAACGCACCGTGATATTGTAACTATCACTCTCCTTACCCCTCCATCGAGCATTCCATATTCGACTTGTGAACTCGACCAGTATCATGATACAAATAAAAGAAGATATGAATGACACCGCGCAGGTAGGCGTGGCCATGTACGTCACGCTGTGAGTAATTCCGCCATATTTTGTAAACGAGACACGTCAAGATCGCATTGTGTTTTAAATTTATTTTTTGTTGTTTTTATATCACTTTTAAGAGTTTAAAAGTGAAAATGAGGTGTGTTGCGTATGGTTGTGGTGTGGACAATCAATGCAAGGGCTTTATGCCCGATATTAAAGTTTTTAGCTCCTTCAAAGACAAAGAAACACGAAGTGTTTGGAAGCGTCTGTGCAAACGAGAAGATAAGTTTAATGTGAAAAATGCTAGAACCTGTTCTAGACCTTTTAACGAAAGTGATTATGGAGGTTTAATTTAAAGCATGAATTGTGTCATTGTCATGACTGTCAAATGTGTTTAATGCTTTTACAAACCCGTTTCAATAAAAAGTTTACTGTGACAAACAATAAAATTGCTAAAAATCTCCACGGTAAACAGACTTTAATCGAGAAAATACGACAAAAAAAGACTGAAAAAAGACTATTTTCTTAAAAAATAATTTCTTGTTTTACCTAATTTCATAAATTTAGATATTTTTGTCTTGTTTAGAATAATTTTTGGCATTTTAAGATTTTTTAAATTTGAAAAATCAAAGAATACAAAAATTATACATTTATTTAAATGATTATTTGAAGTCATATACTTTAAAATTTGTATTATGAGCAGGAAGCAAAGTATATTGACAATAGAATTTATATAAAATCGCCTATAACTGACTTAAACTCTATAATTTCAAAAATTATAGCTCACAGCGTGACGTCATGCGCGAACCTGGACGAATTTGACACCGTTTGGTATCATATCTTCCTTTTATTGTATCATGAACCAGTATAAGCTGGATCCTAGCAGTAGAGTAAAGCGCAAACTGTTCATATTTACATGCATTTTTAAATGAATGAATCGTTATGACTTTATCATAAAAAAGGAAGGAAAAAAGAAAGCTTGGTTGGTTTAAACCAGTTGGTTTAAACCAGTGCCATGGAATACAATATACGCCCACTCTCATGCATTTTAAAAGGCGTATGTGATAATAAAATACTGTGGTATTAAGGTACTACCCTACCAAACATAGGGTAGAGTACTAGTAGGTACACTAGTAGGCACGTGTGCCCTACCGCTAACATTACAATTTAAACTAGGCTTAAATCCTTGTGCGAGTAGATTCTACTCTATAGTACTCTAGTTCACCTCGTAGGCAAGTGTGCTCTACCGCTAATTCCACTAATTTAAACTAGGCTTAATTATACTTATCTATTCTTATCGAAGAATCAGTATCTTTATAAGGATTTCTCCGTAGAGCAATTGTTACGTTTATATAATTATTTGTATTTAAAAAGTCTCTTGAGACATGCTGTTTAATATTAACCAATTAAATTATTTGCTCGTATCCAACATCATTGTTCCTTTAAATTAGAATATAGGAACTCGCTTTCTGAGTAAATTTTTACATTGTAAAATTGATAAACAAGTAAGATGAATATTTTACTTTAACACATTTTAAAGTGACTTGAATTGTATCTTTTATGAAGTGATTCTGATGAATATTTTAAAGTAGACAACCAGAAAAACCGCCACCAACTATAGAAGCTATGATAAATATTTGAAAATACTCGTTCTTATTGACAAAAACCTCGTTTTTGAAAAGTCTGAAAAGTATACTAGAATTACCTCTTCTTTCTTGAAATTCTTTATTTTTTTTTGCATACCATTTACTAAATGTTTCCAATTCTTTGGCACATAACGGTATTTTGATTTTTCTGGTAACAGTTCGACGATCTTGGCTTCTTCGAAAATATCTTCCGGTACTCCATCAATCATATTCCCTTCAAGTTCTTCGTCGATCTCCATTTTCTACTCAAAAGTTGGATTAAAGGCGAATAACCTTTGTATTTTCACTTTGACGTCTATACTGACAATCAACAAATAGGTAAATAACACAAACTCAGTTGCATAGCAACGATATAAGTAGAAAGGTCCTATAATTATTCGGTGGATTCATAATTTTTGAGTGAGAACTTTTTGGGTATTTCCAATATTTTACTAAATAATATGTAAAATTGGACCTTTTCAGTTCGGGTCCAGTGACGTTAGTCCATTAGCACACGAAGTCTAATTAAATGGCGATATAGGTATGTGATTGTTGATCTACTGTTTTCTGCATCAGTGCTGAAAAAACTTTCAGCACTAGTGAACTTTCAGCACGCATATAAGTGCAAAAAATAGTTACTTTCCGCACGCTCGTAGAATTTTTTTTTGCAAGGATCTTTTTTGCACGGGAACGTCGCAGCTGCACAAGGATGCGGAGAGTGTCAACTGCAGGAGTATTATTTTTTGCATGAAGTCTCAAGCGAATTTTCTGAATACGTTTGCTTTTAATCGTAGAAAAATACGTTAACGTTTAAAAACAAAGTCAAAAACCAAATTTAAAGCGTCACGTCAGAATAAACCATCCCCATTATTTAACTGCGAGTGACAGCACCATCGCCTAAGATTGCAAATACAAGTGCAAAATGCATCTTCAACTGAATAAACATTTAATTAAGTGTGCATGATTTGTTGTCAATGAAATTAGTTTCAGACATGTTCCGTCTTTCGTGCTGAAGGAATTTGATAACCAGTAATTTCTCGCTTACCTCCAGTATTAAATCTCTGTCCGGTTTAGGGTTCTTAGTAAGATTATAAATTTAAACTGTCTAAGTTTGAAACTTCGTGCAGTAGAACTGCAAACTTCGCTGCTCTTAAAAGAAAGTAGTTGTTAACAGATACGCTTTTGGGATCATTAAGGGCAGCTTGTCGTTAATAGAGCGTTAAGTTGTTAAGTTCAAGTAAGTGTTCCTTCAAGTCGATTTACTCTTAGTTTACCGTGGTTTTCTACCCTTGAGCCATGCACAGTCTTAGTTCAGGAGGTGAAGCTAAGGCATCGCCAATTGAGACTTTCAGTAAATTCAGCGATATACAGGGTGATCCAAAAGTAATGGGACATAGAGCAATAGTGATTTCCTGGCATTAATACAGGGTTTCCGAAAAGTCTTAGTATGGGTAAATATCTTTGCTATTGGGAAAATAGACATCAAATTTTAGATCTATCTTACTCGTTAATAAATCTACTTTTATGGGATTTAACTTTTTCAACCCCCTTGAGGGGTGACGGTGACGTTAGGGAGTTAAGGTCAAAAAATTTAAATACAACCCTGCGCCGGGTGGTAACTCATTTTAGAGGTCTTCAAAAAAGAGACATTTCACCGCAAACCCGTGGTTCGTATCTTAATTCATTTTTAAATGGCCAAGTACGGAAAAGGTAGTTACTTCCCGCAAGCTCGTGGATTTTTTTTTTCTAATTTTGACGTATAAAGTGACACTTTTTAAAACCGATGACAGTTTTGAAACATCTTACTTTTCGTTAGTAGTTACGAAAAGTAAAATATTTCCTAACCGGTGATGAAATATTAATTTCATAACTAGTTATGAACAAATGAAATACAATAATATTTTCGTATTTCTCTCTTAACTTCTCGGGTACAACAACGCGTTTTGGCTACTTCTTCAATATTACTTGGGGTCTCGGAATCGGAGATTTTTAATATTGTTAATACAAAAAATATAAATTTGTGACGCGATACTTCTTTACAAATAAAACTTCAAAACGATATCATGACAACCCAGACAACTGGCTACTAGATACCTACGTACTAGATTAAATAAAAATTTCTTCGTGTGATGCCCACTTAGGTGTTTTCATACAGTAATTAAAATTATAAATTTTTTTACATATTTTTGTCAAAATTGGAAAAAAAATTGTATAAAACACGTTAGGAAATGCAATTTTGTTTAACTCGTATAATTTTGAGGGATTTCGCTTCGCTCATCCGTCAGTCATTACCATAGATGAATTAGAAAGGATTCGGTGTTCCGTATACTGTGAGCGTATCCAACGTGAAGCCTGTTTAGCACACTAGCTTCTTTGTCTAGCTTCACTTTTTGCTTGGGTCCAGCTTAGTCCTTTCCTTTTTAATATATCTGCAACTTCCTCGTTCCATCTTCTCCTTGACTTTCCTCTCCTCCTCTTTTTCCCCGTTTCTTTCTGGTCACTCCCGCAATTTTCCTTAAAATTTTCATCTCCGACGCCCATTATTTTTTGTTTTAGTCTGTTGGTTGGGAATCATGATTCGCTTCTATTAATGAGCATAGGCACAAACACTGATTCATACATTCCTGTCTTTGTTTTTCTTGTTATTTACTTTCTGTCAAGAAATGGTCTCTATATAATTATCACTTTGCTTATTCTATTTGCTATTTCTTCTTCCAATCTTCCATTTGCTTTGGTAATTGTGCCTAAATATTTCAACTTATTTACGTTTCCTATTGGCTTGGGTATTTGTAGCTGCATTTTGCGGTCTGGTTTCCTTTTTCCATTATTTCGGTCTTTTCTATATTTATCTTTAGTCCATATGTTCCTATTTCATTTTCCCATCTTTCCATTTTATTTTCTAGTTCTTCTTTACTGTTAGCAAATATTAACAGATCGTCTGCGTACATCAAGCTTTCTGTATCATGTATGGGTTGTGACAAAACAAGTACATATTATTATATTAAAATATTACTGATAATTTTTGGCTTAACTACATAACGTAATCTTTACTAGAGAGATTAACAGGGCTAGTTTTACATCTGTTCTAAGTTTTAAGGAAATCCATAAAGCTAAAAAGGGCGGAAATCTGAGCTTGGGAACTGAGAACAAAACTTTGAAAGTATCAAATTTACGCAGGAATAGAAATAAAAGTTTGTTTCTCGTCTTATTAGAAAGAGGTATAAGATACCAGCAACCAGTGCCGTATCTATTAAACATTTTTGACGATTCGCTAATTACCGCGATATCACGAATATTCTTCTTTATAGAACAAGATGGAATAATAATACAGATATAAGTAACTGTCAGAGTTTACAGATTCAAATTTCATATATGGAAAGGCGTTTGAATGTGATTTTTTTACCTTTGGAAAGTAATGAAATAAAAGATTTTTTTCCATCACGTATTCAAAGTGTGCCTTAGCGTAAGTTAGTATAGTGTTTTAACCTTTATAGGCCAGTGCAGTTATAAAATTTTATATGGTATGCTGTTTTTTTTCGGGAATGTTTTGTTTTTGCCGTCCTAATTATCTTACTAAAAGTCCCCACCCCTCCGGGGTTTTTTCTTTAAATCGGTGACCAATTTACTTACACAAGCATAATGTAGTGGATTGAAGTAGAGAATTTTAATATAAATACATTGTTCTCTTATTAGGAGGAAATATGGTCAAAAACATGAGTTTTCCACATTAGAGAAACATTTCTTTAAACTATCACAGACAAAATTTACTTATTTTAAAGTAAATTTCTTTAATTCGAGATTTTTTTTTGCGCATTGTTTCCTGATTATCTCAAAATGCCTAATACATACAGTACTAAACAAATATGTAATGCTGAAACCCAAGTAGAAGAGAATAATGATTAACGTTTGAATATAACGTGATTTTTTACAAAATACCTGACCCACTTTAAGAATAAAACAAGACCCCACTGGCACTAGAACAGTTATTTTTTTATTAAGAATTAGGTCTAGCCACAGGATTCCGGAACTTTTGACGCCTTAGGACAGGCGTTTGTCGAGACATGAAATAATATTCCCCAAGTAACAATTCCGAACCTTATTCAAAGCGTGTCAAGGCAAATCGGGTCTTTAATCGGGACAAAAGCAGGAAACACTTGTTATTAAACTGACTCCTGCTATGACAGGCTTACTTTTCTGCTGATATATTGTTGTTTTTATTTATGATGCAAATAAAGGCAAAACTATTTCACTGTATAGTTGTTGGTTAAATCATAATTTTTCAGTTACATTTTTCTGGAATATCGTTGCATTACAAGAAAAACACGCTCACCTCGCCAACCACCCCCTCCCCCGCTTAACGAGGCCACTGCATAATTTATTTTTAAAAAGTTACTGTCGATAAAAGTTTCGCATGCTAGAAAATTTCTTTAAAAAGAATAAATTACCTATGAAAATTATTATAATTTGCTTTTTCGGTTACACAATTATGATTTATTAGGTTGTAAAATAAAAAAACAAGTATCTACCATTTAATTTTAACTTATTTATTACCTGTCATGCTTGAGAAGTTGTTCAAAATGTCCCCCTGAACTTCCAAACACTTTCTTACTCTTTTTCTAAATGAATTTAATACCCGCTGTAACATTTCAGGTGTTACTAATAAGTTGGCAAAGCGATCATCTAAAGTTGTGGTTACAGCCGCCATCACTTCTCTAGAGTTAGGTAAGAGGGGCTTAAGTCAGAAATTCTTGTTATCGAGAAAATGAAGTTAAAGATTGCATTATTGTTTGTAAGTCTGATTATTACTTTTAGAAACCAATATTTGGACATAATGATTGACAATAAACTGGCTTAAAGTCCCAATACTTATTTTACAAATAAAAAAGTACTGACCCGGATTTTGCTAACTCAAGACTTTAGGACCAATTAGTTAGTATTTACCTTTAATAAACCCTTTACCCTTAATAAAAATAATGCAGTGAATACTAACACAATTAAATTGTGTTAAGTTTCTAAAAGTAATAATCAGATTTATAAACAGCAAAGCAGTCTTTAACTTCATTTTGTGGATAACAAGAATTTCTGACTTAAGTCCCTCTAACCTGACACTAATGACTTTATCCTTTATAAAACCCCTACAAGAGAAAGTCAAGGGGGGTCACATCCGGGAACCTAGCAGGCCAGTTGAGGAATAAGAACTTGATTTATTGGTGAAATTTATTTATTTCTTAAATTTAATCATTGTTAACCATTCCGTAACCGAAAGAGCAAACCAAAAAAAAGTTTGTACACATTCACGGTTTTTTACGCAGATTCGAATTTTATAAACAAAAGTTTATAAAATGCCTTTTAAAAAATGCCATCCAAAGTTACCCCCCACCCCTCAAAATAGAGAAAGGGGGTAAATATCAAAAAATATGTTTAAATATGTCCCATCATCTCCCTATTAACTCACCAAAATTTCATGAAAATAATTTAGGTCGATTTCGAGATATCGCCTTGTAATACTTTAAAAAAAACTCACCCTGTATAGTGCGATGTAAAATTAAGATAATAATAATAAGGATAATTGAAAAAGTAAAAGGTTTAATTTGTTTTTTTAACCATGCAAAATTGTCTTCGCTTTATAAATCCAACCGTTTACCTAAAAATTATAATTTCAATTTTCGGCCGAGAGTGCTAGTAGTATAATAGGCCAGCGCTAGTCAACACACGCCGCGCGACCTAGCACCGGTGTGCAGTTGATCAAGTAAAGTTAATATAATTTTTTCGCGACGTTACTCGACTACCGAGCTGAACTGCTTTTATTCGTTCACAGCACTTTTTAACCTAATGAATATAGGGCAGAAATCGGCTCCACCGATGGGCTGTTAATAAAATTTACTACGGAAAATTCTGGTACTCATTTAGCTGCATTCGTGACAGTCGCTACTGGTAAATTCGCGCGCGTATAAACAATTATTTGCAGTTATTATTGGTAGCTATCGGTTGTTACTTTTGTAGACTAAAAACTTTGAAGTAATAGATGGTGTGTATAATTTAGTGAAACGTTACTTATTTCGGTAATTTAATGTTATTGGATTACACCTATAAGATTTTTCCACGAGTCGCCACTGCTTGTCAATAAAAAATTGTAAAAGTAGTAACAACACTGTCCGGCTGCCTTGGCTTAAGTCCTGTGTTGCTAAGTTTATAATATGCTCTCTTTGAAACGGTATAGTGGAATAATTTTTATTCGGATGCATGGATAAATGTTAAAACGTTTCTATAGTAAACTTTTTCTTAGATCTCGCAATATGGTTGCCAAGTCACTTATCATTTATGGCAACCTATTGAAGTCTGGTCTATTTTACGTTTAGAGATTGACTAAAAAGACAGGACCGGACGTATACTCACCGTTCAACTTAAACAATAAACACCAAGAAAATCTAGCCTCTGAAATCTATAGAGTCCAAAAGTAAAATGTTTAGAACACACACTATAAAAAAACACCCACAGACACTTAAAAACACCAAAATCAATAGAAAATAAAACGACGCGGCCTGTCGTGTTAGCTTGATACGGCCCACTATTGATCTAGGGACTTTTCAAAGGAACCAATATCAACTTTTGATGTCATCTGTGATTGTCAAATGTCGAAACACTGAGTTTTATCATAAATTGAACTACGCTTGCGTAAAATCTAATTGTGCTAAACGGTTTTAAAGAAAACCGTAGGAAATATTATTTGCGAAGTTTTATATGAAGACTTTTTGTTTTTATTTTCTCAACAAATACGTAACAACATCTAGAAGTATAGGAACGTTGAAAATATTATGTTTCGTTGCTCTATAGTCTATACAGTGGCACCAACATTAAAATTTAGTAAAAGAAAGAGCCCATTAAGCGCCGCAATCAGAATTTATTTGTACATTTTGCTGAAAACAATTCCCCTTTATGGCAGTACAAATTGTGATTATTATTTTCTTTGCAACTCGCTAAAGGGCTTCAAAGAAAATTAAATTTTAAATTACAATTTTTAGGTGAATAGGTCTTCGAGCCTTGGTATATAATATTTTTGTTTTACTATGCCCATGCTATCAATTATTGCACTCATACCCTTTTCACTAGATCTTCGTTAAGTACTTCGAAACTTAAAAATTACCAAACGAAATAATATTTTGTTTGCTGACAAAAGTTAAAATCGGTGCCGTTCTAATATGCGGTCTACCGTCCTACATACAGTCTATGTGTGTACGCTATTATTCTAATATGCGGTCTACCTGCTAATAACTTTAACATTTAATATCTAATTGTGAGCAGTGCCTAACTCCGCCCGCATAATTATTCCAAAAATAGTGATCTCTCAGGTATGTTAATCCTGCACCCCAATTCCGCCCCGAGCGTATTTACTTTATTTTTGCGAGTTTGGGAAAATCCGATTAGAGTATTAAAGTAATAAAATAATATAAATTGTGTTTACAACAGTGAGGAAGGAATATCTTTGAGAAATTATCAATGTTAGATTTTGTTAAGATTGTTTCTTACCAGTACAATCAAAGTGTAAACATTGATAATTTCTCAAAGATATTCCTTCCTCACTGTTGTAAACACAATTTATATTATTTATGTTAAAGTTATTAGCAGGTAGACCGCATATTAGAATAATAGCGTACACACATAGACTGTATGTAGGACGGTAGACCGCATATTAGAACGGCACCTTAAAATCTTTAAGAGTGGATGTATAAAATATACTACCCTGTTTCCAGTGAGTTATGCACCAAACTTCTAACCAAGACCCCTATTCATTTACAAAAAGTTCTAAACAGCAATACGCACGTGTCAGATATTGAGAAAAGTTTACTTGCAGAAATAAGAAATAAAAATAAATACTAACTTGCGAAACTTCTGTTTTTCGTATTTCGATGATGATGGAAATTTCTGTTTCCTTCGTTCCGATCTTAGATTGTTTCTTTTAGAAAGCATTCGTTTAGTTTATTTCATGTTTTTAAAGTTATTAGTCTAGGAAGCGTATAAAATGTAGTTGTTAGCGTTATTTTTAAATAAGAAAAGAGATATTTCCGGAGGCAAAAAAGCTTATTTATTGCTGTACTGGAACATCACTCAACTTTTTCCAGCAATGCAAAAATTGTTACACATACCAAGTTTGAAACAATTACCCTAAGAACTCTAAAAATATGTAGTAGACAGGGTGTCACGAAAGTGAACCTTGGAAATTGGACAAACAATAAACAGAATTATAAAATTCCTTCGTTAGCAGAAATTCGGTTGATTGGTGGGTTCTCGCCATACCATTGGAACTGCAAAAGGCATACTTTTTCTCTTCCCTTTCATCCACTGCACCAATGATACGCTACAGCTGATACAGCACACGCGGGGAGCCCACTGCTTGTCTTGGTCTCCGATTAAAACACCAAAATACATACATGAAATAGGGTTTTTTCACATTTTCAGAAAATAGTCTGGCTTGTAACTTCACCACAAATTCTCCACAAATATAACAAAACTTGTCAGGAGAAATTTTGCAACTGCGGCGTGTTTCACTTGACATTTTCATTGTTGACAAAACTTTCTTAACTACACAGAAGCACTTAATTCGAAACTCAAAAGAAGACTGAATAAGAGAATAAGTTTAAGGATATAACCAATCCATTTTAGGATATCTTTCTATTTTACAATGCACCCCTTTTAAATGGCCCCATAAAATTTACTACCTGCCACTATAAAAGGGTCTAATGGGCCCATTGAAAAGTGGTACGTATTAGGGCTTTACGAATATTTTTCTATTATTAGAAAGGTATTAGCATTGTGAAAATAATGGGCTGAACTGTGTTACAAAAATCGTGTTGGACAGTGTTGTTGAGGACCACTATAAAACATACAGAGAGGCTGTTCAAACTTTTAATGAAAGACATCCGAATAAAATATTAAGCTATTGGAGATATTGTTAATAAAATTAAAAGTACCGGATCTGTAAGAAATAAATTTTTTGACATGCACCAGGTTTAGCAGACAGACGAAGATAGCCAATTAAAGGTTTTGCAAGCTGTCCTGGAAAATCAAAAATATTATTGAGAAATATTTCACAAACTGTTCCACGACCTGCTACAAAATCCACGGCCCAAGTTAATTTAAGGAAAAATCATTTTTATCCATACAACCCCAAATTTCTTCACAGACTGTAGCCCAGCTATTTTGATTCGCGATTTTTGTTTTGTTTTTGGTTTCAAGATGAGGTAAAAGAGGATTCTTGCAAGAAAAATATTATTTTCAGATGAGGCCGCGTTCATCTCAAATTGAGTGGTGTATTCCCAAAACTGTAGGTGGTGGAGTGATGAGAATCTCCACCTTGTAATTGAGTGTCGTGGTCAGTATTCTTTCGAGTAAACGTTTGGTGTGGTGTTTTTAGGAGCCAAATTGTAGGGTCATACTTGTTTCGAGAAACAATTACCGGTTGAAATATACTTTGAACACGGAATTATTTGAATTTTTTTATCGACTACCACTGGATGTAAGAAACACACTTGAGTTCCAACATGACTTTGCTCTTTGTTACACCTCTGCAAGAGTGACAGAATTTTTAAACCGGACATTTCTGTAGAGGTGAATTGGACGAAGGCCAGAATTTGCTTGGCCACCAAGATCCCCAGATATAACTCCCTTAGATTTTTTCGTATGAGGATTCTTAAAAGAAAAAGTCAAGGCCCACAGACCTTTCGAAAAAATGAACTATTTAGAGAGAATTATTAGAGAATGTGTCCAAGAAATTTCCCCTCAGATGGTTAGAAATGTAGTGGTGGAATTTTTACGACGTACAGTAGTTTGATTGGGAAGAAACGGTGGTCATATTGAAGCTTAGTAGGGTATTTAATAAAATGTTATTGTTATTTATCTTGGTAATATTATGTTATTTAAAAACATGTACATCAAAATAATTTTTGAAAAAATCCTTTAACGTATTTGTTCTAATTTTTGACCTCAACTCCTTAGCGTCACCCCTCAAATGGGTTAAATTGCATAAAAAATTAGATTAACCGATAAGATACACCTAAAATTTGGTGTCTCTATCTTTAGTAATAGCAAAGATATTTGCCCATACTGACATTTCCGACACCCTGTATACATACGAATCGCTCATATTTATATCTTTGTAACCAAAACGGGTGCGATCAACCCTGTGATTACCCTCAATGCACTTGTAAAATTAAACCGCTTAAATTTTAGTATATCATAAAATTCTCCGAAACTCTCTGGAGATTAAATGTTGAGTTTAAAAAACGGATAAAATTGTTATTACGTTCCGTGAACGGTATAAAAATTGCGGGCTTAAAATTAATTTACTTAAGAAACCTGTTGCACGACTTTCTGTGATAAAAAATATATATTAGATATTTTGTTGAAGTGGAGTTCAAGTTTGGAGTTATTTAAGACATATAAATAAGTTATTTTTATACAATTTTGGGTGGGATTTGGTTCTCGTCACTTGCTGCTTGTCGCTTAAGCGGTTATATACAGTTAGGAGGCCTAAAAAAAGCGATTTTTCAAGAATTGTTCCTGAGAAGACGGTTAAATTCAGTAATGTAAAAATTTGTACACTTATTATGGTAACGTTTAACTGTATTTTAAGATTTTTGTATTTGTAAAAATAATAATTTGGAAAGCTGCTATAGCTGATCTCCAGGAGGTCCTCTCAAAAAAGGCATCTTGCGGTGACCACGATATATATCTCTGGACTGGATCATCTAAAATGAAGAAACCAAACGAATTTCGTTAAAGTAATGTATAATCCTCTAATTAATCGAAGGAATAAGCAAAATAAAATTGGGTGACAAAATGGCGGCTTCTCAAAAAAAATCGATTTGTGCCCAAAATTTTGGCCTTAAATTGTTTATACAAAAACAAATATTTATCAGGAGATAAAACCTTCGATTAATTACTAACAAATATACTTAAGAAGCTTGTGTTAAAATTTGAGACTGATCGGTTCAGCCGTTTCCGAGAAATCTTGGTCACCGACTTTAAAAACACAGTTTTGAGAAAAACGCGTTTAAAGTTTCAAAAACACTTTACATAGCGTACAATCGCTCTGACACGTCTTTACAAATATGCGTGTAACTTCGAAAGTAATCGCCGGATTGCCTTGAAATTTTCTGTGTGTGTACTGGAATATTTGTACATTACGAAAATGAAATTTAAAAAAATCGATTTTTTGAAAATTCTAACTGTATGTAACCCCTTAACTTAATAATAACCATCTGTAAAGTAGCATTATTATAAAATAAAACTACGGCGGTTCTTTTACTATGTACCATCAAGACTAAGGGCTATAAAGGTCACAAATCTTTACAAATACTTTGTAAGTTAAAATATAGGTTTGATTCGATGAAACCTAATAAAAATACAAATAAATCATTCATCAATCACTAAACAAACATTTAATTTGCATTTAATATTTTAACTAAATAGATATTACTCTGGGAGAGCGGTACGAGTCAACAGGGTGGATTCTAGGGGGGGGGGGGGGAGTCACCTCGAGCTACACAAAAGTATAGACCAAAAAAAAACGGCTAGTTCGCACGCCACATTATTTTTTTATTGTTTAAGGTTCTAAGAAATATACACTATTTCAGGCCTGCGAAAAATTTGTGATTAAGCCTTTTTAATTTTTTTCGCCTAATTAGGACTTACATTTAGCTTAAATAACCCCCTTTTTCTAGGAGCACCTGCCGCCAGCGCTCTAATCCGATGTTGCCAAATCTGCAATATCTACTCCTTGTTCTTATACGCGTGCGCGACGCGCCATGAGACAACTTTAAACTAAAATAGTTCTGTGTTCTGTTAAATCACACTTCTATTTTGCTGCCTTGACGAAGTGACTTGTAAAGTAAATAAAATATAAGTTAATTTTATTGAAATGACAATACAGTAAAAGGCGTGCACTTTTAATGGTTGTTTTTAGGGCAGAAATAATAAAAGTAAATTAACAAGAAAACAATCTTTATTTTATTTAAATCTGTTACATAATCATGTTATAGATAGGTAGATAGATATCATTTATTTATTCCATAAATCCATATTACATGGATAGAACTTCAAGAACTTGCAAAAAATATAATACGAAACATTATTTCCTAAAATTATTGCCTATAAGTATTTATAACGTTCTTATTCAATATATGTCATTTGCAACGGGGAAATTTCCATCATGTCTAAAAAAGAGAGCAGTGGCTGTTCCTCTTTTTAAGGGTGGAGATATACCGGCGATCCTTCTGACCTTCTGTTACAAAAGAATCATTACAATTTAGAGGAATAATACTATAATAACTATAATGATGTTTTTTGAATATAGTGTTTGGATATAAGTAAATGGGGGTTCGTCATTTTTACAAAGTTTTATATTGTTCTTACACAGATACCTGACGTGTTCTATTTCTGATTTCTTATAGTACTTAGTAGTAGGTTTCAATTTTTATAATTTGTTACTTTTATTACAAATGGAATTTACCTTTAATATTTACCTAATATTTATAGACTTCTTTGTTAATAGAAATTTCATTTTCTTGGACAATAAAGCATATGGGGAAATTATATTTATTTATTTATCCAAAAACATCATACACTACAGAATACAACATTCTAAATGGTATGGACTATAATAAAAAGCGTCTAAACTAGCACTCAAACATGAACAAAACTATAATTACAAAATACAAAACAATACTAAATCTTCACTTTCACCAAAATGAACTTCCCGGACATGTCTGTTAAGATTAGGCTGAGAGGAGAATAGTTTTTCGCATTTGACACAAAATACCGGCATTTTAAATATATTTAGAACAATTATTAACAATACATTGTTGCTTCAAGAAGTAACAAAACATAAAAAAGTGAGGTTAGATTTAGCATTGGCGGCAAAACACAATCAGGACAAAAATGGCAACATCGGATTAGAGCGCTGGAGGCAGGTGCTCCTCTTTTTCTTCTATCGCGTACACTTTTTTGTAAACCAGTATCAAGTTATTGTCTCTGAACACTACAAAAAAAATTAAATTAAATTGCTTCTTTTTGTTCGCAACGCTGAGACGCGTTAAAACCCCGTGTTTATTTGAACATTCGTTGAGGGATTTACCAGTCCTTACTAGAATATTGTTGGGGATTCCCCGAGACTCGGTTTATTTAGGCTCAGAGAGCAATATTATTTAGTATCGATGTGGTATTGATATAGGCATTTTCTCGGGCGTTGTCCACCGAAATCTATCGGCGTTTCGTTGTGTACTTTCTATTTTTATTGTGCAAAATGTCTACTAGGTGTTGTAAAAATAGACCTGATGACTTTTGTTATATTTGTGGACAGTTCATAGTGAAAAAGTTTAAAAGAAATATTACTGATTTCGTAAAAAATGCATATTTTGCATATTTTAAAGTAAAACTTGGAGATGAAGATAATGTTTGGGTACCACACGTTATCTGCAAGGTTTGCGAAGAAGCCTTGAGGCATTGGTTTAAAGGAACAAGAAAAGCCCTACCGTTTGGTGTACCAATGATCTGGAGAGAACCCAGAAATCACGTCGACGACTGCTATTTTTGTCTTTGTGACACTAAAGGTCATAACACAAAATCTCTAAAATATATCAACTATCCTAATCTTCCGTCGGCAATAAGACCAGTTCCACATGATGCTGATATACCTGTACCTATTCCACCGAAAGTCTTACAGTCCGTCGAATCTGAATCTTCAACAGATTCAGAGATTGACATTTTTGAGCCATCTGCCTCAGGAAGCCGTGAACCGCAGCTATTTTCTCAAATAGAACTAACCGACTTAGTCAGGGATTTAGGACTTCCAAAAGATCTTTCTGAGATTTTAGGTTCCAGGTTAAGAGAAAAAAATTTACTTGCTCCAGGTACTACATTTTATTGGTACAGAAATCGTGAGGCTGAATTTGTCGATTACTTCGCCGCAGCTGGTTCACTTGTGTATTGCCAAAACGTATCAGAGTTGGTTATTCACCTTGGTGCTCCTGAATATAATCCTGCCGAGTGGAGACTTTTTATAGACTCTTCGAAGAGAAGCCTTAAAGCTGTTTTACTTCACAATGGCAATTTATATGCATCTGTTCCTGTTGGTCATTCTACTCAGCTAAAAGAAAATTACGAAAATCTTGAAGAACTGCTTTTGAGAATAAATTATAAGGAACACAACTGGATCTTATACGGTGACCTTAAAATTTTAGCATTGCTTTTAGGTCAACAATCCGGATATACAAAATACCCATGTTTTCTATGTGAGTGGGACAGCAGAGCAAGAGATGACCACTGGACCAAAAAAAACTGTCCACCAAGAAAAAATTTAACACCTGGCTCCAAAAACGTAATTCGGGAAAGCCTAGTTGACCCCAAAAAAAATTTATTACTCCCCCTACATATAAAATTGGGACTGATGAACCAATTTGTCAAAGCTGTAGACAAAAATGGTGGCTGTTTTAAGTACTTGTGTGAAAAATTTCCGGGTCTTTCAGATGCTAAACTAAAAGAAGGCGTCTTTGTTGGGCCACAAATAAGAAGGTTGATGAAAAGTAATGAAATTGAGATGGATATGCAGGAAGATGAAAAAGAAGCATGGACAGCTTTTAAAGAAGTTATAAATAAGTTTCTAGGAAACTACAAAGACCCGGAATTAAAAAGTATTGTTGAAAACATGTTGGACAAATTTAAAAAGTTAGGCTGTAACATGAGCATTAAAGTTCATTTTCTACATGCTCATCTGGACTATTTTCCGGATAACCTTGGCGATGTAAGTGAAGAGCAAGGGGAGCGCTTCCACCAAGACATAAAAGGGATGGAACGGCGATACCAGGGGCGTTGGGATGTTCGAATGATGGCCGACCATTGCTGGATGCTTAAAAGGGACCGTCCTACCGCAGAATATGCAAGAAAAACAAGTAAAAGAAGCTTTTCTGGAAAAAGAGAAAGATTTTCCAAGAAAATAAAGGATTAATGTATGTTAGTTTTTTACTACTTCCGCGGTTTTATTATTTGTTTTGTTGGTTTATTATTTTTCTTGTTTTTTCTAAATACATATAAATATTTTTACTTTTTGTATTGTTTTACCATTTTGTTTAGAACCCTTACGTGATAGAAAAAAACTGAAAACAGATTTGAAATCAGCACCACTGAAATACTCAATTTCAGTTGAAAAATTCAATTCACATTTTACAATGTATTTAAACGCAGGCCTGTGAATGGACGAGATATCTAAACCTGTTCTTGCGAAAACACAACGCTTTGTCTACCAATATTCTAGCATTTTTTTATACCTTCTGTCCATTTGGACAGATATATGAAGATTTTTCGAAAACACATTTTTTGAAAGCACGTTTTTTTTGAAAATATATTTTCTTGAAAACATCACTTTTCGATAATACGGCTATTCGAAAACTAGGGATGTTTTTAATTTTTTTTTTCGGAAACAAACTTTTTTTTAATCACTTTTCGAAACTACATTTTTTTAAGAAAACATGTTTTTAGAAAGTACATTTTTTAAACATTGTTCCGAAAAAGACTTCCAATAATCATATTAAAAAAAAATTGTAAGTAATTTACTACCGAGTAACATAGCAGATACAAGGAAACGTAAACCTGACTGAACACAGAAACGTTTCGTTCAGATTAGTTCAGGATCTTTTGTCATTTTTTCATTGACATTTTCTAAGCCATCAGTAGGGTTCAGTATTTAAATTTAGAAAAACTAAGTTTTCTAAAAAATATATTTTGAAGATTCTTTTTAAAAAGAAAATCGAAAAAATTTTGTAGATCACTTGCCGAAAAAGCATCTTTCAAAGTAGGTTTTTTTTTCGAAAAAAATGTTTGTTAAAACAAAGAACAGTTGGTCATCTTAGCTTACACGCGACAGGACAAATTGTGTGATTAATATAAAAGTGTAAATATTGTTTTATTTTTTTATTTATGCCTTCTGCTCATTTGGGGGATATACGAGTACTTACGAAAGTACAATTTTTCTAAAACCAATTTTTCATTTTTTTAAAGCACTTTTCAAAAATACATTTTTTAGAAAACATATTTTTCGAAATTAAATTTGTTCGGATAATAATTGTTTCAAGTAACGGCTTTTTAAAAAAGTAATTGACGATAAAGTAACATACCAAACCTAAGGAAATCTGATCAAACCCAAAAAAGTTTCGTTTGGGTTTGTTCAGGATCTTTTTTCGTCTAGGAACATTTTCCAAGCTACTAGAGTTCAAAATCTAATTTTCTAAATACTGTTTTCATAAACATATATTTTCGGAAAATGTACCTATTTTGTAAAAATTATTTTTTAAAGACATTTTTAAAAAAATGTACTTTCAAAATATGTGTTTTCGAGAAAATATTTTTGAAAAGCTGTTTTCCGCAAAATTTCCTTTCAAAAGAGATTATTTTATCTAAGATATCCCACGTAGAATTCAAGCCTAAGTACTAACGTACCGTGGGCGTCTGAATAGATGTTTTTGAAAGTTATATAAAGACAGAACTGCAAACCTCTATGGAAATTTTTAAATAATACTACTTTGAAAACCTACATAAGAACAGAAGTTTAAAGCTTACCTGGTAAAGCATTCGCCGCCTACACTTATTAAATCACTTACTTAACAAGGAAGCTAGCGAAAGATTAAACGCCTATGCGTTAACGACGTAGTAAAACTGCGGTTTGACCATCGCCAAAAAATTTACAGAGGGCAAATGGCTGCTTTTTAAATTGTAATAAATTATACCGAAAACTAGACAATTTGTTCTTCAAAATAATATTTTTAGGTTTATAATGACGCCCTTAAACGATTTATGCAATAAAAGAACATGCATAATATTCCTTATTGCAGGCCATATGTCTGTTTGCCAATGGCATTTAGAAAAATACATGATTAAGAAAAAATCGCTTTTATTTTGTCATTATCTGGTGGCGAAAGGGTGTGCAGCTGGCTGTTCAGAAATAAAGGGTAGTTTTCTATTAACTAGGTTTATTTTTTAAAATGATAACAAATTTTTACATAATCTTACTTGTACTGAAAAATGATGAACATTTAAAGAAGAAAACACCTTGTCCCCAATACATAAATACTGTGAAAAGTATTTTGTTTACTGCTCAATTACGCCTAAATGGCTAGATATATTGAGCCTAAGATTTGCATAGGGGCTCTATAGTTTCATAGGCTATATTTTTATTCAGATGAGTAACATACAGTGTCACAAAAATGGGTCCCTTTAAAATTCTCACTCTTAAACGGCTTAACGCATTTAGCATTTGCTTAGGGGTTCCTATTATGACTTAAAAATGGATTATTTTATCGGGATAAGTAGTATACAGCGTGTTGCAGAAAGATGAACCCAGGAAGATGCTTTTGTAGTAAATACTGAACATATCTGATACATTCGTCCATTGGTATAAATACATCAGACTTCTTTGGGTGTTTGCTTGGGTTTATATTTGTAAGCCTCGATCGCGCAGTAAACGACTCATAATCGGATTTTTACAAGTTTTCTTAGATTTGTTAAGGTAGCTGGCGGTCTTGGTTAAAATAGAGGCTATATCAATGTTGACCCAAAACTTCTAGCGCATAGGACATATAACATATACGCAGTGACATATGCTTCGATTTCTGTTAACTATACAAAAATAGTGTCGGTTACTTCAGAGAATGTCACCGAGATGGTTTGTTATAGACGCACGGGTGATTATAATAATACATACATGGCTTAAACGCGAGCAAGGCTGCAGGTACCCGCTAGTGTAATATCAATGGCACTGACTAATAACCCGCTAATACTCACGAAATATGAAATTACCAGAATCCAGTATTATTTATCTTCCAAAACATCTTTAATTAATCAAACAGGATCATAAAATAGAATTCCGATACAACAAAAATAAAAAATCTATGTCTAAATCTCGAAACAAAATAACCAGATTAATTTGTTCTAGAAAATTTACTTCCAGAATCATTTTAATTTGTAATTATTAAAGTGTAATTATTTTTGTCACAACATTTGTAAGCTTAGCTTTTGTTAGATTATGCGATTTTGACTAATTTACTTAGCTTAGCGCTTGAAATTTATCAAAACTTTGATTACTTAGTAAATTGTGGCTAAATAATTACATGGTTCAAGTAATCTTAATGTTTTTTTATATTAATAATCACACAAAGTACAGCAGTAATTTAGATGATTTATTAAATCTCGAAACAAAATACCCACATTAATTTGTTCTAGAAAATTTACCTCCATAATAATTTCAAGTTGTAATTATTAAGGTGTAATTATTTTTGTCACAACCTTTATCAGATTAGTTTTCGTTAGATTAGGCAATTTTGACTAATTTGTCTAGCTTGGCGCTTAAATTTTCTCAAAACTATGATTACTTAGTAAATTATGGCTGAACGTTTACATGATTTAAGTTATCTTATTGTTTTTTTTATTTAATAATCACACAAAGTACAGCAGTAATTTAGCTGATTATTAAAACAGACTGTTTCTTAGTAAAAGACTGAATTGATCTTTTAATATACTGGACAAAGAACCATTTCAGCAGTTCTGAAAGACTAAAAATCATATTAAATCCGCACTACCCGATAAAAAAAACTGTGGTTAACCGTAGACGAGACAACAGATTCTAAAAAACATTCTGTTGCCAATGTTATAGTACACACATTAAATCAGCTTGGACCGTCACCTATAATCTCTATATTGTGACAAAACGAGTACGTTTATTAAAATATTAGGGCTAACTTTTGAGACTAACATATATTTTAAGAAAAGCCATAAAATTAAGGGTAAAAGGTTTACTTTGAAATAATTTTGGGTCTACATTACATTTTAATTTACGAGGGCCACATTTTTGCTTCAGATCATTTTAGGGAGATTAGTTGAAATCTCTTTCTCAAGAATTTGACCCATATGTTTGTCATTACAGATATCATACAATTTACGTGAAAGACAGTAATACGAGCAATTTACTAATTGTCGCGAGATAACGAATATTCTTCTTTATAGAAAAGGATGGAGTGACAATACGGATATAAGTAACTGCTAGATTTATACAAATTCGAAGTCTATATGTAAAGGCTTTTTTGGATGTGATTTTTTACCTTTGGAAAGTGACCATAAAGGATGTTTTGGATCACGTATTCAAAGTGCCTTAGCGTAAATTAGTACTGTGTGTTTAACCTTTATATAATGGATAAACCATCCATTAAACCAAGAACAATTTATCTAATTTCGTTTTGTATAAAATTCGGCTTTATTCCGAGTCTGTAACAGGCGAAGGGCTAAAAGAGACTTTAAGTCTAGGTAGTACTGGGGAAAGAGATAAGGGTCAGTCTCCAGCTGGGCTTTCAAGGAGACAGTCGAAATAAGTTTCTAATCCGGGTTTCGAGGGTGTGCTTAGACGGATCGTAGGCCGTACCGAAGGTGGCGACGCCACCGTCGCCCATTGTGTTTGAACTTAATTATTATGTAGTCAGGGGACTTATGTATCTTAAAGGGGTTGACTGTTGTAAGGGTAAATTTTTAACGTTATTTTTATAAGTAATTGGGGAATTGATAGATTGCAAAGCAATGATATTTTCTTTAATATATTTTTGTTTCGAGTTCTATTATATGAGTAAACGCTTGTCCATATCATTGATCAGTTCAGTATTTAACATTCGTTAAATTGTTCTTTGTTATTTTATATCTTTATATTTTTTTGTCCATTTGTTATACCATTATTCGTACAGCATATTTTCATTTATTCCGATAATATATATGTTATTGTTATACAAAGACAAGGGTTTTATTTAATGGCAAGATAGACATATTAAACTTAAGTTCAAACTTCGTTGACCCGTCGGTGTCAAGAGGGAGACGGTGCGACATGAGAGATCTATAGATGGCGACCACTTCCAGAACTTCGATCTTTAAATGGCGACAACTTGTCTCTTCTAGATCGGCTAAAAGATTTAGGTCTGAATATCATAGGGTATTGTACTAATATTCACTAACTTTAACTTCCTTTCATATGAATATCGCTGTGACCACCAAGACGTCTTTGTCAAATATGTAGTTTATTCTAGATAATTTACAAGAACCCAAAATGTGGTAAAATGTTACAGTTTGATATGGCTTAATCTGGCATAGATAAAAAATGATTCAATAGACGATTAGAAAAGGGCACTGCCGAAGTAGTAAAGAACCTGCTATTAGCCATTATACTGCAACAATTTCAACTGTTACCACAACAGGTATTAATGTTTGTTAGTGATAACCCAAGCTTCTTGCGGGTCGTTTCCTCAAAAATGTTTGTGATAACTTACTAGTCTTACTACATGTTACGTGTATACTTCATGCGCTACATCTTGAAGCAGAAACACCTCGAAATTGTTATCCAGATGTAGATAGATTAATAGCTCAGACAAAAGCCGGTTCTGCAAATCCCCGAAACGTATTAGGGAACTTCATCGGCAGTGTCCTGGTATTCCAGAACATTCCACAGCCGATTATTACACGATGGGGAACATGGTTAGAAGCAGCTTTTTATTATTTTAAACATTTACAGAAAATCCAACCAGCAATTTTAAACTTCGATGCTATAGAATCCGCTACCATTGTAAGAGTCAAATAAAGTTTCAAGACGGTCAAACTGAAGCAGATTTACAAAAGATCTGTATTAATTTTGGAGCACTAGCGGATGCCATACAAAAGTTACAAAGGACTGTGTTATCGTCAGAGAAATCATTGCAGATCATGTATTTGGCTTACAAGCAGCGTTACAGCATTCAACTGACGAAAAAAGTCAGACAAGATTAACAGCCTGTTAACGAAAAATCCCAATTTCACCAAGTTACGACAGATTTATAGTCATTGTGGTCCTACCGATCCATTACGTAATTTCAGAGACCATTTTAATTACGCCCCTATTACGTTATTAGATGTGGAACAGCCCTTTTCGTTGTATAAACATATTTTTTCTTCCCTACGTACATCGCTTTCGGAAACTACCGTGGAGACATTTTCAATGCTGCACATGCCTTGTTGTTTCTATTTTCCTAACTTTTACAATTACTAATATATAAAATACCGACCGTAAAAATAACCCTTCAAAAAAAAAGGATTTTTCGAATCTATTCAGGCATCAGGGCTTTAGGAATACCGAATCGTAAACCTTTATTGTCGCCTACGCTTTTTATTTGCCTCAACAACTTCGAAATATTGTGCTCTTAAGTCCTATCGTGCTTACGGTGATACTGCATTACTTTGCCCTTCCTTAAAAAAACAGTTTCCATCTATCTTATAGAATTTCTGTGAAATTTTATTTAGGGGGCTTATAAATTTTCTTAAGGTGAAAAGCTTAAAACCCGATAAATTATAAGAGGCCCTAAAATTCCCGATTTAAACCTGAAAGCGAAATATAAAGAGGTAAAGTTATAAAAGAGTTTTTTTTTAAACCGCTTATTTTGTTAAAGGTAAAGACCCGTTAACATTAATATGGTATCAGTTCCCCTGTTTTAATTTGCTCCTTCTTCGTACAGTCGCCTTCTTCGCACCGTCAAAAAGTTGATCTGTTTAGATCAGGGATGTCTAAAACACACATTTTATTGCGGTCCGCCACCCTTGCCTACTATTCATTTGCCCAAATTAACTTATTCTCCCTTCTACAATCAACAAATTTCGACTGGTTTTCACTCTCAAGAGATTTGGATATTGTTCCTGATAGATTTTTGGTCGCTGATTACAAATCTGGCTGTAGAATGTTCGTATCACATCAAGTTTTTGAGAAAGATGAAGAAGAAGTTTTTGATAACGATCTCTTATAACTTTCGAATGATACGTGCTAGAGAGATCTACTATAGCTTAAATTGAAGGGCAAGACTCTTGCGACCAGATTATCCAACGCTAGACCGGTTTAATGTGACAACAAAAAGTTTTGAAGTGACAAGTGTAAGAATAAGATAACTAAGTTTTATACTATAATTTTTTAGAGATTTTTCGCAACTTTATAAAGAAAAGTGCTATTCTAGTATGTACTTTTCACAACCCAAGCAAACCCAAACAGAACTAAATCCATTTTAACATATTCCATGATAAAAATCATTTGGAAACCAAGCAAATTCCTGAAATATTAAAATAATAAATCTTAGATTGAATTTTTCCAAACCCAGACCAAAAAATAGTGAATTATAGATGTTTTAAATTAATTTCCACAATTTTAACTTGGATCTGTAAAATCCAGATTTTCTCAAATGATGTTGGAGCAAAATATCGATATCAAAATATTAATTTTCAACTACTCGGTATTATCACTTTTCAATAAGCATGCTCCACTTAAGCAATCTAAAGTAACAAAACCTAGAGCTCATTGGTTGAGTGATGAGAGAATGAAAAGGTTGCGTGCAAATGCATTAAACAACTTATAAAAGAACACGTCTGGAGAATGATTGGAATAAGTATAAACAGTTTCGTAATCATACCTTATCTAAGACGGGCCAAAAGGAATTATCTACAAAATATTTGCACGAAAATATCTCTACAAAAACTTGTAAAACGTTAAGAAAACTTATTGTTCGCTCAAATTTCTACTTCCCTTCAGAACGTGTCTAACAAATATAACAACAAACGTTTATAGCCTAAATAATACGTTCTCGTTCTGAACTGAAGAAGAAGAGCATGATATTCTACATAGTATAAAAACTGAGGCATACGGTAGTGATAATGTTTCAAGCAAAATGTTTAAATTATGCAGCCCTCTTATACGTATATACTCGTATTTTACATATCATTAACTGATATTTAAATATCGAAGTTCGTTGTTGAGTAAGCAGAGACATGCTTCATAGCACGGTTGTGAGCTGGGTGTTATGGTGGGGTGAGGGATGCTGCCAGGAGCGACTTTAGTAGATGCCGTGGAATCAATATATTGAATTATTACTCATGAAAGGTAACATAGGTAAAAGGTATAGGTGAATAAAAAATAAAACAGTCAAGTTCCGAAATTTTTATTTTTAAGAAAAATACGTTATTGTCTTTGTCATTGCATAATACAGAATTAAAAAAAAACATATAAAACAAAGAACCCAAAAATTATAAATTTAAACTAAATGAGAGACGTGTCCACCTTGTATTTCCAAGCATGTGCTAATTCTTCTTTTTACAGCATCAAAAACATTGGCGAGCACTTGGGGGGAGTTGTTAATCTCCTGAAATTTATTTGTAATTCTAGCCCGTAAGTCTTCTAAATGTTCACAAGGAGGTTTGACAACCGAGTTTTTAACGTGTGGCCATAAAAAAGTAGCACGGCGTGATATCACAGGACCGTGGTGGCCACCTAACAGGCATATTTCGACTAAATATTCGAAAAATTCTTCCAAAAAATGTAATTTATCAAGTCACGTGAATTGGTGCGCCGTTCTGCTGGAAGTAGCCTTGTCGCATCTCTTCATCGTCTAATGCGTCTACAAAATTTTCTAAAATTTCATTACGGTATCCCGCCGAATTGAGAATCCGTTCAAAAAAAATCGGTCCAATTAACCTCCTTTTCGATATGACCGCCCACACGCCAACTTTCTGTGAATGCAGAGGCTTCTCTATAAAGAAATGTGGATTTTCAGAACTCCATATTCTCATTTGTTGAGAACCAGAGAGGTAAAAATTGCATTCGTTGCGGCTTGTTGTTTGGTAACAATTCTTGGATGAGCTTAGACTCTTAGACGATAAGCGTGCATCTGTAGGTCATTTCAGAATTGTATTGCGGGTTCCGTAGGATACATTTACTCGCTGGCTTAAATGCCGCATAGGGGTTTGTGGGTGTTCATTAACAATTTTCCTCAATTCTTCTTCTTTTTGTATAGTGCGGACTTTGGATCTCCCACTGCCTTCCTTTCTATTCACACTTCCTGTTTCTGTAAACAATGCCACAGATCTAGACAAAACATGGTGAAAACTCTGTTTGAAAATCCTGAATGACGTCCCGTGTTGAATAAACCCACTGGCCCTCACCCTTCTACCATTTCTAAAGTAATTTTTTATCATAAAAGCTTTTTGTTCTGCCGTGATTACCGTATTTAATTTTCTAACTGAAACAAATCAAACCCAAGCAAACCACTTTTGGCCAGTGAAAATATCGTAATTAGGAAGTTTCCATTTTTTTCATTTTCTCTTAATAAATAGTCCTAAAAATGTAAAAACATATGTATTTTTTGTTTTTAATTATCTGTAGAAATAAAAAAGTTATCGTCCTTCAAAGTCTGATATGCTACGCTCACATTGGCTGAGGCTCGATGACGTCAATCGCCGCCACGCCGTCAACAGCGGAATAGGCGCCCGTTTAATCTTTAGTGTTATTCTTACCGGACAGGATACAATGCATGAAAGTAAACACGCGAAAGCAGCAGCGGGCCGCTAGCCCGGCGACCATGGGGCGACAGAGTTCTGCATTTTGACCTCACGGCCGATAAAAGCCGCGCGCGAAGTTATTAAATAAGAAATTGAATAAGTTCGTCAATTTTGAAGATATCGAGATAATTTTTTTTTGTTTGACAAGTTAAGTGAAAGACCATTAAATTATATTGAAGTTACTCGATATTTCTGACATAGGAAACTTCCTAATTAAGGTTATTAGAAATTATGCCCGAAATGAAAATGCCCGAAAGAGGAAAACACCACTTGTACCTACCTTCTAATTTATTTGTACAAATCAATTGACGCCAATAACGTATGTTTTTAAACATTATATCCAACAGACATTTAGGTATTGCAAAAACTACTTAACAAAATTTCATTTATCAGTGTAATATCCCAGTTATATTCTTTTCAGATAAAAATGGTCGACGATTTCGTTAATAGCGTCAATTCCAGCTTAAAGCATCGACAAGACAAAGAAAGATTAAAAGGGATTATTGCCAGGATAGAAAGCTATGACATAGTGGTAAGTTTTTCGATGTAATTCCCTTCTTTTTTGATTTAGATCCATAAAATCCGAGGAAGCTTTTAACTTTAGACAATTTTTCGAGCAGGGAATTGTCGCCTTAGAATGTGTTTAAGAAAAAGCCTTTTCAGATGAATAAGTAAAATAAATCCTAAAGAAAGAATATTAAGATTGGGTAAGCTCGGGAATATTCTTTTGCATTTTTATTTATAAGGGTTGTATAAACGTAACGCTGGGGACACCGAGGTTTTTTATTTTTGTTTTCTTTCTGCGGTTTTGGCAATATTTGTTATTTATTGTGTAAACAAAAAGTATTCTTTTAAAATGAGCCTTAAAAGAAGTTACATTTATTTAATGAGTGGTGAGTATAGCTATTTAGTTAATTAGCTTTAGAAAATCGTGTCTGAAAAGCTCTTTTATGTATCCTAGATTCAAAACTAATCTAAAAAAAATTTGTATGCCCGGGCAAAAAAATAAAATTAAACATATTTTCCTAATTTTGACATATTTTCAAAACCGATGACAGTTTTGAAATATCTTACTTTTCGTAACTAGAGAAACGTCTCTCGGATTCTATGCTTGTGGGTTGAATGGTTAGACAAAGGCTTTTTGAAGATTATGTCCGCGACTGCCAGAATTTGCAAATAAATAATTTCCTGAGTAAGGATTGCGGACATCCAGGTCTTATTATTGGTTTGCTTTTGTATGGCTCTGAATATTTTAGTAAGGCTTTTTGCAGTTTGACGTTGAATGGTTCATTCTCTTCTGCTCTCAGAATTTCTGCCATAGGAATGTCATCTTCGTCGCTGATTTCTGTGTCACTTTCTTTGTCGGTGTCTAGCCTGATTAAAGGTGTTTCCAATTTAGATTTATTGAGGGAAATATTTGATGTTTTGACGCACTCATCTTGTTCAGAGGTTAGAATGTCGGGATTTTTGAGATATCAAAGAATGTCAGAATAAAGGGTTCTGCGTTACTTAATCCTTGTCCCCAATGACTGTTGTACTTAGTTCCGTACTGAGTGGTGTTTTAATTCTGGATAATTCCTTCAACATGAACTTTAAGGCCGCATCTGCTTTACATAAATCCATATCGCGACGGCATAGGGCTTCAACTGTAATTTTTATTGGTGGGAGAACTTCTACAACGCCTTTGAGAACCTCACTTTCTGAATCCTAATTGGTCTTATGTTTAGATAAATAAGATCTTTTATGAAATTCTCTAATAGTGTAAAAAGCTCGAGCATGTCAAGTAAGCTGCTGCATCTCGTTTTACAATATGATATAACTTTTAGCTCTTTCCCATGATCATTTTTGCTATACCTTTGTAGTATATCATTTTTAGTTGACAATTTTCTAAATATTCATACAATTTGTCCAACTCTAGACACCAATACACATAGGTCATGATTATTGGTAATGATTACCTTCAAAGAGTCACTCTGTTCCTAAACTTCCACCCCATATATACGTGTCGCTAAAGAACATTTCGAAATTATTCCCGAAAATATTAATCGATACCGAGATTTTCGAGTCCGGTTTATACTCCGGGATCCCGAAAACCCGGGATTTCGGGATTGACACCCCTACTAAGTACTTACCTACCTACTAGATAAGATAACAATTTCTTCGTCTACTTCTGCCTACTTAGATGTTTTGATACAATAATTAAAATTAATAATTTTATTTGCATATTTTTGTCAAAATTAGAAAAAATCGTTAGGAAATGTAATTTTGTTTATAACCAGTATAATTTGAGGGATCTCGCTTCGCTCGTCCCTCAAACATTTTTTTATCTTCTTACAACCCACGGAGGCAGCAAGCCTAAGTACTAAGGTACCGTGGCGTGGGTTGTATTTCACGCAACCGACTCACACACCCAGTGCTGGAAACGTCTCTAAGGATTTCACCAGCCCTTTAAGAGGGTGTGTGAGGTGGTACCTCCTCGGTCGAGGAAGAATTCCTCTACTACCTTCATTCGACACGCATTGACCATGCACACACTTTATTCATACTGACAATCGCAAATAGTGTTGTAAGAATCCGGATTAAAATATCCGTTGATTCCGAATATCAAGATATTCGGATTAATCCGAATATCTCATACGGAATCGGGTATTACTGATTTAGACAGAACCGCTTTACAGGCCGTCGAATTCGGATTAATTGTCAATCCGCGTATACCGCCAAGTTCCGAGCGACCCGTCGCCCATCGCGATGGCCAACCGGGTTTCGTATCATTTATTCCGTGCGTGATTCGGATGATTTTAATCCGAAACGTAAGCAGTACACGGGTCAGATACCGCAAAGTTCCGAGCGATCCGTGAACCGGGCCAACACCTTCGTATTTCGTATCTTTTATTCGGGTGTGATTCGGATGATTTTGATATTCGGAACGTAAATAATTGTCAGACGACCCGATGTCATGCTTTCGTTTTCTTACATTGTAGGTATATTTGCCGATCGATGTAACGCTAGGACAACTCACATATTTTTATTAGAAAATGGAAACCAGTGGCATATCAATAGTGGATGTGCCATAATAATTAACAATAATTATATTTAAAAATTTATGTATATTATTTCATATGATAATTGAAAACTCTTTAATAATAATAATACTATTTGTGGGTATTGCTAGTTTATTATCAGCTCGTAAAACACAGTTTTATCTTAAAATATACTTAAATATGCTTTTTTAATAGGTTTTAGATTAAACTAAAAAAATACATAATGTAATAATGTAGTGTATAATAAAAAATATAATAATCCAAAATATTTATTCTGAAATAACAAGTCATAAAAAAATATAAAACAAAACAACAAATGTGGGTTTGTTAAACGTACCTAGGTAAATCTAAAAAAAATGTTTCTTTGGTAAATAAAAAATAATTTAAATAATAGTACTTTATGAATTCGGATACGATGATACGGATTAAATCGCCGTGCCGTGCCGGGTCGCTTCGCCGGACACCCATGCAAACAGGTTTTTACTGTCGATCGAATTATAGGTATAGGGTTTTCGTGGATCTTTAAATTTTAATCCGGAATCGGATGATTAATCCGAATATTACTTTCATCCGATTCCGTATGTTCCGAATATCAAAATCATCCGAATATTTACATCACTAATCGCAAACACCCAGACCTGTACTTTTTTGTTTTATGGTACAGCACCGGAATCGAACCAGGTACGGCGCCACGATCGAGTGAGCCTGCTTCGCATCTCAGCGCAGCGACATACATACTAGATTCAGGAACGGAGCAGCAGCCGAAGTCCGTCCTCGGTCTACTTCGGTTAGCTTCGTCGGGCTGCTTGCGTGGGCCAGGGTTGTCAGATTTCGGTTATTTCTCCCGATCCCATGAATCAAGTACCAAATCTCACGATTTTTACCTTTATAGAAATATCAATCAGCGAATCTCACGACATTGATCTTTGCAAATTGCAATTTGATTGCAATTGAGGTTTGAAACTCTGTTTCTATTTTCACATTGCACTTTCTCAATATACGTAGTTCAAATAGTTCCAATATAATCCAAATGAAATCCAAAATCTGAATAACGAATGGCGAATGTCAAGTCAAGATCCCACTAAACAATTTTGATAACGATACCTTGTTGTTTTGGGAAAAAATTCATTAGTAAAAATCTCGGATGACTCTCTAAAATTTGCGGGTCGTTAGATTTGTTTTTCAGATTTTTTGCTTACCACACTCGAAAGCAGCAGTAGAGAGAACATCTTTTCAATTTTTTTAATAAAAACTCAACTAGGCAACAAACCTAAAGTGAAAACAATAGAAGGCATTTTATATATCAAAAGTTTGTCAAGAGACAAAAATTGCTACGATTTTTGTATCACAAATAATACGATTAAAAAGTTAGGTTGTGGTCACGTATTTTATTCAGATAAAAATAAGATGGAAACTCCAGATGAATAACTTCTTTCTTTTTCTTTGTTTTGTGTTAGTTTTACACTTTTATTTATAAAAAAATATATTTCGTTTTTTATAGCACAAAGTGATAGATATTTGTTTAAGTTTGTAAATTTGTTTACTAATATTTTGATATCGTAAAATTTTTTTCAGTTTTATTAAAATAAATGATAGTAGAATAAGATTATTTAATCCTATTATTTTTACTTCCGGTGCAATCATTACAGGCTCGCGATTTATCACGAATTTCGGCGGTTAAGTCGCAAGTCGCAAGCACTCTCAAGTTTTTTTTTAATGACTTCTGGCAACACTGCAGGTAGCGTCAGCGCGTCTCCCTAAAGCAGTGTTGCCACGACACGGCAAGTGCCGTGTTTTTACGGCTTTTCAAACCGAAGGTAGGTACGGCCAGGAGCTTACTGTACTGCCGCGCATATAGAAACACGACTTTTTCGTTTAAAAACTCCAAACGCATACTTGGCCATTTATGCACGACAAAGGCTAAATATGAAGGTAAAAAAATGAGAAGCATTTTAAAAAATGGAGGGATTTGTTCATTCAGAATTGTTAATATATTTTAATTTTAAGGAAAGCTGTCAACAGTTTCATGAATATGCTAAAAATGACAAAGGTATTTTAACTGCCGCTGAGTGGAACAAAAATACGTGTTTAAATTCAAACCGTGAATAAAAAATCTCTTCCTTTGCCACGGCTTTTATTTCCTGTCGGTTGGCAACACTGCGCTAAATGCTATAGCGTGTTGGCGTGGCTGGTGCTCGTGTCTCGTGTCGTTTTTAGTATCATTCTGGAATTAGTAAAGGGTGTATCGAAGGCATGTCTCAATTTGGCGTCACGAAAAAACCGTGTCGCCGTATTTCCACGTAAACATAATATTTACTGTGTTGAATCTAGACTGTAAAAGGGTTCTTGGCGGTATGTCGGCCTTTTCGCTGATGGAAATCTGCTAGCAACCTTTATTTCGCTTTGCGATTGCCGGATCCACACAGCTGGCTTTCACAGTTTTAATTTACGCGGGTAACATCCATATCTTTATGAAAAATATTTTTTAAGTTTTCGACCTATTACCATAAGTATTTCTACATGGACATCGGCGTATTAAACTAAAAATTTACTAAATCTTTCATAAATATGTGTTCTATGTGAACTGATATACCTACCACCATACACAAATATTAAGACCCGTCCTGTAACCTTTTAACTGCGCATGCGTTCCTGTGGCACTGCGCGCGTCCGTAAAGGAGTCATTCTTGGTTCAAGCAATATTAGTCCGTTTTAATCTGTATGTCGCTGGGCGCTACCCACCCAGCCATCTCCGGTCGATATTATACTAGTCGAGCAAAATAAAGCATTTGCCAACTGGTTACATAAATAGCTAATATTGAGAACCAAATTATGATTTTCCAAATTTCAGTTAATTTATGCTGTTTAATGTACTGTTTTCATGTTCTGCAATCGTCTGTATACCAAAGAGTGTCCAATATTGCGACGCGACGTATGGCTTTCAAGGGTGCACCGTCAGCCAAGATTTTTTTCTACCTACCTTTTCTACATATATTTTTGGGTAAATACACGATTCCCCCCACCGGCACCAATTTTTTAATTTAGCCCCTCCCAAGCCAAAATCCTCTTTGCGCCTATGGTGGCTTTAAATGCATCACAAGTGTCAGTTCTAAATAATAATGTAATTCAGTGTTATTAATTTTCAGTAATAAATAATGAAAATTTTATTTTGCATTAAGCTAAATTTAGTAGTTTAGCAATAAAAATAAATTATAATTTTAATTGTTATTGATATGGTTACTTGAAGTAAGTCATTCACTAATTTTAAAATACGAAACCAGCCGCTGGGCCACTCTGTCTATTATTTCTGTTAATTTTTGTGATTCTATATTTTCACGCTCTTTTGATCTCGAAAATCCTCTTATGGAGCGAGTCCCACTTCTGATGTTAAAAGGAAAGGAGAAAAATATAGGCCAAAAATACATTCTTCAAAGTATACAGTTAATAAATTTTATAGCTAACGCATAGCGTAAGAAAACTAATACTAATTTTGTTCATTTCGGTGTTTACACTACCTACTTAAATTTAGGTGATTATAGTTTAATATAAGGGGCCAAAATAACGCCCTCATAGGACATATTGCTATAGGTTTTGCTCTTTTTTATTTATAGGTAAACTCCCTATCTTTTGTCCACGCCAATTTAAATGCGTCGAATAAAGTCCGCTTTTTGGTATGTCAACCTTATTTGTCATTCTCGACTTGCCTAAAAGGCAGGGGTGGATATAGAATTTTTAAAGTTATATATCTGTGTTGCTACTTACGGAGCCCATGCCAAGATCAGGGGTTTTACTAGTGAGCCTACTAGGAATGCTTCGGAAAAAAAAATTGTAATTTGCGAAAAAAAAGTTGAATTTAGCTTCCTATAAATGTCTCTATTCTCATGGAAATTTTCAGAATTTGATCTAACTCAATGTTGGTATATTTTTCATCATTATAAATAAAACATAACTCATTTGAACATAAGAAAATAACAATTTTCCGATTGATAAAAAACTTTTCTTAAGTCGTCTGATAAAATAACTGCGAAGCGGCTTTTAAGCTCCGCGACACCCGCAAGTATTTAGTCACCTATTGACCGTCCCGTTGTCATAGCAACCGCCGTAAATAACATTGATAAAGTGCTTTTGCGGGATTAATTTTACTTGACTGTGAATGTGCCAACCTGAGCGAGACAATGCGCTCAGCCGGTTCAGCTAAGGCATTGTTTTTTGAAAATGCGTTCGGCGCACCACGTTTTATATTAACTATTTATTCTTTTTGTACCTACTGATTTTGATAAATTATGCATAAACATTATTTTGTTTTGTTAAATAACAACTGGAAAAACCATAAATTTTAAATGAAGCGGTGCGTCACCCGCGTACCCAACCGCCACTGAAAAATATACAACTTTGAAATTTCTATATCCTACCCTGCTAAAAGGTGAGAAGGCAAAAAATACATACGTTTAATTTAAGTCAAAGATAATTTCTCCATTTCGCAGGACTCCAAGGATGACGACATTGAGCGCATACTAAAAAGGGAGAAGTCATTTACGCAGCTCGACCTAACTCGACCCATGTTGGGCTGTCCGCCGGAAAGAAAGAGGCATTTGTTACTTGAGGGAGACTTGAAGCTTAAGGACAGCGGCGCTTCCAAGGTATGATTTAATATTTTAAGGGTGAGCTTTCGTACATTAGTACGGTAAAGCTCTTTTCAAGGTCTTTCGTTGACCTATTGCCTGCAATAAACTATTATCGACATCAGCTGTAATAAAACCCGGTAAATTTGCAAGAACTGTAAACAGAGCCGGTCCTAATAAAATTACAGGTAATAGTATATTACATAACAAGTGTTGAAAGTGACATTTTTCACACGAGTGGGAATGTTGCCTTACGAGGCGACAGCCGAGTGGGATAATCCCACGAGTGTGCGAAAATTACTTTCACACGAGTAATGTACAGGGTCTTTGATTATATTTACGTGGCTTCTGGAGCCGACATTTTTGAAGATAGAAAAAAATGTTTTATATAAAAATTGTAGTTTTTTTTCCATATTATCTTTTGAAATTATCAGTAAGAAAATATCGCATTAAAAAGATGGAAAAATATAGGCAACTTCAATTTTTTTAAATGGAACACCCTGTATATTATATCCTACAACGAAAGATCTTTTTTTTCTGATTTCAAATATATGTATGTTGATGATATTTGGGTGAACTATTTTTGAGATATTTTAGCTTAAACTATAAATAAATTGAAAAAAAAATTCATATTGGTATCAAGAAAGCCATGGATACAATAAAATTGTTATGTCTTATAAATTTATAGTTTAGTTATTTTCTACAATTTGATTGTTTCCATGGCTTTCTTGATACCAATATGAAATTTTTTTTCAATTTATTTATAGTTTAAGCTAAAATATCTCAAAAATGGTTCACCCAAATATCATCAACCTATATATATTTGAAATCAGAAAAAAAAGATCTTTCGTTGTAGAGCATAATATACAGGGTGTTCCATTTAAAAAAATTGAAGTTGCCTATATTTTTCCATCTTTTTAATGCGATATTTTCTTACTGATAATTTCAAAAGATAATATGGAAAAAAAACTACAATTTTTATATAAAACATTTTTTTCTATCTTCAAAAATAACGGCTCCAGAAGCCACGTAAATATAATCAAAGACCCTGTACAATATTTTTCCTACGACCACAAAAATATTTACAAAAAAAACCTCAATTTCTGTCTTTTAAAACCCTCACTTTCAACACTAATATTTTCATCAAGTGTGCTGAAAATAAAACAAATGAAATTGGCATCTATTTCAATGTCATGTTAACAAGTACTTTTCAACACGTGTGTTGTAAAGTACTTTTCAACACGCATGTGATATAAGGCACTTTCTCGCCAAGTTAACCGTGCTTTTTTTCTCACTTTCATAGGTGGTCGTAGGAAAAGATAATTTTAATATAATCAGTAAAAAGGGTATAATATCTATGTTTAGCCGCTAATTAATAATACATTCATACAATGCAAATACAATGCGCATATTAGGTACCTAATTATTTTTTCTTTCTCCAACCCAAATGTTTTGATAGAGTATATTTACGTAAATTTAGAGTATATATTTCACAGGGCGGTTCGAGTGTATTTCCATAGTGGAAATCTTATATTAAGATGGTAGTAAAGCTCGTTTCAAGCTCTTTCGTTGACCTATTGCCGGCAATAAACTATTATCGACACCAGCTGTAATAAAACCCGGTAAAGGGTCTGGCCGATTAACTATATGAAAAGTGCCCCAACGTCGTTTCCATGTTCTTACCTCGTAAATTATTGTTCTTTGACAGAAACATTTTTACACCAAATTTCAAACCCCTCCTCTCAGTAATGAGGGTGATATGGGGGTGGCAACCCTTAACTTAAAAATTCATTATCTTTAAAACTATTTGAGATATCTCAATGAAATTTTAACTGTGCATTTTTATTTATAAGGTTTATATAATGTAATTTTTTCAGATTTTTATCTCATTAATAAATGGTAAAAAACAAGATGTTTAATTTTTAGGGGTGGTTTATCATACTTACTCCCGGAGTGACACCAACTAAAAAAATTCAGTATAATCGTATATTCTCTAGTAATAACATAAAAAAATTACACAAAGCTCACATTATTCAAAAAAAAATCAATGTGTTATTCCCGATTCCTTCATTTGTACGAGTTATAATTACATTAATTCGCCAAAATATATGCTTCATTTTATATGTCACATTGATTGTTTTTTTTTTAACAATGTTCCACCTATTCGAGCTTCCACCTGTAACCAATACTGAGCTCTAAACCATTTTAGAGAATCATGAGATTAAATATGAATTATTTATTTTGTACAGTATTTATTGATTTGAGACTTCTCGCCGAATAAATTCTTCTAGTTTCCGTGTCTCATCTTATAACTCAATGTCAAGCTGTACCTATTTTTATGATATCCATCTCAAGAGGCAAAGGGTTAGACTATAGGGAATGTTATACATGTAATACCCAGCCTTATGTATTTTTCCATGGGCAACCAAAAACGAAGTAACGACAAATATTATACTCAGATAAAAAAAAATCGGTCAAGTGCAAGCTATACTTGCACAATTAATTTTCCGTGCCTTCAGCTCCCCACTTAACCTGAGCAAACCTCGGCCGCCCCATCTCCGCCCATATCCCACGCCCAAATGTTTTTTGTTTAAAAACTTTTTCTCTAAAAGCGATGGTTTAACAGTTATAAGGAAATAAACAATTAAATTGTTTATAACAATTGATCGCGCTAGAATTCTTCAATCCTGATAATTTTCGTTCAATCTACATCTCAATGTTTGTGATTTTTTCAGATTTTTCTAAGCTATCCTTCACGTGATACGGGTGGGGGACCAATTTTTAAGCGCTTTTCCCGAAAAATATTTTAAAAAATGCATAAAAAAATACGTCATAATATATATCGTTGAATTCGTGCTTCAGTAAACTTTCATTTGATACCTTACACGATGCCCTTGAAATTTTTTCCCATTGGCGAAATTAACACCCAGAATCAAAATTTAACTTTTTATACTTCACGTCTATAATAATTGGGCCACCACACTCTATCTCTGTGCTTTTCGAATTTTTACTTTGAATAGTTTCAGAGAAAAACGCCTGTGACAGACGGACGGATGGACGGCTGGACGGCCGGATTCCATAAGTGTTTCGTTTTACGGAACACTAAAAAGAAATTTAAAATTGAAGAGACCCTAAATCCACTAAAAATTTCGTATAATTGCGAAAAAGGTCTCTGAAAAGTCGTTTTTAAAGGTTTATCTACTGATTTTATGGCCTCGAAGCATAAAATTTACCACCTAATTCACACAGCTTAGTCCAGTATTTAAGTCTTTTAAAGACCGTATACTCCGTAGTCTGTTAATCCATCACAATTAGTGCTTTAAACAGGGCATTAGGAAAGTCTAAAAACAGCTTAGGTTCAGCTGGATTACAGCGGACTACGGTGCATATGGCACTTAGTTAATGTTGACAACTTTTGGTTGTAAAATTGTTTATTGCAGTGTATTATTATTAATCTATCATTCAATGTATTATGTTGTATTTGTTATCTCAGCGATTTGCTTGTTTTCTAGTAGCTATTTATAAAACAAATGGCGAAATGAGTGTGTTTTAAGCACGCGACGTAAAATTTAACGTATAACACTCAATTTTGCAACGAATTTCATACAAGATTTTTTGTGAAAGCGCTTTATACTATATATTTTTATGCTTTTATACAAGTAACTTAAGATAAAAAAAAACGTCCTCCAAGTGTGAAATCAGTCACGCATGTCTTGAATTATTACTCTTGAAAGGTAACATAGGTAAAAGGTATGGCAACAGCGAATGAAAAATAAAACTGTCAAGTTATGAAGTTTTTATTTTTAAGAAAATTACACTGTTGTCATTGTAATTGCATAATACAGAACTTAAAAAGAACATATACAACAAAGAAACTAAAAAATATAAATTTAAACTGAGATGTGTTCACCTTCTACTTCCAAACATGTTCTCATTTTTTTACAGCATTAACAACATCGGTGATCACTTGGGGGGAGTTGTTAATCTCCTGAAATTTATTTGTAATTCTAGCTCTTAAGTCTTCTAAATTTTTACAAGGGGTTTTAAATTTGATTTCTATACCGTATCCATTTAATTTTGAGAATGATGACAGAAACCCATTTTACAACGGAGAGATCAATTACGTCTCCCTCTCTCTCTCTCTCTCTCTCTCTCTCTCTCTCTCTCTCTCTCTCTCATGTTCTTTCTCTCTCATTTTTTTTCTCTCTCGTCTTCTTTCTCTCTCATACTCGTAAAATTTTTACAGCTGGTAGAAAGTTAGGTTATGTGAAAGATAAACATGACATATTATTTGAAGCCTGTCCCATAATATAAGTTGTTTCTGCAGTGTAAAAATATACTTAAAAAGTATATTATATAAAGTATTAGCAGCTTAAATTCCTGTGTTCTATGAATCTGGGACTGACTAACAACTATTGAAATATTACGCAAGGTACATATTTGTTCTCCTTTATATTACTTGGACCGGGCGTTATGGGATTGAGTAGGAACGCCGACCCGATATAAAGTTGAGAATAGTGGGCATTACAGATTTCTTTAGTTATTGAGAAAGTAGTGAAAATTGCGCCCTAGAAATGTTTGGTTTCAGATTAAAGCTGGAGTCACAGTGCCATTACAAAGTGTATCTATCCTTCTGGAACCAAGACTCAACATTTACAGTTAAAAATTGTGAAACTACTTGGTATATTCGATTAAACAATTTTTATCGCGTCTTTAACTTACACAAACATCACTGTTCGCAGGTAGGCTATATTATAGATCCATTTTCATTATATATCGGAGAATAGGGAATATTTTTTATAAATTGTTTATCTTAATAAAAACATTTACTCATTTTTGCCATTTTTTTCTTTATTTATTTAAGAACTTTTCCTCCGATCCTTTTATTGCAAATGATTGGTTAGAGGGAGTATTGTTACTTGGGTAGGAAACAATTTTAAGTAGTATAAAATAAGAAGGTTAATGTGGCCTATGCTGACACTCTTTTTGCTTAATAAAAACGAGATTTTTGCAAATGCTGTTTGTGTTCAGTAAAAACAAAGGTCTTTTGCTATAAACTCATAAAACTTACGTAAGTATTTTGTCAGGTTAGAAATGTATTTTTTATGACAATTCCGATTAAACTTTCACAGTAGACAACCAGAAATACTTGCACAAACAAAGCCGATTGTGATACAATATTTGATTATTCTTTTTTATTTTCAACATCGTTTTTATTTATCTTTTACTAATGTCCCTTTTGCTAACAAGGATAGAAAGAAGTCGGATTCCGTTGGGATTTTATCAGGAAAAAAAATTTTGCGATGACTAATCTTTCGATACTTCCACAAGCAAAGAAGGTACTATAAAAATTTGGACAAATTCTTTTTTATTTGTCTTTGTCTAATATACTTTCGCCAACACGAATAGAAAGAGATCTGATTCCTCAGAGATTATCAGGAAAGAAAAGATGAATATTGTGATCACTAAAATATGTTCTGGTGTAAACTATCCATGGAACTGACCAATAGGGTGAATTCTGGTTCAATTGTTTTTTTCTGTCATCATTCTCACATAAAATTGGATACAATATAGATCGAAACATTATCTTTTTAATCGTAGGTTATATGGTCTCAGCGTTTCCATGACAATTTACTTTTGGTTCGAGGTACTTTCGGTTCGAGGTGCTTTTGTAACGAAGTAGTCCCATATTATTTAAAAACAATCACGCAACTACACATACATAAAAACAGTTAGTTTAGCAGAACTTAAAAAAAAACTTTATTTAAAAACACGTAGATATTATCCAAATTAGCGAAAATTGATATTGACAGTGCAACTTGTGCAATTTGTCATAAGCACTGAATTTAGGAAAACAAGGGCAATTAAAAAATGTATTGTGTTTTTAGTCTACAGGGATGAAAATGAAATGAAAATGATAATTTCCTGAGTTTTTAATTTTCCCGTCGATAAGAAAAAATAGCAACTTTTTTTAAATCAAGCTGTACCATGCCAAATTATCAAAATATTACCAAAACACGTAAAAAATTATTGATTATATAAGTTTCTTGTTGAATAATTTTGTATGAAAAAAAAATTTAAACAGTATTTGCAAAAAAAGAAAATCTGTGCTGAAGGGTGTGGTAGGGGTGAAAACCCAATTTTTTGTAGGATTAATCAAACCCTACAAAAAAATGGTGTATCCCTATTAAAGGACATCATTTTCTTCTGATGCGATGCACTTTTCAACAAATTCAATAAACTGAAAGGGTTTTTATTAAATTCATAAGTTTTTCCTTCTCGCCTTAATCAGTTTTTGAGATTGTGAGAACGTGGATTAAGGAGTTTTTGGGGATGCTGAATCTAAAAATGCCAACAAAAGTTATTTAAAATAAGCCCTAATATACTGTTTCCGAGGAATAGAGCCCCTGCTACCCCCAAAACAGTACGCAAATGATAAAGGTAAAATTTTACTATACCAAATATTTCATTGTTTCTATACAGTGTGTGTATAAAGTCTGGAAACGGCTTAATAACATCACAATTTATTGGCCGATTTAAACCAAATTTGGTACGGTTGTGTAAGAGGATCTAACGCACCGAATGACGATATTGGCGTTGTTGCCAGCTTTTCAGTTTGTCTGGAATTCGAACGAATTTTATATTTTTAAATATAACACCCTGTATATTTTTTCATTTATAGTTTTTATTTTAAATTTGCTACACTTTTGGTATAACATACATTGTTCCTAATATCAGTAGTTTTCGAAAAAACGAGTGCAATTTATATCTTCTGATAACTCTTGAACTACATGTAACGTATTTTAAAAGGATGATATTTATGTTTTATTAAAACATTATGGACGGGTTTGAAGCAGACGTCACTTACTTGAGAAATTTTTCTTCATGAAGAAACAGGGGTTTCAACAACATGTAAAATTTCTAAACTTTTCTTTTCATCTACTACTGCTGGTCGTCCTGATCGTCGCCTATCTCTACAATTTCCTGTTTCTTCAAACCGTCGGCGTCGGACAGTTTTTAGAACAGTTGCTTTTGAAATTGGATTTCGGTTTGGAAATGCGTCATTAAATAGATTTTTAACCTCTTCGAAAGAACTGGCCCTATCGCCATATCCTCTCATCAAAAGAATTGTAATTCTTTCACTTTCAGTTAAAGACATTTGTGCATGTAAAAATGGCAGATTTTATGACTTTACGTCAAAACTGAACTGGTGATTTATTTATTAATAAATAAAACACAATTTGTTGGTATTTTCAAAACACGTCGTTATTTCGAAAACTACTGATATTAGGAACAAAGTATGTTATACCAAAAGTGTAACAAATTTAAAATAAAAACTATGAATGAAAAAATATACAGGGTGTTATATTTAAAAATATAAAATTCGTTCGAATTCCAGACAAATTGAAAATCTGGCAACAACGCCAATATCGTCATTCGGTGCGTTAGATCCTCTTACACAACCGTACCAAATTTGGTTTAAATCGGTCAATAAATTGTGATGTTATTAAGCCGTTTCCAGACTTTATACACACACTGTATATACGATTACCACCCAAATTCGAAGAAAATCGCGTTAATAATAACAGAGAAATTGGGGTGGATTTATGAAAGTGTATACTGCAGCACTGTATACCACAAGGCTAAATCATATTTTAATCCCTCATGTTCTTGTGGCGCTATATTTCTCCTTGCTTATCAGCAATTAATTTATTAAAAAAATATACAAAACGAAATAATAAAATGTATTAATAAATTGCCATTTTTAGAGTCCATGACAAATTTGTATAAACCTAAACGTTATTTAGATATGGACAATTTTTATAAATTTAATGTAACTTTAATAATACACCCTATAAAAATAAAATAGAAATAAAATATTGTAATACAAAATTTGTCGACCCATATAAAATACGCAAACATAGTGCAAACCCATATAAAAAATTACAAATTATTACCCAAGTACAAAGCATTTTGGGAAAGAAGTCATTCACGATGGTGTAATAATATACAATTTAAAAAAATGTAAATCCAATTAGAAAACAGTTTTTCAGTTATTTATTGTTCCTTTGTATTTGCAATAATAATCTATGTATAATCTTGGTTTGTGTATGCTGATTATATTTATTTATATTCCCTGTAATAAACTGTACATGTAGTTGGTTAGAAATAAATAAATAGCATTATTAAAAGAAAAGCGGAGTTACAGAACATGAAATTTTTTTGTCCCTATTTTCTCAGTTTCTACATTTACATATATTTAGAACTTCTAGGCTTCGCAGCAAATTGCTGATGCAAACCGTATTCCATTTTTAATTATATTCGTTCACCAAAAGCCGTGTAATATGGCACTATGCAGTGTACCTATGTGATCGGAACTTGTACAAATAAAATGTTCTGCAACAAAAATGCTAGTTTTACAATTTTGTACTTCCTGTTCAAGCACCGTTTCCCGTTATTACATTCGCAATTCCAGAGATTATAAGCGCTTTATAAATTTAAAAGAACTCTGAACGGTATATATGAAAATGAAGTTTTCAGTTACAAATTAAATTGAATCTGGAGCATACTTGCATCTGCGATATAAACAGATTAAATCACTAGTTTTCTGGAATATGCGTTTTCTGGAAGATAGTGAGAGAGATTGATAGCTTTTATACAACTTATACAATTTCTAAACCCGAGATTCACTGAACAAGTTTAAGGCTGAATGTACATGGAAGCATTTTACATCGATACAGTCGCGATCAGTCACGCAAATGAATCGCATTTGAATCGCTAAGGACGCCTCATGTCTTACAAATTACTATGTTAAAGGTACAGGGATCTCAACTGTATCGCGTTTGTAGTTTGTATCGCGACTGTACTGATGCAAAAGTATCGCCATAGACAATAAAATGTCGTAACTTTATATTATTATAATATATTTACTTTTCATATCCTCAATCAAGAGTTTTATTATTCGCCAGTTTGCCACCTATTAAACGAACTTTTACCAATACATTTTTGCAGCGCTACGAGAAATGCTAGGTCCACATTTTGTGGCTCTATTCGGGACACCATTTCCTGTTAGATTATCAGAATCGCAATCCTGGTTAGATTATTTACGCTTGATGACACTCGGAGAACTCTGAATCGTACAAAGAGTGGATGTGAATGAAATTTTTGCTTCGCAAATCAATTTAGTTTAGAGCACGCTAGAGTCCGTGGTGTCGAAAAATAGAGACAACATATTTTTTATATATTTAGTTTGTTTGATTCTTGACCGTATTTTTAAACAATTGAGTGTGTGGTTTCCTGGGCATATCGGTCATTGGTTATAAATAAAGAAAACTTATTTGAAGATGAAAGTGAATGATGAAGTGAAAGATGTTGCTTATAATATAGTTTTATTTTAAGAAATCCTGTTTAATAATAGGGTATGTCTTTTTATGTATGTTTCTAAACTAGATAAAAGTCACGCACTTTTCTGTTTGTACAAATATGTAATTATTTTAGCTCTGAAGATGGTAATATACCGAAACGTCAGCTACAAATAAGTTTTCTTTATTTATAACCAATGACCGATATGCCCAGGAAACCACACACTCAAATATTTTTTATATTTTTATAGCTATTGGAAAGAAAACCAAGTTTATTTTATTTTAACAGTATCCAATCGTTTTATTATTTACATAGTAGTTGTAAATTCTGTATGTTACTGTGTGGATTAAGTAATTATTAATATGAGGATTGTAAATAAATCATCAAACCCAAACAGATACAAATGAGCAGTTTAATATTATAATTATTTATCATATTGACTGATTATTACGAATATTGTTTAATCTGGACGGGCAGGGTATATCGGGTGCCATGAAACTGTGGCTCGCCATTATAACTCTTGTCTCCTATACAAGATGTTAAAACAAAAATTTAGGTAGTCAAATGCAGTTTTGCATTTTTGATTTTGACACTGTTGCAAAATCTTGTTTAATTCCGAAGTTTTTGGTATCGCGTTATGCTCAGTGTTAGTTATAAATATGGGCCACTTGACGTTTAATTTGGCTCAGTCGAAGCGCTCCCCCACTCAGCTCCGCTCATACGCGATGTGATACGGCGTTGGTGCCGTCGGCGGCGGGTAGCGCGGCTGATGGTACCAAACACTAATTGTGGCTTACACTTGACGAATTTTTTCGGTTATAGATCATATTTGAAACCTAAAAATTTAAAAGTTTGCTTATGTTAATAATTTCGCTCTGTGATAGATAACTTTCTCCACTATGCATCCATCGGAAACATGCTCTTCAAGTGTGATGAATACTATGAGCAATCTGATGAAAATACGATGAATTTGAAAACGCTTAAATTAATTTCAGCCAACTTCCATCAGTAACTTAAGAACCATTTTATGGAAATGTGATTAATGCGCTTTAGACATCGATGAATTTAAAAACTCGTCCAATTCTATCTTTAAATTACATTTACAAAATCAATAACGTAGAAGCTAAGTTATTTAGCTGCAGTAAATAATTAGTCATTTAATAAGCTTGTCATTTTTCAATTTATCGATAAGATTAACCATGGTTTTATGTAATAAATTTTATGGTGCTATAAGATTAGTGACGGAAGAATGTGCTTAGAACTAGCTGACATACAGTGACTCACAGCTTAAACGATATACAGTGACTCATGGCTTAAACGATGCAGTTTCATTTAAAACTTAAGTATCAATTTGAATACAGAAATGCATTTTAACGCATGCAAGGCAACAAAAATAAAGGTATACATGTTTGCTAAAAACTGCTTTGTTTGTAATACATTAATATTACAGGTGGATTATTTTATGTCACAGCTTAAATGATGCACAATAGGGAGAATGCATATAAGCCAAATAAATCATAGTTAAAGTATATACAATTCAAAGATAAACCGATGTAAATATTAACCATACACCTCACAGTCAGACGATCTCGTCGAGCCTCCAGCAGGTTCCTATTCGTATTGGCCGACCGGACATTAAATTGAAAGAGGCGTGCCAGAGAGCTATCGGCGGTATTTCGCAGGATTGTAATTAGGATGTCGAGTGAAAAAGGCTATTCGACTTTCTTTCGAGTTTTGCCTTGTTTTGTAGTTTTAATTTTTTGCGTTGATTTTTAATCGTTGTTTTATTTGTTCGGTTGTCAAGGCTGGTAATTCTTTTAGTTTTTATTTAATTGTAAATAGTTTTGCAGTTTAAAGTTTTCCTTCTCATTCTCAATGCGGCCCTGTTCAATTTCACCGTTTGAACCGATTACTTGTAGGCAGCGTGCAACTGTTTATATTCGGTTTATCGTCGAAATAAATAGACTTTAGGTACATAGTTGTTCTTCTTTACAATACTTGGAACGGGCGTAATGGGAATGAGTAACAGAAACGCCGACCCGATATAAAGTTGAGAACAGAGAACAAAATTTGTTTAGTTATTGACAAAAGAGTGACAATTGCGCCCTAGAAACGTTTGGTTTCAGTTTAAAGCTGAAGTCACAGTGCCATTACACAGTGTATCTATCCTTCTGGAACTACTTTACAGTTAAAAATCATTGGGAAACTTCTTGCTATATTTAATTAAACAATTTGTATCGCGTCTTTAACTCACACAAACGTCACTGTTTGCAAGTAGGCTGTATTGTACATCAATTTGCATTATATAATATACCGGGGAATAGGGAATATTTTTTAACCTTATTATAAATTGTCTTACTAAAAATATGTACTCACTTTTGCTATTTTTTCTTTAATTTTATTTAGAAATTTTTTCTCCAATCCTTTTATTGCAAATTATTGCTTAAAGCGAGTATTGTTTCTTAGAGGGGTAGGAAACAATTTTAGATAGTATAAAATAAGAAGGTTAATGTGGCTATGCTGAGACTGTTCTTGCTTAATAAAAACGAGATTTTTGCAAATGCTGTTTGTGTTCAGTCAAAACATAAGGTCTTTTGCTATAAAATCATAAAACTTACATAAGTATTTTGCCAGATTAGGATTTTTTTTTTGACTAGTAAACAACCAGAAATACTTGCACAAACAAAAGCGGATGTGATAAAATGTTTGATTATTATTTTTTATTGGCAACAACATCGTTTTTATTTGTCTTTTACTAATGCCCCTTTTGCTAACAAAGATAGAAATAAATCGGATTCCGCTGGGAATTTTATCAGGAAAGAAATGAATTTTGCGATGACTAATCTTTCAAGGTATATAACCAGCAATACTTCCACAAACGAAGAAGGTACGATAAAAATTTAAACATATTATTTTTTATTTGTCTTTTTCTAATGCACTTTCGCCAACACGGATAGAAAGAAATCTGATTCCTCCGTGGTTATCAGGAAAGAAGAGATGAATATTGTGATTGCTAATACATGTTCTGGTGTAAACTGACCAATAGGGTAAATTCTTGTTTAATTGATTTTTCTGTCATCATTCTCAACTTAAATTGGATAGAATATAGTAAAATAGAATAACAGCTGCAATTAAAGTTGATGTCAGCGCCTACTTTGTTTATTGTTCGCATGGTTATTTTGGTTGCCTTCTTTTCATATTTGCATCATTTAAGCTGCAACGCAAAATCATGCAACTTTAATATTAATGAATTATATTTTTGTTGCTTACTAGTCTTTTGTTAAAATCAAGAAGGTTTTTTGAATAATTATTTTATTTATATAAACTGACAGCTATCATGTTATGTTTGCGATGTAAAATTTTTTTGGGTTTTATTCTATATTCATGAGGAAAAATATATTTAAGATATACGCATACGTTGTTGTTAATAAAAATCTATCTTTTTGTACATCATGGCAGTAGCAAAAGTCATTGGTAAAGCCAAGAAATGCAAAAATGATAGAATGGAAAGGAATTTCAGTGGCATGCAAAAATTTTGTGACAAAACCGAACTGATGAAGTAGAAGATTTAGATTTGTAGGGTAATCAAAACGGTTATAAATTCTGTGAAGTTCACTAAATTATATTTTTGGTACCACTGTGTACAGTTTGTCCGCGGATGGAATTTAGAAGAGGACAAATGGGCCAAATTTTGCAGGGTACGTAAAAAGTCAAAAGTCACTCCTAATAAAAGTTGTTTATACAGGGAACATAGGAAATACGAAAACGTCATTTTGAATAAGAGTCAACATACCTTGATTTTCTACCAGAAAAACAAAAATGAAATATGCTGTAAATTAAACCCAGAGCCGAAGTATAAGATTTCATTAAAAAAGTTAGATATTAAAAGGGACGAGTTTTATCACATTTTCTTTAAGTTCCAACTATTTTTTCTACATATTAAACAATAATGACACCTATGGACATATTCGTCAGTGTCTTTGTTAAATGAAACAATTATTTAATTCAATATACTTCTCATCAAAATGCTATCTAGTGAGCAAAGGATTTTTATAGTTCAGAGTTATGGGGATGGCTCAGTATCGTACCGCTACATCATGGAATAGTTTAGCGAGAAATTTGTGGGAATCCCAATAACTGAAATGACAATCTGCAACACAATAAAGAAGTTCCAAAGAACTCGTTCGGTTTTGAATCTCAAGAGGAATAAGAAGGAATATGACCAAAACGATGCTGCCGCAGTTTTAGTTCTAGACTGTCAGAGAAACTCCTGTTATGTCCCTTAGAAATCGTGCCAAACATCTAGAAGTTGTAAAAAATTCATATTCATATTGATATCTTTATTGTATTGCTTAGTTTATATCAAATTCCTTTGAGTTTAATTAAATATTCGTATTATTTAAAAATTGTACTTAAATTAGAAGTATTTGAATCAAATAATTGCTTTACTTAATAAAGACATTGACAAACATGTCTGTAACTGAAGGTAGAATAGATAGAAACTAGTACTCTGGTTGAAAGTGTGAGAGAGATTAGTTGGAACTTTAAAAAAATAATGGGATAAAACTCGTTATGTTTAATATTTACATTTTTAATGAAATCTTGTACACCGGCTTAGGGTTCAATTTAAAACATATTTTATAAATGTTCTTTTGGTATAACATAATAAACAAGGTATGTTTACTCTTACGCAAAATAACGTTTTGGTATTTTTTATGCTTCCTGTATAAAAAATTAAGTTTTTCATAACGTGAATCTTATTTATTTTATAAGCAAAAACTTTTATTAGGAGATACATTTGTACGTATCTTTTTGATCTTTTTCAAAATTTGGTCCATTTGTCCTCTTCTAAACCCCATACTCGGACATACAGTAAAGGATGAAACCATCTTACTTTTTAATAGTGTTACCTAAATACTTTTTGAGAAAACAAAAAAAATTAATGAAAACACGGCAGAAGTTTATCCTACGTCACAATATTATGTTTATACGCTCCCTTGAAAACGGTTTAGCATACATAATTGTTTATAGACCGCATGCAGAAAGAAAGTAAACAATTTTAGTTGTTTAAATTCATTCTAGCAACCCGTTCCAAGATGAAAATCATTTGGAAATCAAGCATATCACTGGAAAATCAGAATAAGACTTTAATGACGGCTTATTGACAATGGCAGAACAAAAACCTGTCAAAACATAACTGATCAACTAGAAGATCTTAATTTAAACCAGTACTAAATCTTAAACCTTCCTAGTGAATCTAAACGTAAATGTATAAGCAAGTTTTTCAATCCAACGATTCTGTTCCTTTCTAACACACTTTTTACATTCGTAAATTAGAATTGGCCGTAAGTAAAACTGGCCTAAATAACTTGAAATATGATTAACTCGCTGAACTTTTTATATGCAGCAACACTGACGTTCGTTCCTCAAAATGACGTTCCACAAATGCTCCAACGATTGATGTAAAATCAAATAGATACCGTTATTTACATTTTAGAGAAATTAGGGATTCCCGAGTTATTTAAAACTCGCTAAACGATATGGCCTCCCACCCACTCTCGAGAATGGCTGTTACCAGGTTTTTAGTTACGTAGAATATTTGCAGATTGAGATACTCTACTAAATTAACGCAATAATCAATAAGGAATATGTACAATTTTTTTTTTATTTCATAAATCCTTTAAGGAAGTCATTGCAAAGTCAAAACCATTATTTTGAAGAAAATTACTAGGATTATTTCACGAATGAAAACACAAACTGCTAACAGTAACTACGGGTTTATAACAATTGCAAGCCATTTGTTTGTATCGAAATTAATATGAGAACTAAGAAAATGACAGGAAAACATTATCGGTGTAATTTTTTTTAATTGACGTAACGTCAAAAAATTATCGCTGTAATTTTAAAAAACTTTACTCGTCTTACGGGACTTTTAACACATGAGTGAAATAATCGGGGATAATACCACGAGAGCTTAAAAATTACCGATAATTTTTCACGATTGCGTGTTTTCTATAATTTCATGAGTCCGCAGGACGAGTGAAATTTGCAAAGAAAACACGTAAGAGTGAAAAATTATCAGTAATTTTAAAGCTCGCTAAGTGGTATTTAGGGGATTATTTCACTCATGTGTTAAAAGTCCCGTAAGACGAATAAAGTTTTTTAAAATTACAGCGATAATTTTTTGACGTTACGTCAATTAAAAAAAATTCACCGATAATTTTTTCCTGTCATTTTCTTAGTTGTCACATTAATTTCGATACTAACAAATGGCTTGCAATTGTTGTAAACCCGTAGTTACTGTTAGCAACCGTCGGCATGATTTGTTATTTAGTTGTTTGTATCAACATTTTAAAGGTTTTTCATATTTTTTATGTTTTCATTCGTGAAATAATCCCCTAAATACCACTCGAGCTTTAAAATTACTGATAATTTTTCACTCTTACGCGTTTTCTTTGCAATTATAGAAAACACGCAATCGTGAAAAATTATCGGTAATTTTTAAGCTCCCCGATAATTTAGCTACAAAAAATGTTTACTTTTCGGTATAATTTATTACAATTTAAAAAGCAGCCATTTGCGTCAGGAGATCAGCAAAAATAAGTGTCAATCTACATGTTAACGTAAAGCTTAACCTAAAGTCGAACAGGTTTGTTTTTCTCGAAAACAGTCAGAGGGGGAGCAATCGAATTTTTTGGGTTGATAGAGCAATAGTGCAACTAGCTTCGGTAAAAAAAATCAGTTATACAGGTTGTTTCGTTTTGGAGCTATTGAGCGTCTAAAGTCGAGATTTCTGCGATGTCCGTTGAAATCGGGTACAGGTCGCAAAAGTGAATTATATCGATGTAAATTTTCGGAGGTTGTAGAGAGCCCGAAGCTTCAGAACTTTATTGAAACGTGAGGATGAGAAAATTGCAAGTAATTCTTTGGAATTTTTTTAGGTCGAAATATGCCATTTGCAGGCCCCTCTTCGGAATCTAATAAATCGAAAACAAAACGGCGGAACAAAAACGGATTCATAAGTGAAATTAAATACTTATTGCATAATAATCTATTGAGTTGTTTGTGTTAAAAAAGACTGTAATACTTTTAAAAATAAATAAAGTATCCAGTTGGCTAATCTGTAATTATACTGCTTTGCGCAACTGGAAATGAGAATGATGTCATTCGTTAAAAAAAAATTAAACCCAGACGGAAGCTCCCGTTTGCTGACATCGGCTGATCGTGCTGATATTCCTTACCGATACCGCCGCTCCTGATTACCATACATCACTCTTTGCCTAGACATTGCATCGCTGACGCTGTGTCGTAATTTTGGAGAGCCATCCATCACGGTAGTGTGCTATAGCTTTTAAACTCATTTAAAATAATGTGACAGGTTTTTTTAATAGGATTTTCCTTCGAAATAACATATACAAAGTGGTTTAAAACTAATGGCATATAGTATGGTTCCCGTGAATAAACAAATTTTTGAAAAACTAAGTTTTCGAACGGAAAGATTTTAGAAAACAGAATTTGCGAATGGAAAGTTTATCTATATGATAAAAAAGACTGAAACCGATCCTGGGTAAATCTAAACAAACCTGAGCAAAGCTATACAAACCTGAGCAAACCTCACAGATTCGTCCTTTTGAGTTTGGTCAAGTTTGCTCTGGATCTCTTCCTCAGGTATATGAAAACTTGTTTTAAAAATAAATTATTGTTCACAAATAGTGTTTTAAAAAAATATTTCATGGACCCGGCACATTCTAACCAACACTTACAGGTTAAAGTTCCCATTAAATCTTTTAAGGAATATTTTAGAAACTGGTATTTTGCAGTTGAATACAAAATTGTTAGAGAATAAACAAAGTCTAAGATTGTTCTAATAATTTTAGAACTAGATTATTAATATGTACGAGTATGTCGTTAGAATCCTAGCCAGTTATAAAAGGTGTTGCAAAACTCTACCGATAAAATTCATAAATGGTCCTTTTGCCAAAAATAAGAACTTTTCCGCAGTAGATATAGGGTGATGCAATTTTAACTCTATTTTGAGTTATACTTCACGTCCATAATTGGGCCACCACACTCTATCTCTGTGCTAAATTTCAAATTTTTACGTGGAATAGTTTGAGAGAAAATTACCGGTGACAGACGGATGGACGGACGGACACCGATTCCATAAGTGTTCCGTTTCACGAAACACTAGTAATAATTTTTGTATTTCCTCTTCCAGTTTTTTTTTTGGTTTCGTTTTTTGAAACTGTAACAAAATTTCGTTTTTATTTTAATAATAGGTGTTACAATAAAAAAGTTTTAATTACCGACTTTTTTGCGCCCCAAGAAAATCCTGGATCCACGCCTGTGCACATTATTATTACTTAGTATAATAAATACTTAGTATTTGCCGTATTTTTAAGAATATTTGCGAAATTCGAAACTTGTGTGTAATATCGTTGCAACAGACATGAAATTTTTGGTTACTTAAACTTTGTTACTAGAAATTTGCTTCAGTTGGAAGTGATTTGATTGTGGATAATTTGAAAATGTATTATAGCTGAATATAAAAAAATCATTATACAAGGGTAATTTAAAATTTTCAAAAAAAAATTAATAGAAAGCTATGACTCTGTATTTCGACATATCTTTTAATTCTAAACAACTTTTCTCAATAACGTTTTTCTGTATTTTTCGAAATAAGGGAACTTTACTCTTGAACGATTTTTATATTTTTTGGCCTGCCCTGTATGGTGTTTGACTTGAAGCCATTCTAAGTGCACCTGATATGGTTATCGGACATGCACCAATAACTACTTGAATACAAGGACACAATGCTTATGACTTAACGTTATGTGACGTCATCACCCGAAGTCATTACATATACGGATATCTATGCAACAACTCCTAATCTATGGCCATACGCAAAAACTCCTTTCAGGTCCAGCCGCCCGAGCCGTATTCGATTGACAAAAATTTGGACCGATCCGGATCACTTTCCGACACATTTCATCTCTTTCTACTACCCTTCCTGATTCAATTACGTATTCCTCTAACTTAATGTTTGTAACCTGATCCGGATCGATTAGATTTTGTCAATCGAATACGCTTTACGTCCAGCATAGTCAGCTGTGCGTCCAGACATGTGCTTGAAACAATATTGTCAGATTATCTATAATTCTTAATTAGGATAAGCTTAGAAATAACTTTTCTTTGTGTAATGTGTTTATAACTACGTTAACTTAGTTATTAACACAGGCCTAATATAATTTTACAGCAGTATTTTATTGGGAGTATTTTGAAGTTAAATAAAAAAATTACAATAATAATAAGTTTTAGTAAACGTGCAGTCAGCAGACAAAACGCTACCGTCGATCTGGCAACGTTGTACCATATGACATGCAGTTTTCCTTTTCGTGTTAACAATCTACAAGTGTTTTGTGTATTTAGTGAAAAAACAAAGTGTATTACCGGTTTCAATAGTGTTTTAAATAATTATTAAAATGCCTTATAGATGTTGTGTAGTCGGTTGTAAGGGTAATTACCCAAACGGACCAACAGTACGAGTATTTCGTTTTCCTAAGAGTGTGGAAGGGCAAGTGAAATGGCAGAACGCCGTACATCGTGAAAATTTTATTCCAAATGCTAGTAGCCGAGTATGTGAGCTTCATTTTACAGAAGATGATTTTATCAGGCAGTATAGTCAGCAAGACACGAGAACCGGTGAGGTCGTTTCTGTAAAGTTAAATATACCAAGATTAAAAGAGCACAGCGTACCTAGTAAATTTCCCAATTGTCCAAAATACTTATCAAAAACTTTAACGCATCGAAAAAGCAGAGAAGAAAAACTTAAAGAACTAGACGAATTACGATTTCAAAAAGGTATTGAAGAAAGCAAGCGTGAAATTTTAATACATAAAGAACTTACAAATTATAAAACTTTTGAAGAATTTAATAATTTGTTTAAAACATTTAGTTTAAATGAAGGGTGGTTTATTATTAATGAAAAAACTTCAAAGACTCTCTTTAAGATTAAGCATATTCGGGGGCCTTCAATTACGTGGGCTGTTAAAATAAATAATAATTTAGAAATAAGTACATACTTGTACGGACAACCAGTAAGTATACAAATTGATAAACTAAAAACGCCCTTTTTGTCAAGTAGTTTGGATGAATTGCGAAATTTACTTGATACCATTGATTGTTCGATGAATATTCTTCCTTTAGATTCCGAACAAGACAATAATAACTCTGAAAATAACTCGAATCCTGACCGCGATCCCGAATATGACTACAGAAAAAATAACATGGATATGTCAAAAATTAATGAAATTTTGAACTTTGTTTCAGATTTGCTAAAAAACTTAAAAGTAGACAATGATATTTTAGCACAAGTTTTGCAATTAACTATCTATATACAACTATATACAATCAGTCCTCATGCGTACAGATATTTAAGAAATCACTGGCCAATAATTTTACCCCATCCTGAAACTATCAAAGGCGTTCGTAATAATTTTTTAACTGATCCCCATATTGATGAGAAAAAAAAATTTTTGACTTACGCACAAAATATTTTTAAATATTTAAATGATCAAGACAAAAATGTTTGTCTGCTAATGGATGAAATTCATATTAACCCTTATTTAGACTATAAAGGGGGAAACCTGGTGGGGGCATCAGTAAATAATAACGAATTGTTAGCAACATCTGCATATACTTTCATGATTACAAGTATTTGTTCAGATTTGGAAGAAGTTGTTCACATTGCCCCTATATCTAAAATTAACCATGAATTGCTTTTTCATTTTATCAAAACAATAATAACTCATTCAGAGGCTATCGGTTATATAGTTTTTTGTGTACTCAGTGACAACAATGCCATTAATGGAAAAGCTATGTCAAATTTTTCACCAAAAAAAGAACTTAATATAGTGTTCCCACACCCTGTCGATGCTAAAAGACCTTTATTTTACTTGTTTGATTCTGTCCATCTCTTAAAATGTATATTCAATGCCTGGCTAAACTCAAAACCTTATCAGACATTTACATATCCCGACTTTTTTACTGGCGAAGAAAAAGTTGCATGTTTTGCATCTCTTAAAAAATTGCATGACTTGGAACACAACATGTTACTAAAATTTGGCTTCTCTTTAAATTTAAAAGCTCTGTATCCGTCTAGCATGGAAAGACAAAATGTAAAACAGGCATTAAAAGTTTTTAATCCTTTTGTAATTGAGGGCTTACAAAATTTTGACAAAGATATCCCCAATGCTCAGGACACAGCCGAGTTTTTGAAAATAATAGTAAAGTGGTGGAATATAATAAACGTCAAAACACCATTAAAAGGAAAGCGTTTGCGTGATATTTTCCAGGAACCTATTGTAAAAGGTAAAATAGTAAACGACCCAAAACTTGACTTTTTGAAACAAATGTTGATTTGGTTAGATAACTGGAAATCAGAAATTTTTTTAAAAAAATTAACACGCCAAACTCACACAGCTTTGTCCCATACAATTTATGGTGTGCTGGAAATTGTGAAATATTGTTTTGAGGAATTAAATTTAAATTATATTTTGTTAGGAAAATTGCAAACTGATCCCTTAGAAAATCGCTTTGGAAAGTATAGACAGTTAGCGGGTGGACATTATCACATCTCAATTCGACAACTTTATGAATCTGAAAAACGACTACGAATTCAATCAATATTGACACTAAAATCCCATAATTTTGGAGAGTTAAGAATTGAAAAATTCTACGAATCACCTGATTGTGACGAACAGGACAGTGCTGAAGACTGTTCTAAAGAAATTGATGAAATTCTTAAAAATATTATTATTCAAAAATCTGATATGGACAACTTTAAACCAGAAATGCCTGTAATTACGTATCTGGGGGGATATTGCAGCCATATTGCTTTAAAGAAGCTGAAATGCAATTATTGCAAAAATTCTTTGATATGCAATAAAGAACTTATTGTTGAAGATAATTTTAATCTCATAACTAACTTAAGCAGAGGTGCCCTGCAATATCCTAGAGATCATGTAATTGAAATAGTTATTGTTTCATATATTTTATTCCAGAAAATACTTAGTGACCATGAGAATAAATTCGTAAACATTTTTTCTCAAAAATCATTTCTGACTAATCTCGTATTTAAATATATCCTTAAACAAGAATTTTTAATATACTTTGATGGCTGCAATACACACTCAGCAAAAACAATTATTGATATTTTACTTAGCAGTATTACCAACACTCTGCTCAAAAATTACTGTGCCAAGAAAAATAACCGATTAGGTAAAGGTCATAAAAGGAAATTAAATACATATACAAAATAATTGGACATACATTAACTTTAACTTTAAAGTGGCTAGGTAATCCAATGATGATTTTCAGTAAATTTTTCTCAGTACTTAGTTACTCGTAAATCCTCGAGTACCTAAATTTTTGGAAAATTTTGCTATCTGAGGATACACAATATCTGAGGCAAAATCTTTAGGATTTCTTAGTTTAATAGAAGATATTATTTTTTATAATTGGTATTAATACTCACCTTAAAATATGTACCTAAAAAAACTACAGTAAAACATTTTACACAAAGTAGTTCTTTTTAAAATCATTATAGTTTTTATCACTTATACATATTTTAGATCTTATTAACGCATAATTTGCCCAAATGCAAGTTTAAATATTTAAATAATGATGGTCTAAAGTGCAAATTTATAAGTCACACAAAAACATAAATCCAAAAAAAGCATATAATATAATATTGTATTCATTTATTCATATGACCACGGCTGATGACGTCACAGATAAGCATTGTGTCCTTGTATTCAAGTAGTTATTGCATGCACCCACTTTTGGCTGTATTTATATTTCGGTTGTGTAACTAATAAAAAAATGTCCCATTTGTTGCACACTTAATTGACCACGCTGTATATAGATTGAATTTGATTAGGTTTTAATTTCATGGTTAAAAAATTATCGAACACCTCAGATGGTGTTTATTATAGTAAAGCCGTAAAATGCCAATTTCAGGCCTACCCTAGTCAGAAGTTACAATAATGTAATTTATTAAGATTTCTCTTAAAAGAAAGGGTTTTAGATATTTATTGTACTATTTATGTTTTTCAGAATATTTAAAATTTTGCTGTTAGGACCAATTTTCAAAAATTAAAAATTACGACAAACAAAAAATTACGCTCTTCCGGGGAAATCACCCATATAGCATAAGATTAAAGATGTTAGTATTAAAATTATGAAATTGGAAGATTTTTTAAAAATAAATTTGCAATACAAATTAATATTTAAATGCCGCGGACCCGTTTATCAACGAAAACAACGCTGTGCCACTTACATTGTACAAATTACTCTAAAAAAAATACAAATCAGCAAAAACCACTAGAGTGGGACTGACAAGTCTATTATGAAGCGCCGAGACCCGCTTTTTTTGCAGAATAAGGGTAAGAGCCCTTCGATACGGGTGATTTGACTTGCAATCTGATTAAGAAGCTTGTTGATGGATGTATCCAACCCTAACGAGATCGTTTACTTAGGTTGAGAAGTTTGAAGTGTTCGAAATGAAAACAATATTTTATGGCTTCGTCATCTTAATGGATGGATTTAATAGGACAGAAACTAATTTTGCTTTATTGCAGAGTTCCCAGTCAGGTAAAATAGGGAAACAGGGAAATGTCAGGGTATTCAAAATCCGTGAGGGAGAAGTCGAGAAAAACGAAAATTTGCAGTAATAGTCAGTAAAAATAAAAATGTTTTCTAAAGTCAGGGAAAATGGCAGCAGTCGTTATTTTTTTAGTTTATAAATAATATGCATTTTGAGGTTCTTGATTCGGCTTTTTGGTTTAAAAGGAAATTATCTTTTATAAGTTTTTTATTCTCACATTCTTACTGTAATCTGAAAGTTGAATGTTTGACTTTCACTGCATGGGATAAAAAATTGGCAGGGAAAGCTGTAGTGTAGCAGTTGTTATTCTTTGTATGTTAATGATTCCGCTAATATTTATATAAGGGAGGGACTAGCAGAGGACAGCTTTCAGCGAAAATCACCCTCCAAAAAGTGAAAATCACCCCCCACGAAGACGTAGCGAATCAAAAGTTTATGCCTGGTCCTAGCAACTCAACAACAGTTTACGCAAATTGTGTTTTAATTGTAAAACTTTATACTGTTCCAAATAAAATAGGTTTTTATTTTTTTTATCATTTTTATGTGCTAAAAAATCTACAATACACATTTCGGAACGGTAAAATAATCAGAACATAGTTCCCTCAAATTTGTTGACCTAAAGAAACTGCTTTCGTGCATAAAAATGCACTCAGGCAGTTGCTATGGCAACACATCCTCAGTGATGATTTTTGATAATTTTATCTTCCCTCTTGAGTACTACAGAAAATAGATTTTTATGGCTCTATATAGATAGTAGACTGAATATTGAGGAACTAAATGCTATACTTGTCCCAAATTGCTATGGAGTTAGAGTAATTTCTATAGAATTAGATCCTGATATTGTACTTGATAGTTATTTTTCTTTAATAGAGTCCCCATGCTAACTCCATGTTAGGCCCTGTTCTATTAAAAGTGCATAGTTATGTCAACAACGCTCCAAAAAGTAGCTAAAAATAATTTATTTTTTAAAGAACGTTAGTTTTTCATACTCCTAATTATTGTTTTTTTTATCTTTGCAAAGCAGGTGAAGATGATACATATTTCCTGGAATTGTTATCATAATGTTGTTTTAAAGAAATTTCCATCTAGTGAAATTATTATTAAATGAATTGAAATGGTTTTAAACTGTATAGGAAGAAATATATTATAAATAAATCTCGTAGTTTATCTTTATACACATTTTTTTTGATTAAAGGTAATTAAAAAGTTTTTTTTTAATTTCAGATTGAAGTCCACTGCTTCCTTCTGACGGATATGCTTCTAATTTGCAAGCCTTCCACGAAAAAAGGCGGCGCCACTATGAGGGTTATTCGTCAACCATATCTGGTGGACCGACTTGTAATCCAGGAACTGAATCGAGAAACTCCCAGTCTAGCAGTCATTTATCGTAATGAGTTTGATATGGCAGTAGCCGCCTTTATTTTGCAGAACAACGATAGCAAAAAATTAAAGGTTAGTTGTAAGAAAAATAATAAATATACATGGTGTCCGAAAAGTCTTAGTATGGGCCAATATCATTGCTATTAGTAAAGATAGAGACACCAAATATTAGGTGTATATTATTGGTTATTAAATCTACTTTTGATGTAATTGAACTTTTTCAACCCTCTTGAGGGGTGACGCTAGGGAAATGAGGTCAAATTTTTTTTAATGGTACTATGCCGTGTGTATCTTATTTTAAAGGTCTTCAAAAAAGAAACATTTTACCGCAAAGTTCATAACTTAATTCGCTTTAAGACGGCAAGCCTAAAAAATAAAAAATCGTGAAAAAAATTAAAATTTTAAGTATCTACCTTTATTTCTCCTATTACTTTAAAAAAATTGTTCAAAATGACCACCATAAATTTCTTGGTCATAATAAAGTCAATTTTAGAACTCTACCAAGAAGTAACACCTGCCATTCTCAAAAATGTGAGAAGTGAGAGCCAAAATCGTCTTTATTACTGAAGTTCATGGTGGTCATGTTAAACAATTTTAAAATAATAAGAAAAGTAAAGGTATTTCAATTTTTACAGCCAGATTCTCCAATGCTAGTCTGGTCTAATTTTACAACCAAAAGTTTTAAATAAGTGTAAGAATAAGACAACTAAGTTTTATACTATCAATTTATTTCTGAGCTTTTTGACAAATTTATAAAGAAAAGTACAATTTTAGTACGTACTTTCGACAACACTAGAACTAAATTCATTACAACAACTCGTTCCAAGATGAAAATTATTTGGAAATCAAGCAAATCTCAGAATAATTCATATGTTTTTAATGGCGACTTATTAACAATGACAGCACAAAAACCTGTCAAACATAACTGATCAACTATAAGATCTTAATTGAAACCAGTACTAAATCTTAAACTTTCTTAGTGAATCTGAACGTTAAATTTCATCCACGATTTTTAATTTTTAAATGCTTGCCATTTAAAAACAAATTAAGATACCGACCTCGGGTTTGCTGTAAAATCTTTCTTTTTTAAGGACCTTTAAAACGAAGTACTACAGCGTTAGTAGCATGGTAGTACAACGTCACCCCTGAAGGAGACTGAAAAAGTTAAATTACATAAAAAGTAGATTTATTAACCAATATGATACACCTAAAATTTTGTGTCTCTATCTTTACTAATAGCAAGGATATTTGCCCATACTAACACTTCTCGGACACCCTGTATATTTAGATGGATTGTTATGCTTAAGATTAGCACTAAATCACCCGTTTTTATATCCTACTACGTCTTAAAAACATCCTGTATATCACACTTAGGAAGTAATGATGTACTAAAAAATGCGTATCATAAAGTAACATATATTGAACCCTGAACCCGTGAACTAAAAATCATATCTCTGTGCACAGTCTAAATGAAAATAGCCAAGAAAGTCCCTTAAAATGGGCGTTTAGCCTATGATTTAGTCCCATGATTTGTTTTTGCTCCTTTTTCCCCAGTTAATTACTCTAGGAAAATAAGTAAGTAACAAAGAAATAAAAATAAATAACAAAATTTCGAAAAAGACAAATCGAACCAAAAATGAACTGAAAAAAAATTAAAATTTGCTGGTAAGTGTATTAAAAGAAACTATAAAAATGCCCTCTGTTCCTCCAATCTCTAGGATTGCCCTTAAAACGCCACCCATATCTCCCATTTTATTCCAGCTTGTTCCAAATCTGTCATGTTTTAATACCTAGATCTTCTATTAACGAGACGCCTCCATTATCTGACCTCAAATGGAAATAGCATGTTTATAAAAGACGAATCACGTACTATAATGTGTCTACAAGCAGAATAAAGTTTATTCGGGTGAAATGCGCTAAACGCCTGTCATTATTTGTCTTTCACTGGTTCTTGGTATAATTAAATTCAAATTTGTATGACGGAAAGAGCTCACATGAGGGTTACGTTTTCCGCGAAGACAGATCGCCCACCCGGGGCGAGGATGAGATTACCGTTTATGCAATTATAATCGTTTGGGATGCTTTGGAATTTAATATACACACCCGTTGTAAGACGAATAACTTAAATGGATGTATATGTGGGTGTAGGTTGAGTACTATTACCAAGTTAAACCGACATATTTTTTCTTAAACCAAGATATTTAAAAAAAAATTAATTAATAAAAATTATTTTAAGCTTTGTAAAGTCCTTGTAAGTCTGTTCAACGGTATACTGTCTGATTCTTAACAGCAGCGCCAGTCATAAATCTTGCCCTTTTACCTGATGGCGCAGAGTCGTGCCCTCCTTAAATAAGAATTCCAAGAAAAATTGGGAAAAGAAATGTACATTTATTTTGCATCGGGACATCATGATACAAATAAAAGAAGATATGACACCGCGCAGGTAGGCGTGGTCATTTACGTCACGCTGTGAGTAATTCCGCCATATTTTGTAAACGAGACAGGTCTTTGTTGAGATCGCGTTGTGTTTTAAATTTATTTTTTGGTGTTTTTAAATCACTTTTAAGAGTTTAAAAGTAAAAATGATTGTGTATGGTTGTGATGTGGATAATCAATGCAAGGGCTTTATGCCCGATATTAATGATTTTAGCTTCCCCAAAGACAAAGAAACACAAAGTGTTTGGAAGCGTCTGTGCAAACGAGAAGATAAGTTTAATGTAAAAAATGCTAGAATATGTTCTAGACATTTTAACGAAAGTGATTATGAAGGTAATTTAAAGCATAAATTGTGTCATGTCATGAATGTCAAATGTGTTTAATGTTTTTACAAACTCGCTTCAATAAAACAGTTTACTGTAACAAACAATTGCAAAAATCTCCACCAGACTTTAAACGATAAAATACGACAAACAATGAGACTGAAAAAAGGGTATCTCCTTAAAAAATAATTTCTTGTTTTACCTAATTTCATAAATTTAGATATTTTAGTTTTGTTTAGAATAATTTTTGGCATTTTAAGATTTTTTTAAGTTTGAAAAATCAAAGAATACAAAAAAACTTTTCACATAAATAAATACATAGAACGCAATTGGCAGGCAATTTACCAATATCTATTATTTTAAATTAATGTATCCCTTTATTTACATGATTATTTTAAATCAAATACTTTAAAATTTGTATTTTAAGCAGGAAGCAAAGTATATTGCCAATAGAATTTATATAAAATCGCCTATAACTAACGTGAACTCTATATTGCGCGTTATAAATTTCAAATATAACTCACAGCGTGACGTCATGCGCGAACCCGGGCGAATTTGACACGGTTTGGTATCATATCTTCCTTTTATTGTATCATGCCGGAACATGCAAAATTTTTGAATTATCGAAGATTGCCATGAAAACAAGGAATTGCAGTTTATTTACTCGAAATTATTAAGATATGATGTGGCAAAATTTCGCAAAAATGATAGTTTTTGTGGCAAGATTGGAAGGTTCCTGGACCGATTTCGGCTTGAACATGAATGAGATTTTAGGAACCTTCTGCTTTAAGTGCAGGGATATTTTATTGGATGAGTTACGCATTAAATGCTATTATTATGTATTTCTCGATAACCCTAAAACACTGGAATTCACCATGTACTCATTATAAGTCATAAAAACACTTTTGACGACACAGCCAATGGGATCACGTTTTACAAGTTTCGAAATCCCCGCGAAAATTTGCAGTAGAAAATCCCATTTTTTGTTAATAAAAACCAAAATAAATGGATAACAGCAACCGCCATAAACATTTAATTTATGTAGAGAATATAAAAAAATATATTTCAGATTTATTGATGGAAATTCAAAACACTCTGTGGATTTCGCTAGCAGTGTCATCGATTCGAAATTAAAATTATACTTTAGTGTCATCTTTCTTAACATTTTACTTTTTAAACGATTTAATTAAGTGTATGATTAGAGGAGATGCACAAAATATACAATAACTTGTTTCTCAATTATTACACTGCTCAAAAAAATAGGAGAAATACTTTTTGGTAGCCCTTTAACTTTTAAGCTCGTTCCTATAAACGAGTGAAAATGATATTTTTATAATTGATGCACATTTTGTTTTAGTAATTTGATAGAAAATCTAAAAGTTACAGAGCAAGTACAAAAAATAAAGTGATCATGAAAATATCCACATTTAGATTTTATATTGAATCAGGCTTAGACAGCTTCACTGGGTAACGCCATGGTAGTTTAGTCGAAAAGTGGGACAGTATACCACAGGAAGACATTCGACGGCTCGTGCAGAGTATGCCAAGGAGATGCCAAAAAGTAATTCCTGCTGCTGGAGGACATACCCAATACAAAGCATCAAATACGCTTAAATTTATTGTACTTTTGGTGGAATTAAACTGGTCAACATTTTTGCAAATTATCTCGGAACTGAACTGTCGGCTTTTTTTTAATACGAGGTCCTAAAAGCTAACTCATACTCTAAATAGCCAACTCGAGCGCCTACGGGCGGGGACTACGCTCACCCCCTCTCCACCCCCATGAATACGCACCTGAATAAAAAGTATATACATATGTATACAAGGCTTTCATCTGAAAAGGAATTTGTTAAAATTGACAATTACCTGAAAAAAAATCACCATTTATTCAAAAGTTATATAGTTGGAATTTTCATTGCAACAATCAATTTTGAACACTTAAAAGAAGTTTCTCGCCCTCTGTCCCAGGTTCTAAATGACTTTAGCCTTTCTTTAACATTTCCACCCCATCTTAAACGTTATTCCGAAATAAGGTTTCATATAATTTAATCAATGTAATAAGTTAAATGTAATAAAGGTATCTCGCAAAATGTTAATTGCCAACAATTATTTAAGATTTCCCTCGACACTTAAGTATCATTAATGTCATTATACTATTAAACAGTTATGTTAAAAATATTGAAACCTTATGCCTATTAGCGAAATTTTTCGTACCAAGAAACCGCAACAAAATCTAGTCTGGAAAAGAAATTAGCTTATAGGAGGAACACGAAATGCCCTTACAATATAAAATTGTACATTTAAAATAGTAAATATACCGAATCACACAGAAAGTAGTTGGGTAGATTGGGAGAGTAACTACTTCCTGTGTTACCCGGTATCATTTCTTAGCAATTTCTCTTCCTTCCAGGGTTGGAAAGAAGGAATAGCCAAAGCCCAATACCTCTACAGCCAAGCAAAGCAAATGAGTTATATGGCCGACGAAAGCCTGGACGCAGAATATAGCTTAGAATGTAACCTAGAAAGTGATTACCATAGTCTACAGTTAGCACCTAGATCGCCAATGGCCACTTCTTCAAGGGCCAGTAGAGTATCTAGTCTTGCGCATAGTCATAGGTAAGATGAGAGAATACAAAATCTTTAATTGTGACAAAATCAAGATTTAAAATGTTTTGTGGCAACTGTAAGCTTAGTCATACTCATCATATAACGGAAAGGTACAAATCATTAGGTAGTTTTGTTGTTTGCCACTACTCTATTTTTTACGCTAATGTTGTTTACCTAATTTATTAAATAATGTTATAAAATAAGTAAAAAGATAAAAAGAACGTAAAATTCGAGACCGGAAGACTTCTCTACACAACATTCTGGAAAATGCAGTTTGTCACATCTTTTAATAGTTTTTCTTTTAAGCTGTGCTGAGTTTTAAATCTTTCTAAAGGAAAAAGGAAAAAATAGGTTTTACTTAAGACTCTGACTGCAGCCCGCGCAGACGGCCTTCTAGCAATAAGCTTGACTAGTTTAATGCTATGCATTGAAAAATATATTAGTTTTCATTTTGACACAGTCATTTTTGCAACTAAACAAGCTACAATACAGCGCCATCCTGTTTACAAGGACTAAGCTGTTTAACTAATACATTAACTGCTATACATTAACTAATTTTTTTCCGATTATGTATATACATATATTTTTTTCCTTTTTTTTCTGTAAAGTCATTCATTGGAAAACGAAATTAAAAAGACCAGATTTACCAGCTGAGACAACCGCCCCTATTTTATGTTTATTTCTAGATTTAAAAATTTAAAAATAAATTACATTAATTTTATCGGTAAAAATATTCCTAATTATTTGTTTAAAAATTGTGATTTCTATTACGGTACCCGGAGACACGGTACTACTATTTGTAAAATTAACTAAATTTCTATTTCCAGTAGACATGGACTCTACTAATTGATCATAACACGATAAGCAGTCTCTAATAAACTAGAGCCTGCGGCTCAAAACTTTTGGTGAATTAAAAATTGAATTGATGTTTAGAGTCTTCTTTGGTAATGGTATTAGCATGAGTGCGGTCATATTACCAGTATCCAATTAGTTTAATTACTGATTAAATTGTGTGTGCAGCTGGTAACGTCGCTTTCTTCTGGTCAATAGGACAAATACAAAAATTAAACTTTTATGTATTTACGAGTATGTAATCTGATAATCTGTCGGTAATTTTTCTAGTGGGTCAGTAGAAATGAACGACCAGTCCTCCGTCGGCTCAACCAAAGAACAGTCTCGAGGAGTTTCCATAGAAAACGAAAACAGGACAGGTTCCATATCAAGCGACGAAGGTCTGCAACCACTTCCCGCCGATACCAAAAGTCCACAGAGCCAAAAGAATAGTCTGAAAAATAGATTATTCCATAAAACACCCAACACATTGTCAGTACAACCTGTTGGTAGTTTAGGTCAGAGTTTACCTAACCTTACTTTAGGTTCGCCAAATATCGGAAGTGGACTTAGTTTGAACCTTCACCAAAATACACTTTCGGTAAGTTTTACATTACATATTATATTTACATCATTATATGTACATCCCAGTTAGTTTTTCCATCCATCGTTAATCCCAAGAATTTCGTTTGTTGTGAACGACTTATGATTAACATTTGTATATTGCTTTTCATTAAATAAATTAACTTTATTTTATCTGCGTTTAAAATAAGTCTATTTCGAGCACAGCAGTCTGTCAGGTCTTTTACAACCTGGCATATAGAGTTTCTGAATTCCTTATGGGTGGGCTCAGATTAGATATAGCTACAGATCATGATACAAATAAAACAGGATATGACACCACGCAAGTAGGCGTGGCCATGAACGTCACGCTGTGAGTAATTCCGCCATATTTTGTAGACGAATCACGTCTTTGTTAAGATCGGGTTGTGTTATAAAGTTATTTTTTGGTGTTTTTTTTTGCAAGGACTTTATGCCCGATATTATAGTTTTTAGCTGCCCTAAAGACAAAGAAATACAAAGTGTTTGTAAGCGTGAAAAATGCTAGAATCTGTTCTAGGCAAATGCCTCGTTAAAATTAACGAAAGTGATTATGAAGGTAATTTAAAGCATGACTTGTGTCATGTCATGAATGTCAAATGTGTTTAATGCTTTTACAAACCCGCTTCACTGAAAAAGTTGACTGTGACAAACAATAAAATTGCTAAAAATCTCCACAGTAACGAATCAACAGACTTTAATCGAGAATACGACAAAGAGCCTGAAAAATGCTAATTTCTTAAAAAATAATTTCTTGTTTTACCTAATTTCATAAATTTAGATATTTTTGTCTTGTTTAGAATATTTTTTGGCATTTTAAGATTTTTTTAAATTTGAAAAATCAAAGATATAAGATATTTTCGGAAGACTCTGTAGGTAAGTATATGTATATATTTTAATAAGAATATGCCTCTAAATAAAAATTATTATCTTAATCATTAGGCATAGTTTTATTTTATAAAATTACTTACATTTTCTTTCACCTAAATAAATACATATAACGCAATTGGCAGGAAATTTACCAATATCTATTATTTTAAATTCATGTATATATCCCTTCATTTACCTGATTATTTTAAGTCATATACTTTAAAATTTGTATTATAAGTAGGAGACGAAGTATATTGCTAATAGAATTTATATAAAATCGCCGATAACTAACTTAAACTCTATATTGCGCGTTAAAATTTCAAAAATAACTCGCGCCGTGACGTCATGCGAACCCGGCCGAATTTGATTCGATTTGGTATCATATCTTCCTTTTATTGTAATCATGGCTACAAATAACGTAAGATAAAAAAAACGTTCTCAAAGTATGCCGTGGAATCAATCACGCCTATCTTGAATTATTATTCCTGAAAAGTAACAGGTAAAAAGTTAGGTGAATTAAAAATAAACCTGTCAAGTTCTGATGTTTTTATTTTTAATAAAATTACATTATTGTCATTGCCATTGCATAATAAAAAAATTTAAAAAGTAAACCTATACAACAAAGAACTTAAAAATTATAAATTTAAACTAAATAAGAGACGTGTCCACCTTCTAGTTTCAACCATGTTCTGATTCTTTTTTTTTACAGCATCAGAAACATTGGTGAGCACTTGAGGGGAGTTATTAATCTCCCTAAATTTATTTGTAATTCTGGCCTGGAGGTCTTCTAAATTTTCACAAGGGGTATTGAAACCCGAGTTTTTAATGTATAGCCACAAAAAAAGGCTCACGGCGTGTGATCGCACGACCGTGGTGGCCACCTAACTGGCATATTACGACTAATGATTCGGTCTTCGAAAAATTCTTTCAAAAAATTTTAGTTATCAAGAGTAACGTGAGTTGATGCGCCGCCATCCTGCTGGAGGTAGCCTTGTCGCATCTCTTCATCGTGTAATGCGTTTACAAAATTTTCTAAAATTTCATTACGGTATCGCGGTATACGAATTGAGAGTAAAAAAATCGGTCCAATTAACCTGTTCGATATAGCCGCCCACACACCAACTTTCTGTGAATGCAGAGGCTTCTCTATAAATAAATGTGGATTTTCAGAACTCCACATTCTCATTTGTTGAGAATTTACATAACCAGAGGGGTAAACCCATGCGTCGTCGGTAAAAAAGGCTTTTAAATACGATTTCATTATTCTGCAAATTACCCATAAACCACTCTGAAAATTGCATTCGCTGCTACTTGTCGTTTGGTATCAATTCCTAGACTAAGCTTAGACGATAAGCGTGAATATGAAGGTCACATTTCAGGACTGTATTGCAGGTTCCGTAGGATACATTTACTTGCTGGCTTAGACGTCGAATAGGGGTGTGTGTGTGTGTATGTGTGTTCATTAAAAATTTGCCTTAATTCTTCTATTTTTTGTGCAGTACGAACTTTGTGTCTTCCACTGCCTCCCTTTCTATTCACACTTCCTGTTTCTCTAAACGAAGCCACAGATTTAGTCAAAACTTGGCGAAACTGGCCGAAATCCATGACTATATGTGGAAATTCTATTTGAAAATCCTGAATGGCATCCCGTGTTGAATAAACCCACTGGCCAACAACCCTCCTACCATTTCTGAAGTAATTTTGATCATAAAAGCTTTTTGTTCTGCCGTGATTACAATATTTAATTTTCTTAAAAATACAAACTTTAAAACTTGACAGTTTTATCTTTCATTCACTTAAGTATATATCTTTTCCCTATGTTATCTTTCAAGAGTAATAATTCAAGACATGCATCATTGATTCCATGGCATACTTCGAGTTTTTTTTTGATCTTACGTTATGTCATCTGCATAGTTTATAACAACCTACAAACCTGATATTCAGTGGCAAATCGTTAATAAAAAGTGTAAAAATTGACGCCCTAGAATCAAAAACTCCCCCATTTAACTCTCAATCACATGATATACAGTTGCCCATTAATATACGTACACATACATATTTCTTTTTCTTAGAAGACTCCTGTTCCTCCTCTTATTCCAAGATTAAATAGCTTATCTCCGAAAAAGTTAAAGTTAATAGTGTCAAAGGCTTTCGATAAGTCAAAGAAAATCACGGCAACATGTGTGCAGTAGAATGTCGTGTACCTTCTCGTGTACCTCCAGTAATAGTTCCCACTCAAGAAAACATTGATAAAGTACATGATGTTGACAGACGAGTGACAGTAAGAGGCTTAGTTCACGAAACGCTATCATTCTGTCTATGGTATTTCAGCGAAACATTTAAATATGAAAAAGTTGTTGGGACGATGGGTACCCCGAATGCTCACAATTTCTGAAAAGCGTTCCGTGATTTAGTGGAAAGTTTACCAAAGGTGTGATCTTTCATCAGGATGACACGCCCAGTCACATATCTTGCATTACCACTGCAATTTTTCTAAACACAGGTTTTAAATTACTTTCACACCCACCTTATTCGCCTGATCTAGCCCCTAGTGAGTGTCACCTATTTGAGAAACTAATGTAAAATATTTATTTGTGTAATGTAAAAGTGATTACCATTGGTTTTAGGTTGGGCAGTTATTTAACAAGAAGGTAAAATATTTTAACCCAACGTTACTTTAAATAGATCAGAGATAGAGCATGGGGTTCAACCCACGTATATCGTCGTCAACAAAGTTTCAACTTACTAAGAAAAGTCGAGACTGGCACACGACAAAACTTTATTCTTTATTTCGTTATTTCTATTATTGGAAAGGTTTAGTGCTTAATGGATTAATATCGTTGAAAGTCCAAAATGTATTAATACAACGTAACATTTAATATAACTTGAAATTTATTGGACTTTTTTATAAATTGGTTGGGAACTATAAATGTCACATATAATACAATTGTTACACTTTCGTATAAAAGAAAGACTTAAGATCTTAAGCCCGTTACACGTCGATTTTAAAAATATCCAGTTCGCCAGTTACTTTTTTCGAAAGACCTTTTTCCAAAATATAATTTTTTAATAACGTATTATACAGGGTTAGTTTTTAAAGGCGATACCTTGAAAACGGTTTAAAATATTTTCATTAAATTTTGGTGAGTTAATAGGGAGACAATTTAAACATATTTTTGACATTTACCCCCTCTATCTATTTTGATGGATGGGTTGTAGCTTAGGAATTTTAAATGGGATGATGTACTTTCGTTTATAAAATTCGAATCTACGTAGAAAACTACGTAAGTGTACAATTTTTTTTTTGGTTTGCTCTTTCGGTTACGGAATTGTAATTTATTAGGTTATAAAATAAAAATAAAATATTTACCATTTAATTTCAACTTATTTATCGTCTGTCATGCTTGGGAAGTTGTTCGAAATGTCCCCCTTTAACTTCCAAACACTTTCTCATGCTTTTTCTAAATGAATATCGTCACTAGTAAGCAGGCAAAGCGGATTCGGTATTTCATATCATCTGAAGTTGTATGTGCAGTCGTCATCACTTTGTCCTTTATAAAACCCCCACAAGAAAAAGTCAATGGGGGTACAATCTGATGACCTAGCAGGCCAATTGACCGGACCAGCTCGTCCAATCCACCTGTTTTCAAATATTTCATTCAAATCATTGCATTATGCCTTTATTGCATAATGGGGTGGAGCTTCGTCCTGTTGAAACCACATGTCAGGATATATGTTTTGGTTTAATAATTAGGGTTATTGGGCTCTTAGGAAATGTTTAATTGAGCAATAAACTGAGAAATAATCGTTAAAATGTCAAAATTCTCAACTGACTTAAGTAAAAATAAAGCGTTTCCATGGAAACGAGTAATAATTCTGAAATAAATGAACTTGATTTATTGTAAAAATTTATTTATTTCCTAAATTTAGTTTTCGAGATACCGCGTTGTAACACTCTAAAAAATTCACCTTGTAGAATAATGTAGGTATGGTCAACTTACCAAGTTTAAACTATCAGAATATGTTGGGGACATAGTGCTGACTATTTCTTTTTATACGGGGTGGTTCAAAAGTAATGGGAGATGGAACAACGATACCAATTTTTACGGTAAGGTGTCAAAAACTTCTAAGGATATTAAAGAAAACCGACAAATTATCATTTTAACGCCCTGTATCTCTGTTAACAAGTTTGACTAAATCCCAATATTTTAATGCCGGGAATCCACTGTTATTCTATGTTCCATTACTTTTGGACCACCCTGTATATGAATCGGACTCTGATAGTTTAGAAACTGTTAATAAAAACGACAGAAAAAAAAACCTAAGCAGTAAATCAGATCATACCCAAAAATCTGTTCAGATTTGTTGAGTTGTACCATGATACAAATAAAAGAAGATATGATGCCGCGCAGGTAGATGTGGCCATTTACGTCACGCCGTGATCAATTCCGCGATATTTTATAAACGAAACGCGTCTTTTTTAAGATCGCGTTGTGTTTTCAACTATTTTTTGGTGTTTTTATATTACTTTTAGGAGTTTAAAAGTAAAAATGAGATGTGCTGTGTATGGTTGTGATATGGACAATCAATGTAATCAGTATATGTATTTATCCCATTATTTATATGATTATTTTAAATCATATAATATGAAATTTGTATTATAAGCAGGAGGCAAAGTATACTGCAAATAGAATTTATATAAAATCGCCTTAACTATCGTAAACTCTATATTGCGCGTTATAAATTTCAAAAATAAATCACGGCGTGACGTCATGCGCGAACCCGGACGAATTTGACACGGTTTGGTATCATACCTTCTATTTATTGTATCATGGAGTTGTACCATAGACTAAATAATACTTAAGCTTCGGTTTTCTACAAAGCGGTACCGTAAAAAAGCGGGCGTACTTTGACTGCAAGTGACATCACTAAAAAACGTGTACATGCTTGCAAAGCTGAGTGTTTTCCTTCAGAGCGTTCGGCGCTACCGCTTCATACAAATACTGCACCGTATTTTCGAAAGCGGCCGCTCGGTACGGTGGGATATTGCCAGCACGTTTTTAAGCGGTGCTCCTGTGCAGAGATTGTGTTGTGCGAATGGAATTTGAAAATGGCTGAACAAATTAATTGGTCCAGTGAACAAGACGAAATTTTAATTGACTTTGTTAGAACTCATGAAGGTCTATATAATGTAAAGTCTGCGGAGTACAGGAAGATGCAACTGAAGCAAAGCTTATGGCATGAAATTGGTACAATAATACGTAAAACAGGTGGGTATTATTTATTTACTTTTTAAGTTTTATTTTGTAACGACAGATATACAATCTCTTGTAATGTTCTCTACAGTAACGATTTTGCCATTCAATAGCCCCGGGTCCGTTGAAATAAAGCTTAAATTTATCACGAATTTCAAGCGGTGTGTGTCGGGCACGTGCATTATTTTCGGCAAGATCAATTAAGTTTTGCGTTGGTAAAGACATAGGATCATTCAAAGTAGCTTGATTCGGAGCGAGCACTTTTGCCTGACCTAAAATATTATGCAAAATACAGGCACATGCTATTAACTTATCCGTTGTATCGGGAGCAATAGCCATAGGTTGGAAGAAAATGCGAAAATATGCACATAATATTCCATAATTTTCACAATGAAGTGTACGGTCATAGCGGCCGTATTTATTACACCGTTTCGTTACTTTACAATAATGTTCACCGTCAAATCGGCCGTACTTTACTCTGGCAAAAACGGCCGTCAAAATACGCCCGCTTTTTTACGGTACCGCTTTGTAGGAAACCGAAGCTTAGACGAACACTGCCGTGCAATGAAAAGCGGGTCTCCCTTGAGACATTTGGTGGGTTTACTGGTTTATGGTTTCAAAGTTTGTCTGTCCACCATTATAAATATATGTATACTATATATCTTCATGTATATATAATGGTGGACAAACAAACTTTTAAACCATAAACCAGTAAACCCACCACATGTCTCAAGAGACCGGCTTTTCGGTGTTTTCGAGTGTCTGTCTATATTATTTATATTCTCTGGTTGTACGTAGGATCTTTTCTTATCTTTTTATTAACATTTTTTAAACTGCAGTTTAAAATTCAATTTTCAAAATCTTTATTTTCCAAAAAATGTGTTTTTGGAAAACGTACTTTTGAAAATTCATTTTTCGATAGCTTGTTTTTAGAAAAATTTTTGTAGAATCGTTTTTCGTTATTCTCGATGGCGATGGCGGCTTCAATAGGATTTAAATGGGAATTAGTGATTTTCTGGATAGGAAAGATGCCAAATATAATTTTTGGCATCTTTCCTATCCAGAAAATCACTAACACAAAAATCCTCAAAAATTTAAGATGACAGCTCTTTATTAGTCTGTCAGAGGTAAATACAAGGTTCCAAAAAAAACTGAAATGGTGTTCTTCTAGGAACCAATAACGTAAGATCCCCAACTGCACTTAACAAATTTATAATTAAAGACTAGGCTTAATGTTTTTTTATGGGCCACGTTGTTCCATTTTAGTTACTGAAAATGATAATTAATGAACAGAGTCGCCATAGCTGGTTCATGTTTGTAACTTCTAACTCTAACGAGCGAGTTACGCTCTACGTTCGGCTTATTTTATGTCAAGACTTATCGCGATTTAAATTTAAATTGTAACAGATTCCTTTCAAGTTTAAATGCACAAATTGGCTTAGTTTCTGGATTATAAAATATTAAAGTAAGCATCCAAGCTTGCAGTTTTTCGAACGGGGTTAAGTACGATAATGAGGGGCTGCGAACACAACTCTGGTCCAAAAAGAGGTCGCGGCTCCCAAAAGTTTGGAAACCACTGAACTAAATCTTAATTTAAACACGTCCTTAATCTTAACTCTTTTAAGTGAAGTACGACAATCGTCCAAGCGCCGTCCGTAAAAGCAAGTGGGGCAGTGCCCCAGGGCGCCAGCGGCATAAGGCCGCCAGAATCTTTGTTACAAAACATAGACAGCAAAAAATATATAATAGGTTAGAAATGTTAACTCCTAAGTAAAACCTGGAAACACGAAATTTGAATAAAAATCAATAAAACAGTACGCATCCTACCACCAGATGTCGCTGTAGCTCGTTTTCTCGTGGCGGGTAGTTTAAAAGTGGTATGTTTAATATATTAATTTATTTGTAAACTAGTATTTAATTGTATTCGGTAAAACCAGCTATAAATTGATGATTTTACTAATTAAATTATATTTTAGAGGAAATTACCTATAAACAATCTAAAAAATAATAATAATAGTCTTGAACAATCAAATACTGATACTTTATAAACCATACACAGTATAATATGTAAAATATAAATTATATAATAAAACTACAAAGTATGTACATGTCGGATTTATTTACCACATTGTTATTAAAAAAATAGCTCAAAATGCAAATAAATATGTCATGTTCCTTTTATATATGAGTAGATTTCCATGTACCTAAATGTGTTAATTTTCATAAAGTTGAGATTATACTTACTAAATACCGTTAACTCCTGAGCTTAAAAGATAATCCCCAATTTTATACGAATTCATGTTAGCATGGTGAAATTCATGAAGGAATAGATAACTGCACAAATGTAAAACCGGCATTTAAAAGATCGTCTACCAGGATTTGTAAAAAAAATTAGGGAGTGCATGGAAGAAAAATTAATAAAAAATTAACAGACAACATTGAGTTGAGGCTAAGTAATTTCTCTGCCTGTGCTACAACCTAGTATTATTTAAAACAGATATTAAATATATTGTTTAAACAAAAGCAGAATTCTTAAAGAATATCCAAAAAGAACAGTGTTAAAAAGGCTCTTTTGTGTCTATGAAGGCAGGTGAAAAAAAAAATTATTTCTTGTGAATTCGGCCCTGCTGAACATGATGGCGCAATTAGAATTATTGGATGCTTCCGGGAAAATATTTTTCTTTAGTATCAAGTAAATTCTAATCACATCACGTTGTTCAGCAGGTCAAAATCCATTATAAATAATATTATCATCTTTCACGTTGGATACCTTGACAGTCAAAAAATTACGATTGTTCTCTAAACACATTTTATTATTATAACAAATCATACACTTTCAGTTCACTTCACTTAAAACCGTCCTAAAATGTGCAACAGTTTCTAAATTATAAATGAATTTAAAAATAGAAAAATAGCTAATGAAATTATTTAAAACTATAAAATAATTATTGCACCAACCTGTCGCAAATTGCGGAGAAATTTGACAAACGTTTACACGTCAACTGTCTTAAAGTTCGAAGAACGAGTGAAATGATGGTAGCCTACTTGTAGAAGAATTATCCTACAGTGCCACGTAGTGGTACGATGGACTACTAATGGTGTAACGGTCGTGCTTCCACTTATTCAATTCAAGTTTCACCCATGTGATAGACAGTTTAATTCCGGGAAAATTTGTAAAAAGGTCGATAGCTTACAAGAAATCGTAGGTACACCGTTGGAGGTTTTATAAAAACAGGGCAACAGTTGGAAGGGATGAAAGGCGCCCAACCGCAATTTTGCCCTAAAGCGCTACAAGAGCTTGGCGCAGCCCTGCATCCAAGCTTGCTCTAGTAGTTAGTAAAACGTAAATGAAAAGTCACGAGCAATAATGATTTTTGTGAAATCTGTATCACATAGTAACAAATTCAATTCTAAAATCTTTTTTCAAAATATTTTAGCAGTAAAAAAGCGTCATTATTTTAATTACCTACTACAAGTATAACCAATTTTGTTTAATTACTATAATTACACCGAATTATAGGTTTAAGTTGTCAAGAATTAGAATAAGCTATCTAATTTTAACACAACAGTGACACAATTAAAATACCACAAGAGGTTCTAATTTTCATAGCAATTAAAACTGACGTAAATCTTCTACTTTTTAAGTAAATCAGGAGGCAAATTTGTTGAAAAGGCCGTGCCTTAGAAATTATTCTATAATTATATCAAAGGAGGATTCTGTATACGACATAATTGTTGCTTTCTGTTTGAAACTAGACATCTATCAGAGCCGATAATAACCGGGCGCAGTCTAATGAAGGCGCCGAAAGGCGACCTTTTAAATAAATAATTTAGGCACAGAAGCTTAACTCTGGTTTACTAATTTGATTAAAAATGACAAATTATTCCGGAGAAATGAGTTATAATTAAAATTGCTGAGGCCACAATTAAACGGGTGAGGATCGAGATTATTGAGTCTACAAGCATTGTGATTTATTAAACAGGTACCTTATAGCATAAAGCTTTGGATCTGTGTGGTAAATTGAAAGTTTCATTTCACAAATCTAAACTACACCATCAAAAGTCTTGGTTCTCCAAGACCTGTGTTAAATCCAGGCTCAAAAACTCACAGAAAATTTCTTTAAAAGTCTACACCTGAAAATCTTCATCGAAGTAAAAAGTAAAAAGTCAATACAATCAAATTTTTTTCTAGTCTAAAAATGCTTTTAACACAGGCCCATAATCCTGGAAAAAAATTTAAAATTTAAAGTTGAAGCATTCAAGTATCAAGTCTGCCAATAATTTCAACATCGAAAAGCGGCGAATACCCCAAATGTTCTTCCTTTGCATAGGTGATATCTTTCTTGTTAGGGAACAGCTGACATTTATAAACTTGAATTATTAGGAATACAATATGTGTAATATTGAAAGCTTATCTGATTAAACAAGAGAAAACTACGTAATACCTGAACTTTAGACCTGAGTTCACTAATTTTGCACAAAACATTCATTAAAAATAAATCATTACTTTCTGTTTGTTTTAGGTACCAAGCAATAAGAATGGCAACCACCTCCTAAGCCCCACACATAGAGGTATCTCGTATCCTCCCCCCAGTCCCACAAGAGGCAACCTAAGAAGAAGTATCGCCATATCGCAAAGTAAAAATCCCCCTTTAATCAAAACTAGACAAGTCAATTCTGTGTCGAGTGTCAGTTCATCTCAAGTACCTACTAGTTTTGATTTCGACGTGCCCGTTATTGCAGGTTAGTAATATTTATTTTCTGTTTTTACTATGTCTGCTCTAAAAGGTACTCTCAAACTATATATAAATAGGCGTTTACACGATAAAAACAACCTTCGTGCCTGGGTGGACCTCAATTGTCCAGCTTAGAGGAAGTGAATATTCTCTAAAAAGAAGAAGACTAAGCTAAAAGGTACCAAAGAAAAATCTACCTATCGCCCATTTTCCTTCAAAATTCTAAAAAATCTTAACGCCTCCCGTGGAAGTTAACTGTCATTTTTAAATTCAATTATACAGTTTTACGCATTATGAAAAGAATGATAGAAGCCCAAGTCGAGAATTGAGATCCTGATGGATCTGGGACTGAGAGGTTACATGGCACGAAGCGTACATACATATGTATATGTACAATGAGGACATAAACTCTGGAAACCTGAAGATACATCGAACATGGGAAATATTATGGAAATAAGCAAAAACACGTCGATTTTCATTTTTATTTTTTTTGATGTTGACATCTGTCAAAATTTAATAGAATTTGCCGAATTTCATCCCCTATACGATTTTTTACAGCATCTTTTGTAGGAGGTTTGTTGAAGAAAACTTTTGTTTTAAAATATCCCCATAGGAAATAATCCAGGGGAGTCAAATCCGGTGACCTCGCAGGCCATTCAATGGGGCCACGACGTCCTATCCACCTGTTAGGAAAGATCTCATTGAGATATTGCCTAACAGGTTGTGTAAACCACATTGTTAAAGTGGGTGTATCGGGCTCATTACCTGGATTCAGCTGAGCTAAGGCAGGAAATAATTCAATTTGCAGAAAGGCTAAATAAATTTCGCCGGTCAAATTTACGTCAAAAAAATAGAGACCTATAGTCCTGTGTTTAAAAATTCCAAACGTTGACGTTTTCAGGATGTTGCATAATATGAGCCCAATGGGGATTCTCTATAGAGCAATACCCACAGTTTTGTCGGTTGACAGTACCATAAAATTTTTATTTGAAATTATCACACGCTAACAACAAAATACCTTCTTTTTCTCAAGTTGCAGATTTAACTGCTGCCATCTTTAAAATGATAGACACAATTGAATCAGAATATTGCCAAATTACCTAGGATAAAATTATGTTTCAAATAATGTATTACAACCTAAGTTGCCATTTAAAAATATTGACGACGACGTCATAACTCTGACAGATATCAAAATTTAGAAAATTTAATATAACCAAATTGTGCACTCACCTGAAAGATTTTCGAATAATAGTCTCCTTGCTTACACAACTTACCAGTTTTAACAATAATTGACGATGCCAAAAATTATCAATTTTTTATTGTAATAAATACATATCAACAAAGAAAACCACAGGTTCAAAGAAATTTAAATGCAACCTTTTAAATTATCTGTCTTTTAAAGTTGGGTGACTTATGATCCATGAAATTTTTATGATTATGGGCTTAACCATGTAGAATATAGACCTTCTTCAAAGACGAAAGAATTAAGGAAAAGGAAAGCGAGGGCCGTATCCGTTTTTGGGAAAGGGACTTAGAAAATGGAACTTAGAAAAAAAATTGACAAAAAATTGTTCGATATTATTTTTAAGATAAGATTTTAAGAGCCGTAGCTTAAATAAAACCCAAACAGTGTAGTTACTATTACCATTACCCATTATAATAATAATATATTACGTCCCTCGTAAACAAAAGTAAAATTTACTCATTATAATAAAATTATATAAAATGAAACTGCGATCGTATGGGGACAAAAATCAGAACTCGGAAAATTAATATTATCATATATATAATTTTTTTACCACAAATTTCTCGGCTATTATTCTATATTTAAAGCAAAACATATTTATTTTCTATTTTAAGGTTACAAAAAAATGGATTTGAACCTATGCGTCCAGAATAATATATTAATGGTAGAAATGATACTTAAAATAAATACTATTAACTGTAATAGTTAAGCATAGGAAGCTATCTTAAGTAAAAACAAAGTATATAATAAATGTAGTTATAATATGTATCTTATTCTGCCCCTGAGTCACTTTCACTTGCTTCGCTATCTTCAAGAGTAGTCGTGATATTATGTGCTGACAAAGAGTCTTCTGTAAATGCAAGGTATTCTTTAATGGTACGGCCATTAACTTAACTTTTTCTTTTTTATTGATTATTTTTCTATGAAAAGCTAGTAAGGGATCCGATGAAATGATAAAGCGATTCATTAAATCAATATTTGATTTTATTTGAGAAAGTTTTCTGGTATGTATTAATCTTTCTTTGCGAATTTCTTTGTGCTTAGCTTCCAAGCATACTTCTGATATTTCACCAATTAGGAAGTTTCCATTTTTTTCATTTTCTCTTAATAAATAGTCCTAAAAATGTAAAAAACATATGTATTTTTTGTTTTTAATTATCTGTAGAAATAAAAAAGTTATCGTCCTTCAAAGCCTGAGATGCTACGCTCACGTTGGCTGAGGCTCGATGACGTCAACATACAGAGCCGTCAACAGCGGAATAGGCGCCCGTTTAATCTTTAGTGTTATTCTTACCGGACGCATATTTACAGATGCTAGCATGTGTTGACACCAGGGTGTTGAAATCAGCGAGGGTTTGGAAAAACAGTACATTTACAAATGCTAGCAGATTTGGACACCAGAGGCGATCAGAGTGTTGAAACCAGTCAGCGTTTGCAGTGGGCATACATTTACAGATGCTAACTGATGTTGACACCGGTATTAAATTGACACTATAATAATATGTAATTCCGCAATCAGAGATTCAACTTTCAAAACTATTGGGAGGATTTTGCCATTATTAAAAGCAATTCCAAATTAAAAGGTGCATTTACACATGCATGGATTTAGTGGCGCCAGTGGTCGCGCAAGTTCTATTTGCACGCCAGTAAAGGTTTACACTTTGTTGAGAAAACAAAAATAAGTGGCACGCCAGTTTCATTTTTAAAGTGTTTTTCACAGTGCGCACTATGTCGAGTGAACTTTCCGAAGCCTGTAAAATAGTCGCTAACCTTTTAGTGGCAAAAAAGATAAAACAAATACAGAAAATGAAACGACGAAAAGGCCGTGTCTGGGTTAAACCATGGATGCTTTTATACGAACTGCTATGTACATCCCATAAACACGGATAAGATTCATACCCTTCAAGAAATTTGATTGTCATTTCTGATGACCACTTTTTTTTAGCCATAATAAACTATATAAACTACAATCAACAACTGGCGAGCGGAGGCCGACGTGCAAGCACTTGTTTACACTTGCAAGTTTTGATTTTCTGTACGACTTTGTCACCACTGGCGCCAGTGATTTCAGAAGGATGCAGACTTTTTTGTTCTATGCATGCAAACATAAATTTGTATGCAAGTCGATGTTTACACTTGCTAATTTTATTTACTGGCGCGCCAGTTTTTATTGGCGCCACCAAATCCATGCATGTGTAAATGCACCTTTACATCATGTCCCGCAGTTTTAATGTTTTTGATGCGAGTGTTTTGATGGAGACACCGTGTTGCCAAATTTACAACTAGTTTTTCCCACAAATTTTTATATCAGCTTTAAAAGGTGTATTGGCAACGGGTTAGGGCTCTGATACTATTTAATTATTTTTTGTGAAATTTTGGCATTAAAGCTGTTCTTAGAAATAATATAATTTCTTCTTGTGGCCATAGAGTTGTAAATTACGTTCTCGGACAGGTTTGTTCAGTTTTACGTTTCATCAGTATATTTTTTTAATTTTTTATCTTTGCAGAGTTTTTTTACTGCGACTGCGCGATTCGTATTGGTATAAAATTTTGGCAGCACCGCATACACCTGACATTTTATTAAAAAAGATACTGATGAAACCTAAAACTGAGCAAACCTGTCCGAGAGCGTATTTCACGACTATTATGCAATTTTAATTTCTGCACCTTGTAGGGCCGATCTGGGTTAGCTTTTATTTCTTATTCATCTTAACATCTCACAAAACCAGCCTAGTGCTGAAGGGCATGGATCTGCTTATTAACCTAATATTTTATTTTTATTTTGTTCGTTTGCTTTAATAAATATATTTTTCAATATTCCAACAACGTTTTATTGTTATTTTCCGTACAGGCACAATCATGGAAAAAGGTTATCTACTGCTCAGGTTATCTAAAACTGGTTTCAACACTATGATCGCCTCTGGTGTCCAAATCTGCTAGCATTTGTCAATGTACTGTTTTTCCAAACCCTCCCTGATTTCAACAGCCTGGTGTCGACACATGCTAGCATCTGTAAATATGCAGCCCGGAGACCATGGGGCGACAGCTCTCTGTATGTTGACGTCACGGCCGATAAAAGCCGCGCGCGAAGTTATTAAATAAGAAATTGAATAAGTTCGTCAATTTTGAAGATATCGAGATAATTTTTTTTTGTTTGACAAGTTAATTGAAAGACTATTAAATGATGTTGAAGTTACTCGATATTTCTGACATAGGAAACTTCCTAATTGGTATATTAAATTAAGAAGCGAGAGATTTATTGGAGAGGAGGGTTGGCAACCCTAGGCGGTACGAGAGGGATAGTTGGTCCTCTCTTATAAAATCATTTATTTTGTTGTTTTTTTACGTTTAATAAGAGCAATAATCCATAAGAACAAATAGGACAAATTAACTGTTTCCAAGTTCGTATATTTTAAATAATAAAACAAACTGTCATTTTAAATGAAGGCTATTTATTTATTATATATATATATATATATATATATATATATATATATAATGGTACCTAAAAGATTACGAAGCATTGTAACGGATAATACTAATTCAGAAATATACCAACATTCTTAATAGGTAATGGTTTGTTTGTTAACAAAACATACGAGTACCTACTATTTTTTATTTTGCATTAACATTTTATAAATTAAAAGTCAAATAAGTTTATTTGATTGTAAGTTTACAATCTTACACAATATTTTTTTTTCTGAAAAAAACTTATTCTTTTCTATTAAAGTTATAGATATACCTACTTTTTGGATGAGTGAATTGCTTTTAAAACTCTGTCGTTTTTTTGCATGGTAAAAAATTCAATGCATTTGTACTTTAAGTTACATCATTTCGTTAGACGAAAGAATACGTCTAAGGAAATGATGCAAAATCCCTAAAAAAGACCCGAAAGTGGTGTCGACATACTTCGCACTAGCTGGGCTTGTATTTGTACCAAGAAGTGCAAAGACGTTTGTTGATTACGAGTGAATGAATCAACTTGATTCATTCACTCGCGGTTTACGTTTAATCCAGTCGCGCGTAGAGCTTGTTGCCTAAGATAAAAGTCGATTTAAGGTTAAATACAATTTTGATTATATCTCGGTAATTGTTTAAATAATTTTACTAAAAACGTTTTCACCGGGATTCATTACACTTGTCAATTTAAGACCCTGATTATCATATTGATCTTAGTGATAGTGAATTACGGGGTTTATATCTACGTCATACTGCTAGAACGTGATGCTTGGGTTTTTGTTAACTCCATAGAAAATTCAGTAAAATTCCCTAAAGCTATGGCTTAGAGTCACAATTTTGTTCAACATTTTTGTATATTACTCTCATCGGCAAAAAACCGGACAAGAAAAATTTGGATCAAGTTTGATGTTAAATAACTTTGCTAATTTTAGACCGTTTTGTACTGTATAATAGTGTATAATACAAGAAATACAGTGGGTCCATTTATACTTTATCAGTAAATTCACCCATGATTTTCCCACCCTTAATGCCTAAAATGTATGAAGCAAAATACGACAATAACGTAAGCTAATGAAAATTTTTTATTATCACACAATCCCTTTACAGTTGTATTGTTTTAAGTTAAAATTGCTTTGAATTTGAAAATACGCTGCTAAGGAGGACAAAACGTCTATCGCCTAAAGCATTTCCGTGCAGAATTTTGTGCGAAAATTTAATTTGAACCGGAAATGTGTGAGAACAGACCTAAAATCCATTTAATCCCTTTTATATCGCAGCCAAACAAAAGGTAGCTTGGAGGAGAGATCAGGGCAATTACTTGGAGAATTTTTAAAAATGTTAACTAAAAGTCACTTTTTAGCAGTGGCGGCTGGTGAAATTTCAAAGTTGTACCTATATCTCTGCTCCTACTGACAGGACCCGTACCAAATATATGGGTTTTATAGTAAGCCCACTGGGAATGTTTTGGTTAAGAAAAAAATATTTTGTAACTTGCGAAAAAAAGTTGATTTGTGCTGAGCCCCGCCAGGGAAAAAAATTAATGTGTTTTGATATTTTACTTTTTTTCTAAACAAATTTTACATCATTTTGTCGAAAATTTTTAAATTTGAAGAGAAAACACTGTGTTAGTAGATGTTATTATAGGCATTTGAATTTTTCTTTAAATTGTATTTTAGGTTCAAAAAAATTCAAATGACTATAACTTTCTACTGGCACATTTTTTCTTTTAAATTTAAAAGTTCTCGACAAAATGATGTAAAATTTGTTTAGAAAAAATAATAAATAAAATACTTAAACGCTATCATTTTTTTCCCAGGAGGGCTCACCACTTTTTTTGTAAATCACAAAATGTTTTTTTCTTTACTAAAACATTCCTAGTGGGCTCACTCTGAGAACCCCTAAATTTGCTACGGGTTCTGTAAGTAGGAACAGAGATATACGACCTTGAAATTTCACCAGCCGCCACTGCTTTACACGACAAATTACATTACTGCAATGATCTAGCAAGCCATTGAATAAAATATATCCCCTTAAACATTAATAACGACCAGATTCTCCAACGCTAGTCCGCTCTAATTTGACAACCAAAAGTTTTAAACTGACAGGTGTAAGAATAAGACAAGAATTGAGAGTTGCATTCAACCGATCTCAGGACTGAAGATTCCAAGAAGAAAATACTAACTATTTCACTGTCTAAAAATATCTTTATTTCTTATTTGTTTATTTTTCCATTGATTAGGATTTATACTTTTACAAAATAAATCAAGTCAGTACAGAAAGTCTAATAGCTAGCCATTATTTTTAAAGACAAAGTGGTCGTTCATCCCTTGGCATCATCACCATTAATTTTGTCTTTATATATTGCTGTAATCATAGTTTTTTTACCACTTACTTTTAAGGGATAGATAAATGGAAAAAGACAAAATTTAAACAAAAGTTCCATGTTTTATTTACACAATTTTTTCTTTCCTAAAAATTTTACAGTTGTATACATTTAAAGGGCGTGTTTTTTTTAGCAATAACATTCCCTCTTTTTATCAATGAAATAGTTTGCAAAGATGTCCAATTTTTTTAAAATATGGATTTATTTCAAGATTAATGTACTAATAATTTTACATTGCACAACACATAAATATATCTAAGACAAAACACCAAAACTAATGTTTATTCCAGTGTGACGTTAATAGCATACATATATTATTTTTTTTATGCATGTTTTTAATATAATAATATTTCTTTAGGGATGGCATAAATTGGGTCCCCTATTCGATCTTTGTGTAAAACAGTACCGTTGACAGTGGCGGCTGGTGAAATTTCAAAGTTGTATATCTCTGTTCCTACTTTTTGCGAAAAAAAGTTGAATTTTGGGTGTGCCCCTCCTAAGAAAAAAATGAACACGTCTAGGTATTTTATTTATTATTTTTTCTAAACAAATTTTACATCATTTTGTTGACAGTTTTTACATTTTGAGAGAAAAAAATGTGTTAGTAGAAAGTTAGTCATTTGAATTTTTTTTTAATTATATTTTAGGCTTAAAAAAATTCAAATAACTATAACTTTCTACTAACATATTTTTTTCTCTCAAAATTTAAAAACTGTCGACAAAATGATGTAAAATTTGTTTAGAAAAAATAATAAATAAAATACCTAGACGTGTTAATTTTTTTCTTGGGAGGGGCACACCAAAAATTTAACTTTTTTTCGCAAATTCCAAAATGTTTTTTTTTCTTTACCAAAACATTCCCAGTGGGCTGACTATTAAAACCCCTAAATTTGGTACGGATCCTGTAAGTAGGAACAGAGATATACAACTTCGAAATTTCACCAGTCGCCACTGCCGTTGAATGACAATTAATTTATTAATCGTTTATCGTATATTCTCAGCTAAATATTTTTTAATAAATATTTACCAAATTATTATTTGAATAAAAAATGTTTAATTAAAATACAATTAAAACGCCCGTTATATTACTTATGTTATGACAAGAGAATGCCTGAGAGTGGAATTTTTGTATTGTTTTTTTTTATTATTTTGGAGACCCCAGGCCTGCCCAATTACTCATTTAAATTTCAACTAGTTTTCTTTAAAATATATGACTCAGTTTACTAAATAAATCGGTGAACAATTGAACTGAACGAACTAATCTTTTGTATTATTCACTTCACTTAGCGAAATTGAAAGATTGACATCAGCAAAGTGAACTGAAGTTCCCAGCTCTAATTCCAACCCATGCCATAAATAGCGAATTCCATTGGAGAAAAAAGTCCAATAAAAATGGACAGCTCTTCTTTTTTTGTGCTTATTCTTATTGTTAAAAAAAATGGATGCATTTCGCTATAAGTTTATGCTTATGTCGTTATCGACTTTCTTCCAACCAATTCAATAGCTCAGATCCAAGGATGATATTAGTGGCTTGGTGGTGGGTGGCTTCCATATCCCCAGATTTTTATATTTTTATTTTTATGGCTTGAATTTGGGATTTTCAGGAACATTGATCCGATTAATCAGATCATCAGTTGTTATCTTTTGTCTCTTTTTAATAGGGTCAGACAAAAAGGATACGAGATGGTAAAGGCCGATTTATAAACTTGACGTTTGCGGTTTGCGTTCGCCGTTCAAAGTTAAATGCACTGAAATACCTAACACCATTTATATTTGCCGTTGACGCTGCCGACTGCCGTTGGCGTTGACGTTGGGTGCCGTTCGAGTTAACTCAACTTTATCTTTTGACGCTGGCCGTTCGTAGCAAAACCGTAGCCAATTGGCAACAACCAATCAAAAGCTTCGTACCTGGTGGCGTGATATTTGTTTACACATATATACACACAAAATTATTCCAAGGGATGCTAATAAACTTTCTGTATCCTCATCCATTTTAAACAAAAACACTCCTCATAAAAACAAAACAAATAAATAGGCAAAAATAGGTTATGATATGCTGTCAGCGTCAGCTGTTATTTCAACGGTGGCCAACGTTCAACTTCAAGTTTATAAATACCATAATTCGACTTCTACGAACGTCAACAGCAAACTGCAACGGCAACGGCGAACGCAAACCGCAAACGTTAAGTTTATAAATCGGCCCTAAGAGTTGATTGGAATAATCGTTTCCCGAAAACGCTTATTATTGTATTATAATATGATTTCAGTTAACCTAACAGAAGTGCCAGTAATCGCAGAAAAAAAATGCCAGTAAATAGGTACCTGTAATTCTAAAAAGTTTCGCCAGTAAAAATGCGGCGATGCATTGGCAACGCTGGTAACGTGGAATACCGATTTAGTTACAGTTTCGCCGTTTAAAAGTTCTGTGCTGTGAAAACAGTTTAGTGAGAATTTACTATAAAACTTTCAACATATTTGATTGGATTGTAACAACATGTAAACACAACGTTTACTACATAGTAGAGGTATATATCTGTAAAAAAACAAGCGTTTAAGATGTTGAGGTTATATAATTTTATTTATGAAATATGTGGTCTTGCTTCAGCGGGTAATATCGATCACATTGCCCACCAGTGATCGAAATTACCCGCCTTTTGAAGTTTTACGTGCACGGCAATTTTCATCCTCAAGTGATGAGTCAGATTCACGGATTGTAACAGTTTTTGATCCTGAAGCAACAGATGTTGAAGACAAGACTATAGAGTTGAAAAACAAGTCATTTGAAGATATTTATGCAATTCCTGTACCAAAAGTATTAAGAACCACCAGTAGAAAGAAGCAGCAATCGAAAATCCTAACTTCAACACCACTTAAAGAAGAATTAGAAGAAAAAGAATTAAAAAGATCTAAAAGAAATGTGGCAGCGATTAAGAAGGTAAATCTGGATGGTGCAAACAGAAATATAAAAAATCTACACAATCTAAAAACCGCCCCGAATTCCAGTTTGTTGTGAGATTGGAAAGAACGAAATATGGTGGAGATGTCGTGGATGTGCTGTATGGTCCCATTCTGTATGCAGTGGATTTGAACGTGCAGAAGATTTTAATACATGCGTTAAATGTGATGCAACTATGATATAATAGAGTAATGGTCGATATTACACCTCTTAGTGGTCGATATTTCCTGCTGGGATGGGTAATAGGTATCGATCAAAGAAGATATTTGTATTTTTGTATTTAAAGTTCGTTAAGTAACAGTTAATAGCAAAGGTGCCAAAGAAAGTTCTGGCCAAATAAAAATTTTCAATTACAAATGTGTTTTGTTTTTCTTTAGGAAAAAGTCTAAAGGGGTCGATATTAGAACACTTTCCCCACATTAATTCTCGCGAACCGACTATTAGGTTTACGACAAAGATGGAGAGTGATAACTCTTTGCCTTTCCTAGATATTCTAGTTTTTAAAGAAAATAATAGAATTAAAACTTCAGTAGATACAACACATAGGTATTTAAAGTTTAACTCAAATCATGCTCCTTCAGTAAAAGCAGGTGTAGCAAAAAGTTTATATGACAGAGCTAAAATGAATTGTTCTGATAGAGATAGTTTAGAAAATGAAAAGGTTTTTATTAAAAAAGTTTTAAACGAAAATAATTCCCTAATGACTTCTTAGTTCTTAGATAGATCTTTTAGAATATATGTGTATATATATATATATATATATATATATATATATATATATATATATATATATATATATATGTTCCAGGTATTTCAGAACAAATCAAAGACTTAAAATTTTAACATCTTTCTCTAAAAATAATCATATGTGCACCCCCAAAATATCAACCACGCGCCGCCACTGATGACAATGAACCACGCGAGTGAAACCGCGGGCAGTACGTAGTATTGAATAAAGATTTCCGATAAAATTCTCTTGTTTTATGACTTACGATAAAAGTTTTATTAAGCTATTCTAGTAGTAGTAAAATTTTATTAAGCTAATATTTTAGCAGTTTTACATCCATTAGGCGAAGCGTGTACTTAATGTCCCACTGAAGTATCCACGAATATTCTTTTTCCTATAGGATTTCTTTTCTTTTGTAAACTTCTGAGTCGACTCTATTGAACCACTAAAGGGATTTTCCGTTAAGCGATATTGGTGAAACTTTGGTCGCATTCAGAGTCAAAAGCTTCGTTTTGGCATTTAAGTAGCCATTATTCCATTCTATTAAGTTTATTATCATGGTTATGAGTTTTTTCTTTTTTTTTGTAAAAGTCGACCATTATTTATTTCTTAATAAATTCTTTTTAACAAACTACTTAGTAAAAGTTAACCTTTTCTGTTTATACGAAGTTGGAAAAATTCGGTGTATGTTATTTAAATTTATGATTAGTAGTACCAGAGACTATAAAGAATATAGACAGATACTCGAATACAACGAAAAGCCGGTCTCCCTTGAGACGTTTGGTGGGTTTACTGGTTAATGGTTTAGAAGTTTGTTTGTCCACCATTATAATATATACATATAGATACATATATAGTATACATATTTATATAATGATAGACAAACAAACTTACCATAAACCAGTAAACTCACCAAATGTCTCAAGGGAGACCCGCTTTTCGTTGCACGGAGTGTTCGTCTAGGTATTATTTAGTCTATGATAGTACGTTTGCTTTTTATTTGGATATCCATAACTTCTTATTATTTCTGCATATGTCTGTGTACACGAAGGATCAATGTCAGAGAAAAAAATTCGGCCAAGTGTAAGCTATACTTGCACAATTAATGTTCCGTGCCATTAGCCCCCCACTTAACCTTAGCAAACTCGGCCGCCCGATCTCCGCCCATCTGCCGCGCTACCCGCTGCCGACGCCGACGGCACCAACACCGTATCACACCGCCTATGCGCAGAGCACTGAAAAATGTATAAGGACAAAAGTTGTTGCTTACATCGTGAAAAATACTTTTTGTCCAAAAACTTTTTCTCCAAAACCAATGGTTCAGCAGTTATAAGGAAATAAACAATTGAAGTGTTTATAACAGTTGATCGCGCTAGAATTTTTCAATCCTGATAATTTTGGTTTAATTTACACCTAATGTTCATGATTTTTTCAGATTTTTCTAAGCGATCCTTTTGGTGATCAGGGTGGGGAACAGTAATTTTTAGCGTTTTTCCGAAAAATGTGTAAAGCCACGCATACAGGGTGTCTAAAATAGGTGATACCACTATTGCTATCTCCGAAACGGTAAAAGATACGAGGTCAGTTAGATTAGAGAAATTTTGCCATTTTCAGTCCCTATTCATATTCCGTTTACGGAGTTGCCAAATTCTCTATAGTTTCGTATCTACAGGGGATTTTTAAAAAATAGTCCAAAATTTAATTCTTAAATATCTCGAAAATTATTATAGTTAGAAAAAAATTGTTTTAAAAAAAATCACACGATTTTTTACCTTCTATAAAGTAACGTTATTGTTTTGTTTATACCATTTGTTTTTATTGAGTTACTGATACTAACTTGTTTTTTTCAAATACGGACCTGGACTTTTTGCTCCATTTTTTGAAAGAATACTTTATACCCTTTATAACTGTGTATAACTTGAAAATATTTTCCGACGTTTTGATCACGACTAGTAACATCATCAGAATTTTCTGACAATACGGACCTGGAATCTTCCATGTTAAGGCACAATTCACAACCTATCGCAATGGTTTGTGGTTTTTGTGGTTGTGAAATGGCACATTTACTTGAAAAATGCCAGGTCCGTACTGGTAGAATATCCTGAAGATGCTATTCTTTACCAAAACGTCGGAAACCATAATCAGGTGATACACGGATGTAAAGGGTATGAAATATTCTTTCAAAAAATGCAGCAAAAAGTCCAGGTCCGTATTTGAAAAAAGCAAGTTAGTGTCAGTAACTCAATAAAAACAAATGATATAAACAAAACAATAACATCACTTGAGAGAACGTAAAAATCGTGTGATTTTTGTTAAAACAATTTTTTTCTAGCTATAACAGTTTTCGAGATATTTAAAAATTAAATATTTGATTATTTTTTAAAAATCCCATGTAGATAAGAAACTATAGAGAATTTGGCAACTTCGTAAACGAAATACGAGTAGGGACTAAAGATGGCACATTTTCTCTAATTTAACGGACCTCGTATCTTTTACCGTTTCGGAGGTAGCAATAGTGGTATCACCTATTTTAGACACCCTGTATATCATGTTGAACTCGTGCTTCAATAAGCTTTCATTTGACATCCTCCCCGATGCCCTTGAAATTTTTTTTTCCATTTCCCAATTTACCCTGTGACATTGGACCAAAGTCATTGCATTGGACCCACTTTTTGTAGTTAGCGTACCGTAAACCGGGGTAACTTTGATACGATTTTTAGTATTTTTGTTCACTAAAGTAAGACCTATGCTAATTAATTCGTTGGTGTTATTATTATTAATTTAAAATAGCAACATGAAGGGAAGCAAATGTGTAAAGATGACTATCAAATTTCTTTTAGAAACTTGTATAGCCGGCCCTTCCCTTAAGTTGTACCAGAGTTGCCTTGGGAATAGGAGTAACTTGGGTACAGGTGAGTTTTGTATTATTATCTTTACGTAAAACACATGTGTATCAAAGTTGGACATAACTATTACTTTTTAAGTGTAAATTAACGTTCTTTAATACATTTTTTTATATAAAAAAAGACCTGGGTGGTAACACAAATGAAAAAACAAAAGGTTAAAAATGTAAGAAAAAATATTTAATGTTAAGCATTAAACAAGATTTAAGTGCAAGTGCAAGCCTTTGACAAATTTAGAACGTTTTCTGATTATTTTGTGCCTTTCTTCGATATGATTTTTGAGCACCCGGAATCATCGACCAGATTGGTCTCGTCGTAATTCAAAATATTTGACGACAAAACTACTTCTAACTCGGTTTCCAAACGATTAAAAACTGATTAACTGTGATTTAATCTGTGGCCCCATCAAGAATCGGGACCCAGAATTAATTTTGCTCCATAATAAAATTAGACAAAGTATGTTACAAATATCGATGATTAATCATAAATCCGAAAGTTATTCGGGATATCCCTAGAATAAAGCAGATAAGCTTATATTAATATAGGTACTGAATTATTACTGAATAAAATTTAAATTTAACTACAAAACTGTATGCTTAGGAACCTCTTTAGGCGATAAGCCAATATTGGCCTTTTGCATGCGCATAGTTACGATTCGCGTTCACTGTATTATTTTAGATTAAAATTTATAGTCACTATGTTCGCAAGATAACACACTAATAGGTGTAAAAATATTTAACATGTTACTATAATAGACTAAATTAAATCGTCTGGCAAACTCAGTTTTAAAAAGAAGTTAAGAAATATGCCTTTGAAATATTTTTTACTGTTCCAACCCCTAAACATTCACCCTCACCCCTTTATTTCCAAATATCACTCTCTATTTTTTTCTGCAAAAATAAAATTCTTATTTCATTTCAGAACATGCAGTATCTCATTTTTGAGGTTCCCGATACAAAAGCTGGGAAAATTAAATTTTGTGGAATAAGTATTACCCCTGTAAATTATCGATTATTAACTTTTCTCTCTGGAAGTGTTAATTTTAGGTTAGTATGAAAGAGAATTGATTTTTGTCGTAAAAATAAAAATTAAAACGGTGAAACAATACTTTTAAAAAATATTTTCTTATTCGTTTTCTGATATTTCCATTAAAGATAGGAATAAATATCCCAAATAAGTTTATTACCAGATATAAATCAAACTAAGATTTATATTTTTGTGAAAAAAAAAATTGGGGTTGTAATTTAAAACATTGGGGGTGGGGGTGGATTTTTGGGGGTTGACATAAAGAAAAATTCAGTCAAGTGCAACCTATACTTGCACAATTAAAGTTCCGTGCCATCGGCCCTCCACTTAACCCTCGGCCACCCGATCTCGACGGCACCAACGCCGTATCTCGTCGCGTATGTGCGGAGCTGAGTCGACTGAGCCAAATTAAAAATTTTGTAAAACGTGTAAGGACAAAAGTTGTTCCTTACATCGTAAGAAACATTTTTTGTCGAAAAACTTGCATATGCTCTATTAAAAAGAAAGTAATTTTGTGGTATAGACAACCCAGTCACACTAAAGATTCCTAACTTTAAAACTCTTTAATTTACTAAGAACAGTAAAGTGATGAGTTCTCTTGAGGATATATCCATCTCAGAATCAAACGACAGCCCCTCAACGATGTTAATTAATATATTTGAGAACAATGATTATTAGACACCGACACGCTATTAAACGTGTTCTATCTTTAAACCTTATTAATATACACAAGGATGAGAATTTGAATCATTTATGAAGTTTTTAATAAAGCAAAATATGTTTAATATTTAGAATTAACTTTACTTTCATTAAAAACTTTAAAAAGTTTTCTTACATTCTTTACCAAGTTATACACAAAGAAAAATACAAAGCATCTTTCTAAGAATAGATTTTTAAAAATCGAAAGAGGAAGATACTATGTCGTGTAATGAAAAATAACATTTCATTTAATTTACTTACCGTTTCCTACTGACAAAAGGAGCACACAGCCTTTTAGTCAAAAATACGAAATAGTACTTTACTACTTGAAAATATTTATCTAATTTTTTTAAAAAACGTTTTAACAGACACAAATGTTTTAAAGTATTGATTTGTAGGACAAAAACCTTTTTGATGATTTAAAACACTTTTGATAACTAATGCCATCAGGTATTAAAATTTATTGCATTATTACAAAGCGGACGGCAATTAACTTTTAAAATTTTAACACATCTTTTATGTAGAAATTCTAAAATTTTATGAAAAAAAATATGAAAAGGTTGACAACCCAAAATACATTACATCATAATGGACTTTCACTAAATGTCATTTTTGGTGCCATTGTCTAAAGCAGCGTTTCCCAACCTTTTTATACGTGAGTACGTGAGTACCGCCTAAGAATTTTGTAGGATCGTGGCGTACCACTGGTTATGTTATAACTTTGGGGGGGGGGGGGTCAAATAAATTTTATACACATGTGTGGATAACTTTACAAAATGTATTTAAGTATAAATAAAACAAAATACAGAAAATAAATCCATAAAATTGTTATTAACAAATGTCAAATACAATTTCCCAACACTAAACTGTCTTTATCAGGAGGCTTAATGAGAAGTTTTATCCCGGTACTTTTTGTTTTGTATTATTATTGAGCCCTTCTACGTATCACCCCAAATGCCCTCGCGTTCCACCAGTGGTACGCGTTCCACCGGTTGGGAACCAGTGGTCTAAAGCATAGCCTTGCTAGACAGAGACAGCCGTCTTTGTCTAGCGAAGCACATCGAGAAGGTTATGGCAACGAAAAATAAAACTGTCATTGTTAAAATTTAAATTTATAGAAAAGTTCTTCAATTCAATGATGTAATATAATAATCCTCGTATTCTATTCCTTTCTAACACACTCCTTATATTTGCAATAATTAAACCCCTTTGTATTTGTCTTCATTTAAATAAATGTATTATTAAATGCGGACCACAGCGCATAAAATATAATCGATTCGCTAAACTTTTTATATATGCGGCAACACTGTACCGTCTGCGTGTCTGCGCACTTCGTCAAACCGTCACCTAATTAAAAATAAGGCTTTCAAGTGCTGAATCACGTGTCATATCAGACGACGCAGTCATAAAATTCCGGTCGCACACGAAGATGTTATTTACGCCATTGTCTGAAGTATTTAAATTCAGTTGAATTTTAATAAGTTTTTATTTCTCGATTAAAACGTTATGGAGCAGCTCAGGATTCTTTAAAAGAGCCCATTGGCAGCGTATTACTGACTAGTGACGTAAACCAGTCAAAATCATTTGTGAATATTTGAAAATTTAACAGTACCTCTTCTCTCCTAAATATTTGACACTGAATTATGTTTACTAATAAAAATATTTAAATTTCGGGCGAGTACACACTGTTCCGAAATAAAAGCTGGATATCGCAAATTCCTAGCCAGCATTAAAATTAAATTAATATTATAAATTTGACCCTCCGCCTTCCACAGGTTTTACCCATTTTATTTATGTTCTTTTTCTTCTTCCCCCATGAAAGTCTCTTCTTAAGGAGGCTTTAAACTGGTAAAGATTAATCGTGTTTTTTTTTAATAACGTCATTTTAAAAACCATTGTCTCTTTCTTACCTAAAATAAATCAATAAATCATTGCGACAACAAGGAGCAAAAGAATACCAGACCTTTTAACTTACAAGGGTCAAAGTCTGGGAAAATAAATTCTAATGGAAAATTCCTAAAAGGGGTTAGTAAGCATTTTTATAAATTTACGCAACAAAGAAAGTGCAAGACAATAAAATTATTATATTTTTTTTCGAGGTTGTTGATAACCGTAAAATAATGATAATTAATTATTTGTAATTTAGCTTTTTTAGCGCCCAGTCATGTGTCATTATCTGAATGTAGTTATGAAAAGTGAGACATACTGTATACATATGTAATACAAAATTTAACTCCGGGCTGCACTAAAAAGCAATGACGTAACCAGGCAGCAGCTGCAGCCCGGCAGCCCCCCTCCCCCATGCTCCCGGATTTACTACCAACCCAGCTGTAAAGTTTAATAACAAATTATTATCAGCCGATTGCACAAAGCACCTAATGAACAATTTACGCTTCAAATTACTTGACAATGTCATTTTCAAGTGTCAAATTTGTCAATCTTATTGACTTGATTAGAATTTTTTGTGCGACCGACGGTAACTTTTAGAGCAGATGTAATTAAACAACTTGTTGTACAAACACAAAACCAATCTATTCTGTCCTTTTGTTTTCACGTCACTATAGAAGAAGAACCAACGTAATTTCATATTTCTTGTGAGTCTTGACATACTTTTTGAAAGTCCTCTAGTTTTTAACTTGCTTTCGTTTCTTCCTGCTTTCCCTAGTTTTTTTTTTATTCTTTTATATTTATAGAAGTGTTTTCACACACGCACACATTTATATATTCCAATTAGAGGAATGCGAATTACAAATTGACCACATCTGCTACATTTTCATTTCAAAAAATTGTTTGATATTGATTATATCAAATTACATATACATATGTATATATAAAATGTAGACAGTTACACTGTTACACTATTATGTCCAAAATAAATTTTAACACAAACCAAATACTATCACTGTTTTTCCACAGTTTTACCACACACCAAAACTTGATTTTTTGGACTTGAAGTACGTTCCGCTGACCACGTAAGCATCATCAGGACATGGTTAAATTTAATAATCTTTTGCTGATGCTAAACGCGCTTCGAGTCAAAAAAAAATCAAGTTTTGATATGTAGTAAAATTATATGAACAGTGTTAGAACGCTAATAGTTCCATAATCCCAACATAGACGAAACACTATAATTTTTTTCTTGCAAGTGTTTGTAGTGCTGCTACATTCCAACAAAATTATTTGATTGTTTTGTTTTATTGGCTGATAAATCCTTTGGCACTTCTATACGTACTTTCACATGTTTTGTTTACTTTACCCTTTTACATTTTTCACCTTTTTAGAGAATGCAAGTGGCTTTTAGGTGAAATTGCATTTAACCTAGTAGCTAATACAATTCACGTTTTTGATTTATAGCACTTTTCTAGGTATTATCGGTATACAAGTATGTCCACGAGTCCACGGATGGGGTAGACACGAGGACAAATGGCCCAAAAAGTGAAAGATACGAAAAAGGGCCTTTAAGTTTTTGCTTGCTGGAAAAATAAGATCCACGATGCCAAAAATTTGTTTTTTTTTTGTACAGGGTATGCAAAAAATACAAAAACGTAAAATTTGGTTAAGAGTAAAGTTGGCTTTTATTTCAATTTTAATGCAACACGTTAAATAAAAAAGTTGTTTTAAATTTCAAAAGAATTGTTATTCCACATTTTCAAATAAAAATTTGAATTTTCCAAATTACGCTTTAAAAGTAAAATTTTTCCAAGTCACGTTGTCACCTTTTTTAATTGATGACACCTTCAATAGTTGTGACGTATCTGTGAAACTAATAAAGATGTTGTCTTTAGAGCAAAGAATATTTATAATCCAAAATTACAGAAATGGTGAGAATTGTTATCGCTACGTTATTGAGAAGTTTCCAAATGTACAATTATGCAGAAGTTCAGTACATAAGTTAGTAATCAAATTAAAAAAACTGGAGTGATTTAAAGAGGACCAAGACAAGATACGACGAAAACGATGCTTCTACAGTACTAATTTTGCAATCTGTTGATGAAATTCCTATTGTCTTTAACGAGCACGAAGTTTACAATTGTGTAAAAAGCCATATTTAAAATGTGCTGAAGAAAAATAAAATTCGTCCTTTTGACCCAATTTTTAACCAAACTTTGGAAGATGGAGACAGTTACAAACGCTTGGATTTTTCTTTGTGGCTTGGTGATGAAATTCTAAGTAACAACGTGAACTTTCATAAGCTGATAATGTTCTGCCATGCCAGTACAAACGGCACTGTAACTTCTCAGTATGTGAAATACTGCGATAGAGAAAATCCAGAGTTTAGAATTGCGAACCGCCGTCAGTATCTTAAAGAAGTAAATGTTTGGTACGCCATTTCCTATTATGGGATTATAACATATTTTTTTGATAATACATGTAACAGACATTCTTATTTACATATGAGGAGCAGACTTTCAAATCGCATTTTGTCCATTTTTTAACATTTCCAACAAAAGATGGCGTTGTGTTTCTTATTATAATGGCAATCAACCTACGTATTTAGAGACAACCAAAAAGCATTATTATAGCAATGAAAGCCTCTGTTTTTTATAGTTGATTAGAGAATGAAGCAAAGCGAGATGTGGTAGAAATCAGCTGCTCTTACTGACTTTTTAAAGAAGACTTTTGACCCAAGCGTTAAACATCTTAGATTGTTCTCAGATGGGAGTGGCGGCCAAAATAAAAATTGTCAAATGGTACACACACTCATGTTTTGGCTTTTTAACCATGCTTCAGAGAGTATCAAAATGACTACAATAACGTTTCCTGTCCGTGGTTACTTTTTTATGCCTGCTTATCACGGATTCGGCCAAATTAAAATAGCTTTACCTTCATGTCAATGCGTTTATGAAAACACCAGAAAAATATTATGAAGTTTACTCTAAAAAAGGAGAAGTGCGACGTCTCGGCTCTGACTGGATGGTCTATGATATCAAAGATGCTCCTCATTTCATCAAAAAAATTCCAGAAATCAGTGAGGCGAAAAGAATAATCATTTGTAAAGCACCTTAAACTAGTAGAAAACAAAAAAATTTGGTTAAGGCGGAAGTTTTGTACAAAAGTGACGATCCGTCGAAGCGCTTTGTATGTCTATTAAAAAAAAAAGTGACAAACATACGGTTACCGCAATTGCCAATCAAAAACTCCATTTAGAAGAAAAAACTGGACTCTTTGTCAAGTTTTTTGGTTGAGTTGTCAGGACCTGAGTGGGCTACACTACAAAAGAACTAAAAAGGAACTAGCTCGGTTAGATCCAATGTTTAAAACCACAGTATCAAAGGGGTAACGAACATGGCGGAGGCACACCACCTGTAACCAATGTGAAGATGATGAACAACGTTATTGCATCGTAGAAGATGTTGTGAAGGTGGTATAATTTTTTATAATGTTTTTTTTTCATATTTTTTTGCAATATGCAATGTTTTTTTAGTTTATGATTAAACCGCAGCATTAAGAGACTAACAAACTGGTTTTTGTCCATCAGGGAGAAACAAATAGCTGTTTGTCCATAACAATCTTTTTTTCAAATACTAATAATGATTGTTACTAAGCACGATGGGTGTCCTGCATATTATGCTGCAGAAGTAAGGGATTGACTCCATCGCAAACTTGGAAATCGATGGATGGACCGAAATGGTCCAATTTTGTGGCCCCCTAGGAGTCCCGATTTGACAATTTTTGATATTATTATGTTTCTCTGGGGGCGCATTAAACAACTAACATATGAATGACCCATTGAAAATTACGAAGAAGTTTTAAAGCAGCGAATTTTACGAGCGATAGAATCGATTTCACTGGAAGAAACAAGAAGTTTTAGCCATTTTCGACGTCAGTCAGAAAAATGCGTAGAACATGGAGGAGAAGTTTTGATTGGGTTGGGTTTGATTGGGTTTGATTGGGTCAGTCAGAAAAATGCGTAGAACATGGAGGAGAAGTTTTTGAAAAATAAATACGATGTGCCCTTAATTTTTTTAAAGTTTAATAAAATATGAAATATTTCTCGAATATTAGAATTATTATTTAATATTCTACTAATAATTTTCTTTAACCTGTATGAGTTTGTAATTTCGGATTATAAATATTCTTTGCTCTAAAGACAACATCTTTATTATTGTGATAAATACGTCACAACTAAGGTGTAACCAAATAAAAAAGGTGACAATGTGACTGAATCTTTTAAAATTTAAAATAACTTTTTTATTTAACGTTTTGCATTAAAATTTAAATAACGGCAACGTTACTCCTAACTATATTTTACGTTTTTGTATTTTTTGCATACCCTGTACAAAAAAAAACAAATTTTTATCATCGTGGATCTGATTCTTAAATCAAGCAAAAACTTTTATAGAGAATGACCATTTTTCGCATCTTTCACTTTTTGGTCCATGTTGGACATACTGCATATTCAATTTCCAAGACCTGTTTGTCAAGTTACAAGTGCAAATAAGTCGAAAACACTATTAATTTTATGAAAAAGAATTATCGAACGACTTTCTTTCACAGGTTCTTCTAAATCAGAAGAAAATTGTGATTCTTTTAATAGAGGGCAGCACCGCCAAGCTGTAAAAAGGACTCATCGATATCATACCGCTGGACTTGTGGACGATATCAAGGTAAGGAAACTAATTTTGATTAAACTGTTGTAATAATCCCCTGATAATACATAAACATGGTTAGATATTATTTATTTTATTATTGTTAATTTTATTATCATTTTGTGCACAAAACCAATCCATTTTACTCGGTATAACCTTCCTTAGTTTCGTACATGATGCAAATAAAAGAATATATGATACCGCGCAGGTAGGCGTAGCCATTTACGTGACGCCGTGACCAATTCCGCGATATTTTGTAAACGAAACACGTCTTTTTGAGATCGCGTTGTGTTTTCAACTATTTTTTGGTGTTTTTATATTACTTTTAGGAGTTTAAAAGTAAAAATGAGATGTGCTGTGTATGGTTGTGATGTGGACAATCAATCAATCAATGTATGTATTTATCCCTTTATTTATATGATTATTTTAAATCATATACTATAAAATTTGTATTATAAACAGAAGGCAAAGTATATTGCCAATAGAATTTATATAAAATCGCCTATAACTATATCCTCTATATTGCGCGTTATAAATTTCACAAATAGGACACAGCGTGACGTCATGCGTGAACCCGGGCGAATTTGACACGGTTTGGTATCATACCTTCTTTTATTTGTATCATGAGTTTCGTACTCATTGATGCATATCATTTTTAAGGAAGTGACTCCACTGCCGGTGCCGGTTCCCAAAATGTTGATGCATGAATACCGGCGCCGGCACTCGAGTACAAAATGTCTCGGGTACCGGCGCCGTAGTCCAGATACGGCCAAAACGGAATGCCGGCAGTTCTAACCTACAATAATAATGTGTTTTAAATGATATGTAAACATTGCGTTGATTTAATTTTGCGTAAAAACTATAAAATATGAGTGTGAGTGATAAATTTTCTTCATATGAACAATGAGTTATGGTTGCGTGATAGCAGAACAATTGGCAATCAAAGACAACGAAATCCTAATACTGTAGTGAATATTAAGCCGGCTCTGAAATATTATTCTCTGCGGTCAGCCTGTGTTAAAGGTGGAAGGCCATTCAAGACAAAATATGAAAAGTCAACAAGGAAGTGTTCTATGTATAAGCAAGGCTGCCAGGCTAGTACTTCCTTGAAAGCAAGTGAGTGTAAACAATTTATACGCATCCGGGAGCTTGAACAAAATCACAATCATACTCCATCCAAAGCTTATTTGAATTATCTAGCAAAACAGAGACACAGAGTTACAGATGATATACTTTTGTCACAAATATTTACGAAAGAATGCGGCAAGATCCTAATTTATTTCATACTATCGTTTGGACAGACGAAGCAACTTTCTCAACTGCGGGAATGTTTAATACACGAAATGTTCATGTTTGGTTGGATGAAAATCCCTTTACCGTCGAAGATGTTACTTTTCAAGGGCGTAATTCAATCAATGTTTGGTGTGGGATATTACAAAATAAAATTCTAGGACGATTTTTTTTCGGGGAACATAACTGGCCAGCGCTATCTTAATCTTTTAGAAAATGAAATCTAAGATATTCTCGACGAATTGCCACTGAAGAACGTCGACGTATTATATGGCAACAGGACGGAGCGCTTCCCCATAATATAGTTGAGGTTCGCAATTCTTTAAACCATCAGTATAATGAATGGATCGGTAGATATGGAACGTAACCTTGGCCTGCAAATAGCCCAGACCTCACACCTTTAGATACATTTCTTTCTGATCATTTGAAAAATGAAAAATGAAGTTAGAAATCTGAAAGAAAATGATGCTGAAAGTATTATAAACACACTTAAGAGGCAGAGAAGAATCTATGAAAAGTGCGAAGAATTAAATGGCGGACATGTTGAAAATTTCTATTGATATTTATTCGCCAATATTAACATTTATCTGTTTATGTTATAATTTATTTGTTATTGTTTATAAGCACTGGTTATTGCTTTCAAATATTAATAACTAATAAAAATCAACATTTTTTTTAATAGAATATAAACAGAATATCTCAATTTGCATACAAATATAATTATAAATTCACGGTGACTCAAGTATTATTGTCAACCTTGACATTAACTTTGACTTGCCTACGAAGAAAGTTTAAAAAGGTAGCAGGTATTTCGTTCGCACCCTGGATAGTTACGTTTAAAGAATATTTTTGCGAAATAATTTTTAATTTGAAATATTTCAAAAACGACTGAAAACCCGCATAGGGTATATTATACAAAATATGAATAGAACTTCTCCTAGAATACAAAAATGCGATAAAAAATCCTATTATCCAATTTAAAATAAGCAAGAAAATCGATATTTTATACTATTTTTTTTATTCGATGCTCAATTGTTTTGCTGATAAGATATGATGATCCATAAAAATCCCCAAAACTGTCATAATTAATATTTTTTCCCATTCAACCCAACCCAACCCGACCTGCCTAAGTTTTAACTTTACATTGTAGAAAAACGATAGTAGAGACGCCAGCATCCATAAGAGACTGTCATGGAATTGCACTACGCAAAATCAACGGGAACCCAACGAGGACCAGACCTAGCATACAATAAGAAACCCCTTAGTGTCTTTTATAGTGATGCTCTATATTATTATCTGTATACTAGATGAACTGATAAGTATATTAGAGAGACTTCTGAACTTAGTGCTGTTTCGCCAAGCTACGGAGTAAGATGTAGTAAATTTTTCCTATTATACATAGCTTATTGATAAAAAAATGTTTTTATATGCTTATCTTAGAATAAAGTTATTTAACTTTACCTTATATCATTAGTAAAAAATTTGTAAATGATGTGACTAAAATGGGATTTTGTAAAAATTTAGCAAAATGAATAAAACATTTTAAAATTGTAAGTGGTCAAAAAATATCATGAATTTTGTTGTTATGCTCGATTGTAAAGCCACTGGAGCAGTTTTTAAATGAAATACAAAAATTTAGTTCACACTTTGTGAACTGAATGAATTTCTGAATCACTTGCCGAATTTTTTAAATAAAATTAACAAATCTTCAGGCAAGGTAATATTATATGTTGGAAGTAAAATTTAGTGAAATAAAATGCTGATTCAAGGGATGAAATGGTATGTACCACCTATTTATAACGCTGGCACTGGAACTATTTTAGGTCTTTGTTATGACGTCTACCCCCGTATAGTTTAATTATTTGACGATTTTATCAGTGGCGGCTGGTGAAATTTCAAAGTTGTATATCTCTGTTCCTACTTACAGGACCCGTACCAAATTTAGGGGTTTTAATAGTGAGCCCACTGGAAATGTTTTGGTAAAGAAAAAAAACATTTTGTAATTTGCGAATAAAAGTTAAATTTTTGGTGTGCCCCTTCTAAGAAAAAAATGAACACGTCTAGATATTTTATTTATTATTTTTTTCTAAAAAAATCGTACATCTTTTTGTCGACAGTTTTTAAATTTTGCGAGAAAAAATGCATTAGTAGAAAGTTATAGTCATTTGAATTTTCTTAAGCCTAAAATACAATTTAAGAAAAAATTCAAATGACTATATCTTTCTACTAACACATTATTTTCTCTCAAAATTTAAAAACTGTCGACAAAATAATGTAAAATTTGTTTAGAAAAAATAAGAAATAAAATACCTAACTTGTTAATTTTTTCTTAGGAGGGACACACTAAAAAAATTTTTCGCAAATTACAAAATGTTTTTTTTTTCTTTTCCAAAACATTCCCACTATTAAAACCCCTAAATTTGGTACGGGTCCTGTAAGTAGGAACAGAGATATACAACTTTGAAATTTCACCGGCCGCCACTGGATTTTATTGTTGTTTATATTTTTTTAGTAAATCTTAGCTGTATTTTGTAAGCAAAAACTAAATAAGTTTTAAATTGAAAGAAGCCAATAGCTACACAAATTTTTAAAGATATAAGCGTGGTAAATGACATTTTATCCCTTGTTGCTTTTTTACTTATTACATATTAATTTATGTAAACTCGATGCATAAAACGATACTCAAAACTATAGTTAGATATAGTCCTTACCATAAACAATGTCGGTCGCAAATAGGAGTTAGAGCTGATGGACTAATCCCACAGTGTCATGTACGAACCAATATACATACATACCTTATATTTAGCAAATGGTTGTTGCAGTGTGGTAATTTTGGTTGGACCTTATGGTTGGAAACTGACATTGCTTACTCTGGTAATAGGCAATCATACCTAATTATCTAATTTAAAATTTAATATGACAGTAACACACAAAATATATTATGATCTACTATGTATATGATTTCCGACAACTTGACTTATTTCTCATACCAACAAATTTGTTAAAAGTGATACACAATATACGGAGCCCGCAATAAAGTCTGGACTAAATTGAACAGTTTTTTATAAATAATTTCCCAGAAAATTTAACTTTTGATAACGTTTTTGCACGAGAAGAAACTTTAATACAGATGAGGTATAAAGAGTGTGTCGAAAATGCAAAAATGGGGTTCTGCATAATAAAGTATTTAAAATTAAAATGTTTGGGGTAGTCAAAGTCAAGAGCATAAACATAAACCTAGCCTAGTTTATTTTTCGTAAAAGGCATTTCATAAAATTAAGTCTTAAAAATTTAATATTTCCTATTTTCTTCCATTTTGAAATCAATTTACAGAAAAACTATACTGATTTTAAATATTTTTACTGTGTAGTATATTTTTACTATTTTTGACCTACCAAAGCCACAGCTAATTAGAGTAAATACCTACTGCCCATAGGACTCATTTTTTATTAATAGCACACATATGCAAAGAAAACTGGTTTGGGGGATTTGCTTTTAGATGTTGGTAGCACTGGCACTTGAAATGGTTTAACAACAAACAGTACGGGCTGAGTTGTTTATCTCGTGTGTTGGGTTGTGTATATATTGTAAGATTTTGGGTTGTTGTGTCATCAAAAAATTTGTAAAAACTAATTTTGTTGAAGAACTCCCTCATGTTGAATACATACTTATTTGAACAGTGAAAAACAAGGCAGAAAAAGTTACTTTTTACCTGTAAGTAGTAACACTTGTGTAGGAAATACATAGATATACAGAGTGTGCGTGAATTTGCTTGCCAAATGGAAAACTTCTTTATTAATAAGTTTTGGGAAAAAAGTTACTCTTCATAAAAAGTTTTGCTTTCAATGGAACATATCACATTTAAAATTTAATTTTTTCCTCTTTTGAGCGACCCTGTATAAAAGCATAAAAAAAATTTCCATGTCGATCTTAATATTTTTGGAAGCAAAACTTTTTATGAAGAGTAACTTTTTTCCCAATTAATAACAAAGAAGTTTTCCATCTGGTAAACAAATTTACGCACACGCTGTATACAGGGTGTTTTCTAATTGAATGCCAATATTTAAGGGGGCGATTTTTGGGTCCATTTTAAAGAGAAAACTTCATATGAATGTATGTCCTAAACGTCTTAACTTTTGAGATACAGGGTGGTAAAGTTTTCAAAAATAAATAGTTTTTTATTAATATCTGTAATACCACTTTAGATATTTTAATTAAATCTGGCATACATGTACTATGTATCACGAGGTATTATTTAGTGTACCACACTTTTTTTTATTTCCACCAGTGGCGTTCGTACCGAATTTCACCTGCCTATTTTGGCAGACATTGATGGTACGCCACTGATTTCTCGTAAAATTAAAATTATTCCTGAAATCCCCAATCATTTCTAAGCAAATTTGATCTCTTGAATTTTTCAATCCGATGCACGGTTTTCGCTTAAAAAAAATTAAAACCATTTCTCTGCATGATCATAACAATATCGTTAGTATGACAATATCACCATGCACAGAAATATATTTAATTTTTTAGATTAAATTTGCTTAGAAATGAATAAGGAAGTTAATTTTTGAGATCCTTATTCATTTCTAAGCAAATTTGATCTAAAAAATAAAATCTATTTCTCTGCATGGCGATATTGTCATATTAAGGATATTGTTATGATCATGCAGAGAAAAGGTTTTTATTTTTTTAAGCAAAAACCGTGCATCGGGTTGAAAAAATTCAAGAGATCAAATTTGCTTAGAAATGATTGGGGATTTCAGGAATAATTTTAATTTTACGAGAAATCAGTGGCGTACCATCAATGTCTGCCAAAATAGGCAAGTGAAATTCCGTACGAACGCCACTGGTGGAAATAAAAAAAATTGTGGTACACTAAATAATGCCTCTTGATACATAGTACATGTATGCCAGATTTAATTAAAATATCTAAAGTGGTATTACAGATATTAATAAAAAACTATTTATTTTTGAAAACTTTACCACCCTTTATCTCAAAAGTTAAGACGTTTAGGACATACGTTCATATGAAGTTTTCTTTTTAAAATGGACCAAAAAATCGCCCCCTTAAATATTGACATTCAATTAGAAAACCCCCGTATATAGATACATTTACTGCCTATCAGATTTAAATTTGAAATAATAACCTTAAGTATCCCAAAAATTTAAAACTATTTTATGTTACCAAATATTAACGTACATATTGGATAGTTGCTTTTTTCAAAATAACCGCCCATACAGTTGACAGTTTAACTTTAAATTTGAATATAACTGATCGAGCATATAATATAATAAATTTTGTGTGCCACCATAGGGTAGTAACTATTATACCATGTACTTATTTTCACCGTACCTCCCCAATTTTAGGTAAATTACTTAGTAAAATGAAATTGTAAAGACTTCGCCCTTACTCCGTCAGTTTGGGCATAAATTAGTAGATATTAAAATGCCTTGGGTTTACGGGAATTGTATCGTCGTGTGTGTGTGGACCAAAAACCACAATATCAGAAATAAAATTAGTTAAATTTTAAAAAACTGCATTAGGTATTAACATTCCCCATACATTCCACGGTAAACCCGAGACAGTAGTGTGGTCAATTTGTTTTTATTGTAAAAGTGCAACAAGATAATTTTACTGAGAGTAGACTGTGTTTTGCAAGTGCAATTTGTCTGGCTCAAAACTTAAAAAAGGCCATTTTTAAGCAGGTTCGTAAAAATTCGTTAATTCATAGTGCCGCAGACTGCCTAAAATCCTTCTTGTTCATGGAAGCACTTATAGAAAAATACGTCCAACCTATTTTAAATGTCAATTTTTAGATTATTTTTGATGACATGATATGATTTTTCCAGGTAGTATTTATGTATGTCACCTTACAAGCAATATTCAGCATCCTCAACTACTATTTCGTTTTTTTTTAATATTCTGTTGCTCTGTTATTTAAATTTCACCAGCCGCCACTGCTCAAAACTTTCCAATGTAAACACATAAAGAAGACATCAAGTTGCACAAATAATTTAATCAAGATTTAAACTAATGGGGCACATAATGTGACAGCACTTACATTAAGGTCATTGCCAAATATGGCACTAAACGTCAATTAAAATTATTAATTTATTTAATAGGACAGTAGCCGGTATAATCGATAAAACTGCTGGTCAAATTCCTTCTTCATTCGTCAAACACAAAAACATTTTTATTTCTATTTTCGTACAACAATAAACTGGTATAAAAAAACTAGGTATATTTTTAAGGCTGTTTACTTACATATTTTTACTATAATGTAAAAGATATCTAAGTGATACAAATAAAGGAACTTTCATCAATAAAAAGCTTTTAGAATAATCTAAAAAAAAAACTATTCAGAAGTGGGAATACAAGATCTGACAAAATAAATAAAATTTTGAATGGAAAGATTAGGGTAAATTCACAAAAGTATCAAATTTTCTTGTTGCAACTTTTGAACTTAGTCTCTAAATTTTCACCGATCACACTATTTTTTGTACCTTACGCAACAAGAATCTTTAATAAGGCCTAATTGTAAAGAAGAAACTATTTAAATTTTTATGAAAGTATTTACTGTAATTGTGATTCTAGAACGCTTTTAAGAGATTATTGTATTTTATTAGTAAGAAATAACTAATGTCTTCTTCTTTGGCGACGGCGACAGACCAATAAGACTGATTTAATAATTAATTCCAATATCTTGAAAGTCGGAAATTTTAAATTTCCCTAAAAAACAGGGTCGGATTATTTATAATTACTAGTATTATTAATGACTTGATGGGAGTTAACTATGCCAGTGATGCCAAGTATTTGGTAATGGAAACAATTCCAGGAAGAAATTTTATTTCATGAAATGGTTCCTTAGGATTATATTAAAGAGTACATAAGTTTTTCCACTCGAGAGATCCCTCTGAAGAGATATAGGGGCCAAAAATCAATTTTTGCCATTTTCCGTTAAAATTAAAAAACCTTTTTTCTCTTATTACTTTAAAAGTTGTTCATAACGACCACCATGAACTTCTTGGATGTAATAAAGTCGAAAATGATTTTTGGTGCTTCTTCAATCTATGGAGTAGGGGACGCCAGCTTCGTTAGAGGAGGGAAACTGAAACACTTGTTGGTAATATCGCAAAGAACAATTACACCCAATAAACTTGGCGCCTGGTATGTACACCAAATATCTCAAAAACGGTTTGAACAAAAAATATTCTAATTAGACATTTAATTCCACTAAAAAATGAAATTGATGACTATTAAAATTCCTAATATTAATTTCTAATAACATATTCTTGCGATTTGGAAAAACAGCTTTCATATAAAATATATTAAAGTTCTTATTAATCTGTCGCCATTTCAGCACAAATTAAGTTTATGTAAAAAGGTACTAAAATTGTTTAAAACGAAACTAGTACAATGAATTTTATATGTTGGTAAGTAAATAGTATTTATTTTTCTTTGCTTAAGAATAATATATTTATTTTAAATTATTAATTATACTAAACACCACTATTGTTATAAATTCGTTATAACTCGATAATTTAATGAATTCTTTAAGTTCATAATAAAGATTTCATTTTTCTTTATATCGTGGTTTTATTTTGTAGTCGTAAGTCCTAGCTATGTCAATATCCTTCCTTGGAACCCAAAATTCATAAAATTTTAAGATCAGAAACGCTAAAGATATTACCAGTAAGTAGGGCCACACACCGCTATCTAATTGGCTAAAAAATACAATAAAATGTCATTGCAAGATCACCATACCTTATATAAAAAGTAATTAAAACAAATTTTAATACGTAAAAGTAAAGAAGCAAATAATCGAAAAATTATATACTGACATTAACTATAACGGAGTTGTAGAGGGTGGATCCATTTTATTTGTAATGCTCTGTATAATGTAAGATGATTTAAGAAGTTGTTAAAATTATGAAATTCAGGTTTAGGGAAAAGGCACAACATTTTTAAAAGGTTAGATAATGATTAATGTAATAATTAGTGGAGCTGCGCAAATACGAGAGACTCCAGTGGCGTTACAGTTTTATTTATTAGTTTGCAGTGATATAAACAATATATATATGGGCATTTCTCTACTAACTGGGCAACTCAGTGTCTCGCAAGATTTTTATTACGAAACTTTTCAAAACCATTGCAATTTTAATCTTAGATATAAATGTATAATGAATTATATGCGTGCATGTTATAAAATTTATTAAAATATTTTTATCATCATTATTTATTCATTTTATAAATAACGAAAAAACAGTCCCCTGGTTGGTCACCAATTCAAAAAACATGTTTCAGTCAATTATTTTAAATGCATGTAATTGTAAGTAAATTATTCAGTAATATTTTTTCATACAGTTGTAGTTCACGTATACACGGTGTCCCATATAAGAATGCACACTACAGGGATCTCGTAAACCAGAAGAGATACAAAGATGATTGAATTAGAGCAAAGTTGCGCTTTGCTGAACCCTTCAAAGTCACGATTCGAAATCTAAAAAAATCCGATTACTTCCGAAGATATTTGGGAAAAACCGAATTTTCCCGATTTCGTTTTTATTTTTTCCTGACTCTATTTAAAAAGATATGACAAAATAAATTTCACATTCTCATTGCCACTTTTTCTGCTCTACAAGCCGGCGTTCTTAGTTTTTCAATACGACGTTTCGTTTCTTCGCAACCATCATCAACTTCGTTTTTTAAATAGTCGAAAAATTTTGTTTTATTCCTAAAAAATTCTAATTTTAATTCTAAATCCCACGACATATCGCTTCTTACATTTATCCGACGTTTCGGACGAAAAAATCATCATTAATATTATTTGATGATTATTACGAAGGAACGAAACGTCGGATCAAAAATCTAATTACGTTATCATGTAGAGGAGAAAAAATTACATGGGAATGTGGATTTTATTTTGACCCGTCTTCTTTTGTGAAATCAGAAAAAAATTAATTGCCAAAATTTATGTTTAAAATTTGAAGAATTCGTAGATTTTTTTCTGATTTTACTGTAAGAGATAGATTAAAATAAATTTTACATTTTTATTGTCGTTTTTCTCCTCTACAACATGACGTCATTCAATTTTCGATTCTACGTTTAGGCTTTTCTCGACCATTATCAATTTTTTTTTAAATAATCCGAAAATTTTATTTTAGCACAGTTAAATTGCCCTTGTTATTCTGAATTCAACGACGTATCACATTAAGAATATGCGCGTATTTTTAGGCTTTAACTATTATTAGTGCAAGTAAGCAAAATGTTATCATCAAATAATAATTAATTGCGAGTTATTCCGGTTACAGCGTATGTAGATGTATTTTTTTTTTTTTTTTTTTTTTTGTGGGTGGGAATCCTTTATGGAGACCAGGTACTTCTACCTGGTACTGTGGGAGTCCCCTGGCCTACTACAACCAGGTATACCCACTAAAAACCACCCCTGGACACAGTGTTTTTCCCCTTCGGGACTACCTTCCGGCATTACTTCGAAGAGGGTGTCTTAAAGATGTTAAAATGTTCTGCCCTTCTTTCGCCTTTTGCTCTGGTGCTCTCCGATGTTCTAGTTAGCTCTGTCAATGTCTTTCCTTTTTGTCGATAAGATTATCATGGCGGCTTCCCTCACTAATTCCCAGTATTCTTTCTTTTCTACCATTTTCACGATTATATTCTCTGGTGTTATCCTTCCTAGCTTGTCCTCAATCGTCTTCCTCTCTTTTTCCCATCTCACGCATTCGAAAAATGTGTGCTCCGCCGTGTCGTCTGATCTGCAGTATAAGCACTCATTTTGGTCCTTAAGTTTGAACCTGTGCAGGTAAGACATGAATGTTCCATGTCCTGTTAGGAGTTGAGTTAGGTAGAAATCTACCTCTCCGTGTTTCCTCCTCATCCATAGGTTCAGGTCTCTTATCAACTTCTTGGTCCATTCTGCAGTCCCTTCATTCATTTCCCATCTTTCCTGCCAAGCCTGAATGGTAGCTTGGCGTGCATCCTTTCTTTTTATGTTACGTCGTATTTGTTCTCTCTCTTCTGCCAATATGTCTATTGACGGTGTACGGGCTATTACCAAGAGTGCTTTGGTAGATGTTGTGCGATATGCGCTGGTTATGCCAATTGCGGCTTTCCTTTGTACCCTTAGGACCATATTCCTGTATATGTCTTTCCTCATTGCTTTCTTCCATATAGTGGCGCCGTAGAGCACGATCGACTGCACGACGGAGCACAGGATTCTCCTACTATTTTCTTTTGGTCCCCCAGTTTTTGGCATTAGCCTGAGGAGGTGCCCCAGCGCCTTACTCGCTTTCTCCACCATGTTCCTCACATGTCTACCCATAGTCATGTTCCTGTCGAGGAACACTCCTAGATATTTAAGAGAATCCTGTGTAGTTATTCTAATACCTTCAATGTTAACTGAGGCTCTCTTTGTTAGTCTGCCCCCCGCGAGGAGCACAGCCTCCGTTTTCTGTGGGGCTAGCTTCAGTTTCTTGTTGTGCATCCACTCAGTTACCTTTTCGATTACCCTGTTTGCAGTTTCTTCCATCTCGTCGGCATGTTTTGCAGTGACGATTATTCCTAAATCGTCCGCATACGCAACAAGCTTGACGCCTCTAGGAACGGGCAGCCTAAGCACCCCGTCGTAATAGAGATTCCACAGGGTGGGTCCCAGGACCGATCCCTGCGGAACTCCGCACGACATTTCCAGGCTTCCGCTTTCTCCGACAATCAGTGTTCTATCTTTCAGGTAGTTGGCAATTATATTGTATATGTAGGGTGATATTTCTCTTCTTCTAATTTCGTCAAGGATACCTTCCCACGGAGCCGAATTAAAGGCGTTCTGGACATCCACGGTAATGAGGATGCATCTTTCTCTTGATGTTCTTTCATTTGCTTCCTCTGCTAACTGTTTTACTTTTTCAAGTGCATCGACTGTTGCTTTTCCCTCTCTAAATCCATACTGCTCTATAGAAAGCCCTCCCGTTCTCTCTATCTCCCTCTTTATTCTTAGTAAGATCATTTGCTCGAATAGTTTACCGATTACATTCAATAAACATATTGGTCTATATGACTTCTCTCATTGGTCATTTTTGCTCTTCTCTATCAGCGCCAGTTTTGCATCCTTCCATCCTTCCGGAAACTCTCCTTCTCTTAGTAGGTGGTTGAAGGAATCCAAGAATGTATTAGGGTATGATATCACCACGGCTTTTATCACTTCAGGTGGTAGCTGGTCTGGTCCCGCAGCCTTCTTTTCCTTGATTTTGTTGTTTGCCTCCAGCAATTCCTGTTTAGTAAATCTTGGGACCTCGCTTCTATTTACAGGGATTCTTGGCCATTTTGGTGCAGGGTGTTGCGGAAAAAGTGCTTTTGCTACTTCCAGCTGCTTCTCTTCTGTCAAGAACAACTTAGAGCTGAGGTTCAAGCCGCTATTGCAAGGATAACTCCAATGATGCTAGAAAACGTAATGAATGAAATTGTTTACTTTGCTACGTTTGTTTAGAGAATGAGGGAGGACTTTTTGAACATATGATTAAAGAAGATTGTTTCAATGAACTTTTTGTAGCGTAAAAATAAAATATTTTGTTTTTTGATAACATTTTGCTTACTTGCACGTATGTGATACGTCGGTGAATTCAGAATAACAAGGGTAATTTAACTGTGCTAAAATAAAATTTTCGGATTATTTTAAAAAAAGTTGATAATGGTCGAGAAAAGCCAAAGTAGAATCAAAAATTGAATGACGTCATGTTGTAGAGGAGAAAAACGACAATAAAAATGTAAAATCTGTTTTAATCATTCTCTTACAGTAGAATCAGAAAAAATCTACGAATTCTTGAAATTTTAAAAATAAATTTTGGCAATTAATTTTTTTCTGATTTCACAAAAGAAGACAGGTCAAAATAAAATCCACATTCCCATGTAATTTTTTCTCCTCTACATGATAACGTAATTAGATTTTTGATCCGACGTTTCGTTCCTTCGTAATAATCATCAAATAATATTGATGATGATTTTTTCGTCCGAAACGTCGGATAAATGTAAGAAGCGATATGTCGTGGGATTTAGAATTAAAATTAGAATTTTTTAGGAATAAAACAAAAAATTTCAACTATTTAAAGAAATGAAGTTGATGATGGTTGCGAAGAAATGAAACGTCGTATTGAAAATCTAAGAACGCCGGCTTGTAGAGCAGAAAAAGTGGCAATGAGAATGTGAAATTTATTTTGTCATATCTTTTTAAATAGAGTCAGGAAAAAATAAAAACGAAATCGGGAAAATTCGGTTTTTCCCAAATATCTTCGGAAGTAATCGGATTTTTTTAGATTTCGAATCGTGACTTTGAAGGGTTCAGCAAAGCGCAACTTTTCTCTAATTTAATCATCTTTGTATCTCTTCTGATTTACGAGATCCCTGTAGTGTGCATTCTTATATGGGACACCGTGTATAAAAACTTCATTGCTCAATCATAATATTGATTTTGAATTGTATAAAACTGAGCTACAATTTGTCCACAAATTTTGAGCACCGTCCCCTGGTTTAATTATAAAATGCTACCATTATAATCTCTTTACTCCACCGCGCGATGATTTGAGTGAAATGGAACGTTACCGGTGTGAAGTTGGCTCCCTTAACGTTTGAGGACGCCATCTCCGTTTTCTTTAGTGTAGCGCGAACTATTCGAGCGGACACCCACGTAAAAACTAGTTCGAGCCACAGTCCTCTGGCGAGTCCCTTTTTATGTTTTATTTTTGCTGTTGAATTTATTACTTTTTGATTTTATTTGGGGGGCTAAGCTCCCCCAAATCTCCAATTAGCCCCCCCAAATCCAACTGAAAAGCCTAACCGCCTATATATAAACCGGGGCTTAAGCCCCCCAAAATATAAACCAAGGGCTTAAGCCCCCCAAAAATAGAGGTCTAGAACCGCCTATGTACAGTTTACAGATACAAAATGGCCCCTCGAAAAAAAAAACTTACGAGAGGAGTAGAGATACTTGAGAAAAAAAGAGAAGCAGAACGTCGCCGTTACGAACGAATAAAAAATGATCCAATAAAATGGCAAAAAATAAAGAATATTACTGCACATTGTTACTAGCCTTATGAACTAACGTATTTGCTTTATTTTTAGCTTCATTTTAAATTCCTTCATTGGATAATTCGAGCAATAAAATCTTTGAGACATTTTTTCAGCCAAAATGACCCTGTTAGTAGAGAAATATATATATATATATATATATATATATATATATATATATATATATATATATATATATATATATATATATATATATATATATATAGAAAATGAATAAAATGAAAAGAAAATGCCATAAAATTACAAGAAATGAAACACTTGGGTATATACCTACCAATAGAGAACATGCAGTAGTCGGGCTATGCGCGCTACGAAATCCTGACTGACATTTGAGTACATACCTCGGGTATTTACCCAAATGTCAATATACCCACTATTTACCCACCACTGCTAAGAAGTAGTAACACTTGATTCGCTGACAGTTGAAATTTGTGTAATGTAGTTAATATCAGATGCTGAATTGCTTGGCTAGTAAATTTTTCTAATTTTTTACTGGCTAATAAATCCGCAGGTGATGGTTCAAACGGATCCAGTGCACGTAATATAATGTTGGCCACAGAATGTTTTTTAGAATATGTTGTCTCGTCTACGGCTATCCACAGTTTTGAACTGTGTAGTTGGGATGTAATATTACCTTCAAGTCGTTCACTCACAGCCGGTAAATGTCTTTGCAACGTACTTCGGCCGGGCAATTTTCATTGTTTCTTCCAAAACTGACGAAATGGTTCTTTATTTAAGATAAATAACGGCACATTACACGAACACAGCAAAATAAGTAAATCGAAAAGAAGTTATGTATAAGGGCGTTGGCCCCTTTTTTTAATTGATGTGTTGCACATAAGCTTCGCTAACAAACCACACATATTATTTGCGACCCGTTATATTTTTAAATCAGGAAATTCCCATTCTAACACTGTGCGCAAACCGTCGCGTGTTACTGCACACTTTCGGCATATTACGAACTACCAAATTCACAGCGACGCGATAGAAAAAGAGAATCAACACGTGAGCTTGCACACCATACACGATGGCAAAGCTAAACTGAATTGCTGCTGCGGCCGAGTTCCCCGCGATGTAATGCCACTGAAGCGTCACTCACGGCCGGCTGCTTTAGATTAATAATGCTAATGCACGCAGAGACACTACAGCAACCTTGAATGGATACGAACTAATATGTATGTCATTATACTTATATTATTTACTATTGTCACTATAGAACAAAAATAAATCAACCGGTAACCCCACTGGAATCGCTTACATCTTGCACAGCTTTAGTATCTAATTAGTATAAAAAAAGGTTCGGAAATTACCTGTATAACATTTGTCGCAATGTTTTACTTTTCTCTTGTGACACTGTACCATAAACAACTTCGGTTCTGGCTGAAACATTTTGCCAATTGTAATACTTTTCTATTCTTTTATTACAAGCAAATGGGCATACAAACTTTTCGTCTTTTAAGTCTTGAATTGCCCTTTCTAACCCTAAAATATTAAAATGAATATATTACCGCTGAGTACTTTCAGCTGAGCTTGAATTAAATTTGGGCTTGCTGACTCTTTCTGTATCAAATCAATCAAATTGATCTAGCTTTCTCTCTCTGGCTAAGTTGGAGCTAGGGAGGTTGGTTAATTACTAAAGTTATTAATGGCATGTATGTTTATGGCATGTGTTGAGACCTCTATAGTGTAGAAAACATACATACAACAAAAAAAATTAAAAAATTCTTTGCCCGGAACTTGTTCCAAGAAATGAAGTTAAGTAAAATAAAGTTTTAAAATGTATACTTTCGTCTTTGGCCAACAGTAACAAGCAGTTACATTAACTAATTCTAATAACAAGTCAAATTATAAATTAAACAGATTTTCTTTTACTTTTTCACCTTGTATGAAAAATCTAATCAATTTAATTGTAACTGGCCATCCAAATACTATTTTCAAACTTACGTTCCCGAATTAAAGCCAGATAAAAAGTAGTAATTTGTATGAAGGCACACCTAGGAAACCTAATGCAACGTACCTTCCATCAAAGCAGGTACTGTAGGTTCAGTCAAAATAATTAAATCCTCTGGAAGTACTTCTGGAATTCCTCCTACCTTTGTCGACACTACTTTTAATCTAAAACAATGCATTACATTACTAGAGCATTCCCACACTAAACAAATGCTACTGATTAGGCGTCACAATTTTTTTTGCGCATGTCACCGTGAAAGTAATAAAGTGATAAAATTAAGAAAACCCGTTTTATTCGCTTTGGATGTTAAAAAATATATTTCTTATGGTTGGTATTAATTTATTCGGTCATAATAAAACTGTTGTCTCAAAAGCAATGAGGGAACAATCATTTAATAGCTATTTGTGTATTAAGAGCGCAAAGTGATATATTGCCGCTCTGAGCGAGAAGTTAGACGCGCGACGCGTAGCGGAGCGCGGCTATCTCGCGAGAGCGGCAATGTCACTTTGCGCTCGAATTACACACATGATTTTTTCTACAACCGGTATTTTTATAAAAATATTTTGTAATGTAATTAATAATTATTGATATCAAATTTGACAGTTTATATTTTGTGTCAAAAGTCGCAGATACTCTGGACGTTTCTTTATTATTATTAAGGTGTCCATGGTAACTAAGCGAGCGACAAAGTAACTTTGTCGCTCGGCGAGCGACAAAGTAAAACAAACGCTTGTTCCTCGAAAATGTCCAACTTTGCGCTTTCTTTTGAAAGCGCAAATTTGTACTTTTCGCTCGGTTGTAGAAAATAGCTATTTGTGTATTAAGAGCGCAAAATGATATATTGCCGCTCTGAGCGAGAAGTTAGACGCGCGACGCGTAGCGGAGCGCGGCTATCTCGCGAGAGCGGCAATGTCACTTTGCGCTCGAATTACACACATGATTTTTTCTACAACCGGTATTTTTATAAAAATATTTTGTAATGTAATTAATAATTATTGATATCAAATTTGACAGTTTATATTTTGTGTCAAAAGTCGCAGATACGCTGGACGTTTCTTTATTATTATTAAGGTGTCCATGTTAACTAAGCGAGCGACAAAGTAACTTTGTCGCTCGGCGAGCGACAAAGTAAAACAAACGCTTGTTCCTCGAAAATGTCCAACTTTGCGCTTTCTTTTGAAAGCGCAAATTTGTACTTTTCGCTCGGTTGTAGAAAAAGAATTTTTTTTTCTAAAAAAATTAACCGACCATTACTTGTTCTAAGATATCCGCAGTACACTGTTGTAGTCTTCTACTTGCTATCAAATATGGAGCCCATGATTTATCTGAAGACAACCCACGGACTAGAATATTACAAATACTATGTTTTTCGAGTCCGTAGTTTCGTCAGTTGTTATCCATATTTTTTGGTTATGGAGAACGTCCTTAATATCCTTTTCAGGTCGTTCCCTAACGTGCGGTAAAAATCGTCTTAATTTCATTTCGGATGGTAATTTTTCCTGTGGACCACAGGAAAAATTACCACAAATGTGTACCACGTCGTGGTACACATTTGTTCCAGAAACATCGAAAAGGTTCCTTTCGAAACACGTAAAAGGGTACATTTACATTGCAAGATAATCCGTAAGCCAAACAAAAAGTGAGCATAGGAAATTTGATTTTGTCGACTTCTGATGTGCTGAGCGTTTGTTACATGTCTTTTACAATCTTGGAAATGCCACAACAAAAGTCGCTTTTGGCATACAACGCACTTAACAGCAGTCCCATCATATTTTAAATCCAAAAACTGCAATAGGGTTTTCCGAATGTTAACATAAAATGGTGAACGTCTACGAGACATTTTGCATGCGCTACAGCCCGCAAAACTGACTAGATCGCTTTGCGACGCCGATATTTCGACATACCATTGCTTGGTGTTTCGTCGTGACGGCAGGAAATTTGGGAAGCTCTACTGACGAAATATGGATCTCAACGTGGATAAACTACAAAATCTCCACTGCGCATTTTATTTAAGACCAATGCTAAGTTTGTCAGTTAATCAAAAATAAATATACTGTTTTTCTAATTCAATAATCATTTACTAGTAATACCATGGTTACTAGCCAAAGAGCTAAAAACAACGTGCAAATCCCTCCAAATTAAAATACACTCACCCGCAAGACGCTGCTTCTACTATAGCCATACAATAAGCTTCAGTCAATGACGTATTTAAAAAAATATGGCCTTTAACCAACACACTTCTAACCTGAGAATGTTCCAAAGCACCTAAAAGAACCACGCGATCTTGTAAACCTCGCCTTTCCCTTATTTCTTCAAGAAGCCTGAAATGCAATATTAGAAACTTTCTTTATATTATTCAGAATTTCTTTAGTATCTTGCAGTGTTTGAAAACTAATAAGCAACATACCCAGTCAATCATATACATATGTCATTTTATGGATAAAATATTTAATTTACTAAATTCTATTAAATTGAGAGAAATTAATTCAAATCGTCGTTTGTACCGAATTTCAATAAAATACCTATCAAAACGTATAAAATAATTAAGAAAACTACATTACAAAAAAATAAAATTCTATCAGTTCGTATCTTTTAAATGAAATGTTTCCAGGCTTACATTAATACCAACTGGTTGGACAAATAATGTGATACCCCGTATGTTTTGTTTTTAAATTTAATAACTAAAAAAGCACTTTACCATCGTTTGGGTCCATCTCCAGCTATTAAAAAGTGCACTTCTTTATATTTATCACAGATATCTCCTATTAATTGAGCTGTTAAATCTACGCCTTTTCTGTAAACCAACCTGGACACCACTACAATGGTAACTAAAACATCAGAAAATGAATCCCGTTAATACCTTTTTTGAGTTTACAATAATACTTATCATTGGCTTGCAGTTAACCTGTTATCTAAATTTTGCCTTACTTACAGGAGAAAGAAAAAACGTATGTTCATGTTGACCAAAAATATTTAGGATTTATTAGTACCATTAAATTTGGATAGGCAAAGAACAACCAGAGCCTATTTTCATCTAGTTACCAAACGAGGTCTCAGGAGGACGCAGCTTGTCTACAATTAGTCGAAAAAAGTCACGATACAAATAAAAGAAGATATGATACCGCGCAGGTAGGCCCGGCCATGTACGTCACGCCGTGAGTAATTCCGCCATATTTTGTAAACGAGGCACGTCTTTGTTAAGATCGCGTTGTGTTTTAAAGTTATTTTTTGGTGTTTTTATATCACTTTTAAGAGTTTAAAAGTGAAAATGAGGTGTGTTGTGTATGGTTGTGATGTGGACAATCGATGCAAGGGCTTTATGCCCGAGAGTGGGCAACGCCCACTCTGAATGAAAAAGTTACCCACTCTAGAAAATCACTGAAATCATTGTCTTGTCAACTAGAAAATATTACATCATAAGTTTGATTGGGTTTGCTTGGTTACTCTCTTAGAACTAAATGGCACTCTTACCTATCAAGATACAAATGTCTAGCTAGATACTTACTTTGTGAGGCTATCCTTTGACTAGGATCTGGCGTAAACGAATAAGTATCAACAGCGTTTGGAATAACTGAAACTCTTTTGCAATCCACCCTCCCCCTTAAAACAGTGTTCTCTTTACCAGTATGTGATACACAAATGCAATGATTACAACAGGCAAGTGATATTTGCAGCATTTTATTTGTTACTAACGCACTAGCATCAGCGAAGCCAAATAAACTGTGGTCTGTAAATACAGTCTAAAAGTATGAAGACAAACTATAAAATAATTAAGAACAGTACGAACTTAAATACAATTAATTCTCAAACTGAAGTTTTAATACTGTGGTAAAATAATTTTACACTTTCCACTAATTTGAGATCTTTATTTTTAAACACTCGACATGTTTTGAAACACTGTTTCTTCTTCAAAGGAGTAAAACAAAGTGGTATCTTAAAAGTATACTTTTAAGATACCACTTTGTTTTACTCCTTTGAAGAAGAAACAGTGTTTCGAAACATGTCGAGTGTTTAAAAATAAAGATCTCAAATTAGTGGAAAGTGTAAAATTATTTTACCACAGTATTAAAACTTCAGTTTGATAATGGATTTCCACCAAGTAAAAGCCGAATCAATTCAGTTACAATTAATTCTGACTAGAAATTGTGAACAGTCTAGGTATAGAAGAAACTGCTTTCCAATTTGGCTTAAACTAAAACTTATAACAATTACCAATACACCCCCTCAAGAGTTTGATTAATAGATTTCATTTCATACTTTGAAATTTGCCCTTTAGCTTTAATTCACATATAGTATGTTCACAGATGGGGTTTAGAAGAGGACAAATGGACCAAAAACCCAACCAAAGTAGAAAGCTTTATAATTAACATATTTTTACTATAATGTTATACCTGTAGTCCTAAAAGATTACCAGTCAACATCGCTTCATGTGCTAGTGCAGAAAAAGCAGAGTGACCATGAATAATTTCTATTTCTTCTCTTAAAATTACATATCTTATAAGAGCTATATTGCAAATCATCGAAGGCAACACACACTGGTTATAGAACACTTTTATAGGTAGATAATAAACTTTCAAACCATTTGTCATGTACCGAACTCCTATTCGGTCTTCGTAACTGTGTGTCATTACTACAACTTTGTGTCCCTTTTGTAATAAACATTGGGATAAATTAAAAATGTGTTCTTCGACGCCACCCATGTTGGGAAAGAAAAAATCGGATACCATGCTACGGAAGTAAATTTTCCTAAATGAAAAATCATGAAAACAGAAGAGGAAAACACTTACCATATTTTATGACTAGTTCTAGATAATTGTATACCGGGCATAATTATTGTCACAACAAAAAATCTTGAAATATTTAAATATTTTTGTTTACATAGTAACTTCTAACCTAAAAAAATTATATAATTGACAGTATGACAGTTGACAAGCTGTTAAATATTTTGACAGAACTATACAGATTGTCTCTTTTTGTTGTAGAATAGTATGCTGAATACCGGTCAAGCATGCATTAAGGTTGTTGGTATAACCGCATTGTTGGTATCTCTAAAGACGCTGAGCCCAACCCCCCCCCCCCCCCCCAAGATCCACAGTGCCCCCCGAAGATTAATGCATTATGCTTTCATCTGAAATAGAAATATGTATTTTTCAGTTATATGTTGATATTTACTAATTGCAGTGATACCACACACCAATACTTTAAGCCCATGCTTAATCTCGCAAGTCGCAGATAATATGGTGTAAATATATATGTCTGATGTACCTATGTATACAGGAAAATTTTGCCCTAACCCCCCCCCCCCCCCCCCCCAATTGGTTGACAAATGAACAGCATGTTTCCGCGAGATCCCGTTGGCCAACCGTGAACGGCCGGGAACGACAAGTCATGTGATATCTGCATTGATATATTAAGTGGCATACACGTGACACGCTTTTCAAGGTAGATCAACGGGATCTCGCGGAAACACGCTGGAAATGTATCTAATTAATAATTGTTTGTTTAAGTGTCAAGCGTAACGGTGAACAGAGGCCACTGAGGCCAGCCGAGAACGCTGAAAGAGCACAAAGAGTAATGGTGTAGGTCCTGACGGGCGGAAGAAGCGGAACAGCGCATGGCGGCATTCAACCAATCATATAACAAAGCGCCTGTCCGCTGTTCCGCTTCTTCCGCCCGTGAGGACCTACCTTAACTGATTAAGAAGAGGCGAAAGCTTTGGCGGTTTTTTTGATGTTTCGTCCACCCAAATTCTGCGACCTTGGAAGGTCTCAACACTACCTACTACACAGTAAAAAAGTGTCATTTTAATTATAAATTTGATAATACAATCTGATTTCGATGTACACTGGAACACTTATTATTTTATTAAAGAACTATGAGTGTTATTAGTATTAGCATAACTTTTAAATTTTTTTTTACTAGATTCTGATTTAAAAAGTACTAAATTTAATGAAAATCTACTAGATCTTCACAAAACAGACGAGGCATGCTCGTGTAGTACACTGGCAAGAGAGGTATAAAAAACAACATTTTTTAAATATCTGCATTTGGTATGAAAAAATAAAATCCGCTCCAGCTCTGACCCGAGCGCCACCTCAAAGAAGTACAGGCGGGGGCATCAGCTTTCGTCTCTTGGTAAAGAGTTACTCTTTGGTATAACTAAAAGAGCCTTTTTTCCGTCTTTAAATATTATTAATAACACTTAAATAGTTTTAATTGTTTATAAATTGTATTGCTACAATTTTTATCACTATATTACACCTTATAATGATGTAAACTTAATAATTATAACATTTCTGTTACTGTGGAAAGTTTTCAATTACAGAAATAAACTAGTATTTACTTTAGAAATTTTTATTTAATGATGAGACCAGGATGGGCCATTCTTTATGGTGAGATTATTCATTTAGAAATTTGTTTCTAGCCATAAAAGCAAATTTTCTGGCTTTCTGTACAATATCCGGACAATTCTTGCGTTTCTTTAATTGGCATTCTTGAAAAAAGCCTTCATTTCTCGGGAATCCGTTGGTATTATCAGAAAATGTTGTTAATCCTTAAAAATATTGACAAAAAATACAATATTTACAATACAATTATTATAAAGACCTACCAAGACCATAAATTTTTCCTCCTCTAAATTCACCTTCATGGCGCATTCCATCGACTCGCCAAAATACACCGTAACCGTGGAACCATCCTTGGAAAAATTCTCCTTCATATCTAAAAAAATAAGTTCATAATAGCTTATTGCAGCTGTAATTTATCGTTTAGCTTTTGATCCATCTCAGAACACAGAATTAAAAGGTTTAAAATGCGAATACAATTTTTTTACTGGCACCATCAGGAAAAGTTAATACACCTAATCCACTAAACATTCCATCCTCAAAGTTACCATCATATCTGGTTCCATCAGGAAGTAGGAAGTGGCCTTCACCTTGTCGATTTCCTACACTGTTCCAAGAACCAACGTATATAGCTCCATTTTCATATCGATATCCCCCATTGGCTGCAATAGGTACTAGAGAGAAAAAATAAGTTGCTTTTTATAAAAATGTATGAGAATGACTTACACGTTGAATGTTCCATGTTTAATTTTTAACTTGATAACTACTTTAAAGCCCTTAATTTGCATAATTAAATTAAAATAATCCAATTATTTATGTATTATCGATTTGTATAACCCCCGCCACTGGTTGGAGGTCCCAATCGATTCTTTTGTGTAGGTAGGTGTATTTCTGGTTGCCGAAACTTAAGGTAAAAGAACAATGTCTTCTGCGTTGTTGAACTAAAGTCGATAAGTAGTGTACTTTTTGTTTAAAAAACAATTTTTAATCAAGAATGGTGTCAACTAGGGGAATCAAATTGAGGTTTTTTGTTGGTGAAAGAGTTTTGTGTTATGAACCCGATCCAACGAAAGCCAAAGTTTTGTATGACTCGAAGGTTAAACAATAAAATTCATCTCTATTTACAATGGTTTCTATATTATCATTTTTAATTTATTTTAGGTTCTTGATATCGTGATACGAAAAGATCAAGGAGGCAAAAAAGTCGTTGAATATTTAATCCACTTTCAGGTGAGCATTTATTAGTGTTTGTCAATACAATTTAATGATAATTGTGTTTGTGTAGATAGATACACACATTATTTCCTTGATTATGGTAATCCTATTAATAATGAAATGTTTAGGGTTGGAATTCCTCATGGGATAGATGTGTCGGTGAAGAATATGTATTAAAAGATACTTCAGAAAACAGACAGCTTCAAAAAGATCTTGCAGAGAAGGCCCAGTTACAGCTGTAAGTATTGTAGTATCAGAAAATATTTTGCAATGAAAATGCACTTAATTAAATTGCATCTTTAACAGAGATTTCCACCTGTATTGGCTATTGACCAAAAAGTACCTGATTTAGGTTCCCAGATCTATTCACCAAAATGAAAAAATAAATACAAGTAAATTGAGATTTGGCATACCTAATTATAATGTAAATATACAGTATTGTTAATTTTGATATTTTTGATAACTTTCTATTATTGGCACTTTATGGCATAAATTCTCTTGTTTTTTATTATGTATTATTGGCAACTCAAATTAAGAAAGCCAGCTGCAATCAGCTGATTTTTAATAGGGAAGCAGGGCTCACTAGATGGCAAAATTGACAAAGATGCCAAATAATGACGAAATGAAAACATTCTCGCCATTACAGTAGTTAGCAAATCAGCTCAAGAGTATGACACATTCTAAGTAAATAATGAATCTTAAAAGTTATTGGCAGAGAAGATTTTTCCAATTCAAACAGTCAGCAGCTGTTTCTTTACAGGTTGAGACTCTGATATATCTATAGAGTTAATGCAACAAAACTATAACTGACCATCTTGTCAAGAATAATTGTCACTTTTACTGTTTCTTTTTGTTGGCATCATCTATTTTTATTACAAATTACAGTGGCTATCAGAGCATATTATTCAAATAAGGTTTTACCTTCAACGGAAATTTAAATGGGTAAGAATTGAGCCTCCCTGTATAAAGTTTTACCAATTTTCCTTTGCTACATTTTTTAAACTTAAAAATCTCTTTTTTTTTCTTTAAAATCAAATTTCATTATCACCACTGTTTTTATTTACTTAGTAGGTAGTAGATTGACAAATACATCCATATACATATTAAATACATCGACTACATAACCTCCAAGAAAATACACACAACTTTATTGAATAATTTCTACAATTGTATGGCTTTATTGGCAAAGAACTGATAAGCTTTTGCTTAGTGAACAACTTATTGCTTTTTAACTGCATACATATTTTACACAGTAATCACAGTAGGGCTTGGAATTTGCTTCTTCAAAATTTTGCATTGTGGTTGTTGCCATTTGTTTTGTATATCATAAAATGGAATAAAGGTTTCTTGATTTTTCATATAAATTCATTTATTTTTATGGTGGCAAGGTGTTGTGTTAATATATAGGGATCAGGTAGGTATGCAGTTTTTCCCTAAAAATATCATAATATTTCAGCACAAAATTCATAGACACTGATATAAAGAAGAGTCAGTGTGACATTAACAATTATTTTCATTATAGTTTTATGATTTAATGAGAAGGGGTTCGTTTTCGGTAGTTTTACTGTAATAACGGCTCGTTTACACGGTACGGATTTCGGTATTTAGTCGAATCGGTGAAAATGCCGAATGCCGCAGTGGCACCTAGTTTTTATACTGCATATTCAGACGATACGGTCGTCTGCTCCCGTATACGGGAATTTTACCGAATCGGTTGTTGGTGGCGCTTACATGTACATATATGAGCTACTTCGCACAATTCGATTTTTTCCCGAATTGCGGTGGTCACCCGAATGTATGTTCTTTTATGTTTTGCACAGTGTAGCTCCACAAGTAACCAAGTTAATAGGATGAATGATATAAATAAGTTTAGTTGAAGCGAGACCGACTTTATGGGACAAAACACTTGATATAGGAAAGACAAGACTTAAAGAGGGGCAGCATGGAGGGAAATTCTGGAAAGCTTCCAACTGATATCTCAGTCAAACCATAGGATGTACCCAGTGTGTTCTTATTTTTTTTATTTTATTTATTTCAATTAACAACTGTCATGTTACAAAATTTATACAATACTAATAACATTATCAATCCTAAAGAAGTCGCTGGTAACGGGGTATGCGTCACTTAGAACATAAACTGTTCTAAGATTACCTGGTATGCCAATTAAAACTCGTACATACGTTACTACACTTTTAACAGTCTTAAAATACAATACGCATAAGATCTTATGTGGACATCACAATACAACTAAAATCACAATCTCTAAGGTCATGGCCCTGCAACAATACCAGACCAGTTCCATACCAACAAACACAGTGCAACAAAAAGAAAACAGAAAAATTCATGGAAATACAAGGGCGATAGCTCATTCCAGAATTACGGCCTTGACTGAAGAAACTTTTTGAGCTTCATGTTTTGAGGGAAAGTGTTGTATATAAGAATAGCGTGTGGCAGTGGATCTAATCCAGCTATCTGTCTTAAACTAATTTATGCTAAATTAATGACGGAAAGATAATTTTATTTAAATGATACCGAATGTTATGAAGCAATTATGTAATTTTATTTTTGTCTCTGAAAGTACTTTAAACCAAAGCTGAAGGCGCCATTTCGGTTATCCGAATGCATCTCACTTTATCGTCCGCGCAAGTATGAAATTTTTCAGCGGCAAAGCTAGTTTTAATAATTTTTGCAATAGGTTTTTATATCAGAACCAGTAAAATTGGTAGTAAATATTAAAACGGTTTTAGTACTCAACTACTTTTTTAACAGAAGAGTAGTTGATTGTATACAATAAAGTGATAAGTGTTCTAATTTCTAGTTGCAAATTTATACTCTCACACACACAAGTAAATACATAGTTACTTTTTACACTTTTGGTTACACAAGGTGGAGAATCCTGTTGGTCATTGGTTAAATCCTGCAGTGATGATAAAGTGATTTATTAGGAGAGTGTTGTGGCTAGGGTTAGGACTCTGTTAAATTGTTATTCAGAAAGAAACAGTTTTACTTACATTCAGGTTCGGTAAGCTTGATTTCTGCAGCAGAGATAGATAAAGGTGAAATTAATTAGAGTTTGATTTTAATTTCCATCTGTTGAGTCATCTTACCTTTTTATCAATCTTTCTGCACCGTTTCACCATAAGAAACTAAAGCTGCAATGTCGGAAAATTGTAGGATGTAGCAGTAGGCAGGATAAGAAAAATAGTGTTCGTTCTCCTGAAAGTAGTTATGGATTTACACAGAATATCTATACCCGTCTTAGTATCGGCAAATATAAGTCTTAGTATGGGCAAATATCTTTGCTATTAGTAAAAATAGAGACATCACATTTTAGGTGTATCTTATTGGTTATTAAATCTACTTTTTATGTAATTTAACTTTTTTAACCCCTTTGAGGGGTGACGCTATATGGAGTTGAGGTTGAGGTCAAAATTTTTAAAGCAACCCTATGCCATATGGTACCTCAATTTAAAGGTCTTCAGAAAAGAAACATTTTACCTCAGACCCTAGGTCCGTATTTTAATTCCTCCTTAAATGGCAAACCTTTAAAAATTAAAAATCGTAAAAAAATTAAAAATTTAAATAGTATATGTCTCTTATTACTTCAAAAGTTGTTCAGAATGACCACCATTACCTTCTTGGCAGTAACAAAATCGATCTCACGTCTTCGAAAATGGCAGGTGTTACTTTTGGTAGAGTTCCAAAATCGTCTTTATTACTGCCAAGAACTTCATGGTGGTCATCTTGAACAACTTTTAAAGTAATAAGAGAAATAAAGGTACTTAACTTTTAACAGTTAGATTCTCCAACACTAGTCCGGTCTTGATGACCAAAAGTTTTAAACTGACAAGTCTAAGAATAAGACAACTAAGTTTTAAACTATGAATTTATTTCTGAGCTTTTTCGCAAAATAAAGAAAAGGGTAATTTTAGTAGGTACTTTTGACAATAATAAAACTAAATTCATTACAGCAATTCGTTCCAAGATGAAAAACATTTGGAAACCAAGCAAATCGCTGAAATATTAGAATAATTCGTAAGTTTTTAAGGACGACTTATTTAACAGTGACAGGACAAAAGTTTATCAAAACATAACCGATCAACTATAAGATCTTAATTTAAACCAATACTAAATCCTAAACCTTCTTAGTGAATCTGAACGTTAATTTTTTTACGATTTTTAGTTTTTTAGGCTTGCCATTTAAAAACGAATTAAGATACGGACCTCGGGTTTGCGGTAAAATGTTTATTTTTTTAAGAGCTCTAAAATGAGGTAACAAACAGCATAGGGCTGCATTTAAAATTTTTGACCTCAACTTCCTAGCTTCGCCCCTCAAGGGGATTAAAAAAGTTAAATTACATAAAAGAGTGTATTTATTAACCAATAACATACACTTAAAATTTGGTATCTCTATCTTTACTAATAGCAAAGATGTTTGCCCATACTAAGACTTTTCAGGCACCCTGTAATATATTAAATATGTTGGCTGCAACAGGTGTTGCAGGCGGCTTATTGTTGTTTAACCGTTTGTTTATTTAAAACTCTTTGCATATTTTGTAAAATCATGTTTTTAAGTATGGGCATTATTTTTTCTTTGTTTAAACACTTTGTTTTTGATTTTTTATTTCAACGAATCCATCGTTTTCGTGTGGATAATTTCTCCGAATATCTTTACGACTTACCCCGGTATTTACAGACGTGTAAAATTTGTTTAAATTCTTTGTTTACGATATCGTTCATTCTTACAAAGTTTTTGTTTGAATTATTGCAGTTTTTGTCTGACCGCAAATCCTTTGTTGGTAGTGTTGCTGGACTAGCAGTTGTAGTTAAGTATTTTAAAGCGTTTCTGGTTTATCAGTTTATCACCAAATAATATTTTTATTAGTTACACAATGCGAGCGACGTGAGTATTGTTTTGGGTTTTTAGAAGAAAGGGGAGGGGGGCGTGGTTTTTGTTCTTTTTTGTCTACTTTAGTCCCATCGCTGTCAGAAAGATTTTCTTAACTCATAAACTACTTATTTTAACTTGATAAACTTTGAAGCAAAAAAAACACTCAGCAATTTTGGATACCTAATAACTTTTGAAATAATCTACAGAATAATATTTTTTGGGGGTTACCATCCAGTAGCTCAAACTTGATCCGCTGAAATTAAAAAGCTAATGGACCATAATAAAAATTTAGCTTGACTTTAGGTCATATGTTGCCAAATATCATCCAGATAGCATGATATAAAAAAAATCCAAGATATATACACTAAATGAGCCCTACATTCTAGATGAACACAATCTAATATATATTTTTTTACAAAAGTTCAAAGATATTTTAAAATCAAATTTATGGAAAAATATCTTTGTTTCAGTGGAGCATATCTTTATCGAAAAGAACGAAAGAAACATAAGCCTTTAGAAAAAGCAGCAGGATCATCCGAAGACGGCAGTTCAGGCAGCCCGGCGCGTATCGACACTGATGATAATCCTGAAATGAGCAGTAGCTCCGATGAATACTCTTCAATGGAAGACGAAGCTATCGAAATCGAAATTGTTCCTGAACTCATGGAGATTCTAGAGGCTGATTACTATCTTATAAATGGAAAAAATAAGGTAACTGAATCATAGTTAACGATTATAACTTGCAGGTGTGACATCACATCTAATGTAGCTACTAAGTGATTCCCACAAGAGTGAGGCATTTTTATACAATTTTTGTCCATAAAAAATGTGTAAATAGCAAGAAAAGTTGCTTTTAGCGTTATACTTTCATTTGTCATATTGTAACTCATCAAATATAGCCAATTGATTGAACTATTTTTTTAAATATGCAACACGGAACTGACATCCATGTGCACAATGCTGACATTAAGGCGCACCAAGTTGGCTAATTGTAATATTTTCAAACAGTGTTTTATGACCGACATGTTGCCTGCATCTTTTTAAATTGCGTTTGTATTTATTTTGATGCGTATATCTTTACTTAAACAGAAATTTCTCACAGTACCCTAGTTTTATTTGGGCACTCGCAAAAATGTTTTTTTTTTTTTTAGTAAAACCGTTTAGTTTTTTCTTTGTAACAAAATTGACAAAATTATACTAAAATATCGGTCCCGTGTTTACAGGGTGACTTATTTATCGTCTGTCATGCTTGAGAAGTTGTTCAAAATGTCCTCCTTCAACTTCCAAATACTTTCTCACTCTTTTTCTAAACGAATTTCATACCCGCTGTAATATGTCAGGTATCACTAATAAGCAGGCAAAGCCAATCCACCTATTTTCAAATATATCATTTAAATGATTATGGGCCTGTATTGCATAATGGGGTGGAGCTCCTCCATAATTGGGCTGATTGGTTTCTTAAAAAATCTGTGTACATTTCTCCATTTAAATGTCCTTCAAAGAAATGCGGACCAATAACTCTATCCTCGATTATACCACACCACACATTCATTGACCAGGGATGTTGATTTGGAGTTCTCATCCAGTGAGGATTTTCCGACGCCCAGTAGTGCATATTGTGTCTATTTACCTGAAGAAAACCAAACAAAAAAATTTCGGTCAAGTGCAAGCTATACTTGCAGAATTAGTGTTCCATGCCATCTTAACCTGAGCAAACCCCAGCCGCCCGATCTCCGCCCATCTGCCGGGCTACCCGCCAGCGACGGCACCAACGCCTTATCACATCGCGTATGGGCGGAGCATTGAAAAACGTGTAGGGATAAATGTTGTTCCTTACATCGTGAGAAATATTTTTTGTCTAAAAACTTTTTATCCAAAACCAATGGTTCGGCATGTATAAGAAATAAAGAATTAATAAGAAAAACAATATCACCTTTAATTGGAATATTTTACAAAATTCGCAATTATATACCTATTAAACATTTGAAAAGTATATATTATGCATTGATATATTCAAAATTACAGTACTTAATTTCAGTTTGGGGATCTGCTAATTTAAGTATATTAAAGCCTTTAAAAATACTTCAAAATAAAACAATTAAATGTATCTATCGTTTGCCACGTTTGGAACCTACTGTTAATTTATACAAACCCAAAAATTATCTGAATATTGAAAATATTTATAAATTAAAATTGTGTAGTTTAATTCATTCTATAACTATGAAAAATAAAAGTTCAGTTCTAGACTTTAAAAGAAATGATACGATGTACAATACCAGACAAACAAACAATCTACAGACAATCTCATACAGAAGTAATTTTGGTAAAAATTCTATACTATATAGAGGTATAAAAATTTATAATGATTTACCAAAAAAAATAAAAAATAAAAGAAACATTGGAGCTTTTAAAAAACATTATAAAAATTTTATTTTAGAAAACAGTTGAATTTTGAAATTAGATTTAGATTTTAGTTATTGTATTTTTTCTTTGTTAAAATTGTTTTTCTTTTTTTTATATATATTATGGCAGATAATTATTATATTTTTTTTTTATTCCCTGTAATAAACTTATTAGGTTTGTTGGGAATGAAATAAATAAATAAATAAAAAAAAAATAAAAAAATAAAATTGTTTATAACAATTGATCGCCCTGGAATTTTTCAATCCTGATAATTTTGGTTCAATCTACACCTAATTCTCAATGTTCATGATTTTTTTAAAAAATTTCTGAGCGATAATTTTGGTGATAAGGGTGAGGGATAGCAATTTGTAATCGTTTCTCCCGAGAAATGTTTTAAAAAGGGCATAAAAAATACATCATATATATATAGTTGAGTTCGTGCTTCAATAAGATGTCATTTGACACCCTACACGATGTCAATTGAAAAAAAAATCCATTTCCCAATTTACCCCCTGAAATTAACCCCCAGACTCAAAATTCAACTTTTTATACTTCACGTCTAATTGAGCCACCACACTCTATCTCTGTGCTAAATTTTAAATTTTTACGTCGAATAGTCTCAGAGAAAATCGCTTGTGACATACGTACGAACGGACACCGAAGTGATTCCATAAAAAGAAATTATATTTCTACTAATAGGGGCTAACTTAGAATCATTCCTACTCCACAATTATACAAAGAAGCTTCGTCACAAAAAATAACATTCATTAGGAACCTGTTATTTCCTTGAATGTTTCTTGTGACCCAATTGCAAAATGTATCTCGATTTTCAAAGTCTTACCCATATAGCTCTTGGTGGAGTGTAATGTGGTATGGATCAAAATGCAATATGACCACAACTGATTTTTGACTCATTCCAGCATCTCTAGCAAGCCGTCTGATACCTACATGCGGGTCAATAGCTACCGCTCCTAAAACGCCAACTGCCCCATTTTAGTCCGTTTTAGTTCGCTTCCGAACTCTTGGCTTTGTGTTCAGACTACCAGTAGTACGACTTCTGGTTTTCAGCCTTTTAAATGTCATGATATTGCGGGTTATGAGGAAACCTCTCCGCACACACTAGTGCAGCTTAGCTTCTCTATAGTTTTTTCTGCACTCCCCCAAAGTTCACAACATATCAGCTTGCACATTCAAATTCGCTTCCATGTTTAATTGACCAATAAACTGAGAAATAATCGTCAAAACGTCAAAATTCTTAACTGACTGAAGAAAAATAAGCCATTATACTTACTTTTACAGTACCTTCTGTATAAGCATCATCTAATTACTTATTTTTATTGTAGAGAATAAAATTACCTGCTGAACCCAACGTTGTGACGATATTAGAGTCATATTACCGACACTATGCAACCAATCAAATATGCGGACTTAACGAAAAACCAAATGCACGATACCGAAATAGTTTTGTAAATAAAGATACTAAACCAAAGCCAGAGGATATTAATGATAAGTAAGTAGTATTTTTACTAGCTACGAATAGATTTGATTAAAATTGAATTATGGCAGTTCTTTTGTATTTTTTACTGATAACTATAGTTCTTCTATCCCTAGTGTTTTGTTTTGTTTTAACGATATTTACTATTTGCTTTAAGGTGGAGGTCTTGTGAAAACAGACAGCCTATTTTTATTACCAAACAACTTTAAAAAAATGCAATTTCTTTAGATATAAACTTTTTCATTTGCATTCACTATCGCTAGACCAGTCTAGTATGACAACCAAAAGTTTTAAACTGACAAATGTAAGAATAAAACAGCTAAGTTTTGCATTATGAATTTAATAATCATATGGCACTCACAATGTTAGATATTTTTCAGTTTGACACTATGTAGAGAAGTAGTAGATGGTTTAAGAATATATTTTGATTTCACATTGAATGATTTGCTTCTGTATGGTGTTGAAACGGGACCAGGGCAGTTCGTTACGTCTCCCGCATTGACGCAACCTCCCGGATCTTCGGAAGTAAAAATGGAGTACGTTAATATCATTACATATGCTGTGACCCTCCGACTGGCTAATTATATTTATGTCACATTTCTGAAAAAATTTTAGGGGGAAGAATGAACTCAATAACATTAGCTTGGACCACAGTACAAATAATCATCATCCAAGTCAAAATGGTCTTGGAGAATCGGCCAGTAATGCGAGAAGACGAACATTACGATCAAACAACAAAGTTGAATCTCATACAAATGGTAATCTCGCAGTGGAGGAAAGTAACGGATCTAGTCATCCAAAACCGTGTTCGAGGTAAAAAAATAGTTATTTTTGTATTAAACCAGTTTAAAATTTAAAAAAATGTGTAACAAATAGGATGTTTGTGGGACGCGTCAAGCGATGTCCTGCAAATCACATGAGATACATAAAATTGCAATGTTTTAATTTATATCATCTAATATTTGCTCTAGTTTTGTTCAAGTTTCTCCCCGATTAAGCAAATAAAAAACTGTGTTTAGAGAGTAAACCGCGCCGTATTGAAATTCCAAGACATTTAGGTCGGTTTCTTCGTGTTGGACTTCCGCCAGTATTTGACTGAATTGCCTAAAAAATGATACATACATAGGTCGCACTATGCATGCAGTGTTATGCTAACATGCGGATACTTAGAAAGTATAACAAATCGTTCTGTCAAATCAACTGACTGACTGAATATTTGAGGTCAGTCGTTTCGTTAGTTTGTTGTGATAATAAAATTTTAAAAAAAAACTTACCATGAAGTGCTAACCCGTTTCCAATACACCTTTTAAAGCCGATATAATTTTTTAAATGACAAAAATTTTACAAAAAAGTCCACCCGATCACCGCCTTGAACCCACGACCTCTCGATCCATGAGCGGATACTTTTCCTCTGGACCACGTTACCGATGCAAGAAAACCAGTAAACATGTTATTTAATTCAACTGTCAGTTGATTTGACATAACGATTTGTAATACTTTCTAATCATTTCTTATGCTATTGCAATTTATTTAACGCTTTGTGTCCAAGATGAAGATGCGCGGAATAGAGGATACCGAGATCATGCCAAAATGACGTATCATGTTAAAATGACGCCAGTATGACGTAAGCACACTGTGGCGCCATCTAGGGTTTGTTAGATTTACTAATTGGGGTTTGTTAGATGTACTAATTTTATTTTCCAAAAAACAGGGCTGTTTTTGAGTGTAGATATTGCATTTTGTCACTAAAATTTTTGAAACCTGGAATTTGGAATGTTTAAAGGAAATTTACTTTACGAGTGCGATGATTGATGATGATTGGATGGCACTTTTTTTTAGTTCGATTTCATTGTTGATTAGTTAAGTTTTCTGTTAATATTTTTTAGCAACTTTTTTTTAAACAAAAGTATTCTTTGGCTTATGAGCATATAGCAGATGAATTTAATACATTTTTTACAAGTGAAGGTCGGTCAATTGTTGCATCAGTAAATGATGATTATTGTAACGTTGCCAACATAAATTTCAGGAAACTTGAATGTGGCAATAATATATATATATATATATATATATATATATATATATATATATATATATACATGTTTTTATGTCAAGTTGAGATCCGATCATATTTTGGACTACCCGAGATCCACCTGAACAAATAAAGGTATTTAAAAAATCTGTTGTAAAAGTCAATAATTGTGTGTTTTAATTTATGGTACCACCAGAGGGGTAGGTCATTTTCAAATGTTTATATACACACAAAATAATGTGAAGTAGAGATCCCTTACAATACCTGTAATAGGCGAGATCCGACCTTGTAAATTAGGAAATATATGCGTAACGTGAGATCCAACCATGTTGCCAATTTTACTGCAACGATTTTATTGCATTTTACAGTGCTCTAAACATATGAAAGATGATGATTGAAGACAACTGCCCTTACCATGTATTTATTTTACATATCGTTTTCTAAATGTCCGCGGTATTCTGACACAATAATAAAATCGTACAAAGTATCTGTAAAATTTTCAAGTGAACCGGAGGTATTTAAATTAAGAACTGCAAGGAAAGTTCTGAGTAAAAACTTCCCATATTAATACAAAATTAATAACCTATTGGGGGCCTTTCTTATTTTTTAAGATTAGTATAATGATTTTGTATAACATTTGTGAATATCTCTATTAGTATCCATAAAAAGACAAATTTATTATAATGGTGTTAGGATTTAGTACACCGTATCTTATACAATATTTTCGATTATGCTGCAGTTGGGTAGGGTAGATGGGTTTTATTTTAATTTTTACACGCATCCCGTCATATTAAGAATTTTATTTTCTTTACGTTCAATGCATTGACTATTTTTTTTATCTTTTGCTGAGTATGCAATATCATGGGCATGGGAAACCTTGAAATACTCAGATTACACGATCCCTCTAGGGATCAATATTTTTAGTCTCCTTGTATACTAAATCTACTTGCCAACAATATAAAGTCACATTTGCTTGAAAATAAATACTTATTTTTTTATTGGTCCTATATCGGCAATTTTTGTTTAAAATTTTTTTTATATTGCTATGCCATGACACTATAAATTAATTAAATCATATTCATTTGCCTTTCTTTAATTTGACACGTAAATAATGATGATCTAAAACCTTAATAAAGGTTCTTTTTGAGGCACCCTGTATAATACATTAAAAGTTTTTTATGCCAAAGTTATTATTTTTAAAAGCAAAGCTTTTTACGCAGAGTAATTTCCCCCCAAAAATGGTAATAAAAAAGTTTTCCGTTTGGCAAGCAGATTCACAGACAGGCTCTATATTGTTTACATTTTTTTGTAGACTTATTTTAGTTAAATTATTTTTTTTCAGGAAATATACATAAAATACTAAACAAAGAGCAATTATTATTTTATTTACTTTTCTTTAAAATTTTCCTTACATTTACATATATAGCATACATATGTACAATAACTGTAAATACGGGGTTGGCCAATGAAAACGAAACAGACTGAATATATGATTCCATGTTTATTTTTACAAAAATCGCTCGTACACGTACTTAATTAGATTTGTCAAGGGAGAGTTTTTTTTGTTACCATTATCAATCATTATCAATACTGCAACTTCAACCCCTTAGAAAGGGTGGGACCAACCCTTAAAATTTAAACGGAAATAGGGGTCTTGCAATACATCATTTTAAAAGTCTCACTAAGTACTTTATGATTCTAAAATATTACGATATTATTCGTCCCGAGAACAAAATGGAGGCTTGTTTAAACAAATATTTTAAAATACGATGTACAATGTTTAATTGGCGGTTTAAAAATACGCTTCTGATGATAGCAAGAGATTATTATTTAGCTCTCCCCAGCCCCCACTAATTGAAATAAAATTTGAATTGTGTTAAAAATTAGATCTAAAATTATTGAAATGACATTGAGTATGTTAGTGGGGGTGGATAAGGGCTAAATAATTTTTTTTAGCCTCTTACTATCATTAGAAACGTATTTTCAAACTGCTAATTAAAAACTTCAGCAATATCCATTACATGCATTACAGAAATATTCAACAAGCCGCCATTTTGTTCTGAGGGCGAATAATGACGTAATATTCTAGGATCATAAAGTACTTAATGAGACCTTTAAAATGATGTATCGCAAGGCCCCTCTTTCCATTAAAATTTTAAGAGTTGGTCCCACCCTCCCTAGGGGGTTGAAGTTACAGTTACAGAAGTTACAAGCCAAGCCCCACCAATAACATATCGGAAACCACAAAAGATTTAAATTGGGTTAAACTAATACAAAGTTACGCATTTAGGAGTCCAACTATATGGCACCAAACAAGTAAGAAAATTTTAATTATCATTGGAATGAAAAATATAAATTTGCCCAAACTGATTGATTGACTTTATCGCCTACATACCCTTCAGGCATACAAATTCAGGTTTTTGTCGATATCTTTGTACTAAAGGAAAAATTTTAAATTTCTCTCGCATTAATCTGGCTGCTAGTTGTCCATCTTTACAGATAAAAAAAACATTTTTTCGAAACAATAAAGAAAAATGATGGGAATTTCAAAACTTTTCCACAATAAAGCCGCAGATATTGATGGAAGAATAATTTAAAATTTTTATACTATTACAAAGATATCGGCAAAAAACTGAGTTTCTATGCCCTGAGGGTATGTAGGGGATGGAACCGCCTTAATATTAGGAATGTCCCAAAAATACGTATTCTGAAAAAACTAGCCCGTTTTTTTTATTGTATGTGCGATGACAACTAATTCTTGTTTTATGAGTAGCTAACTCAATTTGTAAGCCTTTTCTTGTAAAATTTTAATTACATGGGCGGCTTAGACAGAAAACGTAATTTTTAAGTGTCTGCATACCTTTATTTGCAGAGTAGTTCAAATAAAGGACTAGTTATCACAATAAACTTAGTTGAAATTTTTACGAATAACTAATTTATGCATTCACGAAAATAGCAGCTATTTTGAGCTACTCATGAAACGAAAATTTTTAGTCATCGCGTATGCATTAAAAAATGTGGATTAATATTTACAGAAAACGTCAATTTTGGGACAAACTTGTAGGATTTTAGATTATACCATTCTGTATATTACCAAAAAATAGAAAACTAACAGTACTAAAAGACCTAAAAAGTATCCAAAATTAAAAATTTTGGCGGCCACACGTACGGTCACGATCGTCGCATCTGACTATATTTCCAGCTGAGTCTCTATCTGGGGTAAAGTGATATTGGATCCAACGATTAATGATATATAACCATTGTTGATGTAATATAAAACATAAGATTTAAGCAGCTTGAACGCGCTGTATAAGATCCAATAGAAATCGGTAGTAGATATCACGTGCGCAAGCTGTACAGTCAACTCGCTCCGCCAACGTTGCCGTTATTGACGGATCTCGCCTTAACTAGGATACACAACACTAGATGCAGACGATCAGAGCGCCCTCTGAAAGTTTGTTTTTGAACCAAAGTTGTATGTAATATGAAAAAAATGGTGTAAAATGAGATCCAAACAAAAATTTGTAGAAATTCGTTAGAGGCCGTATCGAACCAAATGCCGCTCATATACACACAAAACAAGGCGAGGTCCAAATTCGGATCTCTCTTTGCAAAACAGATCTCGGGATGTCTACTATTTCACTGAAATGGATCTCACCTTAATCAGGAAATGTGTATATATATATATATATATATATATATATATAAATCAAACAACCACAGAAGAAATTAGACAAACTTTGCTTGCACTAAACAAGAACTCTGCCGCTGGCAGTGACAATATTAGGGTAAAAAATTTAATTCCTATTAGCGAAGCTGTACCCAAGCAAACCCAACCCCTTTTAATATTTCTCTTTACTAATGCTTTTCTTTGTTATGCCAAATAAACCCCGGAAGACAAACTGACTATGACTATCTATATTGAATAAGAAGTGTGCTCCTGCACTTGTCCTATAATTCTGACCCTAATTTCGAAAGCAAGAGTTTATTGACACCATTATCGGGTCGCGTTAGAAATTAGGTCTCTTTTCCAGTCATAATTTACCTGAAATAATATTTTATAATCTTATTTTATACTTTCATTTTAAGTTCTCCCACAAATGGTGCTCCCTTTCTAAGATTTTAGTTTAATATTTTTAATTAGATTACTTTATATTGTTTATAAGATTAAGCAGTGATCTACGACTGCAAGTATTTGATTTAAATAATATGGTAAATTAAATTACAGTAATGGAATTAATTTCATTACCAAAGATATCTCAACAGCAGTTAGATATGCCTCGGCGCGGCGTTTGCGCACCGTCAGCTTAAATCGGCGCCAGAGGTATCCCACTAAGTAAAAAGAAATCCAGTTTCTTTATAGAATTATTAATACAAACAAATTTATATAAATATACTTTGGACAAACAGCAAGAGGACTTACTGACAGTGTCACAACACAAAAGAAAAATCATTTAAAACGAGAAACCCTATTGGCATCGTAACGACTTAACTTTAAAAAGAGGAAAATTTGAATGTCTATCTGACATCTGAATCTGAGTCTGAAATCTGAATCTGAATCCTTTTTGCGGTCGCGTCGAGGCCTTAAGTATACGCGCTTCCCGTCGGCGGGGGAGGGTTAGCGTGGCTTGGTGACTTGGCCATCTGTTTTTTACGTTTTTAAAGAATTTCACCTGGAAGACCCTTTTTATGCAAACTTTTACATTTTTTGGCGTTTTTAGACCACTTTAAAGCAGATGTTTTTATGTATGCATATTATTAGAATTTTATATTTTAGAATATTCATTTTTCTTTAGAGATCTTGCGAAAATTTCAGCTGATATAACGACTCGGGTACGGGCGGTTTTACTGTAAATCGCAAACTAATATATAATGCCTATGTTTTATCCCGTCTAAGATACCTCATTAATAGTTGGGGAACATTTGGTGTGGTAAATTTTTTAAAAAATGCAAGTTCTTCAGAACAAAGCAGTAAAATCTTATTTCAAAAACATTACCGCACACCTACGGATATCTTCTATTACAGACTGGGTTACAACCCCTAAAATATTTGTTGGAGCTTGAACAGTGTAAGCAGGTGTATAAAATCAGAATAGTAGACTCGGGTGTAACGATCGACCAATGATCAACAGCAATGTATATGACTATAATACAAGCGGTAGTCAGAAAGTACATATTTCGTCTGTTATAAATAAAGGATTACACAATCCACTGACACAGGCTGTTCTTATATACAACACTTTGCCTCAAAACATAGGTGAAGTGCCTTCCTACAGCGCTTTTTCGCTGGAGCTCAAAAAGTTTCTTATCAAAGCTGTAATCCTGGAATGAACTATCACACTTGTATAACCATATATTTAAAAACTTGCCTGATGTATCATTCTCTTTTAGCGTTGGTAGTAGTAACTCTGATATCAACGGACCCATGGCCAAAGCCCTGTCATGGCGCCTGTTACCCGAACACGTTTATAGTCAGCAGCCGCCGCCGCCCAGCCTGGTATATGGCGCCATTCACTTTACTAGACTGTTTGTAAAGTTACCCGAGCTTTTTACCGCTTCAACTATTCCAGAAGTAAAGATGAAGGTTATTTTGAGACATGTGGATGCTATTATTGAGTAAGTTTTTATTTAGTTTAGAGTTGCTAGTAAAGTCACTGTTTTCGCTATCTGGGGAATAAAAGGTAGATTTCCATGAGTGAGTAGAAATTCCCAACACTGTGAACAGTCAAATCTTTAAGTTAAATCGATATATTACTAATTTTGTACCTTTTTAGCTACCTAAATGATCACAAAGAATGGTATGGAGAGAAATACTACGTTGACGTCATTTAAACAGTTGTAAATCATAGGCGCTACCGAAAGGAGCTGTGGAAGTGCGTTCCATACCCTCAGCCCCGTTACTTTTTACATACAGGGTGGCCCAAAAGTCGGAGTACCGTCTTTGGACCGTCGTTGTCACTGTCAATATCCTGAAATGCATCGTCGATCAGTAACTTTAAATGATCATTATCAGTTGGTTGCGTTGCAAACACGAGGTTTTTAAGAAAGCCCCAGAGAGAAAAATCGCATGGGGTCAAGTCATATGACCACGAAGGCCAATCCTACGTTCCTCGACGGCCAATCCATTCATCAAACGTTGCATTCAAGGGCTCTCGCGCTTGAATACTAAGGTGTGGTGGCGCGCCATCCTGTTGCCAAATTAGGCCAGTTCCTCCATATGAGGGACTATTCTAGAGCTCGGGAATAACACTGTTTCTTAACATTTGACAGTACCTATCGCTAGTAACGGTCACTTAAAAAAATATGGACCCATGACACCACCAGACCAAATGCCGCCCCATAGATAGACTAATTATTTAAAAATGTAACGGTAAACTGACTTTTGGGCTACCCTGTATATTACTGAATAACAAAGCTAAAACTTGGTTTATTTTTTTTCGCGTGGACTGTTTCTAAATTTGACAAGTAAGGTTTATTTCTTTATATTAACGTCAATTTTGACAAGTTGGGATATTGGCGACTGAAATTATTAAGAACAGGATTTTCTACTGCAAATTTTCGCGCGAATTTCGAAACTTATGAAACGTGATTCCATTGGCTGTGTCGTCAAAAGTGTTTTTATGACGCATAATGAGTACATGGCGAATTGCAGTGTTGTAGGGTCATCGAAAAATCCATAAAAATGGCATTTAATGTGTAACTCGTCCAATGAAATATCCCTGCACTTAAAGTAGAAGGTTCCTAAAATAGTACTCGTGTTTTCGAGCCGAAATCGGTCCAGGAACCTTTCAAGTTTGTAAGAAAAACTGTCATTGTAGTTCCTTATCATTTTCTAAAGATTCAATTACACATGTTTTTTGTTCTTGGGATAAATTTCCCGCTGTCTTTTTTTATTTCCACTTTAACAATCAAAAACAAAGAAACAAAAAATAATATTAAAAAGCGAGGTTAGATCTAGCAACTACATGTACGTCAAATCGATATAAATTTACGGTAAGTTTGGCAGAGAATTTAAATTCAAAATTAGCTTATTTGCATAAAATCAATAAAATAGACGGTGCTATACCACTTTCTTATATTTTTCGATATGTATTAATTTACTATGTAATTAATTGCCGATATAGTTGCACTCTTTTTTTTACTAACGGGCGATTACGTGTAAAATTAAGTATCCGTACCTATCGGCACAGAATCGTACAGTGTTGTCAGATTGAATTTTCTGTAGACGTTATTCTTTTGTGAAATAGCTTTCGTTACCGATTTAAAAATATCGAATCGGAGAGTTGTGAGAAAAATTTTGTGTGAATGTTTTCCAATGAGAATACTTTCTAACAATTTCAATAATTGGGCCCCAGCTGTGATAATGCTGTCTAGCTTAATTTGAGTTGCCAATAAGACGCTTAAAGCCGCTTATTCATTAAAAATTACCCTATCTACGTTTATTTTGTCAAATGAGGGATAAGCAAAAAAACGACGTTAACATTTTATTTGCCATAATAATTATTTGGATTGTGTCCTTTTAAATAGGGATAATACTGTAATAACTGTAGGCAGGTAGTAAGATATTTTTAAACATTTTTAAGGCTGTTAGGATTATTGTGAAAGTAGAATAGACTTTTTTTAAAATAAGTACATTAGTCTATAGGTTTATTTAAAGGGGCACTAGTACCGTGAAAGCTTATAAGGATATTTTTTGGAAATTTGTTACAAATATTCTTAATAGAAACAATAAGAAAGTAAATGAGCTTTCACTTTTTTTAAACTTTTGTACTTGTGTCCTTGATATTGTGATATGAATTAAAATTAATTTTTATATTAGTGTTTTGATTTTTACCCATTACCTAAAATTAGTCATCATCAGTCAAAAATATTTTTGTATACTGTAGTAAAGTAAGAGAAAATAAAGTTAATCTTTGGCAGTACAACTTAGAAATGACCCCGGCAAGTTAGAAGTGTTGAACCGTTATTCTAGAGAGGGACTACACTTTACTAATGTCACGTATTTATAAATGAATTGTATACAGTGCCGGTTTACCTATCAGTTAGTAATGTTAAGTTTGTTTAAATATATTTATACATACATATTACTATACCTAATGGTATTAGAAACTTTGATGAGAAGGCTTCGCGTTGAAATATTATTTTATTTTATAATTCATGATAGAAACCTGTTTTAATGTTGCTGTCACCCGGTAGCAATAAAAAACTATTACCTACTAGCATGCCGCGACGGTTTTAATTTGCCGCCGCAGAGAGTGTAAAAAATGAGCAGCGGCAAGTATGCTGCCCAAGCGTATATACAGGGGTGTCTAAAATAGGTGATACCACTATTGCTATCTCATAAACGGTAAAAGATACGAGGTCGGTTGAATTAGAGAAAATGTGACATTTTTAGTCCCTACTCATATTCCGTTTACGGAGTTGCCAAATTCTCTGTAGTTTCTTTTCTACAGGGGGATTTAAAAAAAATAGTCAAAAATTTAATTCCTAAATATCTCGAAAACTATTTAGTTAAAAATAATTGTTTTAACAAAAATCGCACGGTTATTCTCTAATGTTAGTTTTATTTATACCATTTGTTTTTATTGCGCTACTGATACCAACTTACTTTTTTTTAATACGGACCTGGACTTTTTGCTGCATTTTTTGAAAGAATACTTCATACCCTTTACGTTTGTGTATCACTTGATTATGTTTTTCGACGTTTTGGTGAAGAATAGCATCAACAGGATATTCTACCCGTACGGACCTGGCATTTTCCCAGTTAATGCGCCACTTCACAACCACAAAAATTACAAAATATAGCGATAGGTTGTGAGTTGTGCTTTAACATGGAAGATTTCAGGTGCATATTGATAGAAAATCCTGATGATGTTGCTATTCTTGATCATAACGTCGGAAGTCAAGTTATACACCGTTTGAAATGTATGAAGTATTCTTTCAAAAAATGCAGCAAAAAGTCCATGTCTGCATTTGAAAAAAAACCAAGTTAGTATCAGTAACTCAATCAAAATAAATGGTATAAACAGAATAATAACGCTACTTTAGAGAAGGTAAAAAATCGTGTGGTTTTTGTAAAAACAATTTTTTTCTAACTATAATATTTTTCGAAATATTTAAGAATTAAATTTTTGACCATTTTACCTTTTCGGAGATAGCAATAGCGGCATCACCTATTTTAGACACCCTGTATACATTTAAAAAATATATAAAATACAAAAAAAATAAATTGCAAACCCACTCCGACCCCGACTTATGACTCGTCGCTCTCGACCCGCCAGGGTATAATAGTAATGAATGATTCCTTGGTGTCATTCTAACCGAAAATGACATACTCTACTCTATACTATAACACTAAAAAAATGTTTAACACATTTGGGTAATTGAGGCTAAGGCTGGCGTAGCGTAAGAAAAGCACAATATAGAGAGATTGAATATTTACGCACTGCTGGTTCCAATGTAGAAGAAATTGTGCTACCACAGATTTAGTCTAATTTCAAAATTGCAGACGGTACGGTCCTGTGGTTCGTGATAAACGACAGCTAAAGCAGTGTTGCCAAACCAGAAAGGAAATATGGGGAAAAACAGGTGTTATTATCTTCACAGAAATCATGATTCATGATAAACAACAATTCAATGAAATACTGACAATTCAAATATACGATCTGCTATCATTATGCGAAAATATTACCTACACGACGTCATATGATAAAATAATAACATTAATGACTGACTTTAGCTATTGGTAACATGGTAACTCAAATTAAGAACCTGCGGTCCTCTTCAGCCGATTTGCTGACTACTATAACGGGAATGTTTTCTTTTCGTCTTTGTCTTCATTATCATGGTTGACATCTTTGTCAATTTTGTCAAGTGAGCCCTTCGACCCCGTTAAAAATCAGCTGATTGCGGCTGGCTTCCTTAGTTTGAGTCGGCAATACGGCAATGTATAAATTCCCAAGACTTGGCAACTCTGTGCTAGAGATCAATGAGGAATGTCAAATGTGAAGCGCAAACTCTCTAGTTTTAGGGCAAGGTAATGAATTTTTTCATTATTGTGTTGAAATAAAATTAGTAAAAAACCGAAAAACAGAGTCGATGGTAATTTGATAAGATAACAGAAGATCCATTTATCAAAGTAAGCAATATTCGGTAAATAAGTTGTTATGGATAATAACATCTCAAAGAGATTTTCCTTTATTTTTTTTTTATTACGCCTTGAACCAACACTTGCCAGTCTGTATTTATTTATAAAAAGTATGAAATCATAGTTGTTTACATACATTATTTTAAGCATGATGGATTCGGCAGCTATTCAAAATATGCAAATTAACCTTAAGAAGCCAGATGATATTCCAAAAAAGTATAACGAAGCACAAATGACTTCAAGTACTGTTTCTACGATTTCTAGTCTTGCATCCCCTGTAGATTCTGGGGTGCAGATGTTGGATAGTGAGAGTGAGCTTACCTCTGTTATGTCAGGTGGCTCTGGTAAGTACTTATTAGTATATTGTAGTTTAGCACGCAACTTTCCGTACACTAACTTTTGTTGTGCAGAATGAAAAAGGACAGATATGTATTCTAGCCAAAAAGACATGAATTCTTCTAAATGCATCTATTAGAGTTACACTTTGGCCCAAAGGGCTACTTTAAAAATACAATAAAACATACTTTGGAGTGATTGAGTTTCTCTTGGCTGTTGGTTATACACTTTTATTTTAAACTTTTTATTTTTCTATTTATTTACAATACTGCCATGTGAAGGATAAGAGTCGTATCTGCATTTATATGGATTTTTAGGGTTATCACATCACGTCAAGATTATTCATCTATTTGAAGAAGAAAGAATACACATTTAAATTTTATACAAAAAGAAATATATAAACTTTGATGATTTTCATTTTGAGAATAGAAATACTCAGAATGGCATAATGACAAACAGTTTTTCTTCATGTTCTCAAAGATTTTAAATATGCAGATATGGCTCTTAACATGGCAGAATAGTTTTACAGAGTTTACAAAAAAACTCCAAATAGTACCCTAATGCTAAATATTTTAAAAATTAATTCTTAACCTTACGCCTAAAAGAAGCAAAACTAGTTATACACATAATAATAAATATTGTGAGTCTATTATTAAGTGCAGAAACTAAAGAAATAAAATTTTTAAAGTATTTGTTTAAGATATATTAACTATAATGTGTTAAGCTCTAATAGCAAAATATGCTCACTTGGCAATACTGATATTTAAAGATTTTTATGTAAAATTTTCAATTTTGAACCATTTTTTTCTGATTTTGGATGTTCTTGGCACACAAAAACAGAGTTTACTCAGAGTACTTGAAGAGATATTTTTTGCATATTTGCACAACACAATACTTATAGAGTAGATTTTGAGAAATTTTATTGTTTATTAAAAAGAATTACACACAAATTGCACTATCAAGAAACAAACTTACACAAACATATTATATCTGTTTATATAAAGGATTCTGGTTAGGTATGGTGAGTATTTATAGGCAACTCAATATACACTTGATGATAATAATATGTTCTTAAATTCAATTTTTTGCTCCTAAATTTTGACAGGCAGGTGATTCATAATATTGTGTCTATTATGCTATTTTTACATTTATGAAGATTTTTTATTCCTTTATCAAGTTTAAAATTATTAAGATAAAATAGTTAAATATCGCAAATGACATACATGAAGTCGAGCATTTTGGCTAGCATCATTCAAACTCATAGTCTCTTTGAATGCGTGGCAGATCACTTAAATGTAAAATCCACATTTCAGATGAGTATAGTCGGTTGCACTGATATTTTTAATGCTTTTATTTTATATAATACTTATAAAGCCATAATAAGACAAATAATAATAAATAATTTATAAGGAACACTCTTTATAAACTTAATGTTTTTTATGCAATATGATTTTTATTACTGTTTAAAATAGTGTTTTCATGCTGTGTAATCCTAGTTTTATTATTATTGTGGTTTGACGGTAGACAGAATCCTAATAGTCCGAGATCCGATTGCGCCCAAGTCTCCGTCAAACACCCTCATAATTTTAAATAAAAAAGAACCGTTGATCGGCCTGTCCTAAGTGCATCTGTTGCAAAGTACCTGTATATAAGCTAATAAGAGCACCTTATGAGGTTAATCTGTTCTGTCATGGAACACCGGGATTTATAGGGAGCTATGTGGAGCATAATAATATGTTTACTTTTAAGAAAAGTGGGTTTTGGGCTAAACCTATCTGTTGGTAAGTCCCCTGGTCGACCACCCTAAAGGAATGATATTAGGTTTGTTTCTGCAGCAGTTTGAAACTAGTCGGAGCCAATCATCTTCAAGGAAAACAGATTGCTGATCGAATCCGGGCAATCTCATTGGCTCTGATTGATTTGAAGCTGCAGAAACAAACCCAATAATTTAATATGTTACTTCCATCATTTTTTTCTTTTGTTAAATTAATGTTTTTTATATGTACATACCACAAAAAGCGGGTCAATTTTTGTGACCGACCGGATTTTATACGAGCTCCAATGAATGGAATATTACAAGGTTTTATTGTGCAATTATATAATAAGGAAGACTTGTCAATATTAGTTTACAATGTAAAAACTAAAGTAAAATTTAGTCTCTAATATTTATTATGTAAATTATAAAAAAGAGTTTTTTAGGATATAATATAACATAGGTGAACATTACATGAGATTAAAACACTATTATATCAAACACACTGTAGGTAATTATATCAAACACACTGTAGGTATATGTTAACAGTAGTCTCCAAAAGCCGTTAATGCTGACATTACCTAATGCCAACTGTGACAGATTGAATATGTTAAAATGCAAATAAGAACAATTTCGGACTGTACCTGTGTAGGTAATGTCGATGCCCGTTAAAGTATAAAAACCCGTTGAGAATATTAAAGCGGTTATTGTTCTATTATTACTGATTGGTCCATCGCGTGTTTCAGTATTTACTAATAATTATCACTACTTACATTTTGCATGTTATCGAATTCTCCTTTATCCTGCTTTTTGGCACACATTACACACATTGTATATGATATCCAAGATCATCTTTAAGAGATAACAGAATGTCACCATATTTTAGTTTGTATTTTTTCCTAATATTTAGCATGATAGAACACTTTTCAGAGCCTTCACTATTAAAAGCGATTACTTTATTTCATTTATTACAAAGAAAACACTTCCGAGTTGTTTCTTAATAGCAATATTATATAGTTAGCAATTTAACTAAAACCGGCGCACTCAGATAGAATCATCAAAAGTGCAACGCTTCCGTGATTATAAAGACATAAACTTACATTAGTATACGATGCGTAGTACATGGTACAAGAGAACAAAAGTTTGATCTTTCCGCAACCGAAACTCGCCGAGGCGGCGCAGAACGTCACGGCGGAAACGAAATCGGCCCGGCAAGCCTAGCATTTTAATTAATATCATATTAGTGCTTACACGAGGTATTGTACGCACAAGTACCTGAAAAGTATCGTATGTTGCTCATTTGGAAAGAAACACTCACTGTTTAACATCAAAAATTAAAAATATTATTAATTGATACTGTCTTGCTGCGTCGCGTCGGTGACCTACGGAAAATGTACAGTTTTCCAACGTGACTTCAGGTATTGATGCACAGTATTATACCTACGAAGAAAATTTAAAAAGGTAGCAGGTATTTCATTCGCAACCTGGATAGTTACGTTTAAAGTATATTTATGCGAAATAATTTTGAATTTGAAATATTTCAAAAACGATTGAAAAACCGTATAGGGTATGTTATACAAAATATGTCTAGAATGTCCCCCAGAATCCAAAACTATGATAAAAATCATACCATCCAATTTAAAATAAGCGAGGAAATCGATGTTTTGTACTATTTTTTTTTATTTGATGCTCAATTGTTTTGCTTAAGATATATGAATGATCCATAAAAATCCCCAAAACTTTCATATTTAACATTGTTTCCCATCTTTAAAAATAAAAAAGTTATAAGGCCTGTTCCCTTTTATTTAGATATCCCTGTACCTAATTACTAATTATAATTATTTTGCCAAGATAAAACCAATATTTAGAAAAAAATATCAAAATTATATAAAGGCAAAGGATGAGCTAAACCAAATTATTGTTATACCTGTTTTGTAATTAATTGTGTTTTAATTAAACGGAAAAAGTCCGGCCGTAAGTAAAATTTCGAAAAAGTATTAGGGCGAAATAGTTCGACAGTTTAAATGACTTTTGTGATTGTTTGTTGGACTTTTTCAAATAATAATAGCCCTGTTCGCACAAGAGTCACAAACCAGTCAGAGCCAATGAAATTACTGGAAACCAGTCGGCAAACTGTCGCATTACCAAATACCTAAAATGTGATTGGTGCTGATCGGTTTGTGATTCCTCTACGAACAGAGCTATTAATTCAAAAAATTTTAGGTTGTGAAACTGATATAGTTTCTGGCATAGAAAGTGATACGCCTTTAAAAGAACCAGAAGATAAAATAAAGAATGCTTCTGAAGAAAGTACTTTAGAAGAATTATGTAGTACTGACATTTTCAGTGATCATGATATTAACGTACCTAGTGCAATGAAAACTCAGTCAAAAAATGACAGACCTGCAGATTGTGAAGGTGGTTCTTGCACCGTAAAAAAAGATATTGATATTTCTTTGGAGGGGAAAGATATTAATGCAAGAAATGATTACATCCGAGAATTTACAGAAAGTGATTTTGTTAACAAGAATGTCGTGGATGAGAAAATTTTTTCTCGTTCAGTCCCAAATTATTTTGACAGATTTTCCAATGAAGGTATGTTTACTTTCGTGTACTTTTAATTTTATCGCTGTGGTGTAACTTAAATATTTTAAAAAATAATACCCGGATTATCTACAAAGGTTTGTGACAGCACTGGTTTAAATTTAGATTTTCTAGGGTGCATTCACGATTGGACGTCGGGCGTTTGTCGTACATACAACGAGCGAGCCCCCCAAGATGGTTAAGTTACAGCTTGTCAAATATAGCTTTTCCTCTGAAAAATTTCATACTTACGCGGACGAGGAAATGAGATAGCATTCGCATAACAGAAATGGCAATATTAAGTAGCTTCTGCTTTGGTTTAAAATACTGTCAGCGACAAAAATAATATTACATAATTGCTTTATAATATTCGTTCTCATTTAAATAAGATTATCCTTCGCAATCATTAATTTAGCATAAAAAGACAGGTAGCATTCAACAGCAATTTTTTCCCTGGATTCTGCTTGCTGGATTCTGATAAAGAATAAAGACAAATTATTTTGTGTTAAAGGGGTGGAATTGTGATTATGAGTGGTATCATAAATACTTCCCGGAAATTTTGGTAATTATATTTATGGTACCATGGTACCTACATACTAATTACAACTCTAATTTCGAAAAGTTACCTGATGCATGTAATAAATTTCTACCAGATTTATTATTATTGTTATTGAAGCCTGGCAATTGTCTTTAATGTGTTAAATACCCCTTATTAACCAACTGGCAGACTAATCCGAAGTATTATAGAAGATAAGCAGGAATAGAAGAGCAATAATACTAAGAAAGTTTATAACTAAACTTTATTGCACTAAATCTTAAACTACTTTAATTTTTTAACACAAATATTTTTATTTTTTTATGACGAGCCTCCTTGCATTTTTTTTTATTTTAGCGGTTTTATGTAAACACAAGTTGGATTCAATGGACAAAAGTCTTAGTGATGAGGTCTTTGAGATGGAACATCCGATTAAATCCAACACCGAAGTGGATCTAATGAATCTTTCATTGAACAGCTATGAATTGTTAGATTATACACTGGAAAACATTAATCCAAAAACACCGACTGATAATGTTGACATGCATGTTAGCATGTCTGAGGAAGTTAATGAAAACCTTAAAGTTATTTTAGGTAGAGAAAAATAAATTTTGCTCCAGATTTTGAGTCATTGGTTCCACTCCATCTATATCACATTTTTTTACGTAGTAGAAAGTGAAGTAATATAGTTCGATTTTTTAGCGAAAAATACCCTAAAAATCAATTTTAAAGTTTAAATTTTTGGGCTTGTCACTTTTTTGTGAGTCAGTGTATGATATTTGCGTTTTTAAAGGGTGATTTTAAAGGCACAACCTCCCCAAGTAGCATATTTAGGCACAAATTCTTTGCTGTGAAACGTTTCGAAACATTTTCGATTCAAATTATAAAATTGTGTTGAGACACATGTGTTCCTAAACTTTTGCGACACATTTTCGAAAAAAACCCTATTTTGAAATATTTACCAAACAATGATATCCACTGATTTACGAAACTTGTGAAGAAAATAATTTTCGAAACTTCCAAAAACATACACACTACGACCTCTTTGGAACAAATTATCATATCCTATAATTTTTACATTTTGTTTACTTCGGTGTTTAGAATCACCTATTTAACCATTTTACTTTTATTTTTAAAAATATGGGAAGAAAACAACAGTATAAGTATTCCTCAAGGTTTTACAATACACTAAAAAGGAAAAACGAAAGAATTTGAAATTGAAAAAGTAAAACCACGAAACAGTGTTTCTGTTTCGACACATTTTCTATTAATTATAGCTACATGATCTGTGAAACATTATAGAAACCAAATACTAGAAATTGTGTGTTGACTCCATTTTAGGCCAGAATAATTTCTCGCTTTCTGGCGGCCAATTTGACAAATGAATGTTTGTTAAAATTGGTTTTAAGTAAATTCCTGCATCTTTCAAAAAGCCAAAAACCTGTTACATTAGTTCCATTTTACTAGCTAATTCAATTTAAAAAGGAAAAAGTAAAATTAATTAATATATTAATTAATCAAAAATATTTTATATTTAATTTTATTACAAAGTATTATTTTTTCTATAAATGCAAATATGGAGAGCGCGTTAAATATGTATATAAAGCTAAATACTAAATTGCACAAGAAAATTCAATTCGACAATGATTTTTGGTTCTCTTTTGCAATAACTATGAAATAAATCTACCATAACTTATAGAAAATACACTTGTGATAAATTCATGATGGCGAAATGATTTGGTTTTCATATTGTTTTTCTTTGATTTCACAACGTGCAGGTACCCAATTATTTGTTTCCTTCATTTGTCCGTTTTGACATATTCAAATACAAATATAACCCACACTTACTTGGAAACAATTTTACCAAAATGTTTGCGCTGGATTTACCCATGCTCCAGCAGTACAGCGCCCTCTATATAAGAAGTTGAACTGTCACTTGTCACTCTTGAATAAACACATTTGATGTAACTGTTAAGAAACATTTTCGAAACATTTCAGAAACGTTTTCGATAAAAGTTTCGATTGTGTGTCGAAACAGCGAAAGTCACAGCTAGTACCAACCACTTGGAAATACGTGCAGATGCGCCATTTAAAATGTATACGTTTCGAAAATATTTCCATATCTGTTGCCAACAGTTTCCAATTTGTGTCGGAAGCACAATGGAAATAATGGTTTAGATACATTTACCAAAATGTGCCTAAAAATGCTACTTGGGTCATTCTTGTTTTGCAATCGTGTGACAAAAAAATGTCAGTTTGTCTAAGGATAGTGTCAGCTAAACCTAAGCATTGCTTACTATGTTTGCGATAAATAGGAATTAACTGGCAAATACAGAGTGTTCTGAAATTCACTGCATATATTGAAACCGGTAAATCCTGGTGTGAGTTCAAATTGAAGAAAAATAATCATATATGGCGCTCTTCGCAATAATAAGTAATCACCCCTTAAATTTTCTCTAACAGCGGTACCCGCCACCATATACGTTATCAATCTTATCAGTAATTTTTTTATGTAACAAGTTAGCATAAGAAATAATGTTATTGTTACCTTTGTAGTAAAATTCCTTCTTTTGAAAATGTTTAAGATTAACAAATACCAATAAACCAAAAAACACTACAGCCAATAATTTAATGCAAGGAACCAATGCTTCCAAAAGTTCCAATAACGAATCAAACACAAAATTTAAAAGATTCCACGGTGGTTTGTCGCTACCCGCACTATTAAAAACTGAAAAGTAATGTTTTTGTTACTTTCAAAGTAAAATCTCAGTAAAATTCACTTCCCCTAGAAAGATTTTTACATTAAACTTAACACACTTATGCAATTAATGAAAAAAACATTACACTAACTAATTAAATACAATGCTTAAAAGAATCCACGGTATTTTTTACTATCAGCACTTTGAAAAACTGAGAACTAAAAATGTATTTATCAATTGTGAATGTGGTGTTTCTATCACATAATTTATAAAAAACATAAAAATTTAAAAAAAGCAAAATCTTTATAAATTCATTTAACAAATGAGGTGAAAACTCTGATTTAAATACCACTCTAAACTTTATCGGTTATAGGTTAGCGTGTTTCTTTTTTGCAAAATCTCCCTAATAGCTTTCAACGTTAAGCTCGGAATCTTTGAGAGGCACATGACTTATTGTTGTAAACAGTTCGACTGATCACATGCCTGTTAAATAGGAAAACGACAAAAAAGAGACGGGGGACAACAACAGGGGAGCAAGAGCGAGATAACATACGATTTAAATTAAGAACTTTACGCTTTTAGCGTCCGTTTTGCTAACTACCATAGTGGGCAGTGTTTTTCGTAAGTGATAAATGAGTGCTTTTACAGTTTTTATATGATGCGGTCAAATTTTAAAACGTTGCCGACTGCAAAACTTTCACGAAGTTTATAACGGATTTTCGGATATAGTTTTCTCAAAAATGTTAAGAGGTGTAGGATTTAAAAAAAGGAACCCATCCAGAAATTATATCGTATTTCTTAATTCATGTAAGTAATTTTTGAAAGAATAATGAGTTTTAAAATTATCAATTATTATCAGGTTATTGTTGGACAGTTCTAGCGTAATTTATTTGTTTTTTAATAGAATAAATTTGAAACATAATATTCTCAAAAATAAAATTTTGGCAACGTCGCAGCACTGGGCGCGCGTATGGTCTGGTTTTTGGGTCTTAGAGAACATTTTACAGTTGTTTGAACCAAAAAAGGTATTAAGTGTGTCTGTAGACTACCCTAGGACTCACCCATTCCAATATATGCAGTGAATTTCATAACACCCTGTATATGCTAAATCTCGAAATCGTTTGAAAGTCTGACGAAAACAAAAATCGACCGTATCGGTTTAATATGAATTTATCTTTATGCGTCTGACATTTATTTGTCATACGACGGTACAATGTGTACTGTACTATTGTAGATGGTAAAGAAGCCATTCCTCCGACAGTAACCGAAGAAATACCTGTAATTGAAAATCCCGAAATTAAACCAGCTGAAGAACAAATCGTTTTTCGCAGACAGAGGAAGAAAAAATCAAAATCTGATACTCCTAAGAAACGCGTGTCTTTCCACGAAGATATTTTGAATAGTACCAAAATTGATGATATTCACATAAATCTTGGATTTATTACTCATGAACCTGATGTATCACTGAGCTTCTTTCAGAGAGGTTTTGTGCGTAAACCTGATGTTGTTAAAGGAAGGTAAGTTTAAATTGTTTTTAAAAATGTGCTTAAACAGTAATAGGGAAACATTAAACTAACCCATTTCCTTCAGTTCACTGCGAATGGAAGCACCGTCGCTTGAGATCGCGAATAGCTTTCTTTCCATAGAAATACTCGGGCCAATGAAACTAATATAAACCAAATTTGATTGGCGACAACTTCTCTGTCATTCTTTAAGAAAGCAACGAAAAAAAATTCGATCACTTTTAATGTACTCAAAATAAATGTTGGTTTCATAAAGCATTCTTTTACAAATCGAACGGATTTGGGCGAAAAAAGACTTGCAATTTTTAAAATGTCAAATTTTTTTTGCATGTATCTTCCAAGTTATGTTATTTGTAAATTTTAATAGTTTGTTTCTGTCACATTGCAAATTCATTATTTGCGGCTCTAATCATTGGATGGATACCATTGTCTCGCCGTTTTATTTATTGTTGTATATATATATATATATATATATATATATATATATATATATATATATATATATATATATATATATATATATATATATATATATATATAGTTTATGGATTGATTTGTTTCTTGGATCCTTATAATATATTTTTTTATTTGAGGGTTCTTGGGTTTTTGGATCCCGGGGAAAAAATTATACAAATTTGTGGGTTCTTATTCACATTATATTTACGTTTCGGTCGTATTCTTCGACCTTCATCAGAATTTTATTTGTGTTTTTTGACCCAACCCAACCCAACCCAACCCAACCTGAGAAAAATAATTGACTCATTCTATTCACCATTGAAACGTAGTAAACAAACAAAATACGCTTATGTTTATAAATATCAACATTAATTTTACAGAGTTGCCAAAGGAAATTGGACATTGGACTAATTGAATAAATACAGAATACAGTAAACTTTTCGAAGCTTTCAAAAAACACAAATAAAATTCTGATGAAGGTCGAAGAAGACGACCGAAACGTAAATATAATGTGAATAAGAACCCACAAATTTGTATAATTTTTTCCCCGGGATCCAAAAACCCAAGAACCCTCAAATAAAAAAAAAATATATATATATATATATATATATATATATATATATATATATATATATATATATATATATATATATATATATATATGCAACTGAAAAGCTAATGCAACAATAAATACAACGGTGAGACAACGGTATCAATCCGATGATTATAACTAGAGATAATGAATTTGCAATGTGACAAAAACAAGCAACCTATTAAAATTCATAAATAACATAACTCGGAAGAAACATTTTTAAAAGAAATTCCCGATACGCGTGTTGGCTAATTTTATATATATTATTTGTAAAAAAAAATCCAACCAATTGAAAATTGTGAAGATTTTTAGGCGTACGATTTCTAAAGGAATCACTCGTATACACGTTGCTTAGTGATGATTAATACTGATTAACAGAGTTATGTCTTCTATGCTTTGTCTGTTATTAATTGTTGTTAACAATAATTCTAGATACAGTTGGGCTGCTGAAGGCGACGCACCATTTTACGAAAAAAGCACTTCGAACCGCGAAATAAAGTCAGATATTTATATCCACCATCCTCAAGGCTCGTCGAGTTCTTCCAGCTCTACTGGAAGTGTATCTAGCTCTATCGACGAAGAGGATAGCACATCAGATGACAATGTCCCTAAGAAGGAGCCCACCCAAAAATTACCGAAGTCTAGTTGCTTAAAAAAGACTAAGCATAAGAAATACATCGATACAAAAATCGTTCAAGAAGAAACTAATCTGAAAAAAAAGAAATCCGAGACTAACTTGCTCGATACCAATATTTTCGGTAGTTTGAAGAATATTTTGAATTTCTCAACTTCAGTGCCGCTCGCCGAGAGGGGTATGTTAAAAACATTTAAGATTCAACAAAAAATTCTCAATTAATAATAATAATAATAATGTTTATTTAAATTAATTACAATTTAAATATGTTATATATGTATATTATAAATAAACTTGATAAAACCCCCGAAGACGTACTTGTTGGGGGCAAATCTTATATTTAACATTACATTATTTAATTATATAAATTATTCAATTGAACAAAATATGTATTCAAATACATACACACAATTTCGTTTTTAGGACAAGAGAGATCCTTAGAGAAAAATAAATCAATAATTTTTATATTATACAAAATAATATCAAAGTAATTCCAAAAATTTCTTTAAATCGTTTGTTGTTAATATCCAAGCTTTTATTTTGAATTTTATATTTTTTTAGTGATATAATTATTTTAATATTTACTGGTAAATAAACGTTTAAATAAAAACATAAATATTTATAATTCTTTTGTGCTATAAACTTATGTATTTTCTTTATTTTTAAAAACGTATACTAAAATATTATAAATATATATTTGCCTAACATCCATTTTTTTCTGTTTTGAATATAATTCCTTTAAAGGATAAAAATAGTCTTTATTAAACATAATTTTTAGAAATCTTTTTTGTAATATTTCTATTTTTTTCACTAAAATTCTACTTATTCCTCCCCAACCTAAAATCCCATAATTCAAATGAGTTTTAACTAAGACATAATACAATGTTTCTAAGTGTTTTATGTCCAAAAAAGTTTTAACATTTTTCAATATTGGTAGCAAAATTCTTAATTTTTTAATTACGTAATCTACATGTAAATCCCAATTTAATTTACTGTCAAAAATTATTCCCAAGTATTTAACACTGTTAGCTTTTAAAATTTGCATATCATCGTCTATTTTAATACTATCCACAGTTGAGGTGATATTATTTTGATTTAGACTAAAAGTAAGATAATTTGTTTTGTCAAAATTAATTGTTAATAAGTTATTATCAAACCAATTTTTAACTATTTTAAAATCTTTTGTAATTTTGTTATGTATGTTGTTCCAATTTGCATCACTATAAAAAATAACAGTATCGTCTGCAAAACTATGAATTTCTCCATCACAATTTATACTAAATAAATCATTAATGTAAATATTAATAATAAATAAAAGTCCTAAAATTGTTCCTTGGGGAACACCGTATTTAAATACTTTTGAATAACTTTCTTCTTTATCTATCATAACATGATTTGGCCTATCTTTTAGATAGTTTGTTATCAACTCTAATGGTATTATTTTTGTACTTTTTGTGACACGCTGTATAATGGTAATTTTGTAGGTGTACCTGAAGGTCAGGAAGATATTACGATTTACTCATCATGTCAAGACATTTCAAGCAGGCGGAAATCTTTTGGTAACTTTTCTTTTAAAAACACTGTGGAAACTGTGGAAGTTGCTGAGGTTAAGCCTGAACCAGTTAGCAAGGTAAATGCATATAATTTATAAAAAGAAATATGATTAATATTGGAACCTCACTTTTATTCCTGACTGGATGGAGGATGAAGTATAAAAGATAGTCTATATACAGTGTGTCAAGAAACCATCTTAACAAATCGGAAACTTTTTTATTCTTGACTTTACGGAAAAAAGTTATTTTTCATAAAAAGTTCTTCTTGTTGAGAAAATAACACTCATCAAAGATTTTGACCAAGCATATACGGGGTGTCAAAAAAAGTAAAAACGATAAATGCCGTAGAAGGAAAACTACCTTTAATTTTAATTGCAAAGTACAATAACTTAAAATAGTGTCGTCTAGAACTGAAAAGTGATTGAATATGAAATTTGACGAAATAACTTTATGATCATTCATATGTACAGGGTGTCCCATTTTCGGCACTTTTGCGGGGTATCTCCCTTATTTTTAAAGATAGAGGGTTGCGGTTTTCGCGACAGTGTGCTACTTTTTGATGAAACGAAAGATGGCATAAAAATATTTTTCATGGCCCCCTTCGTTTTTGACATACAGGACGAAATTGATTTTTTTTCCATTTTCGGACCCCCCTCTCATTTCAGTTATCTTGTAACTTATAAAAAAAGTAAAAATGGATCCTATTAGAGTTTTCTACGTAGAATCGAATGGCGTAGTTAGATTTTCATCAGATGTGATATTTTTCGAGATATTAACCAAATAAATGTTTTTTTAAATGGAACACCCTGTATATTTCTTAACCATTAAGTTTCCCCTTTCGAGAGCTTTTCAAAAATATATAACACTTTATAGTTATTTTTTAGTTTTAGCCCTTAAATCGAACTATTTACTTTTAAACTTTAATTTTGCGTAGTTGGCCGTGTTTAACAAGTGGTTTAACGTCAATTCAGGTTTTAGATTTAAAAAAGAAACTGGTTAAATCCTGTATTTTCATTAATTTATTAAAATTGGTATTATTTTTAACCTACAACACTACTTGTTATCTAGATATATAGAAAATCCTAACCAGAACTAAAACTGTTTAGTTTTTAATCACTTAAAGATTAAATTAGTTGTCTTGAATTATTAATAGCAAATAAAAGTCAAATTTAACAACAAAACATATAAAACTTTAGGTAACGAAAAGAGCTAGAATGGATTAAATGGACTAACTCTTCTCGTTACCTAAAGTTTTGTATGTTTTGTTTTTAAATTTGACTTGCATTTGCTATTAATAATTCAAGACAACTAATTTAATTTTCAAGTGATTAAAAACTAAGCAGTTTTAGTTCTGGTTAGGACTTTCTATATATATATATATATATATATATATATATTATATATATATATATATATATATATATATATATATATATATATATATATATATATATGTATATATATATACATATATATATATATATATATATATATATATATATATATATATATATATATATATATATATATATATATATAACAAGTAGTTGTTGTAGTTGAAAAAATAATACCAATTTTAATAATTTAATGAAAATACAGGATTTAACCAGTTTTTTTTAAATTGACGTTAAACCACTTGTTAAACCCGGCCAACTACGCAAAATTAAAGTTTAAAATTTAATAGTTCGATTTAACGGCTAAAAATAAAAAATAACTATAAAGTGTTATATATTTTTGAAAAGCTCTCGAAAGGGGAAACTTAATGGTTAAGACATATACAGGGTGTTCCATTTAAAAAAACATTTATTTTGTTAATATCTCGAAAAATATCACATCTGATGAAAATCTAACCACGCCACTCGATTCTACGTAGAAAACTCTAATAGGATCCATTTTTACTTTTTTTATAAGTTACAAGATAACTGAAATGCGAGGGGGGTCCGAAAATGGAAAAAAATCAATTTCGTCCTGTATGTCAAAAACGAAGGGGGCCATGAAAAATATTTTTATGCCATCTTTCGTTTCATCAAAAAGTAGCACACTGTCGCGAAAACCGCAACCTTCTATCTTTAAAAATAAGGGAGATACCCCGCAAAAGTGCCGAAAATGGGACTCCCTGTACAGGGTTATTCATTATATTTTGACTCCCACCTACAGCTCTCATTAAGAGCTATAGAAAAAAACTTTAAAAGGTAAAAGTTTTAGGTTTTTTCACGTAGTATCTTTTGATAATAGCGGAAATAAAAAATCGACTTTACAACATTGAAAAAATTAATTGAGTTATATTTTTTTAAATGGAACACCCTGTATATTATTAGCTCAAATGAAAAATCTCTTTGTTCTGATATCAAATATATATAATTTGTTGGCATTTGGTTCAGCCACTTTTGAAATATTTGAGTTTATAACTTATTTTTCCACAATTGGAGATCATCAGTCATTAAAGTTTGTTGCTTTAATATAATCAAGTCGAAAACGTATTGTAAATATTTGTTGTACTTTAAATAAAGTACTTTTTTTAAACTCAAATATTTCAAAAGTGGCTGAACCAAATGCCAACAAATTATATATATTTGAAATCAGAACAAGGAGATCTTTCATTTGAGCTAATAATATACGGGGTGTTCCATTTAAAAAAATATGACTCAATTAATTTTTCCAATGTTGTAAAGTCGATTTTTTGTTTCTGCTATTACCAAAAGATACTACGTGAAAAAACCTAAAACTTTTACCTTTTAAAGTTTTTTTCTATAGCTCTTAATAAGAGCTGTAGGTGGGAGTCAAAATATAATGAATAACCCTGTACCTTTGAATTTTTTAAAAAGTGTTTTGAAATACAATTTTTGATTTGATTTGAGTGTTATTTTCTCAACAAGCAGAACTTTTCATGAAGAATAACTTTTTTCCTTAAAGTTAAAAATAAAAATGTTTCCCATTGGTTAAGTGGTTCCTGGATACCCTGTATAGTGACCTTATAACATCACCTGCGATCACATTAAATCCTAATAAAGTTGATCAACGTACTAAGTCTTCCAAGACCACAATCATAATTACTTTTACGGACTTGGGAAAAATTGTTCAACATATTTATAAAAAGTGATAAAAATCAACAGGCACGAAACTGATGGGATCTCGACTTATGGCGTAAAATACATTGATTTTGGCAAAACATTATAATAAAATTAATCCATAAGTGCATTCACCTGCAGCAGGGAACTAAACTGTATAGAACGCCTTTTAAACCGAATACGCGATACCATCTTTATATTACCCCACATTTTACAATTTTTTTTTTGCCCAAGGATAGACTTTCGGCCGCGATGGAAAATTTTCTTTTTGATTTGTGAAAACTGTGGCCCATAATCAAAATTTTTAGCGTTCTTTAAGGAGGTATATTAAAGGAAATTACTAGAACTCTTTCATTTAAGAGATGGTTACTTCAAGTCGTGACTGAAACAAGCACGGGACTGACAGTTTACGGTTAATTTATTTAAAAACAGGTTTAAACTAAAGAACTAATAAAAAACTTTCTTAAATGAAGCTTACATATTTTAGTATCCAAACGAACACTGAAATTTTTGTTTATAAATTGATAATTTTAATTTTTTCTAAGCCAGAAAACGGGATGACTCACTATTGGGGCATTCGCCCTCGTTCTCGGGATTATAAGATTTGCTTTAGCCTTTTTGTATATAGGTAACATACTGTTTTTGCCCTTAGATCAATTTAGCTAAAACCAACCTTAAGCTAACCAAAAGTGAGGGTTTTTATCCAAATTACCCACCAAACCAAGAAATGCCAGCGAACATTATACTTTGCGACAGCAATGTCTATGAACACAAAGGAATAAGCTACTCTTATGAGTATGAAAATTTTCAAAAGAGTTTTGAGCAGGAAAATAAATCTAAAAGCTCAATGATGTACCAAAAGATATTGAAAGAGTTTAATTTTTTCCGCAGGTAAGCTATCAAGAACATTCTGAAATATTTAGTCAGTAATTTTTATTTATTTACTTAGTTTTTGATATTATTCTTGCAATATTATAAAATCCATTTACCGCGGCGCGTCACCTTTGCCAGTCAAATGTGTCTTACCAAAGCAACTGCTTTCGTAGTTTCGATTGGATCGGTGCGCCATGTGAAGCCCACGTGTAGTTGCTTGCAGCGGATTTGCCACAGAATTTGGACTTGTTTTTCTGCGCTGCTTCTTTAAGATTATATTTATATCGTCAAGAAGTAATAGGTATCATTCAGGTACCTCAGAGGACCTTAAATTATCAAGAATCTGATTCATAAGAATTGACAGATAGTGATGTGGACAACATTTATAAAATTTAGAATTGCGGTTGCTCAAGTTTCTACAGCTCATATATATTGTTTTGTTTGTAAATTTATAAGTTCTAAACATTTTACACAATAATTTTTGAAATACATCACATGTAAAAATGTCATCTAAATTCCGGTTGGCGGCAAATTAAAATCATTAATTTACTTAACCTTTTGAAGACGTAAAATAAGGTATAAAAACTTCAGTTATAATTTTATAAAGCGTTCATATTATTTTTGTCGTTCTAAAAATATACTTTAGACCACAGTGCGGCGGTTGACCGAAACCAACATGGCGGACTTTTTAATCATGCAGTTATATGCCACATTTGTTAATTATCATTTTACATTATTTAAAAGGTGAGCACTTCGATTATTTTTAGTATTTTACACTGTTACTTGGCCGCGTTGTCCCGCGCTTGCCCCGCCCTTCAAAAGATTTTTCATCACACTTACTTATACAGTTAGAGTAATTCTTATTTATTTATTTTTTATCGTATCTGAAAGACAAATTAGGATGTTACATATACTTAAGAAAAACATTTTTAGAAAAGCTAAAGAAGAACCTGAAAAAGCAGCAGAAGAGGACTTTGAAATGCTCAGCGAACTGTCAACTCCAACAAAACCAGCCATCAAAGTTAACGATGTAGAGGAAGTCGTAGTAGATGTTAAAGAAACAGAACCGAAAATCACCAGCACGCCAAAAAGCGGTTTATCCAGATACGCGTCGTCTACTAAGCTTGATTGGTCGGACAACGAAACCGTTTCTGATCTTTCTGAGACGCGCAATTCCAGGCACTTAAATTCACCCAAGAGAAAAGTTAATAGAAATAACCATTTTACTGTTCCATCGCCTTTTAAGGTAAGGTTAGTTATGTAAAATCTTACAAGAATACAATATTTATCTCGTATAAACATCTACCTGCGATTTACATACATTCTTCAATCACATTAGTATTTTAATTTGATTAATATGCTGATTGATATATAAGATAACATGCGATTCAAATTCAGAACTTTGCGCCCCTAGCGTTTTGCTAACTACCATAGTGTGCAATGTTTTCATTTCGTAAGTAATAAGCTAATAAATGCGTGCCGGCTGCTTTTACAGTTTTTATGTGATGCGGTCAAATTTTAAAGCGTCGTCTCGTAACACCCTGTAAAGAGCTTGAATAAAGTATGTATTATATCCATTTAAATAAAAACAAAATTTCCAATCTTAATCCTACTATTCTTAGCAATAGATCTTTTTCAGCATTTTTTCAGAATCTTATCTCGCTGTTTTTTTTTCATTATTATTATTTGTCCAAAAACACACAATTACATATCAAAACAAACACAAGACAAGTTAAGTACAATTTTTTACGCTTGGCAGCTACACACCGCTTCCGAGTGCCCAAATGTAAACGCCGACGTTAAGCGATTTCTTTTTAACGCTGGCTTGGGTTACTTATTATTAATATCTCTTAGAAGCGTTATGCTTATTTTCAGGTCCCTCTATCTGACCGTTTAGAAAATTCTTTCGAATTAACAAGATCTTTGCCTAATATGAGACCATCCAGCTCAAAATCGTCTCTAATCAACCGGTTTTTGAAAAACGTAACTTTGAAAAAGATGCTAGATATAAAGTCTCAAGAAATCACTAAAAGATCCAGAGTTTATATGCCACTTCACCCTAAAGCTTGCCAGGTTGATCCTAAGGGTAACCAAGATGTGGATAGGGAGATTGAGCAAGAAATAATTTCTGGCAAACAAAAGCAACGGGTAGTCGAGTCTGTTGATAAGGCGATGGGGATAAATCTAAGAAATCAAGTTTTTAGGAACAAAATGGAAGAACTTTTGAGGGTAAGTAAAAATGGTTCTTAAATTTTGTTTACGCGGTTATATATCTAATATATATACATATATATATATATATATATATATATATATATATATATATATATATATATATATAACTTTGGAATATACAGCAATAATAAATTGCCTTATTTGTAGGTGTTTCCAGTTCGTAGCGCTTACACTACTAACGGAGACAGCAGACCTTTGCTTCTCATTCTAACCAACACGACATTGTACATCGTCAGCTCAAAACAGATCAATGTTTTCTGTAACCACTTTGTTTTACCATACACCGAAGTGAATACCATACTCATAGGACCGAGTGCACAAACTGTGCATTTTTCGAACTACGATATGGACATGCAATGCATTATAAGCACTGGATGCTCTAAAATTACAAATAATTTGATTGGACAACTGGAGATTGCCATGCGCAGGGATGTTAATAAACCTAAGCTGGCGGCTGTCAAGCGTCTGAGTATGAGGGATATGGTTAATTTAAGGCGGGCAATATGCAAACAGACTGCTGTCTATAAGGTAAATGGGTGTTTTTTTAAGAATATAAAAATAAATATAAACCCCAGACCTATTATTTCAGGTGTCGTATTTTAAAATTATTATTTTACAGGACGAGGAGTATTATTACTACAGTATTGTAAATATTCAAGACTTTGTTTCTGAAGAAGCAACTACAACACCCATGGGTCCCAATAAAGAAGGGCCTCTTATGTTTAGAACGTCCGATAACGATACTGGTCGCTGGGAAACTGCATATTTTATTTTAAAGTAAGTATATCGATAACTAAAATTTCTAAACTTTTTTTAAAAATAATAATAATAATAATAATGATAATAGTTTATTTATTTATAAAGTTTGTTTAAATTAATTACAATTTAAATATGTTATATATGTGTATATTATAAATAAACTTGATAAAACCCCGAAGATGTACTTGTTGGGGGCAAATCTTATACTTAACATTACATTATTTAATTATATAAATTATTCATTTGAAAAAAATATATATTCAAATACATACATACAATTTCTTTTTTAGGACAAGAGAGATCCTTAGAGAAAAATAAGTAAATAATTTTTATATTATACAAAATAATATCAAATCCAAGTAATTCCAAAAATTTCTTTAAATCGTTTGTGGTTAATATCCAAACTTTTATTTCAATTTTATATTCTTTTAATGATATAATTCTTTTAATATTTACTGGTAAATGATCGTTTAAATAAAAACATAAATATTTATAATTCTTTTGTGCTATAAACTTATGTATTTTTGGTTTAATGGAAATTTCATTTTTATGACGCGTGTCATGGATATGTTTTTTAAATTGTATTAAATTTTTATTTTTAAAAACGTATACTAAAATATTATAAATATGTATTTGCCTAACGTCCGTTTTTTTTGTTTCTGAATATAATTCCTTTGAAGGATAAAAATAGTCTTTATTAAACATAATTTTTAGAAATCTTTTTTGTAATACTAAGTAAAAGAAAATAGAAAAAAAAATAAAAAAAGAAGAAACAAAATGTTAAACGTGTTGCAGGGCTGGTGTGTTATACATGCTGTCTTCTGCGTCGCAAAGGGTGCCCATGCGAGTTTTTCCCTTAATCAATGGTGCTTGTCAAGGTGCCCGGCGGGTGTTTAATAGTCACAGGCCGCACACGTTTCAACTGGTCATAGAAGGAAAGACTTTGCAGTTGGCTGCACCGGACGAGTATGTGGCCAGCGAGTGGCTGCAAGAATTGATCCATGCTGCAAGTGGAGTAAGTAGTTTATTCCTAAATTATAATAAACATTCAGTGATATGGATATTTGAATTGATTGCTAATAGACTAAGAGATAGCGATGTCCGCTCTTATATTTAATTAGCCAGAACACAGCCTAATCTATATGTAATAGTTCATTTGTTGCTCAAATAGTCTGCAAGTTTCGCACCAACAGACAGACCGACAGAAATGAAAAGCCATTTTTTGTGATTTAGAAACCCCAAAACCTGAAGATCTGAAAAAATTTCAATAGGGGATTTTTCCACGATACAATAATTCCTCTAGCGAGAGAAGTAAAATATACAGGGTGTTCCTAAATGTCGTGCTGATAATAAAGAGGGTGATTCTACAAGCGATTTTAAGAGAAAAAGTTCATGTGACCATATGTCCTAAATCGTTTAAATTTTAAAATACAGGGTGTTAAAGTTTAACTTTTTTATTCGTTTTTGGCGTATACCTTGTACATTTTTTACGATATTTAATTTAAATTTGGTATACAGCCTACCATAATTAAGCTTTATGAAATGGTAATATTACATTTTAAGAAATTATACAGAGTACTCCTTTTTTTGGGACACGGTTCCTTTAGGCCCTCCCAACTTTTTATTGGAACGCCGCTGGTTATTTTTGCTTCTGGAATCGTATTTCGCATTTTATTTTGTAACTTTTTTATGTCTTGTAATTTTCTGATATTTTGCATTGTTTAGAAGATATTATACCACATCTTCTTCTCATTAACCCTCGCACCCTGTCAAAAAAAATCAAGATTGCTATGAAAACATTTTTATTAAGTTTTTTCTGTTGTCATCTTTGACAGTACAATTCTTTCGTATTTACAACAGAAGTCATTTTATGCTAAGTAAGTCAATAATTATTAGTTAACGTGTAAGCTACAGTTTTGAATTGAAATTTATCTACCTAATAAATATGCCGAATTTTACGAATTCTGAAATGGCTGATATGCACTTTATTTATGGCCTTTCCAATGGAAACGCTTTTGAAGCCAGACGTATTTATGGTGAAAGATATCCGAATCGTGTGATACCTGACAGTAGAACATTCTCGAATATTCATCGACGCCTTCATGAAACTGGGCATTTTCAAAAAGATACAGCTAACGCAGGAAGACCTCGTACTGTTAGAACACCAGCTATCGAGGAAGCTGTATTAAATGAAATAGATAATCATCCAGAAACCAGCACTAGAAAGATTGCCATAAATTTAAATATTTGTCATCAAATTGTTTGGAGAATCTTGTCGGACCAGCAACTTTACCCATACCATCTTCAAAGAGTGCAAGCACTGCTTCCCCGGGATTTTCCTTTACGGATTAATTTCTGTCAATGGTACCTACAGAGGCTCGCAGTAAATCCCCATTTTGAAAGTCAAATCCTTTTTACAGATGAAGCTAACTTTTCAAGAAATCAAATAACTAATTTTCATAACAATCATTTATGGGCTCAGGAAAATCCACACGCCATAGTAGAAGCGCATTATCAAGAGCAGTTTTCATTAAACGTATGGGCTGGTATTATTGGAGATTATTTGATAGGTCCCTTCTTTTTAGCTGCTCGCCTTAATGGTCAGTCATATCGCCAGTTCTTGCAAGAAGAATTGCCACTTCTACTTGAGGAAGTACCACTTTTATTAAGAAACCAACATTGGTATATGCACGATGGCGCTCCAGCACATTTCAGTGTTCTGGCACGTGAATATTTAAATGAAATGTATCCTGAAAGGTGGATAGGTCGTGGAGGACCACAACCATGGCCTCCTAGGTCACCCGATTTAAACAGTTTAGATTATTTCCTATGGGGACATATTAAGTCCTTAGTGTATGTAACACCAGTGGATACTGTGGACGATTTAAGAAATCGCATAATCGCTGGATTTGAAACGGTTAGAAACACTCCCGGTATTTTTGAAAGAGTGCGGGGATCAATGAGAAGAAGATCTGAGGCGTGCCTAATGGCAGGAGGGAGCCATTTTCAACAATTATTGTAATTAGTTAACTGACTTGTATTATTAATAATATATTTTTAGAATAATTAATATTTCAGAAAGCTTAGTTAGGTATGTTTAATTTAAATATTTGGTACACAGTCTACCATAACTAAGCTTTATGATAGTACTGTCCAAGATTACAATAGAAAACACTTAATAAAAATGTATCCATAGCAATCTTGATTTTTTTTTTGAGTGCGAGGATTAATGAGGAGAAGATGTGAGGTATAATATCTTCTAAACAATGCAAAATATCAGAAAATTACAAGACATAAAAAAGTTACAAAATAAAATGCGAAATACGATTCCAGAAGCAAAAATAACCAGCGGCGTTCCAATAAAAAGTTGGGAGGGCCTAAAGGAACCGTGTCCCAAAAAAAGGAGTACTCTGTATAATTTCTTAAAATGTAATATTACCATTTCATAAAGCTTAATTATGGTAGACTGTATACCAAATTTAAATTAAATATCGTAAAAAATGTACAAGGTTACGCCAAAAACGAATAAAAAAGTTAAACTTTAACACCCTGTATTTTAAAATTTAAACGATTTAGGACATGTGGTCACATGAACTTTTTCTCTTAAAATCGCTTGTAGAATCACCCTCTTTATTATCAGCACGACATTTAGGAACACCCTGTATATAAAATTTGTTCTCTCTGTACACAAGGTAAAATGTGCACCTGGCTTTGCGAAAAAAGGCCACAATTCTGTTGGCTTTTTTTCGGAGATTTAATTTTTTTTTTAATTTCCCACCTTTTATAAAAATTTAGAAGTTCATTTTCCAGGAATTTATTATTTCTTTTAAGCTTATGTTCTAGAGCTATTGCAAAACTAAACATATATTTTTTCCTTAATTGAAAGCCTGGGGTTTGCTTTATATATATTGTTTGCTTTATATATATATATATATATATATATATATATATATATATATATATATATATATATATATATAAAGCAAACCCCAGGCTTTTAATTAAGGAAAAAAAAAAATATATATATATATATATATATATATATATATATATATATATATATATATATATATATATATATATATATATATGTATATATATATACATATATATATCTTTTTCAAACTTGTATTTTTGAGTTAAAGGAACAATAAACAAATACTATTATAGTAGCGGTAAAAGCCTTAGTTTTAAAATTTAGAATTATTTAATTTTAATATATCCTTTGCAATATTTCTTGAGTTCTTAACATATATTTCTTGCTTATTACAGGTTTACAATAATAGAGAGAAAAGCCCAACTCAGTCATGCTCTCTACTAATGACAAGCGAACATATTTTAACCGTCAGAGAAGCCTTTCCTTGTATGATCAGTTCTTTACTCCCGCCACGAACTAAGCACGAACCCATTAAAGGTCCTCAAGCTCTTTCGTGTGCTACAATAAGTGATCTAGTCTCGTTCCGGTTACCGTCGGCGGAGCAAAGTTGGTGTGTTTTGGTAAGTCAGACAAAGATATATAGATATACCGACTAGTCAAATTAGCCGATTAGTCGGCCTCAGTTTTTTATGTCATTTTATTAAAATTAATGTAAAAATTCAGAAAATAGACGGACACAAACACAGTGAAGACGCATGAAACTTTTTTTTGTAAAAACCTAATTCTGTTTATAGGAATTCTCATGCAGAGAGGTGCATGAATATAGCGGAGATTGGATTCTTTACTTTTCAACAAACGCAGAACTGGAGACGTTTATATCAACATTAGAAATGTTGTGGCAGTACACAAATGATTACGTAAGTACTAATCATCGTTACTCTTTCATAATCAACAATTTCTTTTACTATATATTTACCTAAAACAAAATTGTAAGGGATATGTTGTCTCTGTTTAATGTCCTTTCTTCTGCAAATGAGTATATATATGGTTAATTTTATTATCATTTTTGCGCAGAGCTAGTCTATTTTACTCGCCATAATCTCGTCAGTTTCGTGCTCGTTGATATTTAGAGTTTTTATTTCTTGAACAATTATTATTCACAGGTAAGTAAAAGTCATTATGCTCCTTGCCTTACAATTAAAGGGCAATTTTTTGTGGTGCATTGTTTTTTAGTTTCTTTTATTATGTCGAAAATTTAGTATTCAATGCAAGCAATAAAAATGACCAGTTTCGTGCTAAAGTGTGGTCATAAAACTGACGATTTATGCACGTTTTTTTAAGTGTTCAATAAATTCGCTATATTTGACTAGTCGTGCAACAAAAGAGAGTATAGATTCTCCCGTAGTCGAACCTTGAATACATTAATTTTTATTATATATTTTATACAGCTTTTGCAAAGCATTTTACAAGTAATAATGATTCAGAATGTATTCCAAAACTCCAAAAATATATGAGAGTAATATCATCACTACCATCTATACTTCACTCCTATACAGCGTATCCAGTAACCATCTTAAAATTAAAGACATTTTACAGCATTTATCGTTTTAACTTTTTTTGACACCCCGTATATGCTGGGTCAAAATTTGTGCGTGTTATTTCCTAAACAAGCAGAAATTTTTATAAAGAATAACTTTTTTCCGTAAAGTCAAAAATAAAAAAGTTTCCCATCTGTTAAGTGTATATTTATATATTTTATTTTTCCATTTTTGTAATGAACAAAAGTAGTGTAAAAGTGACACACTTTTAAGGTAATCACCTATGTCGCTATTGCATTGTACCTTTTTTGGCACAAGTACCCAGTGTCCAAAATTTTCATTTTTTGCTACTACACTCTGTTTGTACAATCACTGTTTTGCAGGGAGAAAGCTTTCCACTGAGTACCATTCCAGAAACCGATCCGTTAAGTAAGAAATGTGTAGATATATACAAGTCTTTAATAGAGACGTGGCCCTTGAACACAGTACATATACAGTTTCTATAAAGGCTGTAATAGGATTACGTACGTTATAGAATTCTATTTGTAGAAACAAATCTATATTTTTGTACTCTGTCTTACATTTGTTACAAAATGACTTGCAGACAGAGACAAAACAACAGCTTTATTTCTATTATGGATAACTATATTACGCAGAATCCGGCTTCTGGTATAACTTTGATGGCTTTAAGATATTTACATATATATTTTTAGTTAACCTATCGCGTACGTATACAATTTTTTAAGAGTTACCTCTATTTTTATACAATTAATTGTTTCTTGTTGTATTTAGATATTATTTACCAAATTATTTATTAAGTTGTTTGTGATTTGATAACCTATCGAATTTTACTTTTTGTGGCTGCTATGTTGTTTATTATTTTTATTTGGTACTTTTTTGCTTCAACTACTACAATTAGTAGTAATAACTGGGGCTGGGCGATTATCGAAAAAGATAATCGATTTTTGATTATTTGAAATAATCGATCATTTCCGATTAATCGAGATGAATCGAAATTAATCGATTAATCGAAAAATCGATTAATCAAAAAATCGATTAATCGATAAAATTTATATTAGCCGATTAATCGATTAATCAAAATTAATCGAAAAATCGATTAATCGGACTAAATCGAAATTCTGTCATTACTAATGACATAATGAAAGCGACTCCAGCGCTTACCACTTGCCTATCTTGAACACAATTCCGGCGGGCGATTTAAATCATAGACTCTTAAAAATTAAAGGAGCACGGATCGAAAAGCATTCAAATTATTTCGTTGAATACCTGTTTCGTAGTCGAGTTATGATTATAAAAAAGAATCGAGAAAATCGATTAATCGAAAAAATCGATTAATCGAAAAACCGATTAATCAAGAAAATTGATTAATCGAAAAATCGATTAATCGAAAAGTCTATTATTCGATTAATCGAAAAGTCGATTAATCGAAAAATCGATTAATCGATTGTAATTTTTTTTGTCATCGCTCAGTCGATTAATCGATTAATAATCGATTAATCGATCATTTTGCCCACCCCTAGTAATAACTAAGGTTCGTAAAGACGATGTCTGACCATGGGCGGCGGGACCGTAAATACACTGTATTTAAAAGAGAGTATTTGTATAAAACTAAAAAACACCCAGTAAATTTGTGTACTGTGGCTACTACCCAATTTTCTATTGATTCGCCAATACAGTGCTGATGTCCTTTACGGGCTATTAAACGAGGAGATGACAGTCCTCGTGGACATCAAACACCACACATGAGACCCGTCATATTTTAGGTCTGGAAAAGTAAAAATATACTTCCGAATATTCTGCGATAGCAGGTAACTTCTATGAACGTTTGGTAACTTGTTTCCACCGCAAAGCATGTCGACACATCGCGGTAGTTATAGTCCCGGCGCCTATGGTCTGGCACTTTGATTTACGAACCCTAGTAATAACTTATTGCTAATAAGAGATAATGCTCGTAGCTGGCGATTTTGAACACAGGGGTGTAGATAATTTTCTTTTTAAAATTAATACAATAATATGGTGATTTGATTGGTTGGTTTAAGATGGCGACAACCTGTTTTATACCCCAATTCTAGGCAGGAGTTGTCTAATCCTAATGGGTTTTAGTTGCTTCACTTTGGCAACTTTTTAAAGGGTTCCCGATTACATTTTTGCATTGGGTATTGTGCGCCAGCCAGATCTTATTTGTTGTCCAGTCCTGCTCTTAACATCTGTGTAAATATTCCAAACAGAGGTTTTTTGCTCCGGTTCTTTTTGTTTGCTGACAACAATGCATCATGGTGTTTCAAAAAGTTGTTTAAAAAAAATAAGGATAGATTATCCAGCCAAAACTAAGAAAAAAGGTCATAAAAGTATTTCCACAAGGCGTCTTTTTTAAGATAAAGGGTAATTTTTAGTTTCTGGGTTATGAATTTTTTGACCAGCATAAACTGTTTTTTGCATTTTTAATAATAATAATAATAAAGTTTATTTAAATTAATTACAATTTAAATATGTTATATTTACAGGGTGTTTCAAAAAACATGTGCCACCGCTGAAAGGAAGATTCTTTGAAAGAAATTAAGGCAAAAAGTTTATATGAACATGGGCCCGCAGATGCTTTGTTTCAAAGATACAGCACGTTCAAATTTTAAATGGTCTTTACATGTTAAAACCGATGGTTGGGAAAACTAAACCAGTAAGACGGTTAATAAAATTACATTTATCTCCTAGACGAAATGAAAACTGAAAAAATATGAAGAGATAAGTTTTATTAAGAATTTAACATACTATTTGACCGATATAGGAAAATGTGAAAAAATCAGTGGCGTACATGTTTTTATTGGAAAAATATTGTACGGTCTTCTCATATGTACGCCCCTGGAGGACCTGTCAAAGCCTTTTCATGGTCAGAATTATGCTTAATTTAAGTACTTTACGCAGTGTAAATTTCATCAAAATTGATGAAGCCATTTTGAAAATATTTTGGAAAAACTGAAAAAAAATTAAAATATTTAACACCCTGTATCTTTGAAACGAAGCATCTGCGGACCCATGTTTATATGAACTTTTTGCCTTAGTTTCTTACAAGGAATCTCTCCTTGAGCGATGGCACATGTTTTTTGAAACACCCTGTATACAGGGTGTTTCCTAACCTCTCTGACAAAAGAACGGAGGAGAATCCTCACATAATTTTAAGACGGAAATGTGTTATAAATTTTTTTAGAATGTCGCTTTGTTTTCGAAATACAGGGTGTTAACAAAATAAAATTTTATGCGTTTTTTTGGCAAGCAGTAGTCCAGTGATATCCAGGGTACGCGGGTGTTTACTGGCTTATGGAGGACATTTTCAGCAGTTTATTTGACTTTTGTTCATGTGAGTTCATTATGTAAGATTTTTAAATAATTTTATTTAAATGATTTTTATTGATACTGTATCAACTACTAGGTACTTCGTGTAACATAGCAAATAAATTACATTTTACTCTAAAACCCTAAGAGATAGGAGAAAAACGCAAGAGACGTAATTTGCTTAAAATTATTTTTAACATTAGGTAAGATCAAAATATTCAATGCTAAACAGGCCCGTATTATTTATTTTTGCGAAATTATGGTACTCGTTACCCGGATCTCCGCCACTGAACTATTTGAAAAGTTTAAAATGGACACAAAGTAAAGTATTTAAACCCCTTATTATGTGTACTAAATATCACTGGAATATCGCTTGCCACTAATTAATAATTTAAAAAAAACGCATAAAATTTTATTTTTTTAACACCCTGTATTTCGAAAACAAAGCGACATTCTAAAAAAATTTATAACACATTTTCGTCTTAAAATTATGTGAGGATTCTCCTCCTTTCTTTTGTCAGAGAGGTTAGGAAACACCCTGTATACATGTATATATACATATATATGTATATATAGATATATACAGGGTGTTTCCTAACCTCGTTCGTAAAATGAAAGGGGTGAATCCTGACCCAATTTTAAGACGAAAATGTAGTATAAATTTTTTTCGGATATCGCTTCATTTTCAAAATACAGGGTGTTGAAGTTTCTTTAAAAAATCGCTTTTTTATTATTATCTTAAACACCCCTTACCCGATGTTGTTTAAAATTGGCAGCGTTATTTCAAGTGGTAAGGGCATAATTAGCGCTAACTAGATTCAAGTTATCAAATCCAGTGGCGTCCAGAGAGGGTTCTTAACGAATAAATTGGCAAAAAAATGTAAGCCACTGACTTTTTTCAAATTTTGATATTTTTTCCGAATTTGGCAACTAAAAATACAACTTTTTTGCCTCTTGAATTATTTTCGTATTTTGCTTGGTTTTCGATATCCTGAAAAAATAAAAACCACTTTCATGCCTGTCCACGAACAACAAAAAAAATAAATCTCTAATCGGCAATAAATAAATTTTACTCTCCAGCAAAAATTGGATTGTACTAGTTCTTTTTGCATTTTAGTTAGCGCTAAATTATGCCCTTACCAGTTGAAATAACGCTGCCAATTTTAAACAAAATCGGGTAAGGGGTGTTTAAGATAATAATAAAAAAGCGATTTTTTAAAAAAACTTCAACACCCTGTATTTTGAAAATGAAGCGATATCCGAAAAAAATTTATACTACATTTTCGTCTTAAAATTGGGTCAGGATTCACCCCCTTCATTTTACGAACGAGGTTAGGAAACACCCTGTATATATATATATATATATATATATATATATATATATATATATATATATATATATATATATATATATATATATATATATATATATATGTTGTACCATTTACAAATTATTTTGCAAAATAATTCGTTACCGCTGCAAAATATAAACAAAATGCAAGAGATCGAAAAATTTTAGAACTAAAGAGAAGTAAAGCTCGTTTCAAGCTATTTTATTGCCTTTTGACAAAATGGTAATGGTAAGTAAGTTTATAGACTTTATTCTTCATTTTGACTGTAGAATTAAACCAAAACAACGAGAATTTTTTTAAAGATATTTTTGCATTATCGGGAGATAATCGGCTGTAATAAACAGACAGATGGACGACGGAGTCTCGCCTCTCTAAAGTCCGGAACCCTAATGAACTGTAATAATCTTTTTCCATCCTTTCAGATATACCTTATTATATATTTTAACGCCAAAAATATTTTGTGATTTATTGTTAACATTTTTTTATGTTAAACTTTAAATAAACAATTTTGCAGCCACATTGCGCAATGTAATGTTTATTAAGTCTTATAATTCATTGAGAATGGTCTCTACTACCTTGTGATTTCTAGTCATTTTTCTTCGTTATTACAATAACTTTAAGTTAAGGTAACCGATAATGTGATAGATACTGAATAGTTTTTGTATGATAAAAACTATATGGATATAGGAAAAAACAATAATTTTAGGTGTAATCTTATTCTTAGTAATATTCTAAAGCGCTTCAAATATATGCACGTGTAGACAATGCACAACTATAATCAAAATATGTATATTATATAGTAGGTTTTTATGCATAAACTTTTAACGTTTTTTTCGATTAATTTTTGGTAACATAAATAAAAATATGTTCTTGGTGTTCACTATAATATGCTAAAAGCTGACTTTGTTTTAATATTTATACACTCCTATATTTTTTTAACCTAACATCGGCTATCTTCTTTATGTGAAGATATAGGCTTATACTTCGAACAGCAAAGTTTTAGAAATTAATTTAAATTAAGAAAAATAAGCAAACACTTTTCCAATGTTACCAGTTTGGTCAGTAGTTATAACACAGTGTTTTCTTAAATGGCATTTTTAACAAATTTTGATAGATCTTGCTATCCTACACAAAAAATTGTGTTAATCACATTTCTTTAATTAAAGTAGCCATTTTTAAAATATTGGTGCTGAGGTGATTAAAGTTAGATCAATATTGGGCAAAAACGCCGATGTCGGGTTTTAAAAAAATAGCACTGTATAAAAGAGGAAAAATTTAGTTGTATATGGTGTCCAATTAAAAAATTGGGAAACTAGATTGAGGATATGGCAGGTTCGCTCTCATTAGTTCGGTATTTAACTGTTGTACCCATATTTCATCCACTTAGTAAAATGGATTTGCTAGTTAGAAACTAATCCATTTCTTTATAATGTGCTATATTTTATGCATGAAAATATAACTTTTAATATAATAAATAATAATTTTAAAAAACCTTGTTTTCATTAAAGATTTCTGTGGAAAAGGACTTTACCTAAGTTAAAACCAAAACCATTATAAGCTTCTGAAAGTTGTTTACTATTTTTTTCTTTCCTCCTAGAACATTTTTAAACCGCACTTCGCTACGATAAACCGTTACCGAGATACGGCAATTTTAAGTTTCCAACGCCTAGGCTGTGACGTCACACCGGCTTCTTACTAGCCAGCACATTTTTCTGTTGTAAGCACTTGCGTTGCTAAGTTCGTATGAACCGCAGGATGCGACGTGTGGGATAATCGCGTAGGTTATTTTATAGTGCTTTTTTAATTGGTATTTTTAAGTGGCACGATTTGTGAATAATGGCTTTTGGTTGGGTTTGCTTTGGGTTTCATTAAAAAAAAAGACTTGTATCCTTTATTTCCTCTTTGCAGTAAACCTTGAAACATGTTTCTTTTTGGCTTCGCTTAAACAAGGTTTTTATACTTAACTGTAACTAGAGATGAGCGATATCGTGATTTTTTAATATCTATGATATCTGATATCGTTACTTTTGATATTAGTGATTTAAAAGCTTGACGTGATCACGACTTTCGAGTAGGTAACAATTTGCGAACAGCTTCAACAAAATATCGTGAATTGCGATGTATCATATCACTTACTTACTACTTTAACAATTTTGGAACGGTTTTCCGGTTCAGTAGCTATCTGCATCTGTGCTCAGTGCTGTGCATGTCATGCACGGAAATAAAACAACAATATATGAAATTTATAATCAAATTAACAAATTAATTTTATAAAAACAACAAAGTGGGTAGTAAATTCGCTGGTACACAAACAAAACAAACCAAACAAACACATGGGTTTGTTCAAACTAAAATAAACATTATTGCCTAATATCTAAGCTGGTAGCATTTTCCTAAAAAAAATAAATGGGTACCTATTCTAAAGTATTCTTTAGAAAAAAAAAAAGAAAAATCAAAAACATATTTTTGATCGCTTAAAATAAGTTTAAGTAATAATCATATAACAAACTTACCAAATTACGATCGTCCAATGTAAGCGAAATTGTAGGGTGCTTATAATTTAAAAAGAGTTTTGCTTGACATATATTACATTTTGCAATACTATTTTCTTCATTATCAATTTCAAAAAAATTCCATAAATAACTTCTCTTTCTTTTTTTAATAGCACTAGACATCGTGTAACAGCGATCAAAAAACGAAATGAAAAAATATACCTACGCTCCAATCTCCAACCCCAATTCTTTTATTCTATATCTAATCCACAAATTGATATACAATTACAATATCAGTGATCACTGGCACCACTGATATCACATTTCACGAATATCAAATACTAAAGAGGTCCCGTATCTCCGTGACACTCGAGTCGCGACTTGCGTTTCATAAAACGTTAAACGGACGTAAGACACGATATCCCTTGCAGCCCATATATTCTTCACGGTGACATACGCAAAATCAACCTTATGGATAGGATATCACTTTTCACGTCACGCTTTTACACGGACTCTGGTAGCAACTGTTACTTGTGATTTTTAGATATCAGTGAAAAAATAACAGATCGTGAAATATCGCTCTTCTCTAACTGTAACTGTTTTGAGGTACTTTAAATCTAACTTCGAGTAACTACAGTTTTAAAGTCATAGTTTAATTTTTTCTGTAAAGTAACTGTTTTCCAGGAATAACTCTTTTTTTGGTATTTATTTTTAAAATACCATTGCTTTGACGATTTTGAAAATTGTACGTCACCACCAACAACTTCTTGTGAAGCTACGGCATTTACGAACGAAACATGTACCTGCTAAATGCTTTCTGAACACATAAACACAATAAAAAACAATGACCTAATTCATGTGATGAGCCATAACACGACACAGAAGACGGGTCAACGACTACATAAACCGTGAACTATGCACATGTCTTGCCGATTAGCCGGTGTGACGTCACAGGTCGAACTACACTATTTTTACCAGTTTTTATAATCTCCGTTACTATTTTGAATAGAAAACTGCGGTTTTCACTTGAGTTCTTAGATTTTTTCCTTGTTGGGTAACACCCCCTTTAAGGGCCATAAATAAACACCAACATTTAAAAGAGAATAAAATATCTCGAGAATCTTGGTGTCTTGTTTTTAACCAGGCCACCGTTTCCACAGTTTTAATGAAAACACGGTGCAAATGTTATAAATGTCGAACAGACATTACCATAAAATATTATTCCCTGCCGACTTTTAATCGTCGGTCTATGCGGTATTTCAGTTTGTCACTCTGTATAATACAATAAAAAATGTTGGAAATATACAGGCGAAAGCTTCACGTTCAAATGTTGCAACTGGACTGGACTGGACTGCAACACAACTGGAGCAAGTCTCTCCAATTTCATGGCGACTCCCAGATTGTTGTCCTTGACGTTACCAAGGCCTTTGACCAAGCAGAACATGCTGCAATCCTCAACAAACTATCTTCTTACGGTCTTCCTACTACACTATGTACCTGGATCGGTAGCTTCCTCTCTAATCGGCGCATATCTATCGTGGTTGACGGTCACTCGTCTAACTTCCATCCTATCAGTGCTGGCGTCCCCCAAGGTTCAGTCCTGGTACCAACCCTATTTCTTCTTCACATTAATGACCTGCTCTCTTCCACTACAATAAGGAATATGCACATATTTTTTTATTGCATAAATCGTTTGGAAGTCATTACAAACCCAAAAAAATTTAAAGAAAATTATTAGGATAATTTAGCTACAAAAAATGTTTACTTTTCGGTATAATTTATTACAATTTAAAAAGCAACCATTTGTGCACCTTAGTGCATAATGGCGTCAGATCAGCAAAAATAAGTGTCAATCTACACTTAAGTAAAGCTTAACCTAAAGTCGAACAGGTTTGTTTTTCTCGCAAACAGTCAGAGGGGGAGCAATCGAATTTTTTGGGTTGATAGAGGAATGGTGCAACTAGCTTCGGTATACAGGATGCTTCATTTCGGAGCTATTAAAACAATGATGATTTCCATTGAAATCGGGTCGCAAAAGTGAATTAAATCGATGTAAATTTTCGAAGGTTGTGGAAGACCTGGAGCTTCAGAACTCTATTCAAACTGGTGAGGATCGGAAAATGGCAAGTAATTCTTTTGAATTTGTTTAGGTCGAAAAATGCCAATTGCAGGCTCCTCTTTGGTACCTACTCGTAATAACTCGAAAACAAACTCACTGGAAAATGGATATATTTGGAAAAAAATCGAAAATTTAGATTTTTGACCCAAATATTTCTCGGTTTTTAATTTTTTGTGGGGTCAAAATGGTTCAAATTAAAATCCCGTATACGTCATCGGAAAGAGCTCGTCGAAATACGTGGTTTCCATATTTCTTAGTTTCTTCATTCTTTATAGGAAGGGAGCAATGGCCAATTAAATTTCGATTTTTTAAACTTTTTGCCCTCGACAGCGGTACATTTGAATCGCTCTGAATTTTTCCCTATCAAATATTCCCCCAATTTTTCAACACTATCTTATAAAGGATTAATCACCCTTTAAAATGAATACCGAATGGGTCATCAAGGAGCGTGTTCAAGGGGTAGAAACCGAATTTTCTTGATTTTTTTTCGACAAATCCTATTTTTAACCGACATTATTCCAGACTATTTTCCTTATTTAGTGATTCTTTTTGGGTTTATTTTATCCGTTAATTATCTAAGAATGCCTCATACTAATTTAATTCGCTAATTTTGTTGGTTAAAGTTATAAATAAATAGGTTTATTTGCATCGGGACGTGCAAAATTTGAAAATTTTTGAATTTTGCAAAAATGTCAGTTTTTGTTGCCAAATTGAAAGGTTCCTGGACCGATTTCGGCTTGAAATATACATGAATAAGATTTAGGAACCTTCTACTTTAAATGCAGGGATGTCTCATTGGATGAGTTACGCATTAAATGCCATTTTTATTGATTTTTCGATGACCATACAACAGTGGAATTCGCCATGTACTCATTATGAGTCAGAAAAACACTTCTGACGACACAGCCAATGGGATCACGTTTTACAAGTTTCGAAATTCGCGGGAAAATTTGCAGTACAAAATCCTTTTTTTTTTGTCAATAAAGACCAAAATAAGAGTATATAAAAAAACATGTCAGATTTATTTGGGGTATATGCATATTCCCTATTCCCCTCCACAGTTATGCTGATGATAGAGAAATTCACTCAAATGTTAATTTTCCCAAACACGTATCCCTTTCGTAAGAGATCTAGTTAATCTTAGTCTGGGGTCCCAAAAACCTAGTTTAGTTACTTCAAAACCCAGTCTTGCTCCATGTCACACAAAAAATCCAGCAACACTTATCCACATGAATAGCTCTACAGAATAAAGCAGCTTATAACCTTAGTGCCGTCGTCAAATAATAGTGGTTATAGTAAATGCCAAGATGTATGACAACCATCGACTAGCTCTAAATAGCGGCGCAGTTTACTTGAGGGGGAATTTACTAATGTTTGTTCATTAATGCCGCATGCTAATGAGCTTTCAATGCACTTACCTAAAATTGTACACTCTTTAACATCATCGGTGTGAGCCACAAACAGATTTAATTAGATTTTATTATAGATGTATCAAACAGACCACTCACCAATAATTAAAATTCCTGTAAATAAACTTAAAAGTCTACATTGTAATAAAACGATAAAAGTAACATATATGTTTAATTTAAAGAAGAAAGACCTTGTGGAATTTGAATTAAATGTAATAGGAAAGAAAATAATTTTGTAACTAGCTCTGGGAAGTTGCAACGCCTTTACAGTGCTAGAACACTATGTTAAATCAGTTTTTTTTTTGTAAATATGGATATTCTGAGCATTTGGCTTTTCTAGGCGATTATAAAATTAAGTACTTAGCTTGATGGTGATGTCTTTTAATACCCGAACCGAGAAACACCAAGAGTCGATTCCAAAACTCAAAAAATATTCTTTAGGGAGCGCACACCTCTACTAGTCTGCTTAAAGAGGCTTCAAGAGGGACACATGTCCAAGATTTCTTGAAATTATCGAAAACTACAGACGGCCAAAAAAACGCCAGAAGGCTGTCTTCCAAAAACTGTAACTCGTGATCAAAGGAACATGATGCGAAGATCAAATACTTAAATAAATAAACTGGGTGATTCCCTTTTAGAGTCCCTAACAAAGAATTATCTGGAAGGATGAAGCAAGATGTTGGTTTCTCCCTAACTCCAGTCGATCAGAGTGTCATCGGAAAAATGTCAACTCAAAAATCACAAACGTCAACCTGGACAGTATGACTAGCATTTGTACGTTTCGGACCAAGGTCATGCACTCGCGAATACACGCGTGTCATTTGCTTCGATTTTGTTGGCATTCGATCTTGTTGGCACCGCTTTCGAACATGGTCTCAGCTGGCACAAACACATTACTTCAATAGCCACATCAGCAGCTAAAAAGCTTGGTTTCCCTCCCAACCTCCAATCCTTTAAAACCCGTGTCCCGTTACCCTGCCCTTCTCTTCAGACGACCACGGTACGTTAGTACTTAGGCTTGAAATCTACGTGGGCTGTCACAGAAAAAAAAAATCCAGTAATTTTAATGGACGTTTAGAGTCACCTTTGGCAATGACACTAACATGTATTCTGTTACATTACAACTGTCTAGCTGGCTAATTATTGATTAAGTTGTTTCGAGAAACCGCCCAGAGTGACAAATTGATATAACAATGTATAGCAAGTATTTAGCCCAAATTATTGTTGCGTGATAATAAATAATAAAGTAACATCATGTAAATACTATTTAATTTGTAAATGTAGACCCTTTTATTTAAAGTACGGTTTTTACAGGATAGCTGTGAAATCTACAAATTCTTTCTTGCTTTGGTAAAATAACGTGGGGACATTTTTTATTAGTTACAAGATATAATAGTTATAAAACTGTTAACAACAAAAAAAAATAGACCAAAATTTGATTGTTTTAACTAACATATTTTAACCAGTAGCAGTAGATATTAAAAATTATTATCAAAAGCTTGTTAAACCAATTACCTTTTTCCCCATAATGGGTATTGTTCGTTACAAGGACGTAAGGAAGACTCTTGGGTCTTTTTTTAAATTTATTTTAGGGCAAATTGTACATATTTTAAGTAAATTTATTAATTTATTTTCTGCTAACAAACAAAATCAAATGTGTTCTTGATTTGTTAAAAAAACAAACCTTTAGGGCTTTTGTACACACACCGGATGTTGAGGTGACATATGTCGAAGTTGGCTAGTACTAAGTTACATTGGTTTAATGCAGCTTACACTGAAATATCCAATCCAATCAATGTAATTTGGTACTGTTCGACTCCAATAAATTACACTGTTCAATACGATTTTCCCTCGGAGGCTTTCTAAATCATTTCCGGTATATTTTTGGTCGATTACGAATCTGCCCGTATAACTTCCGAATTGGATGTGCTAAAGAGGCTATAGCTCAAATTGAAGGGCAAGACTCGTAGTTTCCAATGCAAACGCAAAAATTATTACTAAATGTTGAAGAGATTTTTTTTTAATTTTTGATATAATCAGAAAGTTGGGCCCAAAATCGTCTTTTTGGGACTTTAGGCTACAATATCTCGGAAATCTAATATAGCTAAATTCTGTGGCTAGATTTGGTTCTAGCGCAGTAGTTAAATCGATCCAAAATAAAAAAAATGCAGACCTGTATTTATAGTTTCAAAATTACGCCGCTTCAATCCACTATCTGGGATTCTCGGGGGATCCTAGGGAGAAATTAGCATCATAAATGCAAAGAGTAAGCATTTGCACTCTTGGAAACTACATTTCCAAAAATAGTATAAAATTATGTCACGCATTTTGTTGAAAACTTCAATAATTTTTGCATTTGTATTGGAGACTAGGAGTCTTGCCCTTCAATTTAAGCCCTCGTGGATCTCTCTAGCACGTACCATTTGGAAGTTATAAGGCATCAAATAGTGCCAAAAGCGCTGTTGTTCACCTTTTCTCAATTTTTTTCAAAAACTGTACGTGATACGAAGATTTTACGGCCAGATTCGTAATCAGCGACCCAAAATCTACCAGAACCAAAATCCAAAGCGATTGAGAGAGAAAACAAGTGGAAATTTGTTGACCAATATGATATTGGTATATTTGTTACGACTAATATGCAAAAGGGTTGACGCGTACTAGCCGGCTCATACGCATAATGACCAAAGCTGCCGGATAATATGTGACAAAATAAACGTATTTTAAGATTTTTTCACAATTTTCCGGATACCATATTACATATAGGCAGAATCGGCTATAACCACCAGTTCTTGGTTATAACCAAGAAAATACATGTTGATTTGATATTATTAAACAGACTGAAATGAACCATTTTATCATTTACTATCTACCTGTCTTGTTTCAAAGAATTCATGGCCATCTTGGGTAACAAATGCTAATGGGTGCTAACGGATCACGTCACTGAAAAGAAAATTTTCACTTACAATATTATTCCTAGTGATTACCAAAAATTTTTTCGAGGTCGCAAACATTTTGCAAATTATCCCGAGCCGCAGGCGAGGGACAATTTTCTTAAAATATTTGCATGACCTGTCATCGCGTCAGTTCAACTCATTGATTTATAAAATAAAAGGTGTTTTTCAAAATATCCCGTTTTGGAAAGGAAAGTCAAGATATTACTGGGCAAGAAGTTGAAAGCTCAATTTCATATCACACAAAAACTCTCGACAAGTAACGTTAATTCCGATTCCCGGGTCAATAACGTAAATATTTTTTTGGGTTTTCTTAGTACACCATTTTACAGATTAGTTGGTAAGGTGGAGTGAAAAATATTTTTTTTCGATTCCACTAACGGCTGGTATGCCAAAAGTTGCAAGTCATAAATATAAGACGGCCTGCAGAAACTGAAATTTTTTGAAGAACCCCTTCAGGCGCCCCACCCCCAAAAAAAAAAGAAAAAATTTTTTTGTCGATATTTTAATTTTTTTTCGGCAGTATATTTAAGGGCTTTATTTTAATCTTAGAAACATGTGATCCAAAAATAAGCTCCCCAGTATTATGTTTTCAAGTGCCCCAATGAATGAGTGTTTCGTGTAAAATATAAAAACCAACGTTTTGTTTATTAAATCACTACAATAATCAAGTTAAACACAAAAATAATCAAAAAATACTAATATAAAAGTAACACAAACAGAAAATCCTTCTCCTGTTAGTAGTAATAAGGTCATGTAATTATACAAATAAATTATGTTGTCTTATATTCTGCTTTAGTATTACAAGTAGGTAGAATAGCCCTCGAGTGAATTCGTGCTTTGATAAACCCATCTCTGTTTTCTTGTCCAATGACTGAAGCTGATGCCTCGGTAACCAATCGAATACATCTTTCAGTTCCTTGAGTATGGCAGGGATACTTAGGTAGTTCAAGATATTCTGAAGGATCGCCTTGATCGAGAAAGTCCACAAAGACAGAAGTAGAATCATTTCTAAAAACTGGAGGATCAGATCTATCCACGCTTTGCCAAAATATCATGTCAATGTAGTCCTCCGCGTCGAAATTAAGGATGGGAACTCGAAAGGTTCCAACATTTTTTGAAAAAAGGTTTTTCTGTCGAGCTGCTATAATTCTTCGGCACGCTAATTTGCGAATATAAATTCTTTCGTCAGCTAACATGCAAAGTATTATGTTTTCATAGTGCGCAAAAAAAGCATTTCTCTGAATTACAGCATCTACAACTTTTCTGAGTTTAAGGGGTAGATATCTTGATAAACTTATTAATCTGTATAAATGACGTGAACCTTCAGTGCAAACAGATTTTGTTTTAATATGAAACCAAAGGGGCTCGTAGACTTTCATAATATAGGTTGTTAATTGTACTAAGTTATCGATGGGGATTTCGGTCGCAACATATAGTCGAAGTATTCTGCTCGCCGTTGTCAGCCATCGTGAATGAACAACTGGTCCAGGTTTAAGATTGGCCAGATCTTGTGAGCATTTTCCAGAGGACACAGCTAAAAACATATCTAGGAGATACTTTTGGTCAGTGCTTAGAACACTTCCGTCTGTATCAGGAATGGTATTGCCTTGAATTTTAGAAAAGTCGATGACGGGTAATACTTCACAATTTTGAATGGACTTGCCAATATTTCCTGAAAAAGCTTTTGGTCCATGGGTACCACCGTCTAGTTCCCGAAAAAGGTGCCTCAGAGGCAGCTCATTTAAATGTAATAAGCACACAAGCCATTGCAATGGCCGATTTAACTCAACCTCTAATAATCGAATGATTCCACCATTTACATCGGTGTTAACATTTGTACCATCACATCCAATTGCAGTCAGGGCATCAGTCGAAATCGCTTTAGATCTAAAAAATGCAAGTATTTCGTCTTTAATGTTTTTGCAGAACCGGAAGACACAGAAATATGGCCTACGTACTTTGATCATGGCTCCTCTACTAACACAACATGTTCTTCCGTCACAGTGCTAAAATGAAACTTGTTTCCTTTCTGAATCTTTGTTCTTGTTTTGTCCTTTCTTCCGTCAAAAAACAATGCAGTCAAATCGTCTGGGTCTCCAGTTTTTAACACACTTCTAAGTTTTTCCCGTTCTCGTCGAATCTTGCTTCTATCGATTACTTTGCTGCAGTCACCTTGGTTTATGATTCCCAGATCTTCTAAAACTGCAGTTGCAATAGATGCAGCACATCTGTCAGATACCCCATGGCGGTCACATTCTCTTGCTAATGTGGGAAGTTTTAATCTCATCTGAGTAGTTGAGGAATCCGAATCAACCAAGTCAGCTAAAGAAGTAGATGTGCTTGGTTTACTCGTCTCTGCCAAAATGTTTAATCGTACGGGTATGGTTTTAGAACCACTTTCTTCAAATAGCATGTCTGAATTAAACAAACTTGATTTTCGCAGTTCTCGTTTCTCTATCTGTTTACTTGTTTTGATGTCAATTCCACCAATCATCATATTTCTTGTTGTTCGCTGGTCTATTAAAAACTGCCGTTCATTAATGGGTACTTTTTTATTTTTTTCGCAGCTGCAATTATTAAGATCTACACATTTACAACAGCATATATCGAAAAGGGTAGCTAGAGCCTTATCCTTAAATTCCTTCAGTTTCTTTTGGAAACTGTCCTGATTTCTTCTACCCTTATAAGGTTTCAGAATATTTCTGTAGGAATCATGCACTAGGCGTATTTTGTCAGATATTCGCTTGGAAGAAATAGTTGGAATAGATGCCTTTTTCCAGAGAAGTTCAATTATTTTTGTCAGTTCCTGCGAGACCTCTAAAGCAGACGGTTCTTTTTGGTTGGCTGAAGTATTTTTGTGCCGAACATGTAAATAATATTTAATTATATCACCATTTGTTGGAAGCATTGTTTCTGAAAGTTCCGAGGGATTACCAAATATTGGACAGGCAGTTTTTTGCCTCGTAAAACTCATGATTGGTTATTTGAAACAAAAATTTTTACTGTTATATTTATTGGCTATTTTGGGAATAAATTAAATAAAACAACACGGTTTTTACTGGAAAAAATATGTATTTAAATACATTTGGGCTTTGGGGCACTTGAAAACATAACACCTGGGGGCTGATTTTTGGATCACACGTTTCTAAGACTAAAATAATGCCCTTAAATACACTGCCGAAAAAAAAGTAAAATGATCTAAAAAAAAATTTTTTGGCATTTTTTTTTGGGGGTGGGGCACCTGAAGGGGTGGTTCAAAAAATTTCAGTTTCTGCAGGCGGTCTTATATTTATGACTTGCAACTTTCGGCATACCAGCCGTTAGCGGAATCGAAAAAAAAGATTTTTCACTCCACCGTATTAGTTGGCCTTAGTCCGCCTTGGATACAACATGTTCTAACTGGTTTGCGACGGCTAATATACGAAACTTGTACACCTTCGCATATTATCCAAAACACCCGCATAATACGCGTATCAACCGGCTAATATGCGAATTATCCGATTTATGGATATTAGTCATAAATCATATATTATACAAACGTTTTCATAATATAGCTCTTCTGGAGCTTTTGTTGGTTAATTAAATTCTAATATGTTTAGCTGTTTTTAATTAGATTTTATGTAATTGGCTGTTAAATCGTAAATACCTAGATATTATAGGTAGCTAAATATTAGTTTGACCTTTAAATTGCTTAAATCAGCTTTATTAATTTAGCTAATTTTGTAACATGCTTCATAACCCTTTATTATTATTGATAGCGTTTCAAAAGTTTGCATGTTCTGTTTTAATTCTTCCCGGCCAGATTCCCCAACGTTGGAACGGTCTAATTTGACAATCAAAAGTTTTAAACTGGTAAATGTAAGAATAAGACAAGTAAGTTTTATATTATGAATTTGTTTCCGAGGTTTTTCGCAAATTTATAAAGAAAGGGGCAATGTTATAACGTACTTTCCACGTTAACCGAACTGAATCCATTTTAGCAAGACGCTCCTATATGAACATTATTTGAAAATCAAGCAAATCGCTTAGAATACCTCATAAGTTTTTAATGACAACTTATTTGACACGGCAAAAGCCTGTCACAACTTAACTGATCAACTAGATCTTAATTTAAACCAGTAGGGGAAAGGCGTGTAAATTGGACCATGCCATTAATTTACAAAATATAACAGCTAGCCACATCTAGTTTGCAAAGAATGAACCGTCAGCACCGAATACTAAAGTTACCGTAGTTTGGCGCCATAATATGTAGTCAACGTGGTAGTGTACTATACCCGTCATTGTACTGTTTTCTTGTAATTTTACAACAATTTCAAAAGTAAATTTGCAAAAAGTAGGTAAACATTTTACAATTTCGTCTATTGCATATTAGAGATCGCACGATATGACTTTAATTTGCCGATACGATATATCGGCCGATACCGATATATTTACATGCCGATATACCAATACCGATATATCGTATCGGCAAAGACATACGTGCATGTTTCAATGTTTAGTTTTTATTAGGGTTGGAAAAAGTCATGACTTTTATAAAAAAAGTCAATACTTAAATCATGTGAATTAATTCATGCCAGCCCTGGTTTTTATAACGTCGAATGTAAATAAAAAAATGCTAAATACGGTTCTGAATCTGAACCTCCAATTCGCTAAATCCTGTACGTATTCTGTATCAATTTCCGTTTTTCGTTCATGCGTTTTCTGTTTGGGCGAAAACGAAAATCGGAGAAGTCCCGGTTTATCATTCCGTGACGCGGTAACGCGGTCTGACGTTTCTGATTGGTGAAGTTTCGGGGAAGTCCCTGTTTAATGTTTTCAGTATTGCTTTGTGAAATTCTTAATTTTTTTCTCCGGGAAAAGACCTCAGTTATACTACAGTTATGTTATAAATGATTAGATATTATTAGTGACATTAGAAGAGGCACAAAAATGCATTTTATTTTATTATATTTACCTTTCGTAGGTATATGCAGTAAGAACCCAAAATTCTTCGTTTTATATATGTGCCAATATATCGGCAATTTTCCTGCCGATACGATACGATACCGATAATCGGCAACAACCGCCGATATGCCGATATAACGATATCAATATCGGTATCGTGCGATCTCTATTGCATATCATGTACTATATATTACTCTCTCAGGAACAGTGATACCTCGCTTAAGACTTTAACAAAAAACTTGAAAATGTAAAGGTTAGGTATTATTTGCAATTCTGTAATTTGGACCACTTTTAAACGTGTAATTTGGCCCTGGTCCAAATTACACTTCCAGCAACTACAGTGGCGCACCCGGGGGGGGGGGGGGTGCTGAGGGCTGCATCCCCCCTCAACGAACATCCTAGACCCTAGCCCGTCCTAGCTTCCCCCCAAGACAAATTAGCCCCCCAAGACAAAATTCTGGGTGCGCCCATGATCAACTGTAACCTGTTGCCTTGTTTACACGGTGATAGTTATGAGGAAGACTGGATCATGTGTGAAAAGTGCAAGAGATGGGCACATGAGGCCTATGCAAATGCAAATATAAGCCATGCTGACTATTATTCCTGCGATAATTGTGAAAAATAATTTTTTTATTTTAATTTTTTCAATTTTTTTTTTTAATTTTTTACTATTCCTGTGCTTGTGCAAACATAAACTGTACTGGCTTTTATTACTGCGATAATTGTGAAAATAAGTTTATTTTATTTTAGGATTTTTTCTTTTTATTTTTGTTTTTCTACAATAAAATACATCTACTCACCGATATTGTAGAGTCTACTTTTTTATCTCTAACTTCTAGTTTTCTTATTTATTTTAGGTTTGAGCAATATTTTACATTATAATCGCAGGTAAACCAAATACTATTATAAAAACCAAATTACACACCCTGGACCAAATTACACGCTAAAATTTCATGAACAATTTTTTACTTTTTTTTGCAAAAAATAAGCTTTCTGGGTTACCATATCAATTCCTATGTTTTATTGGGTCTTGTGATACTAATTTACACAACCGAAATTACCTCCTGCGTAAATTATTACAATGTGACCTTAGGTGGTCCGAATTCCACGCCTTTCCCCTACCTACTAAATCTTAAACCTTTTTAACGAATCTGAGTGTACGATTTTAACAGATTGATCTTAAACTGACGCGAAGTCTTGAAACGCTGTGGGTAATTATAAAACGTCTCGTGTGAAATCAGATTTCAATAATTTTTTGTGCCTTTGTTATTGAAACCATTTTAATATGCTATTTTATGTAATTCAAATATTATAACATATTTTTGTCGTTTTACTGGTTAATTTTTTACAATAAAACAGAAATCAGGGCGAAAAATTCGTTTAAGCTCATTAAATAAAGGCTCTAATTGTACTGGCTCGCCCACTAGAAGCCTTATTGAACGATGAAATAGAGCCATTAAAGCAGCGTTAATAAAAATGTCTGGATCCAAATAAGTTTGTAGCAACAAAATTACATACAAAATGTCGATGTAAAAATGTAACTTAAACTTTTGTTATAGATATTTTTCACAATTAGAAAGTTATAAAAGTATCTCCGTGTAAATGATATTCCAAAATAAATAAAGACTTTTTTGCTTTTACTGTCTGCTGGGAATAAATGCTCTTGGTCTTAAACTAACAGTTAACAAATGGGATTATTGGCGATACAAACTAGGGGTTGCAGTCTTGCCAATAAGCCATGGATCCCCACTGAAAAATTTATTTTACTTTTTGTATATTGAAATGGTTCCAAAAATGTATTACATAATAATTCTGTTATGTATGTGATTTTTTCCTTCATATGATTTTAATAATCCTTGAGATAATATTCAAAACATTGTAGTCCTATTTAAGCATCAAAAATACAAAATTAATAAAACCTCTCAAGCAATATCTGTTTTATTTTACCTGTACATCAACAAAGTGGCTATGCAGAGTATTATTAAATTACTGCATAAATTGGAATCGGTGACTCCTGGGGTAGTCTACAGACATATCCAATACTTTTTCCCTCAAATCGCACCTTTTTTTTTTTTTGAAAATGCCCAAATACCAGCCCTCATCCGACGCTTCTGAAGAGCCTGACATCATAGGCTCTAAATTATAAAGAAAAAAACAAATGCTCCAACTGGGGCATTGTCAAACTTAAATACTCATTTTTTATCAGTTTTAGTGAAAACCGAAAATTATCCAAAGTATTTTTAATTCTACAGACGCATTTTACCAAAAATGTGTATTTTAATTTAATATCAATTTCTTTAGTTAATATCGGAAAATATGGACCACTCGTGAAATCGGATGAAACTGTAACCAGAACGAAACAGGCTACGTTATATCGGCAACACAGAATTATGACTTACCCAATATCACGTTATTAATGAGATAAACATTATTCCTACTAGCTTAAACTTTCTAACCTAAAATATTTTCAAAAAAAGTGCATTTTAAAGGGATTTTACTTTAAAGGTAACAAAAACATTATTTCTTATGCTGACTTGTAGCGTAGAAACAATTACTGATAGAATTTTATTATTGGCAACTTATTCGTACTATCTGTTTCTTGCCAGTGGCGGGTACCGTCGGTTAGAGAAAATTTAAGGGACGATTACCACCTTATTATTGCAAAGTGCCATTTATGAATATTTTTCTCCAATCTGAATTCATATCAGGATTTACCGGTTTCAATATATGCAGTGAATTTCATAACACCCTGTATATCAACAAATTGGATATTTATTTAGAAATAAATAAAAACCCTGTTGCAGGCAATTATTAGATTACTTTAATAATTGTTTAGAGAGAAAATAAAACAAAAACTCGGAAATGTGAAGATTTACAAAATCTTGCGGTATTTAAGGGTTTTTTCATTTCCTCACCCCTACTGCATCTTTTTTCTAAGTTGAGTATGTTATTTGACACATCACTGAAAGGGAGATACACGATACATGAAGATTTTGGTTGCAGGATATATTTTTTTTAATTACATTCTATTGATAAACAGTTTAAAAGTGATCTCGACCTGCTTTACTTACCTACAAAACAAAGCGAAAGAAATTTTAATCTGGGTTGGAATTAGAATAGAACGGTTGTGAAAAAAAAGAACTTTTAATAGTAGACAGAACAATATAAACATTATTACTTCTAACCTTACATCTACACTTTACTTAGGAGCAAAATGTCCACCATATCTACGACTAGCCTTGGCTTTCTCTAGATCAACATCTGGATACTGTTGTTTTAAAGCTTTCACATCCATATCTGGGAAACGGTTTAGTAATCCAATCACATGATTGAAATCCCTCCTATAAAAAATCAATTATTTAAAATTTTGAAATATTTATTAATAGTGGCCACTAGGGCTTGCAATTCCGGACTTATATGTGGATATAGATTTTAAAAAACGTTTTTATATTTACATCACACCAAATTTATAGGATCATTTAAAACTGATCAATCTTACCTTTGTTTCCTTTTCTTTGTTAAGTATAATTTTTCTCTATATTTTAGCAGAAATGCTTCAACATCTTTGTCATGTTTGTAGAACTTATATTTCTCATGCCACGTTTTGTTCATGTGTTTTGGAATTAGATGCTCAGACATCCTGCAAAAAATGTGATAAAATTCATTGTTGAAACTTCCTGAAAAAAAATTCTTAAAACTTAGGTACTTAATTTTATCCAGAAAAAAATATGCACTGCAATACCTAAGTACATAATGTTGATAATGTTCTTCCCTAATTTTATCACTGTAATTTTGTCAAAACCTGTGTTATAAATTGTACAGATCCATAAAAATATAAGAAACAGAAAAAAAAATTAACCTCTTGTAAACATATAATTGTGTGCATTTTTTAGTTTGGCAACTATTTACTTACTTATAATAATATTTAAGTCCCAAAGAGCTAGTCACAACTTTACCAGGTCTCTCCCCAGTTTCTCCAGTTTCTAACATGTGATAAGCTTTATTTCTTTCTCTTACTACATCTTCTAAATTGTCCATAGAATCTTGTACTTTGTCAATTCTTTCTGGACTAGGAAATAATCTTGATTGATCTTTAGACTCGTGTTCCATTGTCAATAACATATTCTTTTCTTTCAATAAGATATACCTAAAATAGAAATATAAAAAAAACTTTCACTGTCAAATTCACTAAAAAGTATTTTACCAGATCACTAACAGTGAAAGGACAAAAACTGGTCAACACCTAACTGATCAACTAGAGGATCTTAATTTAACCTGTACTAAATCTTAAATCTTTTAAGTGAATCCCAGTGTTAAGTTTTATGTGTTTAATTGTACAAGACACCGCTCAATCTGTCATTCTAATGTGGTGGGTTATCCAGTTGAATTTACAAACGTTCCTCAGACTTTGAGGCTTCCTTAAAACATTGTGAAACACTGTGCTTAAATCATACCTCAAGGTCTAAGGAATACTTAAGGAACGACTATAAATATGTCCCTTAATCATACTACAGTTACTTTAATTATTTAAATATAAACTCTGGTTTCTGAAAATATAGAGGCTAAGCCTAGGTTTGCCCAGGTAAATAGCTGATTAAATTTTTATTGAAATAAGTAATTTTCTAACCAGAGCTTATGTAAGTCAGTATTCGATTTTAATCTTAATTCTTCCTTCTTCCACGACCTTCCAGTTTTAACTTCATTAGCACCCCAATTTTTATGGTCATCAAAGAATTCCATTAGATCATTTCGGGGATTGGTAGTCGAGATGTTTCTAAAAAATTAACCATTAGTAAAGTTTTCCTATATTTGCTGAAGGAGAATACCTAACAGATGAACAAGAAGGCAGGGTTTTTATGGTTCCTTGTAAGCAAACATTATTAAATAATTTGCAAATATTTAAAATTTTGTTGTAAGACCCCATATTTTCTCATGAAAAGGGGAACAATAAAGTTAGGTTAAGTTTTTAGGTTGTATAGGTTAGGTTGAAAACCGTGATCATTCATCTTCTAACTTAACAGTGGCATGAAAGCATAAGGGGATACCCCAGCCGCCCTTTTTAACATTTCTAGATGTCTATGGAAACATATGTTGAATATTTTTCAGATTTTTACATTTAAAAAAGTTATTGCTAGAATGTATTGCTATTATATTTTGTTTTTATAGCCTCCATAACGCCTCAAAACAAGAAAGAGGCCAGGGCCAGGAATTATTCGTAGTAATAATGCCACCAATGCGAACGGAAGAAGTTATAGAGTCGGAATCAGCTCAGCAGTCAGTCACAGTGCTAATTTTTGTTTTTGAATTTGTCTGGTGCCGTTACTCTTACTGTGGCTCTTCTCTTACTCATCTCATCAGATAGAAACTAGAATTTTATTGCAATGATTACTTATCGACTAGCTCAAATTAAAAGAAATCAAGAGGACTCAATACTCAGTAAGTATATAGGTAGTAAACTTTTTCTTAGATCTCGCAATATGGTGGCCAAGTCACTTATTGTCACTGTCACTTAGCCCCATATACGTATTAAATAAAACGTATATGCTTAGCCCCTTGTTGACGTCTTATGTTTAGAGGTTGGCTAAAAAGACAGGACCGGACTTGTACTCACCGTTCAACTTAAATAACAATAAACACAAAGAAAGTATTGTCTTTGAAATCTATAAAGTCCAAAAGTAAAATGTTTAAAACACACTATACAAAAAAAACACAAAACACCAAAATAAAACGACGCGCCCTGTCGTGTCAGCTTGATACGGCCCACTACCAACCCACTGCTGATCTAGGGACTTTTAAAAAAATTTATTGTTTGGGTGTTACGCCACTCTACTGTTAAGGAAAATAAATATTTTTTAAAAATAATAAAAGTCACTGCGTTTAAACAAAAAAAAAAAACAAATCCTGAAAAAAGAAATGTTCTGTACACTGTCAGTGACTTTTAATTATAAAAAGTATGCCTGACCCTAATCTATCTCTAGTGTAGTATATATTCGGTCTAAAACCTAATCTGAATAAAATAATTTTTCTGACGTTTCGAGACCTAATATCTAGTCTCGTTATCAAAGAATCTAATAAATTCAAACTAACTAAATTAAAAATGAACTAAGTAATTATAAAAAATAATTAAAAAAGGATACAAGAGTTTTCTGATAGAATTCTTCTGATTTTTTTTGAAAATATTGCTCTGATTATGGTTTCTGGCTTTTCTGTCAGCATGAGTTTTGACATTTTACTTACATTTTTAATTATTTTTTATAATTACTTAGTTCATTTTTAATTTAGTTAGTTTGAATTTATTAGATTCTTTGATAACGAGACTAGATATTAGGTCTCGAAACGTCAGAAAAATTATTTTATTCAGATTAGGTTTTAGACCGAATATATACTTCACTAGAGATAGATTAGGGTCAGGCATACTTTTTATAATTAAAAGTCACTGACAGTGTACAGAACATTTCTTTTTTCAGGATTTGTTTTTTGTTTAAACGCAGTGACTTTTATTATTTTTAAAAAATATTTATTTTCCTTAACAGTAGAGTGGCGTAACACCCAAACAATAAATTTTTTTAAATATGAATCCGCCACAATCATACAGACATTATTTAGGGACTTTTCGAAGGAACCATTATCAGCTGTTGATGTCATCTGTGATTGTCCAATGTCGAAACACAGAGTTTTAGTTTTATCATAAATTGAACTCGCATGCTTAATTACTGCTGTATGACATTTCTGACATTGTGATAAGATCTAAGAAATCCACAAATGAGTTATTTGAACTAAAATAGCTTTATGTAATTAGTTATAAAATGCTTAACGGGTGAAATGTTTAAGGGACGAGCGAAAAGAAATCCCTCAACATTATATAAGTTAAACAAAATTACATTTCCTATCGTGTTTCACACAAGATTTTTCTAATTTTGGCAAAAATATGTAAATAAAATTATTAAGTTTAATTATTGTAGCAAAACATCTAAGTAGGCATCGGACGAAGAAATTTTTATCTCATCTACGTAGACAGTTGTCTGGGTTGTCATGATGTCATTTTGAAATTTTTAGGGATGTAACGGGTACTCGGTCTACCCGGCCAAAACCGGGTACCCGGCCGGGAAGGCCGGATACCCGGTTTTGCCGGGTTCAGGTGTTACCCGGTCGGGTACCCGGTTTTTTTATTATGTTTTCTATTTTTGATAAAATAAAACATAAAAGAACTGAAACGGTGTATTTTTGTGATGATAAAAAATACATAAAAAACAGATTTTAAAAGGTTATAATAATAAACTTTGTTAAAACATTTAATAACTAAAATCAATTAATGGCAAATTGTGATGAAGATAAACTAAAATTTCACCATTCTCAGAGGATAGTCGGTTTCGGGTTTCTTCATAAATATTACCCGCTTCTGAAAACAACCGTTCACTAAATATTGTTGAGGCAGGTGCTGAAAGAAACTTTTTAGCAAGCTTTGCTAGATTAGGAAATCTCTGCGAATTTATTTGCCACCACGAAAATGGGCTTGACTGTCTATCAATTAACGGCAACGCCAAATATGAACTTATTTCATCCTCCACGTCCTGTTGTATGTTTGGTGCTTTAGCAGATGATTTTTTATTTGTATCTCGCGTGTTTGCAATACTGGTAAACACATCCCAAACTGAGCGTTTATCTTCTCTAGGTCTTTTTGATGAGGATGGATTATCTGTATACAAACTAAGAGGAAGATTGTCATCTGAATCTGAATTGGATGACAAATTAACTTCATTATTTTGGATTAACAAATTTGCTTCAAGGATATATTTTATTACTTTTTCCTTCAAATTATCTGTGTCAGTAAAAAATGCAACCAGATAATTATTGTTCGTGTCGATATTCGAAAACCTTCGACTTAATCCTTCCATAAGATTTTCTTGCATGGATCCTAAGCCTGGAACTTGTGTTTCTCTTAAAAACCTCTTTAGCGAAAAAACTGTAGGAATTACTTCCGATATAGAACAGTGTGTACTGCTGAAATGTTTAGTTGTTTGTTCAAATGGTTGTAGCAGCTCCAGCAACTTTTCTGCTATGACCCACTGATTAGAAGTAAAAGAAGATATTGCCAATAGTAATATTCCGCAAGACCGGGTACCCGGCCGGGTACCGGGTTTTGCCTGGTCTTAATTGACCGGGTACCCGGTTTGGCCGGATCCTAAAAAGCGCTACCCGTTACATCCCTAGAAATTTTATCTGTAAAGAAATGGCGCGTTACAAAGTACAATTTTTCTTTTAAAAATACTGAAGCTGTCCGATTCCGAGACCCCAAGTGATATAGCAGGCAGCTCAAAACGCTTTATCTTCTGTTGTAGGTACCCAAGAAGTCCAGAGAGAAATACGAAATATTTATATTGTTGTATTTCATTTCTTCATAACTTAGGCAGTTATATGGAATTAATATTTCATCACCAGTTAGGAAATCTTATTTTACGTTTCATAACTAGTTGCGAAAAGTAAAATGTTTCAAAGCTGTCAGCGGTTTTGAAAAGTGTCACTTTATATTATGTCAAAATTAGAAAAAAAAATATTTTATAATCACCGAACGTTGAAGAGGGGTTAGTATAATAAAGTCAGAAACTTATAAAAGATCTAACTTTATTAATTAAAATTAAAATCTAACAACTACTTACATCCTTTTGTTATGCCGAAGGGCCAAGTTCAATACTTGTCAATCAATATTCCTTATTTATGAAAAATATTTACCTTTTTATTTTACTTTTAATATTTATGAACAATTTTAATTTTCCATACAAAATTATTTTTAATCTTATAACTAGTAAGTTATCTTTTAAAATCTATACATCCTCGAGCTTAATACTCTCAGAACATTGTGTCACTATGAACACACTCATAGGGTAAAGAAATCTACTAAAACTATTTTGGTAAAAATACATTCACATTACAATTATTACAAAAACAACTTTTACAGATAGATAAAAACCTATATACAGAAAGGTTCAACTTGGTGCGAACATAGGTAGATCATAGAAGAATTCACTCGTGTCCGCAGTTAAGTCAATCGCGTGGGGAATATTATTTTTAAGTACACGTTAGATGCAGAGCGGCCAGAGCTCTTCCATTTGAACGTCCATTTTGCTGGAATTATTGTTTTTAGACTACCACGTATCTTACTCTCAACGCTCGCAACGAAATGGTCAGCAAAAATGCTGCTAAATCAAAATAATGCATCTAACGTGTATGTAAAAATAGTATTCCCCACGCGATTGATTCAACTGCGGACACGAGTTAATTCGTCCATGCTCTACCTATGTTCGCACCAAGCTGAACCTTTCTGTATAAACATAAATGAAATATTAGGCTTTAACTGTTAACGAATTTGGACGCAATTTAAAAGTACTTATCACAGAATATTGTCTAAATAGTATCTTTCAGACTTTGTGTGGTCCTTTATAGATTAAAGTAGTATTATACTTATGTTTTATATGATACAGATACACAACCAGCATTGGGCTAACATTGATACAGTTAAACTGTAAATGCATTTTCTCACCTAGGCGACACGCTGGAGATACAAATTTCTGAAATCGTGTGGCATCAAATATTTGTTTTACAGTGTTTTAATACAAGTCTTATAGACTTATTCATGATTATGTTTCGCCAAAAACGTGTAATTTTGGTGATATTTCAATGTTCAGTGCTTTTTTTTAAATAAAGGTGCTTCTCAATTATACCAAAAATAAGCTATTTTAGGCCCGATCGAAATTCGGTCAACTAGTGCCTGTCAAAGATCATAAATCTTATAAGATTACTGGAAAATGCATTTGCAGTATTTCTAATAGGTGTTTAATATTTATCTTTAAGTTATACGTCATTTGTCATCTTACAAAGACTAGGTCTTATTTTAGAGTTAATTACTAGGTTTTTGTATGGTTTGATCAACCTTTATACAAAACGTCATTTTAGTCTAACAAATGTGATATAGTTTTCTGCAGTTTTTATAACATCAATACACTACGGCGGATTGGAGTTCTACTTCTAGCTATGATAAAATTAAGAGCAATAAAATCAAAGGTCTATACAGGGTGTTGGCTAAACATAACAGTAAATATTACCATTATCATAGGTCAAGAAATGCTCAACCTCCAACATAATACAGCGTCTTGCTGTATGTTTTTTGTTCTTCATTATGTTTTAATTCATCACTATTTATTCATACACATCTAAAGATACTAACATTTATATTATGTATCTGTCACATTAAAAAAAAATGGCAGAAGAGACCAAAGCATCTTTTTGTATAGTTAAACTAACAGACAAATTATTTCCACAATTTAAAATATTTAAGAAAAACATATGTACATATTTTGATTATATTTTATTTTATTTAGTAAAAACTTCTAAATCGTCAAGCACTATTTTTATCTGAAGTCCTTTGGCTTCATGGCTGCCAGAATATTCTGCTAATTAAAAATTTCAAAAAAATATAACAGTAGGTGTAACTCAAAAAATATTGAAGCAGTACACAAATAAGGGCGACGAGTTATAATTAATTGGAACAATTGACAAATGTTTGGTTTGATTGGTTGGGTATTTTTATACTGGCAAGAAATTTTTTTATTAATCTTAGCACCCACTAAATGGTGGTAACAGTATTTTAGATGTTATCCTCTTGTTTATTATTGTGCAATTAATTATAATTAAAAATACCCGTATTTGTGTGAATTGTTTAATATTTTTATATAAATCTGGAATGAAGAAAATTCTGATTTGTCCTAACTAACTAACTACCTAAATTAATTATCACATGTGAATTGTTGCTGCTGTGTATCTAGCTTCACCACGTCTCCATCGCCACTGACTTGGTCGGTACTGAAAAAATAAAGAAGGTACATTAATATTGGAAAATAATTAAAAATTTTGAATTATTTCTAGACGCGCACATTGTAATAACATATTTTAACCCCGAAAGAAATAGAAGCTAAATTCAGCACCCTTTCACATATTTCATTATCAATCAGACGGAGGGGGCGGATTTGGGAATTTTACTAGGAGGGGAGCGCAACATCAACTATCGAGCAAAAAAAAATGGGCTTCACTCGACATCTAATTTAAGCGACTTGGGTATTGACGACTCAAATTAAGAACGTGGCGTCCTCTTCAGCCGATTTGCTAACTACTATAACGGGGAATATTTTCGTTTCGTCTTTGTCTTCATTGTTGTGTTATTTGGCTTTGTCAATTTTGTCGTCAAGTGAGCCCTTCTTCCCCGTTAACAATCAGCTGATTGCAACTGGCTTCCTTAATTTGAGTCGACAATAAGCATAACTTTTTATTCGTTCGTTCCGTTTGTTTGATTGGCCACAGCTGAGACTAAACGGCTGACTTTTTATGTTTGACTTTGACACTTTTCATAGTAGAGGAGGCAAATTAGATCTGGAGAGTCGAAATAAGCAAAGAAAATTATGCAATGGATGAAACCAATTGGAATGGGTTCCTAAATGTGTCTAGATGAACGTATGAAGCTCTATAAAAATATATTGTTGCTAATTTTCTTTATCAACAATTTATTGCTTTCGTCGTTTCCGATGGTGCCAACGGCGTTCCGCTATTTTAATAAATAACTGAGATATGACGGAAAACCGAAAAAAAGACATGAAAAAAACTAACTGCAATTAATTGTTAATAAAAAACATAGCAACAAAATATTCTTATAAAGAGTTTCATACGTTCATCTGGACACCTTTAGAGGCCCATTCCAATTGGTTTCATCCATTGCATAATTTTTTTGCTTATTTCGACTTTGCTGTAGCTAGAGATGTGCCATGAGAATGTTCTCAAGCGAATATTTCTGGAGAACGGTAAATTACCGAGAATATTTCCCAGCCTAAATTCTCGAGCCTTTATGATTTTAGAAGAAAATATAAATTACTGGAAAATTACCGAGAATATTTCCGAGAACGACAAAGTTCTCAGGAAAATTCATATTCTCGGAGAATTTATGAGAATTTACGCAAATCTAATTTAATGCCGCTATTGTATCATATATGAAGCTTGGAGCGTCTATGTCTTTATTTCTTTGTTTGGACATGTTATTTTATACAATGCATTTCTAAGTTGTGTTTTATAAATAAAGTCCCTTGGAAAGTCGGAAATAATGGAAATAAAAATTGAATGTGTCTTTATTTTAACTAAGATACGTAATCACGTTAATTTACAATTTAAATATTTTCTAAATTAGGTATGCAGTACTATTTCTTTATTATGTCACATAAAATTATTGTAAAAACTACTTTTAGTAAAAAAACATGTTCTTTTTTATGCAGTCAAACAAAACAAAATTCTCCAACATATAAAATAAATTCTCCCAAATTTCCGATAAATTCTCATTTTTCTCGGAGAATATTTCCCAAAAATATATTTTCAAGAATGTCCTATCTCTACTTCTCTTTATTTTTTCAGATTAAATTATTGTAAAAACTCCTTTTGGTAAAAAATATGTTCTTTCAAAATATGCAGTCAAATCATAAAATTCTCCAACATATAAAATAAATTCTCCAAAATTTCCGATAAATTCTCATTTTTCTCGGAGAATATTTCCCAAAAATAAATTCTCGAGAATGTTCCATCTCTACATCTCTTTATTTTTTCAGATTAAATTATTGTAAAAACTCCTTTTGGTAAAAAATATGTTCTTTCAAAATATGCAGTCCAAACAAAATTCTCCAACATATAAAATAAATTCTCCAAAATTTTCGATAAATTCTCATTTTTCTGGGAGAATATTTCCCAAAAATAAATTCTCAAGAATGCTCCATCTCTAGCTGTAGCTACTGCTTGAGGCAACGATACTTACATTTACAATTAATGAGTTTTTCATTTTCTGCCCAAAAATGTACGTTAAGATTCACTAAAAAGGTTTAAGATTTAGTGCTGTTTTAAATTAAGATATTCTAGTTGGTCAGTTAATTTTTGACAAGTTAAATAAAAATTATTATTACTAATTATTGTAAACAGTGATCCTAAATTTATAGTAGGACAATACACAACGTGGAGAACAGCACAGACACATAGTATAATTACCTCTACCTTGGTCCAAATGATAAAAAGCTTTATTCTAACAATTTTGTTCTAAATCATCACATAAGGAACTAGATTGGGTACCTAGGTTGGGCATTAAATTAATAAAACAGGAAGTGCAGGGTCAACCATAATAGTGTGCTTGTAACTGGCTTAAGCTAGTAAGAAGGAAGTACGGCCTATAGTAACAGTAGCATAGATAGTAACGTACCCTAATCAGCATTTGACCACTCGCGCTATGAGGGTTCCTGTATGCATAAACTGTCCACACTAGAAAGCCACAAATCATGGCTACTAAAAATACAATTGCGATATAACCAGGTGCGCCCAGTTCACCTTGGTGTGGCACTTGTCCAATATAATCAGCGTCAAAGGATTTTAAAGAATCTTCGACGTCATAATTTACGCTATGGCTATGGTTAACATATATTATTGTTTCCTTAGAAGTACACATTGGTTCAACAGTAACATTCATTGCCTCGCAATAATTATCGATCCAGTATTGACGGTTTCGATCTTGACCCGTCGAGCATTGTTTTAGCTGTGGGCACCATGTACACTAAAATAAAATCTTTCTTAGTCTATAAGTTTTCTTAATCTTAATATTGTCATATATAACTCTTATAAAATTATACGGGGTGTTAGGGGTTTGACTACAAATATTTTAACATGTGAAAGTAGGGACCGTTTGGAACAAAAAAAGTTTTATATGACAGGGGGTTTATCTAATCATTTTTGAGAAAAAAGCAACAACAGTTGAATTTGTTGTAGCTTATTTCGCGCAAACAGTTAAATTTTTAATCATTATTTTATTTATGCAATTCTGAAAAATAATCAGCGACCATTAAGAACAGCAAAAAAATAATTTTTTGGCACTTTACGTACCTTTACAATGTGGCAACAGCGCGCACTGTCACACTGTATAGAACAGCAAGCACTTGAGCGGCTGACTATGTGCCGCGTTGCCACATTGTGAAACATTCCTTAAACTTTAAAACGGCATGTTTTGAAAACTACCGAGTTTTGACCTATGGTTTAGTAAACTTTTTCTGCTTAAAATAATCCATAAATTCGCGTATTAAAATATCTGTAGTCAAGCCCCTAACACCTTCTATAATTTTTTGTCCTAAACATTTGATTTATAATATGATTTATCATAGTCCGAGAGCCGACTGTCAAATTTCCTATGTATCAAACACAGAGTAAGCTTTGTATACTCAATCCCACGTAAGATTTTAATGGCGGCCGTTGACACATGTCATTTCTAGTAACATTCTGTTTACACAACTTGAACTTTGGTCAGGGACGGACTTTATATTTTTTGTCAAAATTTATGACTCTAATAGTGGAACAAAATCTTGCTGAAATTAATTTACTGCCAATTTTTGTGTAGAAATATGAATAAACAATTGTACTAGAACTATTAATAAATTTAAATGAACATGTGGTGATATTTGCCATCAATCTCACGCCGCTCTTGGTAAGATCATTTATTTTTGGTTTTAGTTAAACAAATTCGATACGACAATTAAATTACAAAAACAAAATTTAGCCCTAAAATCGTCAAAAAGAGAATAATTGAAAAATCGTTCAAAGTTTAAACTTATTTTCATTAGATCGATTCGCGGAACGTTCGTGCACTTTATGGTTATGTCGTTTGGAGTGATAAGGGTAGAAAAATATAAAGGAATACTCCCAATTGGCTTTTGGTTCATGCTTCACAGAATTATCTTAGAGGTGATCTTCATCTGACGAACCCATGATACAAATAAAAGAAGATATGATACCGCGCAGGTAGGCGTGGCCATGTACGTCACGCTGTGAGTAATTCCGCCATATTTTATAAACGAGACACGTCTTTGTTAAGATCGCGTTGTGTTTTAAATTTATTTTTTGGTGTTTTTACGTCACTTTTAAGAGTTTAAAAGTGAACATGAGGTGTGTTGTGTATGGTTGTGATGTGGACAATCAATGCAAGGGCTTTATGCCCAACATTAAAGTTTTTAGCTTCCCCAAAGACAAAGAAACGCAAAGTGTTCGGAAGGGTATGTGCAAACGGAAAGATAAGTTTAATGTGAAAAATGCTAGAACATTTTAACGAAAGTGATTATGAAGGTAATTTAAAGCACGAATTGTGTCATGTCATGAATGTCAAATGTGTTACTGTTTTTACAAACTCGCTTCAATAATAAAGTTTACTGTGACAAACAATTGCTAAAAATCTCCACGGTAACGGATCACCAGACTTTAATCGAGAAAATACGACAAACAAAGAGACTGAATAAAAGGCCATTTTCTTAAAAAATAATTTCTTGTTTTACCTAATTTCATAAATTTGCATATTTTTGTCTTATTTAGAATAATTTTTGGCATTTTAAGATTTTTTTAATTTGAAAAATCAAAAATACAAAAATACAATAATTTTTAATAATTGACCATTTAAAGTGTAAAAAAACTATTCTAAAAAACATGTTTCCGTCGCAAACATACAGATGTTACCTATTCATTCCGGTTATATTTTTGACTGTTTTGGACCACACGAATAAAATTTACGTCTCTCAATACATCTTTATTATCAATATATCTTTGTACCCGTCATACTTTAGATCCGGAAAACGAGAAATTTAATGATCGGAAAACGAGAAATTTAATGTTCTAAAATCTGATGTGATAATCTGGAAAACAGTAAGTCACTGCGTCGATATTCCCCCAGTATGACGTAATACTAACAGTTCAGTGATCGATGACTGAGGTGAAGAAATGAAAGTCGCAGTTAAACCCGTAGCTTTATTGATAGTCACCTACTTAAGAAGGACCGCAATAAGTGATACTTACACCAAAACTTTTTATATGTTAACAATGGGTGTAATTTGACATAAAAGCTGTATACTGTATACTTACATCTAAATTTAGTTGACTTAATAGACACGATGGGCAATCGTGTAAGTCAAGACACGTTGGTAAAGCTTTTAAGTATATCGCTGTCCAATTTTTAACTTCTTCCTTATTGAATGTCACTCTGTGATATTCGTATATAGTTTTTCTTCTTACGTCTACAAAAATACATAATATACTATGTGTAGAAAGTCCCGGACCGGCTGAGTGTTTTAAAATCTAGACAAGTTAGCGAAAAATGTTAAGGATAAAAACTCTAGGACTTTCAACAATCTATATTTTAAAATTATTTGGAATGTACAGGGTTGCTCAAGAAGTTGTGAAGGATCAAAGTTATATTTTCTTAAATGGAATAGCCTATTTTTTACTTTAATTTCTGATTATACTTAAAATTACAAGCCAAGTTTACGTAACACTTACTATTCCTAAACCTAATAGTTCCGGGAATATTGCGATGTATAAAATTTCATAAACGTATTATTCCACAAAAAGAACCTGTATAAATGTTATGGCTGACCGTTGCTTTTATGAAGAACATTCCTTTTTGTTATATTTTATTACTTTTTATATTTTGAAATCTTTGAATAATAGGTTTAAATGAAAGGAACCCCAGCAAACACAAACAAAAAAATTCAAAAATAAACGTATGCTTCGAACGTACATTTTTTTAAAAATGTCCTGACAGCTTTTCCAAAAATGCTTTTTTGAAACGGATGTATGCAATATTTTCTTGAAAACACGTATTTCGAAAGTACATTTTTTCAAAAATGTCTTCAAAAAAGGTACATTTTCCAAAAATATATATTTTTTAAAACAGTATTTAGAAAATTAAATTATAAACTCTAGTAGCTTGAAAAATGGTAATGAATGAAAGACAATAAAAGATCCTGAACAAACCTAAACGAACCTTGTTTGGGTTTCATCAGGTTTCCTGAGGTTTGGTAAGTTACTTTCTCGTAAATTACTTTTTTCAAAAGTCGTTGCTTGAAAAAATTAATATCCGAAAAAATTTAATTTCGAAAAAGATGTTCTCTGAAGAAATGTATTTTTGAAAAATGCTTTAAAAAATTTGAAAAATTTCTTTTAGAAAAATTGTACTTTCGTAAGTACTCTTCATAGCCTTCTCGATGAGACAGAGACACCGAGAACGCTATGGTACTCGTATACACAAACACAAACTAGTTTCTGTTGCTGTCTTTGGAAACAAAACTGAGTTAAAGACTTCTGAGTTTAAAACTTTTAATTGTCAAATTAGACCGATCTAGCGTTGGAGAATCTGACCAATAGATTTTTCAAAGTCTTAGAACTGTTATCTGCAACATTTTTCGCTAACGTGTTCATTTTTAAAATAAATCAGCCAGTACTATCAAGCACATGTTACTGATAATACCAAGACAGTCCATTTCTGTTAGTCACCTTTCATTGAACCCACATTTTATGGTTTTATCAAAGTCTACAGTACAAGATATCAAGTCGCGTCACTTCCCCTACTTTTCACCGGGTTGTCAGACAATTATTCTCAACTGGTGTTACGACCGAGTATATATATACGGAACATCATTCAGGTTTTTTTTGTTATAATGGGTAGATCGTTAGTTCAGGACAGCGAGACTGTCATGTGCTGTGTTTATTATGACATTACAATGGCCATCTCAGCCGTTTGTCGTTCTTCGGATATTCAAAGCTCAAAATATCAGAGTACAGACGAGAAGTGACAGGATTTGGTATTTTATTCTGTAGACACTGATCATTCTAAAGTTAGAATACGTACAGAATACCGTACGATCCAAAATATATGCGTCTGATAAACCAACTTTGACAGGATGGTGTTCATCATTGATGTTTTTTATAAGTAAAGGCACATTTTTATAGACGAAAACGATGTCGCCACTTTTAAATAGGGTAACTTGAAAGATAAATTCCCCTTTGCTGTTGTCTTGCAGTGAAACTCGTTCCCATTCTACAGTAAACGCAGTTCCTAAAAACAAAAAATTATCACATTATTTCTATACTTGTTTTTCAAATACATCAACTGGTAAATTTCTGGTGGTGCGTTAATTTTGCTTTTCAGTTTTACAATACATTTAGAACTACGTATGAAAACAGAAATATGGATACGGAATGAGTTCACCCGCATTCAAGCGACAACAAACACGATTATACTACAGTCTAAGCAGAGGCGGCGGGTACATAAGGGCTGCAGAGCTGCAGAACAACCAAAATGTTCAAGCCACTAGACTAATTGTTTCTTACTTTGCAGTAAATAATTATTCCTTAAAATCAAAACAAGTATAAAATTAAAACACCAAATTTTCGGCAGAGAATGCTAGTAGTATAATAGGCCAGTCGTAGTCAACACACGCCGCGGGGCCCAGCACCGATGTACAGTTGACCAAGTAAAGATAATGTAATTTTCTTGCGACGGTACTCGAGTGCCGAGCTGAACTGCTTTTGTTCGTGCATAGCACTTTTAAACCTAATTTAAGGCAGAAATCGGCTCCACCGTCTGCTATTTGTAAAATTTAAAACGGGAAATTCTGCTAGTCATTTAGCTGCATTCGTGACAGTCCTTAATGGTAAATTCGCGCGCAGTTTATATCATCAGGAAAGACAACATTCTGCCAAGAATTGCACTCAATTTCCTGATGAACAATTGAATGCTACTTGCTTAGGTTATCCGGCGATTGATAAAGAACGGCTTAAAACTGAGCTGTCCATTATTTATTCAAGGGAAGACTGCAGAGGATTAAACGGTAGCTTTGCCACTTCTGAAATTCTCAATACAAAATAATTTATACAGTGCAGAGACAAAAAATACATTAGACATTTTAGCAGGCGCGGCCCGTGAGTTTTTTTACAGGTGGGTCAAAATTTTGTGGGCAACTATGTAGTGATATCAACGCAACAAGCAATATACCCTTTTTTAATTAAGGGAGGTTTTTTAATAATGTGCCTAGTTTTGCCAAGAATTTATTTACCTACAAATAAACGCCGCAAAAATCATAAAATAGGTACTGTAGTATATTGAATATTGCTACTCTAGATGTTTATGACTTTTAGTATTACTTTTCTATGTTGTTTTAGTCTAAGATTGTTAGCGGCTTCCCGTTTTGATGTCTGCATCTCCCCAATAGACGTCTCGCCTTATACTAAAAGTATGATACAGGCTGCCAGCAGATGATTACCTATATTTTAAAAAATATTTTATCAAGGAACAAGTGCTAATCGCCAATACACCTTTTAGTGCTGATCTAATGTCTAATGTCTACCCCAACACAGCCTCGAACCCACGACCTCTTGGTACACTAGCTGAGACTCAACCTTTGGAATATGAGAAAAAGCGTGCCGATACTGCTATATTTGATGACTAACACTGGCGTAGCCTGAGCCCATAGTAGTTCTATGTTTAATAATACATTAATACAGTGCAAATACAATGCGCATCTTAGGTACCTAATTAGTTTTTCTTTCTCCAACCCAAATGTTTTAAAAGAGTACATTTCACGGGGCTGTTCGAGTGTATTTCCATAGTCGAAGTGGCGCGATAATATTGGTGGGCCGTCGACAAATTTTGTCTCTTTTTGGATATCTTTCGAAGATGGCTTGGCTTGAGTCTTTCTTGGGGAGTTTTCGCATGGAACTTGCACTTTTTTGAAAGAAAAGTTTGGTTTTAAAAAATAAATTATTAGGTGGATCACTGAAAATAAATTTAGGTGGGGCACTGACCAAATGACCTTATGGACGGGCCGCGCCTGGATTTTCATCTATTACACATCCCAGATATTTATAGTGTTATTGGCAAATTTGCTTCAAAAAAGGATTGTAAGATCGGCCTGATATTTAAAAAGTAAGGCAAAATTCCAATAATAATTTTATAGACCCATATCTTAACCTCATCAATATTTTTTAAAAATAAGTAGGGTTTATTATTGATGAAATGCGTCCCAAAAAAGTACACGCTATTTATTGCGGTAATTTAATTTTATTGCAGAACACCTATAATATTTTCCCACGAGCCGTCACTGATTCACTGTAAACAAAATTCTGTTTTCATTATAATATGATGCACCCATGCATCGTCGAAAGATATTCTAAATAGTCTAGTCACTTCTTTGAAGTCCGCGAAAATGCCGCCATTTTTTTTATTATCATTATGAATTGGTTCAAGAATCGGCCTGTATAAGTAAACACGCTTCACTTTAACGAGCTGAGAGTAGAGAGGAATAACACGTCCATATTTTATTTTTCGTCCATGTTTAGTTTACTTAATATAAGTTGATTTTCGTGTATAATTAATTACAGAGAAATCAAATTGAAAACCAAAAAACATAAAGTTTATGATATTTGAACTCAGGGAACTAAACAAGATTATAAAAAAGTGATATTATGAAAAGTAAGGTAATGCATCATTAGTAGACAGTCTAAGAACACGAGCATCCATTAAGCAAATAAAAAACTTATGAATAAGTATAATTATAATTGTGAATGGCAAACCTGATATTATATTGTGAAAGAAAAAATCAAGGCGTCCCCTTTAATTCTGCTTTTTTAAAGGCTCTTTAAATTAACATTCTAATTTTTATTTTATGTAAAAAGTATGAAAATAGGTACAATAAAGAAAAAATATTGCACTAAATGTGATGCAATAAGCATTTTGCTCAAGTCTTTGTTCTTTTTTCTTTTACGCCACAAAAAATGCTGATTTTTAATAAATTATTCTTCTTAATTACTTTGAATTATGAACGTATGTATAAATAAATCACCTACTTATGGAATCGAGGGTGCGGTGGCGGTTGACAGTTAACGAATGACTTAAATTTCAGTTGTTATTGACAGTTGACAAATAAAGTTTAGTCTGTTGTTTAACTGTCATCCAAATTTAACTTCGTGGGCCGTACGATCGTGGTCTTGTCAAAAGAGACATACTATTTTTTAGTGTTTCTACGGGTTAATACGAGTATATAAAAAAGTACTATCAAATTTTAATATTGTATAATAATATAAAGTAAAGAAATTAAATATAAGGTAATAGCGGTAATAAAAAGTAACACATTTCCAGAAAAGTTAATAACTGTTAAGATATTATTAATACCATAAACATAGGTAGGTGAAGTGAAAGATTATGTCGTCTAACAGATATAATATAATTAATTAATAGAATTAACAAAATATACGTACCTACTGTATTTCTTTAAATTTCCTTTAATAAGTAAAATATTCTCTCTTTCCCAAGAGTTCGTTCTTAGTAATGATACATCTATTAATCTTTACTTTTAACTTTTTTTTACTTACCATTATCAAGAAATTTAACGAAACTGTGATTGGAGATACTGGTATCAAAATTTGCCATTAAGGGGGCAATATACTGCGTAGCTGCCAGCCACGAATGCACGTAATTTCCGGTGTATAAGAATCCTCCAGTGGCTATCGTAACGTTTTTAATGTAATGTCCGTAGAATGGAAATTCAAATGATAGTTTTATAGTCTGAAAACAAAAATAAATATTTTTATTGCAACGCTTATCAATTTTATTATTAGTGAATTAGAAGAACAGTGTTTCTAAGCGACTAATTTCTGGCATATAATACTAAACGTTGCTTGAACGCGGCTTTGGTTGGTATTCTATCTTCAATAAAGAAGGTGCATGAAGATTATATACGACATAAACGAGAATCTTAAGGGGGATGTATGAGGTAACAAGGAGAGACTAGGTCAGGAAGGGGAACAACCAAAATTGTGGAAATATCTAAAAAGATACAATAGTGCCAGTGGTATTGGCATCTGATGAGGAGATACTTATCATGTAACACCCATCACTGATTTCTTTCTCTTTATTTACCTTTACTATATGGCTCAATCGGTAATCTAGGAATACAGCTGGCGGTGACAAGATTCACTTTCGCGGTGTTCGGAAGATTCTTGCGTCAACTGGTGTTAAACCACCACTTTACCTAACAACTTTTCTAGCCTTACAATTTTCTTCCTAATAGTATAATACTTAGTGCCGAGGTTAGGCACTAACTCCCAGTTTCAATGAAATTTGACATATTTACCTATATGGATATTCCAATTATTTTTTTCTAGGTTTCCTTGTTTCCTAACAGAAAAATACAAATTTCTGGATCAACTATATCTTATTTCCACAGATTACGTATGGGAGCCACCCAAACTACACTTTTTCACAATTATTAATTTTCATAATTTTTCCAGTAATCCTAGATAAATTCTTGGGTTTCTATCGCACTTACTTTTTCACTTATTTGTCAAGAAATTACGATGAGCTGAAAAAATTCCGACTATACACCGTACTTGTGAACCAGAATTTTGGGCTTTCCCGTAGACAGAATCTCGGTTCGCGATCGAGCAGCGTAACACCTTACATCGGTGAGTATCTTCCAACTACTTTCTAGCCGGGGTCTTCCCGCTTATATAGAGAAAATTCGCATTAATTTCCTTTTGTTAATAACCACTCCTCGAAATTAATGTGAAAGTATGGCATATTTATAACCCAACTTAATTCTATTTTCCCCTTCGTTTTTCCGCGAATTCTACGAGTGGGCGACTTTGTTTAGCAGGCAAAATGAAGGAAAAGCTGTATACTTATCGAACATTTACGACTTGATTGTCAAGTGGGTAGCTTCTTTATTGCTCCATTCATTTTCTAGAGACATTTATTTTCGTGTGCCTTATACAAGGTACATAAAAGAAACAGTAAATTTAGGTTTTACGATGGCTCTAATAATACTTGTTTACCAGGGATAGGTCATCACGGGGCGGTTCTTCTATTGGGCCAATCAGATAAGACGTAATTTTACTGTTATAATAAGGTAATTAGGGTGTTTCTTTTCGAACGGTGGAGATTTCCCCATTGAGAGTACCAACGCAAAATGTTAGTTTGCTCCTGATTGTTGAAATGTTCGGTCGAAATTCGGAAGCTACCTAAGCGGTAGCCAGTGATTATTTGGTCGGTTACGGAAAAGTTTTCGCGGATCTTGGTGAAATTAAGTGAAATAGTTTCGTTTTACTCAAGTAAAACTTGTTTTTGGAATAAAATATTAATTTTTCTAATTATGTTAGTTAACTTGTATAATTATTTTGTAGATTATTTAAATCATTTTTAATAATCAATTACCTGGCTACATAGCTGTTTTTTATATGAATTATTTTCAATAAAACTTTAATATTTTCTTTTTGTTTCAAGTTCTCCAATTAAACTTATACAAACTATTTATTATATTTTTTTCTTAATAAAATTCTTGCGAACGTACTTTATTTTTAATCATTTTCTTTTGTGTTGCAAAATTATTATTGAGAATGCCTTTTCCATATTTATAAATATAATTCCTTTTTAAATATTTTTAAAAATTTGCTTTTCTTCATCGGTTTACACTGCTTTATACCCTTAAATAAATGCTTATAGGTCGCGTAACTACAATAATGATTAATATGACTTAAAGGAAAAACTTTTGATAAGAGAAGAAACTCAGGATGGAGAGTTGTGGAAACGAGAGAACATCAACTCCACATAAAGTCAAGTAAGATATTTTATCTTTTTTACTTAAAGATATTATTTGTAGTTTACCAAAAGCTACGGGTAAAATATACTTACAGCTGCTCTTCTGTGAGAATTTGACAGTAAATCATTAACTTTAACATTACTCTTCTTTGTCAAATCAACCCAAAACGATCTTCCAATTTCTGGATCAATATAAGTTGTACTATTATAGAATACGTGTGTATCCTAGAAAAAAAAATCCGATTAGATTCTACCAATAGGTACAGTAAACGGATTGTTAATATTTAACTGGAAGTAACACTGAACACTGTTGAAACGTACAGTGTGTAAGAAGCCCCGGACAAGTTAGCAAAGTTTCCTAAGATTTCTATCTCTAGCTGTCCGCCAGGTAGGCCATTGAAAACTACTGTTATACACTCAGCGACAAAAAAGTAGGACAGCTGCAAAAAATGAAAAATAGCTTAATGGCTTAATAGCTTTCTGGGATTTTGTAGAGATAAATATGATACCCTACGGAGTAACGCTTATGATTTCTAACTAACATGTTTTATGTTTTACTTTATCAGATATGAGTAAACAACAATTGATAAATATGTATGCCTTTTTTGTTAATCCTTGATTCTCTTTAAAATTCATGCAAAATTCATTGAACAGTTTTATTGGGCATCTCAAGTATTTAAAACGCTGCGCGCTGTATCAGTGAAATCAAAATTTAATTTTTCTATTACGATGTCTTTGTCGTCCGAAGATTCCGCTAGAACCGTCGCTCTTCATCGATACTGGCTATTCTTGTCGAAAAGTGGCAGATATGCTCGGATTTACAAAATTTACCGTTCAAAGAGCCGCAGCGAGATTTCGTGAGACTGGGAGTTATGGTAGAAGACCAGGATCTGAAACAAATCGTCCTACCTCTGCCCGTGATGTTCAATTTATTAGAGTCTCGGCTTTAAGAGATCGTTATGTGACTGCAATAGAGATCGCCAACTGAACGTTAATGAAATAACGATAAGCAGAAGACTTCATGATGCTAATTTAGGAGCCAGAAAACCGGCAACTGGACCCGAGCTCCTCAGACTATATCGAGTAAATAGACTCTGGTTTTCTCGAGATCACATTAATTGGAATTTTCAAGATTGGCGTCAAGTTCTGTTTTCTGATGAGTCCAGAGTTTGATTAAGGTAGAGTAGTATTAATTTTTTCAAGCAACGGCTTTTTCAAAAAGAAGAGAAAGTGACGTACCAAACGTAAGGAAACCTGATCAAACCCAAAAAATATCATTTGGGATTGTTCAGGATCTTTTTTTCTTTAATATTTTCCAAGCTACCTACTAGAGTTCATGATTTAATTTTCTAAATAGGTACTGTTTTTGAAATCATATATTTTCGAAAAATGTACATATTTTAAAAAAAAGCGTGTTTTCGGGAAAATATTTTCAAAATATTTCATAAATCATGTCATGTCATGTCAGGACATTTTTGAAAATTTTCTAAATATGGATTTCAAAAATATATATTTTCGAAAAATGTACCTGGATTAAAAATTATTTGTCTGGAGACATTTTTGAAAAAGCATTAACATATGTATATCCACGTAACAATTTTGAGACACTTATGCAAATAAAAAAGTCCGAACACCAAATATCTGATGAAATTTCTAAGTGTCTTCGTTTTTTTGTCGGTGAGTGTATGTTATGTTAACAAATATATTTATTTTGACAAATTATTGGGCAGCTCTGTATGTTTAATCGTTTTATATCAATCGCCTTGGGAAAAACATGATAATAAATTAATAAATAAGGCAATTATTGCATTTATTATTATTTATTATTTTCTCACCCATGTACTATATCCGGAAATATAATTTTTAAGATTTTGAAACGCATTATCGGTAAACAAATCCTATCACGTTGCAGTCATTTATAGGCTTCTGTTTCATATAAAAAAATATCATTTTAATTAATATAACAATCAGTTTCCATTTAAAATACAGTTTGATATTTTGCATAAATATAAAATCGCATATGGAAAACCGCATATAAAAAACGGTTTAACATAAATCGCCTTATTAATAAGGGTTTACAGGCATAATCGCCTTGTAAGGTCGTAGATAATTCATAATATGTCATTAATGTTAAATGTCTAGATCTGCTAATTTGTTAAAATGGTGTTTATATCAACAATATAACTTCACTTGTCAAATTTTGACATACGCTAAAAACGATCTATGTCTAAAGGGCGTCTAGTTTTTGTAACCACAAAACAGTGTTGGCGTTTTAACCGACAAATTCTTACAGATGATTTCTTGGCAAAAACCATTGATTTATCAGCAAGAGAAGGCGAAGCTTTCTGTTTTGTTTCATTCATTGCACGTATGTAGGACAAAGAAAGAGGAGAGGTATAATGCTTTCTGAGTCGTCTGTATTCAACCAAGAAAACCTATTAAAAGACATTTCCGAATGGAAAGAGTACAATTTTCCACACACTTGACTCTGATGCACCATTTTCCAAAGTTTATGAATAAGGTCCTTAAGAAAAGAAAAACACTGAACATTTCACTACAACATATCTTCACTGCTAAGCATCCCTGTACACAAAAACGTACTACGCCTCTACAGACGTTTAATCCATTAACGAACAGAAGAAAAGAAAGCAGCGTTGCCACTATCACTCTAAATTTTGCCACTATGCAATGGAAATAAATTACTAAAAATTTATTCGAATAATAACGGTATATTATGTTTTACTAACCATAAGTTATGTATTTTAGTCTGTGATATTTGTGATTGCAAATATTAACCTATAGTAATTTTGTTACGTTACGCCCTTAAATCATCAGATTCATCGATGAACCAGACGACGTGACGCCACGTAAAGCGACGTTGCTACTCTCACTCTAAATTTCGTCACCATGCAATGGAATTAATTTTTTTTTAACTGAGACTTCAAGCCTAAGTACCGTGGGCGTCTGAAGAGAAGGGAAATGTAATCTATTAACATGGGATTTAAAGGACTGGCGATTGGGATAGAAAGGAAAAACATCTGAAGGCAATTTGTTTCATAATCGGAAGACCCTAGGTATGAATGAGCGAGAGACGCGGGATGTTATAGGCCATTAGTCGGCAACTGGCGGACCGCGGTCCGGATCCGGACCGCGGAAGGTAGAAAACTGGACCGCCAAAATATTATTTTTAAGAGTAAAAATAGAAATTAAAAACTAATAATATGAGTTTTTACAAGTCACGTCCCTTTTTTAGAAACACAAATTACCTGCCGTCCATTTGAAGTTTTTCTTTTTTCTCTCTCTCTCTCTCTCTCTCTCTCTCTCTCTCTCTCTCTCTCTCTGGACTTCTATAACCTTTTTTTCAGAAATATACGGACCCCACTAGAAATTAGTTGCCGACCCCTGTTCTACGCTTTTGTAGCTGGACAGTAAAGGGATGCATACGTAACGCGCCTCTTATTATTCTGTTAGGAACAGTGAAGGGGAGACTAATACCGGCTAGTTCTTCAGAGCAAAATCCGTGGAAGTACCGGTAGAAAAGGGATAAATCCCCAACAGCGCGGCGATGAGTCGAATGGCTCTCTTTTGGATAGAATTAAGGATGTTAAGTGTCGAGGGTGACGCTTCCCCCAGATGTGGGAACAGGTTAGGTCTTATTTGGGAAACATAGAGAGCGTGTAAGTTGGAAGGGGAGAAATCTTTTCTGGATCGAAAGAGAAAACCAAGCTTTTTAGCTGCTGATGTGGCTATTGAAGTAATGTGTTTGTGCCAGCCGAGATCATGTTCGAAAGCGATGCCAACAAGATCGAACGTTTCATTGCTTTGAAAGGCTTTGCCATTCATGTGGATGGGGTAAGTGTTGCCAGATTTTTTGCGTGGCAGGGAGTAAGACTGGGTTTTGGAGGCGTTGAACTGAACAAGATTCTTGGCGCCCCAGTCTAAGATTAACTGACGATCTTGGGAAAGGAATAGGTGTATAGATCTGTGGCTATTATCCAGCGCTTGATTCGAGACTTGTCTGGAAAAATGAAAGTTGGAGTGAAGAGTACTCAGCATAACTGTGAATGGGATTGGTAATTGAAGAAAGCAGGTCATTAATGTGAAGAAGAAATAGGGTAGGATTTTACATGCAATTTCCAGTAAATAATTTGTGAATGAATCAAAATTCTAGAATTGGATGTCACTTAAGGAAAACTTAACTAGTAGAAACCGGAAAAAAACACTAACAATTAAACACCCTGTATCTGGAAAACAAAACGTTTCCACACCTGTAATAGTGTGCAGGGCCTAGCCATCCACAAGGACAAGTATGGCGGTGCTGGGCGGCGCCACAAGCCACCAGAAGCGAGGTACAAAACAAACACAAACATGGGCAGGACATTTTTTACTGGAAAATCCCACGAATGGTTAAGTTCTAAAATTAAATGTAAATTATTCTGTTGGTCTTGCTTGCTTTGCCCTCACGCTGTATTTTTACACTTATACATAAAAAAAATATATGGGTTGAACTGAGAACCTCCTCTTGTGAAGTCGGTTTAAAAGGAAGGGGTTTACTTGCATGTAAAATGAGACCGTACGGGTGTTAACAGTAAGAACGCAGATCTATGAATAAAATAATCTGCCTTGTTTAATTTCTTATCCTATCAGAAACTGAAACCTGCCTTACCGTTTTGATCGCTGTAATATTGTTATCTGCCAAATCATGTTTATCTATTTCGTCTCCAACACCAACTTCCTCCGGTGTCAGCCTGCTGGAGGGGTTCTCCAAATTATCCAGGTTGTCAAGTACGGCTGGGCTATTTTCTGGACCAGTAATGTTGTGAATCAAGCCCGGGAAATGTTTCACTGCAATGATGTCCTTTCTTTGTCCCGTACCGTTTACTCCTAGGTTGTGAGTTGGTTTTTGTTGAGGTGAAAAAGTGGGAAAATTGTCAGGTAACTTGGTGGATGCGTCCTTACGTAGTTTCTAAAAAACCATAAAACTTTTCTATATATATATATATATATATATATATATATATATATATATATATATATATATATATATATATATATATATATCACGAATACTCTCGAAGAGAGCGATACGGATAAAAGCGATTCAGATTCAATGTAAAATTTTTAACATTCGTCTGTGTGTCGATATTTGTTTTATACCTCTAGACATCTTACTGTACGTTTATACTATACTCTTTTTATTTTTTATGTAGTGTTATTTTAAAACTTGATGATAGTGGTAAGTTTAGGTAGGTATTTTTTTTTTATTAAAATCCATTTTGTGTAAATATTTTCAGCGGTAATTGTAGACCAATAATATACATTTATTGTGCATATAAATGATATTTAAATAATAGGTCGTTCCGGAGTTCTGATTTTTGTCCCGATTCCCCATTAATTCAATGCACTGTGCGCCCCGAGTTACGCCTTATTCCGTTTTATGTAATAAATTATGAAAACTTACCGAGTATTTAAGAACTTTCTCTGCCGCACTAGCTGGTAGCGGTGTGGTTGAAGCTATCTGTGGACTTTCCACGTCCCTTTTTTGGTGATTGTGTAATTCTAGGTCTTTAAGGAATTCTATGTGAAGAGAGTGTTCAGCTCGATGGCGTGAAGAGTCTGTATCGTAATTATATCGGTCTGAAAAGAAAACAACTAAATAAACATAAACGTTTATGAGTTTATGTGTGTTTCTGAAGATGTTATATTTATTTTTAAGGAAGTAATTTTTTTAACATTTGTGTTGATCAGTGTATCTACAACGTGTCCAGAAGCCATCTCGACAGGTGGGAAACTTTTTTATTTTTGACTTTACGGAAAAAAGATATTTCCATAAAAAGTTCTGCTATTTGAGAAAATAACACTCAAAATTTTGACCCAGCATATACATCATCCTGGATAACCTCCAATGCGTGAAATTAATTTATGATAAACATTTGATCTTTCATTTATAAATTATCACCAATAAGCCTTAATTGATTAATTTGCTAAATGAATAAATAAAAAATCAGGAAGGCGATTGGAACTCGTCTAAAATTCGGTCGTTTTGATTAAAAGTTCGAACCCACAGGAAAACTTAAAAAATATAATGCAACAATTTCTAATCCCAGTTGAAAGATAAAGTATATATGGGTGGGCGAAAGTTATTTTTATATAGGCCAACGAAAACGCAGAAAAAGTGAAGTTGATTGGCTTATTAAAAAGATTTATTATTGGTTAGGTTGCTTAAAGACGTTGGTACAATTTTTCAATTAAAATGATTTTTTTTCTTATTTAATGGACAAACATACTGAGGACTTTGATTAAAAATGACGATGTTTTCTCGATCGAAGAGACTTTGTCTTTGTCTAACATTTGCACTCTATAACCATATTTCTTTATTCTTTTGCCGCACGAACTAAATTAAAAATACTAAAACATTTCTGGCACCAATTAAACAAAAAGCTAGTCATAATAAGCCTAGGGTGGTCCTAGGGCTGACAAGCCCAGGGTGGCATCTTTTACAATTTTTTATACCTTTCCATTCGTCGATAATAATTATTGTTGTCAACCCACCCCGACTTTTTACGAACGGAACTATCACTTAACTTCCTCCTATGCTTGTAATCCCTCTATGCTATTTTTTGATTTCAGGAAAAATCGCAAGGCGCTAAAACTCAACTCTTTATAAGCAGGATCAAGGCCTCCAGTTGCACATAGGTCAAAGAATGGTGTACCCAAAGTGACCCACCCACAATAACGGACAGATAGTTGTACGAGATATGGTTTAATATTGTGCAGAGGTAAGTATCTATGTATATCTGTAGGTAGACAATTTGTCTGTTTTAGAAATTTTTTTGATTATTAAGATGGCAATTAATCCATGCAGTAAATTGTATTGCAAAACTACATCATCAAATCCCGTGTCAATATACATTTCTCTTCTCTTCAGACGCCCACGGAACGTTTGTACTTAAGCTTGAAGTCTACGCGGGCTCTCTCAGATATAAAAAAATAATCTTTCCTTACAACAATTTTTAAGCTGCAGTGTTTGATAATTATAAAAAATAGAAATAAACTATTAAAGCGCTTTCTCATTATGACCCACTTCCGCTTCTACTTCCTCTATATGGTATAGAGCATGCGCTTTTAAGAAAAAATTAATAAAGCCTATTTTTTTAGACTCTAACTACGGTTATACTTATAACATTTTTATATCCGCTTCTGTTTCTGTTTCCATTACAACACTTCAGTAACACCATTATTCGGTTTGTTACCTTGCAAATTCTGCCTTCCTCATGGCTAGGCCTGCATCTGATTATAGGCCCATTGACATTCAGCAAGAAAAGACAGCATTTATTCATAACTAACCTTTGCTCACACATATTAAAATACGTGGATTTATTACTAACGGAACCATTTAAGATGTTTTAACTAAAAAATTAATCGTGAATCACTAATGCATAAGCTTTGATGTATTTAGGGAATTTACTACTTCGAGTTTGGAACTCTAAATTCATATTCTCTGTAGATGATTTAATAGCTTCTGGTTGATGGCTGCAGTCAGTTATAAAAACAGGATTATTGACATATTGTGCGAAGTCCATCAGCGGATCGTTCATTTCGCGACCATAGTAGCTGCTTTGGACATTTTCATAATTGTAGTATGCCGCTGCACAGTTTTTTTTTAAATCTAAATTCCATTTTTCATAGGGAAATACAGTAGAACTCAGATAAAGTCTCATGCCATTTGGCATTAATAAGCTGGGTTACATCCTTTTTTCTGCGACCAGAATGAATATTATTCCGATAATTACATATATGGACTTTGTAAGCCTCGTGCCAGTTCTTAAAGCCCGCACATCTGGAAATATTAACTACTACTCTCTTCTTCCGTTCTATTCTCTCCGAGGATTCCCATGGCTGCTTGCCTGTCCGTCATCCACACCTATCCACACATACTCTCTTCTTCGTTTGCCACACCTTGCGTGGTTGCACTCTTCTTCTTTTTTCCTTCGACCTTGTTCTGGTTCAGATACCGGCCGCGCGAAGATTTGAAACTCCCAAAATTATCAACCAAGTAATTTCTACAACATTGTTTAGGTATATACTACTCACCGCCACTGGTGTGGCATTCAAGCGGGCAGCTTTAGTTATTATTTAAGTAAGTCGCTTCAAAATGTAAATATTATTATCTCGTCCTTGTTGCTAAATCAGTGGATAGGCCTCAAGCAAAATCCTCATCTGACTAGGATAAGGAAGTTAAAGAACTGATTTTAGTAGCTTTTAAAAACCAGTATTACAATTTAATCATATCATTAAGGTGTTAGTTGAATGCGGACTAAACAAGTTTTATTATTTACGTATAAGTTAGAAATTGCTGCATTTAAGTTTTATTTTATTGCATTACAGCGTAAATAAATTATACATTTTACAGTTTATCGCCAATTAAGTATTTGTGAAGTATTCGTAACATTTGTTTACGTCATTTATTTCTCCTACTTGTTTGTACTGCTATTGATTTTTCTTTCATACACAATAATTTCAATGGGACTTTCTACTTTTATTAAGTTAGTTTAAGAAAAGTCTCATTCCTTCTATTTAGTTATTGCTTAGTTATTTGCTAATGACAGTCCGGCCTATAAGAGAGATGCATTTCATAAAGAAATCAAAATTGTATTTTGTAAAGTCTGTTCAAAGATATACCGTTCGACAAATTGACTGCAATAATGTACTGCTCCGTTGCCAAACCTGTATTTTCAGGGAAAAGTATAAAGTTTTATTAATATATAACTACACTTTCTATAGTCAATATCGGCTTAGAGTTAAATGGCAGCCATTGACACATGTCAAAATATTCGCCAGCTTTATGATTTAAATGTTTCCTAATTTAGAAAATGGATGAGAAATGGCCATACATGTTCGCGACGAAGACATATTCCGCATCTAATCCTTGCAACCGGAAAAGCGTCAACCGGTGGAATATGTGCAGCACATCGAATGCCGTGTAGATGGGGAATCTCTTTCTTATGCCTTTGCACAGGCATATCTCTTTCCCGCAGTCTTCGACCCGTCTGTCTATTCCGCGTTGGTTCATTTGATTATATTCAAGGTTAGTTCGCTATTTACGCCATTTTGATTTATGACGTGTGAAATCAAAGTTTATTTTTAGAAATAATTTTTGTGTGTTTTCAGAAAGGATTTTGCCATTATTTTATTAGACATTTTGGTATAGTATAGACCTTGTGTATCTGTAAAGTGTTTCTTTCTATTAAAAAGTAAGTAGGTAAACACATTTTATTTGTTTAACAGTTATCTAAACAAACATTACCCCAAAGTTAATTAATGCTATAGGAATTATATCTTTTGCGGCGTAAATTACGAAGTAGTTTAGCTGACAAGCTTATAGTTATTATATATGGTTTTCTTTTTAAATTACAATATTTTTTAGAGGTTATGTTAATCACGAAGATAATATAATCGTAGACAATCCATACAGAAAATTTGTCTATGAGACAATCTCGCCCGTGTAAAGCACCTCCGGCGCGCTGAAAAATGACGCGTCTTTTCTATTATTTTGACTGTATTCAGCACATTCAGCTTTGTAATATACGCCCCAAATTACACAATTCCAGAAAAAAATCATTATTTGTGGAGTGGTATGTTTACTTTTTATTAACATTTTTAGATATTATTAATGTATTATGAATCACGATTAGGTACTGCATTCTAGTACATCCAGGCCAAGTAGTACGGATTTATTTGGTAACTTAAAATTTTTTTTATGGTATATTTGATATCACCATGATAACTTACTTTTATATTAGTTACTTTCATATATGTATGTATGTTATACAGTGACTGGCAAAAAGATAAAAACAATTGTGTGACTGATTTCTATAGAAAAAATCATTTGTGGTGAATGTTGGCGCATTAAAAAGAGATAAGTAAAAGAAGAGCTTTAGATACAAGTCAAGGGTGTAAATAGCATTTTTTAGAGGTTGAAGTTGTTAAAATGCTACTTGGAGTTTGATGCGATAATATCTCAGTGGCGCCCAATTGCCTTGGAAAAGCAAAGAGAATGAAAAGGGAAAATTAAAAAAATGCCCCTGGCGAAAAGCTGCCGCTCACTTGTCGGGCTTTTGGGTAGTTAAATTTATTAATGTAACCCCAGAACGCTACAATGCTCATTTAAATTCATAGTTATCGTACAATTGTTTTTTCATATTTCTACACATACGTTATCAGTAAATTAATTTCAGAAAGATTCTGTTCCACTATTTAAACAGTCATACATTTTAATAAAAATGTAAAGTCCTGCCCTGATCAAAGTTTAAGTTGGTGAACAGAATGTTACTAGAAATGACATGTATGACACATGTGTCAACGGCCGCCATTAAACTCTATTTCTACTTTTGGCAAGAATTTAGCAATTTAACATATGAACCTTTCAAAAGCTTTCAGAAAACTAGATTCAATAATTTATTTTAACACCTCCTTTTAATCCTTTAGGTAAAAGAAATTTACATTTCTTTTATCTAATTTTTCTTGGAATCCTTATTTAAGGAGGGTACACCCAGCGCCATCAGGTAAAAAGTACACGATTTATGACTGACATTACGGTTAAGAATCAGACGGTATATCTTTGAGCAGACTTTACTTGTCCAGTTAAAACACGCCCTCCAAGAAATCGATGTCTGGCAAAGTTTCTTGCTTAAAACACTCGATAACCCATATTTCAGCATAAACGATTTTTTTCAGACACAGTATTTTTATTTAAAATAATAAGGTTAGGCTGATTTACGAAAAAAATAGCAATTACTTTTACTGTTTACTTCTTGATAGCGGACACTTTCGATACTTTCATAACATTGTTGACCGTCAAAACCAGGTCGATTACCCACCCGTTCACAAGCACAATAAACGTGCTATTTTTTACAGTTACCGAAGGTTATCTTTAGATAAATATATACCATACTTATTTGTTTTGAACCGTATTCTTATTGTCTTGTTCAGTACTCAGCGCTCGAATACTATTTTGGTTTTTTAAACACTTAGAAAAGACATATAGGCACATTCATTACATAAATCAAAATTTCGATTTGTCATTTATTAATACCGCACGCAATTTGAACGGCACACTCGAGTGTGCTGACCGAACGACTCCTTTGTTAGAGAGCGGCTCGTTTAGTTCGCCATTCGGATCTCATTGGTAATGAACTAATGAATGATATGAATACATTACGGAATCGCACGTTTTCGTTTCGTGCGATGCTACAAGTAGGGATGCTGAAATAATATTGATATACCTATTTAGTATCAAATAAATAATATTTTTGGTTTGATATATCGATATTTTTATACCGATATATCGAAATATCGATATTAAAATCTTACTATCGGATACGATATTTTTCGCCAGCTTTAGTAGCTGGATAGTGAAAAGCAAGAGGTCATCGCAACTAGATAAGAAGAGTATTTCCCCAGAACCCAGAACTTGCTTCACAGACAAGTTTATCTGGGTTAAATGAATCTAAATCTATTTGGAATAGACATGAAGAAATTGTACAGGAAGCTAGTACAAGTCAAGAGGTACCCAGACATGGTGTGGTACCAAACGAATTAAAACTTAAAACAATCCGTACTTTAACCAACCAAATATTTCAAGAGGATCTGATCCAATAAAGTTTTGGGTACATTGTAAAAACTTTACAGAAATCGTTTCTGATGTTGCATTAAGATGTTTAATTCCTCCAGCTTCTTCACTATCATCAGAGAGGGTAGCCTCCACAGTCGACCTAGTTGTTCAAGACAACAAAAGCAGATTGAGTGAAGAACCAATTAAAGAAAGAGTATTTTTGATAAGTATATCCAATAAATATTGGTTTTCATAGTTTTTTTTCTCCCTATATTTCCTAATAAGGCCTTAAAGAAACTTAACCTTAATTTTTTTCCAATAAAATATATTTTTCGTAATTATTGTATATATGTGCGTTTATTAGAAATAGCCCATCTTTAGTAAAGTTTATTGTTTTTATTATTCTATAATATGGTAAATAAACAAAATTTTGACTATGTTTTTTTAATTGAAATTAATTGTTTACAAATGTTATGTTTTTTTTTGTTTTTTAGATTTGCCTTTATTGCATATAGCCTCGTCGAAAACTTAATGATAATTTAGTTGAAAATTTGATACAGTTTTAGTGTATCTAAAATGGACAATTTTTTTGGGAACGATATATCGAAATATCGATATTTTTACCGATATATCGAATACCCGATATAATATAATACATTTTTCAAATATCGATATAATAAATATCGATATTTTTTCCGATATCAACATCCCTAGCTACAAGTGCAGGAAGATATGATACCTAACCGTGTCGAATTCGTCTTGGTTCGCGCATGACGTCACGCTGTGAGTTATTTTTGAAATTTATAACGCGCAATATGGAGTTTACGTTAGTTATAGGTGATTTTATATAAATTCTATTGGCAATATGCTTTGTCTCCTGCTTATAATACAAATTTTAAAGTATATGATTTAAAATAATCACATAAATAAAGGGATAAATTAATTTAAAATAATAGATATTGGTAAATCGCCTGCCAATTGCGTTATATGTATTTATTTACGTGAAAAGAAAAGGTAAATAATTCGGAAATAAAGGAATTTATTCAGAATAGTATAGAACTAATGATAATAAATTTAAATGACGACAGTGACAGAGACACTGAACTGGGTCTAGTTTAAGGTTAAGCGTAATAATAGGTTATTCTATTATATCGTTTCGTTTATTTTTATACACATAAGTACTCGTATATTAAAAATAGGTTTTGTTATATCCCGCTTTACCCTGTATTCATATTTGCTAAGTTAGTACCTTTCCTATGTAACCAAATCTTTCTTGTCACGTATTATTTGACCCTCTTTATCTTAATCGATTCAACCTTCTTATCATTCGGACGACTTTGGCGGTATATTATTTTTCGCTACGGTTGATCGCCTAGTTTGCTTAATTAAACGACTTTGTTATTCAAAGAATCTATTTTTCTTCACACTTTTACGTCAACTAAAAGTTGCTATAAAAAGTCAAGTAAGGCATGACAAGAACACACTCTAATAAAATCAGTCTCGCTGTTCAACTATTCTTACACTCTAATAAAATCAGTCTCGCTGTTCAACTATTCTTACACTCTAATAAAATCAGTCTCGCTGTTCAACTATTCTCACACTCTAGTCTTAAACTCTTGTCTCGCTGTTAGACACTCTAATTAAGCTCTTTTATACTCTTCTCTCGCTGTTTTTGCTCTCATTTTGTACTTTAAAACTTTACTCTTTCAATAAAACTCTCTACATCATCATCCAGTGAAGAAAACCTGTTGTTTTACTCCACTCTCCAGAACCTCCCGCTCGGGTTCACGACATTAAATTGGCGCATTCGACGAGGATTTGGTCCTTTGTGTGAAGTTTCCGAGGAAGATCCAGCCTTCTCCGAAGCCCGATCGACAAATCAGAAGCCCTCCACACGAAGCTGAGTTTCACCTCGCCGACCAAAGAACAAGAATCTACCATCTACCATCTACACGAGAGTAAGATCCTTATTTTCTCTTCCTAACCTTTTTCCAATTTTTTGGTCTTTCTTATATCTACATTTTATCTTTTATCAAGAAATCTTTATCTTTATTTCTTTTTCTGACATTTTATTAGGGTGTCCAAACTTCTAATTTCAAATTTTACAAAATCTTAATTCTTTCTGAAATACTTTTTCCTTTTGAAGTTTGTCTCTTGCACTAAGTATACTTTTCTATTTTCTATTTTTTTTAATATAATTTTCATCGAATAAACAAAAATGTCGACGACTAATGTCCCAGTGACGGGTAATGACAATCACGAAAATGATAATATTTCAAATCATAGCTCAGATTCAGAAATCGAAGATGTCAATACTACTAACGGTTTAGATATCGGCGCTATCTTACCTTTAACCTTTTTGTGTTCGCTCATCGCGAAACCTTTCGACGGTAATCGCAACGATTTACCAGAATTTATTTCTAATTGTGAAAATGCTTTTAAATTTGCAAAATCTCACCAAATCGACGCGTTATTGGCTTTCATTATTTCTAAAATCACGGGCAGTGCAAAAGCACAATTGCGAGATAAATCTATTTCCGTCTGGAAAAACCTAAAAGACCTGTTACTTCAACTATACTCTGACCGAAAACATTACACACAACTTATGGAAGAACTCAACACTATTCGACAATTCCACACTGAAAATGTTTTAAATTTCTATAATCGAATTGACAAAATACGGACAAGACTTTTAAACACAGTAAGTTTTCAAAATAAAAAAGAAGTTGAAGGACGATCACAGACAATAGAAGAACTCGCACTACAAAGATTTATTCTCCATTCAAATCAAGATATATCTCGTTTCCTTCGCAGTAAGGAACCAAAAACTTTATCACAGGCATTAAATAGTGCCCTCGAAGAGGAGCGTGCCTTACAAATTCCGAAATTTAATAATAAATCTCAAAATCCTCCAAAATATTGTTCCTATTGCAAAATAAAAGGACATTTAGTTAAAGATTGCTACAAAAAACGTAACGCTAGTCAAAATATTAATCTAAATAAACCTCATACAAGCACTTCAGACAAACAAGAAAATACTTTCACTCCTTCTAATTCTATAGGCAACAAACCTAACTCAACTTATAATAGCAAATTTTGCAACTATTGTAAGAAAAACGGACATGTGATAACAGAATGCTTCAAACGAAAGCGCAATAATGAAAGAAAGTCTAATTCTTCTTATCACCAAACGACAGATGTTCGTAATGTGAACACTGATAATCAAAATTTAAACTGCGAAACCACCCAAGACGACGTCGCTTGGGACTGGAATTAAATAAAACCGACGCCTCTCAAATCAAAAATCATAAAAATTCAGAAACTAATTCTAGTGTCTTTATAAATAGCCAAGCCTCCGGTACGAGCTATACACAGAATGAAAAACTGAATTTTTCACATCACAAAATCTCTATTAAAAATAAAATCGACGCCTTTCAAATCAAAAATCATAAAAATTCCGAAACTAATTCTAGTGCCTTTATAAATAGCCAAGCCTCCGGTACGAGCTATGCGCAGAATGAAAAACTGAATTTTTCTCATCATAAAATCTTTATTAATAATAATGACAAAAATCCATATCTGGATTCATACCATAACGGTCAATTATTCCGATTTTTAATCGATACAGGTGCTTCAGTGTCCTTAATCAAAGTTAATAAACTTTCAAATTATTTGTACAAAATAAATCAGGATTAGTGAGTCCTGGTTCTCTGCGGAAATGGACTCGTTGATGTCTTATAGGTTCACTATAAGAACTGGAACGTGCGTTACTATGACTGAGGGTATTATGACTATTAATGCATACAAGATGTCGGCATGGGCCAAGAGTAAAAAGTCTTTTTAACAATGAAAATAATGGCCAACGACATTTTTGGCAGCAACACCAACAGATAAGAAAGATAAAAATTATTAAAGCTATAGCACCTATTAGAATATTATACCATTTAGAGCCATAATTTCTGAATGGTTCGTTTATTCTTTTCTGGAGTTCTTCGTCAAACTGGCGAAGTTTGTTTTGAGCATGACTAAGATCGTTGAGATTGATATTAGACAGCTTGATGGATTCCATATCTTCACTTTGGAGGTACTCTTGTTGCGTAAGACAACAATCGTCAGTTGTTATATCGATGGTAGGTATAAAATTGGTATAGTTTGCTGTTTGATTAGAACTTGCTATAAGCATGGTAGAAAGTGTGTAACATTTACACTGAGGTTCTAATGTGAGGATGCCAGTGTTGTTGATGGTGACGTCAATAGCACGATGCATAGAGTTGCAGTAGATTGTACCAAGGACTGGATTGGTGACAATGAATAACCATTGGTTTTTGCTTAGGGGATGCCAGACTTCGACTTCCGTTTTTACGACTTTTGTGTTGCAGCTTTTAGGGATGCTGGAAAGTTGTTTTGTCTTCAGGTCTAGTTCACATGTGGGCCTCTCTTTTACCATATGGATGGTTGCATGACTACATATATATTCCTGGGGTGGAATGGGAATACATCCTGTTAGATCCGTGAGCTCACTGTAGTAATTTCTTGCGGTGCTCAGCAGTAGATATGAGTAGGATGGATTAATGTAGGAATATATAGTGGAGTTAAGGAGTTGTGTAGGAAGAGGTATAAGATTGTAAACATTAAAAAGGTCTTTAGTGACTAGAGGTATGCTGATGGCAAAAATTAAAATTTAATTTGAATAGATAACTGAAAGAGAACAAATATCTATGTATTTGTAAGCGTCGTCTAGTTCATCTAGATCGAACGGAAATTCTAAATTAGAATTTATTTTTATTTTTAAGAGTTCTTCTCTTAAATGTCGAGGAGTAATGACAGTCGGATGTAAAATATTTTGTTTCGAAAATAATATAGCGGAGATTATGACATCGAACTCTTCTTTTAGTTCGTTTGTGAGATGCGTGAGTAAATTAAGATGGTCTGTGACCGTCTGTGAGAAAGTTAGAGCATTAATACGCTTAGTCGTTGAATTAGAGAATTTATTAAATTTCTTTATATTATTATTTATAGTTTCTTGATTGTAGACAAGAGCTTGTGCCGTTTTATTATAATCGTTGATAGCATCAGAAAGAATATGTACTTGTTGTTTCATTAACATGTGCATATCATGATTTTGTTGTGCAATAGAATTAATAGCTTGAGTATAGAATTGAGCATCGTCGGCATCAGGGGTACCGAATAACCATTTTATTGCGTAAGATACGCCATTGAATAGACCTCGCTTTGAGCGGGAAATTATATCTACGTTATGGCCAGTTAAATGGCATATAGAGTCAAATTTGTCGTTTAAAACTTTGACAGTATTTGAAATTAGTTCTAACGTTTCGTTACACGTAAATTCTAAATTTTTAGTGCCTATTACATTAACAGTTTTTCTAAAATCTTTACATAAGGGTAGAGAAGTTTGATACGTTCTATCGGTGAGTTTTAGTTTTTCCTCGTATAGACTAATGTTTATGTATGATAATAAAGTAAATTTGTCGTGTGATATTCGTGCTTGACCTAGCTGGTGATAAAAGATTCCGGAACGATCGTTAAATTGTTGTATGTTGTATGGGGATAGATCAGTTTTTGTTTTAACAATCTGGGAATAGATCAGGGTTAGGAGTGTCAAGTGTGTGGCTGTGAACATTGTTATCTGTAAATAATGGTTTCAATAAATTATGATGATAAACAGCTGTCTTGTTATTATTTAAGAGTAGTTTGACTGTCTGATTAGAATAAGCTTTAAGAATTTTAAATGGACCCTTAAATAGAGGTGAGAATTTTTTATTTAAACCTTGTTTAATTACTTTGTTTTGTAAGTAAACGAAATCTCCTTCCTTGTAGGTGTTTTGTTTAGTGTTTCGATCATAATAATTTTTTGATGAATGTTTTGATTTTATTATGTTTTCCCTGGCTATTTCGAAACTTTTGTTTAGTTTTAGTTTAAGGTGAGAATAATAGTCGTCATAAGTGTATTTGAATTCAGGTTGTGCGGTAAGTGAGTTAGGTATGTGAGCTTTATGTCCAAAAATGAGCTCAAAAGGGCTAAAATTTGTTGCTTTATGAAAATGAGTATTGTAAGTAAGCATAGCTAGTGGTACGTAATCATCCCAGTCGTTTTGCTGTGAGTTGATATAGTGTTTAAGATATTCTTTTAAAGTTAAATGAGATCTTTCTAAAGCACCGTTTGTTTGGGGATGATAAGGGCTTGATAAAATGTGTTTTATTTTGAAAAGTTTGTTTAAGTCTTTGATGAGGTTAGATGTAAAGTCGGTTCCTTGATCGGATAAGATAGTTTCTGGAATTCCAAAAAGGCATATGAACTTTAAGAGTTGTTCGGCAATAGTTTTTGATTCATGATTAGGTATAGGTATAGCATATGAAAATTTTGTCAAATCGTCTTGCATTGTTAATATGAAACGATTACCATTTTCTGTAATTGGTAATGGGCCTACTATGTCGATAGCGAGTCGCTGAAATGGGCGTTCACTAGTAGTTGTGATTTCCATAGGGGCTTTAGGATTTTTGTTAGTAACTTTGTTTGTTTGACATGATTTGCATGTTTTTATTAACTTTTTAATATCACTTTTCATATTGGACCATTTGTAATTTTCCTTTATTCTACGATAAGTACGTAGAAAGCCTGAGTGACCTGAGATTGCAGACTCGTGATTTTCTTGAAATATTTTTAAAATTTCATCACGGTTATTGGGTTGAAATTTAGGTTTATTTATTAAAATAATTTTGATGTTATATTTTGAAAATAGGAATTCTAGGAGTTCATTGAACATGTCTTGTTTTAAGTTATTGTTGTTTTCTACAGGGTTTTTCAGATAAATTTGGGTTATTTTATTTTTTAATAAGACTTGTCTGAGATTTTGTAGTGAATAAAATAAATCGTTATAGGTTATTTTATCAAAATGATTTAGTTTTGATAGTAGCAAATAGGATTGTTTACCGTCATTTGTTAAGGGTACTGTGTCGTATAAATTAAGTTCGTCTTGATTTATTTTGTTTAAATCAAATAAGGAAGATAAATTTTCAGAGCAAGGATTGTTTTCGTCTAAGTCCTTAGAATAAATTACTGCATTTGGAAATTTAGTAAAGATGTTTTCTTTTACTATTTCTGTGTTGGGAATGTTTTGATTTTCATAATGGAATTTTATGAAGTCAGCGTATGATTCTTTGTTAGCAGGAAAGCATGTTTTGATAAGATGTATAGTTACGGGGTTTCGCGAAAGTGCGTCGACATTAGAATTTACTCTACCTGGCTTATATTTAATTTCGTAGGAGTATTCTTCCATTTTGAGTCGCCAACGAATGAGTCGACTACTAGGATCTTTACAATTAAAGAGCCATGTTAAAGGGCGGTGATCAGTCAAAATTAGAAATTTTCTACCGTAAAGGTAAGGGCGGAAATGTTTTACTGCCCAGATGATTGCAAGAAGTTCTTTTTCTATGACAGAATAATTACATTCAGCTTTATTCAAGGTACGAGATGCATATGAGATAGGTAAGTCTTTACCAATTTCGCCTTGAGATAAGATAGCACCGATTGCATAGTTAGAAGCATCTGTAGTTAAAATAAAAGGTTTCGTAAAATCGGGATACTGTAAGATTGGGCTAGTTGAGAGAGTATTTTTAAAATATTCAAATGAGACTTGATGTTCACTTGACCATAGGAATGGAACATCCTTTTTAAGTAGAGACGTAAGAGGTTTTGCAATTTTCGAGAAGTCTTGTATGAAACGTCTGTAGTAGCCTATTAATCCAAGAAATTGTTTAATTTGTTTGGTATTTTCAGGTTTCGGATAGTTCTGAATAGCAGAGATTTTTTCTGGATTAGGTGATACACCTTTTTCACTTATGATGTGACCTAAATAAGTGACTTCAGTTTTCATGAATTCACATTTATCTGGTTGTAATAAGAGTTGGTTTGAACGTAGTCTTTGAAATATATTTTCGAGTTTTTGAGAATGCTCTTCTATTGAGCGTTCATTAAACGTTGGAATGTACTAGGGGCATTTTTTAATCCAAAAGGCATTCGAAGATATTCATAATGTCCTGATGGTGTAGAAAAAGCAGTTTTAGGAATGTCATTTTCATTCATTTGAAGTTGATGGAACCCTGAGGCTAAATCTAATGTAGTGAAATATTTGGAATGACCTAATTGGTCTAAGATGTCCTCAATATTTGGCAAGGGAAATGCGTCGAAAACAGTGACGTCATTGAGTTTTCTGTAATCTATTACTACACGCCATTTGCGTACGCCTGAAGCGTCCATTTTCTTTGGAACAATCCAAAGTGGGCTATTATAAGGAGAGACAGATTCACGAATGATACCTTGTTGAAGTAACTTAGCTATTTGCTTGTCTAGTTCTTTTTTGTGAACTTCGGGAAATCTGTATATTTTGGTAGAGATAGGAGTTGAATCTGTGACCTTAATGTCATGTTTTAAGAGGTTAGTACAAGTCAGTTGATCGTTAGGTAGATGAAAAATGTCATTGTATGTATTGCAGATGTCTAAGATGGAATGTTTTTCTTCTACATTTAAATGTTGCAAGCGTAAATTTTCATGCAAGATTTTTAATCTTTCGGAGAGATCAATTTTATTTTCGGAATTTACAAAAATATTTGAAGAGGCTTCCTCGAATGGTTCTAAATTTAATCGAATTCTGGTAATTTTTAAAGTTCGATTATGTGTATTTAAAATAGTAGTTAGGGCTTTGCCTTTACTGACCTTTACTAATGACCTAGCAAGATACACGCCATCTGTAATTTTTATTTCGGGACAAATTCCTTCAGAGAGATTTTTATTTATTACGTCAATTTCAATGACCGTTTCTGACCTTGGACTGATAAGATATTCGGTATTACAAATGTTATTATACTCATTAAAATTGTTTTTAAATATTTTAATTGGATGCGGTAAATTATTAAGCTGTAAATTTAATAATTTTAAATTGATTATAGCGCCTTGTTTTGATAAGAAGTCGTTCCCTATGATACCGTCAAATGGTATATTACTATTTTGGGATACAACATGGAATTTTATTGGAAATGATTGATTTTTAATTTTTAGATTTATGATACAGCTACCGATTGTCTCCATAGGAGCATTTGGACTTAAGCCATTTAAAATAATAGTATCCTTTTGATTTATTTTGTACAAATAATTTGAAAGTTTATTAACTTTGATTAAGGACACTGAAGCACCTGTATCGATTAAAAATCGGAATAATTGACCATTATGGTATGAATCCAGATATGGATTTTTGTCATTATTATTAATAAAGATTTTATGATGAGAAAAATTCAGTTTTTCATTCTGCGCATAGCTCGTACCGGAGGCTTGGCTATTTATAAAGGCACTAGAATTAGTTTCTGAATTTTTATGATTTTTGATTTGAAAGGTGTCGATTTTATTTTTAATAGAGATTTTGTGATGTAAAAAATTCAGTTTTTCATTCTGTGTATAGCTCGTACCGGAGGCTTGGCTATTTATAAAGACACTAGAATTACTTTCTGAATTTTTATGATTTTTGATTTGAGAGGCGTCGGTTTTATTTTTAATAGAGATTTTGTGATGTGAAAAATTCAGTTTTTCATTCTGTGTATAGCTCGTACCGGAGGCTTGGCTATTTATAAAGACACTAGAATTAGTTTCTGAATTTTTATGATTTTTGATTTGAGAGGCGTCGGTTTTATTTAATTCCAGTCCCAAGCGACGTCGTCTTGGGTGGTTTCGCAGTTTAAATTTTGATTATCAGTGTTCACATTACGAACATCTGTCGTTTGGTGATAAGAAGAATTAGACTTTCTTTCATTATTGCGCTTTCGTTTGAAGCATTCTGTTATCACATGTCCGTTTTTCTTACAATAGTTGCAAAATTTGCTATTATAAGTTGAGTTAGGTTTGTTACCTATAGAATTAGAAGTAGTGAAAGTATTTTCTTGTTTGTCTGAAGTGCTTGTATGAGGTTTATTTAGATTAATATTTTGACTAGCGTTACGTTTTTTGTAGCAATCTTTAACTAAATGTCCTTTTATTTTGCAATAGGAACAATATTTTGGAGGATTTTGAGATTTATTATTAAATTTCGGAATTTGTAAGGCACGCTCCTCTTCGAGGGCACTATTTAATGCCTGTGATAAAGTTTTTGGTTCCTTACTGCGAAGGAAACGAGATATATCTTGATTTGAATGGAGAATAAATCTTTGTAGTGCGAGTTCTTCTATTGTCTGCGATCGTCCTTCAACTTCTTTTTTATTTTGAAAACTTACTGTGTTTAAAAGTCTTGTCCGTATTTTGTCAATTCGATTATAGAAATTTAAAACATTTTCAGTGTGGAATTGTCGAATAGTGTTGAGTTCTTCCATAAGTTGTGTGTAATGTTTTCGGTCAGAGTATAGTTGAAGTAACAGGTCTTTTAGGTTTTTCCAGACGGAAATAGATTTATCTCGCAATTGTGCTTTTGCACTGCCCGTGATTTTAGAAATAATGAAAGCCAATAACGCGTCGATTTGGTGAGATTTTGCAAATTTAAAAGCATTTTCACAATTAGAAATAAATTCTGGTAAATCGTTGCGATTACCGTCGAAAGGTTTCGCGATGAGCGAACACAAAAAGGTTAAAGGTAAGATAGCGCCGATATCTAAACCGTTAGTAGTATTGACATCTTCGATTTCTGAATCTGAGCTATGATTTGAAATATTATCATTTTCGTGATTGTCATTACCCGTCACTGGGACATTAGTCGTCGACATTTTTGTTTATTCGATGAAAATTATATAAAAAATAGAAAATAGAAAAGTATCCGTAGTAAAAGAGACAAACTTCAAAAGGAAAAAGTATTTCAGAAAGAATTAAGATTTCGTAAAATTTGAAATTAGAAGTTTGGACACCCTAATAAAATGTCAGAAAAAGAAATAAAGATAAAGATTTCTTGATAAAAGATAAAATATAGATATAAGAAAGACCAAAAAATTTGGAAAAAGGTTAGGAAGAGAAAATAAGGATCTTACTCTCGTGTAGATGGTAGATGGTAGATTCTTGTTCTTTGGTCGGCGAGGTGAAACTCAGCTTCGTGTGGAGGGCTTCTGATTTGTCGATCGGGCACTCCTCGGCATTTAAGAGAAGAACTCTTAAAAATAAAAATAAATTCTAATTTAGAATTTCCGTTCGATCTAGATGAACTAGACGACGCTTACAAATACATAGATATTTGTTCTCTTTCAGTTATCTATTCAAATAAAATTTTAATTTTTGCCATCAGCATACCTCTAGTCACTAAAGACCTTTTTAATGTTTACAATCTTATACCTCTTCCTACACAACTCCTTAACTCCACTATATATTCCTACATTAATCCATCCTACTCATATCTACTGCTGAGCACCGCAAGAAATTACTACAGTGAGCTCACGGATCTAACAGGATGTATTCCCATTCCACCCCAGGAATATATATGTAGTCATGCAACCATCCATATGGTAAAAGAGAGGCCCACATGTGAACTAGACCTGAAGACAAAACAACTTTCCAGCATCCCTAAAAGCTGCAACACAAAAGTCGTAAAAACGGAAGTCGAAGTCTGGCATCCCCTAAGCAAAAACCAATGGTTATTCATTGTCACCAATCCAGTCCTTGGTACAATCTACTGCAACTCTATGCATCGTGCTATTGACGTCACAATCAACAACACTGGCATCCTTACATTAGAACCTCAGTGTAAATGTTACACACTTTCTACCATGCTTATAGCAAGTTCTAATCAAACAGCAAACTATACCAATTTTATACCTACCATCGATATAACAACTGACGATTGTTGTCTTACGCAACAAGAGTACCTCCAAAGTGAAGATATGGAATCCATCAAGCTGTCTAATATCAATCTCAACGATCTTAGTCATGCTCAAAACAAGCTTCGCCAGTTTGACGAAGAACTCCAGAAAAGAATAAACGAACCATTCAGAAATTATGGCTCTAAATGGTATAATATTCTAATAGGTGCTATAGCTTTAATAATTTTTATCTGTCTTATCTGTTGGTGTTGCTGCCAAAAATGTCGTTGGCCATTATTTTCATTGTTAAAAAGACTTTTTACTCTTGGCCCATGCCGACATCTTGTATGCATTAATAGTCATAATACCCTCAGTCATAGTAACGCACGTTCCAGTTCTTATAGTGAACCTATAAGACATCAACGAGTCCATTTCCGCAGAGAACCAGGACTCACTAATCCTGTCTACGCCAGACCTCCAATGCCATCACCCCAAGACGACATGTCCATGCCGCCAATCGAACATAATATCTCTCCAGAAGAAGATAACATCTACGACGAACTCCAATTCGAGGACCTTCCACCCAGACGCGTCACGAGGTCCCTCTCTAAGAAAATATTCAAAATTTAAAATATTGTATTTTTGTATCTATAATGATCTTTCCATTTCAATGAGATATAGAAAGAAACATATCTCATTCTTAATATTTTTTACACATTAAGTCTTGTGTAGTTTTTGTGTTTTTCTATTTTGCAAAATAGCAAATAGAATTTTATTAAATCATTCTTCGTATGTACAGAATATAATATAATGTCTATTTTTGCAATCAAATTTCACTATCATGTACATATAACACATCACATTTCTCTTGTTTAAAGGAGATATATCATTTTTGCATATATTATTTTCTTAAACACATAACTTAAAACTAAAATAAAACACATTATCTCTTTTATTCATGAACATAAAATTTTAATTACTATCTATAAAATTGTTATTAAAACTAATACTCCTCATGTTAGTAATAATAATCTCGGAAATTACTCAACCGATTTTATATGTGCAATTACGAGCAATTGCTATTACCTGAATTAATTGTGGTAGTAGGGCAAAAGCAGCATAAATTAGTGTTTAGAAATCCTAGGAATCTATACAGAGTTCATTATTATTACATACTTTAGATTCTTCATTTCTTAATTTAAAATATAATAATGCCTGTATTTGTTACTCTTTTGTAGCGAGTGCAATAGAGCAAATGTTTTAAAAGGCCTGAAAACCTACACAGGATGTTCTAATTTTGAATACTATAAAGAAGCCTGATCAAGAAATAAAGTAAGAGCAGAGACTATTCAGAATATAGACGAACACTGGCCTATACCAAAAGCGGGGTCTCCCTTGAGACATTTTGGTAGGTTTACTGGTCGACGTCTTTTTTATAACTGGTCAAACTTTATTTTTAGGTTACACTGTCGACCTTTTTTGGGAATATTTCGAAAACTTAACTGTCGAGACGTTTTTTTGGTACGAGGTACGAGGTACTAATAACCAACTCGTGCTCGAATTAGCCAACTTCAGCAGCCACGCCCCCCACCCCCCATTAATACGCCCCTGAATATGCTACATACCAACTACATGAATGGCAGCAGCCATTCTCAAGAATTATGTGGGGGACGAGATAGTTGTCCAGGTTAACTTAGAAATCCCCTGATCCCTATAAAACGTAAATAATGACTAATTTTTTCATACTTTGCAGTAAATAGTTAAATATTTCTTAAAATAAAAATAGGTAAAATTAAAATACCAAATTTTCGGCCGAGAATGCTAGTATAATAATAGGCCAGCGCTAGTCAACACAAGCCGCGCGGCACCGAAGCGCCGACGTGCAGTCCTTACTGGTAAATTCGCTCGAGTTTTATATCATTAGGTAAGATAATAATAATACAAGTATCGTTGTTTTTATTATTGTTAGCTGTCGGTTCTTACTTTTATAGACCGTAGACTTTGAAATAATGAATGTTGTGTATAATTTTGTAAACGTTAGAAGATTTTTTAAATATACTTATGAGGAAAAACTTGAGATAAAAACTAGAGGTAGGCCATTACCAGATATTAATATTGAGACAGCCGGTGTTAGGAGAGGAAAACCTTACACGCGTCACTTTAATAGAGATATTTATTCGAGAAATGATTGGATTTGTGGATGAAACAAAAAAATGCCTTTGTTTTGCTTTCCGTGTGTACTTTCCGAAGACGATAAAACACTGTCGCAGATAGGTGTAAGAGACTTAGACGGAAAAAATAAAGAAACATGGGTGTGTGTCGTATGTACAGAATTTGCAGGAACTATGCGTAAAACGCGTAAAATAAATAAAAACCAAAACAAAATTAAAAATTTAACACTGTGCCTCGGAAAAGAAGCGTTTGCGGACCTATGTTAATAGGAATTTTTCGTACTTTTGGGCCGAAAGAGTACATAGGTACTTCTAAAATTTCGTCGGAGTTGTTCATCAGCCTTTATAGTTCCCATACAATGCTAAGGATCAGCTGTTTACTGCTATGAAAGTGCTTATCTACTTTAGTTTAATAATGGAGTACATTTTGCTTCAAGGTTTGAGCAGTGTATTGTTTAATCCGTGACTTTTCCAATTGTATTCCAATTTACTCCGCATGAGTTGACACAACCAACCATTACCGAAAACCGTTAGCCGGCTTTAAAAATAAGGAATGTAAAAGTTTTATTTTGCCCGATAAATGGTCTCGATGTATGTAGGTGGTTGCTGGTTGCTGTGACAAAATGGCAGTAAGGAAAAGAACCGTTTACTTAACAGATGGTACAAAGTGCAGACTGATATAAATTATGTTGTTTATTTCCTTAAGTTAAAAAATCAAGGTAAAATATGACCCGTTATGCCAGGGATTTTCGACATCCGTGTTTTCTACATTTTAGAATATTGAACGGGGCACAGTAGTTCGGACGTTCCGACTGTATGGAGAGTGTGGTCATAATTATTGCAATTAATATTTTTGGAAAATTATTAACTGAAAATGTATTCTTGTACTTAAACATGGTTGTAAACAAACCATAATAATAAGTGTTTCATAATATACAACTTTTTATTATTATAATTTTTTTTACTATGTGAATCACTATACAAGCCCTTGATTTTGGTCAGATTTGTTCTTCTCTGATTTTACCATTGACTTTTATATATAGACCCCTACACCTGACAGCGTGCGCAAACAAAAGTTAAGTTAGCAGGGTGAAATATTGTGTTTCTACGCACGGCCACTGGTCATATTTCTCGAGCCAGATCGGCGAGGGGCATGCGCACAACTCGCTTGTGGTCATCTGCTGCACGTGTTGCATAACCAGCTGGAAAACAATCACAGTCGGATCGACGCGTCCTGTCCATCACAGATGACAAATTTGCAGTGCACATGCCCATTGCCGATCAGCTTTGTTTACATGCGCAAGGCCAGAAATTTGCCACTTTCGCGATTATTGTTTGCGGATCCAGTAGTACAAATCAATGGATTTTACGGAGTGTAGGAAAGAGACAACAGTTTTATAACTTTGTTTCAAATTTTACTTAGCAATAGTGTACTAAATAGACCATTATATATATATATATATATATATATATATATATATATATATATATATATATATATATATATATATATATATATAAGGGAGAGTAGTCGCGACTGACTAGTTAAGAAAAAATATTCAAAACTGAAGTAGTGGGGATGCAGTCTTTATTGAAGGTGGCCTTAACTAAGGAATAAAACCCTTTTTTGATTTGTCAAGCTTTCGAGAATTTATTTTTCTCTTCTTCAGGACTTCTACAATAAAAAATTAATTTAAGTTAGTAAAATCTAACCTAGTAATCTTCATAATAAAAGAACTCACCAAAGTGGGCGTCGCGTCTATCCTGCTAAAGCGCGGGATTTATCCTATGGATTTTTCCGTTCGGTTTTCCTCATAACACCCCGAGGAATGTAGTGGTGTGATAAAGAATGGAGACAAATCCAGCATTTTCGCATGGAGATTCCTGTTTTTAATTTAACTGCCCACTTTGGTGAGTTCTTTTATTATGAAGATTACTAGGTTAGATTTTACTAACTTAAATTAATTTTTTATTGTAGAAGTCCTGAAGAAGAGAAAAATAAATTCTCGAAAGCTTGACAAATCAAAAAAGGGTTTTATTCCTTAGTTAAGGCCACCTTCAATAAAGACTGCATCCCCACTATTTCAGTTTTGAATATATATATATATATATATATATATATATATATATATATATATATATATATATATATATATTTATGTATCTTTGGAATAATCTGAAAAACTACTGTTTCGTCTTCCTCGGTGTCTAAGTTGTAAACCACATCGACTCATCAGAGGCCTGACAGAAGCATGAGCATTTCTGCTCCCATATATGTAATTCCATAGCTCTTGCCTATAAAAGACAAAGTGAAAGTTTTTAAACGGTAGGGGTTCTTGAGATTACTCTCTGAGAAATGTCATAGGGATCCTTATCGGATCTCCCATGGTAGCTTGGATGTGGGAGTCTCGCGACCTCTCCACACTACCTGCGACGTTCTCATTTATGAACATAGTTAAGTATGTTTGGAATTATCTGAAAAACTACAGCAATTTTTCAGATAATTTTGGTCATACTTACTCACGACATAATCTGGAAAATAACTTTTATGATTTTAACAGAATTTTTATTAAATTCTCCATTAAGTTCACGTTCATCTTCAAGCGATGCAAAGAGCGCTCGAGTTTTTCATTCTGTGGAACTAGTTCTAAAAAGAATTTCCATTGAACGTGTACATGGTTCTGTGCAGTCCTAAAATAAGTTTGAAACAATTCTATTTTTAAAACTCGAACCCTCGTTATCCTGTTTATAAATTATTTATTCTAATAATAAATAATACAATTCTCTGAATTCTATAATAACAGTAATCATAGACAGTCGTCTATAGTAGCTGGTAGAGGTCAAAAACTTGTACCAGGAAACAATAGTATATTAAATTTTATTGCATAAACACCTTTTTGAATATTAATTACAATTACATTAATAATGAATCACAAGTGCATCGCAGCATCTTGATCCAATGAAGTAATCCCCTAAAACGATAGAAGATAAAAAATCAATGAGACAATAGATAAGGTTGAATAAATTAATTAATTTGGAAAACAAGTAAATGGAAACAACAACAGAATAAAACACAAACTTTGATTGACGCCTAACAAAGACTTTGACAACCAAGGCTGTCAAAACCTAACTTTCAACTAGAAAAAATTTAATCTAAAATCGATTTACGCGTTGCGAAATAGGTAAGTTTTTGTTGAGTGTTGGTGAAAAACGTACTTTCGAGTGTTTAGGAAATAGAATGTCATTCGCTGGCCAATAACTACCCACTGAACAAGTGCTGGGACAAAAACTCAGTCGAAAATAATATCAGAAGGGGAATTACATGCGAAAACATTATAGTCGTTTGTAGGCAAGACAACTGATGCAACTAATGTATGTACGCAGAGATACTACAGCAACATTTAATGGATACGAACTAATATTTATGGAATGGGTCATATGTTTATTTTATTTATATCACTACAATACGAACCAATAAATAAAAAAATGATTTCTATATTTCTGATTACAACAGATAGAAACAGTAATTCATGAACAAGTTTTCAGATACAAGCCGAGAAACATCCGAGAAACCATGTCAAAATGACACTTGGACGCCACATGGAGAATGCCGCCTTATGTAAAACAATAGTTGTCGTTTGTTGTTTCGTGGACTAAAAATGATAGTATTGAATTTTTTAAGGCGCAATTTAAAGGCAAAAGGAAAAATTCCAACCTTGATATCTTGACTGAATTATTGTCTTGGTATGTGTTTACTCTGGAAAGATATTAATGGTTTTTATAGCAAATACCTGAGCAATAACTAAGGGCTTCTTTTAGACCTATAAAGGCAAATTATTTTTGTATAATTGTATACGAAATCTATTTTACTTTACCATTTTACCAAATTTATGCCTTTTTAAAGCCAGTCATAAGATAAGAATTATTTATGCTTTTCCTAAGTTTGACCTATAAAGTAACACTTTTCAAAACCGATGACAGTTTTGAAACTTCTTACTTTTTGTAACTAGTTACGAAAAGTAAAATATTTCCTAACTGGTGATGACATATTAATTTCATAGCTAGTTATGGAAAAATGACACACTTGACTTCTCGGGTACAACAGAAGATAACGCGTTTTGAGCTGCCTCTTCAATATCGGACATTTTCAGTATTTAAAAAAAAAATAATTTGTGACGCGACACTTCTTTTAATTTATGTAGGAATTGGTACAAAACAAACATGGCATGTGTATAATGTGTTCAGAGGAATAAAGTTTTTCTTTTTTTATAGAAAGATGCTTAATTGTTATTCGTTTGGTATCAGTGTTATACTTTTGCTCATTGGTAACACTGTAGTTTTCTAATTAAAAAAAATATGTAAGAAAATTATTAATTTTAATTATTGTATCAAAGCACCTATGTAAGTAAGCATCAGACGAATTTTATTTCATCCTGTAGGTACCTAGTAGACAGTTGTCTGGGTTGTCACGATGCCGTTTTGAAGTTTTATTTCTAAAGAAGTTCTTTAATGAGCAAAAGTATAACACTGATACCAAATGAATAACAATTAAGCATCTTTCTATAAAAAAAGAAAAACTTTATTCCTCTGAACACATTATATACATGCCATGTTTGTTTTGTACCAATTCCTACATAAATTACTTTTTTGCATTTTTTAAAACAATCAGTTCTATTCGGTGCTGTTATTGTAACTTAGCAACCGAGTAATTAATTCACCATGGCCATAGATGTGTACATCAAGATATAAAAATAAAATTAATTCCCTGTACAAAATTTGATTCGATGCCACATATGGTGAATGACCTTTTAGCTTATTAATATTTAATTACGCGTGGCTATGGTAGACGAGCACTGCATATTTGACTACAAAAGAGATATTACTCAATCGAAAACTTTAAACAGGAAAGGGAAATTGCGCCGTATACCCTTTAAGGAATAAGAGTAGAAGTCTAAAGAAGTGTGATCATGCACGTAGAAGTACTAAAATTAAATTCCAATAATAAGTAATTTTAGAATTAAAAAAATCGCACCTTATTATAAAGAATCACCCGTGAATATTACTTAGAGTTTCTTATTGTTATTCGTATTATTTGTCTGCCCGTTTTTGTTCGTATCGCGTGCATCTTTCCTAATTTCAACCTAATAAAACAAAGAAAATGACTCCGCTGCTGGCGCCGGCAGCCATCATGGATGCCAGGCGCCGGCAGTCCTAACGGTAGCCTTGCTGGGTGCCGGCACCAGCAGCCGAGCTAGGTGCCGGCAACATTAGAAAAATTAATGTCCATGTAAGTCGCAAACCTTAGATCTACCAGGCAATAGGTACCAACAAAAATAATCTCTGGAAAACATTCTATGTACTTTTTCATTCTGTTTTCTTGGTAAAATAAACCCTTGAAAAGCCCATTTTGATTTACTAAAATCTCAATATCACTACATAGGTATGAATTTCTTAAAATATGGATGCATCTTCTTTTTCTCAGTCTTGCTACGGTTTCCGAGATGAGTGAGGTCCTTTAATGTTATTTTACAACCTGTTTCTCTAATTATGTTATCTAAAATGATTTTTTTATTTGCCCCAGCCTTCAAGGCTTCTTGAGTAGTAAGTTTGATATTTTCTGGCAAATTTGGTCACTTTTTTGCTAGAGAATTTAAAGAAGTTTTGGATGAAGTATGATTGTGATTTCGTTCAAGCTCCAGGATGCATAGAAATTGTTTACACTCACGTTCAAGAAAATGTTAGCCTGGAAGCCTTGCTTATACGTGGAACACTTCCTTGTTGACTTTTCATTCTTTGTCTTGAATGTTCTTGCACCTTTAACACAGGCCAATAGCAGCTAATAGTATTTCAAAGCCGGATTAATATCCACCACAGTATTAGGATTTCGTTGTCTTTGATTGTCAATTGTTCTGCTACCACGCAACCAAAACTTATTGTTTGTGACTTTCTTGTAGTCCACCAAAACACAATTAGAATTTTCATATGAAGAAAATTTATCACCTACTTTCATGTTTTATAGTTTTTACGCGAAATTAAAACAACACAATGTTTACATATCATTTACAAAACGTAACTATTATTATTTTAGGTTAGATCTGGCGGCATTCCGTTTTGGCCCTATCTGGACTACGGCGCCGGCATCCGATAAATTTGGTACTCGGGTACCGGCGCCGGTATCCATGCATCAACATTTTGGGAACCGGCGCCGGCACTTCCTGAAACAAAACGAGTGGCACAGGCGTCTGATTCCATTGCGCCGTTTTTTACGCTCGCTATTGAGTGCATGGTAGCGTCGTTTTTTCTTCATAGCACGTGTCACGTCCACTAGTATAAACCTATGCCTATGAGGTCAATTTAAAATACGGCCGAGTCTGGAGCAAGCTTGGCATAATTCTTTATAGGGGAGTTCTCGCATAGAACTTGGACTTTTTTGAAAGAAAAGATAATTATTTTTTGGTTTTAAAAAATAAATTTTTAGGTGGATCATTGAAAATAATTTATTAGGTGGGCCTTATGGACAAGCCGCTCCTGTTGGTCAGTACCATTGCCTTTGCCTTTCACTCCTTTAAAGTTTAAAGTCAATCAAAACAAGGTGAAAGTTGCAGGCTGCTATTTTTACAATTATTTAGTCAAAATAACAAATATTATAATAATATGTGAATTACATGGTTATTCGCACAGAATATGTAATTTTACAAAATAATTGTAATAATAATATCAACTTTCACCTAGTTTTGGTAAATTTACGTTTGTGAAATAACCCCAATGGTTTTTATTGTGATTTAACTAAAAACGCTTTTCAGTATACCTGAAAAACGCGATACACTGTATATTATTATAAAGATTACTTTTCACTAAACATTTTAAGACTTACGCATACATTAGAATAAAAATGATTTACTTAATGAACTGTGTAAATAAACAAAATTAAAAGGAAAAATGTATGTTTACTGACAGCAGTTTTGCTTTCCTTAATAAATTATGATAATCAGTCTTTTAACCAACTAATCAACGAATACCACAAATAAAAAAGGTTTTTAAAATAATCATGTTTAATTGTTTTATGGGTAACTACTACTATCTTGTTTTCCGTACTAACACATAAGTATATCATTTCCGCTACAAGCAAACGTCGTGCACGATTGGGTAATGGCTTGTTAATGAGCACTGCATTAAACATTATGATTAAGTTATATAACAATTTGTTTTCATACTGTTTACATTAAGGACCCCACCGCCGTGTATACACTTTGTCGTCGCAGTTGGGCCTACTTACAATAATTAGTAAGGTTTTCTTGTTTGGGTTTGATAAAATTTAAATATTATATATAATTTATTAGATACTTTAAAAGTTGTTCAAAATGACCACCATGAACTTCTTGGCAATAATAAAGTCGATTTTGAAACTGATTTCTCACATTTTCGAGAATGACAGATGTTACTTCTGGGCAGAGTTCCAAAATCGACTTTATTACTGCCAAGAAAGAAGTTCATGGTGCTCATTTTGGACATTTCAAAGTAATAAGTGAAATTAAGGTACTTAAATTTTTAATTTCTTTCACGATTTTTAATTTTTATAGGGTTGCCATTTAAAAACGAATTAAGATACGGACCTCGGGTTTGCGGTAAAATGTTTCTTTTTTAAATACATTTAAAATGAGGTACCACACGGCATAGGGTTGCATTTCAATTTTTTGACCTCAACTCCCTAGCGTCACCCCTCGAGGGGGTTAAAAAAGTTAAGTTATATGAAAAAGTAGATTTATTAACCAATAAGATACGTACACCTAAAATTTGGTGTCTCCATCTTTAATAATAGCAAAGATATTTGCTCATACTAAGACTTTTCGTACACTCTGTATTAAAATTGACGAAAATTCTTAACACCAAAAATATTTCACTCTCTGTCTCTCTCCTTTAACAACACACTTTATAAATAAGCAATAAATAATTTTTAAACAATATATATTTTACAGCCAGCCATTTTTTTATGAAGAAGACTGATTTTAACCAGTTTTATGGTTGTTCTACATTTTGACATATATACGTATTACTACTATATATACTATATACTACTATAATATAGCGAACCACGAAAAAATGTTGAAGCAAAGACGTAGCCTTTGGAAACAATTGCCAACCAGTCACGTGATGTCCTGAACATCCCTCATAAATCACCACGTGATTTGCCCAGCCAGTGAACTCAATACTACGTACCGTCCGCTAATCAAAACACCAAATAAGACAACATGGCCGCTCGCGTCTGTCATATTCAAAAGTCCAAATTTGAATCTGACAAGCTTTCGATTTCGCCGTGCGTTATTTTGTGAATATTTATTTTAATTTATAATAAAATATCAAAAAAAAACAGTAAGTATAAATTATTATATACTTTCAAGTACAATATCGAAACAGAGTTAATAATATTTTAGATAGAAAATGAGATCTTGTTTCGCATGTCGACGGTCAGTTGAGAAAGACAAAGTGATGTTGCATTATGTAGGTAATTAATTATTTAAGAAGATTTTGATTCTAATTATAATGTATTATATAAAAATTAAAGATTACAATAAACTTAAGTATTTTGAGTTTTAATTCGAGCTTAAATAATGTGTTTTTTTTTAGATTTCCAAACGATGCCTCGCTTTATTTTCTCACCCGTTTTGCCCCAAAATCTCAAATTAAAAATGATGTATTCACTCCTCAGTTTACATTCTTGTGAAGAATATCCGCCGCCAAAAACTACAAGTAATTTATTCACTTCTTGCTGCTTAAAACTGGCATTATCGGTACATTAGCTACGTCATTATCGTAAATAGGATAATAATTAACTTTTAATCCACTTTTCACAAATAAAAACACATTAATCTTTACTTTAGAAAGGTAAAAAGACGAAAAGGAAACCGACAAGCTCACATTTGAAACTGCTGTCAGAACTGACAGTGACAGTTCCGTCAGAAGTGCTGAACATCACGTGGTACAAAACAAAAGAAAAGGAGATTTTATCTTTGCTTCAAATTTTAACAACGAGTAGATTGGGTTATGCATTTTGACTGCTTTTCCAATCCTACTGTCGCTTCCGACTAGTTAATTTAAACGGAATATTCTGACATGCCTCTTTGGGCCCCATTAGCTTGTGGGCCCTACGCTTAAGCGTTTTATCGCTATCGGGTGCTCCGTTGAGACAAACAAACATATTTTCATATTTATAATATAGGATTTCCAAAAACAGGAAGTTTAAAAAAGGTTTAAATAACAATTGTCCCAGAAGCGGCGCTGCATCTTTGTTATGACTTTTCACCTTTGTTTGCCTTCCATCTTGATTAATGAAAACACGCACCGATGGGAATTGACACTTAATAGGTGTTCACTGAAAGCCCTGAATGCATAATTAATAATAACAACTCAGATCATCTTGCAATTCATGTCTATAATTTAAAATCTAGGTCAGTTGTTTAAGCGGTAAATCTAAATAGGACAATAACCACGGTTTAATAGACGCATAAAAAATAAAAACACATTATGTTAAACTGTTTTAAAGCAATGTAATGGTAATGATAATTTACACCATATATGTCATTCCGTACTCGTATTTCCTTCACTGAATTCCACCCAGTGGAAAAGATATAGCAAGTCTACGACTAATTAAAAAATGCATCCACGTGAGCTTCTTTCTACTTCCTAAATTCGCGATTTCAAACAATTATAGGTGGCAGCATACCCGAGCAAACCTAAGCAAAATTCTAGGGATATATAAAGGGATTTGACCCAAAAATGAAAGTTTTTTAGAAAAAAATCCTAAGAGCACATTTTGAAACCGCACTTCGCTACGATAATCCGTTACCGATATACGGCAATTATAAGCTGCGAAGGCCTAAGATGTGACGTCACACCGGCTTCTTACTAGCCAATGCAGTTTTCTGTTGTAAGCATTTGCATTGCCAAGTTCGTATGAATCGCAGGATGCGGCGTGTGAGATAATCGCGTACGATATTTTATAGTTCTCTTTATTGGTATTTTTAAGTAGCACGATTTGTGAAAATGGCTTTTGGTTTCGAACCTAAGTATAGTAAAGAAGAGCTTAAAAAGCTTAAAGAAAAGGAGGAAAAATAATCTAATGTAGAAAGCAGCAAAAGTAGCCGTACTTAGTGAGATTCTGTTTTTTTCAAAACAATCGCCCGCGGTTTAATGACAAGCGATTTCCAAATTATCGTCTTGTCCATAGCCATAAAAATAATGGGTTTTAACATGGATTTATTAAGAAAGGATTCGATGTCCGTATACTGTGAGCGTGTCGAACGTGAAGCCTTATATTTGTTGTTTGTTATGAAAACATTTCCCCTAGAGGTAGGGTTTACGAACTTTAAGGAAATACGTAATTGAATCAAGAATGGTAGTAGAAAGAGATAAAATAGCATTGGAGTGTTGGAGCTCAGAAGTGTTCCTGTCTCTGCTGGTTGCTTAGGAAAACCGTCTGAACACTCGGTTACACGTACGTCTTTGTCTAATGAACTAAGAAAGAAAAAGTGCGATTTATAGATTTATAAATGACTCGGTGCGACTTTAAATAAACCTTTAGAAATAATATAACCTATAAATAATAAAACCTTTTTAACTTAAATTTATTATTGTTAGCAGAAAAATAAAATATTTTAGGCCATTTATTACTTTTAGTAAATCTTGTTATGCTTCTAACGTATTTTTTGTACAAAAATACAAGGTAAAATAAGATGTGGCCAATGTTTACAAATTGTGTTTACAGTGTCGCTTAGAATGGTTTGTTTTGGCTTCAAAGAGTGTTAAATCATCCCCTATCCATTCTTAATAAATCCATGGGTTTTAAGTCGAATCCAGCTCATTAATTCCGTTCGTTGTGGCAAATTCCCTGAAACATACAAGTAAAAGAAAACGAAGCACGTTTTTCTTTATTGTAAAAATTGAAATCGCGTGTTACAATTTATTACTATTTCTTGACGGAAATATACGCAGCCGGCTGCCGGAATACCAAACTCAATTCGATCATCGAGTTCTATCACCCTATTTTGTTAACCCCATGTATTAAAAAAGAGATGGCAACTCGATGATCGAGCCGAGTTTTATACTCTGGCCCCAGGATCTGGGTCAGGAGCGGGGGGAGTAAAATTTATCGCGGGTGGGAGAGGTCAAAATTTGTCTAGATCAAACAATAGTTTGACTTTTGTTTAGTATCAATATAAATATTAAATATTTCAGTCAAAAACTTGTCAATTAGGATTTCGCTTTTGACATAATATCATTTAGTTGGTGATCTTAGCTTAATTTGAATTTATAAGGTTAGGGGCTCCTCTAGTGAATCTGGAGATTTTGAAGTGAATAATACATTCATTAATGCTACCTAGTAAAAGAGCAAAAATGTGTGAATACTTTTACAGATTTAATTTGTTTAAGTACCTTGAAAATTATTGCAACATCATTACATTATTATTGTAAATGTAAAGAATCATCAAATCAAACACACACACAATGGAAATGTAGATCGCAAAACGAAAGTGAACAATGATTATTTGCACAGCATTGGCATAATATTTTAATAGTATTATAGTTTTAAAAAAAATACAGACAACGTTGTCAAATGTAAGGCGTATTTAATAAAAAATTGCTGCAACTAAAATTGTCAACAGTAAAAAATCTGGCAACTGTGAAGCCTGTTTTAATATTCCAATTTGCCTCGCCTCTATTTAAATTGGCAGGAGCCATAAGTGAAGAAAAAGTACTAGAATATATATAGTAGTACTCCAATTGGACCATGTTTATCAGACAGGAACTAAGCGCCTTATAGTATCGAGAAAAATTGCTTTACAGTTGGTGGGATCTTAATTACCTTAAATTGCAGTACATGGTGAGCCTCTCTTTAAAGACCGAGCGGTAACTGCAATTTAGTGAGAGCGCGCACTGCAGATTTTTAGTCGCACGACAGATGCGATTTATATTCGGCCAAAAAATATTTAAAGACTTATAAGCGAAAGTATTTGAGTGAACCTGCTTGGGACAAATGTAAAAAGCATTAAATGCCCTACTAAAAATCTGCAGTGCGCGCTCTCACTTAGTTTACGTCATCTAGTACAAGAAAAGAAACTATTTCTTCGGAAAAAAATGATAAATAAAGATCGTCGGTATGCCCAATCCCTTCCTGTCCAACCTTACAATAAGTGATCATTTTTGCGTGAAATTATTAGAATTATGAAAACGTACTATAGCTGGCAATATTGCTTCTTTTATCTCATTGATTTATATTTCATCTTTGTGAGGAGCTGGTAGAGGAGCTTTTCCTCGACCGAAGAGGTACCACCCCACGCACCTACTTAAAGAGCTGGTGAAATCTTAGCGTGAGTCGTTTTTTTCTTTTTCTTTCCTCTTCCAACTGTCATTCTTTCTCTTCACTCTTCTTTATCTGTCACTTCTAATCCTAGTCTCGTCTAACTATCCACCTCTTTAAAAAAAACAAATTTGAAAGTGATGATAGCGCTTCCAGATTCGGGTCTCCGGGCAAGGGGTGCTCAGGGGCCCACCATCCAAGAATTCCAAAAGTATAATACCTTTTGCCAACATCTGCGGGCTTAATTCCAATTTGGACTCTGTCCACTACTACCCCCAATCGTGCAAACCCTAAATTCTTCTTCTTACCGAAACCCAAATCAGTCCCAAATCCTCAACCAATCATCTCCTGCTTCCAGGCTCTGAACTTCTGTCATCTTTTCGTCTTCATGGTGGGGTATGCGCCTACGTTCGCAGCAGTCTTTCTTGCACCAGAGTACCGAACCTGGAATCAGACAAACCCGATATTCTCTGGCTAAAACTTACCCTTAAATCTTCTACTAAATTTATCTGTTGCATCTACCGCTCCCCATCAGGCAACTCCTACAATGAGTTATTTGTAAATTGACCATCTTATCTCCGAATTTCCCTCCGCTAAAGTTGTCCTAGGCGACATCAACGTCTATAGCAAGGAATAGCTAGGATTCACAAAAACCGACCCAGAAGACACAGCGGCCAATCTCGCTTACCAATTTAATCAGAGAGCCAACATACTTCCCCCGCGTTCCTACCCTTAATCCAAATCCACTAGATATTTTTCTTACCACCCATCCTGAGTCTTACTTAACATCTGTATGGGCTCCCCTTGATCGTTCAGATCATGGCCTCATTACCATCTCTTGTCCCATACATCCAGAGTTCATTGAAATCATGCCAGAACGCACGATTTAGCACTACAATTCTGCCGACTGGGATGGTCTCCGCAACTTCTCTGCTTTCCCTTGGAACCCTGTCTGGTTTTCCACTCCCGATCACTCCGAAATTTGCTCTCATATCACAGATATCATTCAAGCAGGTATTGAAAGTTTCATTCCATATACCCGCAAGAAACCTAAACTCCACCATCAAAAGCCATGGTTCTCCAAGGCCTGTGATTAAGCCAGGCTCAAAAAAGTCCAAGCTCACAAAAGGTATCTTCAAAATCCTACACCCGAAAATCGTCAAATGTTCACCGAGGCAAGAAATCAATACAACCAAACTATCTTAGAGTCCCAAAATGCTTTTAACAACCGCATAAACTTGCCAAAAACACTACTCCAAACTTCTATAGAAGCACTTTTCCACCCCTGACCTCTGACAACGAAATTGTCTTCACCTCTAAAGGGAAAGCTGAACTATTTGCCGAACAGTTCGCTGCCAATTCTATCCTAATCGCTTCCACCAATTTCGTTCTTCCAACCGCAACGTCTGTATCACACAAAATTCCCGACATAATACTTAAGGTCAAACAAGTTCAAAAAATTCTACTTTCCCTTGACACCAAAAAGTCCTCCGGTCTGGATGGCATACCAGCAATTGTTCTAAAAAAAATGCGCTACAGAACTTGCACCCATCTTACCTGGCTTTTGCCAGATCTCTTATGACAAGGGTATCTTCCCAGATAGCTGGAAGACTGCTTGTGTGCAGCCTGTTCCAACTCCCTTCCATCCAATTATAGACATATCTCTCTTGTCTCTGTTTTCAGCAAAGTTATGGAGAAAACGATCACTTTTCAGATTCTAAAATATCTAGATCTCCTTAGCGTTGTCACACATAACTGGAACAAGTCTCTCGAATTTCATGGCGAATGTCAGATTGTTGTTCTTGATATTTCCAATGCCTTTGACCAAGTATGGCATGCCTCACTCCTCAACAAACTACATTCTTAAGGGCTTCCTACCAAACTATGTACCTGAATCGGTAGCTTCCTTTTTAATCGGTGCATATCCGTCGTGATTAGCGGTCTCTCATCTAACTTCCATCCTATCAAAGCTGGCGTCCCCCAAGGTTCAGTCCTGGCACCAACCCTATTTTTTCTTCACATTAATGACTTGCTCTCTTCAGCTACCAATCCCATCCACAGTCATGCTGACTGTACTCTTCACTCCAATATTCATTTTTCCAGACAAGTCTCGAATCAAGAGCTGGATAATAGACGCAGATCTACGCACCTGTCCCTTTTTCAAGATCTTCAATTAATCTTAGACTGGGGTGCCAAGAACCTTGTTCAATTCAACGCCTCCAAAAACCAGTCTTGCTCTCTGTCACTCAAAAAATCTGGCAACGCTTACCCCATCCACATCAATGGCCAAGCCCTACAGAACAATGAAACGTTCGATTTTGTTGGCATCGCTTTCGAACACGATCTTAGCTGACACAAACATTACTTCAAGCCATATCGGCAGCAAAAAAACTTGGGTTTCTCTTTCGAGCCAGAAAATACTTCTCCCCTTCCAACTTATAAACTCTCTATGTTTCCCCAATAAGACCCACCCTAGAGTATTGCTCCCACATCTGGGGAACGGAATCACCTTCGACACTTAACATCCTTGATTCTATCCAAAAGAGAGTCATTCGACTCAATGACCCAGTCCTCACAAGAGAACTCCCTTCTCGCAGGTAATCGTCATGGTTGCAACATTTCTTTTTTTGTTGGTTTTCTTCTTTGTACTTGAAATGGCAATTTTTAAAGTAGTACTCTTCTGTGTGCTACACCGATAGGCCAAAAAGGAAGAGAAAGCTGGACTGTGGATATACGGGCCAACATTCAGACTCTCAAAGTCCTTCGGCAGCAGGGCAGCAGTCCCACCATTTTTCGAGCAGACGTAAGTATACGCAATAGATTTGTGTGCCCAGGAGTGCACTAAGGAGGAGCCTCGAAGAGAGCCCCATCTATATAATGTCGACCATTATCGGACAGTCAGGCAGCATTGAAAATACTAAAATCAGTGTCAATCACATCTATGCTAATATGGGACTGCAAACAATCCGTGAAACAACTAGCGAGCAACAACAAGATTACATTGATGTAAGTGCCAGGGCACGAGAGCGTAGAGGGCAATGAATCAGCTGACATATTTGCAAAAGAAGGTGCCATAGCTGCGTTCTGCGGACCTGAACCTTTGCTAGGAGTGGCAAAAAGCCATATTTTAGAGGATATCCACAAATGGCAAAAGGACCAGGAAAACCCTACTGGAGAAACACTCCAGCCCAAAGGAAAGCAAAGAGGTTCAACATTTCGCCTCAAAAAGCCAAGGAGGTTCTCGACTTAAATATAAATTACTTATAACAAGTCTTCTTACTGGACACTGCCCGTTGAGGTACAATCTCAAGAAAATGGGTAAAGGAGAGGTTGAAAGGTGCCGGTACAAAAACAATAGAACACCTACTGTGCAACTGTATAGTGCAACTATGAAAAAGGCTGAAATAACTGGGAGGGGTCCTTGTAGCGCCCCAAGAGGTGGGAAATATGGCTCTCAGGGATATAATAAACTTCGCGAAAAGTTTAGGAGATCTGGGCAACCTTTAGAATAACATGCACACGAAAAATCTGCATGGGTCGAAGTTGTGGGAAGCCTCGGGCTTCCCCCTACATCTATTGGGTAAAAACTGACTTTTTTAAATCAAATTTTCTAAACACCATGTTAAGCAGGATATTCTCTCCAAATCTTTTAATATCGCACGTATATGCCTACATATTTACAAATGTAACAGTTATGTTGATAGTAAGTACTAATTTGTTTGTCTTTTGTTATCTTAATTTGTTTGTCTTTTGCAAACTACTCGTAAAATGTCTTTATGTTTTTTACGCAATCCATCAGTCTCGTTAATATTTATTTGTCGTAGATTATTATCGTTAAAGTGTTTGGGAAATGTTGTACCTTATAGCAATGTTTACAGAATATATATATTCTTTAAACTGTGCTTATAGTCATTGTCTTATTATATTGATGTACTAATAGCTCTTTTATTGCTTCCTCGGTATATAACCAGACAAAGGAGTCACACCATAAATGGACGAATAGGAAGCTTAGCACTAAAATTTAACTGACGAGACCAACTGAGTAGTACCAACATTGTACGAAATGTTGGTCGTAACTTGTAAAAATTTGTGAACGACGTCGAAGTCCCTTATTTTATTCGCGGAAAAATTATTACTGCTTTAAAGCTAAAAACATAGGCGTAGTTAAGGGGGGCTTGGAGGTGCTTAGCACCCCCAAAACTCTAATTAACACTCCCAAAATTTACAACCCTCCACCCTATTAGGCGTAGTTAAGGGGGGGGGGGGGGGGGGTCTTGGGGTGCTTAGCACAGCAAACAAAATTTTTCGCCATATACTGAATAGGGTCTAGGGCTTAAGCACCCCTGAACTTGACTGCCTAACTACGCCTATGGCTAAAAATAAACTTTCATCATCTCTAATAAAATAGATATTTGGCCTCCAAGTTGTGTTAATTTGTTCTAAATAGATGATACTTATCATTTGCAGTGGCAGCTTTAAAATGTTTACGATTGCATTTTTCTAATATTTTTTCTAATTTGAGATATTTTCTATGATGTTAATTATTGTGACCTTTATTATATAGTACCTTTATTTTAGTAGACCTTTATTATGGTACCTACAGACAATAGTAGGTGCCCTTTCGAGATCGTCCAGTTGTACAAGAAATTTAATCAAGAATAAATACTAATTGGACACTTGTACTGTGATAGCAGTCATGTTAATGTCATTATTACCAAAGGTGGCTCTAAACGTCTATTAAATTTATTATTTGATTAAAATTTTAGAGAAACAGGCTGTAGAAAACTTAGATAGCTTAACAGGCTTTTGAGCTTTATCAGCATTTAATTAGACTGGTAACGGACGGGCTGAATAATAACTAGTCTGTTATATACAGTTACATTTACATTGTCCAAATTCTTATGTAGAATAGATATTAGGTAATTATGATGATTTTTACGATATATTTTTTTTTAATAAAGTAGGTAAGTTACAAGGTACAAAGATATATATTTTTTATTAAATAGGGCTCGATTGTACTACAAAGAAATTGGTTTCTCAAGTTAAGTTTTAAAAGGCCAACGCCCCAACAAACGTGATTTTGAAAGAGTTTTGAAAAGAAGGTTTTAACGCACTACAATAGCGTAGTGCTGTAGACATCTATCGTGCGGATTTGTGCGTAGCGTCGCGTCGGTATTCTTTGGAAACTTGACGTCCAGCGATTACTATTAATGGTCCAAGTCGTTTCTAAAATTCAACATTTTCGACTGGATGTCGCTGCCTGAAATTCCAGAATGGGAAAAGTTGGAAGAAACAATTATATATCTTAAGTCGCAAACTCTTTAGAAGAGTGGAAAAACAGTTCGATTGAAGGAAGATGGTTTAGTTTCTTAAAAAGCACAGAACTTTTAGATCGGAAATCGGAGTTACTTAAAATGCGTTAATATCTGTTCGCAATCCCTGCGCACAATCCAAATTGCGAAAGAAGATTTTCCTTAATGTTCATCCAGTGGTCAGAAGCCATGATGCCATTCTGCAACGGCAGTATAACTTTAAATTATCATGTGCAAAATTTTAAAAGTATGTACATCAAAGATCAGAAAGATGTTCTAAAGAACATCCCCTCATCGGAGAAATATAAAACTGCAAATTCTAAATTGATTTATAGTTTTAAGGAATATCAGTTATAATAAAGATTTTCGTTCCTAATATAGTTGTTTTTGTGTTTTGGTATTTAGAGCTAGGTAAATTTTACAAAAAAGATTAACCAAATGAATGACTAAAGTTATCAAAATTTTACTGCGGTCGACTAGGTATAAGGACTAAATTCAAAACCGGACGGAGTTTTGTGAATTAGATGAATGTTTTGAAAAACCACAGTACCACTATTAAAAATATGATTATGATTAAAATAATGTTAAAGCGAAAAAATAACCATACGAAAAAAATTAATCACAAGATAAGCGGAACATTTATTAAAACTTATAAATAAATATGTGGTTCTTTTTTTGTTTATTAATGTTGAAAATGTTGCAACAAAAAACTATAGCAAATAAAAAAATATTTTATTTAAAATATTTGGGAACTACGGGCAACTTTTTAAACTGTTAACACTTTTATAATATTTATAGTCCACTATGTTTACAGATTTATACGGTATAGAAATTTTTCAACACAACAATTTTAACGTTATGCAAAATTTATAAACCAGTTTGCTTGGTATACCTACCTACATAGATACTGTACATTCTGCATTTCTTTTAATAATAAATTCTTGATTAGTAACTGGACAGATTTGAAATAAAAAATTGATGTTTACATGCTATTGTCATTGATATACCTACATATATTACATACATACACGTGGTGAGCAACAACAAGTTTGAATAAAACAAATTTAATATATTAAGATCTGTTATTTGAATACTTTCACCTTTTGATTTTAATGGTCCATAGAGACAAAACAATCAAAGGAGATACAATTTTTTCAATAATAAAAGCATTTTGCTAGCAAGTAATGAAATAAAAACCATTCAACTACTTACCATTACTAGAGGCACATATAACAATTCCATGAAGGACAAGAAAGCACACACACAAACAAAAAGTACCGCACAAAGAGTACCGATCTCTCGCCATGTTTATCTCCACACCACGCCACAACTGCCTTAAGAACTGCTAAGAAACCAATAACCTAGTCGTTCTTACCGGAGTGCGTGACGTCATTAGAGTACTCGACGACCGTGCGGACGGCCAAGCTTTAGCGAAATCACCAATAGTAGTAGGTACTTGCGGTAATTTTGCCCGCTGTAAAATGGTAATGGTAAGGAAAAGGTCGATTTTAGACGAAGTGCGGAATAATACATATTCTTAGGGTAAAATTATATACCTAGTCTTTCGTGGTAGGTACAGGCCCACTCTAACCATTGAGCAAATAGGGGCTGCAGCCTTAGGGCGCCAGGCGGAGGGCGCCGCACAGTGTAAAGAAATCGAAAATTCGTGGACATTCGTACTTTACTTCGCTGTTTTTCAAAAGTTGTGGCATATAAAAACATAATATATTGGAGTGCGTTATTACTGTACTAAATTTAAACTTACCTAGTAGCTTACTAGGTAACGGTCGCTAAAAAATATAATTATGCGATCTAATCAAAATTTGCGCCGGATAATTTTGGCTTCTAAATGAAACAACCCAATAATTTGTTTTCAAAAAATATCTCTTTGGAAAGTAAATTTTTTCGAAAATGGATTAACGAAATTGTTCAAAAATATTTTCTCGAAAACATATTTCGAATCTACATTTATGCAAAAATGTCCTGACCGCTTTTTCAAAGATGCTTTTTAGAAAACGGATTTATGAAATATTTTGAAAGTATTTTTTCCAAAAACCCGTATTTCGAAAGTACATTTTTTCAAAAGTGTCTCCAAACAAATAATTTTTAAAACAGGTACATTTTTCGAAAATATATTTTTTTGAAAACAATATTTAGAAAATATAAATTATGAACTCTAGTAGCTTGGAAAATATTAATAAAAAAGACTAAAAAAAAATTCTGAACAAACCCAAACGAACCTTTTTTGGGTTTGGTCAGTTTTCCTTAGGTTTTTCTAAAAGCCGTTGCTTGAAAAAATTAATAATATACGAAAAAATTTAATTTCGACAAAGATGTTCTCTGAAAAAATGTATTTTTGAAAAGTGCTTTAAAAAAAGTGAAAAATTGGTTTTAGACAAATTGTAAGTACAGGGTGTCCCATTTTCGGCACTTTTGCGGGGTATCTCCCTTATTTTTAAAGATAGAGGGTTGCGGTTTTCGCGACAGTGTGCTACTTTTTGATGAAACGAAAGATGGTATAAAAATAGTTTTCATGGCCCCCTTCGTTTTTGACATACAGGACGAAATTGATTTTTTTCCATTTTCGGACCCCCCTCGCATTTCAGTTATCTTGTAACTTATATAAAAAGTAAAAATGGATCCTATTAGAGTTTTCTACGTAGAATCGAGTGGCGTGGTTAGATTTTTATCAGATGTGATATTTTTCGAGATATTAACCAAATAAATGTTTTTTTAGATGGAACACCCTGTAAATTTCTTAACCATTAAGTTTCCCCTTTCGAGAGCTTTTTAAAAATATATAACACTTTATAGTTATTTTTAATTTTTAGCCCTTAAATCGAACTATTTAATTTTAAACTTTAATTTTGCGTAGTTGGCCGTGTTTAACAAGTGGTTTAACGTCAATTCAGGTATTTAGATTTAAAAAAGAAACTGGTTAAATCCTGTATTTTCATTAATTTATTAAAATTGGTATTATTTTTTAAACTACAACACTACTTGTTATCTAGATATATAGAAAATCCTAACCAGAACTAAAACTGCTTAGTTTTTAATCACTTGAAAATTAAATTAGTTGTCTTGAATTATTAATAGCACATAAAAGTCAAATTTAAAAACAAAACATACAAAACTTGAGGTCACGAAAAGAGCTAGAATGGATTAAGTGGACCAATTCTTTTCGTTACCTAAAGTTGTGTATGTTTTGTTTTTAAATTTGACTTTTATGTGCTATTAATAATTCAAGACAACTAATTTAATTTTCAAGTGATTAAAAACTAAGCAGTTTTAGTTCTGGTTAAGATTTTCTATATATCTAGATAACAAGTAGTGTTGTAGTTTAAAAAATAATACCAATTTTAATAAATTAATGAAAATACAGGATTTAACCAGTTTCTTTTTTAAATCTAAATACCTGAATTGACGTTAAACCACTTGTTAAACACCGCCAACTACGCAAAATTAAAGTTTAAAATTAAATAGTTCGATTTAAGGGCTAAAATTAAAAAAATAACTATAAAGTGTTATATATTTTTGAAAAGCTCTCGAAAGGTGAAACCTAATAGTTAAGAAATATGCAGGGTGTTTGTTCCATTTAAAAAAACATTTATTTGGTTAATATCTCGAAAAATATCACATCTGATAAAAATCTAACCACGAAACTCGATTCTACGTAGAAAACTCTAATAGGATCCATTTTTACTTTTTATATAAGTTACAAGATAACTGAAATGCGAGGGGGGTCCGAAAATGGAAAAAAATCAATTTCGTCCATTATGTCAAAAACGAAGGGGGCCATGAAAAATATTTTTATGCCATCTTTCGTTTCATCAAAAAGTAGCACACTGTCGCGAAAACCGCAACCCTCTATCTTTAAAAATAAGGGAGATACCCCGCAAAAGTGCCGAAAATGGGACACCCTGTACTCGCATATCCCCCCAAATGAGCAGAAGACATAAATAAAAACAAATGCTATACCTAATATTTACACTTCCATATTAATCAAACAATTTGTCCTGTCACGTGTAAGCTAAGACGACCAACTCTTTTAGCTGTTCCCTTTTTTAACAAATATCTTTTTTGATGTTAATTTAAGTAAATTTTTTCGAAAAACAGCTTCTTCGAAAATATGTTTTTTTTTTTAAATGAACCTTTTAAAAATACATTTTCCGGAAATACATTTTTTAAAAAACATAGTTTTTCTTAATTTACATTATGAATAAATGAAATGTCAGTGAAAAATCGACAAAAAGATCCTAAACTAACCTAAACGAACCGTTTTTGTGTTTGGTCAGGTTTACGTTTCCTTGTATTTGCTATGCTACGCTGTAGTTAATTTAGTTTCAAAACAGTGTTGCTTTTTAATATGAATATTCAAAGTCTTTTTCGAAACAATGTTTAAAAAATATTCTTTCTAAAAACATGTCTTCTTGAAAAAATCTGGTTTTAAAAAGTGTTTAAAAAAATTCGAAGTTGGCTTCAGAAAAGAAACATTGAGAACATCCCTAGTTTTCGAATATCTGTATTATTAAAAAAGTTTTGTTTTCGAGAAAATATATTTTCGACAAAATGTGTTTTCGAAAAATTTTCGTATATCAGTCCAAATGGACAGATGGTTAACTAATTAAAAAACTTCCCAGAATATTGGTAAGTTAGGATATCAAACGGTTCTGTTTTCACAAGAACCGGTTTAGATTCTTCATCCATTATGAAATAATGCACATTTTTTAGAACCCTAAACAACAAACAATAAAAAAGTAATGTCGCACTCGAGCTTACCCTTTTTTTTTGGTTATAAGACCTAACCTAGAGTACTGTTCCCACATCTGGGGATCGGCATCACCTTCGACACTTACCATCCTTGATTCTCTCCAAAAGAGAGCCATTCGACTCGTCAATGAGAGTCCTCACAAGAAAACTCCCTTCTCTCGGTCACCGCCGCGCTGTTGAGGATTTGTTTCTACCGATATTTCCACGACTTTTGATTCGAAGAACTAGGCGCTATAATTCCATGCTTCACTGTTCCTAACAGACCTAACAGAACACGTTTACATCCCTTTACTGTCGAACTGTAAAAGCCTAGAACATTACGCTTCTCTCGTCCATTCATACAGTCATAGGTATCCAGATTATGGAACAAATTACCTGCAGATGTTTTCCATTCCCCTCCCAAACTCCAATCCTTGGCCGTTACGCATTTAAAGTAATACATACATACGCATTTCCGTAATGCGTAACAGCTAAATCATATGAATTCCGTTTTGACTAAGAGCGGTTTTACACACGACTTATGGTCAGTCCTGATGATCCGTCATGAGATGAGACCGAACCATTATATTAAATTGGCCCTTTCATATGCAACGCGTACCATCAGTCCACCGTGCGTGTTCGTATAGTCAGGATTGGTTGGGCTCATTCAAGGGCGTAGATAGAAATTTTGAAGTTGTATATATCTGTTGCTACTTACGGGACCCATGCCAAGTTTAGGGTTTTTAATAGTGAACCTACTAGGAATGTTTTGGTAACGAAAAAAAACATTTTGTAAGTTGCGAAAAAAAGTTGAATTTTTGTACCGCAAAAATTAAACTTTTTTTCGCAAATTACAAAATGTTTTTTTTCGTTACCAAAACATTCCTAGTAGGCTCAGTATTAAAAACCCTAAACTTGGCATCTTGGCATGGGTGCCGTAAGTAACAACAGAGATATACAACTTCAAAATTTCTATCTACGCCCTTGGAGTCATTGGTCAAGGTCAAACCTGACGTTTCACATGCATGTTGTTTCGTCAGTTGCGTTTTTGATGCGATGTTGCTTTATGGGTTAAGTTACTTGTTCCGTTCTTCACGATCGTTACATATGAAACATCGCGCACATTTTGGCAGTGCCGTTTTTGACTGAAGGCAAGCCAGGATTTTGGCGCTCCTATAACAAGACCTAGTTAGCTTATATACTCTTTTGCCGTCCCTTGTCATCGGCGCCCCTAGGCAAGGGCCTACTCTGCCTACACCTGGCTACGGCACTGCATTTTGGACGGTTTGACACCGAAATTTTAATTAGTCCCATTAAACAAAGATGAGTAGTATGGGATCATCAGAGGAATACAAAAATCTTGATCTAAAAGATGCTTGGGCGGAGGCTGCTGATATACTTATACAAGATACTTAAAAAATTTGCTTGGTTCATCTCTTAACTTTGAATATAGGGTGACAAATGCATCTTTATGGGCCGTTCTAGACATATCGGATGTACCCAAATATTTCTGAACTTTTTCTTTCTTCGCGGTAAATCTTTTCACGCACAACGCGAAGCAACGCGTTGCTCCGCGCTTTGCAAATACATTTTTAAAACTGACGGATCGCATCCATGTGGAAACAAAATAATCTACTGATGATCATTCTTTTTTTTTTCGACCGATGAAACGGCTCTAAGAATGTAAGTTGATTTAACTTTAGAAAAACTGATACCATAAAAATTTCAGACCATGTTGAACTTGACTCCAAATCAGGTTTTTACGACACAACCGTCACCAGAACTTGACTCCGTTTTACTGTAATGTTTCTTTGGGATATATTTGTCCAGGTTCACGTCGTTTCTAGCCCAGTTTAAACGTAATATAGGAAACAGTTTTTGCACCAAGAGGCAAATTTTGATCTCATGTACCCAAAACCATGTACAGCTTTGAAGCTTCCCTTAGATTTTGTTGGTGACTTTCGAAAAAAAAATAGTATCAATTGAAAACACTTTATTATCAGGTATATATCACGTATGTATAAGAGTAGTCTACGAAGTGATTGAAAATTTCTTTTTGTTTGTCCTTTTCTTTGAAGCGATAGATCTTGAACTGACTTCATGCGCTGGCTGCAGATACTCTGATAAAACCTTATTTTCAGGAATATAGGCTGATTCTTCATCGGAATAGTCTTTTTTTGAAAAACTCACACGTGATGGAGAAGGAGAATAATCATAAGCTACAAAAGAGCTCGGCTCCGCACACACATCAGTGGGCACCTCTACGGTCTGATCATATAAACACTAAAAATTTCCAATTTTACATTAATTAGGTCAACCTTTCTTTGTTTAAAATGTTTTTAATAAGCAGTAACAGGACTGTTTCACATCTTTTATCAACTTATTACAAAATGCAATCAAAATAAAATGCAAAGCGGTAGCAATGGCTAAAAATAGATTTAAAGTTTGACGCCCAGATTTTTCAACGCTTTGTTAAAACTGACAAGTGTAAGAATAAGACAACAAAGTTTTATACTATGAATTTGTTTCCGAGCTTTTTCGCAAATTCATAAAGAAAATGCCAATTTTAGTAAGTACTTTTCATAATAACAGAAGTAAATTCATTCTAGCAACACGTTTCAAGATAAAAATCATTTGGAAACCCAGCAAATCGCTGAAATATTAGAATAACTAATAAGTTTTTAATGACGACTTATTAACAATGGCAGGGCATAAATCTGTCAAAACCTAACTGATCAACTAGTTCTAGTGAATCTGAACGTGAAGGTACTTGGTACTTTACTCTTGAGCGATTTTCAAACTTTTGTTTCTTCTCTGTATGCTGTTTGACTTGATTCTGATATCGGTTAATTTCGTTTTTAGGTATGCACAAACTTTTCTTAAAACGTATATTTCAATAATCGTATTAACAAAATAATTTAACATTTGCTGCAAACTATTTGGACTACACCGTGTTAGGGTCAGCCAGCCCGACTCTAATATTAGTGACTACCATGGATTTATTATATAAAAGGATACGGGATGATGTAACATTCTTTGAAGCCAAAACAAACCATTCTAAGCGACACTGTAAACACAATTTGTAAACATTGGCCACATCTTATTTTACCTTGTATTTGTGTCCAAAAAATATGTCAGAAGCATTACAAGATTTGCTAAAAGTAATAAAAGCCCTAAATTACTTTATTTTCTGCTAAATAATAATAAATTTAAGTTAAAAAGGTTTTATTATTTATAGGTTATGTTATTTCTAAAGGTGTTTATTTAAAGTCGCTCCGAGTCATTTATAAATCTATATAAATCTATACGTCGCACTTTTTCTTTTCTAGTTCATTAGACAAAGACGTACGTGTAACCGAGTGTTCAGACCGAGGTTCAGCCGTGTTCCTAAACAACCATAACAGACAGCAACACTTCTGAGCTCCAACACTCCAATGCTATTTTATCTCTTTCTACTACCATTCTTGATTCAATTACGTAGTAATTCGTAGTCTTGTCTATGTTCGTAGTTCGTAAACTGCTCCCCCAAGAGAATAACAAACAACAAAATATAAGGCTTCACGTTCGATACGCTCACAGTATACGGATATCGAATCCTTTTATATAATAAATCCATGGTGACTACGGCCGGATTTTTTTACTTTTTTAAAATATAATATATAATTTGTAAATATACCTGTGTGCAAATAGTAATCTATTGCCAAAAAAATGTGTTTGCTTATTTCAAGTGATTTAATAAAATCAATTTTTGACCTCACAGTGGCCTATATCAAGGGATATTTTGGTAAATAAATTGAAATAACTGGGTCAAGGCAAGAAAAAATTTAGAAGACATACTTACGTAGGTACCTAACGAACCCAAAGGTTTCGAAAATTGAGCTCGGGTTAAATGATCAAAGTCAATTAAATTCATTGCTTTCTTAAAAGTTCGTCATAATAATTTTTTACTAATTTATAGTGAGAATGGCAACTTCGCTTTAATATTAGAACACGTGCCTTCCCCTTATTCATTGATGATTTAAAGATTTATCACGGCGTAATGTTTTGTGTGTAATGTTTCAGGCAGGTCGGAATATATTTGTGTACTGAAATTTTAAGTGATTTTCAGTTTGTCCTGAAAGGACTTTATCTATAAACTTTAAGAAATGGTTTGAGAAACGTGTGTGGAAAAATTGATCCCTTTCATCCGGAACCGTCTTTTCATAGATTTGCTCGGTGGAATACAGACGGCCCGAAAAGCCATTACGGTGGCGCGCGAAGTCGAAATTCTAGCTGTCGTTTTTTGTTCTACACACGCTGTCTGCCTGCAGGCAATTTGTTCCATAATCTGGAGACCCTAGGTATGAATGAGAGAGAGAAGTGGCATTTTCTCGGCTTGTGTAGCTGGACAGTAGAGGGATGGATAAGTAACGCGCCTCTGATTGTTGTGTTAGGAACAATCAAGGATAGCGGCTAGTTCTTCAGAGTAAAATCCGTAGAAATATCGGTAGAAAACGGACAAATTCGCAACAGCGCGGCGATGAGCGAGAAAAGGGGACTTCCTTGTGAGGTATGGGTCATTGATGAGTCGAGTGGTTTTCTTTTGGATAGAATCAAAGTGTCGCAGGTGATGCCGCTCGCCAGATGTGGAAACAGTACTCAAGGTTAGATCTTATTTGGGAAAGATAGATAGTGTGTAAGTTGGAAGGGGAGAAGAATTTTCTGGCTTGAAAGAGAAAGCCAAGTTTTTTAGCTATTGAAGTTTGCGTGACAGGGAGCACGACTGGGTATTGGAGGCGTTGAACTGAACAAGGCTTTTGGTACCCCAGTCTAAGATTAATTGAAGATCTTGGAAAAGGAATAGGCGCATGTATCTGCGTCTATTATCCAGCTCTTGATTCGGTACTAGTAGTTGAAGAGAGTACCTATATCATTCGGCTAAAGTTTTATGAACATATTTCCCTTGGCAGCAGATTATTTTGGGGATGCTTTGCGGTGAGGACTACTGTTAATGAACTGGGAATTGATACCTATTGGATTGAATATACTAATATGCGCTTATTGAGCCCCGCCATCGTTATGGAATATCCTTCTGGGGAAGTGGGGAAATGCAAATAGTTATCTGATCCAGATGCTCTTTGTGATTCACAAACGAGCTGCGAGATACCTCTCTAGAGCGAGACCTCGAGAATCATGCCAACCTTTATTTAATAACCCACAGCTCTAATTAAACGAAATTCTCTATGTAGCCTTCAACGCATACGTGTGCCATTTTTGAAATACAGTGGGTATTCTACTTTTTTAAGAGGGCTGCGGGTTTTATTTACTACTTGTGTGAAAGTGTCATGTATAAGGCTGCCCACCGTAAGTGCCGCTCCAGTAGCATTACATCGCGGGGAACTGGCCCCAGAAGCAATTCATTTTAGCTTTACCACTTGTTGATACTATTTTTCTATCGGGTCGCTGTGAATTTCGTAGTTCGTAATATGCCCGCCCGAAGTACGTTGCAAAGACATTTACCGGCTGTACGTGAACGACTTCATTACCATTTGGTGAATTCTTGCGAATAGTAGATGACGTGCTATACACCCGCAGCGATAAACTTTAAATGACGAGACAGGTATTGGTGTTGGAGAAAATTTTTACAATGTAATAAGTATGAAATAACAGATTTTGCCAGACTATTTAGAGTAACAGTGCTGATACGGATCATTAAATAAGATCAGAGACCTTTTTGACTACACAAATATAAGATCTGTAGCTGTCGAACGGTCGTTTTGTTAAAAAACATTTTTTCGTCGCATCGGACATCGCTTACGGAAGCGACTTTAGAGATTGAACACTGGCCATTCAATTTTAACATTCAATATCTTGAAATCAAAGTGTTTTCGGACTTGTAAACTTTGTCTAACGTAACACTATTGTGTTGGTAACGGAATTATCCGCTATCCTGAAAAAATAAAATTACCAGCATCAGCTGATAATTGACATTTTTTGTCCCTCATTGTTGGACATTCCGGAATTTTGGCCTTTGTCAGTCGTTTTTCTTGTGTTTTTAGTATTTTATTTGTTTTCTTTTGTATTGGTAGACTTCATATTGTTATTTTTTTGTTTCTGGACTATTTGTTTCTGATATAGGTATATTCATCCCGTTTTGGGTAAGTTGTCAGTTTGTTTAAAAATTAATAAAATTTCATAAAGAATAAATACACAAAAATATAAAATTTTAATTGAAATATTATCATTATATCTGTTTAATGATATTTTATTACCTATTAGGTTTTTGTTTTTAATATAGGTACCATAAAACTAATATTTAAGCAATACTATAAAATTAATTAATTTGTATTAAAAATTGTAGATCGTTGTAAAGAAAATTCTATTTTTTAGCCTTCTATACAGGGAAATTCTACTGCTCAGCAAATTGTGAGCAATGTACTCGTATTTAAGTTTATTAAAGAATAGTTCCTGGATGATGAAAAAGCTGCTCTTCGAGTAAGTACATATTTGTTTTATACATACTAGAGCAACAAAATACATAGTTTGAAAATTCAATATTCTTAAATTTGTATGCCGTGTCTATTGGTAAAGAAAAGGGGTTCTTTCCTTGCTCTACCATGTCCTATTGGGTGTCTACAGTTATTGCCTATCCTACAGACATGATCGATATTTTCAATTTTTTGAGAAGTCATTTTTTTTATAAAGACTAACTGTAATATTAAATTTAAGGCGTCTGTTATATAAACAACTATATCAGAGGGCATACTGTATGTTCTTATATGTAAAATATTTAGTAATATGTATCATATTTTAGATAACTTCTGCTGGAACAGGTATTAATGAATTTACCATCACAAAACACACAGATGGGCCCTGTAAGGAGACTGCTAGGCCTCTTAAAAAAAGGACTGAGCCAGCTACTGACGTCGTGACTATTTAACTGTTGCAGATAATGTTTATTTCTAACTGAAATTTTAATTCTACAGCTTGTGACGAAGACTTTTGTTCAATGTATCTATAACACACATAGCCAGCAATGTATAAGGTTATACAGTTTTGCATAAGCATCAACTATTTCAAGTTTATTTCTAAATTAAAATGAGGTCAGTTCAATTAAAATACTTTTAGGTGTGGATTATTTTCTTATTTATGTACTCTCAACTTTCAGGTAAGCTGGGAAGCTAACGTGTAATGGTACGGTAGCATGTGCTCTTGTATTTAGTTTAGCAATAGCAGTTCTGTCGTCAGCTGCGCCAATTGACGAGGGCAGGGGAGGGGGCAGGTAGGTAGCCCTTACCCCAAGGCCGGGTCTTTTCGATCTCCCCCTCCGCCCGGGGGATAAGCTACCTCCAATTTAATTACCATAATAAACTTGTACTAGATGGTGAATGCCCTGGTCGCTAAGGAGCTGTATATTTAACAACGTGTAAAACCGAATGCACGTTATATATGTTATCCGGCCGTACTTATTTTTACAATTATCTGCTTTAATTTTCAATTGAAGATTTAAATGCGAGGATTTGCTTTGCAGGGAGTAAATCACTCCCCATAAAAATATACATTGAATTCCAAGCATTTCTCATAAGAACAAGTGTCATGGTATTCTAAAATTACGCCCTAATCGAATTTTATCAACAAAAGCATTTTCTGGATAATTTATGTAATAATTATTATCATCTTAGTTGTGTAAAACGTTAAATAAATAAATTAATAATGAAAAATCACTGTTTTGTTTTATTATTACCTGGTTCACCTTAGGAAACACGTTGTTTAAAATTGATTAACTGCAATTTGGAAAAAAAAATAGAAAAAGAACGTCTAATATAATAACTGCCCTAGAGATTGGTTCAAAATTTTTTTCAGTACTGTTTACGGTGCAGCAGAATAAAGATTTTTATTTATTTTTTGGGGCTTGACCGCAATAAGATCGACCAGTAAACAGCTGAGCAATAATATTGTAAAATTCAAGTTAGGACACCAAGCTTTTTAAAGATTGTCATAGTGTATTCAAAACAAATAATATTTCGAGAAACAAACATAATACAATTAAAACTGTGCAAAAAAAATCTCGATACAATTTAAATTTTAAGTCCGGTACGGTCCTGATCTTTTTATGGTGCCAACTTAATGAGAAAATCTAAAGTCACTAGTATTTAGGATTACTGGGAATGCCAACACAATAGTGTTACTTTAGACAGAGTTTATTAGTGGGATTTTATTCTTATTTTTGACCAAATAATCACTGGTAGGTATACACACTTTTAAATTCATAAATTACATGATTTCGAATTTCCAATATAAATAAAATCATTTGATTTAATTGAATGAAATATGCACGCTATTTTGGGAATAGAGTATCTTAAGTTAAAATCAAGCTCAAAGGAAAAATATACCGAAATCGATATTTTTGACGGTAGCGTTCTGTGCAGTTGACCATGATCATTGTCTGCGTTAACAGCTAAGCTTCTGTTAATTTGCTTTTGCACGTTGAAACTTGAAGAAATCCGGAAAAGCCTTTCTGAACAGCGTGCTATATATCTCATTTGACAAAGTGCATCCCAAGCATCGGACAGGCGAGAATTTCTAAAATTTGTATATAGATCTTGCTCTTTATGCGATTCCTATAAAAAAAAGATTTGACGTATTCAGGGTGAGTTTTTTAAAGTGTTACAAGGCGATATCTTGAAAACGGTTTAAAATATTTTTATGAAATTTTGGTGAGTTAATAGAGAGATGGGGGACATTAAAACACATTTTCGACATTTAGCCCCCTCTCTCTATTTTGAGGGGTGGGTGGGAGTTAACTTTGGAATTTTCAATGGAATGATGTACTTCTGTTTATAAAATTCGAATCTATCTTCGAATTTGCTCCTTCCGTTACGGAATTACGGTTAACTAAATGTTGATTGAATTTAAAAAATAAACAAATTTTACCAATAAATCAAGTTCCCTTATTTTAGAATTATTATTCGTTTCCATGACAATGCGCTATTTTTACTTAAGTCAGTTGAGAATTTTGACGTCTTAACGATGATTTCTCAAATTTATTGCTCGGTTAAACATGGAAGCGAATTTTAATGTGCAAGTTGATATGTTGTTAATTTTGGGGGAGTGCAGAAAAAACTACACAGAAGCTGCACTAGTGTGAACGGAGAGGTTTCCTAATAACACGAAATCGCACATGGCATTTAAAAGGCTGGAAACCAGAAGTCGTACTACAGGCAGTCTAAAAACGAAACCACGAGTTCGGAAGCGAACTAAAACGGACGAAAATGCAATTGACGTTTTAGGAGCGGTAGCTATTGACCCGCATGTAGGTAGGTACCAGACGGCTTGCTAGAGATGCTGGAATGAGTCAAAAATCAGTTATGACCATATTGCACTTGTACAATTTTTATCCATAACACATAACACTCCACCAAAAGCTATATGGACAAGACTTTAAAAATCGCGTCACGTTTTGCAATTGGATCACAAGACAACCGCAAGGAAATAACAGCTTCCTAATGAATGATATTTTTTCTGTCGGAGCTTTTTTCCATAATAATTGTGGCCAGGTAGGATTTTAAGTTATCCCTTATCAGTAGAAATTTAATTTCTTTTTTTGTTTGGTTCTTTTCTTTAGGTAAATAGACACAATATGCACTATTGGACGTCGGAAACTCCCCACTGGATGAGAACTCTGCCAAATCAACATCCCTGGTCAATTAATGTCTGGTGTGGTATAATCGGGAATAGGCTTATTAGTCCGCATTTCTTTGAAGGACATTTAAATGGAGAAATGTGCACAGATTTTTTAAGAATAGAATAGAAGAGAGTAGAATTTGTTTCATGATAAAAACATAGTTTCGTCACACACAATGAAATAGAACAGTACAAGAAAATAAAGGAGAGTTAAAATTAAGGACAGTTTAAAATAACAATAAACACTAAAATCAATCCTAAAGTAATCACAAAATCACAGATCCAGATACAGTTCAGATACAAAATATTAGTATAAACATCAGGAAAGGTCAACAACCTAAAAATCCTGCTCATTTATATCAAAGTTTAAAAAGTCATTAAAGTTGTTAATAAGTACTTTTTAAACACAGTTTTATTAGCAGTTCCCTAATTCCTATGGGTAGCTTATTGTAGAAGGCTGGTGCAAAGTGCAGGGTCGTATTCCAGGACCTCCTCAGTCTCACAAACTCAATTCTCAGATCTCTACGGAATCTCGTATCATGTTCATGCAAATTTTCAGCTCTTTCATGTTTATTCAAGTTTTGTTGCATATAAATCAGTGACTAATAAACGAACTGTGATGGAAGGGTAAGGATTTCAAATTTTATAAAATATGGTATTGCTTCTTCTTGATACCCAATCCTGGCCAGTACTCTGACAGCCCTCGTCTGCAATCCAAACACCATTGAGGCATGAGACGAGTGCCCCCAAGCCAACAGCCCATAAACACAAAACTGAATGCACAAGCGCATGTTAAGCTATCAGGCACACCCTCAGCTCCACAGTCCTTATCAGCCCCCTGAGCACAAAGATTGCAGAGCTCACTCTCCGAGAGATGCTGTCGACATGACTTTCAAAACTTAACTTTGGGTCCAAGGTAACTCCTAAGAATTTAACCTGAGGAGGGTTAGTAACATCAAGATCATTATTCTGCCTAAGTGTAAATACAATGTTTGCTGTTTTGGTCAGGTTAAGATTAAGTTTATTAGCTGTAAACTATTCACGCATACTTTCGGTACATTCTTGCATTCTCTGTATCACAGTCTCATATTCCTTAGATGTTAGTAAGAAGCTAGTGTCATCAGCGTACAGTGTTACTGTACTCTGATGCAGTGAGGATGTTATATCGTTACCACATACAAGAAAGAGTAAGGGCCCCAATATAGGACCTTGTGGCACCCCATGTCTCATCACTCTCTCTTCTGAATTCACTCCCCGTCAGCAGGTCACCTGACGTCTCTCGGTAAGATAGCTCCGAATCAACTGACAGGCACTCCGACTCACACCGCAGTGTCGTAACTTTTCAATTAGAGTTAGAAACCAATTATCCCAGTTATTAAACCAAAATATAAATCCTGCCATGTGGGTTCAACAGGACGGAGATCTAACCCATTATACAATACAAGCCCGTAATTGTTTGAATAAAATATTTGAAAACAGGTGGATTGGACGAGCTGGTCCGGTGAACTGGCCTACTAGGTCCCCGGATTTGACCCCCCTTGACTTTTTGTTGTGGGGTTTTATAAAGGACAAAGTGATGGCGACTGCACTTACAACTTTAGATGATATAAACGACCGAATCCGCTTTGCCAGCTTATTACCCCATCCCTCAAAATAGATAGAGGGAGTAAATGTCAAAAATATGTTTAAATATGTCGCCCCATCTCCATATTAACTCACCAAAATTTCATGGAAATATTTTAAACCGTCTTTGAAATATCGTCTTGTATACCCGTAAATAATGAGTAATATTTTACAAAAATTGCATGAAAACGATGGTTTTATTAAATAGTCGTGAAAAAACTTCATTTATCTGATATCATAAACAAAAATATTTCAGTGTATTACATACAAACACGTGTGGTTAATTAACAATCTTAGAAGTGCAAATTTAATATGTAACAAAATCGGATATCTGTGACAAAAAAGTCAAACTCTTCCATGTCTATTATTACTATTAGATTTGTGCCTTGGTCAATGGACCAGTCAATTTGACCGCGGTCAAATATTAGGTGGTCAAATATTTAGTAAAATTGCTACATGTCGAAATAAAGTGCGGATATGTGGCCGACTTGTACCACAAACACATTTCGGGGAATCACCGGCACCGATCGATGGTCTATGCGAGTCTCGGAGAAACTCCCCGGAGTCCCCGCATTATTCAGTGACGTTGTGACGTTTTTCGTCGTGAAAATTTATCAAGTTCACTTTATTTTTCACTTTCCTTCGTCGTTGACTGCTTGAAGGATATTTTTAATAGAAAATGAGTGGTGGAAAAGCTTTCCAAAATTTCCAAAAGATGGTGTTTTGCTAGTTCAGTTTCATCTTTCTACCTAAATTTTCAATACAAATATTAATAACTGTGTATTTTACACAAATACTGAATTTGAAATACTCGCTTTGTGTTCTTTTTTCAGTAGTTCGAATAAGTTTTCTTATGATCTGCTTTTGTACTGTTTTATGTTTTAATTGTTGAAATAAAGGTTATTTTCCTTTATAATTGGTACTAATGTATTATAAAATGTGATGATTAATAGGTCTTACAAAAATGCAATATTGCCAAAATTAGTGATTGCCTTAATAAAATAATTATTCTATTCTGAAAGAGGGCACGATCAAATTGTCGGTCAATTGACCGGTCAATTGATCAAAAAGTTGTTGACCGGTCAAGGCACAACTCTACTATACCGTAAAGTAAGTAACTCTACCGTGAGATGACTGATGACATGATTATAGTACTAATAAGTTTTCAGATATCCCCAAAATCTTGAGTTACTGCGCATGGTTAAAGCTACACGCGAGCGATATTCTGTAAGCCGAAAGAAGCCCACGTTGGGTCATTTTTTGATTGGTCGGAAACTTTTATATTTTTGTACTAAGTGGAATTCTGTGGTCATAAGCTAGGAAGTAAGAGATGAAAACCCCTGCTACATGATGTTTGCGGATCATATAGTATATATTGTCATATGAAGCACCCTTATGGTATACGTCGAAAGAGAAATTGGAAAAGATCTCTAGAAGATAGAGGCCCAAAAATTAGTAAGGAGAAACTGGGTACATGGAGTTCAATGAAGATGAAAAGCAGAAGTAAAGATGTAAGAATAAAAGCTAAATAAAACAAAAATCAAAATATTTAAATTCAAACAGCACATCATAGGATTGTGCGAAAAAGAGGAGAATGGTTTACAAAACAATTTTCAGACCTGGAATGGAGCGACAACGTCGCCAGTAAAGTGCAGGAAAGAAGGTTCGATGTTCGATGTGACAGAAATGAAAATATTCGGATGGATGTGTGAGAGACAAGGTTAGGAATGGAAAAATAAGGGGAACGATAAGGTTGTGGTGTTGTGGAAATATCTGACATACATACAAGGAGACTACAGTGGCTGGGACAGTGGTACGGACATCTGCGAGAAGAGATAACGGTTATGTCGGCAAAAGGGCAGTGACAATGGAAATATGTTATATAGAAGTAGATGACTAAAGCAGAGATGAGTGGATAAGGTCAACGATTAAGGAAAAAAGGTTTAACAAGAACAGAAAGTCAGCGGTGGTGCGAACGTTGACCCGTTTAAAGCTGAGAAAAGATGGAGTCAAAGAAGACCAAAACAAGAAGTAGGGTGTTATTCTTCTCAAAATTTCAGAAAGGCTTAAACATAGGTACTGTAAGTATTAAAATTTGATGTGACTTAGTAACTCTTCTCTAGGAAGGAGATTAGGTCTTTATATTCCAACCTCAATTTCCTTAAACCTACAGTGTACCAGTACCATAATTTCGTTGGCTGTTTACAAATTCCCGTTTGCACTTCTATCGCCTACTTTGTCATTTTCCTACTTACTATGATCTGATGTTTTCGTAAGACTTCCAGCTGCATATTTTGTAGTACTGCTCCCCACTGGTTTGTTATTTGTATCATAGCTCCTAGTGTAGCGTCATCAGAGGGAATTGGCTCTAGTCCCATTTTTTCGAATTCCTTGTCTAGCTCTTTCCATTGTTCTGCCAGCTTTAGAGCTAGATAATTTTCCGCCAACAGTAAGGTTACCTATAATAAAATTATTACAATGGTTCTGGTTTACAGTTTTACTTATGTCAGCGTGTCCAGAAACCATCTTAACAAATGGGAAGCTTTTATTTAACTTCACATGTTAGTATGTATGTATGATAGTATGTTTAGGTCAAATATTACAATCAAAATTTCGACTAGTTCTAATTCAGCTAGAGCTTTGAAATTTTTTACACGTGTATAAGTCCGGTGACAATGCAATATAGTGTATTTAATATTGTTCTAAATCCAATATGGCGGACGCCCCAAGATGGCGGATTACCTTTTTCTTTACAATCCCCTTGATATGGGTATCAAATGAAAGGGTTTGACGTTTGACGAGTAGAATACGATAAGCTATGTGACGTCATTCTAAACTCAATATGGCGGCCGCCACAAGATGACGGATTACCTTTTTCACAACCCCCTTGACATGGGTATCAAATGAAAGGGTTTGACGGGTAGAATACGATAAGCTATGTGACGTCAATCTAAACCCAATATGGCAGCCCCCACAAGATGGCGGATTACCTTTTTTTCACAACCCCTTGACATATCAAACAGGCGCAGCCCGTTCATAAGGTCGTTTGGTCAATGACCCACCTAAATTTTTAATGATCTACCTAATAATTTATTTTTTAATTTTTTAAAACCGAAAAAGAATCTTTTGTTTCAAAAAAGTGCTAGTTCCATGCGAAAACTCCTCAAGAAAGAATCAAGCCAAGCCATCGTCAAATGATTATCCAAGCTTGCTCCGGGCTGGGTCGTATTTTAAATTGACCTCATAGGTTTATATGGACGTTACAAATTCATTAAAACTAAGAGAGAAACAGACATACGCGCCTTAGGAAGTTAAAAAGAGACACAATTGGTCGACGGCCCACCAATAATATCGGGCCACTCCCACTATGGAAATACACTGAAACCGCCCCGTAAAATATACTCTTTCAAAACATTTGGTTTGGAAAAAGAAAAACTAATTAGGTAGCTAATATACGCATTGTATTTCCATTGTATTAATAATATTAATTAGCGGTTAAACATAAAAAATATAAATACGATTTCTGTCAGGCCAGCGCTAGGCATCAAATTTAACGGTATCGGACCGATTTTCTTACATTACCAGCGTAGTCCAGAAGTACAACCTCAGCGAGTTAACCAGAAGGTCGAGGGTTCGAATCGGTGTTGGGGCAAAAACTTTTTTTTTAATTTTTGTTATTTAAAAAATTAGATCGGCTCTAAAAGTTGTATTGGCAACAAGTTGTTCCTCGATTAAATATTTTTAAAATCTTTGGCAATGTCATATTTACTACAGCTTACAGCCTTCACGTGCGTATACAAACATCATATTATTATGTCTAGTCGCCAGTATTGTATTTATTAAAGAAAACGAAGTTTCGGCAGCGTTCCTAATTTTATTTTACGAATAATCATACTTTTAGCTCAGAATCTTGTTCCGTTTATTCTGGGCTTTTAGTACAAGGCGCGACATCTATTGAGGCGATGCTAAACGTATCACAACGGGATGCCGCTAAAATCTACTAATCTAGAGTATTAAAACACATAGGAAAAAGCCATGAACATCTAGAGTAGTTATGTTCAATATACTGCAGTACCTATTTTATGATTTTTGCAGTGTTTATTTGTAGGTAAATAATATCTTGACACATTATTAAAAAACCTTTCTTAATTAAAAAAGTGTATTTTGCTTGTTGCGTTGATATCACTAGTTGCCCAGAAAATTTTGACCCACCTGTAAAAAAACTCAACGGGCCGCGCCTGGTATCAAATGAAAGGGTTTGACGAGTAGAATACAATAAGCTATGTGACGTCATTCTAAACTCAATATGGCGGCCGCCACAAGATGACGGATTACCTTTTTCACAACCCCCTTGACATGGGTATCAAATGAAAGGGTTTGACGGGTAGAATACGATAAGCTATGTGACGTCAATCTAAACCCAATATGGCAGCCCCCACAAGATGGCGGATTACCTTTTTCTTAACAATCCCCTTGATGTGGACATAAATAGTTAGAAATGCAGTGGCGGAATTTTCACAATGTACAGTAGTTTGTATGGAAAGAAACGGTGGTTATTGTGAAGCGTAGTATTTCATAAAATGTTATTGTTGTTTATTTTGGTAATATATTATTTTAAAAATGTATTTCAAAACACTTTTTTAAAAATTCAAAGGATAAATGACCATAAAGTTATTTGTCAAATATGAACGACACTTTCTTACGTTATTGTACAGGGTCTTCCAACGAGGACTGAACAGGGGCTCATTTTTGAGCTTCCTTGTATTTAAAGAAAAATCTAAAATAGCCAATCGATGTACTTTTCCTGCAGAATTCAAAAATGAAACCAAAAATTTATTTGAACCAGAAACAAAAGAGTTACGCTATGGATAAGGTGTTTTTTAAAGGGAACATAGCTTTTTTTATACGATTTTCGGAACGAGTGATTTTTTTTATGTCCGTTCTGATTAAAATATTTAATATTGTGAGCTATTTTTATTAAATTTTAATGTTTTATCCAGTATAATTTAACTTCAACCTGTTTGAAACATACACTAGGTAATAAAGGTAAAATCACCTTGAAATCCTTCAAAGTCAAAAAATTTGACAAATTTACTATAATATTGCCGAAATGAAATATTCATTAGATGAGAGATTGCAGATTGTTATCTTGTTCTACAAATGCCAAGAAAATGAATATTTCATTTCGGCAATATTATAGTAAATTTGTCAAAATTTTTGACTTTGAAGGATTTCAAGGTGATTTTACATTTATTACCTAGTGTATGTTTCAAACAGGTTGAAGTTAAATTATACTGGATAAAACATTAAAATTTAATAAAAATAGCTGTCACAATATTAAATATTTTAATCAGAACGGACATAAAAAAAATCACTCGTTCCGAAAATCGTATAAAAAAAGCTATGTTCCATTTAAAAAACACCTTATCCATAGCGTAACTCTTTTGTTTCTGGTTCAAATAAATTTTTGGTTTCATTTTTGAATTCTGCAGGAAAAAGTACATCGATTGGCTATTTTAGATTTTTCTTTAAATACAAGGAAGCTCAAAAATGAGCCCCTGTTCAGTCCTCGTTGGAAGACCCTGTAAGTACTTTGCAATTAAAATTAAAAATAGTTTTCCTTCTACGGCATTTATAGTTATTACTTTTTTTGATATCCCCTATATGCTGGGTCAAAACGTTTGATTTGAGTATTGTTTTCTCAACAAGCAGAACTTTTAATGAAGAATAACTTTTTTCCGTAAAATTAAAAATAAAAAAGTTTCCCGTTTGTTAAGATGGTTTCTGGACAGTGGACACGCTGTAGACTAAAATATAGCGACATGAAATCCTGCTTAATTTTTTCATAAAGTTTTCTAGATCCTTTATTTTGTATATCCGATCATCATAGTCCTGTTGCACATCTACAGTGTGGTCCAAAAAGTTTGAAACAAAAGTGAAATTTATTAATGGCTATATCGACAAGCGGGTGTAATACCTAAAAAAAATACCGTTATCAGAATCGTGAAAAGTCAGTAGCATGCAGGGGAGAAACTAAAATAGGAAAATCGGTCGAGAGTAAAGTAAACATTCTGTCGCATAAGTAATTCACATTTTTTGTTGCAAACTTCTTGGACCACGCTGTGGTACCAAACTCTGATACGTATTAGTCAGTGAGTCCTGATTTATAACACACAAATAGACTCAAAGGTTTGATGAAAAAATTTAATAGGTTTTGACGTCGTTAGTTCTTAGTCTATTAGTTTGGAAAAGAATATTCTTGTGTGATTTTCCACTATCTGACTAATTTATCAACCTCGTCTTGTGCAGATAAATCTTCATTATACAATTTATAAAATTCATCGACTACTTCAACAGTTTCGCTCTGTTTACTGTTTAAAATTTGCAGCAAACAGTACACTTTGACTCTACAGCTCGCAAACATATCTCCAATAGATGGGTTGCCCGTGCTTTGTCCACAAGGACAAAACGTTTCATAAAATTGTTCTCTTCCCATGATTGGTAAATCTGGGTCTAAAAAGTAAAACCCAAAAAATTAAATTTAAAAACGCAGCAACTACAGGATGTCTCATCTGATTAAAAAGCGTTCGTTTATATCAATAACCACGAGGACAATCGGATAATTTACTGACGAACAAACCTATCCCCTAAACAAACCTATTCTATGTTGACAGTCGATGCATTTGTGATTTACTATTTTTTTACATATCCTGACTTTACCTACATCTGCAGAAATGAAAGTTTTAAGGTATTTGTTTAAGACATGTTATGGGCCGATAAGCTCAAATAAGTTTTTCGTTTCATTTATTTTACACTATACAGCTGGTCAAATATAGCTTTTCATACTTGCCCAGACGAGGAAGTGAGATAGCATTCGGATAACTGAAATGGCGATACTAAACGCCTTCTGCTTCGACTGTCAGCGACAAAAATAAAATTACATACTTAATTACTTTATAATATTCGGCTTCATTTAAATAAGATTATCCTTCCTATTCATTACTTTAGGATAAATTAATTTAAGCCATGTAGTAGTCAACATCAATTTTGTTCTTGGCTTCTGCTTGCTTGATTCTGAGATAGAGTGTGGTGGCCCAATTATAGTCGTGAAGTATAAAAAGTTAAATTTTTATTCTGGAGGTAAATTTGGGATGAGGGGGGTAAATTGGGAAATGAAAGCTTATTGAAGCACGAATTTAACAATATATATGATGTATTTTTTATTCATTTTTATTTTAAGGGAAAACGCTTAAAAATTGCTGTCTCGCACCCTTATCACCAAAAGGATCGCTCAGAAAAATCTGAAAAAATCATGAATATTGAGAATTAGCAAAAAATGTCAAAAAGTTGACTTTTGATTCTGGGGGTTAATTTCAGGGAGTAAATTTGGAAATGGGAAACATTTCAAGGGCATCGTGTAGAGTGTCAAATGAAAGGAAATAAACAATTAAATTGTTTATAACAATTGATTGCGCTAGAATTTTTCAATCCTGATAATTTTGGCTCAATCTACGCCTTATTCTCAATGTTCATGATTTTTTTCAGATTTTTCTGAGCGATCCTTTTGGTGATAAGGGTGGGGGACAGCAATTTTTAAGCATTTTTCCCGAAATGTTAAAAAAATGCATACAAAAAATACATCATAATATATATTGTTAAATTCGTGTTTCAATAAGTTTTCATTTGACACCGTACATGATGCCCTTGAAAGTTTTTTCCATTTCCCAATTTACCCCCTGAAATTAACCCCCAGAATCAAAATTTAACTTTTTATACTTCTCGTCTATAATTGGTCCACCGCACTCTATCTGTGTGCTAAATTTTAAATTTTTAGGTCGAATAGTTTCAGAGCAAATCGCCTGTGTCAGACACACTGACGGACGGACACCGAAGTGATTCCATAAGTGTTCTGTTTTGCTAATTTTAGCACGGAATACTAAAAACAGAAATTGTCATACGCACGCCACTGGCTAATTGAATTTTATAAAATTTTGTATTCGGTGGTTTTAAGGGATGCTAAATATCGATTGCTGTTATTAGTTTTTAAATAAAATTATCGGTAAAGGTACTTTACTCTTTGAAGTATTCTTTTAAAACCCCCATAAAACCTGAGTTGACTGAAATTTTAAGCGTTGGAAAAGTAATAATACCAAAATTCAAAAAAATCAATTCAGTTATAACGAAAATATAAGCTTGTGTCCATTAGAAGTAGGACACCCTATACAGGGTGTTACAAAAAGATGTAAAGAAATTTTAAGGGCAGATTCTACATCAAAAAATATGAAAATAAGTGTATATAAACATGGATCCTCAAACGCTTCTTTTTCGAGATTTAATATTTTCACACCTCAAGTATCCCGAAGAGTTAGGAGAAATATGCGAAGATGATTTAGAGCATGTAGTGAAGCACGGAGAAGCCAATTTCAGCATCTACTATAAACTTAAATCAAAAAGCACTTGAACAAAATATATTTTTAAAAAAATCATTTTTATTATTTGTTTTTATTGTAAGAAATAAATTAATTTTTATCTCGAAAACGGTGCGTCAGAACAAAAAAGCTCAAGAGACACTTTTTACGCAGACTTAATTGGGCTTAACGAACACGATATCAGTTTTGCAAAAAATCAATGGCGTGCCATTTTTTTCGCTAAAAATAAAGACTTACCAGCACGCACGCACGCCACTTTGGAAAATAAATTTTTACACGTAAAGGTATCCTTTGATTACATACTGGCGTGTAGCAAATTTCATGTCAATATCTTAACGCATTTTTGAGAAACTAAAAAGAAACATTTAAAAAAGAAAATATTAATAGGTACCCTTTATCTCGAAAAAGAAGCGTTTGAGGATCTATGTTTATAAAAACTTATTTTCATATTTTTATATGGAAAATCTGCCCTTAAAATTTCTTAACATCTTTTTGTAACACCCTGTATATATATACATATATATATATATATATATATATATATATATATATATATATATATATATATATATATATATATATATATATATATATATATATATACAGTGTAAGTTTTTTAAAACCTGACATAGGCTAACTTTTTTATTTGAAAAGATAGACTGGTACTTCCAAAAGAAAAGTTGTATGAATTAACCTAACTAAGAAAAATCAACAAAACATTTTTCTCCAGCGTTGCCAGATTTCACAGTAGCTACTTAAACAATATTTTTTAAATGACAACACCGCATTTTTTTATCATTATTCAAGAGATCTCAAAATTATGAATAGAAAATTTGCAGTAACATTTTTTTATTCGAGTAGCCGTTTTTGAGCAATCGGTCCAAAAAAATTCAAATAATAGCATTACACCCGATACCTGTATTGGAAAATATTAACAGTAATATTGTAAAACGGGTTTTCTGATGCAGACTACAAGAAGGGCATCAATTGGAGCATGTATTGAAGAATTTGTGCTGGGTTAGCCCTCAAATAAACGTTTTGATACCAATAGACTGCGGATTATTTTAATTTTTTTCAACCGATTGCTGAAAAACGGGTACCCGAATAAAAAAATGTTACTACACATTTTTATTCATAACTTTGAGATCTCTTAAATAATGGTAAAAAATGCGGTGTTGTCATTTAAAAAAATATTGTTTAAGTAGCTACTGTGAAATCTGGCAACGCTGGAGAAAAATGTTTTGTTGATTTTTCTTAGTTAGGTTAATTCATACAACTTTGCTTTTGGAAGTACTAGTCTATCACTTCAAATAAAAAAGTTAGCCTATGTCAGGTTTTAAAAAACTTACACTGTATATATATATATATATATATATATATATATATATATATATATATATATATATATGATGTATTTTTTATATGCATTTTTTGGGAATTACGCTTAAAAATTGCTGTCCCTCAGCCTTATCACCAAAAGGATCGCTCAGAAAAATCTGAAAAAAATCACGAACATTGAGTATTCGAGTATTAGATGTAGATTGAGCCAAAATTATCAGGAATGAAAAATTCTAGCGCGATCAATTGTTATAAACAATTTAATTGTTTATTTCCTTATAACTGTTAAACCATTGGTTTTAGAGAAAATGTTTCTCGACAAAAAATATTTCTTACGTTCTTTAGGAACAACTTTTGCCCTTACAAGTTTTTCAAATTTTTTAAGCTGACTCAATCGAAACAAGAATGCATTACTATTAATAATAATTTAAGTGGGGGGCTGATGGCACGGAACACTAATTGTGCAAATATAGCTTGCACTTAACCGATTTTTTTTATTAGGAGTTGAAAATGAAGAGCACTCGCTATTTTACACTTTTCCCATCTCACTTTTTCACGACTTGCCCAGATGACACGTTGCCTTTTATTTTAGACACGAACTCCATACTGAAATTCACGTCACGACACTTAGACCATAAAGGAATTAAAAAAAGCATAAACTTTTCTCACGGACTGTACCTAACCCCACCGATGCAACCGGTCTATTGGGCATTAATGGACGGAGCTAACTCAGAGGCAAAGCTAAATTTGACAAGCTGTATATTGACACTGGCAACCTCTACATTTGTGTTTAATCTTTCGATAGAATTTATTATACCAAAATGGGTAGCAACATATGCTTACTTGAATTTGGCGATACTAACATTTAATGATATTTACGTAAAAGTTTTAATCAACTTTGCAGTACTTCTTTCTGATTTCAGCTGTTCTTAGCACATGAAAAAAGACTTTGTTCGGGGCACTAGCAGTGGTAGTTTTGCTTAGTGGCACAATACAAGACTTATAGGGTAGTTTTTGGGAAATTTCGATACTTAATGAATAAAAAATAATACACAAATTACACTATAATCAAGAAATGAACTCTACGCAAACAAATATATTTATTTATTTACATCATGGAAAGGGGGGCGCTGTTTGTTATATGCTTTACTTTCCGCGCGCTGCGCGCATTGCACACCTCGGTTTTCTGTTAACTTGTACAGCTATGAAGGAAAATAATTATCTTTAACTTTTCAGTGCGCTACCCATAAAAGCTTGTTTTTTAGTTTTTTAAACTATAACTTATTTCAAATGCCCTTGGGAAGCAGAAATATGGCCTGTAATTCAAAAATTAAATAGAACTTTGCAAATAAACAAGATCTGCTCTTTAAAATGGTACCAAAGTTTTACACGATCTTATTTTTTGTATTGGAAAAATGCCGAAAAACTTCATCAGTGTAAAACGCCAAATACCCTGCCCTTTAACATACCAACTATTACACCATTTCGATCTGCTTTGACACTTAACGTCTTATTTTCTTGACGAAATATGTCCATCAGCATTGATTTTATTCGTTTCCCATTTTTCCTCCATGTGATTAAATATGGTATACATTCGACTATTTCGCACAAGTCGATTAACGTACCAAGAGCCACCAACCTAACTGTGAGGCAACTTATCTAGAAAATTAAGTACATTTTTACAAATTTAATATATTTTGTAGCCACCAAATGTATGTTCACTGTGTGTAAAAGGTCTCGGACCGCCTGATATCCTGAATCAAAACTGAAAAATTTTCCTGTCGGAAAATATAACATTTTGCCAGAAGTTTTCATTATCAGGTAAGTATTGCATAGCAAAATCAACTCTTTGTCCCTTGTGAACATTTTTAAGAAAAGGTTTTTGAGCAGTTGAACGGTTTCTTAAGTCGAAACATTGCAGTAGTCGCCTCTGCGCTGTTCTAGAGAAACCTGGAAATATTGTGTTATGCGCAGCGGATACGGCAGTTTCAAACGGACTATTCCACAAATAATTTACGGAGTTTGCATCTTCTTTGTTTGTCGTTTTTTGTGTTACTTAAACCTGTAACCTTTCCACTGTATGCTGTTGTCGCCATTTTTTCGCAATTCCTTGGACAGTACTTTTTAATTTTCCGTATCTACGTGCCACTCTTTGATAAGATCATCCTTCTTCTATTAAAGCAACTATTTTTGTTATGAATATTATGCCTAAATGAGACATTTTTAAGATGGGCTTCGAAATTAAAATATATACTTTGACAAAACATTCAAGTGATAAAGGTAATAAAGGTATTAAGCTACATTTACGCTGAAGCACTAATGGCTACTAATTTATCTGACGGCCACTGTACATAAATTTAGCCTATAATTTTAAATAAAATAAAAAATTAAAGCAAAAATCGGGTATTCCCATGGACATTTAGCAAAAGCATAACGAGTCTTTTGTTTTGTTTCATACATTGTGCATGTGTAGGACAAAGAAACAGAAGAGAGAGAACGCTAAACATCAGACTTCGCGCGCAGTCGCTATGGCTCTGCTTGGGTCTGTATTCCACCGAGCATTCCTGTGACAACAGAGTTCCGGATGAAAAGAATCCATTTTTTCACACATTTTTCTCACTGGCGCACCATTTTTAAAAATTGATAGGTAAAGTCCTTTTAAGAAAAACCGAAAATCACTTAAAATTTCAGTACAGCTGCATACCACTACTACTACTACTACTACTACTACTACTACTAGGCACTACACACTACATATTCCTATTCTAACTATATGCTTATTCCATTTCATCAAATGTGTCTTTGATCCGTCACATCTATGTATTCTAACTAATTTACAAATAATAGGTATATTTTTCAAACCCCTAGAAAAATTTTCCCAAACGTGGAGCTTTTACATTTCTATCTTTTACAAACCTGTAAAATATCCAAAATCAAATATACGCCTCCTTTCTCAACAAACAATTCGCTGTTACTATCCGAGTTTGCTACTTTGTTCCAAATAAAACTTAATACAATTATTATTAATTTAGGACTTTGAATTGGGTCCTCTTTGTGTGGTTCTATATAACGTTTCATATATGTAATAATCATTGGTAACACTAAATGTACCTGCAAATTAATAACATTTACAAATTAAGGAATAATTTAAAGATATGCGAAGCCTGGGGGATATACACAATTAATGCACAGTTTATCCCAAGTAACTGCATATTTCTACCCTCTCACCTTTCCATACTGAGAGGACGCTTTCCGAGAGAACTTTGCTAGGCATGACTGTCCTACCTTGAAAACGTTCTCTCGGTATGCGTTCTTTCAAGATGTAGAATACGGACCCTGGAGAACGGCTCATTTTTGTTTTTCAGAGTTTCATGCTTCTAACTCTTGGGTTGCCAAGATAATGGGCTCTTTCACTAAACTCCAATCTTGATGCCACTGTATAGAGCAACGAAGAATATTTTTTAACGTTATTACTTTTTCATATTGTTAAGTATTTCTTGAGAAAATAAAAAAAACAAAATAACGTGTCCAAAAAAGTATGCATGTATGTATGTTTCATGTACTGCTTATAGTAAGGGAGCAAATGCCATTTTTCAAAATTGCATCCAGAGTAAAGTATCTTAATTTTTAAAGATACAGCAAAATTTTATAAGGAAAAGCTGTTGCAAATTAAAACTTAGTCCAAGTTCTAAATTTGAGTTAGGTATCTCAATTTTTAACTTTTTTTATTTTATCGCGATTTTATTAAAACGGAACGCCACTGGTGAAGATTTTATTCATGCGATATCAGTATATTTACCAAATAACTTAAGCATGTGTTTAAATTGAAATTGAAAGGAACTTTTTTTCTAAGAAATCAATAATAAAAAAGTTTTCCATATGTTGTATAATTTTTTGGACACACTATATATATATATATATATATATATATATATATATATATATATATATATATATATATATATATATATATATATATATATATATACCCTTAGAATCGGCTCTTAAGAAACTTAAATTTTAAAATCTTAATAATACCAACATTTTGATGTGTGTTATCTCATATATAAAAGAAGAAACTGACTGACTGACTGACTGACTGACTGACATATGAACGCACAGCCCACACCGCTGGGTCTAGAAACTTGAAATTTTGCACAGAGGTTCCTTATATAACGTAGGCGTGCACTAAGGAAGGGTTTCTCAAAATTCAAACCCTAAGGGGGTGAAACAGGGGTTCAAACTTTGTATGGAGGAAAACTATTAGATGGTCCTATTAACTCGAAATTTCATAGAAGTACTCTAAAAAATAAATGTTTAAACACGTGTTTTACAGTTTTTAATAAATCAACCCCTAAGGGGTGAAATGGGGGTTCAAAGTTTGTAATGGAATAGTGTTATACGGCTATATTACCTTGAAGCTACGTAAAAGTACTCTAAAAATAAACACATGTTTTATAACTTTTTAAACATCAACCCCTAAGGGGATGAAATTGACGGTCAAAGGTTACATTTTGAAGACCGGATTCGAATATTACATTCCAGGAGCGGACTCCGTTGAAAAGACAACGTACACAGAAAATATATAAAATATTTTTTAAGAAGACTATGGGATTACTGAGGTCCAAAAATCTAATTTTGTCTAACAGATAAATATTTAACCATTTCCAAAGTAAGACCGTCGAAAATTATATTTTGCCTTGCTCTATACAATAGCATCAAGATCTAAATCTGGTAAAAGAGCCCATTACATAATTTGTTATTATAAAAATATCGTACCTGGTCAAGCGTGCAAATCTGCTCCAGTAAACAAATACCTACTGCTACAAGTGACTGATTTTGCACTGATAAGTAAGGCTGATCTAGGTAATCTTCTAGTAATGCTAAAAATACCTTCAATATTTATTTACCATATTTCAAAAAGTAATGCCATATGATGCATCGCCGCCAGTGTTACTTTTTTTATACCTTATCTGCCACCAAGACAAAAAGTTTATATTTTTTGAATACTTTATATCCTAATTCAGCATTACTTTAAACATTGACATTCCGTCAGTGATGCCGACTAAATATAAATAAATCATCTCTTTTATTGGTACTGAATTGGTACCGAATCGTAGCTTTGTCCTGCTTCGCAAAGGTATATGCGAGAGACGTAAATATACACGAACCACTCCACACGATCCGGTGCAATAGCAGTGTCAATGAAATAAGTATGTATGTAACAAACACCACTGATTCCTATCTCTTTTCACCTTATCTAGTTGGCCATAACGGCAACCCAAGAATACAGCTGGCGGTGACAACATAAATTTTCGCGTGGAGTCGGACGAGCCCTGTATCAACTGCTATTAAACCACCACTTTACCAAACACCTTTTTTAACCGTGCAGTTGACTTCCTAACACTATGATACTGCAGAGGTTTAGGCACTAACTCCAATTTTCTATGAAATTTAGACTAATAAATAAGTATTCTAATTATGTTTTCCCTGTTCCCTAACAGAAGAACACAAAACAAAAATTCTGGATCAACTACACTTGAGTTCCACACATTACGTATAGGAGCCACCCAAAATACACTTCTTCACATTTTCTTGATTTTCACAAATTTTTCCAATAATTGTAGACAATTTCTTGGGTTTCTAACGCACTTACCTTTTTACGCAATTTGCCAAGGAATTACGACGAGCTCCCAAAACTTCCGACTATACACCGTACTATTGAATCCAGACTTTTGAACTTTCCCATAGATAGAATCTCGGTTCGCGACCCGGCAGCGTAACACCTTACATCGGTGAGTATCTTTCAACTAACTTCCTAGCCAAAGTCTTCCCGCTTATATAGGGAAAATTCCCATAAATTTTCCCCTGTTAACGTCTATTTCGCGGAATTAATGTCACAACATGAAATTTACAACCCCACTAAATTTTGTTTTCGCCTTCGCTTTCCATGAATTTCTACGTGTGAACGACCTAGTTGAGCTAGCAAATGAAGGAAAAGCTCTTAACTCATCTGGCATTTATTACATTTTTGTGTTCGCGCAGGTAGCTTTATTGCACTGCATTTTCTGGAGACATTTATTGACGTGTGCCTTATAAAAGGTACATAAAAGAAGCTATAAATTTAGGTCTTACGATGGCGCTATATTTAGTAACACTTGTTCACCAGAGACATGTATGTATGTCATCAAGGGGCGTTTGTTTTGTTGGGCCAATCGGACAAGACAGAACGTAATTTTACTGATATGATAAGGTAATTAGGGAATTTATTTTCGATTGGGAGAGATTTTCCTTATTATGAGTATCAATGCAAGAGATCAGTTTGCTCCTGATTCTTGAAATGTTCGGTCGAAATTCCGAAGCGGTAATCGGTTATTATTTGGGTTGATTTCGGGACTTAGAAAATTTTTCGCGGATCTCGGCGAAATTAAGTGAAATATTTTCTTCATACTCGGAAAGGTGGTAGAGGATTTCGTCCTCGTCCGAGGAGGCACCACCCCACATATCTGCTTAAAGGGCTGGTGATATCCATACGGGTTTCCAGCTCTGGATGTGTGAGTCGGGCACCCCCAGTACACCCACGGTACTTAGGTTTAGACCTTCGTGGGCTGTCCAAAGATAAAAAAAGTGCAACTTGTCTACAATAAAGGGTTCATTTTTCTAGTTATGTGAGTTAACTTGTATAATTATTTTGTAGATTATTTAAATAATTTTTAATAATCAATTATCTGGCCACTTATATGTTTGAATATTTTTTTCATATGAATTATTTTTAATAAAACTTTTTAATTTTTTCCTTTGTTTCAAGTTCTGCAATAAATTTTAAACAAACTAGGTATTTTAATATTTTTCCATCTTAATAAATATTTTAAAAATTCTTTGAACGCGAACGCCATCGATTTTTAATCATTTCCCTTTGAGTTGCAAATTTATATCGAGAATTCCTTTTCGTATTTTTAAATATTTTATATATTTTTAAATTTTTTTCAAAATTTACTTTTCTTCATTAATTATACTGCTTTAAACCCTTAAATAAATGCTTATAGGCCGCGTCATCACATGTAATGTTGATATTTAGCTGACAACACTGACGGGATGTCAATGGTAGAAGTTACGCTGAATAGGGTATAGCAGATATTTTCGGATATTGTGTGCTTTTTTGATATGGATATCAAAGATCCAAATCTGGAAGGACGAAATTATTTGCGAGGTGATATATTTACGCCAACATGTTCGAAGTTGATTACTTTCTTCATAGCTTGAGACAATAGAGTTTGGTCTACAATTTGAGTGAATACAGATATTTAATATAGCTTGGGCTCTTAAAACATAAATATTTTATTTTCTACTTACGTATCATGCAGTTCACGCCGCCATTATAAGCTACCGAATCTCGGACACTTATAAATCTAAACGAAAAATGAGTTAGTATTTCTACACTTCTAAAAACTATGTCGTAATTGTAGGAATTTCGGCTTTCCCGAGATCTTTGTAGAAGCTGAATTATCCTAAAAATTGACATTTTGTTAAGGTGAAATTACAATGCTTTATCAACTTTTAAATAAATTAAAAGTATTTTTGAGGCAATCGCCCTTTTGGTATTTGGTATCTAGTTAGCCTGGAAAGTTTCCAATAGACAAAACTGAATATGGTTGCTATGATTACCACTATGATGTTTTGTAAATAAGTTGTAAAGTTTGACATCCATAAGTTGAACGGTGATAAAACTGTGAATTCTTTAAAAAGGCATGTCTGAGAAAAGTTAGTTTTAAAAAAATCGAGTTTCGCTTAGTTACAAGTATTTATATTTGTTTTATCGGGCAAATAAATTTTTCCTGATATAATAGAAACCTTAGGTGATCACTATCCTTCATACGCCACTATTAAAAACTGGGTTGCGGAATTTAAAAGAGGAAAATCAGATGTCAAAGATGAGCACCGCTCTGGAAGACCAATTTCGATGTCCACTCCGGAAAACATTAATTCTGTGCATGATATGATTTTAGAAGATCAACGAATTGGACTCAAACATATAGCAGAAGCAGTGCACATTTCCTATGAACGTGTGTTTCACATCGTTCATGACGACTTGGATATGAGGAAGTTTTTGGCCAAATGGATTCAAAAATGCTTGAACGCAGGACCGCGTTCGATTGTTCACGTTATAGCAAATCTGCCGCCGTTTTGAAGAAGATTCCTTAAACTTTTTGGATCGACTTGTTACTATGGACAAAACGTGGATCCATCACTGAGTCAGAGACCATTCTGATTCTCCACGACCCAAAAAAATCCGTGTTCAGAAATCGGCTGGCAAGATTCCTCCTTCAGTTTTCTGGGACAAAGATGGAATAATTCTGATAGATTATTGGAAATAGGGTAGAAGTATCACGGGAGCATATTATACTGAGTCGCTAACTAAAACGCCGCGAAAAACTTGCCAAAGGTGTGCTCAAGACAACGTTCCTGCTGACAAGTCGTTAATTGCACTGGAAAAAATTGATGAAATTGGTTGACCACCCGCCCTGTTCTCTGGATTTAGCACCGTCAGACTATTATTTGTTCTCAAAACTCAAAAAACATTTGAAAGGTAAATGGTTTTCGAAAAATAACGAAGCCATATCGTCGTCAGTATCACGAAGTGATTGAACTCAATTTTACATTAGAGCGTTTTAAAGTTTTATTCAATTTTCGATTTAGTACTAATAAAAAGCTATTTAAGTTAGAGTACTGCTTTTTTGGTTATACAAAAGATTTTACATTGTTGTATACATATTCACACGGCACACGGCTTAAAAATTTTTAACAAAACGTGTACGCCCGATAAAAGATTTTTTTTCTTTTTGATTTTGGGGTATAAACAAACGGTTGCAGGATAAATATCGAATGTAACACATATTGCAAATGCGTTTCTACTGCACTAAACGTGATTGCAAAAATCAACTTTACCGCTTTTACAAGTTTTGCGGTTATATGCAGTAAAGATGACACTTATAAAGGAAAAAGGGAGTAATTTTTTGAACATAAATTATATAGCAAATACAAAACTTTACATTAAAGGACCGCCATCCTCGATGAATTCCTCAGCTGCTATAGGAATAATTTTTTGTAAAATATTTAATGCCAATCGTATTAAGTAGCATACTTGAAGTTGGTGCCATTTAATATCTTGTTGGAGCCCGATGATCTTTAATAATCCCATTACAACTCGACATTCTTCAATAATCTACAAAATGATTTTCGATTAAAAAAAACAAACCTACTTTTACCAAGACAAGAGAAAATGTAAAATAAATAAACAAGAAAGACACCTTGTAAACCCAATTAACCTGCTAATGCATAGATATTTACAAAACTAACCGGCTGGTAACATAACACGGCATAACGCTTATATAAAATATCTTGGTGTCTTCCTGTACGTTCACTTGATGGATCGTTTTTTGCGTCATCCTACGGTTATTCTCCTAACTTCTCAATTTTTAAAGGAAAATTATACATAGAAATCTTTCCCAGAAAGTAAGTTCAAGAATAGTGGCTATATTTTATGTTTAATGCCATGAGTCTTTTTAAATAAAGTAATACATTACTAAATCTCCGTCACCCGATTTTTCTGTAGGTTTGTTATTGCGCTTACTCACTAGTCCCATTTTTTGTATTATATAATTACGCATAACTAAGCATCTCACACGCATATTTACCTTTCACACTTTCTCCTAGTAATTCTAGAAGTTGGATCTAAATTATCTTGCTTCGGAAAGCGATATACTAAGAGGTATTTCAAACCAGAATTAGTGCAGTGTTACCAACTTAGGGATTAGGGATCTTTAGCAAAACTCTTAGTAGAGGTTGTAGGAAGGGAGATAATTATATTTCATTATTGTTTTACTTCCCCCTATATAACTATATGAACTATCTTAGTCTTCTTAACAATACTAATAATATTAATACAGCTTTTGTGTTAAACGATTTGTGTTGTGGTCTATTATATGATTTTGCTTGTTTTTATAATTGTAATCAACTTAACAGCATTTTTAATCACAACAATGTTATGCTGGATTTGCTTTTCTCGAATCATATGGGTATATCTGTATCTAGGAGTGACGTCCCCTTATGTTAACTGACAGCCACTATCCTCCTCTAAATATTCCTATTCATCTTCATAATAGTTTAGAACTTAACTTTACTATAACTACTTATACCTTTAATTTTTTTTAATGCTAACTATAATATATTAAACGATTATTTCGAAAGCACTGATCGGAATATACTTAACAGTATTGAACTGAGTGTGGATGAGGTGGTAACCAACTATCGACCAATTTCTGACCTGTCATGTGTCGCTAAGGTTCTGTGGTCACTTGTGACAGACATCCTTTTCGCGTCATTTAGGGACATAGTCACGGCGAATCAGCATGGATTTTTTACTGGTAGGTTAATCCAATCAAATTTATGTGTGTCTATTGCAATTTTCTGGCAACTGTCCTTGATGCTGGTTTACAAGCTGACGCAGTTTATTTTGACTTTAAGAAAGCGTTTGACCGAGTCGACCAATACCAATACATTATACTACAAAAATGCGAACATTACGCAATTGGAGATCCATTACTCTCCCGGATTAACTTATCTCCGAAACTAAGACCAATACGTTAAGGTCAATAATTTCCTCTCAAAAGACATCCTGGTTTATTCGGGAGTACTCCATGACTCTCTTCGTGATCCTGTATTGTTCTGCATATTCGAACGATCTATCCTACATATTTTACTAATGCTCCTTTCTATTTTCGCCGATGACCTAAAGATTTACCGCATCATCTCTGACATGACCGATTGTGTGCTCTTACAGGATCAAATAACAGGTTATTGACATGGTGTGAGAATAATAAAATGACACTAACCACAACCCAGTGTAAAGTTATATCTTTTTCCAGAAAGAGGTATATCGTGGATCATGTTTATTATATTGATAGGGTTACACTGGTCAATGATCTCGGCATCATATTTGATAGGGAACTGAGATTTATTGCCTACATTGTCAATGTTACTGCAAAGGGTTTTCAGATGATGGGCTTTGACATGCGACAGTACTGGGAATTTAATTGCGTCGAGGTCCTTAAGTCTATATACGACGCACTGATACGGAGCCACCTAGAATATTGTTGCATAATATGTGCTCCTTTATATAACATTCATATTAAAAGAATAGAATCAGTGGCGGTCCCAGGGGGGGGGGGGTGGGGGCGATCGCCCCCCCCCCTTACCTTCTTAACCCAAGACACTATTTTTAACGAATGAAGAAATAATTAATAAATGATCGATGCGGGTAAAACAAAAAATTTAAAACCGTTGGTGCAGGCAGTACACGTCTCTAGAATTGACTGTGGCCTAGATAAAATTGCATGCATGCTTTTTTAATAGAAATTTTGAATATACATAGGTAATTTTTTTTTGTAACACACTAACCCGACGATTGGGCCAACCCAACACCTACTAACCGCCCCCCCCCCCCCCCACTTTGAAAAAAGCTGCGACCGCCACTGATAGAATGCGTACAACCAAAGCTTGTCAAGTTCTTGGTGGTTACGATAAACATGGACAGTGCTCTATTATCTCATGTTATTTATTTATTCTTGTGACAGTACCATAAGCGGCTCAATATATTGGGCCTGAATATTCTGGAAACGCGCAGAATTCAGCTGACCTTGGTCTTTGGCCACAAGCTGCTGAATAATGGGATAGACTGCGCGGACCTCATGGCCTTGATAAATTTTGGAGTGCCATATCGCCCTACGAGTCAACTAGAACAATTTTCTATAAACCTTAGTCGCACTGATATTGGAAAAAACAGCAAGATTAACTGAATAATGTCGTACTTAAACATGCTACCATATAATCTGAATTTTAGCTGTTTAATTTAAAATTAGAAATATTATAGACAATCTCACTATATGTTTATATATGTACATTCTTATCACTTTTGTGGGATGGGATAACGAAGAGTGGAGAGATATTAATGATTACATCTTGATGTGTTGTATTGTTGGACCGGATAAGTTTTGTTCTACCGCATTTGTACTTTTTCCATTGTTTCCTTTTCTCTTTTTGTTTTATTTATTTTGTATGCTTCGTACTATTTGGAGTTTCTCTGTAATGTACGTCTCTGAATAAATACATAATAAAAAAGGATAGTTCAGCTAAGCCGAAAGGAATCTCGCATTAATTAGACGAGTGATTTTATTACCACATTCAACATGAAATTTTTATCTCGAAACCCCTGACGTTAAACGTACTATCTATATCTACTTAATAGTAAGGCAACTGATTTTTGTACCATGAATTGAATTTTTACTTACAATTAGTATCCCGTACAGTATTTCTCCTTACCTTAGGTCCTGATAAGCAGTTTGGAAAATACGAAATACACATTAAAAGTAAGGCCATGCAACTATGGTCCTGGATACTTGTAGTTAATTTTATGTCAGTAGTCCAGTTCTCATGAAAAAGAATATCCCTTGACATTGCTAACATGGAAATATCTGAAAGAAGAATGTCTTTTATTACAGAGGAAGAAACTCAAAAGAATTCATTCTAGAGTTTGGAGGATGATAATCCGTTAATGGTAAGTAAGTTTGTAAAAGTGTTTTCAATTCTTTAAAAAATTTAATATTAGTTTTTCTTTACTTATACCACATACCATAACAAAATGTTAAATTTCCTGAGAGTAAATCTGGATATGTTTCCATCAATAATAGAAGTATTCCAAGTATATTATTCCTTTCCATACACGTTGTTTCTCTTAAACAAAAATGTCTAAACGCCCACTGCAAACTCCTATAAAAATTAATTTAAAACAATCGGTCAAGTGCAAGCCATACTTGCAATTAGTGTTCCGTGCCATTAGCCCCCCACTTAACCTGAGCAAACCTCGGCCGCCCGATCTTCGCCCATCTGCCGCGCTACCCAACGCACAGTAATATATTCTGAAACTAAAATAGACAAAATCAAATATCTCTTGATCGGAAAAATATTTCGAGATGAACCAAACGGTGGTTTGTAGTTTAAGTGATTATCTATCTGGGAAAAATATATACAAAGTGCCCCTCCTATTGGAAGTGCCCTAAAAAACACGTAAATTTATCTCAACCATAGGTAAGATCTATGGTAAATTTATTTCTAATTTATGTTTGAAAAAATGTAAGTTGAGATAAATTTAAAAATTAGAAGTCAGATTTCAAATTTTGTATTTACGCTATATTTTGTATTATAAAAAACTATGTTTTATAAACTTTCTAAAATAATAAATAATGGTACTTCTCTCTTAAAGCATTTTCATGTTTTCTCAATTTATTAACATTTGATCTAAAATTTTTATATGAATAACTCCTTGGATTATCAAAGTATCGATAACTCATTTTTTTAAAAACAGAATTTTTTATACGTACAGGTTCATTAGTACTGTGAAAATATGCTAAAAATTAATTTAAAAAAACCTTGTAACTTTCAATAACTCGTAACTCCATGAAAAACGGGTCTAAAAAATTTATAAACAATAAAATGAAAGCCTTTTTAGTCTAGTTTTTAAAAAAAGAATCATGTTAATTAAATTTCAACTGGCAGTAAAAAGCAGCGACCAAAATAATTAAAAAAAAGGAAAAAATCTGAATTTTACTTGTTTTTTTTAGGGAATTTCCAATATTTACAATAGAAGGCGTACTTTGTATATATCCCAATTTACCTCCTGAAATTAATTCCCAGAATCAAAATTCAATTTTTTATACTTCACGTCTATAATTGGGCCACCACACTCTATCTCTGTGCTAAATTTCAAATTTGTACGTTGAATAGTTTCAGAAGAAAACGCGTGACAGACGGACGGGCGGGCACCGAAGTGATTCCATAAGTGTCCCGTTTTGCTAATTTTAGCACGAAACACTAAAAATTGTTTATGTTTATACTTAGTTACATTGAAGCAAAGCGCTTCCTATCTTGTAGTTATATGGTAGTTCCCAGCTAAGTGGAATGGTAAAGCCTAGAATGCTTATACGGGTACCGCTCTGCTGGCTATGGGCGCGGAGAGAAAAAGTGTATATTGGAATGTTGTTTTTCTTTTAACAAAAAACTCTTTGCAACCTGTTTTTATTAAACAGGTAAAAACGACTATCTGGACCGTCTAAATTGGGATCGCCACACATTATTTCCTGTTACGGACGTGTGCTCTAAACGTTGTAACAACCTTTTGGGTTGCTGACTGGAAATTAATTTGTTTAAAATAATTCCCATAACACCCTGGTGTTATTTGTTTTTAGGTAAGTGTTTCGAAACTAACTAAGTTTGTGCCGATGTCGGCCCTAATATAATTTGTTTATTTTTCTTTTAGCAGTGTAGCTTATGTAGGTATTTTTCAAAATGTACTTAAGATACCATGTATGATTTTGGCTTGTCGCTGCCTATTTATTGTCGGTTTGTTAGCGGCCGACCTAATTGTTGTTATTTGTTTTTAGCACGTCTTGAACCAGAAAATAAAACCATTACCATAATGCGCTGTTTTACTTGCCACCCCCACTACCTGTAACTTGTTCTGTCTCAACATGAACTTGTCATATAGCCAGTGGCAGCTGGTGAAATTTTAAAATTGTATATATATATATATATATATATATATATATATATATATATATATATATATATATATATATATATATATATATATATATATATATATATATATATATATATATAAATGCTAGAAACTAGCGCGGATCGATACATAAAAAAGAAAGAGGAGAATTATTGTGGGCATGTCCGCTAGCAATGAACAGACAAAATGAAAAGTTAGAATGGTAACCCGTACGACACGTGTTTCTGCTCATTGGCTTCATCAGGCCCACGTATGTGACCGTGCCTCTCAACATAAGTCGAGATGCACAACGTCACCTACGCAGTTACGGGTGTAACCTTAAGAAAAGGGAAAAAAAATATTTAACGAGGACCACAAACAGGAGCCAGTACACCAATTTGTGGCTTCAGCCAAAAGACCCCTTTTTTTTGGGGGCAACAATTAGCGTCGCCGACGGAGGCAACTATAGCCAACTGCCGTGGTATCCTATAAGCCCAAGAGAAGAAAAACAAAACAATTTGTTTTTCTTCTCTTGGGCTTATAGGATACCACGGCAGTTGGCTATAGTTGCCTCCGTCGGCGACGCTAATTGTTGCCCCCAAAAAAAGGGGTCTTTTGGCTGAAGCCACAAATTGGTGTACTGGCTCCTGTTTGTGGTCCTCGTTAAATATTTTTTTTCCCTTTTCTTAAGGTTACACCCGTAACTGCGTAGGTGACGTTGTGCATCTCGACTTATGTTGAGAGGCACGGTCACATACGTGGGCCTGATGAAGCCAATGAGCAGAAACACGTGTCGTACGGGTTACCATTCTAACTTTTCATTTTGTCTGTTCATTGCTAGCGGACATGCCCACAATAATTCTCCTCTTTCTTTTATATATATATATATATATATATATATATATATATATATATATATATATATATATATATATATATATATATATATATATATATATATATATATATATATCTCTGTTGCTACTTACGGGACCCATGCCAAGTTCAGGTTTTTTAAAGTAAACCTACTAGGAATGTTTTGGTAAAGAAAAAAAAATTATAAAGTTAAATTTTTGCGGAGCCCCCCTGGGAAAAAAATGAACACATTTAGGTATTTGTCAAAAATTTTTAAATTAGAGGAGAAATGTGTTAGTAGAAAGTTAGTCATTTGAATTTTTTAAACTTAAAATATAATTTAAAAAAAATTCAAATGACTATAACTTTTTCCTACTAGATTTTTTCTCTTCAAATTTAAACAACAAACAATTAAAAAGGAACAGAAAAGTATTGGCGACTCAAATTAGGGAAGCCAGCTGCAATCAACTGATTTTTAACGGGGAAGAAGGGCTCACTTCTTGAGGACAAAACTGACAAAGATGCCAAATAATGCGATAATGAGGGCAACCGACCTAAACGAAAACATGTAACATTTCCGTCATAGTAGTTAGCAAGTCGCCTGAAGAGGACGCAACGTTCCTAATTTGAGTCACAACAACGCTAACCCATAAACGATACAATTTGAAGTGGTGTTTATCACATAATTTTGTAAAAAATTTAAATTTAAAAAAAATCAAAATCTTTGGTAGGTTTATAGATTCATTTAGCAAAACTGATTAAAATACCACTCTAAATTTTATCGTTCATGGATTAGCGTATCTGCAGCTTCTTCTTGCAAAACCTCCCTAATAGCGCTGCTATTAGGTCGATCAACTGATTTGAAGGATGTGTACGGAAGAAGATGTTTGATGTCGATAATTTTTCACATTTAGTTATAATATTGACGAAAACTGTTTGTTTGTGCGAATAATAATACCGAAGGCAGAAACCTACCAAACAAATAAGTAATAAATGGATGATTGAACTCTTTTTATGTGGTGCAGTTCAGTGGCGTGCCGTGCCTTTAGAGGCGGAGGGGGCACAATGATTTGGGGGCGCCAAATTTTTTTCCTTTTATTGGAGAATATGTGGTCATAGTAGGCAGTGAATCTCCAGGGGGCGCCGTAAATTATTTTCCTTTTATTGGAGAGTATGTAGTCATAGTAGGCAGTGAATCTCCGTAGGGGCGCGAGGGCGCCGTTAAAACGAGGGCGGGGGGGGGGGGGGGGTGTGGGGGGTCTTGCGCCCCCTAGCCCCTCGACGGCACGCCACTGGTGCAGTTAAATTTTGAAGCGTCGCTGAAAGAACTTTCAGAAAGTCTGTTTTGAACTCGGTTGTAAACAATTTATTGCTTGATTTTTAATCTTTTTTGTAGGCTAGTAGGAATTATGGTTATCTTATTAATTAATAACGTAATCCGTAAGTGACAATTCTTTGTGTTAACGGTACAACATAGCCTGTTTCGTTCTGGTTACAATTTCAACCGATGGCACGAGTGGTTCATATTTGCCCATATTAGGTAATGAAATTGCTACCTATTAAATTAAAATACACATTTTTGGTAAAATGCGCCTGTGGAATTAAAAATACTTTGGATTATTTTCAGTTTTCACTATAACTGATAAAAAAATTCGATGTCACAATAATATTTAAGTTTGGCAATGCCCCGGCTGAATCATTTGTTTTTTCTTTATAGAGCCTGTGACGTCAGGCTCTTCAGAAGCATCGGATTAGGGCCAGTATTTGGGAATTTTTAAAATAAAAAAAATATGCGATTTGAGGGGAAAAAAGGATTTTGTATGTCTGTAGACTACTTCCAGGAGTCACCCATTAAAATATATGTAGTGAATTTTATAACACCATATACCGGGTGTCAACGAGATCACTTTCCGGCTGCCATTTATTTAGTATTTAATCGAACAAGATGAAACTTGGCAGGAGTCATAGGCTAATAAAAAGTCACTTTTCTAGGTACTTGTCAAATTTCGACTACTTCCGGTTTAGCCGGAAGTGACACCAACTTTGGATTTTCAAATGAGACACCCTGTATATTTCTTGATTTTTGGAATCTAGAGATCATTTTACGTACAACTGTGTTATTTTTATTACTTTTTGTGTCAATTTACCATTTTTAAAACAAATTGTTTGTTTTAATCTAGAGTGCCATGACCCACCTTAAATCGTTCTAATAGACGTGTACATCTGCACAAAAATACCTACACAATTTTATCACCTTTCATTTGTCTTACCAGATCGTTCAAAGTTGATTAAATCACTTTTTTGATAATAACTTAAAAAAATTAAATACAACTATAACACTTTCATAGTATAATTAGATGTAGATTTTTATTACGAATCCAATGGTGCATCACAACATCAAAATTGTCTTGGATTTTCTAAAGAAAACTACATTTCATTGCAATAGCCATTTTATATGGTTTGATCAAACATGCAACTGCACGACGATCAAATATTATATCCAGTTAGTCATGACAAAACTGAATAATAATAATGGGTGGCTGTAAACAATTCGCCACAAACCAGAAACATAATATTAAACACCAGAGAAAATAATTGTTTACAAATTTGTAAAATTCTATCATTTATCCTGAATTCAATTGTTTTCCATGGCAAATTTAACAATATTTTGAGGCTTCATTCCATTATTTTTTAAGCAGCTATAATAATTTAATTGTTTGTCATGGCTAACTGGATAATTTGATCGTCGTGCAGTTACATGTTTGATCAAACCATAACAAATGGCTATGGCAATAAAATGCAGTTTTCTTTAGAAAATCCAAGAGAATTTTGATGTTGTGATACACCGTTGGATTCGTAATAAAAAAACTACATCTAATTATACTATGAAAGTGTTATAGTTGTATTTAATTTTTTTAAGTTATTATCAAAAAAGTGATTTAGTCAACTTTGAACGCTCCGGTAAGACAAATGAAAGGTGATAAAATTGTGTATGTATTTTTGTGCAGATGTACACGTCTATTAGAACGATTTAAGGTGGGTCATGGCACTCTAGATTAAAACAAAAAATTTGTTTTAAAAATGGTAAATTGACACAAAAAGGAATAAAAATAATACAGTTGTACGTAAAATGATCTCTAGATTCCAAAAATCAGGAAATATACAGGTTGTCTCATTTGAAAATCTAAAGTTGGTGTCACTTCCGGCTAAACCGGAAGTCGTCGAAATTTGACAAGTACCTAGAAAAGTGACTTTTTATTAGCCTGTGACTCCTGCCAAGGTTCATCTTGTTCGATTAAATACTAAATAAATGGCAGCCGGAAAGTGATCTCGTTGACACCCGGTATATATATATATATATATATATATATATATATATATATATATATATATATATATATATATATATATATATATATATATATTTATATATATATATATATATATATATATATATATATATATATATATATATATATATATATATATATATATATATATATATATATATATATATATGTATATAATTCGTGTCGTCATCAGATTTCCCGACTTATTTTTTACACATTACTTACCACAGGGTAAACTTTGAAGGAGCTCGCATTGTGTCCTGAGATACATATTCGAAGAGCAAACTAAGTACTTCGAAAATGGACTCTGTATGTAAAAGTTCTTGTTCTCCTGATGGCATGTCCGGTTTTGCAGATGGAAATCTTTCCTTCCACGTTGGCTCCAGTCTAACAATGATATTGCTAACAGCCCCCTTTTTAAGTAACTCTACACCTATTAATAAGGTAACAATATTAATGAATTAAAAATAACTATTAGTTAGTCATGACGCCACTTCGGCCTACCCTCACCACTGTCGGTATGTCGTCATAAGCGCCGCCCCTTCAAGGTCGTATAGTACTACTCGCATTTAAGCACTTAGGAGGCCAAAAATATTTTTGAGCAGAATTTAATTTAAAAACCATTTTAACTTTTTATAACATGTCAGAAAACAGAAGTTATAGGTTCAAGAGGTTGTTGCCTTCGTAGGTTGTATGAAGATAAAAAACAGTTAACAGGTGGGATCTTTCATCAGGTGAGTCACACATCTTGCATTGCCATGGATGCTACTCAAAACGCAGGTTTTAAATTACTTTCACGCCCACCTTATTCTCCTGATCTGAACCCTAGTAACTATCGCCAAAATTAAAGGAAAAAATTTGTGAAAAAAAAACGTAATGAAGAAGCGATTGCAGCCGTAAATTAGTGGTTTAGGGAGAATGAACAGCCATTTTACTAAAAACCGTAGAGATGTTGGAGCACTGTTGGGATAAGTGTATAGAAATTGGAGGGGACTGTTAAAAAATTTGGTTAAGATTTCAACCATACTTCACTGTAAACAGGTCAGGACTGGAGCATGGGGTCCATGGAGATCGTATAAAACAAAAGCATCATAATATGTGACTTTTGTGGACACTATTGCAGATAGAGAAGTAAAATTCAAGAAACTTTTTGCAATAGCTTACATGTTCGTTTTGATCCGTCCGCCAAAACATGGATAACTTGTAACACACGGCCATAAATTGCATCATCTACGAGTTCCAGTAGTTCACCAAATATTTCAGCAAGCATGCTTTGTTCTGCCTTTTCTTTCCTAACGGCCAATGAAAGGTAATATCTTTTATTTGGATAATCTACAGTAAGCAACTTATACAATGCATCTAGGATCTTGTTTTGCAGATTATCATCAGTTAACCATACTAGCGTGTAACCTAAAAAATATTATATTGTTTCCCAATAGTATCTACATTATATAATTGCAATTATCAACAGTAAAACTGTTGTTAAAATTACTTGCCTTGTATTTTGTCGGCGCTTCAGATTCGTCATAAAACCGTAATAGGAAGTAAGAAGACGTCTTATGCGCCGTGCGATGAGAGAAGAAACAATTTTTATAAACCTACCTATTTATTATGTAATCTTCAATTCTTCTTCTACCTAAGCAAACCTAAGCAAACTCGGCTGTAACGTCATCGTAGAGATGTGGATGTACTGACATCCTGACCAGATCATATTTATGTAATAACATGGACAATAATTAAGAAAGTTTGGCCTGCTCTGTAGACCGCACAAAATTCATTAGTAGTTTAATAGCGTTTTCCGTTGGAAGAACTCGTGCACATTGAATGTATCTGCATCCTTTTTTCTTCCGTGTGGAGTATTGAATATAATCATATATTCAGTGTACAAATTAAACTATCGAAAAGGCTATAAATGTGGAAAAACTGCCGTTTAGAGAAGCAGTAACCGTCTACACTAACCCGCGTGATTTTACCACCTTTAAATAGGCATTTTCCAAATCTGCTTATTCTAAAAATTTGAGCAGTCCATTTACATTATTTTTTATGGTTCCTAATGTCCGGAATATACACAATAGTATTATTTTAGAATAATTTTTGGATAATCAGTACCCGTTTTTTTAAGACTGTAGGTCACTAGAAGAAGACTATAAACACAATCTTACGGCAACTCAAATTAAGAACGCGGCGTCCTCTTCAGCCGATCAGGTGGAATAATATGGATCAAAAAGACTTTTTAAATTCTGTAAATCCTAAGCCAAAACTGGACGTGAATAAAGAAGTAAAATGGAAGGATAGAACGTGTGTTAGAAAATTTTAAATATCTTGGTACTCTCAGTTTCAGTGGCTATGTGGCAGTTACTACCATATTTTTTAAAATTTTTAAGTATTATTCTCTACAAGAAAATACCATTTACGTATTTTTTGTGGGGCAGAATACACCTGTGATTCACTTTTTTTTCGGAAGTCACTAGCCGCCACTACTAAAAATACAAGTAGTTTTAAGATATTTAGCTACAGGATGTAGCTACAATGTATGCCAGATATGTGGTGATCTCTCCCTCCATTTAACATTTGCCATTTTTCGCGGAAACAAAATTAAACTAAAAAGAAACAAAACAAAACCGACTAGATTTCAATGCAACTGAACGCTTGTTCTCATGCTCAAACACTGTTTAATGTCATTGAATCAATCCCGTCGATCGACCAAAATAGGAATTCGTTTCAATTTTATTGAAACGTAATATTATTGAACGATATCGTAGAACGGCTGTTCACATTAAACTATTTTACTTCAATGGTCTTGATCAATGAAATCGACTAATGAGAACTTGACTTAACTTACAGTCACCGCTCGACCGCCTTTAACAAAAAAATTAGAGTCGAAGTGGAATTGTTCTTTACCTATCCAAGAGAAAAATTCTTGCATGTCCAATGCATACACGAGTATATCACTTGATTTAATGATCTTAGGTGGAATGAAACAAAGATCTAATAGCTTGACTAAAAGTTCTTCAAATCTGGGTTCTTCCTTTATTCTCATTTTTAATATTTCAAATAAGCGCATGAGATTTTCTAAGTCCCTAACAAGCTATAAAACATTAAGGACTTATATCACAAGGACGATGATATTATTCATACACTTACATAATATACTGATTTGCTAAGTTTTTATCTACAGTATATATGCGGATGGGGTTTAGAAAAGAACAAATGGACCAAATTTTGCAAGATATTTAAAAATGGCATTCCTAATAAAAGTTTTTTGCTTGTAAAATAAAGAAGATTCACGTTATGAAAAATTTAAATTTTTATACAGGGAGCATAAAAAATACGACAACGGGATTTTGCGTATGCGTATGCATACCTTGTTTATCATTTTCTACCAAAAGAACAAATACGAAATATGTTTTCAATTAAATCCTAAGCTGAAGTACAAGATTTCATTAAAAAATTTAAACATTAAAAATAACGAGCTTTACCACATTGTCTTTTGAAGGTTTCAACTATTCTCTCTCATACCTTTTCACCCTAAACCAGAGTACTAGTTTCTACATATTAAACGATAATGACACCTATGGAGATGGTTTTCAATGTCTTCTTTAAATGAAGCAATTATTTAATTTAAAATACTTCTCATCAAAATGCTATCTACTGAACAAAGTTTTTTATAGTCCAGTGATATGGGGATGGCCAAGTATCATACCGCTACATCATGGAACAATTTAGCGAGAAATTTGTAGGAGTCCCAGTTCAAATGACAATCTACAGCACAATAAAAGAGTTCCAAAGAACTAGTTCGGTTTTGAATCTCAAGAAGAAGAAGAAGAAGAAGAAGAAGAAGAAGAAGAAGCAGAAGAAGAAGCAGAAGAAATATTACCAAAACGATGCTGCCACAGTTTTAGTTTTTCAATCTGTTAGAGAACCTCCTGTGATGTCCCTTAGAAATCGCGCTAAACATCTTCTATAAGTCGTAAAAAACTCATATTCAGATGATCTTAAAAGAAAATCAGTGGCGTGTCGTGGGGTTTGAGTTTGGAGGGGCGCACCAGAAATCAAATACCAAATGACATATAGGCAAATTGCTCGAAAAAGTATCCATTTATAACATTTTTTTTTTAAATTTAAAACAGGTATTAAAAATATTAATACCTACAATAACGACAAAAACAATAATAATTGTAAATCAAAACGGTAAAAGTCCAAAAGAGGCTCGTTTTAAACAAAAATCCACCTACCTTAAAATTGAAGTTTGCAAAAACAAAGAGCTAGAACAGCGGAATAGTTTTTGTAGTGTCATTAAATATCACTATCAAACAGTACAACAAATTTGATATTTCACACCCACATATCCAGTTGTTTTTTTTTATAAATGTCTTTTGAAAACCGACGCGTAAAAGACCGGTTTTCGGCCTTTCGTTCACGTTTGTGACAACTTTATATCTGGCAACGGCCTCCCCAGTTCTTTAATTTTAAGTTTATCGGCTAATGACAGCCTACCAAAATTTATTTGAATAATATTATTTACGGAATTCATTTTTCACACCCAAATTTTATTATCCGATAGACACGCAGTCAGAACCCTACGTATGCACCACGGCTTATGGCAAAACCCGAACTGAGAAAATGCTCGTCGCAGAAAATTCGCGCCCTCATGGTCCTTATGGAATCGGATATTATCGGGTGACGTTCGGCAAGAATTTATGCAGCGTCCCGTGGTCGCGGCTTTCAAGCGACGGAATATTATGATGCAATATTCCCTGGACGTGCGTTAACGTCGGTCAACGAAAACGGATATTTAGAGTTGAGTTCAGAGTTGGTATGGTTTTTTGAAATTTAGAAATTTTAACTACCTATATGAATGATAATATTAATAATACAATGAATAGTAATAATAAATATTTAAATAAACATTAAATTTGTGTGTTATATTAAAAATTTCTAGGAAGGGCGCGCGGCCACGCGGCCTTATAGAGCAACCGCCACTGAAGAAAATAAATAATTTCCATTCAAACCCCACTTTAACCAAACATTGGAAGAGGAAGACGAAGCGAAAAAACTAGACTTTTGTTTATGGGTAGGAGATCAACTTTTAAGAGGAAATATCCATTTTTATAAATGTATTGTGTTTTCTGATTAATGTACATTTTCTACTAACGCAACTGTAGCATCCCACCATGTCAGGTACTGGTCTTGAGAAAACCCCAAATTTAGAGTAATAAGGCGAATACAATATTTTACAAAAGTGAACGTGTGGTGCGCGATATCTGTTCATGGCATTATATGTCCATATTTTTTCAATAACACCTGCAATAGAAAATCTATGTATGTATCAGAACGAAAGAAGACGAGAGAGAAAAAAATGACAGAGAAAGATCACGAGGCAGAGAGAGACATAATTGATCTCTTCGTTGTAAATGGGTGTCTGTCATCATTCTCAAATCAAATTGGATACGGTATAGATCAGGGGTGGCCAACCGGTCGATCGCGATCGACTGGTCGATCGCGGCTATTAGTCCAGTCGATCGTGGCAAGGCAAAAAATATAAATACGTAGAACAGACTGTTGTGTACTGAACTATGCTGTTTCATTTAAGATTTCAAGAAGTATGTAATTGGTAGTTCGCACAGGGTGTCGTCAGTGAACAGTAGATCTTGGGTCTAACCAAGTTGGCCACCCCTGGTATAATCATATTCTTTTAAGTTTAATTAAAAATGTTCGTATTCTTTAAAAATTGCACTTGAATAAGAAGTTTTTTGAATTAAATAATTGCTTCATTTAATAAAGACATTGACAAACATGTCCATAGGTGTCATTATTGGTTAATATGTAGAAGCTAGCACTCTGGTTAAAGGTGTGAGGGCGAACAGTTGGGACTTTAAAATAAAATAATGTGATAAAACTCGTTACTTTTAATATTTAATTTTTTTAATGAAATCTTGTACTTCGACTTAGGATTTAATTTAAAACATCTTATATTTGTTCTTTTGGTAGAAAATGATAAACAAGGTAGGTATGTTTACTCTTATGCAAAATATCGTTTTCGTATTTTCTATGCTACCTGTATAAAAAAATAATTTTTTCATAACTTGAATCTTATTTATTTTACAAGCAAAAACTTTTATTAGGAGTAACATTTTTACATATCTTGCAAAATTTGGTCCATTTGTTCTTTTCTAAACCCCATCCGCCGACACACTGTATATGGACGTTAACAAGCAAAAAGAATGTTAAAAAATGGTAGTAATAAACGCTTAATACTCCTCTTTTTGTGTAAAACCTAGGCAAACTGCCTGCACAAGATTTATTAAAAGGCAAAGAGGCTATAGATACATATTTCTTATTCTTCCAACTACCTACTTAACACCTCCAAAAGGATACAACTCCATCTTTAGACACAATGACATATTGGTTAATAATTTTCAACTGTCTTTCCACATCATGTTTTGTTACTTGATGCTTCAAAATGGCCAAGGCCTTGGTCAGTATTCGTGAAGGGTCTCTATATTCCAACAAATGTGAACAATCTCTCGACTCCATTTTTTATGGAATAATGTTCAAGCGTCAAAATGACAAGACCAAGAAATATACAGGTTTATACACAGAAGGATAAAACTGTAACGACAAACAACACACCTACTGTATTATATACCTCATACCTAGAAACGGTCCTGAAAATTAACCTTAACAAAACAATACCAGCCTAACAGTCTCAATCAATGGCGACCCCAACTTTTTGTACTCGTGTGGCCCAGGCGGGCTTGGAATTTAGAGGGGGTCAAACTAGAGCATGAAACAGAAATAAAACCTTCTTCGGTTACCACATTAGAACCTTTGATAATGTCTACCGCAGATGTAAACAAAATTCTAGGTAGAATTACATTGACCACGGCTAAAAAATCCAGAAATCTCAGTTAACATACCCAATATTGGCAACTAAGTTTCTTATTGCATCATATACATATATTGTTGAATTTGCGCTTCAATAAGCTTTCATTTGACACCCTACACGATGCCCTTAATTTTTTTTTCCGTTTCCCAATTTACCCCCAGAAATTAACCCCCAGAATTAAAATTCAACTTTTTATACTGCACGTCTATAATTGGGCCACCAATCCACCATACTCTTATCTCTGTGGTAAATTTCATATTTTTACGTTAAATAGTTTCAGAGAAAATCACCTGTGACAGACGGACGGACGGACGGACACCGAAGGGATTCCATAAGGGTTCCATTTTGGTATTTTTAGCACGGAACACTAAAACTAACGGAAACTAAGTGAACCTCAATTGAAATTATACAGTTCCTGAATATACACAGTGTCCAAGATAAGTTATGCATGCATGGAATAGCTTGTCTCAAATGAGTATCTCTTTTTCTTATGATTGGCGTAACTAATTTTAACAACTCCCAAACTTTGGGAGAGATACTCTTAATACGTTCATATAGGATTCAGGGTCTTCGGCTGCAAGCTTTCTTAAAAGTTTTGATGAAGCCCCTAATTGATTTCTCCGACTTATCCAGTCCCTAACCCAAGTGAGTTTTTTCTTTTCTTTCTTCAACAAAACTTTTGACTTTTCTCGCTATCAGCAGCTATAATTCTGCTACAATTTAAAACGAATGTGAACCCAAAACAGCCGCTATTTGCGGGAGCTGCTAACAGCCAGCAGTAACCAGCGGCTGGTAAAGCAGCCTAATGTGACCGCCGATTAAGTTCCTTGTAGTACTTTATTTTGAAGGGTTTGGATGCGTTTGATGTGGCTCTTCTTGGCACAGCCCCATAACTAAATGCCACAGTTGTAAAAAAGAATATAACAGTTATTATTCTTTGCAAACTAAATTTGCCTTTTTAAAATTTTTCCCTTTTGAATAAACTCATCTTAGCTAAAAATGACCCACAAAAAGTGGTCCGGACGTTTCAGAATAAATGGCACCTGAAAAATATTACAGAGCCCTCTACGTTTCCCCAGTGACATCATTACCATTCCGTAAATCCCACAAGCAAATGATTTCGCAATATTTTTGTTTTCCAATCTATGCTTATCTTACTGATAAAGAATTTACTTTCGATAATAAAAATTTGCCAATAGATTTGTGTCACATTACAAGATTTTAATTGATGTGCTTTCTGGATATATTTAAGATTATTAAAAGCAATGGTAAGCAGATATTAAACACATATAATAAAATGGGTGTGATTTTTTCAGTCGCCAATTAATTTAATTTTTATTCAAAAAATAATTAGATTTGTTCTCAGAATGATAGATCTGTCACCAACTTGTTAACTATAAACTATATCCACAAGAATAACTTATTTATATATTTATTACAAACAAACGAGTGGAAAATATTGTTGCAATTCGCAGTAACCTTTATCTTAGTGATGAACAATTACATTTTACAAAAATAAAAACAAAAAACATACTGACTAATACTATTGCCAAATACCAGCCACATCACTAGATGTTAGTTACGATCAGGATGATCAGCTTCTTTGCCAGCACGTAGTAGAAGTAGAAAGTGAAAAACAAAACTCATCAGATGATGAAACTTAAAATAACAATAAATATGATTCCATTTTAGAAACCGAAAGTGATGATTAATTTGATTAATAATCGGGAAACAAAGTATTTTCGTGTGTTTTCTTTTAGTTTACATACGTGAAAATTTGTACTAAAGAACTAGTTTTTTTCCAAGCCGTTAATACACTAATTATAACACTATTGTGTTTGGAAATAGATGTATTCCCACATTGTTATCAAACTATCATCAACAAACCTGAGCAAACCCGATTACAATAAAATAAAACAAATAGTAATAAGGTTCTTATACAATCTATCTAACTACAATCTATCAACATAAAACAGATTTATTGGACAGAACATACGATGATTATTCGTTTATTTTGAATAAAAAATGTTATAAATTTGGATATATGTATAAGTTTGGAAGCAGGGTTGGCAAAAATCATGATTTTTTTAAAAAAATCAAAAAAATCTGATTTTTTTGATTTAAATCAGATTTTTTTGATTTAATTCACAATTTTTGAATTTTATTTAGGTTTGTATTATTTCATTATTGTTTGTTCAGATGTAACACAGTTACAATAGTAAATAATTAAAATGCAGTAAATATTAAAATAATGGAGTAGAAAATATAAATTTAATAATATTAGTATTAATTGAAACTTCAGCAAATGAAACAGAAAACGGTAATTTTAAAAACACAAACAAAAAACAGTAGGTACATATTATATAGCTACCTATACCCTATACCAGTGGTTCCCAAATGGTGGTCCGCGGATCCCTAGGGGTCCGCTGGTTATTTTGCGGGAGTCCGACAACCTTTGCTATGAAACACTTGATGCCCTTTTGCACGACGTATGTGTGAACAAACTTTCTCTGAATAGATTCTGCTAAAATCCAAACAAAGAAATCGGCTGGATGTTGCTTCAGATCTAAGATTAAAAATTTCCGTTCAGATTTACTAAGAAGGTTTGAGATTTAGTACTGGTTTAAATTGAAATCTTCTAGTTGGTCAGTTATGTTTTGACAGGTTTTTGCCCTGTGATTGTTAATAAGTCGTTATTAAAAACTTATGAATTATTCTGATATTTCACCGATTTGCTTGGTTTCCAAATCATTTTCATCTTGGAACGAGTTGCTGTAATGAAGTTAGTTCTATTTTTGTCAAAAGTACTTACTAAAATTGTCCTTTTCTTTACAAATTTGTGAGAAAGCTCAAAAATAAGTTCACAGCATAAAACTTAAATGTCTTACACGTGCCAGTTTAAAACTTTTGGTTGTCAAATTAGACCGCACTACGTTGGAGAATCTGGCTGTTCAAATCTTAGACCAGATTTAGAAAGAACTATGACAGGAAAAACAGAGTATTTCATTCTTCTCATTAAAATCCAAAACTGATGATTGGTATATTATATTTTTTCTGCTAGAAAAGAGAATATATTTTGGTCAGTTTAGTTCAGTTTTTCAGTCACTTTTATAGGATGCCGTTTTTATTTATAAATAGCATGCTGCCTTTTGGTGCAAATTGCCAAGCCATATTAAAGGCATTGAATAAATCGGCATTTTTGAAATAAATATTTTTTTTAACAAAGGTTGTTTCTTTTATTATTTTTGAAGCTAAACTGTTCATGGGGGTCCGCATGTTACTAATTTCTAATTTTGGGGGTCCAGAATTTCGAGACATTTGGGAACCACTGCCCTATACCTATTATAATGGTAGATAATAAAATCAAGTCGAGTTAAAATAAAATAGTCATTCTCGTAATTATTATGTAATAATAAAATATCATTATGAAGAAAAATGATTTAAATCATTGATTTTTTCAAAAAAATCACTTGATTTAAATCACGATTTAAATCATGATTTAAATCATTTGATTTAAATCAAACCAACCCTGTTTGGAAGCACTCAAGTTAATCTGAGATAAAAAAATATAAATTTCAGAGATTGAATTTCATAATCAGAGAATTTAGTTTTGATGACAAACATTTATTATGGCGACAGGTATATTTCTCTCATAAAATTAATACAGCAGCCACACCTAAACTCGTAACTTTGCTTTGTGCTTGTATATTGATACCTATTTTTTTAAGGTTTATAAATAAAATAAAATCCTGGATTTTTAATAGAACCACAAGCAATAGTGGTGAAACGCTTGTACAGGAACGTATTGGATGTTTGTGCATAAGTATTCCAGATAAATTAACGTAATTTGGTTCCCTGAATCCCTACATATTTTAAAACGCTAGTTCCAAGTCCCTTCCATCCAAATATAGACCCATATCTCTGCTCTCTGTTATCAGCAAAGTTATGGAGAAAGTAATCAAAATGCAAATTTAAAAATATCTAGAAAAACACAAAATCATCCATGACGTACAGTACGGATTTCGTCGCCAAAGATCCACGGCTGATCTCCTTACCTTTGTCACCCATAACTGGAAGAAGTCTCTCGAATTTCATGGTGAATCCGAGATTGTTGCTGTTTATATTTCCAAGGCCTTTGACCAAGTATGGCATGCCGACTTCACAACAAACTACCTTCCTCTCAAACTATGTACCTGGATCGGTAGCTTCCTCTCTAATCGGCGCATATCTGTCGTGGTGGACGGTCACTCATCTAACTTCCTCCTTTATCAATGCTGGTGTACCCCATGGTTCAGTCCTGGCACCAACCCTATTTCTTCTTCACATTAATGACCTGCTTTCTTTAACTACCAGTTCTTCATCCACAGTTATGCGGATGCTCTGATACTCTTCACTCCAACATTCATTTTTCCAGACGTCCCGATTCAAGAGCTAAATAATAGACGCAGATGTACGCACCTATCCCTTTCCCAAGATCTTCAATTAATCTTAGACTGGGGCGTCATGAACTTTATTTAGTTCAACGTCTCCAAAAACTCAGTCACGCAAAAAATCCGACAACACTTACCCTATCCACATGAATGGCCAAGCCCTACAGAACAATGAAACGTTGGATCTGGACGACGTCGCTTTCGAACATGATCTCAGCTGACACAAACACGATACTTCGATAGCCACATCAGCAGCCAAAAAGCTCTTTCGAGTCAAAAAATACTTCTCGCCTTCCAACTTACACACTCTCTATGTTTCTCAAATAAGACCTAACCTAGAGTACTGCTCTCACATCTGGGGAGCGGCATCACCTTCGGCACTTAACATTCTTGATTCTATCCAAAAGAGAGCCATTCGACTCATGAATGACCCAATCATCACAAGAATGTGATGCTCATCGCCGCGCTCTTGGGGATGATTATTATTAACGAATTACCACTAGTAATTAAAAATCTAAAAAAATTAGATAGATTTAAAAGAAAAATAAAAAAGTTTCTTCTGGAAAAATAATAAAATCTATAAAAAATTTATTACTAGGTTATGCAGATTTTTTTTTTTTTTTATTGTTATTGTTATTATTACAAGTTTAGTGTAATTATTGTGTATTCCCTGTAATGGATTCTGTATTCGTTGGGAATAATAATAAATAAATAAAAAAAAAAATAAGATTTATCCCTTTTCTACCGATACTTCCACGGATTTTGCTCCGAAGAACTAGCCGCTTGACTGTTCCTAACAAGAGGGGCGTTACGTATGCATCCCTTTACAGTCCAGCTACAAAAGCCAAGAACATCCCACTTCTCTCGCTCATTCATACCTATGGTCCCCAGATTATGGAACAAATTGCCTGCAGATGTCTTTCCATTTCCTCCCAACCTCAAATTCCGTGTCCATATATTACATTTTCCCTCTTCAGACGCCCACGGTACGGTAGTACTTAGGCTTCAAGCCTACGTGGGCTGTCTCAGATAGAAAATAAACCTCGGAAAAGTACCTTGCTCATAATAAAGTGCTCGAAGGTACTACGTCATTATTGTTATACTAGACATATTCGTTTGACTTTGGTCATAGTTCTGGTTGACAGTTAAACAATAAATTAACTAAACTTCATTTGTCAACCAATTGGTTTACAAATTAAGTTTAATTCACTGTCAACAAGAACCATGACCAAAACCAAACAAATACGTCTATTATTGTCTAATATTCAGTTTTTATTTTAGGTCATGATTGCAATAAAAAAGTTTTTGACATGCTTAGCAGTTATATTATCATTTAGTGCTATTGCAAAAGCAAGATGTATTACTATCAAAGATGTAACCAAGGCTCAAGAAACGTACTTAGATTGTTACCCCAATCGATATTGTCAAAACAAGATGAGAGTGATTGAAAAAGGACCAATAATTTACTCCTGTTCAGAAACAAATTTAACTGAAATTAACAACAAGCTTAAAACAAACGTAGAAAATTTAATATTTATCTACCATTCACAAATTGCTGCTTTGGAGCCGCCATATTATTCGTTGGACGAAAATGGGTATTTTTGGACAAACCTGACCGAATTTCACTTGCGGAATACGAACACTTTAAAAATGGTTCCCGGATTTTTTAACAAGTTCACCGAATTACAAGTGTTAGAAATAACAGATAATTTGCTAGAGGATATTATAGACGGAACTTTTAGTCCTCTAACGACATTGGTAAAATTGAATTTATCTCGAAATTCCATTGCCGAACTTAGACCACATACTTTCTCTGGCTTGCGAAATTTAAAAGTTTTAGATCTTAGTCAAAACAAAATTGCATCCATTTCTTCTGATGTATTTGCATATCAGCCGTTCCTAGAATATATAGATATTTCCCAAAATGTTCTTAAAGATGTCGGTGACGTGTTTGTACTCCTAAATGTAGTATCAATCAATTTATCTATGAACAATTTAATTGATTTCGATTTCTTTCAACTTGAAATCAGTCCTTTCTTGAAGAATGTAGATCTATCTGAAAATTCTATAAAAAATTTAACTAACATAAGTTCAGTATGCGCTTCTACTATATCTCTATCTCACAATAGAATAACAACCTTAAAAGCCATACAATGCATTACGAAGTTTAACATTAGCCACAATCTGATACAAGTTCTTGATGAAAACATGTGTGAGTCGGATTTGGAACTTCTTGATCTAAGTTACAATAATATAACAAAAATAAATCCGAAATCTTTTCAAAACGCCAGACATTTAAAATATTTGTATTTGAATCACAACAATCTTCCGTCATTGCCCAGAGAAAGTTTATTAAACCTTACCAAAGTTGGGGTAATCGATTTATCTTACAATAATATGAATGAAATACCGTTTGGCCTTTTTAACAATTTAGATGAATTAACGTACTTAGATTTATCCCAAAATAATATGTTACTAGATTTCGATACATTATCAACTCTAAATACCTTAGAAGTATTACATTTTCAAAACAATCAAATAAGACATTTTGATTTAAATACGATATTAGTGCGTTATCAAAACTTAAAAGTTCTAACTTTAACTGACAACTTATGGAATTGCAGTGAGTTAGCAAAGACGATTCATACACTTCAATTTAACAAAATTCAAGTTTCAAAAGGAAACAACACACAGAGCAGTAATATTTTGGGTATTTCTTGTAACGACAACCCAAACTCAAAAGAAGAGACCATTGTCCTTAAAAGAAAGGCTCAAGATATGACGAAGAATAACACAGAGGCTCTATTGACGCCAGAGTTATCCAAGAATTTAAAGGACGTGGTTATGCAATACTTAAATGAAAACTTTACAGACAAACTGCTTCATAAATACGCAGATGACCTAATAGAACTCCAAAATATCACTAGCCAAACATTTTTAGAAACTGTGAAAGGTTTAAGTAGCGAATTAGCTAATCAGACGTACTCAGACAAAAAGGCGGGTCCAACTAATTGTTCTATAACCAAAACTGTTTCAGATAACCTTATCAAAATTGCGAATTCCATAAATAACACTTTTTCCGATATTTCCGTAAATATAAATCGAATTTTAACATTTCAAAATAGCAGTTTTGATAGATTTTTATATAGTTTAAGAGGAGATAGTGCTGATGCATCTACCCATACGGATGTTCAGTCAGACGTTCAAATGATAGTCGATAAAAGCGTCGATACCGTAATTGTAGAAAATCTTGTTATTTCTAACATAATACTGCTACTGATGTTATGTAGTGTGTTAGGTTGTTTCTACTATATTTTCTGGAGATTTAGATACTTAAAATCTCCAGTTCAGGAGCAATTACAGCTCTTGTAAATAGCCCACTAGACTAATAAATAAGAGTTTAATAAAATGTAATATGATTAAGAGCAGTACAAATAAAAGCCAAGCAGCCAAAAACCTGAATATTTGATTTTTTGTACCTGAGACAGACCACGCAGGCTTCAAGCCTAAGTACTAACGTACGGTGGGCGTCTGAAGAGATGTAATCTATCGACACGGGATTTAAAGGATTGGTGGTTAGGGGGGGAAGGGAAAACATCTGCAAACAATTTGTTCCATAATCTGGAGACCCTAGGTATGACTGAGCGAGAGAAGTGGAATGTTCTAGGCTTTTGTAACTGGACATTAAAGGGATACATACGTAACGCGCCTCTTGTTTAGGTTGGGTTTTGAACTATTTTTTATCTGACACGGTACGTAGACTTCAAGTCTAAGTACCAAGCGCGGCCCGTGAAATTTTAAAGTTGTATATCTCTATTGCTATTTATGGGACCCATGCCAAGTTCAGTTTCTTTAATAGTGGGCCTACTAGGAATGTTTTGGCGAAGAAAAAAAATATTTTGTAATTTGCGAAAAAAAGTTGAATTTTTGAATTGACCCACCTGGGTAAAAAATTACCACGCTTAGGTATTTTATTTATTACTTTTTCTAAACACATTTTACATCATTTTGTCGACAATTCTTAAATTTTAAGAGAAAAAAATGTGTTAGTAGAAAGTTATAGTCATTTGAATTTTTTTAAACCTAAAATATAATTTAACAAAAAATTCAAATGACTAAGTTTCTACTAACACATTCTTTTCTTTGAAAATTTAAGAATTGTCGATAAAATGATGTAAAATTTGTTTATAAAAAATAATAAATAAAATACCTGATTGTTAATTTTTTTCCCAGATGGGTCAATTCAAAAATTCAACTTTTTTTCGCAAATTGCAAAATATTTTTTTCTTTACCAAAACATTCCTAGTGGGCTCACTATTAAAAAACCTGAATTTGGCATGGGTCCCATAAGTAGCAACAGAGATATAAAAGTTTGAAATTTCACGGGCCGCGCCTGCTAAGTACTAACGTGCCGTGGGCATCTAAAGAGAAGGGAAATGTAATCTATTGACACGGGATTTAAAGGATTGGAGGTTGGGAGGGGAAGGGAAAACACGTGCAGGCAATTTGTTCCATAATCTCGAGACCCTGGGTATGAGCGAGAGAAGTGGCATGTTCTAGGCTTTTGTAGCTAGATGATAAAGGGATGCATACCTAACGCGACTCTTGTTGTTCTGTTGAGAACAGGCGTACAATTTATAAATATTATATATACTGTTTTTATGTAGTCAGAGGAATTTATGATAATAAAAGTTTGAAAATTTAAAAAACTTTATATTTTATTCCATCGGCGGCACCATTTTGGAATAATTGACTTGAAATTTTGCACACGTTATTTCCTTGCCATTTAGAACATTTTAAAATGGTGAGACCAATGAAAAAAACTTAAAAGCTGAAATATTGAGGGCAACTAATCGAAATACTCATGGTACTGAAATTAGTCGCTCTTACTCATGGATAGCACTTGTACCGCTTAACATCAGGCCCGGTGTAGTCAGAATATGTAGTGCTAAAGGCCTGAATAAAAATTGTAATTGTAATTGTTTACAACAGTCCGGTGACTAGCGCCGCTGAGATGCGAAGCAGGCTCACTCGATCACAGCGCCGTACCTGGTTCGATTCCGGTGCTGCACCATAAAACAAAAAAAGTACAGGACTGGGTGTTCGTCATGATGACGTCACGCTGTGAGTTATTTTTGAAATTTAACACGCGCAATATAGAGTTTAAGTTAGTTATAAACGATTTCATATAAATTCTATTGGCAATATGCTTTGCCTCCTGCTCATAATACAAATTTTAAACTATATGTCTTAAAATAATCATGTAAATAAAGAGATAAATTAATTTAAAATAATAGATATTGGTAAATTGCCTGCCAATTGCGTTATATGTATTTATTTACGTGAAAAGAAAATGTAAATAATTTTATAAAATAAAACTATGCCTAATAATTAAGATAATAATTTTTATTTAGACGCATATTCTTATTAAAATATATATACTTACCTACAGAATCTTCCGAAAATATGTTATAAATAAGAATTTTGTTTGTTCCTATAATTTGTCAAATATTTTTTGCGCTGAATAAGATCTGTATGTTTGTGACGGAAACATATTTTTAGCGTAGTTTTTTTTTGGGTTTTTACACTTTAAGTAGTAAATTATTAAAAATTATTGTATTTTTGTATTCTCTGATTTTTCAAATTTAAAAAATCTTAAAATTAATCTTATTTATTTTACCAGCAAAGAAAAAACACTCAATTATGTAAAAAAATTAATTATTATAATTTTAAACAACTTTAATACAAAAAGAAACTAAAGCAAACTGAATAAATAATATTTAAAATCATGAATTCTTATTTAGAAATCTAATCAAAAGTTATTGATAAATTATTATTCCATTATTTCCTACAATAATTCCTTAGCCTTTTCTTGAATGCTTTTTAAATAATTATAAAGTTCTATCAAATTATGCTTCGACTCCTCAGCCCGATTGGTGACATCTTTAAGCATCGAATGCATAGCTTCCTAAAAAACATTTAGAATAAAACGAATATTCGAATATTGTTTAATATATTTTAAAAAATATATAGTACCAGTCAAAGAATAGTATAAAGCAATAATATAACCCCAAAATGGTCAAGATTACGGCTGGGCGATTATCGAAAAAGATAATCGATTTTTGATTATTTGAAATAATCGATTATTTCCGATTAATCGAAATTAATCGATTAATCGAAATTAATCGATTAATCGAAATTAATCGAAAAATCGATTAATCGAAAAATCGATTAATCGAAAAATCGATTAATCGAAAAATCTATTAATCGATAAAATTTATATTAATCGATTAATCGAAAAATCGATTAATCGAGAAAATGGATTATTAAACTCGTCGAGATTATGTCATTACTAATGACATAATGAAAGCGACTCCAGCGCTTACCACTTGCCTATCTTGAACACAATTAAATTTAAATTTTAGACCCGTAAAAATTAAAGGAGCGCGGATCGAAAAGTATTCAAATTATTTCGGTGAATACGTGTTTCATAGTCGAGCTATTATCATAGAAAAATCATCAATAGAAAAAATCGATTAATCGAAAACTCGATTAATCGAAAAATCTATTAATCGATCAATCTAAAAATCGATTAATCGAAAAGTCGATTAATCGAAAAATCGATTAATCGATTTTTTTTTTGTAATCGTTCAATCGATTATTTTGCCCACCCCTAGTCAAGATATTATTTATACATAGTCTAAATGTAGGTACCAAATTACATCCACTTCATTCAGGCCATGTAGAATGTATTATAGTCTAGCCAATTTGATTTGAGGATGACAGAAAAAACAATTGAACAAGAATTCACCCTACCGGTCAGTTCCGTGGTTAGTTTACATCAGAACATATTTTAGCAATCACAATATTCATCTTTCCTCTTCTAATAATCACGGAGGAATCAGATTTCTTTCTATCCGTGTTGGCGATGGTGCATTAGAAAAAGACAAATAAAAATCGGATATGTTCAAATTTTTTGCTGGTTATCTATTTTGAAAGATCAGCCATCACAATATTCTTTTCTTTCCGGATAAAATTCCCAACTAAATCCGATTTCTTTCTTTCCTTGTTGGTAAAAGGTGAATTAGTAAGACATAAAAACGTTGTTGTTTCCAATAAAAAAGAATATGTTCCGATATTTTATCACAGCTTTCTTTGTCTAAGACATCCCAAGTAGACTTCAAGGCTAAGTACTAACGTACGTAACGTAAATCTTGAACATCTCTTATAGGCCAAGCAACAGAGCAAAATATTAGCGATTTGTAGTGACATTAATACTATTAGAAAACCGCCTGTGCCATCATCTGAAAGACGATCCGTAGATGATTCCTATTATATTTCCAACTCTGAAATTTTTTCCTTTAATATGTTATAAACATTTTCAAGGAAAAAAACGCGATTTTTTTAGTTTTTTGCTTATGAAATGAAAAGTAATGAAGCAGTCTTATGGACGATTTGTGGAGAATAAAAATACGAACAAAATGAGATGTCGAATGTCCCGATAGGATAAGTAGCAACGGAAAAAATCCGGAAAAACCGGAAAATTAAGAGTTTTTTGTTAATTATAAAGGGGCCATTTTTAAACGTAGAGGGCTCAAACTTTGGGAAAAAGAAGTAATTTATAGCTACTTTATGTGTGCAAAACCCCGACGCTGTCCGATGATTAGTTTAGCCACAATCGTCATTTTAATTCGGTAATTATTTAGATTAACGTAAACAGCGAATTTTTTCATGAAATTTTGCACAGACCCTAATTTTGGGTCGTAGAACACGAATCCGAAGTCAGTTTTTGGCGGTCTCGTAAAATTTTTTTTTAAAGTTTTAGGTTAGCTTTTTCAATGAATTTCTTTAAATTTGTTGGGTGAGCAAAAAGGTGGTCAGGTTTGCTCAGTTTTGATTGATATAGATATATATGTATCTATATCAATCAAAACTGAGCAAACCTGACCACCTTTTTGCTCACCCAACAAATTTAAAGAAATTCATTGAAAAAGCTAACCTAAAACTTTAAAAAAAAAATTTACGAGACCGCCAAAAACTGACTTCGGATTCGTGTTCTACGACCCAAAATTAGGGTCTGTGCAAAATTTCATGAAAAAATTCGCTGTTTATGTTTCATGCATTTTTACGTGCATTTTCAACCTGTTTCGAAGCATTTTATGGAAAAATTAAGATATACATTTTGTTCAATTAAATTTGTACTTTTCAAATCCGTTTCAATAATTAAAATCGGACGATCCGTAGAGCATCCAGACCAGTTGCAAAATAGTGTATTGAAGAATTAAAGGTAATTATTTAGATTAACGTAAACAGCGAATTTTTTCATGAAATTTTGCACAGACCCTAATTTTGGGTCGTAGAACACGAATCCGAAGTCAGTTTTTGGCGGTCTCGAAAAAAAAATTTTTTTGTGCTCACCCAACCTGAGCAAAAAGGTGGTGTTTGCTCAGTTTTGATTGATATAGATATATATGTATCTATATCAATCAAAACTGAGCAAACCTGACCACCTTTTTGCTCAGGTTGGGTGAGCACAAAAAAATTTTTTTTTCGAGACCGCCAAAAACTGAATGAATTCCCGACTACAATCGTAAAGTAATCACAATATATGATTACAAGTGTCAATTAATGCTTCGACACTTGGTACTAAAATGATGTGCTAAAAGTTTCGGCGCTTTGTGCAGTTAAAACGTCTTAAGCTTGATTCATACTAAAATACTGCCATTTAATTGCGATAAATACTTGTAATAACATAAAGTAGAAAAGTTTGACATCCATAATAAATTACGAGGAAAAATATGTAATACGTAAAATAATATGTACTTACACCAATTTTTTCCATATTCTGTACTGCCGACTTGTCTGCTTCCGCTAAAACAGCGATACCCTTCTTCGCCGCTTTATCAGTGTTTTCATTTACCTTTTGTATCCTAAAATGTTGAAATTTAAAAAATTCATTTTTAGTTTAAATTTTGAAATATATTGAAATTTAACCTGATCTTTACTAAATTTCCTGTGGGAAATACTTTTATAAGGACCCAATAAATCTTTTATAACTTTAAAAATAAATAAAACCGATTGAATAAACCATTAAACAACAATATTATATTGTTAATGACTAATTAATTAATTACAGTCCATGGGCTTTAAGCAATTACATTACAAGGATATAGTCATGCGAGTATTTTGTGTGGTCCCAAATGATAGGAACTGCAGTCTCAACTACACAAAAAAGCACATACTTTCCTTAGTACATTAAATATGTAAAATTCTTACTTATCGTCCAATTCAGCAATTTCTGCTTTCGCTTCTTTCATTTTCAGTTCATGCAAATGTTCTTTTTCCTTTATACTGGAATCAAACTGTTTCTTAGCCTCATCAATTTTAAGTTCTATCTAAAAGAATCAATACGGCCCTTTAAGTTTATGCTTGTATTTATTTGGATATTTTTTCGTAATTACGATATAATTCTAATTATATTACCTATACCGCGCTATATAATATATATAATCATTCATATTGGGCGGCGTATTCCGATTATGATAATCGATGTTTCCTCGTCACTCATTACTGGTATCGGTATAATATATTATTCATAATTTAAATTTCTGCTGCTGCGAGGAGCGAATCGCGTTGTTGCCGTTTCTTACCGTTTTAAGCTAAGTTTTAGGTTTTTATGACCCATAAAAGTTATTTTATTGACATGTTTTAGTGTTTAGGTATATTAGTAAAATTAAATAAACTTTATACCATCGGTCAAGCAAAGTGACAACACTTGAATAATGGAACCGACAATGTTTATTTTTTCACTGTACGGTAGATTAATCAAGGGAAGCTATTCTTGTTTAATACATTGTAAACGCTTGCTAGTTAAAATTATTTTTCGAATTACTCCTATCATAATCGGATGATACCGATTATTTCAAAAATCGAATTATTCGAATATTTTTAATTCAAATTATACTTTTTTGTTTCCAAAAAAATAATTAGTTTTTAATCATCCTTTTCATGTTTTACGTCGCTCGTTACAAAATCTCAAACGTTCTTACATTTCGATTTTCTTCCTTGGCATCCTGAATGGAACTTTTTAAACTATCTAACTTTTCTCGTATAGCATTTAGCGCCTTGTTGTTTTTCTCGAGAGATTCTCTTTCGTTCCGTATCTTTTCTATGTCGAACTGGATTGTTTTATACTCTTGCAGTAACTGTTTTATAATCTCTTCTTTTTCTTTAAGGATTTCCCTTATTTCCTAAAAATGTCCCAAAACTTTAATAAACACCTTCTAACCAGTTAACAATAAATAAATGTAACTTCCGTAAAACTAAAGTAAAAATGGTTGTTTTCTGAATAAAAGCGATTGCCCCAAAAGTTAGTTATCCATACGTCCAATTAAGACAAAAATGTCAGTTTCGTGTCAAATTTATACTCGGGACTGATATTTTGGTATAACTTTGCCAGTTTTGCGACAATGAAAAAATTGAATGATAGTTTCACTATGTAAAACATTTTTGTAAGTGTCAGAATGAAATAAAAGTGCTTTAAAGAAACCCAAGCAACACACGATTAAGCCTTATCGTTGATTTTACGTATATTCAACCATTTTTTGGTAATTATTTGGTTATGGTATATTAATTAAACGTTAACGATAAACGTATATGTTTTCAACCATGTAATATACGTCTATATTATACTATTTTGGTAATATATTTGATTATGGTATATTAATTAAACGTTAACGGTAAACGTATATGTTGTCAACCATGTAATATACGTCTATATTATACTATTTTGTTTTAAAAATAATTGTACAAATATGAACTTTCGCATATTCATATGAGGTTAATGCTTTTTCATGATATACAGCATATGGAGCCACTTAAACCGTCAAAAGTCGTTAAACAATATTAAGGGTGTTATTAAAAGGTATATGGTATACGTTTTATACACCAAATTTTCTACTTGAATTAAACGTGTGCGTAGACTTTATTGTTTCGGGAAGAATCGCGTATCTCCGCGCCTTTTTGGGCCAATCCGTAATCCCGACTTTGTCTGGTGACGATACACGCGGTTCCCATTGGCTTCGTTAGTTTGCCACATAAATCAGACAAGATAGTCAAGAAGTCAAGGATACCTAGAACAAACGCCGTTTTTGGATTATGCAGCCGCCATTGATTTCTATAAGTAATTATTGTTTAAGTTTATTTTTCGTGTGTGATTGAGAGTCATTGTGAGCTAATAAGGCAAGTATTTACAGTTCAGGTCATCTGTTTTCATTAACATTTTTGTGTTATAATTGCCCAATTCTTATTGTTGCGATATTTTTTTTGCTTTATTAAAATTAAAGGTGCTGTTCCACAGTAGCTTGCCATAGGGCTTTATTTGTCCACCCCTTTGCAAGATCATTCTAATTATACCTAGAAAAACGAATAGCATCTAATTTTAGTAAAAAAATAAGAATAATAAAGTAAATGTTAAATGTTTGATTATTGCTGGTATAATTTTGGTTGAACTATAGAAATTAACTATTAAGTATTATTCTCAAAATTCGCCGAAAACCAAAATGGTAATTATTCGGATTAATGGAATTTAGTAAGCTTGTATGTATGTATATATTATATGTATGTATGTATGTATGTATGTGTATATTATATATGTTATATGTATGTTTATAAACGCATATGGTGTTAGTTTGTACAATAATAAAATATGTATGTTCTTTCTTCCTAGGCTTTTATTTTTTTCCTACATTATAGTTGTTAGAAAGAGTAATATTTTCAAAGAATTCAAAATAGCTAGGATTTCTTATATGAATAATATGCGAACTTTATGGGATACATCGCATAAATGTATTGCATCAAAAAGTATTCCATGTGTCCTTTAAGCGTAAACACTTTGTAGATCTTATATTATATTTCAATGTTTGTGTTTTACCAGATATCATCGTAGCGTATCAATCACTATTAAACCTGTATCAAAAACGTTACTAATCTAATTACCATGAACTATATTTTAACGTTTAATTTATACCACATATAATCGTGTTTCTGTACAAGATTATTATACGAATTTTATAAACGTTTTTAATTTCGATATAGTCCACCATACTGAAACGTATATCGCGCGGACATTTTATCCTTTATCGTGGGTAAACTTTACACCATAATTATACTTGTGGTATAAACAAAAAATAAATGTTTATTCAACTATTGTGTGTTGCTTGGGAATTGTCAATGCGGGTTACAAGTAACACTGTTTGAAATTATTACAATTAGTGGCTCTGCATAATTTGCATATTTTTATGTCTTGCGTATCCCAACGTTGCAAAAAATACAAAAACCTAAAATTTGGTTAAGAGTAAAGTTACATTTTTCAAATTTAATTTAATGCCCTGTATAAAAAAACAAATTTTTGGCATAGTGGATCCTATTATTTAAGCTAGCAAAAACTTTATAAAAAATGACCCTTTTTCGTACCTTTCACTTTTTGGTCCATTTGTCCTCTTGTTATCCATGGACATACTGTATATAAATATTATGCAACTTATAACCACCTAGACTTACCTCAATAAAACCTTTTGAATGAAATCCTTTTTCTCTTAAGCGTAAATTTTGCATTTCAGGTAATAATGTTTTTGTAATAGACACATTCCAAGCATCCACTTTAGTTTCAATCTAAAAACGAAAATAATTTTGTTCGAGCTGACGCACACTATCATCCCTATATAGACCTGCATTAAAAATTTACAGCCAGATTCACTATGCTATGATCGTTCTAATTTGACAATCAGTCAGTGATTTTTTTGGCAAATTTATAGAGAAAAGGGCAATAAATTTTTGAAATATCTCTAAAAACTGAGTTACGCCGCCTAAAAGTTAAAATCTGACACCTTCCCGTGCTTTTCTAGGCCCCGATGCGAGTGACGTCACACGACACATATGAACACAACGCAATATTAGCAATAGTTACAGTAGTCGTGCTGGTCGTCGTAGACATACCGGAGAATTCAAAAACCACAGAAACGTCAAAGCACACACAGCAGTGATATGTAAAACAGGGCGCAAAGACATTCAGCTATCTTATATTGGGAAATAAATTTGAAGCCTGTATGCTTCGGCCTTGGAATTATTAACTATTATTTGACACTTCAAAAGGTCACGTGACTTTAAGTGTCAATATGTCACAAATTTGCCCAATGACCCACCTAATAATTTATTTTCATTATTTTCAATAATCCACCTAATTTACTTTTTACAACCAAAAAATAATTATCTTTTATTAAAAAAAAAGTGCAAGTTTAATGCGAAACCCCCCCAATAAAGAATAGAGCCAAGCTTGCTCTGGGCTCGGTCGTATTTTAAATTGACCTCATAGGTTTATATGGAAATAGAAAACCATGTAACTGCATTGAAACTAAGGGAGAAACATACACGCGCTTTAGGACGTTAAAAAGAGACAAATATATGACGAAATTGTCGACGGTTCACCAATAATATTGCCATAGGCGCGGCGTGACCGTCACCGTCGCCGGTTCTCGGATTGTCCCGGGCCACTACGGAAATACACTCGAACCGCTCCGTGAAACATACTAATTTTGTTGTTGTGTTTATGAAAATTATTTAATATTTCTGTTGTGTCCTTTGTGCAGTAGTGTAGTACTAGTACTTGCGTTAACAATGGCTTTAACAGTGCAAGAAACTGTTTGCATGTAATTTAGGAAAAGTCACAGCAAAAATGCAATTTTATATTTTTTGCGGTGTTTATTTGTAGGTAAATGATTTCTTGGCAAAAATAGGCACATTAATAAAAAATCTTCCTTAAGAAAGTGTAGGTATTTTGCTTATGTTGATATCACTAGTTGCCCACAAAATTTGCCCCACCTGTAAAAAAACTCAAGGGCAGCGCCCGATAACTCATAAGTTTTAATGACGACTTATATATATATATATATATATATATATATATATATATATATATATATATATATATATATATATATATATATATATATATATATATATATATATTTTATTTTTATTTATTTAATAAACAGTAAGCGGTTACAACCGATGAAACTGTTGTTACAATTTTAAAGATATCTAACAATCATAAAACTAAATAAACAGTTAATTATTTCATAAATTACATAAACAAGAAATTTTCTAAACTGGATAATGCACCAACTTTCTTTTTCTTTTTTGAAGATCTTCGTCTAGTCGTTCTTTAAAGGTATTCAATGTTTCAGCTTGAATAGTTCTGGGTGACAAGGAATTCCAAGTATATACTACACGACCTGGTAAGAAATTTTTTCTAGGAAGTTTTGCGCACTTTTCCTTCTCTAGTTTCATATGATGTCCTCTCAGGTTAATATTTTGATTAAAATTAAAGATATCTATGTCCGTTGAAAAATAGTTATTTAGAATTTTGAATGTTGTTATCAAATCTGCTCTCATTCGGCGTTCTTTTAAAGTTTGAAAACCAAAAAAATCAAGTCTTTCTTCATAACTGAGTTCTTTTAAGTTCATTGGAATTTTTGTCACTCTCCGTTGTACTCGTTCAAGGGCTTCAATATCTTTGATATAGTAAGGATTCCAGATAGTCTGGGCATATTCGAGTAGTGGTCTTATATATGATTTATACAATTTAGAAATCATATTTACAGATTGGTCTTTAAATGCTCTTTTGATTAGATATATAATTTTATTACATTTTTTAATTATGTATGAAATATTTATTTCCCATTTTAAATCTTTAGTAATAATAACTCCAAGGTCTTTTTGTTCATTAGTCGACTTTAAATTTTCACCATTAAGCTTAAAGCTTAACTCAGGATTATTTTTGCCTAAATGAAGTATACTGCACTTATTTGTATTTAATGACATCTTCCATGTTTTAGTCCAATATTCTATTTTTAGTAGATCTTCAATAAATTTATCTGATTGCATAATAGGGTTAAAATATAATTTTGTGTCATCAGCAAAAGAGCTAATATTAGTATTTATGATTTCTGGCATATCAGATATATATATTAAAAAAAGAAGTGGGCCAAGTACTGAACCTTGTGGTACTCCGCTAAGAACTTTAAATTCATTTGAGGAATATCCATTAATTCTTACTTTACAGGTGCGATATTTTAAAAAGGCTTTTATCCAATTTAGCAAATTGCTACGTATCCCATAATGTTCCAGTTTATATAACAATCTATTGTGTGGTACTTTATCAAATGCTTTTTCAAAATCTAAATATACAATGTCTGTTGGAAAACCATCATCATGTTGTTTCGTCCAAAAATCCAAACATTTCAGTAAGTTGGTTTCTGTCGATCGCCTTGAAATAAATCCATGTTGTGAATTTGGTATACGATTATTTTCAAAAAGAAAGGTTGTTATTTCTTTAACAATGATTTTTTCCATACATTTACAGAGATTACAGGTAAGGCTTATTGGTCGATAATTGCTTGGTTGCGTTTTGTCTCCATTTTTGTAAATCGGGATTATATAAGATTTTTTCCATATTGTTGGAAGTGTTGCATTTTCAACTGAGTTATTCATGGCTTCAGCTAATTTATATTTAAGTATATCAGAACATCTTTTTAGAAATATAGGCGGGATTCCATCAGGTCCTGGACTTGCATCTTGTTTTAAATTTTCTATAGCATTTTTTACTTTTTCACTTGTAAAATTAATGTTTGTCAAAGACTGAACAGATCTTGTGAAAATTGGAAGTTTAGGAAATTTATCATTTTCTTCAATAGTATATGTTTTACTAAACTGTTTTGCAAATTCATTAGCTATTAAAGTTGAATCAGAAATGATTTCTTCTGTGTTCTGATTTTTTAAAGTTATTATTGTTACATTGGATTTTAGATTACGTTTAATATAACTATAGAATTTTTTATCAGATACTGTAGCAATTTCATTTTCATATTTCTCCCTTGCATTATATATTATGGACTTAAGTTTATTATTTTGTAATCGGTATGTCGCATAGTTGACAATGTTTTTGTTATTACAATATATATCCCATAATTTTCTTTTCTTTTTTATTTCTTTAAAAATGTTATTACTTAACCATGGTTTTCTTGGATTAACCTTTCTAGTTTTTGGTGGTATAAATTGTTTAACAGCATTATTAATAACTTCATTGCAGTCGTCAAGAGTATTCACTACATCATTTTTCATTACTTCTGATATAAAAGCGTTAACTGAGAGATAATCTGCGGTCCAGTAGTTTTTCTTTTCAACACTATGAGTTGGTTTTCCTTTCATTTGTATTTGTGATAAAGCCTTGATAACAGTATGATCGCTCAGTCCAATTGGTGTGTCATTATATAATTTATATATTAATTTTCTGTCATTTACAAATAACAGGTCTAACAATGAAATCTGATTATTTCTTATTCGTGTAGGAAAGTTAATTAACTGAACAAGGTTGTTTTCTCTATATGATTCTAAGAAATTTGATGCACATTCTAAATTATGTTTCATTGTTAGGTTCGTCCAATCAATTTCAGGATAATTAAAGTCTCCAAAGATATATGTTGGTTTAATAGATGCTGAGTAGGTTTTCATTAAATTTAAAAGCCATGTATTATCTTCTACTGGTACGTGACTTGGGCGATAAATGCATGCCAGTTGTATTCTAATGTCAGCAACTTGAACTTCAATACATAAAGAGTCTATTGTATTTAAAACCTGGTATTCTTCTAACTGTCTAGAATAAACTGTAAAATTATTTATATTATTTTTTATATAAATACAAACTCCTCCTCCTCTTTTATTTAAACGATCTTTACGAAACAGTGTATACCCATCAATATTTATTAAACTATCACTTATATCCATATTCAACCAAGTTTCAGTGAGTAAAATGAACGTTGGATTTTCATTGTTTACCTTAATTTTCAATTCATCTATTTTAGTCATTATAGCATTAAGATTTGTATAAAAGAAAGAAATTTCAATTAAATTGCTAAGTTTTTTTAGTTTTTTGGTTCTTGAATTTTTATTATTTTTGGAATATTGTTTATATATTTTAGTCGAATATTTTGCTCACCATTGCATTTTCTTTCTTCAAGTTCATTTAAAACAGTCTTCAGGTATGTTCGTTCCATGTTAGTTTGGTCATATTTTATATAATATTTAGAATTTTTCAGTTTATTCTTATTTTTAAGTATATTTAAGGAATCGATTTTTTTTGTAAAAATAACTTTGATTGGACGTATCGAGTCATTTTTATACTGACCAAGTCTATAAAATTTAATATTATGTAGTTGTACCTCTTTGGAAACATCTTTTAAAATGTCTTTTATTTTCTGGTTTTCCATTTTTATTCTTTCTTCTTTGTTTTTTAAACTTAATTCTTCAACACCAAATATTAAAACATTGTGTTTTCTACTTTCTCGATCAGCTAATTCATTAATAGTTGGTTCTATTTTATTTATTTCATTTTCTTTTATTCTTTCTTCTGTTGTGTTTTTTTTTTTGTTGTGTTAACACTACTTGAAATATTTTTAGAGTTTTCCATTCTGTCTAATCTTTCATTAACATTGTTTAATTCCTGTGAGATTTTGTTGATATTTTGAAGCAGTGATAAATAGTTTTCTGAGTTCATAAAATTTTTACATGTAGTACAAAACCATAACATAATATTTTTTACATTTTTCATTTTTTTAAACTGAGCAGTATTTATATTTAGACATGAAATATGAAACATCTTTTTACATATTCCTTCACAAAGGATTCCTTTTTCTTTATCTTCCACAATTTTGTTACATTTTGTACATACTTGAACGGTTTCTTTTGATAAATTATAAGTGCTATTTGATGAACTAGCTTCTACACGATCTTGAGTTGATATTTTAAAATTTTGTATAGTATTTTTGAATTTGGAATCTTGGGGATATTTTGGAGGATTATATCCAATATCATTTTCTTCCAAAATATTGCTTTCCCAACTGCTAGGAATATTATTATCTTCAGAAGTATGTTTTTTGTCATAAATCATTTGAATATAATTTGACGTTGACATTTTCAAAGATTTTAATTTAACTTTTTGAACTAGAATGCACGTACTAGTGGCTGAATTTATCTTCAAATACTCCTCCGAATTTCTTCTTTATGAGCATATAAAAATTAGTATAGATATAGTATTATTTTTGATAAATTTTTTAAATATTTGTAGCAGTAAAAATTTTTGTAAAATGACAATACAAGGTTATATATATTATATATATATATAGATATATATATATATATATATATATATATATATATATATATATATATATATATATATATATATATATATATATATATATATATATATATATGACACTTATTGAAGAGAACTGTTTAATAAAAAAATATATTATAGCAGGAAACGATGTTAAATAGCGTAGCATTCTCAAACCTTAAATTCCTTTCCTAAAAGAAACGGACTTTATTATTTGCTTCATAAATAGTTTTCACCTAACAATTTTGGCCAAAACTATGAACAGTTTAAGTCTTACCTCTTTTACCATAGTCGTTAATTCGTGGTCTAGCTGATCTCTTACAGCTCTATATTCTGCCAGCTTTCGTTCCTTTCTACCAATTGCTCTTTTTAAATCTTCGATTTGACCTAGGATCTGGACTTTTTCATTATACTAAAACATATTATAGTTCATTCTTCAGAAGATTAAATTAGTATTGTCAATTTTTACATAGAGTTTTTATTAGATAAATCTTCTTAACTGATATCGAGTTGAGTTACCAAATTATTGTCAATAGCCAAGAGCAACAATAACATAAATCTGAACATCCAAAAAAAGAGATAAAAGAAGTCAAACCATTGCTAAGGTGATGAATACCACAGAAATGTTTATTATTCTTACCCTACAAGATTGACTAGCTACAACATTGTCCAGTTCTTTAACTGATGATATCAAGTTCTTTTTATTTTCTGTCTGTTTGTGGTGCAATTTTCTTAACTGTGAAAGTTCTTGGTCCAGATCTTGTTCCTTATTTGTATTTCGTTCCTACAAGTGCAAAAACAGCTCCAGTTATCACGTATTTCTGAATTAATTATTAAGTTAAATTTCCGATAGTCATGATACTTTCAGAAAGGAATGGATTCTTTCACAAAACCTAAATTTCATATTTTTAATACTAACATGTGTAGTGCATCATAATTATAAAATTTTTGTCAGATACTTATACAATAAATAACTACTGAAATTAAATGCTATTACCTTAAATTTTTTAATTGTGTCCAGTCTTTCCGAATTCTGAGCTTGTAGTTTTTCATTTTCCTCGTTGATTTCTTGCAATTTGGCTTCAAGTTCGGCAAGTTCGGCACGACAAATCTCAAGTGGCTGTTCGGAATTTTTTACCGCTTCCGGATCAGTTCCGGTTATCGCAAGCATATTATCATATAGCCTGTTCTCGCTTTCTATCAGTAAATTTTCATCAGCTGTGCCCTATAATGTTATACATGTAAAATCTCAGAGAAATAAGAACAAGGATTACTGTATTTATTGACCTATATTTTCACTGTTAACACTTTGAGGTTACGTTTTCCCTGCAAGTAAAACCCTTCCTCTAAAATCCTGAGCTTACAACTAGGACGTCATAGATAATTGACTAAGATTTTTTACAATTTAAGTACACGTTAGGAACTATAATGCATAAGTTTTCTACTAAGCTGGTCCAATTCCTTATTCATTGTTTTTGAAAGACTGCATCAATGAAGCATAAACTATAGTCTTTTTTAAATTATTCCACGTATATCTATAGTTCTACAGCATCGTTTCTCAACCCAGGGGATCGCAATCAGGTATAGGTGGGGGAGGGGGGACGACGCAATCTGTCAAACAAATAAGGCACGTATAGGAAAAATCCTTTTATTAAATAATGCATTTTAAGTTATAATCAAGTGTTTATTTTTCAGGAAAAATGCTTAAAAATTTCTGTCCCCACTCCGTACTCCTATCACCAAAATGATCGCTCAGAAAAATTTGAAAAAAAATCATGGACATTGAGAATTAGGTGTAGATTCAGCAAAAATTATCAGGATTAAAAAATTCTGGCGCGATCAATTCTTATAAACAATTTAATTGTTTATATCCATATAACTGCTGAACCATTGCTTTTAGAGAAAAAGGTTTTTCACAAAAAATATTTCTCACAATGCCAGGAACAACTTTTGTCCTTTGCAAAATTTTTAATTTGGTTCAGTCGAAACACTCCCCACTCAGTTCCGCGCATACGCAATGTGATACGGCGTTGGTGCCGATGCAGATTGCAGATTGTGCACAGCTTGCACTAGATCGTTTTTTCTTTAAATTAAGCATTATATTTATTTTGTCATATTCCATGTAATAAACTATGTATAGATGTTTTTAAATAAAGACAGTTTAAAGTTAAAATTGTACTGTCGAAAAAGCATCTTTTAAAAAAATCTAGGTATAATCGAAAAGTGATTTTCGAAAAAATGTAGTCAAAATAAGCATTTTTTCAATTTTTTTTTTAAATTGTTGCAAATCGTTAAATTTTATTACTTACTCCACCATCTGTGTAAATACTGTGCTGCGTAGTTAAAAACTCCAAAACACTATCTTGCAAAGCAAACATTTGCTTTATTTCTTCATCCTGCTGCTCTCTAAATGCATCATTTATAGAACCTAAATCGACACGTTCTATAAGCCACGATACTATAGATATGAAATGAGGCCAACCATGCATCGTATTAGCTAGAAAAATATAAGTTTAATATTAAGTATACCGCGTGTTCCACGGAGTTCTTGCCACATGGGAAAATTTTTTACTGAAAGTTGAAAAAAAAATTACTTTGATGTAGAAAAGTTCTGCATATAAATAAACTAAAAATCCCCATGGAAAAAACTTTAAAAGACCCATAGTATGCAGGGTAGCGACAAAAACGTAAAATATTCCCAAAAATATGGTCGATATTTTCAAAAGGTATCCCCAAAGAAAGTAATCGAGTGGGTTCAGATCCGGCAACCTCGCCGGCCAATGATTTTCTGAAAATCTTCCTATCCAACGCCCCTGGAACATCTCCTGAAGAAACGCGTTAACAACTCGGGAACTATGTCATAGCCCACCATCATGCTGCTACCATAAATTATTTCTAATGTTAAGTGGAAGGTCATTAACAAAGCCAAACAGCTGATTTCTCAAAAACTGAAGGTAAATATCCGACGTTATATTGCCTCGGAAGAAAAATGGGCCTATCAGTTGGTTATCTAATATACCGCACCACACTTGTCTTAAATTAATACTGATCTCGACCCTGGATAACAAATCCCGGATTAGCTGTAATCCACCAGCGACAATTTTGGGAGCTAACTACTCCAGTTGATGTAAAATATGCTTCATCAGAAAATATGATTTTTTGCAAAATACATACCTTGATACCAAGCCGAAAAATCAAACCGAATATTCAAATCTCCAGGTTTCAAAGTGTGGACAAAGGTAGGTTTGTATGGATGAAAATAATTTGCTTTAAGAACTCTTCCAGCAGTGGATTTACAAACAGAGCGTCTATCGTTTCCAGGAAGTACTTTTTCCAAATTTCTCAAGAAAGTATGGGGATTTTCAACAACGGCTTGGATAATTTGTAGGTGAATATCCTCATCATCTTCGGCCTGGGCTTGATTTTTTTTATTGAAGCGGTTTTCCACACTTCCACTACTTTTAAATTTTGCCATTATGTGTCCATGTCCAACAGTTTGATGGGATACAGATATTTCGGGATGCCTTTCACTGAAAATCTCAGCGGCTTCCCTATAACTTTTGCAGTTATGGCCAACAATTAAAACAATTTCAATTTTTGTTCCTTGGTTAGTTTTGGGGGCATAATTAAGGAAAATGATAAATTGATAAACTGAATTAATATAACTATATTGCAAAGAATGACAATGTCTATGTCAAAGTCATTTTCTTGTGTAAAAGATCACTTTTTATTAACTGGCGGTATCTGAGGGACATTGTGGCTGAAAAAATCCTAAAACAGGTCTATTATGCATATTTCCATTCAACTATGAGCTATGCAATTCAATTCTGGGGAAATGCCACTCTTACAGCGGGTTCCACAAAACTTTTAATCAAGTAGTAAATTTAATAGACGTGTCTAATTAGTTTAATTCGTGATTAAATTGTTTGTGCAACCGAACGTTAGTAATCTAATTTTTAATACTCAAAAGAGATGCATAAGAAATATGTTTAAACTTAATTCTAGGACATCCTGCCGTGATTATTTCATAAGAGCAAGGATCATGACAATTAGTGTTGTAAATATCCGCATTCTTTATATATCCGGATAATACGAAATCGGAATCAACTAATATCCGTATCCATCATCCGAATACGTATCCATACATATCCACGGAATTATTTCGGATACGGGTAGATAGGTGGATGCGGCATCATCATTTGATTCGAAGTCGAAGGTTAGGGATAGTAATGCACCATCGTTCGTTTTCCTTTGAATTCGGTTCGGGTGAGGCGGGCCCATATGATACCCGTTACCCCGATAAATATGTATCTTTTTTTAAGAAATGTCATTCGAAAGAGAAAGCATAAAATCAAATATGCCAAATCGCAGACCGTGTTGTTCGCTTACACTCGATCCCGATTCCGCTTTCTCTTTGCACTTTGCATTAGTAACCACGCGAATGCGAATTTATTTTGATTCCGGATCCGTATTCAAGTTCTCGGCCGGTTACGGATGATACGGATTCATTTAATATTCGCATTAATATTACATCACTAATGACAATGATCCTTATTTGCAAATCTCTTTTGACGTACGTAAGAATAAAAAAAAATATACTGTCTCCATAATGATTTGCTAAGACCCAAATTCCCTAGTTTATCAAAATACTTAGAGATGTGCCATGAGAATCTTCTTAAGGGAATATTTCCGGAGAATTATCGAGAATATTTCCCAGCATAAATTCTCGAGAATTTATGATTTTTGAAAAAAATATAAATTACTGGAAAATTACCGAGAATATTTCCGAGAACGAGAATGTTCTCGGGAAAATTAATATTCTCGGAGAATTTATGAGAATTTACGGAAATTTAAGGAAATTTATTTTAATGCCGCTATTGTATCATAGGTGGATCTTGGAGCATCTTTATCTTTATTTCTTTTCTGTGTTGTTTTAAACAACTTGTTTAGACATGTTATTTTATACAATGCGTTTCTAAGTTGTGTTTTATTTATAAATAAAGTTACTCGAAAATAATGGAAATAAAAATTGAATGTGTCTTTATTTTGACTAAGATGCGCAATCACGTTAATTTACAATTTAAATATTTTCTAAATTAGGTATTGTGTGTGCAGTGCTATCTCTTTATTTTTTCAGATAAAATTATTGGAAAACTACTTTGGGTAAAAAAATATGTTCTTCCAATTTATGCAGTCAAACAAAACATAAAATTCTCCAACATAAAATAAATTCTCCAAAATCTTCGATAAATTCTCATTTTTCTCAGAGAATATTTCCCAATAATAAATTCTCGAGAATGTTCCATCTATAAAAATACTTAAACAGTCAATTCTATAAGGGAATAGTTTTATATAATTTGCTTCCAGAAAGATACAAGGTATTAAGCATAAAAAAATTTAAATGTAACATAAAAAGGCTGTTAATTGAAAATGCATTGTATAGTATTCCGGAATTTGAAACCTTTGGGTTATATGGTTTGTTTCTTTCATGTTGTCGTCCTCGGACAGTGTTTGGGTTTCCTTTTAAGATTTGTGTACCTTCATTCAGATGACTGTCGCTGTCCGTCGGATTGGTACTGTACTGTCAAGTTAATTGTGACTGTGGTTATACATACAGTACTCTGAATTATTTGTCCCATATACACTTAATTTTTTAATACTGCAAATTGACTTTATATTGTAATTGTGACATTTTGAATATTTTAAACTGTCTAAATATTACACCATGTTCTTTCATGATTTTTTAGTATTAGGTTTTGAAAAAAAGTCGAACGCTACATCATGCGAACGAGACAATAAATGATTTTGAATTTGAATTTATACAAACATTAATTTAGTGACATAAAGAAATGTAAAAACATTTTTTTTGTAGGTGGCTGTAATTTCGTATTTAGAGTGAAAAAATGATTCTAAATAATTCTTTAGTAACTCTTCCTTGTATCTCGCTAATAATAATAATAATAATATATAAATATATATATATATATATATATATATATATATATATATATATATATATATATATATATATATATATATATATATATATAAATATAACATATTTAAATTGTAATTAATTTAAATAAACTTTATTATTATTATTAGCGAGATACAAAGAAAAGTTACTAAAGAATTATTTAGAATCATTTTTTCACTCTAAATACGAAATTACAGCCACCTACAAAAAAAATGTTTTTACATTTCTTTATATATATATATATATATATATATTATAAATAAACTTGATAAAACCCCCGAAGACGTACTTGTTGGGGGCAAATCTTATATTTAACATTACGTTATTTAATTATATAAATTATTCAATTGAAAAAAATATATATTCAAATACATACATACAATTTCTTTTTTAGGACAAGAGAGATGCTCAGAGAAAAATAAATAAATAATTTTTATATTATACAAAATAATATCAAAGTAATTCCAAAAATTTCTTTAAATCGTTTGTTGTTAATATCCAAGCTTTTATTTCAATTTTATATTTTTTTAATGATATAATTCTTTTAATATTTACTGGTAAATAATCGTTTAAATAAAATCATAAATATTTATAATTCTTTTGTGCTATAAACTTATGTATTTTTGGTTTAATGGAAATTTCATTTTTATGACGAGTGTCATGGTTATGTTTTTTAAATTGTATTAGATTTTTATTTTTAAAAACGTATACTAAAATATTATAAAAATATATATTTGCCTAACGTCCATTTTTTTTATTTCTGAATAAAATTCCTTTGAAGGATAAAAATAGTCTTTATTAAACATAATTTTTAGAAATCTTTTTTGTAATACTTCTATTTTTTTCACTAAAATTCTACTTATTCCTTCCCAACCTAAAATCCCATAATTCAAATGAGTTTTAACTAAGGCATAATACAATGTTTCCAAGTGTTTTATATCCAAAAAGGTTTTAACATTTTTGTATATTGGTAGCAAACTTCTTAATTTTTTAATTAAGTAAGCTAAATAAGCGTACTTTATTATTGGGTATATTTTACGTTTTTGTCGCTACCCTGTATACTATGGGTCTGTTTAGATTTTTTCCATAGGGATTCTTTAGTTTATTAATATGCAGAACATTTCTACACCACAGTGATTTTTTTTTCAACTTTCAGAAAGAAATTTCCTCAATTCAAAACTGCAATGTTAAAAAATCAAAATAGTAGATTTTATCAAATTACTACTCTTAAAAATACGAATTTCGGTTATAACAGGGAGCTCATTCCTTAAGTAAATCTGTCACTAGCTCTACGTCTATTATTACTTACCAGTTTTAAGAGTTGACAACGTAAGTGATCCAGGATAATTTAGCAGTTTAAGTGTCTTTAAAGCCACGTCAGCGTAACTTTGCGAGTTAATTAGATCAGTTTTAATCAGTTGACGAAATAAAACTGAAAATAACTCCACAATGGTGTTAATGGTCGGTGGTCGGAGCATTCCACTCAGCTCAGGATTAAAAAGGCCACTTGTAAGTATAAAGGATTGTACCTAAAAATAAATTTCACTATTTTATTTGTTGTTATTTATGGTTGTTGTTTATCATTCAACACTTCCCAATCCATGAACAGGGTGATGTTTTCTGGGATCATGGTCCCTTGTATCCTCCCGAACTTTCTATTATCCCATTATATATTTTGTCTTATTTGTTTTAATATTTTAATACAATTTTATTACTTAAACAAACCAAGACTTCCAAAAAATGAATGTTAACTTTTTTTTAAGAAAACTCTCTGAAGAACTTACTTTTGAATACTGCTCTGCTACCCATTTTTTATCATTGATTAATTTTTGCATAGCCTTTTTTTCAAGTGGAGACCTGGTATTACTTGTAAGGGAAACCTAAAAATGCAATTAAAATATGCTTTCACAAAAATGCAGTCAGTTTAGTATCAGAATCTAATACATTAATAAAAGAATCTAATACATTAATAAAAAAACTACATTTCTCCATAAAATCCTTTAACAAAATTAGTAGGTACTATTGCTGTGTAAAAATATTTTGACCAAGAGAGGGACCAGGTTAACTACAGGACATGCACAATGCAAAAAAAAAACATAACTTCATGTAGATTTTTTTAGGCATTATCTTTCTCCCATTTTCAGCATTACCAAACTCACAGCGTACATACAGGTTGTTGCAAAAATTCCACCCACAAAATTTTCACGGTGATTCTTTGAATCGACGTTAATTTGTATAAACCGTGATACACATATATCGCAAAATAAATATCGTGATATATATCGTCATATATATCATGATATATATATCGCTTGATATATATCCTCCGAACCCTGAAAATAATATAGAGAAACCTAAATACAATTAAGATTTTATCGCCCTGTATCTCGGAAATAAAACGTGTCCAAACCTATGTTAATATGATTTTTTTTGGACAAAGAATCACATATAAAATTTTGTCTGTACAATTTATTTTAACACCCTGCATACCTGCATTTAAAAATAGAACTTAAATTTTTTAATAAATTTCCTGTTTCCAATTTCTTTATTACTTTTTGTTTGTGCAGTAAGCAAATGGTAAGTTTCTTGTTAAAAATGTGTTCTTACCCTAGAACCAAAGCTGCTAACAGACCCACTCCTTTTATAAGTACTGTAAGGAGTTGGTGTAACATTTTTTTGGATCTTATACTTCTGATCTGACCCACCGGCGCCTAATCTACAGGCTAAGGGAGTTGTTCCCAGTCGGCGTGCTAAAGGAGTCTGTCCATCAAGACTAGGGTCTCTACTGTTACTGAAATTTAAATTAAATATAGAGTTAAAAACAAAAAGAAATTAATACAACCTGCAAACTTCTTTTTTAAATGATATATAATCTAAAAATAAGTTTTGTTACCAATGTGAAACTTAACTCAATTCAAAACATTAAAACAAAATATTTTAAAAAGGTACAAAATCAAAAGAAATGAATTGTCGACTTAAAGTCAGTCAAAGAAAAAACTGATATGAAGAAATAAAATTTAAAAAAATCTGTCAAGTGCAAGCTATGCATACTTGCACAATTAGTGTTCCGTGCCATCAGCCCCCCGCTTAACCCGAGCAAACCTCCGCTGTTCGATCTCCGCCCATCTGCCAGGATACCCGCCGCCGGCGGCACCCCCTATCACATCGCGTGTGCGCGGAGCTGAGTCAGAGCCAAATTAAAAATTTTGAAAAACGTGTAAGGACAAAAGTTGTTCCTCACATCGTGAGAAATATTTTTTGTTGAAAACTTTATCTCTAAAACCAATGGTTCAGCAGTTATAAGGAAATAAACAATTAAATTATTTATAACAATTGATCGGGCTAGAATTTTTTAATCCTGATAATTTTTGTTCAATCTACACCTAACTCTCAATCTTCGTGATTTTTTTCAGATTTTTCTGAGCAATCCTTTTGGTGATAACGGTGGGGGACAGCAATTTTTAAGCGTTTTTCCCGAAAAACGTTTTTAAAAAATGCATACAAAAATATATATACTATACATCCTACTGTTGAATTCGTGCTTTAATAAGCTTTCATTTGACACCCTATACAATGCCCTTGAATTTTTTTTCCATTTCCCAGTTTCCCAGTGTTCCGTTTCACGGAACACTAAAAATATGAATTATTAAATAAAAGGAAACAATGCAATAATAAATTAGTGCAATAGCGAGAAAATCACTAACACTTTAAAATCACAATAAAGCTACCTAATTTTTATTTGATACCTGCCTGCCCCATCACTATTTGACATACTTACCGCAGTGTTGATTTGGATCTTGTTGATCGAGAATCTCGTTTCGTATTGTAAGGCATTGGTATATTGGACAAAGACCTAGATCTCCTCATTTTCGCTTCTATTTTAGTTGTAGAAAGTTGGCAAGATAAAGGACTTCAAAACTAAAGTATTAGAATTTAAATATTACCTATAGTACATGGGAATTAGCATTTTTAGGAGAAATAATTTATACAGCATGGTCAAAAAAGTTTGTCTAAATACGATTATGGTTTTTATATTTGCGTACTAAGGTCATAAATTTAAAAAATGTTCAAATCGCTGAAGCACAAACTAGAGGCAAAATCAATCGTGTAAAGTACAATGACGTTGGTGCCGGCGGAAAGATTGTCTCTCTCGAGCTTTGTGTGACTTCATTAAAAACCAGTGGTTAACTAAAAGTTTTCCCTCCGCCCGCCGGTACCAACGTCATTGTACTTTACATGATTGATTTTGCCTCTGCCTCTATTTTTAAAAATTGATGAAAACTATATGAAGAAAAATTGCTTAGAATCTCATCAAAAAACCAAATACAAAATTTGTTGTTAAAATTGTAAAGAAAAAATTTGAAATATTTTTTAGATCTCTGGAGTACGGCTCTGACTAGTCTAAATTTTTTAAATGCACAATTCTTATCCGTGCAACGATAAAATATTTAAAGGCTAATTTTTATTAAGTTTCCTATTGTTTTTTCAAGTTCTTCTAGGTTTTAAAAAGGTTTATTTTTAACCGACTTCACGAGGAGGGTATCAATTCAACCCGTATGTGTCACGTTTTTTTTTATGTATGCTCACGCATAATTCTTCTTGAACGGATTAACCGATTTCGATAATTTTTTTTGTTTTGTAGGGGAGTTCTACCGAATAGTCCTATTTTAAGGGTTTTTTGCTGAAGTGACTGGAAACCTAAAAAAAACTGCGAAAAACTAAAAAAAATCTTGAACTCGACAATTTTTGCGTGTGTACCGCTTTCAATAATTTTTTCTCCGTTGTTTACCATGGCGGTCCGCTAGTCTTGTTGGTATTTGACTTAAAAAATAGCAAAGGGGAGGGGGTAAGAGGTGTAAAACAGGAGCGGCTTAGAATTTTTCCGAAAATGTTGATCAAAATTTCATTTTCGGGGTTAAATAAAATCTAATTTTGCCTAACAAATTTGTACAAAAATGTTAACAAATCTGACATTTTCGGGGTTATTTTCGTTGGGTTTTAAGTTTCTGATAGTCATGGAGTCTGTAGTGCCGGTGTAGTACTGGTAGTACGTTGTAGTACTACTACTGCTTGTAGTAGATGAATCAGACGTTTGTGAAACTATAGTTGAGAACGTGTAACAAAACGATTCATGTTTAGCGAATAGCAAACTGTCGCTAAAAAATTGCTCATTTGTTTATGTGCATAGGTGTAGTTGAGGGGGGGGCTTTGAGGTGCTCAGCACCCCAAAAACTCTAATTATGAGATTAAAAGGAGTGATTAGGAATTTCTTCAGAAATGTTTACTAACACGCCAATTTCGGGGCTAGCGAGGTCAGAATATCAAGTTTTTTCTGGCAAATGTTAGAAGAAAAGTTACGGGGGGGGGGGGGGTAAAGAGAATAAAAGGAGCGGCTGAGAATTTCTTCAAAACTGTAAACTAGTATATTATTTTCGGGGATATTGAGGTCATAAAATCTAATTTTGTCTAACAGATGTTAAAAAAAAGGAATGACTAAGAATTTCTTCAAAAATGTTAACTAACATGTCAATTTCGGGGCGAGCGATGTCAGTATATGAAATCTTTTGTAACAAAATGAACCGGCTCGACAAAAGAAAAAGCACTAAAAAGTATGAAGTTACTAATATTTTTACATATTTACCTACATATATAACTGTGGTTAATGGTAAATAAACTTAATTTTGTTCAACAAAGGTAACTTAATATTCCACAGGTGCAGGAGGGCGTCTGCCACCTCCAATACTTTCTTTTTGCAATACATTTACCTATACCTAAAACGGCTGAAAAATGGATTTATTTGGAAAAAACTGGAAATTTTGATTTCTGACCTAAATTTTTCACGGTTTAAAAGTTTTTTCAGGGTCAAAATGGATCCAAATCAAAATCCTATATACCTCGTCGGAAAGAGCTCGTCGCAATACGTGGTATCCATATTTTTTAGTTTCTTCATTATTTATAGGAAGGGAGCCAACTCGGTCATGGTACGAAGATAAACTTGAACTAGATTTCAAGCAAATCGTATTTGTATTTCTATGGGTGGGTGTTTGTATATATGTAGCGATACGGATATGAAGGATGGTCTATTCTTCATCATCAGTTCGAAGGAGTGTTATATATTTCCCAATACAGCGTCTAGAAACACGAAATTTTTAGTGCATGACAATGATGTCAGCGTCGACATTATAGGCCCCTCGAGGGGCGGATTGGGCGGTCTACATCCTAGTTTGTAATATTAGGAAAAAATACTACTGACTCATGACCTTTATAAGAAATGTTACTTTTTTGTCACCTTAAAAGAATTGCAAGCATATGGATAAATTTTACAAAAATACAACTTTACTATAAGTAACATTTTGGGAATTAACTATTTTACTGTACTACCTATTTTATTCTCATATTATTACTGCATTTTTTGTATTTGTTTTCTAACTTTTGATGCCCTTCATAACAAATATACCTAATTCCTTGTGGAAATAAAAAAAAAATGGAACTTTATTTTTTAAGAATATCTGAGCAACAAATCATAAGATGAAACTTGAAAACTTAGTGCAACTGTGTTGAAAACTATTATCAGAAACGACAAAATTTCAACAAAATCTAAATTTTTAGAACTTATTCGGGGTCTTAAATAACGACTTGTTAATGTTATACAAGATATGCATAACTAATCAATAGGCTCACCATAAAATTACCTGAATATAAGGATAAGCTACAAAATTATTTGCGAATAAACACTACGACATACATATTGGACGGTTCGGTTAAATAAATTTTAAAAATTCAAAATCAAAAGTGACAGCTGTGTCATTAACACTTTCTTCTTTCCTGTGCTGATGTGTGGCGTCTGGACCTAAGAAGGGGAAGGAATTCATTTCACATTCGAAGGAGTACTCGGAGCATAATTTAAGAACGAGTCGCGCCCCAATCTGTTGTCCTGTTTCTGTCCGACGTGTACCTTCTCTTTCTATGTCCAAAGGTCAGTGATAAAAATCGAGTAGTTTCTGGAACATTACTAGAAGCCGGCATTACGGTACGGGAAACTGCACATTTTTAAGAAAATTCATTTTATTGTGAAAAGTTTTTGTGAATAGCAAGGTAAGCTGCTTAATTAATCTAATAAAATATACTCTATCTCAGAAATACCTTCTTAAGGCATATTTGTAAGAAGTTTTCCAATTGACATCATATTTTCTCTCTTAGTATAATACCATGTGCGTTCATGCTTTTTCATTAATTAAGAGTGTCCAGAACCTTTGTAATATATCGCATAATTCTTGTAAATTAAATTGTTTTCAAATGCGAATTTAGAACAAAGAGCCCCTTTTGTGTTTGTAAAGATTTTTTAAATTTAAGATGTTCATTAACCTCAATCAAGTCATCACTGAGTTCAGATTTTTATTACTGTCAGTGTCACGTTATTTCCTAAAATTTTAAAACTATTTTCAAGGTATTTATGCTAAAAGTGCCCTAATTATTTACTTAAAATATAAAATTTTGGATAATTTATCATTTTCTAGATGTACAGAGTACCAAATGCAATGCGCTCCCTTGCCTTACGCAAGGCTCATCAGATTCAGCAGGCTCAGAGGTGGTATGCCAAAGATGTCAGGTTTGGACCTGAAGTTAGGGCCCTTATGCTTCAGGGAGTAGATATCTTAGCTGATGCAGTAGCTGTTACTATGGGGCCCAAGGTAAAATTTGAAATAATTGTCCTTAAGGATGTTATGAGAAATAATTAAATTTTGTACTTATTTACAGTTAACCTTTCACTGGAAATTATTTTAATAATGTTTCCGTTAGCCTGGTAAAGGGCAAAAATCAGTGTTTCTACTCTAACAGCAAATCATTTTTAAATTTAAGGTTTCCATTTCTACCTTTCTAAGTAGGTACAGCATGTCCAGAACCCATCTTAACATAATATGGAAAAGTTTTTTATTTTTGACTATGGAAGAAAGCTATTCTTCATAAACAGTTCTGCTTTAAATCAAAAATTTTGAACCAGCATATACAGGGTGTCAAAAAAGTAAAAAAACGATAAATCCCGTAGAAGGAAAACTATGAATCTTTAATTTTAATTGCAAAGTACAATAATATAAGAAAGTGTCATCCAGAACTGAAACGTAATTGAATATGAAATTTGACAAAATAACTTTATGGTTATTGTTATTCATATACTACTTACCTTTGAATTTTTTACAAATGTGTTTTAAAATACATGTTTTTTAAATAAGATATTACCAAAATAAACAACAATATCATTTTATGAAATACTACACTTAGCTTCAACAAGACCACCGTTTCCTTCCATACAAACTATTGTACACCATGAAAATTCCGCCGCTGCATTGTTAACCATCTGAGGAGAAATTTCTTGGACACATCTCTGATAATTCTCTCTAAATGATCTATGTTTTTGAAATGTCTGTGGGCATAGACTTTGTCTTCTAAGAATCCCCCATAAGAAATAATCTAGGGGAGTTATATGTGCTGACCTTGGTGGCCAAGCAAATTCTGACCTTCGTCCAATGCACCTCTGTGGAAATGTCCGGTTTAAAAATTTTTGCAGAGCTGTGACATGGAGCACCGTCATGTTGGAACCAAACTGTGTTTCTTATATCCAGTGGTAGTCAATGAAAAAAAAAATCCTTGTTCAAAAAGTTCAAGTAAAATTCACTGGTAATATTTTCTCAAAAAAAATAAAATTAAAGATAATTTTTCTTGTACAGCATTTATCGTTTTTACTTTTTTTGACACCCTGTATATGCGGGGCCAAAATTTTTGATGAGTGTTATTTTCTCAACAAGCAGAACTTTTTATGAAGAATAACTTTTTTAAAATCAAAAATAAAAAATTTTCCCATTTGTTAAGGTGGTTTCTGGACCCGCTGTATACGTAACAAAAAAGGTAAAGAGTATAATAATAATAAGTATATGGGTTTGTGAATTCCAAAATCATACGTATATTGGCATTTTTTGCCGATATGATATAATAATAATAATAATAAAATTTATTTAAATCAATTACAAGTTAAATATGATTATATATGTATATATACAGTATGTCCACGGATAGAGGTCACAAGAGGACAAACGGACCAAAAATTTCATTGTTCTAAAAATCATTTTTGGTAAGCTGCTTCTTAAAAAAATACGGTCTACGAAGAAAATGTTTGACTTTTTTATACAAGGTGCTCAAAAAATACAAAAATAATAAATTATGTGAAGAGTAAACTACCTTTATTTTTCATTTTAGAGCAAAATGCTAAGACAAAAAATATTTCAAATTCCAGTCAAAATTTAAATTCAAAATATTAGCTGAATATTTTACTGTTTATTTTTGTGTTATAATTTTATCAAATAGTACTGTACCTACGTTTTCTAAGTAATTCTTGCCTTGTCCACCTCATCTCACTATCTTTTACGACAAATGTCAAAATTTAAAATTTTGTTGCAAAAATTTCCCCCAAAGTTACTCCCCACCCCTCAAAATAGAGAAAGGGGGTAAATGTCAGAAATATGTTTAAATATATCCTCCCATCTCCCTAATAGTTCACCAAAATTTCATGAAAATATTTTAAACCGTTTTCGAGTTATTCCCCCGTAGAACACCGACTTCGTTTACAGAATCTGCTCCGTGAATTCGCCACCATTGGGTCAAATTGTTTACTGGTCCATAGATATAATATTATATCAATGGATTAACTCGAACTGTATGTTACCATTCGTTCTATTTATTAGTTCATAAAAAATAAACTTGAATGAATGAATTTGTAAAGTTTTTTTTTTCGTTAATAGGGCCGTAATGTTATCATTGAACAATCATGGGGCTCTCCAAAAATTACCAAAGATGGCGTAACGGTAGCAAAAGGCATAGAATTAAAGGACAAATTCCAAAATATTGGTGCCAGATTGGTTCAGGATGTAGCCAACAATACAAATGAGGAAGCTGGTGACGGAACTACAACTGCGACAGTTTTAGCAAGATCAATTGCCAAAGAAGGTTTTGATAACCTTGGTAAGGGTGCCAACCCTGTTGAAATTCGTAAGGGTATTATGATGGCTGTAGAACAAATTACAGAAACTTTAAAAACTCTTTCAAAACCCGTCACCACACCTGAGGAAATTTGCCAAGTGGCCACAATTTCAGCCAATGGCGATAGTTCTGTAGGAAATTTGATTGCTGATGCTATGAAGAGAGTAGGCAAGGAGGGAGTTATCACTGTTAAAGATGGAAAGACCCTAAAAGATGAATTAGAAGTAATCGAGGGAATGAAATTCGATAGAGGTTACATTTCTCCCTACTTTGTTAACACTACAAAAGGCGCTAAAGTAGAGTACCAAGATGCTTTAATTTTGTTTAGTGAGAAGAAAATTTCCTCAATTCAAAGCATTATTCCTGCATTGGAATTAGCAAACGCCCAGAAGAGGCCCCTTGTTATTATCGCTGAAGATATTGATGGTGAAGCTTTAACTACTTTGGTGGTAAACAGGTAAGTTAAGACTATAAAACAATTAATTTTGTATTTCCAACACAAATATTTATTTGGAAAATGAACAAATCAAAAATATAATAATGGTCAATGACACACAAACAATTTTACAACAAAAGATTCCCAAAATTTAACTGGTGAAGTAAGAGAACTTTTAAAACCATTGTAAGCTTTTTGAATTTGGTGATTAAAGTTTAAGTAAATTACATTGCATATTTAGGTCGGATGGGTAACAGTGACTTTTTTTAATTCAATAAAGCACAGAAATTTGAAGTAAACATAATTATTATTGATATTTACTATATTTTTGTGCGATAGTAATGGGAGGTTAATTAACCTTAAATATAACTAATGTATTTAATGGTCAGTCCCCTCCCTACAGTGTCCAATTCTTTAATAATAATCTAATTATAAAAATGCGTGTGTTTGGGTTATGTCTCTGGTTGAAACCAGATGGCCAGAAATATAAAAGTAACACTAAAAATCCTAAAGTAACCCTATTGTACTTTAACTTTTTCTCTAATAGTAATAGGCATTTTTCTCGCCACTTATTTCTGATAGTGCATTTTCAGATAATGCAATTTTACATTCCATATTACCTTTACCCATCCTTGTAAAAACATAATAAAACTGTGACAGTTTGTTTTCCTCTTCTCTGATACACTTCCATTTCCATTATCCTTTTACCTAAGACCTTTCAAACTAAGACCTTTCTTAAGTTTGAGAAGTGGCTTTTACTAAAATTTTGTTACTTATCTTCTGCCTCTGAGAAGACGAAAAAAAACTTTAATGCTTTAACTTGCATTTCCTATTTAAGGCTTCGTATTGGCCTTCAAGTAGCAGCTGTGAAAGCTCCAGGATTTGGTGACAATCGTAAATCTACCCTTCAAGATATGGCTGTTGCTAGTGGCGGTATTGTATTTGGTGATGACGCAGATCTTGTCAAAATTGAAGATGTCAAACCATCTGACTTGGGTCAAGTTGGAGAGATCGTCATTACCAAAGATGACACGTTAATTTTGAAAGGTAAGCAGTTTTTGAATTTTCACAGTCAAAATCAGCAGTCGCAAGGGTCTTTTTTTAGATTTGTACTATTTGTAGTGGAAACATGCATGCGTATTGTAATTAATTGTGGTAATTATTGATATTACTGTAAACAGCGAATTTTTTCATGAAATTTTGCACAGACCCTAATTTTGGGTCGTAGAACACGAATCCGAAGTCAGCTTTTGGCGGTCTCGTATGGTTTTTCCAAAAAAAAATTGTTTTTGGAAAACTTTTAGGTTAACTTTTAGGTTACCTTTTTGTTATAGATTCCTTTAAGTTTCGACACTTTCACTTCAACATATCTGTAAACTTATAATTTTTATTAGTTTTCGTCACACAAAACACCACATTTAGGCAAAAATAGCTAAGAAAATTGCTGTTTTCTATAGAAAATTCCATTTTATGGCTGTAGACGTCATTATTTTGCCAGCTGTCAATTTTCCGGCGTTGCCCCGTTTACAAAACATTTTTCTCGCAAATTTTAACAATTTCCGGCCATAAATAAATCCAAAAAAAGAGATGGCAATATGAGAGTAAAATAAGACAGATAGCATTTTATTTTCCCTAAAAGGGCAAAAAGATGACCCCAACCAACACCCTGGGGCACCGATCCCTCTTCGCCTGCGAGGAAAGAGACTGGTCAGGGCCCCTAACCAGGTGCTAACCCTGCTCCGACCTTAGGGTGCCCTCCGATCCACCGTTATACCACCGTTATATCGAAAATATTAGATCTGTCACCTAATTCACCGACTTAGAAAAGTTTTTGATACGAACGGTGGATCGGAGGGCACCCTAAGGTCGGAACAGGGTTAGCACCTGGTTAGGGGCCCTGACCAGTCTCTTTCCTCGCAGGCGAAGAGGGATCGGTGCCCCAGGGTGTTGGTTGGGGTCATCTTTTTGCCCTTTTGGTTAAATTTGGTTCATTTTCGCATTTTCCCGCCAACTTTTTATTATTCCTAATTTACAACTTTGTCTTGAAAAATAAGTAAACCTGGCAACGCCGGACATTTGACAGCTGGGAACGTACTGGCGTCTACTACCAAATACAATGGAATTTTATATAGGAAAAAGCAATTTTCTTAGCTATTTTTGGCTAAATGTGGTGTTTTGTGTGACGAAATAAAATAAAAATTATAAGTTTACAGATATGTTTAAGTGAAAGTGTCGAAACTTAAAGGAATCTATAAAAAAAGGTAACCTAAAAGTTAAAAAAATTTTTTGCGGAAAAACCATTCGAGACCGCCAAAAACTGACTTCGGATTCGTGTTCTACGACCCAAAATTAGGGTCTGTGCAAAATTTCATGAAAAAATTCGCTGTTTACAGTAATATCAATAATTACCTTAATTGTATGTAAAGAATGAATTTCATCTAACTTGAAAGTCTGTTAAAATGTATTTTAGATATCTATTAAATTCTTTTTGTAGGTAAAGGTAAAAAAGACGATATCGACCGCCGCGCTGAGCAAATTAGAGAGCAAATTGAAAGCAGTACATCTGAGTATGAAAAAGAAAAACTCCAAGAGCGATTGGCTCGCCTTGCATCTGGAGTAGCTGTACTGAAAGTAGGAGGGAGCAGCGAAGTTGAGGTAAGTGTTAAAAACCCGTCTATACTCGAGAGCAAATTCTATAACATATACAGTATGTCCACGGATGGGGTAGACAAGAGGAGAGATGGACCAAAAAGTGAAAGATACGAAAAAAGGTCATTCCTTATAAACGTTTTTGCTTGCTTTAAAAATAAGATCGACAATGGCAAAAATTTGTTTGGGTTTGATTTTACTTGGGCCTTAAATTGTGTTTAGCTTATCGCTCGGGAGAAGGGGGAGATTGCCCAGGTACCATTTTCGTATTGATAGAATTTCTTGTAGATTAATATAGTCGGAGCTAAAATTAGTACCATTAGTAAGATCACTTTTTCTAATTTCTAGGTAAATGAAAAGAAGGACCGAGTTAATGATGCTCTAAACGCGACCCGCGCTGCCGTAGAAGAGGGTATTGTGCCTGGTGGCGGTACTGCTCTATTGAGGTGTGCTTCTGGCTTGGACGCTCTGACGGCCCAAAACAAAGATCAAGAAATCGGTAGGTAGCCTTTTAAAATTCTTCTGTATGAATATTTCTGAAAATATAAAGCTGAAAGGGGTATTTATTCATCCTTGATAGAACCCTATTTAAATAAAATATTGTATTGTCATAGACGAAATTTAACTTGAATAATTTTTTTTAGGTATTGAAATTGTAAAAAGGGCCTTAAAAATTCCTTGCATGACCATTGCCAAAAATGCCGGTGTAGATGGCGCTACCGTCGTGGCTAAAATAGAACAACAAACTGGAGATTTTGGTTACGATGCTATGAATAATGAATATGTAAATATGTTTGAACGGGGCATTATTGATCCAACCAAAGTAAGTAGTACAAAATAGCTTACACTTGGTAGTTTTTAACGTGTATTTAGTATAAAATCTAAACCGAAATTTTTATATTCCTTTTACCAAGTCCTGCAATTAGTCATCAGTCTAATTGTGGTTTGTAATAAAAGGTATAGTAAATTATTGTGATGCAATAGGTGTATATCAGCCGTTTCTGATGCACCTAAAGAAACACAATGTACATTTTTTAAATATAGTTAACGTCCCCATAGGACAAGGGACAGAATTGCTTTTAGACAGAAAATTGCAGAGAAATTCGTGTGTAAAGAGTGCTAAAGTGTGTACGTGGCACATATGTTATTCAAGTTGACCCTATTTTAAAACAATAAAAGTTCTTAGAATTTCCTTATTTTTATAAAACTACCTCGGTTTTTCTGCTCTCTAGCTTTTTTAAACTGTTATCAGTAGAGACCGGAATTCTGTATTACATGACGCAAAAATCGGGGTCGGACTTGGGTAACTGATAGAAAAGGTAAATTCTCTAAGCCAAGCTTATACATTAAATTTGGATTACTTAACACAAAAATGCAAGTACTTAATCAATACATAGTAAATTCGTATTAAAAATTAGAAAATAAATTTAACGTGTGTCGTCAAAGTACATCAATGCAAGCCGCGTCGTCGGCGGCATTTGATCTAACGGTGCAAATACTGAGAAAAGCTCGTAGCGGGTTTAAAAGTATTACACAATTGTTAAATTCGTTTGGTGTGTCGTGAGGTAAAGTTCCCCTGCAGGATGCCATTTAGTTCGTTTATAGACTGGCTGTAGTGTCTGCTTAAACTTGTAAAAAGTAAATAAAGTATTAAAATGAGTGTAAAAAAAGCTGAAGTTAAAATGGTTAATACCTCATTCTGATGTTTGATTTCAAAGTGATACTGAGTAAAGAATATTCCTCCGCCGAAACACCACTGCGAGCAGATCAAAAGTGGCCAGCCTTACTAATAATAAAATTAATATTCGGTGATAATGGTGCCAACATTTTTAAAGACAGCGCATCACAAAAATTCTTAACTTGTTTTGATGTCTGACATTTTTTTTGTTTTTTAGGTTGTAAGGACAGCTCTTGTAGACGCTTCAGGTGTAGCTTCCCTCTTGACGACAGCCGAAGCCGTAATCACAGAAATTCCTAAGGAAGAACCGCCAATGCCTTCTGGTATGGGTGGCATGGGCGGTATGGGGGGAATGGGTGGAATGATGTAAACCCACTCGACGAGTACTAAAGACATTGAACCAAATTACCGTCGTACTAAAAAAGACTTAAGTGTGAATGAATGAGCTCTGTCCAAAAAATTGTTTTAAGTCTTTTGGCAGAAAATTTTGTAGTGAAGAAACTGAATAGGTGCGAACGTTTTTAAGTGGCACATGGATACAGTGAGGGTGTGTGTGTATTGTTTAACGAATTTGCTGAATAAAATTTATTTCCAGTAGATAGTAAAAAGAGACTGTAATATCTAGCTGAAAGCTACATAATGGATTTTGGAAAAACCAGTGTTGCATCGATCTGAACTGCATTTGACTGTTTGTTTATGTAAATGTAGTTTCCATTTTTTTATGAATTCTGATGTGTAAATCGTTATAATTATATTGTTATAATTTTTTAATACTGTGTTTTATTTTATGGATTATTCGGGATTATTGGGTTATATTTAAATTTAGATCCTTTATAAAAAGTAAAAAAAAAAACAGTAAGGTAAAAATCTACAAAACAGAGCAAGTAAAAATGATAAGAAAAATATGCGGAGCAAATATCAAATTATAGAGACTACGGTGGTTAGAGCTCCCCAAATTTCCTGGTGAAAAACCGAGCGACGGTATGTCGAAATATCTGCGTTGCAACGCGATCTAGTCGGTTTTGCGGGCGGTAGTTATGTTAACATTAGGAAAACCCTATCGCAGTTTTCGGATTTAAAATATGATTGAACTGCTGTTAAGTGCATGTTATGCCAAAAGCGATTTTTGTTGTGGCATTTCCATAATTGTAAAAGACATGTAACAAGCGCTCAGTGCATCAGAAATCGACAAAATCAAATTCCCTATGTTCACTGCCTGACTTACTGATTATGTTAAGTGCTTGCAATGTACCCTTTTACGTGTTTCGAGAAGAACCTTCGGCGTTTCTGGAACAAATGGTTTATACCCCAAGTGGAAATTATCCGAAATGAAATTAAGGCGATTTCCCGCTACCGCAAGCCGTTCCCTCTTTGGCCGATTCTCTAGAGAGTGTAAGGAAAATTATGAAAAAAATGGGATTTAGGTGGCGAAATAGAAAAACTAACCGCAAACTGTTGATGGAAAAACCCGATATTCGTCACAAGACATTAAATTTCTTAAGTATGGAAAAATTTCGTAAAGAGAGCCGTTCAATAAGTTATATGGACGAGACATACATTCATTCTTCTCACACGCATGAAAAATCTTGGAATGATAACAGTAATAAAGGGCGCCGAAGGCCTGTGTCAAAAGGGCAAAAGTGCCATTGCCAGGCTTCAATAATAACAACACTGGTGGCAATTTAACTTATTGAATTTACAGTTGTAATTAGTACCTGCCATAAACATAATTACCAACATTTCCGGAAAGTATTTATGATACCACTCATAATCACAATTCAACCCCTTTAACACAAAATAATTTGTCTTTATTCTTTATCAGAATCGAGCAAGCAGAATCCAGGAATAAAATTGCTCTCGACTGCTACCTGTCTTAAACTAATTTATGCTAAATTAATGACTAGGGAGGATAATCTTATTTAAATGATACCAATATAACTATGACAGTACTTTAAACTAGCAGAAGTTGCTTAATGTCGGTTCTATTATCTGAATGCTATCTCACTTCCTCGTCCGCGCAAGTATGAAATTTTTCAGAGGCAAAGCTATATTTGACAAGCTGTAAACAAATATAATTAGTGCTGCTTCTTAGTTCTAAAACGTTTTGCTCTACTGCATTATTTTAATATCTTGCACCGTTTACAAATTATTTAACAAAATATCTGTGCATGCACACTATTTTATATATATTTTTTGAAAAAAGTACGCTAAAGTACGTACGCAAAAGTACGCTAAATAATTTATAAACAGCAGAAAATAGCAAAAGACATGAAAGTTTTTAAATGAAGCGAGAAATAGTTATCATTATCTACCTAAAGCAGGGGCGTCCCAAAAATAGGATAGGTTAGTAAAAGGGTACTTGACAGGAACTTTATCACCCTATATCTTGAAAACTAAGGCCAGAACCACACCCTGAAATGTTAACCTCCGTTTAGCAACACTAATTTGTACCTGCAGCTCCGCTCATTTGAAAGATAAAATGCGGTTTAGAATTAAGTTTCAAAAGTCTGCTAAAATATAGACAGACCTTAGATGCGCACCATAAAATTATAAGGTACACATACAAAAATATTCTCTTTAACTTTCCTACTTGGCTCTATTCTATTGAAACACTTTTTTTTTCAACATTATTTATTCAGTTCTAGTACTTCTTCCTACAGTTTTTGGCATTTTTTTATTAGTCGAATCTTCTAACTCTTTGGGCTTATAATAATGTGGAGCTACTTCTAGTAACCATTTGCTTTCTATCTCTATCACTTGCCTCATAAATTCTTTGGTGGTAAATACTAGTTCATGGTATAAAACCCATCGGGGAAGTTCTTCAAAGAGAGCACTATTAGGATGGATTGTAACTGTCTGAAAAGTAATATCGTTTACTGTAGTCGTTTTAAAAAAAAAATTCGCTAAAATTATCCAAATATTTGATTTTTCATTTTTATTCATAATAATAGTGTAAGAATTTTAACTTAAGCTATACAGTATGTCTACGAATAAAGTAGACAAATGGACCAAAAAGTGAAAGATACGAAAAAAGGTCATTCTTTATAAAAAAAAATTACTTGCTTGAAAAATAAAAGCCAGGATTTGTTTTTTTTGTACAGGGTATGCAAAAAATACCAAAACGTAAAATTTGGTTAAGAGTAAAGTTGATTTTTTTTAAATTTTAATGCAAAACAAATAAAAAAGTTGTTTTAAATTTTAAAAGAATTCTTATTCCAGATTTTCAAGTAAAAATTTGAAAGGGTCTAGCCGGTTAACCATATGAAAAGTGCCCCAACGTGGCGTCGTTTCCATGTTCTTACCTCGTAAATTATTGTTCTTTGACAGAAACATTTTTACACCAAATTCGAAAACCCCACCTCTCAGTAATGAGGGTGGCAACCCTTAACTTAAAAATTGATTATCTTTAAAACTATTTGAGATATCTCAATGAAATTTTAACTGTGCATAGTTATTTATAAGGTTTATATAATATAATTTTTTCAGATTTTTATCTCATTAATAAATGGTAAAAAACAAGATGTTTAATTTTTAGGGGTGGTTTATCATACTTACCCCCGGAGTGACACCAACTAAAAAAAGTTAGTCTAATCGTCTATTCTCTCGTAATAACATAAAAAAAAATACACAAAGCTCGAATAGGTGGAACATTGTTAAAAAAAAATAAAAATCAATGTGTTATTCCCGATTCCTTCATTTGTATGACTTATACTTACAGTAATTCGCCAAAATATAGGCTTCATTTTATATGTCACATTGATTTTTATTTTTTTTTAACAATGTTCCACCTATTCGAGCTTTGTGTAATTTTTTTATGTTATTACTAGAGAATAGACGATTATACTAAATTTTTTTTAGTTGGTGTCACTCCGGGGGTAAGTATGATAAACCACCCATAAAAATTAAACATCTTTTTTTTTACCATTTATTAATGAGATAAAAATCTGAAAAAATTATATAATATAAACCTTATAAACAACTATGCACAGTTAAAATTTCATTGAGATATCTCAAATAGTTTTAAAGATAATGAATTTTTAAGTTAAGGGTTGCCACCCCCATATCTCCCTCATTACTGAGAGGAGGGGTTTAAAATTTGGTGTAAAAATGTTTCTGTCAAAGAACAATAATTTACGAGGTAAGAACATGGAAACGACGTTGGGGCACTTTTCATATAGTTAACCGGCTAGACCCTTTCTGAATTACGTTTTTAATATCAAAATTATTCTTTGCTTAAAGACAACATCTTTATTATTTTGACAAATACGTTACCGTTGTCAAAGGTGTAATCAAATAAAAGAGGTGACAATGTGACTTCGAAAAATTTTGATTTTAAAAGCGTAATTTAGAAATTTCAAATTTTAACTTGAAAATTTGAATTAAGAATTCCTTTAAAATTTAAAACAACTTTTTTATATAACTATATATATATATATATATATATATATATATATATATATATATATATATATATATATATATATATATATATATATATATATATTCTCTCGAGTTTTCCTGGGTTTTTCGGTCAATTGGTTTAGAATTAAAAATCTGTTCTGTTGACGTTTCGGTTTATTTAACTTTTAAACCATCTTCAGAACTGTAATTATTTTTATACGTAGTTAAGTCAATTTAATAGGAAAATAGTAAAAACATACCTTATTTATAAGTAGGCATTACACTAATGTTCATGTGCTAATTCAACGATCTTATTCTATTGGTGCTTATTTCTAACCTAAACTTTTGAATTGAATTTATTTACATTTAAGGTCTTTGTTACCTACTTTGGGAAAATCCAGGTAATACTATTATGGGTTTTGGAGGCTGGGAAGTAAAAATTTGTGTATTTATTGCGTTATTAGTGTTGTACGTAGTACCTAGATTATCTGTATCAGTTCTGAAATTAAGACAGTTTTTAGTTTTTTTAATGTGAATCATTTCCTTCATATTTCGTTTTTTCAAGCGCTATTCAAATTAAATTTAGATAAGGATTTTAGGTCTTTATTTTCTCAAAAAATACTACCTTACCTTCGAATGACGCAAAAATTATTATTTGGGGAAGATATATTTTGAATTTGGATTGACTACAGGAACTATATATTTTACATTTAGATTTCTTACCTGATTATGTTTGACCGTTTTATAATTGCCTCCTTTAGAAAGCCTCGCTATGTGATAAAAGTAACCAGCAGTAAACGCCTTCCTAACATCCACTGTATCCGTACTTGAAGCCATCTCAATTTCCACTCTCTGCATTAGACCTACGAGTTGTTCTCTTACATCTCTTGCTCTCTTCATTGACCTATAGAAAGAAAATTTGTTAAAATTATAGTTCTAGAATTCAAGCTAAAAAAAAAAATACCTATACTGAATAAAATTCTCATAGCACCACTGCAACGAATAATCAGTGTCTTTCCACTGATTATACACATTTAACAAACTTAGATGGTCGCCTCCTAAATCATTAAAATTTTTCCTAGCGGTATCGGCGTGGATAATTTTGTCTTTTGGCCTGTAAAAAATTGCACCATTTACAGACAACATCGCTGCTATTGTGACGACTTCTTCTGCACATTTATATCTGAAAAAAAATGGAATTTTAGGTATACAGGATGGCCCATAAGCAACAGAGCAACTGAAGATAATGCAGATCAAAATGGAGAGATTAAACCAAATATGGCTTAGTAAAGTTTAAAGAATAAAATATTGCTGGTTGATGAGATAGATACATGTTGTTGAATATGAAAATCAATAATAAATTTACACATTACAAACGAACTTTGCAGATTTTCTTATTTAGATATTTGGGAGAATTATTGCAGGTAAGAAAAAATAGTTTTACTGTACCGAATAGTTTATTTTTTAAAACAAAAAATAATTATCTTTTCTTTCAAAAAGTGCAAGTTCCATGCGAAAACTCCCCAATAAAGAATCAAGCCCAGCTTGCTCCGGGCTCGGCCGTATTTTAAATTGACCTTATAGGTTAATATGAAAATTAAAAACTATATAAATGCATTTAAGCAAAGAGAGAAACAAACATTAGTGCTTTAGGAAGTTAAAAAGAGACAAATATATGACGGAATTGTCGACGGCCCACCAATAATGTCGCTCTCGACGCGCGCCTGACCGTCGACGCCGCCGGAACTATGGACATACACTTGAACCGCTCTGTGAAATACAATATTGCAAAACTTTTAGGTTAGACAAAGAAGAACTAATTACCTAATATGCGCGCTGTATTTGCACAACCTTTTGTTTACATTTCATTACCTCGCGTCGACCGGCACTTATTAGTTTAAAAGGTGTTTCGGCTTTCCCAATTTTGTTGTGCAATATGTTTTTGGATATTATTTGATATTTGTGTTGTGTCCTTTGCGCAGTAGTGTAGTATTGGTACTTGAGTACTTGGGTTGACAGTGCCAGAAACTGTTTGCATGAAATTTTAAAAAAGGCACAATAAAAATGCAATTTTAGTATTTTATTTTTGTGGTGTTTATTTGAAAGTAAATAATTTCTTGGCAGAAATAGGCACATTATTAAAAAACATTCCTTAATTAAAAAAGTGTATTTTGCTTGTTACGTTCATATCACTAGTTGCGCACAAAATTTGCCTCACCTGTAAAAAACTCACGGGCCGCGCCTGGAACAGACTCCATATTTTGTCGAAATATATAAGGGACTTATTGAAACTTTGACTAAAAAATAACAGGTTTTGTATTTTTAGCATACATACATACTTTTCTGAGGCTAATAACGTTTTCGCCATCATTGGGTCTACTGGAAACTCAGCCATTCTTCTTCCCATTTTAGTCAACTCACCATGATGGTTTAAAGCACCCAACGCATACAATTGTTCCAAAGCAAGTACAAGCGTTTCGTGAGGTGGAGGGTCCAGAAAATCAAAGTGAACCAAATCATTTATACCTATAAAAAATAATTCAATACATCTACAAATTTACTATTGGTAAGTATAGATGAAGTTGATATTTCAACTAGAATTATTTCATTGAAGATGGTGGGACCATTCTCTTTCCATCAAACCGGATCAGTGAGATTACACGACGCCCAGCACGGTTAGTACTTGGATGGGTGACTACCCGCCACTGAGATAACCAAAACTTAAACATTGTAACTCATTATGTAAGAGTGCTAAAGCTTTTTGTAATGTATCTGTTTTGAGACTAAATAACCCAACTGGGGCATCTCTTTATTTTTTCAGGTAAAATTATTGTAAAAACTACTTTTGGTTAAACAAAGTATGTTATTCCAATTTACGCAGTCAAAATATAAACATATAAAATAAATTGTCCGAAATTTCCGATAAATTCTAATTTTTCTCGGAAAATATTTCCCAAAAATAAATTCTCCACAATGTTCCATCTCTACATCTCTTTATTTTTTTAGATAAAATTATTGTAAAAACTACTTTTAAAAAAAATATGTTCTTTCAATTTATGCAGTCAAAACATAAAATTCTTCAACACAAAATAAATTCTCCAAAATTTCCGATAAATTCTCGTTTTTCTCCGAGAATATTTCCCAAAAATAAATTCTGGAGAATGTTCCATCTCTAGGCATTCCCCCCTGAAAATTGGTTAATGCATTCAAAAAACCTAAATTGCATTTAAAAATTAAAGATACAATATAACCCCCCCCCCCCCCCCTCCAGGCTAAATTTAAATTAAGCTTTGACATTTGAGATCGGGAGGAGTCTGATCAAGTTCAAAATGGTTTGGCGATGCGCGAAGGTGTGACGTCAAAATCAGGGGCGGATATAAAATCTATGCTTAGTTAGCTAGCCAAATATCATGAAAAATACTTTAACAAGATTACGGCACTGAATCGCTTCAGAGGATGCTGCCCAGGGCCGGATTATCCATTAGGCTAAGTAGGCTATAGCCTAGGGGCCCAAGGCTTGCGGGGGGCCCTTGAAATTAATGCAATAGACTAAAATAAAAAGAAAAACCGGAAAAAAATACATTTACCTAATTAGGCCAACGATTTACGGTTGTAAAAAATTGTGAGACTGTACTTTAAAATACTTTTAAATAACGTGTACCGAATAGAGAGTGTTTTAAGAGGTACCTACTTAGGATTAGGAAACGAACCCTTAAGCCAAAAACCAGATGTGGAGTGGACGGGACTTTTAAGAAAGGGATGGTGCGTTTTGACCTGCTAAACGAGTAATATTAAAGACGATAGGACTAGATCAATATTTATATTTTCATTGCATTTAGATTTCAGATAACATTAAATTTAGTTACGAACCAGATCGGGTTTTAATCCAACGTATTTATCAAAACGGTATATAATATATTTTTACCATGGTATAATAATAAAAATCCAAAAATAATAATAACAAAACTATTCCTTCCTACTAATATTTTTATCGATGGCAGTAACTAACTGTAGTGGGGAGCGATCATTTTCAACTTTAGAAAGGGTAAAAAGTCATAAAAGAAATTCATTAGGTGATGAAAAAACTAACGATCTTTCTTTATTGGCCATAGAAAGTGATCTTCTTAAAAAAATTCAAACTGAAAAAATTATTGAAAGTTTTGCAGCTCTAAAATCACGGAAACGAATATTTACTTGAATAAGGTACCAGTCAACACATACTATATTTTTTTTAATGAAGATACCCATGCTTTAATGTTTTTTGTCATTCTTATAATTTGATGTATATGTATTATGTTTTTTTTTTAATAAAGACATTTAAAAAGCAACCATTTTTGTTTAAAATTTTATGAAAAAATATCTAAAACAAAATGTATTAAATGGTCCAAATAGGGGCCCTAAATCAATTTTAGCCTAGGGCCCAATGCACCGTTAATCCGGCCCTGATGCTGCCTCGTTACCGCTACTAGGTAAAGAGCGTCAAAGTCGACGCCATTTAATGTCACATTTTAAACTTCTTCGGATTCTACGTCAAATCGTTTCAGCATTAGCAGGAAAGTAATCTACTGTTTACTTCATGGACCTTGAAGATAACTACATTTTCCCATTGACTGTTTCACGAAAACTTACCTAAAGCTTTCAACATTAGTACCGCATTCCCGAGATTAATACGCTGGATCTCAGGTACCGTATTGTCTTCCAATTCGTGTTTGTAAGACCAAGCCGTGTATAACCTGAAACATTTTCCTGCGGCAACTCTTCCGGCTCGACCTGCTCTTTGATTTGCCGAAGCTTTGGAAATTGGAACGATCATTAAGCTTTCCATACCTGGAATTTTTTACAGAAGAAAAAAGACAATGTAGATAACAGTCTAATAATGCATTTACTTCCATAAAATATATGAAAGTTTAAAAAACCCAAAACCTGGCTGCGCCAAAAAAATCAAGGTAATTATTCGGATTAATGGAAACAGCGAATTTTTTCATGAAATTTTGCACAGACCCTAATTTTGGGTCGTAGAACACGAATCCGAAGTCAGTTTTTGGCGGTCTCGTATGGTTTTTCCAATTTTTTTTTTAACTTTTAGGTTAGCTTTTTCAATGACATTCTTTAAATTTCGGCACTTTTACTTAAACGCATCTATACAAGTCGTTACACACTATTTTTCTGAACCATATTTAGGCAAATTTATGTAAACACACATTAAAAAAACAGAGAAAATATCAAAAAATTGAAAGAAAATAAATACGGAACCCGTGGTACACATACTCGGAATATCTCACGGAAAGACGCGCTGTTGCCAAATTTACAAATCGTTTTTCCCACAAATTTTAACAGTTTCCGGCCATAAATAAATCCAAAAAAGAGATGGCAATATTAGCATCTTAGTTTCCCTAGTAACAGTAATTTAGTTTAGTATTTAGCCAGCAATAATGACAGACAGACCCAAGCAAACCCAATCAAACCCAAGCAAACCTGAGCAAAAAGGTGGTCAGGTTTGCTCAGTTTTCATTGATACAGATACATATATATCTATATCAATGAAAACTGAGCAAACCTGACCACCTTTTTTCTCACCCAACCTGAGCAAAAAGGTGGTCAGGTTTGCTCAGTTTTAATTGATATATATATATATATATATATATATATATATATATATATATATATATATATATATATATATATATATATATATATATATATATATATATATGTATCTATATCAATGAAAACTGAGCAAACCTGACCACCTTTTTGCTCAGGTTTGCTTGGGTTGGGTATACACATTTTTGTTCAGATATGGTTGCATCCATCAGCATGCAGGTATTGGATTACTGATCAGTAGGATTTTGGTTAGGTCTGATGTAGGTTAAAATTAAAAAATGTTGTTGATTAAGTTGGACAGAATAGTAACTTTAGTTTGTTATGGTTAGCTTTTTTATTATTCCTAATTTACAACTTTTTCATGAAAAAGAAGTAAACCTGGCAACGCCAGACAGGAATATTGTTGACAGCTGGGAAAGTAATGGCGGCTAGTAGCGAGTTAAAATGGAATTTTCTATAGGAAAAAGCAATTTTCTTAGCTATTTTTGCCTAAATGTGGTGTTTTGTGTGACGAAAAATAATAAAAATTATAAGTTTACAGATATGTTGAAGTGAAAGTGTCGAAACTTAAAGGAATCTATAGAAAAAGCTAACCTAAAAGTTAAAAAAAAATTTTTTTGGAAAAGCCATACGAGACCGCCAAAAACTGACTTCGGATTCGTGTTCTACGACCCAAAATTACGGTCTGTGCAAAACTTCATGAAAAAATTCGCTGTTTCCATTAATCCGAATAATTACCAAAATCAATACAAAAAATGTGTGTGGTTTAGCAAATCTTCTTAGGTCCCCGGTAATCGACGCTTTATAAAGTAATTCAAAAATAAATACGCGTAGTCAAATCACTTTTATAATGAAAAACCTAATTAAGGCGGCTATGATGTAATGTAATGCAAGTGACAAGGGCACGTCATATTATGATGTCACTCACTTTTCAAAGACTAAAGTTCATAGAAAGATTCTTTTAATATAACGTTAGAAAAACAGAAATATTTTTCAGATTATGATTAAATATAGTTTTAATTATGTATTTAAAAACTTGCAAAGGGATAAGAGTATTTTTTCAATCAGCACGCGCAATTTAAAAACGAGTTTACCTAATTTTCGAGAAGTTACAGATAGAAAGGAAATGCTTCGATCTGTGCCAGTAAAGGACGAGGGAACTATTGGAGAAAGAAGTGCTTATATCGACAAAGTGTCGCTGGAAAACACATTTCCAAATGCAAATATAAAAGACAAGTTATTTAAGGGACTGAAGTTCAGTGCCTTGCCGATTTTTAACATTAAAGTTTCGCCTAATAACACTATAATAAACGTTACAGGTAATAGATGACACCGGAATTCACTTAAAAGGTAGTACTGGTTTAAATTTAGATCCTCTAGTTGATCAGTTAGGTTTTGCAAGTTTTTGTCCTGTCATTTTTAATAATTCGTCATTAAAAACTTGAGTTATGAATTGTTCTAATATTTCTGCGATTTGCTTGGTTTCCAAATGATTTTTAACTTAAAACTTGCTGCTAAAATATAGTTCTATTATTGTGGAAAATACATACTTAAATTGCCCCTTTTTTTAAACAAAATTGACAAATGGCTCAGAAATAAATTCGTATCACAAAACTGAACGTCCAGATTCACTAAAATGGTTTGATTTAGTACTGGTTTAAATTAAGATCTTCTAGTTGATCAGTTATGTTTTAACAAGTTCTTGTCCTGTCATTGTTAATAAGTCGTCAATAAAAACGAATGAATTATTCTGATATTTCAGCGATTTGCTTAGGTTTCCAAATGATTTTCATCTTGGAACAGGTTGCTAGAATGAATTTAGTTCTACTATTGTCGAAATAATACTAAAATTGTCATTTTCTCTATAAAGGGTCTAGCCGGTTAACTATATGAAAAGTGCCCCAACGTCGTTTCCATGCTCTTACCTCGTAAATTATTGTTCTTTGATAGAAACATTTTTCGACCAAATTTCAAACCCCTCCTCTCAGTAATGAGGGAGATATGGGGGTGGCAACCCTTAACTTTAAAATTCATTATCTTTAAAACTATTTGAAATATCTCAATGAAATTTTAACTGTGCATAGTTATTTATAAGGATTATATAATATAATTTTTTCAGATTTTTATCTCAATAATAAATGGTAAAAAACAAGATGTTTAATTTTTAGGGGTAGTTTATCATACTTACCCCCGGAGTGACACCAACTAAAAAAAATTATCGTCTATTCTCTAGTAATAACATAAAAAAATTACACAAAGCTCGAATAGGTGGAACATTGTTAAAAAAAGTAAAAATCAATGTGACTTATATAAAATGAAGCATATATTTTGGCGAATTAATGTATGTCGTACAAATGAAGGAATCGGGAATAACACATTGATTATTTTTTTTTAAATGTTGCACCTATTTGAGCGTTATGTATTTTTTTATGTTATTACTAGAGAATAGATGATTATACTAATTTTCTTTAGTTGGTGTCACTCCGGGGGTAAGTATGATAAACCACCCCTAAAAATTAAACATCTTGTTTTTTACCATTTATTAATGAGATAAAAATCTGAAAAAATTATATTATGTAAACCTTATAAATAACTATGCACAGTTAAAATTTCATTGATGTATCTCAAATAGTTTTAAAGATAATGAATTTTTAAGTTAAGGGTTGCCACCCCCATATCTCCCTCATTACTGAGAGGAGGGGTTTGAAATTTGGCGTAAAAATGTTTCTGTCAAAGTACAATAATTTACGAGGTAAGAACATGGAAACGACGTTGGGGCACTTTTAATATAGTTAACCGGCTAGACCCTTTGCGAAAAAATTAAGAAACAAATTCGTACTATGAAATGTAGTTGTCTTATTCTTGCATTTGTCAGGGTCTTATTCTTATACTTCTCAATTTAAACCCTTAATTGCAGTGGCGGCTCGTGGGAAAATATAGTGTTCTGCAATAAAATTAAATTACCGAAATAAATAGGGTGTAATTTTTTGGGGCGCATTTCATCAATAATAAACCCTTCTTAATTTCGCGAATAAATATCTCTCTTAAAGTGACTCGTGTAAGGTTTTCCTCTGCTAATACCGGCTGCCTCAATATTAATATCTGGTAATAGCCTACCCCTATTTTTTAGCTCAAGTTTTTCCTCATAAGCGTGTTTAAAAAATCTTTTATCCTTCACTAAATTATACACAACATCCATTATTTCAAAGTCTACAGTCTACAAAACCAACAACCGACAGCTAACAATTAGTAACAACAAGAAACATCAAAGACATTTTCAGATGGCTTTGGTTATGGTTGCGGTTGACATTTAAACAATGGGTTAAACATTATTTGTCAACCAATCGGTTGACAAATGAAGTGTAACCCATTGTTTAAATGTCAACCGCCACCATGACCAAAGCCATCTGAAATCTAGTCAAATAAAATTAAAAGTTTTAGAATTTGGGAACACTCTGTATTAGTTCAGTAAGTAACACCTCATTATTTTACAGACGCTAATGGAGTACCTGAAATGATACATTCCTGCGGAACTGAAGGTTTTAAGAACGCAAAAAAAGGGACAAATATTGCTGCTCAAGCAACTGCAATCTCCATGGGGACTAAAGCTGTTGAAAGGGGAATAAAAACTGTAAATAATAAGTTTCTACTATCAAATATAATTATGATTATTAGGGTTCGTAAATCACGGTGCCGGGCCATAGGCGGGAACCAGGCGCGGATTTAGAGGGGCCTAATAGTGATAATACGCCCTGAATACTGCTCTTAATATGAACTTTTAAACTGTTTTAAAGGTGAGAGTGAGAATACGCGGCCTGGGACCAGGAAGAATGTCCGCGATTAAAGGATTACAAATGTCAGGGCTGGAGATAGCGTCAATAACAGATAGTACCAGAGTGTCCTGGAATCCACCTAGACCAAGAAAGCAAAGGAAACTTTAAACTGATCTCAAAATAGTAGTTTGTAAATCCATTAACTATAAATAAAACGTTCTAACCCAATTCTTGTTTAATATTTAACTTATGTATTACGCAAGTAAAATATTGCTTGCGAACATCATCTCAGTTGGCATATACACATTACTTCAATAGCACAATCAGCAGCTAAAAAGCTTGATTTTCTCTTTCGAGCCAGAAAATATTTCTCTCCTTCCAACTTGCACACTCTATGTGTCCCAAATAACACCTAACCTAGAGTACTGGTCCCACATCTGGGGAGCGGCATCACCTTCGACACTTAACATCCTTGATGCAATCCAAAAGAGAGTCATTCGACTCATCAATGACCCAGTCCTCACAAGAAAAATCCCTTCATCGCCGCTCTGTTGGAGATTTGTCCCTTTTCTGCCGATATTTCCACGGATTTTGCTCTAACGAACCAGCCGCTATAATTCCCCCTTGACTGTTCCTAACAGAACAACAAGAGGCGCGTTACGTATGCATCCCCTTACTGTCCAGCTATAAAAGCCTAGAACATCTCACTTCTGTCGCTCATTCATATCTAGGGGCTCCAGATTATGAAACAAATTGCCTGCAGATGTTTTCCCTTCCCCTCCCAACCTCCAATCCTTTAAATTCCGATCCATACATTAGGCTTAAAGTCTAGTCACGCTTTTTTGAAAATTAAACAAAGTTTTAATATTTTCTTTCGATTTTATATATATTTCGAATAGTATATGTACCTCGCCGGAAAATCCACATTCCCGGACTCTGGAAATGTTAGGCTATTCCTACTAAATACACAATATTAATTTTTTTAAATTACAATTTTTGTTCAAATAATAATAATAATAGGTCTATAAATAAAAGCCTAATATATATATTTTTTAAATCGATTCACTGTTAATCATTTTTCTTAGTCGGGAGCCGCTTGTCCAAGGGGTCATTTGGTCAATGACCCACCTAAATTTATTTTCAATGATCCACCTAATAATTTATTTTTTAAAACCCAAAAATTATCTTTTCTTTCAAAAAAGTGCAAGTTCCATGAGAAAACCTCCCAATAAAGAATGGAGGCAAGCTTGCTCCAGGGTCGGCCATATTTTAAATTGACTTCATAGGTTTATATGGAAATAGAAAACTATATAAATGCATTAAGACAAAAAGAGAAACAAACATACGCGCTTTAGGAAGTTAAAAAGACAAATATATGACGATATTGTCGACGGCCCACCAATAATATCGCCTTCGACGTGCGCGTGACCATCGACGCCGCCGGTCCTCGCCCTGGGTCACTATGAAAATACACTCGAACCACTCCGCGAAATATACTATTGCAAATCATTTGGGCTAGACAAAGAAAAACTGTTTCGGCTTTCCTAATTTGGTGGTTAATTAATATGTTTTTGGATATTATTTGATATTTGTATTGTGTCCTTTGTGTAGTAGAGTTTGATTGGGTAGTACTGGAGTACTTGTGTTAACAACGGCTTTAACAGTGCAAGAAACTGCATGTAATTTTAAAAAAGTCACAGCAAAAATGCAATTTTGTTTTTTTGGGGTGTCTATTTGCAGGTAAATAATTTCTTGGCAGAAATAAGCACATTATTAAAAGACCTTTCTTAATTAAAACCCCAACCCAACCTAAGCAAACTCTCAAAAACATACGCTACTTACCTGTCCTCGAATTAAAATGATTCTGTTTAGCAAACCCAGGATCAATGACATAAATTATATTATCAATGGTCAAAGACGTTTCAGCAATATTCGTCGCTAGCACCACTTTTCTTGCTCCCGGTGGTGTAGGCTCAAATATTTTCGCCTGCAAATCGCTAGGAAGATTAGCATAAACTGGTACAACCATCAGTTCCTTGACTTTAGAACCTAATCGCCTCAATCTATCTTGTAACAGTTCCTGACATGTTTCTATCTCTTCCTGGCCTGTCAGAAAAACTAAGACGTCACCTAGTGGTTGGGTAACGTGGATTTGTAATACTGAAATGACGCACGCGTCTACGTAGTCAGCTTCAGGAGCTTTTGTATAGTAGATATCTACTGGAAACCGTCTTCCTTAAAGAGAAAACATAGGTTAAGGTCCTTAGTTACTAAATATTGATACATGGCTTGTCTGTGTATCCCGATTATAAATGACCAACAAAAAATTAACCGAACTTTTAACTGTATTAAATACTACAAGTTACCTGGTATTCTAAATATAGGCGCATCGTCAAAAAACTCTGAAAATTTCTGTGCATCCAAAGTAGCACTAGAGATTAGCAATTTTAAATCAGGTCTAAACCTTGCTATATCTTTCACAAGTCCAAACAAAATATCTGTGTGTAATGTTCTCTCGTGGGCTTCATCTATCATCATCACACTGAAATGAATAATATGGTTAACTGATAGAGATATTTTTTTCAAAATATTAACTTAAGTTACAAAACCCGCGGTATTTTAAACCAGATTTTTAAACAATATTATTGTTACCAATCATCACATTATAATCGAATCCATAAAAAAAACTCTGTTTTGTACCTGAAGCTTTTTACTGTTTTCAAATACCAAGACTTATAAACAGCCACCAGAAACTTTTTATATACTTACCTGTAAGACTGTAAATCAGGTTCGGATAAAAATTCCCTGTGTAAAGTACCATCAGTCATGTATTTTATTATAGTCCTTTCAGAAGTGCAGTCTTCAAATCTGATAGCGTATCCTACTTCATTACCTATTTTTACGCCCATTTCTTGGGCGACACGGGCAGCGACTGACATGGCAGCGACCCTACGCGGTTGAGTACAGCCAATTTTCTTACCTGTAGACAAATAACAACTAGATAGAGTTGATGTGTGTTCTATAAAACAACTAATTATCTCAGAAAACTGCTTTTTCTTTAATATTCCAGTATTTTCTTCTTGCAAGTTGTAATATGCAACTTTAATAATTCGCGAATTAGCCGGCAAATACGTTTTTTTAGAATCAGGAAACCACCCTTATTTGGGAGTGTAAGAAAAAGGTTAGAAAGTTCAAGAATTTTGTAAGAGGATCCTAGATATCAAATTTAATCAAGATCAAATTTCAGTTTCGGCATTTGCGAGTAGTAATGAACCAGAATTCGTCCCTGGTAAACAAGTAACAATTATTAAATATAGCGCCATCGTAAATTCTAAATTTTTTTTATGTACCTTTTATGTACACGCTAATAAATGTCTCTAGAAAATGCAGGTAGCAATAACAAAGCTACCCACTTGACAGATAAAGTCGTAAATGCCCGATAATTTTCCTTCATTTGCCTGCTAAACAAAGTCGGCCACTCGTAAAATTCTCGGAAAACCGAAGGGGAAAACCAGAATTTAGTGGGGTTGTAAATGCCATGTTGTCAAATTAATTTTTTAAGTGGTTATTAACAAAGGAAATAATAGAAATTTTCTCTATACACGCGAGAAGACTCCTGCTAAAAAAGCGGTAGTTGAAAGATACTCACCGATGTAAGGTGTTACGCTGCCCGATCGCGAACCGATATTCTGTCTACGGGAAAGTCCAAAAGTCTGGATTCAATAAGTACGTTGTATAGTCGGAAGTTTTTGGGCTCGTTGTAATTCCTTGACAATTAGCGTGAAAAAGGTGCGTTAGAAACTCAAGAATTTATCTAGAATTATTGGAAAATTAGTGAAAATTAAGAATTGTGAAAAAGTGTATTTTGGTTGTCTCCCATATGTAATCTGTGGAGATAAGGTGTAGTTGATCCAGAAATCTGTGTTTTTCTGTTGGGGGACAGGGAACATAGAAAAAATAATTTGAATATTCTTATAAATAATAGTCAGAAAATTCATAGAAAATTGGAGTTAGTACCTAACCTCGGCAGTAAGTATTATACTGTTAGGAAGTCAAATGCAAGGCTAGAAAAGGTGTTAGGTAAAGTGGTGGTTTATCAGCAGTTGACACGGGGATCTTCCGACCCCGCGCGAAAGTTTAGCTTGTCACCGCCAGCTGTATTCCTAGGTTACCGTTACGGCCAAATAGAAAAGGTAAAGAAGGAGAAAGGAATTAGTGGTGGGTGTTACAGTTGGTTAAAATTGATTTATTAATGTATAATACGCTTAGTAACCGGATAATTGCCGAAAATTCTGAAAAAGCATTTATTTTGTCATATATGGGAGATTTGGTTATTGTGTGCATTAGCCGGCTAGTACGTGTAATAGACACTTTAATTTGTTGGCCCAAATATAGGTATATACTGATATAAAGACAAAAAGTTTGTATCTGTAAAAGTAATTTCAGAAGTTTCACAAACTTTCTGCTATAATCTGCAATTCTGTTACAAAACATGCTTATATCGAAGTTTTAGACTCTCTATAGAAAAATTTAAGGATACAAATCACAAATGGAAAGTAAGAATATTCAAACAAATGATTTTATTTCAGGATAATCAAAAACCCAATCAAATTTAGCCCCTAGAACAGTTATTATTAGAGAATATAATTACTTGTTACCATTTTTAAATTAAGTATTTCTTAAATCTTACCATGTAGTTTAACTTAGTTATACTACTTACCATCTGCTGTAAATCCAGCCTCATGCAAGTATTGAGGAATCTGTGTTGTTTTACCGGACCCAGTTTCACCCTCAATGATTAAAACTTGATGTTCTCGTACAGCTTGACACAAATCTTCCTTAAATGGATAAATTGGTAAACTTTTCTTAGTTTCTTCAATACTCAACTTTTTCTTTTCTGATTCGGTAAGTTCTGGCTCTTTTTTAATTTTACCTTTTGAGCCTTAAAAAATCATTGATATTAGAGGGGGAAAAGAGTAAAAGTACAAAAAAGCTGTGAATAGTAAAATTGGGAAACATTATTAAGAATACCTATCTTATTTTCATACTGTATTAAAGTTCCTAAAAATACTGCTTGATATAGCTGCATTTCCTCCCAGACAATTGATCATAAGCTTAAAATTCTAACCCAACATTTTTTTATATATCAAAAGGAAAAAAACTTTAGCAAACTGAAATAGAAACCCTTCCTACCCAAAAATTTGTAATTAACATGGACATTTGTTTAAACAAAAGTGTAATTAAAATGCTCTGAGTGGCTTAAAGTTTCTTATTTTTTTTATTATTTTACTACCTGGCATTTGCAGAGCTTGAATAAAATCAATTTGATCTTCCAATAATAACTCATATTCATCTTTTTTTAACGCATCCTTTGCACCAAATTTAAAAACAGCAGAAGCCATTTGATCTTTCTCCCATTTTTTCTGTTCTGATTGAGGTGCCTTTTCAAGTTCATCAACTTCAATATAGTCAGACGTCGAGTCTTTTCCCAAATCTCTGGGCATATGATACCTCTGTACCCTTTCAAGTTCCCTTGCTTTTTCATGTTCTTGTGCTAGTTTCAGTAATTCTTTTTTATGTTCCCTTTCTTTTTTCTCACGTTCTGTTAAACTAAAAAGTAAATAAAATGTTTAAATGAATATAGAATTATACAACCATAAAATGAGTACTTCTTCCACTACCTAGTATGTTTCTGTTAGTTGTTTTGGCGGTCTATATACTTCCCAGTTAGTGAGGAAAATGTATGTTTGTTGTCCGTTTTGACATTTTCACCATTTCAATTTTTCTTCTTGAGAATGGTCAAAGGGGGAGCAATCGAATTTTCCGGGTAATAGAGGGATAGCGCTTCGGTAAAAAATTCAGTTATACAGGGTGTATGGTTTCGGAATTATTAAGTAAACGCCAAAGTCGAAATTTACGCGGTTTCATACCATGTCGATTACAGGTCGCAAAAATTAATTAAACTGATTTAAATTTTTGGCGGTTGTAGAGGACCGGGAGCTTCAGAACCCTATTGAAATTGGTGAGTATCGGAAAGTAGCAAGTAATTTTTTTTTAGTCAAAAATGCCATCTGTAGACCCCCTGTTGGTACTTACTTAATAACTCAAAAACAAAAAGTCAGATCGAAAAACGGATTCATATGTGAAACATTAAAATCTCAAATACTTTCTTTTTGCAATATATTTATTTGTAGGTAAGTACCTAAAATGGCTGGAAAATGGATTTATTTCTGAAAAACTGGAAATTTCGATTTTTGACAAAATTTTTAATGGTTTTTAATTTTTTTCAGGGTCAAAACGCTAGCAAAAAAAATTCTGCAACCTAGCTTTTACTCCCCTTTAAGTAAAACTCTTCAGTATCAGGAGAACAAATTACCATACATTTTTTTACACAAGTTAGCAATGAACACATGCAAAAAAACATACATATATACAATAAAGTAAAAACTTACGTATCCTCATCAAATAAATACTCATCGTCCACTATATCAGCCTCCAATTCTAATAGTTTATCTTCTTTACGCTTCTCCAAATATTTTCTTCTAGATTCCACCCTAAGTTTAGGAATAATTTTTTCCCTTTCCGCATTTTCCAATTGAAGCCTCTTAGCTGCCTCTTCATAAGCTCTTCTATCAGAGGCATGGACAATATTTCTTGTTTTGGATTCATCTTTCTTTTTCAGCCTTTCTGCAAATTCATCCCTTTCCTTAAGATCTTTTCTTCGGGCCTCCTCTTCACTATCTACGCTCTCAGAATCTGAATCTGTCTCGTACCTCTTTCTGGCCTTTTTAGATTTACTCATTTTTAGAATTGTTTATAATTCTTTGGAAGTTTTAAAAAATTTTCAAAATTAAAAATAAACTGTGGAGGATCTTAATCTTTTAGTAAACCTAACCTAAAATATTGTTTACGTTTTTTGACGTTTTAGGCATTTTCGATTGTTCCGGTTTGACAAGCACGGTGTGTTTTATTTGAGCTGATGAGCCACTCACTATACTCTAAAAGAAATTAACTGTTTAGTTCTGATTACTTTAAAATTAGAACCTTTATGACTCCTTTCCATTTTCTCACATGTGCACCGCAAATACCGTAATGTAAAATGTAGTAGAACGAAGGCAATTTTATGTAGAAAACATTCGAATTGCAGATTAACCAAAATCAAGCTTTACCATTGCGGTGCACACGGAGGGCGTGTACCGTTGTCAACTTCGGTTACGGTTTTGTGTCCCGTAAGTATCGGTAATCTGAAAAGTTGGTAAGATTGGAAACGCGGTCCCTGTAAAGTATCTGTCATTAATGCCACCGAAGAAACCGATGCGGTTAACCAGGTTTGACAACGGTACACAGCCGAAGAGTGCCATCCCCCCTTATTCATTAAAGTTCTCCAGCATTTAAAAAAGAGGAAGAGGACGCGAGTGAGGTTATGTAGTGCGTTTATTTTGAGTTTTTGGCGCTTATAATATTTATTTTTAAAAATGAATGATTTGGAAAAGAAAATACTTGAATATGGGCGTAAAAGAGAAATGCCCCTTCTGCAAGAATTAATATTTGAAGCTGACGAACATGAGGTAGTGTTTTTTAAGCGCAATGTAAGTATATAAAGCTCATCTTGGTAAAATTTAAACATGTTTCAGCTTGTAAATTTGGTAGAAACTCGATTAAACAGTGCAAATTTTGAATGTTTATGGGATTACGTGCTCAAATCCTTTCAAGATTCACCAAAATGTCACAGTACTCGTATCAAGCTTATTTTAACATTCTTGAAGAAACTAGAAGAACGACAAGTTTTGTCAAGCCACCAATCATGTAGCTTGGTTCAAAGGATATGCATGGATTTAATGAAGTTTAAAACCGAGCATTTGGTTGAAATATGTAATTTTTGTCTCACTAGTATCCAATCAAATAAAAGTGTTTCTAATTTAAGGTAGATAAGTACTATATTTTTTAAAAGGATTTTATGCAATTGGTATTAAGTAGAAATTAGAAATTGTTTAAGGTCATTTTCATTCCGTGTGGTAGGACTTGTTTTTAACATTTTTTAATTACATATTTTTTTATTAATATACAGTACCTATGTCTACAGATGGGGTAGGGCAGTAAACAAATAGACATGCATGTTTAATTTATTACATAAAAGCAATCAGTGATATTAAATTAAGGAGCCTGTTTATATAACTCACTTTATACTAATCATTGTTAATATTATTTAATAGTTGTACATACCTCTATTAAGTTATCGGAATTTTTACTTGTTTCAGCTTCCTGCTGCATAAATCTTATGAAGTTGTTAATAATTTCAAGTCCTTGACTACCAATTGCTTTTCCTTTTACACCAATTTAAGACATGTTTAAAATTAAATAAGTAATAAAAGTAACTTGAATAAACCCTAAGCCTCACACACTAACACACTTCTAAACTGCCGCGTTGTTATAAATAATTAAAAAGTAAAAATCGCCTATGGTAAAAACCAGGCGAGACAGTACAGTAGTCAAGCAGACAGCCCATTACTAAGCGAGGGCGGCGCTTGGGTCCCATTAGGCTGATGATGTTGCAATGTTTAACTTACAGCATTTGAGCTCTATTGAGTAACTTAATTTAACTGATGGCCGGTTTTTTCCTATAATATTAGTTGTAGGTAACATTATATTTTTATTTATTTATTTATTCCCAACAAACCTGTGTAGTTCATTACAGGGAATTAAAAAAATAATAATAACAATAATAACAATAATAGTTATTAAGCTAAACTAACAATAATAAAAATTAAATTTGAATTAACATATACATACAGAATATAAACATCTACACATTAATGCACATCCCTGTACATACATTACATATTGATATACATATACAATACATATTATATTATACATACACACATAATACATATATGTATACATATAACTACTTTAATAAAAAATAATATTTAATAGAAATAGGTTATTTTCCCAGAAATATTTTCTTAACCTTTTTTTTAAATTTTTTTATACTTTTAATATTTCTCAAGGTTATGGGCAGATCATTATATGTCAAAATTCCATTGAATATTAACGAACGTTTTCCAAAATTACTTTTTACCTGTATTAGTTTTAAATTGTCGTTTTGCCTTGTATTATGGTTGTGTTGAGTATTTACTTTATCGAAACAAATATTCGAATATTTTTCTCTAATTATCATCGAGTGAATAATTGTAGTAACATTGAGTAACATCTTTATTATTTTGACAAATACATCACAGTTTATCCAAGGTGTAGTGAAATAAAATAGGTGCTAATGTGACAGAAAAATTTTGATTTTAAAAGCGTAATTTAGAAATTTAAAATTTTTACTTGAAAATCTGGAATAAGAATTCTTTTAAAATTTAAAACAACTTCTTTCTTTAACGTTTTGCATTAAGATTTAGAAAAAGGCAACCTTACTCAACCAAATTTTACGTTTTGTATTTTTTGCATACCCTGTACAAAGAAACAAATGCTTGACATCATGAATCTTATTTTTAAAGCAAGCAAAAACTTTTATAAACAGTGACCTTTTTCATATCTTTAACTTTTTGGTCCATTTGTCCTCTTGTCTACCCCATCTGTGGACATACTGTATAAAAAACCTAAAATAGTTGATGGCAAAACTTAAGATTTATAAATTAGTGTTTCAGGGCCTTTATTTAGGTATTGTGGATTTGCGGCATAATTGTTGGAGAATACTGACGACTTTTGTGGTTCAGTGCCATGCCGGGTTTGCTCAGCCCTAGTCCAATGTCATTGAAGCAGTGTTGCAAATTCTTCACATTAATTTTTTTATCTGATACATAATATGACAAGTTTCCAGCGGCACTAGAACGACCTCTTATTTTTGATTACATATAAACTACAAGAAAATTTAGTCAATTAAGTAATTTCTAATAAATTTACAGATTTGAAATTAAGTGCCTACAAGAAAAGAACCCAAACGCTTGAAATTTACCACTCTTAGCATCAAGCATCAGCAGAGTATTAAAATGTAACTGCATATGAGTTTTAGCCTTATTAGCTTTATACCTTTTTACAGATTCAGTTATTTCAGAGGCTATGAAGTTTTTGAATTTTCTGTTACTTATAACTCTCAATATTTAATTTTTCAAGTTTCCTATTCCAAGTTTTTAGCTGCATTGAAATTAATTTTTAATACAATTAATGGTGATGGTTCTCAAATTAAAGTGTTTTTTTTTATCTCCTTACAGGAAATGAAATTATTTACACTATTCTTAAATTTCCCTCTACTTATAGTTTTAGTTGGAAAGATATTCTTCCAAATACATTACGGGTATTATCAGAGAGAGACATGGTTGAATTTAATGAGCTAGAATATACCGGTCAGGAATTTAAAACAAACATTATTAACAATCTTTGTATGAGTAACTGGTCTCCTAACATAATTACATCACTGACAGCAATGTTTATGTAAGTACTACTTCAAATATTGTTCTTATATAAAAAGTATTTCATTTTTAATTTCTATCAATAATTTTCCATTAGCGCAAAATATACAAGACCACGAAATTACAAATTGTAATTTTTGTTTAAATGTTAAATTTGGAACACAATTTGAAAAGAAAATGTGTTTTAGATGATGGAATAAATATATTCAATGCATCGCCAAGTAATTTAAGAATTTTTTTTTAATTTTATCATTAGTAATAATTCTTCTAATTGGATATAAATACTTGTATTTTTATTTATAGTGATATGCCACTTACTAAAGAGGAACTCTTAAAAGTAGTAAATAAGTTAGCTTCTTACATAGAAAAATTAACTCCTCAAGAAGTACCTCCATTTGTCTACCACCTCTTGAGACTTTGCCAACATCAAAATAGCCGCGCGGTATTCTTAAAATTGCAACACTATTTTGGTTTAAGAATCTACTGCAAAACACGAAATAATAGTTCTGAGACTGTAGATTTGGATACCATTGGTAAGACATGTATTGCTTATAATTCTTAGTAGCTTTGTGTTTTGTAAAAAGGTTTACATAAACTTTTCTACTTACAAATTATGTAATAAATCGAAAAACATATATTGGGGTGATTGCCACAAAACTGAGTAATTTTTACACTATTTTTTTAACTGCACCTCACCTATTTTAGTATCTAAACCAATACTTTAAAATTCTTGTCTATAATTCGATTATCTTAATTTTTTTTGAGCAAAAAAATCAAGATGGCTCATTTTTGGGGCAATCATCCATTGTTACCTGTCTTTAGCAAGCAGCCAAGCAGTCAACCTGCGTTTTACCAGCAAAAAGTAAACAATTTATTGCTTGTTTTTTCCTTCTAGAAAATGCTGAAGATCACGATGTCATGGAGGCTGAAAGCACAGTCCTATTTCACATTCATAATGCCGCATCCATTGGTCACAATTGCATCAAGGACTACATAAATTCCTTAAAGAACACGATAAAGTCTCCTGATTTTATATTACATCCCTTTCAGCTTTTAGCTTTGTTCACAATATCAACCATTCAACACTACGAGGAGACGGTTTTTGATATTATTAGGCATTCTATTGTAAGATCTTACCATGAACAACAGAAGCAGACGTCTTCCTACTGGTATCGTGAAATGACTATTACTTCACTGAAAGCCGAAGATGTTTTTGTGCAAATTATGAATACAGGGTGATTAAATTATCTTTAAAACAGTAAGGAGGTAAATTGTGCTCGGCCATTTATGTATTGTTAGAAATTAAAGTATAAATGTATGGAATCTGAGTCTACGAAACATTTTCAAAAAACACTTTATTCATATTTTTTAGAAAAATTAATTTTTGAAAGTAGGTACTTACTTTTATTGAAAATTCAATTTTGGAAATACAGATTTTTGCCAACACATTTTTTGAGAGTACTTGTGAAAATTTAATTTGAAACTATAATAGTTTCTTTCAACACTCCATTCTTGGCAATTCTGTGCCAAATCCTTTGTTTCTCTATAGCTGGCCTTACCTGTCCACTACTTGTAGTTTTTGAAATTGTATATTTAAAATATGTAATGTTTTCAATGAATTTCTTTATATCTTGGCAACGTCAAGCCAGTTTCTCAAATATCCACATATTTTTATTATTTTTACGCGGCCTGCGCAAGGGCTTTTTTTCGGCTGACTTTAAATACCCCAAGCGTGGGCCCGGGTATATTAATTTTAATACATACCGAGGGAAACGAGACACCCTGTCTGGTCGATCAGAACCGATCCCAAGGAGCCAGTTACGATTAGTAAACGTCGATGACGACAAACCTGAGTACGCGACTTCGGCCAGTCCGCGTTTAGCTAATTGCCATTTCTCCACGCCCAGCGGGGCATCCTGCCTTCTTTATGGGATTTATATCACGTAGACCAAAAGCAAGTTGGAATGATTTGCTAAATCACCAGTGGTAAATTTTGATGTAGTATTTATTGTGAAATGAAAATCATTTAATATACATAACAGTTTATTTGCATTAGGTACATGAATAATCAACATTTACTCAAAGTTGATTTCAGTGCAAGAGTTTTTTAAAATATTTTAGTATATCTCTATATCTCGAACCACTTGTCACTGGAACGAAACGAGAATGTGGATACATATCAGTACTATCTTTTAGGGTTTGAGAAATAGACTTTAGTTGAAAAAATCCGGGATTTATTTCTAATATTTGCGATATGTACAATCTTAGTTTCACACCGATTTCATTAAGCTGATCTAAGATCGTTTTAAACAAGTGAAAGATGTCAAAGGGGTACATTTTGTGTTTCTAACTGATTAATAATATCTGGAAGATAGCCGAAATTGTCACAGATAAAGTCTAAATCATTTTTGAGGTCTGGTATATTTATAACTTCTTTACATTTTTTACACTCTGCGCATCGTCCTTTACACAACACAAGACAAAGAATTTTATAAATTATTGTCACTATAATATATTGTGTCGAGGAGCACACCTATGTCTCGCATTTATATTTTATGCTTTTAATTTTAAATTCCGAGCTCCAATTATTAGTCACAATATCGTTACATTAGAATGCTAACAAGAATTAAGTTTATTCTTTACTATTTAGGGATAGAGAATTTCTTCTTGAAGCCTTAGTTAATTTTGGATTCACCCTGTTGGGTGTAGGCTCCGCACTGGGAAGAGATGTCATAGCTGAAAAGCAATGGACTTTGGGAACCCTGATCTTGCTTAAGATAATTAAACGAAAGAAGCACGTTACTTCTGTTATTTTAAAAACATTTTGCAGACATATTATAACCAGACAGAATGCAATTCAATACATAGGTAAATATATCTTTATTATACAATTTTTTTAAACGCTTTTTAAGAAGACTTGAATTATCTTCATTTCTTTTAGAATGTCTTTATATTCTCTGCAGAACTTCCCCATTGCTCATGTTGGAGAATCAAAGTTGTATAGTGGAACTCATAGAAAGTTTGATACAAATTCATAGTAATAATGCAAACCATCTTCTTGACGCTTTAATGCTCCTTACAAAAGTGTCTCCAACGATAAGGGATCAACTTATTTTGATACTACGAAAAGCATTGTACTCTAGGTATGTAATATATTATAGTGACAAATACAGAATTTTAATAATATAATTGCTTCGAATCTATCGGACGTAAAACGTAATTTTAAATATTAACATTTTCATTATCTTAGATCAATAGAAACCCGGCAAATGGCAGTAAATGGTTTTGTAAAGCTTATCACCACCCTACGGATATCAGGCGGAGGCGTGTTAAGCCAAAGTGGCAGCAGTGGTTCTTTTTCTTCCGGTTACTCGCTGTATACACAAATCTCCCTGAATAGAACCACTCAAACCGTAGGATCAAGCACTTTCAGCAACGAGGCGATTTGCTGGGAGGTTTTGGGGATTTTGAAAAGATGTTTCATGCAACAAGCTGAAGTTAGGGCAAAACTGTATGAAGGTATTGATTTTAGCACCTTAAATGTACAATAGAATTAAATATGAATTGATGCTTTGGAGTATCCATTAATTTATACTGTATTGCAAATGTTATTAATATTTGTGAAGTACACTGGATGACGTATAAACGTACAAACTGATTATATATATATATATATATATATATATATATATATATATATATATATATATATATATATATATATATATAAAAGTGAAGAGAATATCGGGGAAACTGTCTGTGTGGTAGTGCTCGACACGTGTTTCGTGCTTATTAGCACTCATCAGTCGCACATAACCAAGTTATTAGATGCGAAACTTGGAAGTTGAAAAAACACAAAGAGTTCACAGACCAGGGACCTGCTAGCACATTTGCGGATGTTTTTTGTCAGGAGACCCAGGGCTTTCCGGGCAACACCCAACATCACCACGGAGGCTGCAATAGCACCTGCGTGAAACCTCTAACCCCAAGGAATATAACAATATAAAGAAATAGCGACAGGAAAATGTATAAAAAAGTGAAGAAACCTTGGGGTTAGAGGTTTCACGCATGTGCTATTGCAGCCTCCGTGGTGATGTTGGGTGTTGCCCGGAAAGCCCTGGGTCTCCTGACAAAAAAACAACCGCAAATGTGCTAGCAGGTCCCTGGTCTGTGAACTCTTTGTGTTTTTTCAACTTCCAAGTTTCCCATCTAATAACTTTGTTATGTGCGACTGATGAGTGCTAATAAGCACGAAACACGTGTCGAGCACTACCACACAGACAGTTTCCCCGATATTTTCTTCACTTTTTTATACATTTTCCTGTCGTTATTTACTTATTTATTATATATATATATATATATATATATATATATATATATATATATATATATATATATATATATATATATATATATATATATATTATAAACAGAGAGACGGTGTGCTTTATAATAATGTAGAGATACGTTCTTGAATCTCAAGACTATTTTGATGAAGGCCTTTTTGTTTTAGACTTGTTTGACGCAGTTTCTGTTAATCCAGAATTGGGTGTACCAGTTCTTGACGTGTTTTGGTTTCACTTGGTAGAATATTACGTTATGGACGAGGAGTCGAATCCTCCTTTAAATTTTAGTAAAATTGCAGACCTAAGAGACACGGATAGTATTTTGTTGGTAAGTAGGATTGTGATCGCAAAATCGTGATGTCACAGTTTAATCATACCTTAAAAAGTTTTCTTACGGTCATGTTACTTAGACTGTTACATTCTTTTTTCATCCACTGATATGCTTTGAGCATGTAAAGGCTTTGGGTACTGATCTCTACTTCTAATTTTAAAACCTTTGTAGGAACCTCTTGGTAAATTTATTTTTACAATATCCCAAATTGTTGCAAAAGTCCTTCAGTCTGAAGATGACAGGGATAACCCTACAGTTGTCAATTATGTAGAAGTCTTGGACTCCTTATGTAATAGAATGCCAAATTGCGAATTGGTGCATTTTGAGTTGGTAAGGAAATTTTTTCGACAACATTTTCTCTCTTATGATATTATATCTGAAAATATGTTTTTGTGTGTGATTTTGAGTTTTTTGTTTTATTTTGATAATTTTTATATGTTTTAGGACGATGGAACGGATTTAACAGACATTATGCCAGAAAGTCAACAAAAAGTACACATTTTAAAAGAAATTATCAACGTGTATGAAGCTCTTATGGGATATAAAATTGCAACTTTATCTGTTGAGAAAGAAAATCAGTGCCGTGTTATTAATACTTTGTATCAGGGATATTCAAGGTTTTTACATTTTGGAAAGGTAAATATGCTTTTTAACTTTAATATTGGCAATAACTCAACACTATTTTTGAGGTATAATATATAAAATTTTAACTAATATTCATATATTCTAATTATTTTTTCTATGTTCCCCTGTTCCCTAACAGAAAACCACAACTTTTTGGATCAACTACACTTTATTTCCACAGATTGCTTATGGGAGCCATCCAAAATACACTTATTCACAATGTCTTAATTTTCACAGATTTTTCCAATAATTATAATCCTCCACAATTTCTTGGGTTTCTAACGCTAACGCACTTACTTTTTCACCCTATTTGTCAAGAAATTACGACGAGCTACTTATTGAATCCAGACTTTTGAACTTTACGGTAGACAGAATCTCGGTTAGCGATCGGGCAGAGTAACACCCTACAGCGGTGAGTATCTTTCAACTGTCTTCTGGCAGGAGTCATCCCGCTTATATACCGAAAATTCTCATAAATGTTCCCCTGTTAACGACCACTTCACGAAATTAATGTGACAACATGACATTTACGACTTCGTTTTTTCGCGAACTTCTACGGGTGGGCGACCTAATTTAGCCGGCAAATGAAGGGAAAACTCTTAAATCATCTGGCATTTATTATATTTTTATTATTAAGTGAGTAGCTTTTTATTGCACCCCGCATTTTCTGCTGACATTTATAGGTGCGCGTGTCATAACTAGCCCATAAAAAACTATTGTTATATAGATTTTAATATGGTGCAACATTTGGTAATCATGAGTCGATAAGAATAGGTCATCACGGGGCGGATCTTTTGTCGGACAATCAGATAAGATATAACATATTTTCCTTTGTCATAATGGGGTAATTCAAATATTTCTTTTCCGAGCGGGGGAGAATTTCACCATTTAGAGTAACCGTTAGTTTAATCCTGCCTGTTAAAATGTTCGGTCATGGTCGGTTAGAAAGGTTTCTATACTTCTATTTCTTTGCTCTTATGTTCAAGTATTTTTGAAATAATGGATTGGTTTTTCTATTTATGTAAGTTAATTTGTATAGAAATGTGATAAATTTTTGAAAGCATTTTTAATAATCAATTATTTAGCCACTTAGTTATCTGAATAGTTTTGACATGAATTATTTTCAATAAAACTTCAACAGTTTCTCTGTTTTAGAAATTCTGCAATAATAATTATTTCATTTTCTTTAATCGCGAATGGCCAATTTATGTTAAACATTTCCTTTGTGTTGCAAAATTAATTCTTGAAAATTCCTTTTTGTATTTATGAATATAATCCCTTCTTAAATATTTTAGAATTAACTTTCCTTCATTTGATATACTGCGTCATACTCTTTAAATAAATGCTTATAGGCCTTGCCACTAAATTGGATTTACAAGAAATGGTCGAAATTTTGTTGAAAGATGAATTTTTGAAAGTATATACTGCCGTTGATAATTCAAACTTTCAGATCTACATGGAAATACAATGCACATCCGAACGATTGAGTTGTACATTTATTCAAAAATTGAATTTTGAATTTTATAGAAAATGTTAATAGATATATAGAAGATGATTTGAGCAAATCTAAACAAACCTGAACAGACCCGCAGATATTCGCCGTTTTTGGGGTTGGTCAGGTTTGCTCATACTTTTTTATCAACATTTTCTAAACGATTTTAAATCTATAGAAAATTTCGTACTTGTCAAGTATTTTACCTTTTTATTATTTCTTATTTTCCACTAACCCACTAACATTTTTCTTCTTTTTTCTTATTTTATTTAAAAATAATTTTTTCAGAACTTGGCAAAACCAAAAAAAGCTAAAAAGACCGACAAAGCGTCTCAAAAAGATGAAACTAAACAAAGTCAAAAAACGGCGCCTAAAGAAACACAAACACAGGCAACCACTACGAAAAAAACTGAACAGACGACGAAAATGCATTCCAGAATATTCAAAGCTCCAGATACATTGTTAGATTTTGCTACTGTAGAAAAAGGTCTTCAAACACTACTCGAGTAAGTGTATTATATTTGTCACCTATCTATCTATTTATCTGTTAAAATTTCCCATTTTCACAGTATAATAACGTTGAAAAAAATTGCAATACTTACTATACAAGTATAATAAAATTTTGAATGGAATAGAAAAAATAAAGATAACTTTTTTTTATTTTCCACCCTGTATTAAATTGGAAATTTTCCCTTTACCAAAATTTGCATAAATGTCAGAAAATGTTAAATTGGTGTCCGAATTTCATTTGCCCTAACTGTACGTACAGCCATTGACAGCTCAAACTTTCAGATATGCATTGCGTTTCCATTTAGATCTAAAATTTGAATTGTCAATGGCTGTACTTATAGTATATAGTATGTATATACATTTTTATGAAATACGTTTTTTCTTGGGATAATTTTATTTTTTTGGATATTTTAGACCATCTGTTTCATGGGCAACTAAAAACGATGCGAATACGATTAAAACAAAAACTGAAATCCATAGACACTTCGTGCTCGCTGCAATACATTTGGTTAACAAAAATAAAAATCAAAAGATAATCGACAGCCAATATCAGAAAAGCTATTATGGGCATGTAACTTCAATTGCAACTACCCTATATAACAGAATTATCAAAAGGTATATCTAGAGTCTTTTGCGTTTTATGAAACTGCACTAACCTGCACTAATTTTTTTCTACAAATAAAAAGACTAGTGTAGGTTAGTGCAGTTTCGTGCAGCATAAACGAACAGACCTTAAAACTCCGTTATATTATGCAAATGGCCTTTACAATTTATTGGTTACTTTTCTTATAATTTTTAGGTTAAGTGAATATGTTGATTTTGATTGCGTCTCTGCTGTCTCGAGCGTCGAATGCTTTCATGCCGTATTACATTTAATAAATGGACAGTTTAAAAATAATATTGTTAACTTTTTAAGCAAAGTTGGTAAGTAATAATAAAATTGTCATCCTTGTCCTTCCATATCCATCTCCATTTTTACCCGTACCATCGCTATGAAAAATCATAAATTATTTTTTTACTTGAAAATAACTTAAACTAAACATTTGTGATATAGACACTTTGCGGGAAATAAATTGAAAAAATACGGTCTGATCGTGTCGCTATCTGCAGTCATACCCTGTATATTGATGCACATGAGTTTTCCAACATTTTCGGACCACCAGTAAAATTTAGCGACGAACTAAGAATTACCATTCAAACCTAATAATACAATATTTTTTATAATTAAATTTAGTATTTGTTAGTAAAAAAATAATTTATGATTTTTCATAGTGATGGCTTGCAATCCCGGACTTATATTTGGATCCCGGGATTTTTGGGATCGAAGAAACTGAATCCCGGGATCCCGAGATTGGCCTGAAAAATTGTAAGAATAAAGGAAAATTATTTTTATTCATATTATAATTTTAAAATAAAAACAAAACAGAGTTTATGCAGATGACATATAAAAGTATAAGAATTAAAAATAATTTGAATTCTTATACATAAGTACTTAAGTGAATCTTCCAGGGTTGCCATATCACGCGTTAAACATTGTTTTTAGGGAAAATACTGCGATGATGCTTGAAGCGTTAATTTACTTAGGTTTTTTTAAACATATTTTATAATTTATTTATTCCGGAATTTAAGTACCCAATCCCGGGAATTTTCGAGATTAAATTTTTAACGGGATCACGGAATATCGAGATTTCGGAATCCCGGGATTGCAATCCCTAGGGTACGGTTAAAAATTTAATTCATAACAAAATTTGAAACGCATATTTATTTTATTTTTTATATATAGAAATGTTGATTTAATTTCAAAGTTATACCCAAGTATGAATTTTCGCGTACTTTGGACAAAAAATAGGATTTAATAATTTTTTGTGAATTAGTCTGGATAAAAAGTAGATCGCAATGATACAGTACACAAATCATATTTTCTGTAGACATTATTAGAGATAACCGTAAATTTTATGTCAGAGTAGTCAGTTTCAAAAATATTATAGCCATTAACAATAAAACCTTAAAAATTTTAAATATTTTTGCTGCACACCGTATTTGATTTTTTGGGGAATCAAAAGAATTTCATCTAACTAAAATTTTGTGATACACTTAAACTTAAACTATCTTCCCAACGATATATTTATTCCTAAAACTACAAAGTTTTTTCTTTATTTAGGTCTTAATCGTGGTCCTCAAGAAAAAACTGAAAAACCCAAAATATTTTATGAACATACGTTATTTGCAACAAAAAATTAAGCTCAATATAATATTGTACACTTTAAATCCAAACAAAATTTGAATAGCATATTTTTTATTTAAAATACATTTGAATCGATCTTTAAACCCGAATTTCATAAAATATTTTGGGTTTTTCAGATTTTTTTGTGAGGACCACCTTTAAAACCTAAATAAAGAAAAAACTTTGTAGTTTTAGTAATAAATATACCGTTGGGAAGATAGTTTAAGTGTATCACAAAATATCAGTTAGATTGTGAAATTTTTTTGACTCTCCAAAAAATAAAACACAGTGTGCAGCAAAAATATTTAAAATTTTCATTTGTAGTTAGTTTTATTCATAGTCTGATGATTGTAACATGGCTAGCGAAACGTGTATACCAATCTTCTTTTGGTGTGTGGTGAAAAACTGTGTAAATAAAGTAAAAGAGATGAAAAACCTCTATTCTTTCTGTTACACATTATCTAAAGTTTCGTTCATATAATTTTGTTAGGTGAAAAGAGTACCGAAGATGCGTTAATTGAACATCTTAAGCCAATTATCGAAGAATTTCAAAAACTCTTTGAAACTGAAGAAGATACACTGTCTAGCGATCCGGAAATCAAGAAATTGTCGTTGATGGTTAGTAATGTTCTTAGTGTCCTGTGCAGTTTTATTCCTGATGGTAGCAGTGTTGTATCTGTGCAGGTTTGTAGTAACAGGTGTATTGTGTAAACCAAAAATATTCGTTGCTAATTAAAAATCACCAAATTATTTAGATATTTTTCTGAAATTTTGGAAAAGTTACTCGTACATCATCATCAATAATCTATTACTTAATTTTTGACGTTTAATTGAAGGTTTATGATTGGCTTAAACTATATGCCTACAACAACACTGTTTCCGGTAAGGTAGCAGGTACCTTTATGAGTTTATTGCTTGAAATGCATGTAAGATACCAAGAAGGACTTACCCTATTTGAACGGATTTCTGTTAGTCTTAAAGACGTGATGGGTGTCGTAGAAGAGGTAATTTATATAAAAAAATTAAAGCGTACAGGGTGTCCAGTTTGCCATGGTTTTCATTTTAATTTTTTGAAAAAATAGCAAACTGCTTTCGTCTATCTATACTCATAGAATTTAAAAAAAAACTAAAGACAAAGTTATTTACTATTCAAAGCATTCTGTCATTGAATTTGTACTAAAAACTGGTGGATTGTATTGACTGGTCAACTGCAGACGGTTGCCAAAGTGTAGGTACAAGATGTCCTGATTGATGCCATCCAAGCAATACAGTATTACACGACATTTATTTAACTATATTTTATCTAATAAAATTAGCATAAACAAGTATTAAGTAATAAAAAAAAGGAATACTCACATTTTGTTCTATTTTATGCATCATAGCCGAATAAACTTTTATTCCCTTCTCATTGTGATAAATTATGAAGTTATTAAGTAAAAGTGACAACGCTATTTGACGGTTTACTACCAGTTTTACTATGAATTGAAAAGTGACACAAGCGATCATTCATAAAATTCGTTGACGTTTGCTACATTGTTCGAAAGTGTAATTGTGTTATTTTGTGTTTGTTGCGAGAAGCGTTTAAGTGTTTTTCTTTAAAGAAGCTGACATTATTTTGCGAAGAAACATTTAAATCAGTGTTAAGTTTGCAAAAAATTGGACTATTTAAACCGATAAGTTCCTTTTCACAAGTAAGTGAGGTTGTATCGAATCCATTGGTATAGTTTTTCATATATCTACACATTAGTAATATTAGGGTAACAAGAATTTATTACAACAAAGCACGCACTGGTGTTGGAAGAGGCAGCCGCCAGGAATGTTGGACAGTGTTGCTATGTTTTCCACTGTGTCTACCTCTCTTAGTCGCATCCATTATGAATGATTCGGCGCGAAACGATTTTATAAATGAAATGCTTTGTCTATAGTTTTTTTTAATGTCAATGATCTATACTAATAAGGGAGGTACCCTACAGAACCATCAAAAATGGGACACACTATACAGTTTTATTAAAATAAGTAGAATATGTCGTTAATTCCAAAATAAAAAATACAAAAAAAAAAGAAATTATACAACCTTATCTTTTAGGAAACCGTTGCTGATAGTGACGATCTTAAAATTGTTGATTTAAGCACTTCAAATGCAATAATACAGACTTTATGTTCCTATGTAAAAAATATTCTGGATGACGTCGATAGTATCCTTGCCAGAATAAAATCGGACTATTATGTACTAACATATCCCGGTGAAGACAGTAATGATAAGAGTAAGTAAATACATGTACTCAGCAGTCCGTGACCAATTAAAATACAGAATTTTTATTGTCTCATCAGTCATCAGTTTCATAAACTAATCACTACTAATAAACGAATTGTATATGTCTGTAATGTTTTTAAAAGTACATTTAACACATTTTTAATATGTAATAGTAATCATAGTTTACATGATTTTATAATCCACAAAGGCTTACGAAATTTACGTATCTTTATGGCGTTCTGCTCCATTTCTCATAAGTAATAGCCGACATTACTGCACATTTAATAATATGCTGATAATGATATTATTCAATTATTATAAATATTTCTCTACAAAGTAACGTATTAAATGTTTCACTTCCTTTTTTGCAGAAAAAAATGATCTGAAAGCTAAAGAAAAAGGTGTTTCCTGTCAGCTGTCGTTTGTCGTTGACATACTCGCGAACTTGACTAAAATTGCAATACCTCCAGGAAATATATCGGATGCTGTTTTTAAAAATATAATGCAGTTATATTCCTCACTATCGTCGTTAACCAAATATTTTATGAGTCGTTCGTCTAAAATTAATTTAGCTTTTCAAGGAATATGGTAAGTATTTTGAAGCCCTTATTAATATAGCGTAAGTGATACGGAGTATTGTATTAGAACGTCAGTCATCTTTAAACCAGTACTGACTACTGACAGTCGAATTTGATATACATGGTATCGCAAATAAGAAAACCCAGAATATAATTATTTTATTACCGTGTTACCAGGAACTTTTTTCTTATTTTTAGCCAAACAATCACTTGTAAAACTTTGTCGGTGTAGTTTTGCAATTTTTTATTTTTTAGAAATTATGATTTAGTTTATTTTCGGAATATTTAGGTCAGTTATATAATTTAAGGTTTGAACGTCTTGTGAAGAAAGCAGGAAAAAAACTAGCACCTTTAGTCTACAGATTAATTATTCACCTGGAAGGTTATCACAATCAGGAAGATCAAACTCAAACACAGGGTGCCCGAAAGAAACCAGTGGAGGGAGCAACAATGAAAAATAAAGTTTTAAGGGAAACAAAAATTATACCCAAAGTTATTTACGAAATTGAGCAATTTAGTAAGTGTATTATACAGCTTACCAAGAAAACTAAATTCGACTTGTCAAAATACGTCGGTCAAGGGACTGTTAGGGATTTCAGAATTCTACAACCTGCTCTGAAAGAAGTGTTACAGCAAGATGGTAAGTTAATTATTTGTTATCGATGATATTGAAGGTAAATTTTATTTTTTAGTATTGTTCCAAGCTAATTTAGGAATAAAATTTTTGTGTTTAGGTTTGCTTTCTATTAGGCTTAAGTTACATTTGAGTGCGCACTAATTTTCACCGACTGTTACAAAGTAGGCGATTAGTGTAAAAAAGCATAAATATTATTGCAAAACACTGTCTTAAGTATTACTTATTTACTTATTTAGCAGACACAACAAATAATCCAACACAACCTACTCAAGGAGAAGAAGAAGAGGCAGAAGAAAATATAGAAATTAGGTCTGATAACGAATCTAATGACGGTGCCGAAACTAATAACGAAAATGATGATCCCACATCGCCACCTCCAACAAAAAAATCAAAGCGGTAAAATGGTAACGAGGAAGTTAATATTCTTACATCCTAAGTATTTTCTGCTTTGGCACATTTGTTCAGAGTTTATTGTTACAATAATATATTTTTACATAAGATTAAATAAAGCTTTAATATAAAACGGAAGCTTTGACGGCTTGAGTTATTTTGTTTTTCCAGGAAAGTTATGTCACTTTAACGCGGTCCAGTCCTAAGAATTGTTACTAATTTTATATCTGTTATGTGGAGTATTCTGCCACTGTTACAGATTTGAAGGAAATTAAAAGCCACAAGAAATATTTATGCAAGTCTTATTCTAAAGTACCTATAAGTCTTAAAGTATAAATGACAAAAGATGCCGGCATCCTGGATTTTTTGCTAAGTTTGATCCTTTATAACTTTTTTGTTTTTTATCCGATTTTTAGTTCTTTTACCATTTTACAGATAATTAGGAATTTCATTAGGAATGTGCTGTATTTTTTCAAAGATGGGTCACGTTCGATAGAGCGATATTATACCAGGGTAAATCAATGTGTTTTTGTCCTAAGTTTTAAAGACCCTGTGGAGAAATTGGGGCTGTTATTTTTTATGTTCGCTCATCGCCGCTCTGTTGGCACCCCTTGGCCCTTTTCTACCTGTACTTCCATGGATTTTGCTCTGAAGAATTAGCCGGTACGATTTTCCCCTTGACTGTTCCTAACAGAATAACAAGAGGCGCGTTACCTATGCATCCCTTCACTGTCCAGGTACAAGAGCCTAGAACAGATCACTTCTCTCGCTCATTCATACCTACGGTCTCCAGATTATGGAACAAATTGCCTTTTCCCTTCCTGTCCCAACCTCCAATCCCTTAAAACCCGTGTCAATAGACTACATATCCCTTCTCTTCAGATGCCCACGGTACGTTAGTATTTAGGCTTGAAGTCTACGTGGGATGTCTTAGATAAAAAAAATAGATGACCTTAGCCGGGGGACACCCTATATTTCTAGATAAGCGAAAAATCGTAAAAACCCTGTCAGGTTATACAGAGTGTGTCATTCCGATAGGTCATCTTCAGTCTTCACTATTATACTCTAGTGAGTTTACTTGAAGTTGTTACAAAAATATGTTATTATGTATGTATGTACATGTATACAGAATCAGCTGTTGAGTATGGCAATAGCTGAGAATTCGTCATATTTTTATAATTCCTGCGAAGTTGTGGATGACAATTTTTATTATTTAAGAATAACAGATTCCGGCCCTGGTACTAGTTGCCAAATGCCAAATAAAAGCATTTTTTGGCGATTTAAATCCATCAAAACCAAAACCATGTGCTCTTTGTTTATCCAACGTTATTAAACGTAAATAAACCAAGATAGTGCCACAAAAATCAAAACCATATTGTTATCCTTATTTCTACAATGCAGTCAAATGCAAATAAATAAAGACAACCATAATGGTAAACCCTTGGGTTTAGCTTTGATGGTTTTGAATCGCCAAAAAACGTCTTGAGTGCCCTGGGTCACCGGCGAACGACATAATTAAGTTATTTTTGCTCGATGGTTATAACCGAGGTTAGCTGAGGTAGGTACATTACGTCGAAGGAAAAGAATAGCTTCATATTTTTGAACATATTGTGTATCACACAGAATTTGTGTATATTTAGTATACATTCATTTTAAAATTACAGTGTTTATTATCGTAATATGAAATCCTCGTTTAAGTAAGGGTCGATTACCAGATTATACTTGATACCCAAATTCCCCTAAGATCTCCAAGATGGTATTTAAGGCCACAATACGAGTAACAAAAAAGAAGACGTATCAATTCATGACGTTGGGGTTGGGGATCTGTTGATTTGTTTATTCAAATTAAAGTCAAAAGCCCCGAAAATTAAAATCTTTAGATCAACATGAGTATAATGATGTATGTTCTTCGGCAACTAAAGAATTCTGCTTTTAGTCCCGCACCGTTGACTGGTAAGTAGCAAATTGATATAATTAATTATTTAAAATAAATTTGGGCCTTTAGAAATGCATATCACCCGAAGAAAATTAACGTATTGAAAAGTTACATTAATATATAGGTAATTATTATTTAAAATTATACTTAAGGTTTGTTCTTTTGTGTTGCATGAAACTGCACTAACCTGTAGTGTTTTTTTTTCTAGTTTGTGTCTTCTGGAAGTAAAAAAATGTGTATAGGTTAATGCAGTTTTGTGAAACACAAAAGAATAACCTCTATTTGTATTTTTTGAGAATAACCTTCAACTAGATCGCTTCACTGGGAGGCCTAATCAAAATTATGTTTGGTTCCTCTGCTTTTACTCAAACATAGATTTATCCATTATTGTTTGATTTATCTCTAAAGGCTGATAAGAATAAGTAATGCAAGTTAATTTATGTTTATGGCTCAAGCCTTTTACCTAAGTCAAAGTATTTTGTATATTGTCTTTATAGCACAGATCCAAATCAAGCTATTATTTGATTTATTCTTCGATTAAGTAGGTCCAGCATACCAGAATACTTTGTACAGGTGTTCCAGCATAGACTTAACAAGGATAGATTGTACCTTTTTAAAATCTTTTTAGAATTTTACAATTTAAGACATTCATCTGATGAAAAATTGAGTCCTAGAATGCAAGAATTTAAAAAGAAGCTAAGAGAAAAAACACCAATCGATAAATTAGATGAACCTCTTGCAAAACATCCATATGAAGAGCAGGAACCTTTGGAACCCTGGCCAAATAATACAAACCCTCACACTGGCGAAATTGGTGGCCCAAAAGGGCCAGAACCTACAAGATATGGAGACTGGGAAAGGAAAGGCAGAGTATCTGACTTTTAGAATCTGATCTTTGTGGGTTTTGTATATTCATGTTCCTGTTATTGTTAGTTTAATAAATTTGTTATGTTAACTGTGACTATTTTTTACATTGAATTATCATTGTCATGTTTGTTTATCTCTATAATATAAAAGATGAAACTGACTGACTGACTGACATCAATGCACAGCCCACACCGCTGAGTCTAGAAACTTGAAATTTTGGATCCACTAAGGAAGGGTTTTTCAAAATTCTACCCCTAAGGGGAGAAATAGGGGTTCAAACTTTGTATGGGGAAAAATATTAGATGGTCCTATTAAGTCAAAATTTCATAAAAGTACTCTAAAAAATAAATGTTTAAACACGTGTTTTACAATTTTTAATAAATCAACCCCTAAAGCGTGAAATGGGGGTTCAAAATTTCTAATTGAGTAAAATTGTTACACCGCGGACGAAGCGGTGGGCGAAAGCTAGTTTGTATAGAATCCTTATGGATTAGAAGTGACATTTTAGTCCCTTGTAAAATAATAAAATTGGCGACTCATTGTTAAGAACGTCGTCCTCTTCAGCCGATTTTCTAGCTACTATAATGGGAAATGTTTTCGTTGCGTCTTTTGTCTTCATTACTGTGTTATTTTGTCTTTGTCAATTTTGTCGTCTAGTGAGCCCATCTCCCTTAAAAATCAGCTGATTGAAGTTTCGGTAATTATGTAGTATACGGTTTTCAGCTATTTTTGCGTTTTTTGGGAAAATTCTTTTATGGTCACATTCTACTGTCTTTCCTGATTGCAAATATAAGTGCGCACATAATAAATTATGAGCAAACCTGACCACCTTTTTGCTCACCAACCTGAGCAAAAAGGTGGTCAGGTTTGCTCAGTTTTCATTTGTAGTATTTCATTGTAGTATGTAGTATCTATATCAATGAAAACTGAGCAAACCTGACCACCTTTTTCCTCACCAACCTGAGCAAAAAGGTGGTCAGGTTTGCTAATTATGTGCGCACTTATATTTGCAATCAGGAAAGGCAGTAGAATGTGACCATAAAAGAATTTTCCCAAAAAACGCAAAAATAGCTGAAAACCGTATACTACATAATTACCGAAGTTTCAGTTGGCTTCCTTAATTTGAGTCGCCAATTAAGTAAAACAGCAAAAAGGTTTTGCATCTATGGAACTCAAAAAACGTTTAAAACTGTGACAAGATTTTGAAAAAAACTTTTGAAAAGAAATAAATCTTTTAAGGCAATTAACAGACCTGATCAAATGACAGATAAACCTTAAAACTATTTTGATTTTAATAAACTAGGTTCTAAATCAAAATTCTAGTTTAAAACTCGTTACTTGGGTTTAAAAGCTTTGTTAATGTTTACCATTCTCCTACTACGGTCCTGACCACAATGGCGTCTATCACAAGTGATCAAATAAATATTGGAACGGAATTCGCCTTTAGTGCAGTTACGAATAAGGTGCAAAATTAACCAGCCTATGGTTGAGCAACTAGATCCCACACAATCGACCAGTGGAACAATCTAATCGCCATTTTCTTTACTGTAGTTGTGCATCTTTTGTTGTGTTTATGTTTGAACTGTTTTGAGGAAAATAGTTTTCCGGGATGGAAGAGGTTAAGCAGGATGGTTTGGTGCAAATCGATTTGAGTAAACTTTGCAGGACTTGCCTGACTGAAAATGGAGAGATGAGATCAGTTTTCATGCAGGACGATTCAACAGGAAACCCTATGAGTATTGCAGATATGCTGATAGGGTTCACAAATGTTCAGGTACAATTTTTGACTTTTAAATATTTTTAATAAAGTAAAGGATGGTTTCAAAAATATCTCGTTAGGTACCTAATTAAATAAAAAGGGGCAAAATAATTTGAGGGTCATTTTTAATGTGTGAGAAATCAGATAAAAATTTTATTTTGAAATACGTTACTGTTTCTACATAATTTGCATTCATTTCTATTATGTGCAAATACATCGTTAACAAGCAGTTTTTAATGGATGTGTAATAAAATTATTGTACTCCTCGAGTTAAGAAACTTATGTACCAGTTTGTAGGTATTCTGAAGTTGAACTTGAATACCTGTCAAATATCTGTATTAATACTGACAACCTTATTTTCTATTTTGGTCTTATTTAAATCGCCAAGTCATCTAAAGATTTTTTATCTGGGTTGATTTCAATAACCAGACAAGCCTGGTAGGTATAAAAAGATCGTATTTTTAAGTAGTATCGCACTGATGCGGTCCTACATAGTACTGAGAGTTAAAAAATCGAATAAATGATTTAACTCGTACGGTTGGCAACACTGGCTTGTATAGCTTCGAAAGAACTTTACAAGCTCTTTGGTGGCTTGGAAGCCCTTTCAATATTTCAAGCCACCACTACGGAGCTTTGAAAACCCTCAAAAGAAACTGAAGCTATTTTTTTCACTTACAATTCCAAAGCTCTTTTATAAAGGAATTCAAGCCCCAAGCCACCTGCTCTCTTATAAAAGGCTTCAAACCATGGAATTAAAATCCCTAAAAGGGCTTGTAGCTCTTTTTCAAGTCACAAGCCCTCAGGCCCTGCCCAGCTCTGATTTGCATAAATCATGCGCTTCATCAGCTGGTATTGAAAGAATTTTTTCAAATTTTAGTTTTATCCATTTAAAACTGAGGAACAAATTAGGTCTGGAGAAATGCAGCAAATTGGTTTCTTTGTATAGAATGTTAAATTTACAAAGTGGGCCAAAAACGAAAAACCACGATTGAAGTGATAGTGATGATAATAAATAGATAAATTAAACAATAAGTATAATGGTTTATTTTTCATTTAAAATCTTGTCTTATAGTTATTTCAATACCTTTTAATGTTACTTAAATCGTATAATGTGACTTTTGAGTACCTGTTTCATTTTTTAGGACATGTTTAAAGAAAAGACTGTACGAACAAAATACGATTTGTACTTATTAGTTGAAAACCAAATAAAACAAATTTAAAACTAAAAACATGTGGTCATTTAGGTTATCACCACTAAGTGGTCAAAACTGATTTCGACCTGTCCGGTTTTAACCTGGTTAAAACCACCCTGTCGAAAATTTGCCAACCCTGGACGAGGTATATGGGATTTTGATGGGGATCCATTTTGACCCTGAAAAAAATTAAAAACCGTGAAAGATTTGGGTCAAAAATCGAAATTTCTAGTTTTTCCCAAATAAATCCATTTTAAAGCTGTTTTAGGTATACGTAAATGTATTGTAAAAAGAAAGTATTTGAAATTTTAAAGTTTCACCTTAAGTATGAAGCCGTTAGTCGATACGACTTTTCGTTTTCGAGTTATTAAGTACCAAAAAGGGGTCTGCAGGTGGCATTTCTGACCAAAAAAAATTCAAGAGAATTACTTGCCTTTCCGATACTCACCAATTTCAATAGGGTTCTAAAGCTCCGAAAATTTAAATCGATTTAATTCACTTTTGCGACCTGTCATTGATCCCATACGAAACCGCGTAAATTTTGACTTTGACGTTTAATAGCTCCGAAACCGTACACCCTGTGTAACTGAATTTTTTACTGAAGCTAGTCGCACTATCCCTCTATTAACCCAGAAAATTCGATTGCCCCCCCCCCCTCTGACCGATTTCGAGAAAAAAAAATAAAATGGTGAAAATGTCAAAACTGACAACAGACATACATTTGCTCAACCACGGGGGGGGGGGGGGGGGGGGGGAGAGGTAATGTAGACCGCTGCCGGTGGTCTATAATAACGTGAGAATCCCTGATCCCTCTAAAATGTAAATAATTGGTATCTCGCCCTTGTTTCTAGATCAACAGTTTTTATTTTGGCAAAAACTCTGAAACACACTTAAATTGAATAGTAACTCCTTTTCCAAAGCTAACATTTTAGAAATACTTAAGGAGCTTAAGAACTTGGTAACAGAATTGTTATGTTTTTGAGATATGACTTCGTAAAATGGTTACTGAGAAATGACTATAGCTAAGAACAAAGAAATTCTTATCTCATGTTGGTTGGTTCCTTGGTTGTTTTCTAATGGTGTTTATCGTTTACAATCCTCAAATTAACATTGCAACCTGTTGACTTATTGTACGTCGCTTTCTCTTCTTCAGAAAAAACTGTGTCTGCTTTTAAAAAATTAACTCTTAGTGTACATAGTAAGAATTTTTTTTAATCTAGATTGATAATGAGGATGGTCTTCCAACTTTAGTATGTCTACAATGTCTCCTTCAAATAGGCAGAGCTTATTCCTTTAAAGAACTCTGTGAACAGTCTGATACGAATCTTCGCCAATATCTAGGAAAACCTATAACCAGGAAACCACAACATACAAAAGAAGAATCTGCTCCAAGTGATGAGTTTACACATCCCCTTTTTGACAGCTTGGGTTCAGATTTTTCTTCTAGTGATAGCGATCCAGATGATTACAAAGAAGAAGTCACTATTTTTACACCTGGAATCATTGATAGTGGCAATAATGAAAAAGCAACTGCCCAGAAGCAGCTTTTAAAATTAGCCAGAAGCCAGAAGGGTAAAAATAGAAAGAAAATGATAAGAAAAGCTACTATTAATGGAAAACCTGGTAGGTAACACAAAAATAGCTATTCTACATCAATTTCTAAAATAGTTTACCAGGATTTTAATTCCTAGCACTCTATATCTGTTTCTAGTATCTAGGAAACGCCACGTTAGCACCTGCAATGTCTGTAAGAAACAGTTCTTAAATCTGAAAGCTTTTCGGAAGCATCTACGCACGCATATTGAAGATCGTCCTTATAAATGTAAAGAGTGCTCCAGAAGTTTTACTGAAGAAAATTACTTAAACAATCATATGAGGACCCACCTTCCCGATGAACAGAAGCCTCATGAGTGTGGTATTTGTAAGAAAAGATTTATGCATCCTACAATGTTGCATAAGCATTTACTAAGGTAATATTTTTTGTTACAAACTTTGTTCTTTGGTGGCGTCTTCCTGGGCTCCAAATAAAATCATGATATTTGCTCAAATATCATAGACACGAGCGCATTATTCAATAAATATTGTTTTTACATAGATTGTAATGTTTTTTTGATTACAACTACAACACCACACAATTTTATAATAATCACGACAAACGCGCATATTAGATGAACAAGTCGGCCATACTGTTGCTAAAGCAATTCAATTAACAAGCAAAACTGCCAACATCTAAAAATAAAACCCCCAAACCTGCATCCTGTGCATAGATGTACCATTTAGAAAGAATTGAGACTTAGGGAATGGAGGTAATATATTTCAGTTTAGGGAGCTGTGGTATTAAATAAAGCACTGCACGAGCATACAAATATTTTTTATCTTTTTTTACATACAGTATGTCCACAAATGGGTAGACAAGAGGACAATGGACCAAAAAGTGAAAGATACGAAAAAGGTCATTCTTGATAAAAGTTTTTGCTTGCTTTAAACCACGATGCCAAAAATTTGTTTTTTGTACAGGGTATGCAAAAAATACAAAAACGTAAAATTTGGTTAAGAGTAAAAATGCTTTTCTTTTAAATTTTAATGCAAAGCGTTAAATAAAAAAGTTGTTTTAAATTTTACAAGAATTTATATTCTAGATTTTCAAGTAAAATTGTGAAATTTCTAAGTCACATTGTCACCTTTTTTATTTGATTACACCTTTGATAACTGTGACGTATTTGTCAAAATAATAAAGATGCTGTCTTTAGAGCAAAGAATATTTATAATCCAAAATATCAGACTCATACAAGTTAAAGAAAATTACTAATAGAATATTAAATAATAGTTGTAATATTCGAGAAATATTTCTTATTTTATTAAACTTTAAAAAAATGAAGGGCACATCATATTTATTTCTCAAAAACTTCTCCATATTCTATGCATTTTTCTGACGTCGAAAATGACTAAAATTTTTTATTTCTTCCAGTGAAATCGATTCTATCGCTCTTAAAATTCCTTGGTTTAAAACTTCTTCGTTATTTTCAACGGGTCTTTCATATGATAGTTGTTTAATGCGACTCTAGAGAAACATTTCACAAATTTTCAAATCGGTACTCCTAGGGACTACAAAAATGGATCATTTCGGCCCATTCATCGCTTTCCAAATTAGTGATTGAGCCAGTCCCTTACTTCTGGAGCATAATGTGCAGGACACCCATCATGCTGAAAATACACATTTTGGCGATATTGAAGAGGCAACTTGTCTGGCAAAAAAGACTCCACCATATGTAAATAAGAGTATCTGTTACATGTAATATCAAAAAAATATGTTATAATCCCATAATAGGAAATGGGGCACCAAACATTACTTTTTTAAAATACTGACCGGCGGTTCGCAATAGTGTTGTAAATATCCGGATTCATTAGATATCCGAATCATACGGAATCGGAATCAGCTAATATCCGTATCCATTATCCGAATTCGAATCCATTTCTTGACCCGCGCGAAAGCGGTTACAGATCATGTATACGTATGCATGCAACAGACTAAAACATTTTCTATCCGGATACACGGCTAGGTAGGTTGATGCGGTATCGGTATCATACCAGTCGAAGTCGAAGTTTAGGGATAAGAAGGCACCGCGTCGCGCCGTTCTCGTTTGAATTCGGTTCGGGTGAGGCGGGACTAGTTTAACCAATGGGTCTCATCTCATATGATACCCGTTACCCCGATAACTATGCCATCTTTTTTTAGGAAATGTCATTAGAAAGAGAAAGCACAATATCAAATATGCCAAATCGCAGACCGTGTTGTTCGCTTACACTCGATTCCGATTCCGTTTTCTCTTTGCACTTTGCATTAGTAACCACCCGATGCGAATTTATTTTGATTCCGAATCCGTATTCAAGTTCTGGGCCGGTTCCGGATAATCCGGATTCCTTTAATATTCGGATCCAACGGATTTTTGGATACGTATCCGTACATCACTAGTTCGCAATTCTAAACTGAATTTTCTCTACCCCAGTATCGAAGCTACAAGGCCGTCTGTACTAAAGGTTGGCTCATCTCAGAACATTGTCAGCTTACGAAAGTTCACGTTGTTACTTAGAATTTTATCGCCGACCCACAAACAAAAATCCAAGCGTTGGTAACTGTTCCCATCTTCCAAAATTTGGTTAAAAATTTGTTTAAAAGGACGAATTTTATTTTCCTTAAACATATTTGGAATATACCTTTTTTTACGCAAATGTTAACTTCGTGCTCGTTTTCTTAAAGACATAATAGGATTTTCATCAACCGATTGCAAAATTAATACTGTAGAAGCATGGTTTTTGTCGTTTCTTTCTTGGTCTTCTTTAAATCACTAATGGATCCAGTTTTTTTTTTTAAATTTGCTTACTAACTTATGTACTGAACTTCTGCATAATTGTACATTTGGAAACTTTTCTGGAAACTTCTCAATAACATAGCGATAACAATTCTCGCCATTTCTGTAATTTTATATTTTAAATATTCTTTGCTCTAAAGATAAAATCTTTATTATTTTGACAAATACGCCACAGTTATCAAAGGTGTAATCAAATAGAAAAGGTGACAAAGTGATTTAAAAAAATTTTGATTTTAAAAGCGTAATTTAGAAATTTCAAATTTTTACTTGAAAATCTGGAATAAGAATTCTTTTAAAATTAGAACTTTTTTATTCAACGTTTTGCATTAAAATTTAAAAAGGGCAACTGTACTCTTAACCAAATTTTAAGTTTTTGTATTGTTTGCATACCCTGTACAAAATCAAAACAAATGTGTCCTTTTGTCTACCTCTTCCGTGAACATTCTGTATATTTTTTATTTCAGTAGGTGTGTAAGTTTGTAATATTTAAAATTTGTATTTTAGACACACTGGTGAAAAACCTTTCGTCTGTAAAATTTGTAATAAGGGTTGTTATGCCGAAAATAGCCTATTAAAGCACATGAAAATCCACGAAAAGAAGGAAGGCGACCCAGGTTTACTGAAACATATCTGTGATTATTGTCGAACTGAATTTCCCAATGCCGATTCCTTGTCAGTTCACATTAAACAACACACGGGAACCAGGCCTTTTGTTTGTAATATTTGTGGAAAAAGTTTTCCGCAAAGGTTTAATCTTGATCTACACTTACGCACCCATACAGGTATGTTAGGTGTAGTAAGAATCAAGCAAGGAAAAGCCCCGAGCGTCATAGGCATGAAGATATCACGCGTGCTCCGTTTCGTTTGAAAATATTCTTAGCTTAGTTGCTAAAAATCGATATATCAGTGGCGTAGTCCCTTTAAACAAGGCTTTTTAATTAAATAATTATTGGAGCAAAAAGTAATTGCAAAAATTAAAATTAATGACTTAATGATTGTGTGTATTTATTATTTATTACTTTATATGTAAGTTCGCGACATATGGAAAAAATAATTTCCTATTTTATTTAGGAAGTTAAAAAGAGACAAAATATGTTGGGTTGGAAAAAGAAAAACTAATTAGGTACCTAATATGCGCATTGTATTTGCATTGTATTAATGTATTATTAATTAGCGGCTAAACATAGAAATACGATCTCTCAGCCACGCCAGTGTTAGTCATCAGATATAACGGCATCGGCACGGGTTTTCTCACATTGGCAACGTGGTCCAGAGGTAGAGTCTCAGCTAGTGAACCAAGAGGTCGTGGGTTCGAGGCTGTGCTCGGGTTTCCTTTTTTTAAATTTTTGTTATTTAAAAAATTAGATCGGTTCTAAAAGGTGTATTGGCAACAAGTGCGGTCTCTGTGAGTCATGATGCTCGCGGCTTTTTCTTGCTTAGTTACTTTATATGAGCCACTGATTTCCTAAGTGGTGTAAGCAAAATTTTTGAGATTTTGAGTTAATACTAGAAATGTGTCCTCACAGTCATAACTGACAGTTCAAGTGACAACCGCAATCGTGACCACAATCCATCCGAAAACTGTCTCTATTTACAAATGGGTTATGTCAAAATTTGCAAGTAAGCCAGTACAAGGCCGGTAAAAAAAGAAGATATTTCTGTTTTAATAAAGGCAAAATAAAAGTCTTAGCGTGGATTTGAATTTTTCCAGTTACACAAATATTGCAAATCCTTCATTACCGTAAAAATCAATTTGCACCACTTGAGAAATAAATGACTCATGTGACGTTCCTGAAAAAATATGATTAAACATTTTACAATGTTTTATTTCAGGTGAAAGACCTTTTAAATGCGAAATTTGCAAGAAGGGTTATGTTTCTAAGGCCAGTTTAAAGATTCATATGAGGACTCACACCAATGAACGCCCTTTTGCTTGTGAATTTTGTGGAAAAGCATTTAGACAGTCGGGAGATCTCACAAGCCATAAAAGACTGCACGGTACTGATAAACCCATTGAATGTGATGTTTGCCAAAAAAGGTAAGATTTATAATATATCCTGCACTATCATAGTAAGGCTGCACTATACATAAGACGCGGCTTATCCATAAGGTTATTTGGTTGGACCCACCTAAATTTATTTTCTTTCAATAAGGTGCAAGTTTCATGCGAAAACTCCCCAAGAAAGAATCTAGCCAAGCTTTCTCCGGGCTCGGCCGTATTTTAAATTGACCTTATAGGTTTATATAGAAATAAAAAACTATATAAATGCATCAAAACTAAGAGAGAAAAACATACGCGCTTTAGGAAATTAAAAAGAGACAAAACCGAAATTGTCGACGGCCCACCAATAATATTGCTTCGGAGCGCGTGACCGTCGAGACCGTCGGTTCTTGGCTTGTCCCAGACCACTATGGAAATACAGTCGAACCGCTTCGTGAAAGATACTATTGCAAAACATTTGGGTTAGAGTCGAAGAAAAACTAATTTACCTAATATTCGCATTGTATTTGCATAAACTTTTGTTTACATTTCATTACATCACGCCGGCACTTATTATTAGTTTAAGAGATGTTTCGGCTTTCCTAATTTTTTTGTGTAATGTTTTTGGATATTATTTGATATTTGTGTTGTGTCCTTTGTGTAGTAGTGTAGGGCTAGTACTTGAATACTTATGTTAATGGCCTTAACAGTGTCTTTATTTAAACTCCTTAATTTTTCTTGTCTTGTCTTGGTTGTAGTCTAGATTTACTGGCTTCTTGATAATCTTGGATCTGTCCTGTCTGATCTTAGGCAAATAGTACCCAACTGTTTGTAAACGGACGCCCATTAAGTTGATTATTCAAAGCTTCAACATTAGGGTCTTATTTAACCAATATTTTAAAATAAAATTCTCATTTATTTTTTAGATTCACAACTGTTATGAAACTAAAATACCACATGCGCAATCACACCGGCGAACGCCCCTACGTATGCACCATATGTAACAGAGGATTTACCGTCAACACCATTTTGCTACGTCACATGCGAGTCCATTCCGGGGAACGTCCGTACGTTTGCGTTACGTGCGGCAAAGCGTTCTCTCAGTCGAGCACATTAAATACCCACATGAAGGTTCACGTAAATGCCGTTAAGACTGAACAGGAGAAAGAAGTTAAATATAGCGAGGAACCTAAGTATATCCAGCAGCAACCGGTTCAGCCACAACAGCCACACATTCAACAGCAGCAACAACATCAAATTGTTATTGACCATGCCACCAGATTGATCCAAGCAGGTTTGTTATATGTACAGGGATATCCAAATAAAAGTGAACATATATATATATATATATATATATATATATATATATATATATATATATATATATATATATATATATATATATATATATATATATATATATAAACAATTGAGCTTTGAATAAAAAAAATATAGTATAAAACATCCATTTTCTCGCTTATTATTGGATGGTATGATTTTTATCATATTTTTGGATTCTAGGAGAAGTTCTAGACATATTTTGTATAACATACCCTATGTGGGTTTTCAATCGTTTTTGAAATATTTGAAATTAAAAATTATTTCGCATATACTTTAAACGTAACTATCCAGGTTGCGAACGAAATACCTGCTACCTTTTTAAATTTTCTTCGTAGGTAAGTCAAAGTTAATGTCAAGGTTGACAATAATACTTTAGTCACCGTGAATTTATAATTTTATTTTTATGCAAAATGAGTTATTCTATTAAACAATAAATGTTGATATTTATCAGTTATTAATATTTGAAAGCAATAACCAGATTATAAACAATAACAAATGAATTATTATATAAACAGATAAATGTTAACATTGGCAAATAAATATCAAAAGAAATTTTCAACATGTCCGCCATTTAAAGAACAAAGTCGAAGGAATGGGAGGGGATAACGAGTCCCCAAATTTTTTCTTTAAAATGATTGAGTAATATTGCAGTTTGTCCGATATTGGAGCCAACAAACTGAGATATCCATAATGATCGTAAAAAAGATAAAACCGGTCGTTTAAGGGGATGAAATGTGCCGAGGAAGTTCTAAAATTCTGAGGTATAATTTGGTATTTATCAGTGATATTGAGGTCATTATTAAGAAAATATCGCTTTCGGAGATTTCAGGACGTGCAAACCGAATTTTACCTAAAAGGTTCTCTACTAATTGAGTATTTGCAATAAGAACAAAGAAATATATATTTTTAATAAACTGCCTTCAAAGAAACACGGAAAAGTATGAAACTATATATTTTTTATGTAGTTATAACTGAGCTTCGTGGTAAGCTTAATTACGTTCAAATGAAATAATTTGCACAGCTTGTCAAATATAGCTTTGCCTCTGAAAGATTTCATAGTTTCGCGGACGAGAAAGTAAGATAGCATTATATATAGATATATATATATATAGGTATATATATATATATATATATATATATATATATATATATATATATATATATATATATATATATATATATATATATATATATATATATATATATATATATATATATATATACAGTGACCGGCAGAATTTACGCAGCATATGGGAAAAAATTTTATTGTTAGATTTCAACAAATACCGATATTGGCAATCGTTTCTGCATCATTGGAAACCCCAAAAAACATTAAACAGTGGCGTTCGTCTTTAGGGGTTTGGCGGGAAATTTAAAAAAATCAAAAATTATACAGCAAAAATGACCTTAAATGAAAAGATATCCAAATTTTTTATTAAGAAATGTTATGTAGAATTAAATATTAAACACGTACACAAATTTTAAAAGCAATTGAATAAAAAATAAGAAATACTTGTTTTTGCAAAATTAAACATTTGTCAATACTCATAATGCAAGTTTTAGTGTAAAATATTATTAACTGCACTAAAACAATTACTTAAAATCACGTTCCCTAAAATTATACTTCTTAGTTGCCTTTCTTAATAAGAAAAAGGAAATTGTTCAATTCTGGCTGGTAATCCATTGCTTCATAACGAAATATTTTATGGCCTTTGCATGCTAGACCCCTCAAATCAATTTATTATTAAGAAAAGGGCATACATGTTTATGTTTTTTGATACAGCTTTATTATTCTGATTACAAAACTTTTTAAATATTGTTAAAAGAAATTAAAAATTGGAAATGACTAACTAAATATGTATTTAAATCATTCACTTAATTATATATTAATATGCGAAAGCAGTTTTAGACGTACAATTTCCAAATTTAGTTTTCCGAAAATTCCTTTAAATTAACCTATATTTAAAAATTTATTCCCCAAATTACATTTCGAAACAAATAGGAACAAAAATGTATCGTGAAATCAGAAACCGTCGGATTTTAAATAAGCCTAAATTATAAAGTGAGCCATGGAAAAATTTACACCATCGCTGTTGCCTAGAGACCGAAAAGTCAAATTGTCAAAAGTACTCTTGTCCCTTGTTTAAAATACTTTATTTTTTATTGTTTACGTTGTTATAAAATAAGATATTTTGAAATGCCTCCCCTAGTGAAGTTAACCATACAAGAAAAAATTGAGATAATATTAATTTGTGGCGAAAACCGCAGTTGCAGACAAGCTGCAGCAATATTTAATGGTCGACATCCCAACAAGACTATTCATAATTCAACAGTTTTAAGACTTTTAAACAAATTTAAACTAACAGGTAGCGTTGAAAATCGTCATAAAGTACGTCATATTAAAACAGTCACAAATGAAGAAGGTACGTTTAACGTACTGTTGTCCGTAGAAGAAAATCCTAGGAAATCTCTCTCAGAAAGAAAAGAACAAGTTGGTATGTCTTCAAGATCAGTTGGCAGAATTTTAAAACAACATAGATTTCGAGCGTACAAACTAAAATTTATTCATACTCTGTTTGAAAGGGATTTAGATGCACGCATAGATTTTTCATTTTGGTTTCAAGGAATGATGGAGAGTGATAGAAATTTTGCAAAAAAAATTCTTTTTACTGATGAGTCTACATTTACATCAAATGGTATTATAAGTTCCCAAAATTGTAGATGGTGGGCGGATGAAAATCCAAACTTTATCATAGAGGCAAGAAACCAGTATTCATTTAAAACAAACGTTTGGTGCGGTATTATCAGTACAAGAATTATCGGTCCTTACTTTTTCAGGAAGAATCTTAATTCAGATAGGTACTTAGAGTTTTTAAGTAATGAGTTAATAGATGATCTACATGAATTACCCTTACTAGAGCGACATGAAATGTTTTTCCAACAAGATGGCGCGTCAATACATAGTACGGCTGCGGTAAGGCAATGGCTGGATACACATTTTCCTGGCAAATGGATAGGCCGTTATTCGGTAAATCCATGGCCTGCAAGATCTCCGGACCTGACCCCAATGGATTTTTTTTTGTGGGGATACCTTAAAAACAAGGTATACAAACAACGGCCATTTAGAGACGTAGATCATTTAGAGGATACAATAAGATATCATGTCGCCAATATAACACCAGATATCCTAAGAAAAGTACTAAAAGCTATGGAACAAAAGACAATTACATGTATTGAACGAGATGGTAGACATGTGGAGTAGTTCAGAAGTTAAAATATTGTTATTATTTATGTAATATTTGCAATTAAATTTCTAAGTAGGTTCTTAGTTTATCATTTCCAATTTTTAATAATATTTAAAAAGTTTTGTAATCAGAATAATAAAGCTGTATCAAAAAACATAAACATGTATGCCCTGTTCTTAATAATAAATTGATTTGAGGGGTCTAGCATGCAAAGGCCATAAAAATATTTCGTTATGAAGCAATGGAGTACCAGCCAGAATTGAACAATTTCTTTTTTCTTATTAAGAAAGGCAACTAAAAAGTATAATTTTAGGGAACGTGATTTGGAGTAATTGTTTTAGTGCAGTTAATAATATTTTGCACTAAAAATTGCTTTATTAGTACTGACAAATTTTTAATTTGGCAAAAACAAGTATTTCTTATTTTTTATTCAATTGCTTTTAAAATTTGTGTACGTGTTTAATATTTAATTCTAAATAACATTTCTTAATAAAAAATTTGGATATCTTTTCATTTAAGGTCATTTTTGCTGTATAATTTTTGATTTTTTTAAATTTCCCGCCAAACCCCTAAAGACGAACGCCACTGTTTAATGTTTTTTGGGGTTTCCAATGATGCAGAAACGATTGCCAATATCGGTATTTGTTGAAATCTAACAATAAAAATTTTTCCCATATGCTGCGTAAATTCTGCCGGTCACTGTATATATATATATATATATATATATATATATATATATATATATATATATATATATATATATATATATATATATATATATATATATATATAACAGAAATGACAATATTAAGCGGACTCTGCTTTGGTTTAAAGTACTGTCAGCGACACAAATAAAATCACATAATTGCTCTGTAATATTCGGTTTCATTTAAATAAGATTATCTTTCCTAGTCATTAATTTAGCATTAATTAGTTTATGACAGGTAGTAGTTAACAGCAATTTTGTTCCTGGATTCTGCTTGCTTGATTCTGATAAAGAATAAAGACAAATTATTTTGTGTTAAAGGGGTTGAATTGTCATTATGAGTGGTATGATAAATCCTTTCTGGAAATTTTGGTAATTATATTTATGGTAGGTACTAATTACAACTCTTAATTCAAAAAGTTACCTGATGCATATAATAAATTGTTACTAGTCTTATTATTGAAGCCTGCCAATGACCCTTAATCTATTAAATGCCTCTTATTAACTTGCCGACTAATCTGAAGTATTATAGAAGATAAACATGATTAAAAGGAGCAATAATACTCAGAAAGTTTATAACTAAACTTTATTGCACTAAATCTTAAACTACTTGAATTTTTTAACACAAATATCTTTTTAAAGTGATTCAATTCCTAAGATACTTGAATTACTACTCGAATCACTGCTACTATCTAAATCTGTAATATCGCTTTAATCGTCCTGCGGGTTTATTACAGTACTGTCCACAACCACATCAAGAGCTGGCTCAGTCGCCATGTATAATTTTTCAATATTTTTGACATAATCACATCGAGATTTTCAATCTTGTCCTGAAAAGGTACCGAAAAATTCCCTACAATATCTTCTACATTATTAAAATTAAAAGCAATATTTCTGTCGGCAACAAACTGTTTTAGAGAGGCCCAAATAAGTTCAATGGGATTTAGATCCGGATGGTATGGAGGTAATCTCAAAACATCATGTCCATGTTCTTCCAGGATTTTATCTATCCCATATGCTTTATCCAACTGTTTTTTTTTCGCCACCTAAATCTCATTTTTGCACTTTTGTTATGGACTGTAACCCCCTCCCCCCATGCAACGGTTCGAACTGCGCTTTTAGTGGGCGGGGCTTACTCAGAGGCAAAGGTATATTTGACCAACTGTACACCAAAGTTTTAAACTTTGAAGTCGGCGCAATTTCAAAGTATAATACTCTTTCTAAATTTTGAATGATAATGCATAAATAATTAATAGAGAGTTGCGCCGACTTCAGAGTTTAGAACTTTGGTGTAAAAGTTACTTAGATTTGAACACAAGCTTACCATTAAGCTCTGTAATAAATATTTAAAACTAGTATTTTAGTCGGTTCATTAAAACAAATGTACATTAATTTTTATTGCATTTATTAAAAAACAGACTTCTAGTATAGTAAACACTGGACTGTTACGTATACGTTTGTAATGAATTGCAAACCTACTCTAACTCATTCTTTTGCAGATGCCCGTATGATGCAAGCAGAACCAATGAGAATGCTGCAGACAGACCCCACTCATGACACGGCAAGAATACTAACCGATACGGGTCATTTGCTAGCAGACAAAACAATATTCGCTGATAATTCCAGAATATTAGTGAACGATCCGCGACTGGTCGTTAACATCGTCGAACCGACTCGACTGTTGGTGCAGGATAACGGCAGGGCATTAATAAATGACAACAGAATCGTGACGATTGATAATCGATTGCTGAATAATGTCAATGATAATAGACATTTGACAGGCGTTGACGGCTCTAGGATTTTGACGGATAAGTATTTAACTACATATGATCCATATCATCGAGGGCATCTTTAAATTATTGCATTTCAAGATTTCTAGTTTTCAAAGACATTCCCGAGTTTATTTAAGGAAAATAGAGATCCATAGCAATTAATGTTAATTGTTGACGGATGTAAAACTTATTGACCAGTTTTTCTGTACTCCGTGCTTTGATTTATGCATTTTTATTTTATCCCTACAGTAAATATTATTGGTTATCGTTTGCCAGAAGTAAATGGGTATATTCTACAAACGTAAATTTAACAAAACTATAAAAGTTGGTATTATTTTTACAATTATTTTGTAAAATTACCTATTGTCTGTGAATTATCATTGTATTACATGGTAATTCACACACAATACGTAATTTTTAAATGATTGTAAAATTACATATTGTCTGTAAATATTGTATTACATAGTAATTCACACAAAATACTTAATTTTACAAAATGATTGTAAAATTACATATTGTCTTAGAATTACCATTGTATTACTATTACATGGTAATTTACACACAATATGTAATTTTACAAAATGATTTTAAAATTACGTATTGTCTGTGAATTACCATTGTATTACATGGAAACTCACAAAGCACGTAATTTTACAAAATAATTGTAAAATTACACATTGTCTATGAATTACCATTATATTACATGTTAATTTACACACAATATGTAATTTTACAAAATTATTTTAGAATTACATTGTCTGTGAATTACCGTTGTATTACATGGTAATTCAAACAATACTTAATTGTACATTGTCTTTGAATTACCTTGTATTACATGGCGTAATTTTACAAGATAATTGTAAAATTACACATTGTCTATGAATTACCATTATATTACATGGTAATTTACACACAATATGTAATTTCATATGATTTTAGAACTATATATTGTATGTGCATTACCATTGTATTGCATGGTAATTCACACAAAATACATAATTTTACAAAATGATTGTAAAATTACATAGTCTGTGAGTTACCATTGTATTACATGGTAATTCACACACAATACGAAATTGTGCATCGTATGTGAATTACCATTGTATTACATGGTTATTTACACAAAATATTTTACACAAAATGATTGTAAAATTACATATTTTCTGTAAATTACTATTGTATTACGTCGCAATTTACATACAATATGTAATTTTCCAAAACAGTTATAAAAATACTAACTTCCATCTTGTTTTGAGAAATTTACGTTTGTTGTTGCTCAAAGTAACCAATTTCTTTTTTTGTACTTGAACACAGCTCCGAGAGCGGACAAGGGGTAAATAAGCCTTAATTTAAAATACTTTAAATTGTTTTCCTTAACTATATGTCGGTTGATTTATGTACATACAGTATCTCCAATTTTTATATGTAGCTTATTTTTGTGAATATAAGTAATTTTTGGTATTTTTAATTTAATAGATATAATTTTTTTTATAATATAGTTTATTATTGTCGCTCCCTTTTTTACTTTCCGAACACAGCCTATATCCATGCTTTGCCGTGTCAGGCAAGTATTGTATTCGTGAAGATTTACGGCTTCTGGTTTTTGACATATATTTACGTTTTAAGGTGTTCTGAAGCCGTTTAAGAAAAATAAAATTCATCCCTGTGCACACCCCCTGTACAAAAAATGTTTGGCATCTTGGATCTTATTTTTAAAGAGAAAACTTTTATAAAGAATGACCTTTCATTTCTTTCACTTTTTGGTCCATTGTCCTCTTGTCTACCCCATATGTGGACATACTGTATGTAAAAAAAGATAAAAAATATTTATATGCTCGTGCAATTCTTTATTGAATACCACAGCCCCTAAACTGAAATATACCCAAGCAAACCCCATCCGTGGAAATACTGTATGAGAATGAGTGAGTGTGTGTGAGAGAGAGAGAGAGAGAGTGCGAGAGAGGGTGAGCTGAGAGAGAGGGCAGGAAAAACTCGAGCTAAAAAATAGAGGTAGGCCATTTCTAAATATTATTGAGACAGTGGTTGTTGGCGGAGGAAAGCCTTACACGGGTCACTGTAAGGGAGATATTCGCGAAATTACGTAGGGTTTATTATTGATGAAATGCGCCCCAAAAATTACACGCCATTTATTTCGGGAATTTAATTTTATTGCAGAACACCTATATTTTCCCACGAGCCGCCACTGTTATAAAATGTAAATAATTGTATCTCACCCATGATACAAATAAAAGAAGATATGATACCGCGCAGGTAGGCGTGGACATGTACGTCACGTTGTGAGTAATTCCGCCATATTTTGTAAACGAGACATGTCTGTTAAAATCGCGTTGTGTTTTAAAGTTATTTTTTCGTGTTTTTATATCACTTTTAAGAGTTTAAAAGCAAAAATGAGGTGTGTTGTGTATGGTTGTGATGTGGACAATTAATGCAAGGGCTTTATGCCCAATGTTAAAGTTTTTGGCTTCCCTAAAGACAAAGAAACACAAAGTGTTTGGAAGGGTTTGTGCAAACGGGAAGATAAGTTTAATGTGAAAAATGCTAGAATCTGTTCTAGACATTTTAACGAAAGTGATTATGAAGGTAATTTAAAGCATAAATTGTGTCATGTCATGGATGTCAAATGTGTTTAATGTTTTTACAAACTCGCTTCAATAAAAAAGTTTACTGTGACAAACAATTGTTAAAAATCTCCAAGGTAACGAATCACCAGACTTTAATCGAGAAAATACGGCAAACTGAAAAAGGGCCATTTTCTTGAAAAATAATTTCTTGTTTTACCTAATTTCATAAATTTAGATATTTTTGTCTTGTTTAGAATAATTTTTGGCGTTTTAAGATTTTTTTTAAATTTGACAAATCAAAGAATACAAAAATACAATAATTTTTAATAATTTACTAAAGTGTAAAAAACTCAAAAAAAAAAACTCTACAAAAAAATGTTTCCGTCGCAAACATATAGATGTTATTCACCGCAAAAAATATTTGACAAATTGTAGAAACAAACAAAATTCTTATTTATAACATGTTTTCGGAAGACTCTGTAGGTATATATTTTAATAAGAATATGCCTCCAAATAAAAATTATCTTAATTATTAGGCATAGTTTAGTTTTATAAAATTATATACCTTTTCTTTTCACGTAAATAAATACATAGAACGCAATTTGCCAATATCTATTTAAATTAATTCATCCCTTTATTTACATGATTATTTTAAATCATATATTTTAAAATTTGTATTATAAGCAGGGGGAAAGTATATTGCCAATAGAATTTATATAAAATCGCCTATAACTAACGTAAACTAAAGTCCGTGGCACGAGTCTAGAGCTGGCGGAAAAATGCGGACACGCCTATGCCTCCACAGCTGAAACGCCACGTTTTACGTCTTTTATCTCCCTGCCACCTCAGGCGTTGTAGCTCTAGACTCGTGCAACGGACATTATATTGCGCGTTATAAATTTCAAAAATAACTCACAGCGTGACGTCATGCGCGAACCCGGACGAATTTGACACGGTTTGGTATCATACCTTTTATTGTATCATGTTGTTTCTAAAATTATGATTTCTGAATCTGTTCATTTCCGAAGATTCAAGAAATTGGCTTGGTCGCTTTCAAAATGGCGGCCATTTAAAGTTGCCACTAGAGTATCCCATTTCATTATTTAGTTAGATAAAATACATATAGATATGGAATTCAATTTTTTTGTTGTTTAATTGAATTTAACTTCAAGTGCTCAATAAAACAACACGGAAACTTCATTTAGTATAAATATATTAAGTACAACGTCCGACATAAACCCAATATTAAAAATAATAGCTAAATGTATACACATATAAACAATTTAAAAACTAAAAAATATAATTATAAGTTCGAGGCAAATAACGTTTTTAAGTTTGTAAATATAAAAGAAAACGGTATGATGAAAAGAAATACAGAATTTTAAAATTAATAATAGGCAATAAAAGTGCATTACAATGAGTAATCTACATACTGTTTTTAGTGAAAAGGTTTGTTATTATGTCCAGTCCAGTATGTCCTAAAATTCTTTTTTCAGAATACAGGGTGATGCCCTATTCAAGGATTTTAAGTCACTAGCTGTACTTCCTGAAAGTAACTTTATCATCTTCTGGTCGAGGCACTCCGTGCATACTTATATCTGTCAATGTCTGTCAATGAGAGTTAATGCCCATGTGTGGCACTCAACTTTCTCGTGCGTTGTTGCCGATTAAAATAAAAACTAAATTCCTCTCCTTTCTAACCGTATCTGTATTTCTTTTCATACCAATCCAATAAGCCACATTTTTAACATTACTTTGGACTTTTTGTAGGCGATTCTTGCCTCAACCTTTCCACATCATTAAAAATTACTTGCGCACCTCCCCCGCACGTGGGTACTATGTCAGCCTTATACAGTTTGGTTTCCAATTCACCTTCGGTGTCTGGCTCTTGAGCTACGAGGCAATACTTGCTTTGCTTCGGATTGGTGATGTCGCTGGCTTTATCCAATTTCGAAACGGATTTTCTTTTTTTCATCGTGGGCTGCATAACGGTACCGAGTGGACACGGTTTGACGACGTTATGTTCAAGCCATACATCTCCTTAAAAACAAAATATTATATATATATATATATATATATATATATATATATATATATATATATATATATATATATATATATATATATAGGGAGTTTTTTAAAGTGTTACAAGGCGATATCTCGAGAACGGTTTAAAATATTTTCATGAAATTTTGGTGAATTAGGGAGATGGGGGGGGGGGGGGGGGGTACATATTTAAACATATTTTTGACATTAGCCCCCTCTCTCTATTTTGAGTAGTGGGGTAGAGGGTTGGTAGAGGTAGTTGGAATTTTAAATGGGATGATGTACTTTTGTTTATAAAATTCGAATCTACCTAAAAAACTACGTGTACATTTTTTTTTGATTTGCTCTATCAGTTATGGAATTATGGTTAACTAAATTTTCATTGAATTTAAAAATAAAGTTTATCAATAAATTAATTTCACTTATTTCAGAATTATTATTCGTTTCCATGCAAATGCGTTATTCTTACTTAACTCAGTTGAGAATTTTGACGTTTTGTCGTTTTAACGGGCAACTGGCCTGCTAGGTCCCCGGATTTGACCCCCCTTGACTTTTTCTTGTGGGGTATTATAAAGGACAAAGTGATGGCGGCTGTACCGATGTACAACTGAAGATGATATGAAAGACCGAATCCGCTTTGCATGCTTATTAGTGACATCTGAAATGTTACAGCGGGTACGAAATTCTTTTAGATAAAGAGTGAGAAAGTGTTTGGAAGTTGAAGGCGGACATTTCGAACTTCTCGAGCATGACAGGCGATAAATAAGTTGAAATTAACTGGTAAATATTTTTTTTATTTTATAACCTAATAAATCGTAATTTTGTAACCGAAAGAGCAAATTAAAAAAAAATTGTATACGTATGTAGTTTCTTACGTAAATTTGAATTGAAACACTAGCTACGGGTCTGGTGTTGTAGTGTAGTACTAGTACTGGAGTACTTGTGTTAACAATGGCTTTAACAGTGCAAGAAACTATTTGTAGGTAATTTTAAAGAAGTTACAGCAAAAATCACTCGCACAACATCAATGAATCTTTATATTCTAGTGATATACATGGTTGAACTTACCGGCAGACCTGGACCTACGAGGTCTAGTAGCCGAACCAGGTTGGATTCTTCTAGATTGATGTATCTGCGAAGTACTTTTCGGCGTCTGAACAGCCTGAGATCCTTGAGACTTGAGAGTGCACTCAGTTTCCACATCTACGCCGTTGATGTCAATCGGAAGCATTTCACTGTCGATGATCTCTTTAACTATTCTTAATTTTTGGTCCTTAACCTTTATTGCTGCGTTCATGTGGTCCCTTTGTCTTCTTAATTTAGCATCAAGTTCTTGGGACATCTTTTCGCTTGCCAATGCTGTTACACATAATTATAGTTTAAGTTAGTATCGTAATATTTTTTTAAACAGTAGTAATATAAAGTGAATAAAATAAAATGGGGACATTCAATATATGGTTACCTAATTTTTGTTTTGTCTTTTCTTTCTCCAATACATTTTTATTAATCTTAAGATCTTTTTCATTGATAGTATTTTTCAAGGATCGTATAACATCTTGAAGATCTTCATTTTTGGACTGAATTTCTTGTTTTGCCGTTTCAAGATCCGTCATTTTTATTTGCAAATTCCGTGTCTTTTGTTTTTCCTAAAATAAATAATGTAGATTGAGAACGAACCTTTTGCTTTAAATTATTTTACAATACGCGTGTTGATCCCTATGCCCTGCCCTTGACATACTTGTGATTTTTATTAACTTTTACTTATCGTGTAAATAAGATTTCTTTCTCATGTATGCAAAATCTTAAGTCTAAACATTTTTTAGAGACAGTAAATCGCAGACTTCCTATGCGAACTTTAAATTATACTTTTCCTAAGCATAGACGTTTAATTTAACGTTTTTATTTCTGATATTTCAAAGCTTTTATTTTAACATCGAATAGTCGCGAATATTCGCCAATAATTTTAAATCCTCGAGAATTTAACATTTCTAAGTGAGAGTCAATTATTCTGTGAATAATGTCAATTACTCTTTACAAACTTTCTTGTCATAACAAAGATATACTTAGGGAAGTCCAAAAAATTTAAACTTACCTTATGGATAACCGTTTTTAAACTCTTCATCTCAGCTCTACTCAGCACACACTCTTGATTCATTGAAACCAATTTCTTTCTCAGTTCAGACTGTCTTTCATCTATTTCCTTATCAATATGTTTCGCTTTAGACTGTCGCAGTTTTAGAATTTTGATAACTTTGTCAATCGCCGTCTGACATTCCTCCAGATTATCAAGATTGAGTTTAACCATCGGCACTTCTGGCAACAGCGTAAACGACGAAGCTGGTCTTGGTTTAGCAGGCGTCTGATTTTCTTTGTTTTTGGTAATTGTTTTCTTAAGCGGGGTGTATTTTACCTCGGCTCTGGTTATTTTAACATCCTGGGTCATTTCGGCAAATTTCAATACCTAGTGGGATCAAAAATTATGTAAAAAATGATACAACTAAACTCACAATTGCTAGGAGCGGTCTGATTTCACAATCAAGGGTTCTAATTGACAAATGTGCGAATAAGTTTTGTTCTATAAACGCATTTCTGTTTTTTTCGCAAACTTATAAAAAAAATGGCAAAGTAGGCATGTACTTTCGACAATAACAGCACTGAATTCTCTTTAGCAACAACAATCAATCTTTAAAAAATCTTGGTGAGGTTGAATCTACTTTAATTTTTGAATTTACGGATTTGCTTGGGGTTGTGAAAAGAGCACATTTTTTTGATTTTGTCCAGGCAGTTGTCGGTCTGGTTTTAACGGGCCAGAAGTGGTTAAAACCGCCTAGTAAAATTTGCCCTATAAACCCCTACATGCAACAGTCGCAACTAAGAAATAAATTAGGTCGGGGGAGCTTTAATATGGTTTCAGTATATTGCATGTTTCATCTCAAGGGGCGAAGAAGACGACTATTGACGATATTAAATGTAAAGCTCGTTTTAAGCTCTTTCGTTGCCTATTGACTTATGACCAAATGGTAAGTACCTCAATAATGGAAATATAAATATTTCAAGATTCTTAAAAGGCACCAGTCGGAGTGGTTTAAATTCGGAATAATTTTGGAAAAAATAAAATCTTGTTAAATTATGTATGATTAAAACATTGTTTATTAATTTATGTCATTCGATTTATTTTTACAATAAAAAATTATTTCTTAAATGTAATTACAGATTTAATTCGGTTACGCTGTTACTGTCACTTTTATCTACAATAAAAACAAGTGCCTCTATGTTATTAGTAAATGAAAAATAGGAATCTTCGACTTTATAACATGGTATCGAATTTTTCCAACTTTCTGTAAGAATGCTATCTACAACTTTTCTAATTAATGTCACAACACTTGCACTTAAGGTCGGAGAAATGTTTTCTGCTCTAACATTTGATTTAACCTGAAGCCACATATGCTGGATTGGGTTAAAAATACAGTAATAGAAGGAAAGGCGTAAAACCGTATGCCCCATCGGTAGCAATGGTATCACATATATTTGTTCTTGATATTAAATGTTTTTAATATTACTGAAAGATCATATTTTTATATGTATTTTCAAAATATATATCATTTTTTAACATATAGTTCTGAATTTCTAATTTAGTGATATTTGAATTAGGAACTTTATTTATTTGATCGCTATGGTAACTAGCATTGTCCATTACAATTACACTATTCTTAGGCACACTAGGGCAAAAGGTGATTTTTAAACCAATCTTCAAAAAGGTCTGCTGTGGTGTCGTCACGGTAGCCCAAAGATAAATCTTTAATATTTTTAGCGGACAACCACAAACAATTTGGAACCCAACTATCTTCGACACCAGTATGTAAAATGGTAATTATTTTTCCCTTGTTCAATGGGACTTTGGTTTGGCATTCTCCTGATGGATCTACCAAACCTGTTGGTGGGGTTTCACGTGTATCAAACCATGTTTTAGAGAGGTAGATAATGAAACGATTTTCTAATCTGTACTCTCTTAGAGATTTTAAATAATCAAAGCGCCGCTGTCGTAATCGTTGTGATTCCATTAATATTTGTCTTTTATTAATGATCCGATATGTAAAAGTCATTTGAGGTACTTCAAATACTCTCCAGAGGCTGCTTCTGCTGCAAGAAATATTGGTTTCATCTTTCATTGGTCGCTGCTTTAATAAAACCAACATAGGCACCATTTGCGCTTTGTAGATAGCATACATTTTTCTACAAATTAAGTCTTTGTCGCTTTCATCAAAACACTTGCTTTCGCCAGCATCACTGCGTACTTTTTTGTCTTTAATTTGCCTAGTCACAATATCTTTAACTGTAGACAAAGGAGTTTTCGTTAATGAAGACGTTTCTGCTGCAGCTGCATTTACATTAAATCCCCGTTCAATTAAGAAACAACACATTTTTAACGTTTGGCATCGGGCGATAGATATTTTTTTTTTAAATTAGCACTATCGGCACTATGATCAACGTATTTCCAAGGACGCCACATTTTTTAGCACGTTCGGAATATCAAAAAATACGATCGAAATCATATAGCAACTGCACGGTTTACCAAATAGATAGGAACTAAAATATTTCGGAATTTTTAAACCGGAAAAAAAAATACTTTATTCATACCCTTTACTGATTACATTAAAATTATCTTTACCTGTAATTTTATTAGGGCCGGCCCTGTTTACAGTTCTTGCAAATTTACCGGGTTTTATTACAGCTGGGTAGTTTACTGCAGGCAACAGGTCGACGAAAAAGCTTGAAACGAGCCTTATAAAAATGTAAAAAATGGTTTTAACCATGTTAGAACATATTTTTTGGCTTTTACGCAAAAATATGTTCTAACTGCGATTATACGCAAAAAATAAAATTTAAACTTAAAGGTTTTAACCAAATTAAAACTAGTAGTTTTAACCAACCCGTCCAAAATCGTAAAACCCCGTCCTACTAAAGGTACTAATTCGGCAACCTTGAGCAAGGTCAGCTTTCGCAGGTATGATGGAAAAATTAATTAGCACTTGTATTATGAATTTTATCAAAAGAAGTTTTGTGTCAAAAGATTATTAGTATTTTTCGTACAAAATCATACACTGACATATTAAATATTTGTGCAGCGCATTTAAAAGGAAACAGAAAATAAAATTTGAATTTAATGAATTATTCAAACTTTTTATGTGCTCACACTAAAATGGTATTGGATTGCTATGGCATCTTAACAATGTTCTAAAAAAGCAAAATAGTAGGAATAGAAACATATTACACCTCTTGAATATAAAAATTAGAACATTTATCCGTTTTCCCACTTCAAATATCAGTATTTAAACAAGCATTTGCGTATTTTTAATAGCACATCAGTCTATTTTGTGCTTTTGTGAAATTTGACAATATTATTATTATTATTATTATTAACAGCATAAACTAAAATTTTACTATGGTAACTGATATTAGAGTGCTGGAAACTAACCTGCATATTTTCTTCCAAATCCTCTAAAGACGGATTAACACAAACCATCATTTTGACAGTACCATCTCCTTCGAAATAATGCTTAAATAAAAAGGTTAATCTGCTATCGCGGTAAGGAACAAGTCTATTTCCATTATTAAGCTGATTTTCTCTTAATATTTCTAAACATGTCCTTAACGACATCAGAGAGTTATTAATGCTGCTTGCTTCCTTAAGTCTCATTCCTGTATTGTTAGTTCTAAAAAAAAAATAATGACTGAGAAATGTGTATGGTAACCACCACAATATAATTTTACTTACAAATAAGAAAACGTAATGTAAAAAAAATACAGAAAATATCATATAACATCAATGGATTTTTATATTTTATGTAGATACAGTTAATATTATATGATATTTTACTTCTACAATATCGCATGTACCTATATCAATTGTATATCAGAATAGTGTTGTAAATATCCGTATTCATTAGATATCCGAATCATACGGAATCGGAATCACCTAATATCCGTATCCATTATCCGAATACGAATCCATTTCTTGACCCGCGCAAAAGCGGTTACAGATCATGTATACGTATGCATGCAACAGACTAAAACATTTTCTATCCGGATACACGGCTAGGTAGGTCGATGCGGTATCGGTATCATACCATTCGAAGTCGAAGTTTAGGGATAAGAAGGCACCGCGTCGCGCCGTTCTCGTTTGAATTCGGTTCGGGTGAGGCGGGACTAGTTTAACCAATGGGTCTGATCTCATATGATACCCGTTACCCCGATAACTATGCCATCTTTTTTTAGGAAATGTCATTAGAAAGAGAAAGCACAATATCAAATATGCCAAATCGCAGACCGTGTTGTTCGCTTACACTCGATTCCGATTCCGTTTTCTCTTTGCACTTTGCATTAGTAACCACCCGATGCGAATTTATTTTGATTCCGAATCCGTATTCAAGTTCTCGGCCGGTTCCGGATAATCCGGATTCTTTTAATATTCGGATCCAACGGATTTTTGGATACGTATCCTTACATCACTATATCAGAATATAAATATTCATGGACTGTTATGGGCGTGGGGGTGAGCACAGCAAAGAAAAAATCATATAAGTAACAATAGTTTAAATTACTGCCAGCTTAAAATGTTAACTTGACCAACCTGTTTGTTCTCTCAGATCCAGCCAAGTCGACTAAACTTAACTGCCCAACTTTTATTAAATTCTCATTAGGAATCACTGGCCTTCCATCACTGTTTAATGCCCCTTGTTCTAACTGAACGACGCGGATATTAAATATGGAATGGCTTCTACTAGAACCAGAGTTGAGTGAAGTGGTTGCCATTTTCTTTCGGATCTGACCCATATTAAATACTTCAAAAGCTTCTTGGGCACTTTTTACCTAAAAATTTCAAATCAATTAAAAAAGACCTCGTTCTTGTTGTCACACAATGGCAATGAACTAAACAGGAAATTTCATACTCTACGGTAAGTGCGGACCTGATCTGAATATTAATATTAATGCAGAGCAATTTAAACTTAATTTAATCCTAATTTAACTTTAACTCATCAAGGCATAAGAGCGTCTATCAATAATTCAAGAACTGTAATTTTTAGTTTAAGATCGGGTAAATTAAATAAAAATTCGGTCAAGGGCAAGCACAATTACTGTTCGTGCCATCAGCCCCCACTTAACTTGAGCAAACTTCGGCCGCCCGATGTCCACCCATCTGCCGCGCTACCCGCCGCCGACGGCACCAACGCCGTATCACATTGCGTATGCGCGGAGCTGAGTGAGGAACGTTTCGACTGAGCTAAATTAAAAATTTTGAAAAACGTGGAAGGACCAAAATTGTCCCTTACATCGTGAGAAATATTTTTTGCAAAAAACTTTTTCTCTAAAACCAATGGTTCAGCAGTTATAAGGAAATAAACAATTAAATTGTTTATAACAAATGATCGCCCTACAATTTTTTAATCTTGATAATTTTGGCTGAATCTACACCTAATTCTCAATGTTCATGATTTTTTCGGATTTTTCTGAACGATCCTTTTGGCGATGAGGGCGGGGAACAGCAATTTTTAAGCGTTTTTCCTACATGATGCCCTTGGAATTTTTTTCACATGCCAATTTACCCCCTGAAATCAACCCCCCGAATCAAAATTCAACTTTTTATACGTCACGTCTATAATTGGGCCACCACACTATCTCTATGCTAAATTTCAAATTTTTATGTCGAATAGTTTCAGAGAAAATCGCCTGCGACAAACGGACGGACGGACACCAAAGTGACTCCATTAGTGTTTCGTTTTACTAATTTTAGACTATAGGTTTGTTCGTTTGTGTTGCGCGAAACTGCTATTTTCTCACAGGAATTCTACCAGTAAAATTCCTTCTTAAAAATCTTTAAGATATTGCAACGGATCAGACGAAAACTGCACAAAAAATAACACTTATACATGCTATTTTTTGAGCAATGTCCGTCTGACAAGGTGCAATACATTCATAATTTTGAAGAGGCTTAAAAAGGATGTACTAGAAATATTTCTATTAGGAAACTAATTTAAATTTATATTAGATAAAATATGGTTTTAAAAATTAGAGAGGATAAAATATTCAAAATGACTTCGTCACCGCCTTGACCTTTAAACAATAATATTTACATTAAAAGATACTATTTTTATAATTGTTTAGTTGTCTTATACCAAGTGTCAATCCTCCATCCTAATGGTTAACTATTATTTATTTGAAAAGAAATTTTTGTTAAAAAACACTCAGCTAAAATGTTTCTTTTTTAATTTTTTCCAGAGCAATAATTCATAAAACTACAACCTGCATATTTGATATTAATTTCATTAATAATTATAGTTTCTACCAGATACCTAAGTCCGACCCCGATTTTGCGTCATGTATTATTGAAATCCGGACTTTCTGATAAGGAAGCGATAAGAATTTATACGTGATAATATTTACTAAGTTCTTAACTTCAATATTGTTCATCTTTTTACATGAGATTTTTAACAAGCATGTGATTAATCATATTATTTACAATAATAAGTCACGTGCCGGTTAAAAATTATGAGAAAAAGGATCAACAAGACTGAATTTAAGAACTTAGCAGTTGACATCATCATCATTACAAATTAATTTGCATTAGGCGTTTACGGAGACAGTGGTCGGGTTTACCCGAATATCACCTGACATCAGATGTCTCTTTTTACTGACAGCTAATAAAGAAAGACAACAAATTAACAGCTGTCGATCGAGTTAATCGGATCATAGTTTTCGTCGTAAACGCCTATTACTTAATGCGCTAAACAATGGATTTCAAGTTTAACTGCATGCCCTAGGCGTTGGTTGCACTTAAGAAAATATGTGACAAAATTTAGAAAAAGTAATTGTTTTTTACTGTGATTACCGGAGTGGATATTTTATAAAAGGTTTTTCCTGGTCTTTGAAGCTGTTGTACATCGGCCGAATGACAAGATGCCGCGCCTAATTGTTAGTATAATTTTCGCCTAGAACCCTACAGATAGTACTATAAGTACCTAGCTAATACAACGGGTTTTTGCATTGTTAAAGAAAATGACTAATGTAAAAATTACTGCAGTTGGTGATGGTATCGTGGGCAAAACTTGTTTACTCAGTACTTATACAACAGGACACTTTCCAGAAGAGTACGTTCCGACAGTATTTGAACACTATGGCCAAAGAATTACAGTTGATGATATTGAATATGATATGACTTTGTGGGACACCGCTGGGCAAGAAGATTACGAACGGCTAAGACCTCTATCATATCCCGGTACAAGTTGCTTTCTAGTCTGCTTCTCTGTAGATAAAAACTTAGCTTCTTACGATAATGTGTCTCTTAAATGGGTACCGGAAGTTAAACATTTTTGTCCTCATACACCTCTTGTATTAGTAGCAACCAAAATAGACTTAAGAGATGACCCAAGCATTAAATGTTATAGTTCTGAAGATGGCAGAAGACTTAAAAGAAAAATTAAAGCACAAAGTTATAAAGAGTGCTCAGCTTTACGCAATGAAGGCTTAGAAGATATTTTTATAGAGACTATACGAGTGGTCCGAAAGTACAAAATAAAGCGACCAAGCCCCACATGCAGTATCTTATAGAGTTTTAAACAAATTTTTGGTTTTATGTTTTTTTTTTGTATTACTTAACAATGTTTTTAGAAAATATTGTACAAATAATTTTTAAGATATATCAAAACTTTTAACAAAAAATACAGCATTTTCTTTAGTATGAAAGCACTTTTTAATTTTTTTTTATTATTAGTTGACTCTTGTTTTAAGCAGCTTCAGTTTAAGGACTGTAAACTATAGTACATTACAAACTTATATTAAATGCCTATAGTACCTATATAATTTAAAAGTGTTATAGTATTAAAAATAAGAGGATTTAGAGTATACCTCAACTTCCACAACTCCATTAACATACATATTCTTATGACAGTCTTCACGCAGGATTTTGTTTTGTAAAGTTTTTCCAGAGGATTCATCTAGTAGGTCAAATACACTGTTATTATAGATTTCTACGTAGCTGACAAATACAGAATATAAATTATTGTCATTGATATGTTGTATTATAGTTCCATCATTGACATAAGATATTTTGTCTCCAGCTCCTTTCCTAAATATTAAATAAATAAAATAATTATCTTATGTAAAACATTGCGGCGGCGATTTTGGAAATAAATTCATACTTCTGTAAAATTGTGGGTAAAAAAATAGTGTTTCAATGTCTCAAATAAATCATTTTTGTTGTATATACATACACATATTACTCTAAAGTATTTTCACAACTAAAATAAAACTTAAAGCACATGATAACGTCATCTATTACAAGAGCTAATAAAGCTAATTTTTAAATTTTTAGTCCATTCCTAATTTGAAGCTATTGTTTGTTAAATTTAAGTACATATCAAATATATCAGTATTGGTGGGAAGGGGACAAATCCCCAACAACGCGGTGATGAATGAGAGAAGGAAGTTTTCTTGTGAGGACTGGGTCACTGATGAGTCGAATAGCTCTCTTTTGGATAGAATTAAGGATGCTAAGCAATAAAGGTGATGCCACTTCCCAGATGTGGAAACTGTACTCTAGGTTAGATTTTATTTGGGAAGTTGAAGGGAGAGGGTATCAGTTAGAAGGGGAGAAGTATTTTCTGACTCGAAAGAGAAAACAATGTTTTCTAACTGCTGATGTGGCTATTGAAGTAATGTGTTTGTGCCAGCTGAGATCTTGCTCAAAAGCAATACCAACAAGTTCGAACATTTCATTGTTTTGTAAGGCTAGGCCATTCATGTGGATAGGGTAAATGATGATGGATTTTTTGCGTGACAGTAATCAAGATTGAGTTTTGGAGGCATTGAACTGAATAAGGTCTTGGCACCCAGGTATAAGATTAAATGAAGATCTTGGGAGAGGGACAGAATCAGTCAGTATTCAATATATTATTTGTACTGAATGGTACAACATTCTCAGTTCTTCAACAAGTAAGCAAAAATAAAAAAACATTTTAAGTCCATTAAAAGTACTCTTCACATTACCTTTGACCCTTTGGTGTCTTCGGGAAACTTCTTACAGCCTGTAATCGATCTTGAATAGCATCATCTTCGGTTTGAATTTCAAATCCATTCATTCTATCTGATTTTATTACACATTTTGGTGCTTGATAATCACCAATTGTATTAAATATGGTATCAATGCATCTTGGTATTATACCGGGATCACTTTGGTCTCCAGTAAGGGTATAAGTCTTACCAGAGCCTGTCACTCCATAAGCAAATAAAAGACCATTCTTTGCACTTAATAAGTCTACCAGAAGAGGGTAAGCAACATGAGTAAACACCTCAGATTGTGAAGAAAACGCACTAAAGATATGTTCAAATTTGTAATGGATCTCTTTCCTTGTAGATCTTGATTCTGGTGTATTCAACGCAACAGTATCAGCTGACAAAATTTTTATACAAGTAGAGGGCTCGCAGCCTTCTTTTAAGGGACGAATTCTACAATAAACATGTACCTGGTCCTTGTCCGAATCTGAATGATTGGACAATGTTGTTTTCTCTCGTTTTAATCTTTTAGCACTTGGGGTAATATACCTGTTTGCCGAATTCATTTTTACTTATTATAAACTTATTATATTACGCTTAAAATCAAGTAATACTCATTCACTAGTAAAACAGTTATAAAATTTTTAAATTTGCAACAGTTTAAATTACTTTTGACAACAAACGACCGTTAGCGGTTTCGCTTGTCGTTGTCATGCATTTTCGATTGAGCTACTTTTGTGACTAACTACGTCCAAGATGGTTATACCAAGATGACGTCAGAAGCGAGCTGTGTACTCCATTTCAACAGTCACGTAAATATTAAGCACGATAAACAAAAATAAAGGTTTGATTTTGTTTACCGTCTTGATTAGCTTCGTTCATAAACCCGGAAAGAGGGAATCAGATTTTTACCACTAAATTGTTATTGCCCGCTCTTCCCCCCTTAACTATGGGCCTGGCCCCGGTGAATAGAGAATTTTTAGACTCAAATTAATTTACCATCATGTGTAGAAAGGTTTTATTTTTATTTTAACTGCTATTGGCCCTCATTCATGGGACAGGTTGGCCAGCTCACCACAAGTCTGGCACTTAGAACAGAGCCCTAGCAACCCTTGGAAACGGCTTAAGCTAAGTTCTGACAGACGCGGACTGCGGAATCCGGAGAAATGTCAAGTGGCAATTTCGGATTATTTTACACTATACGTTCTGACAGATGCGAAATTTCGCAATTTTTGACGTTTGGTAAATGTCAAAAATTGATAAATTCTCAATTCTCATTTGCTTTTGTTATTGTTGATTGTTGTTAAAAAGTAGGTTGCAATGCAAAGAAACAAGACAATTTTATTAATTGCGTTATATTTTTATCTTCGTCATCGGGGCACTGTAAAAAAGAAAAAAAAATGCTCGCCCAAAACGATGTTGGGTAAGATATTTTTTTGGCTAGGGAAAAACAAGGAGCCTTTCATTCCCTGATTCAAGAAATGAGGCTGACTGACGGAATTTTATGCATAAAAAGGACCATTCATAGTCCTGTCGGAAAGGAATTACTTACTGGTAATTTTAAATAGATGGTCACTTCCGTCGATGGGCTCGTCCAAAGCCACTCTTTCATCATTTATTAAAAACTCAATCTGCAAAAATTCAGTCATTTTTAAAAATTTGTGTTGATTTTTAGCACATACACTTTAATTCCAACGAAAGTTGCTTGTTTTAGATTAGATCCAAAATATAACCTCAAAAAAGGTCGATAACAGAGAAAAATATATGTTTTGTCTTTCTCTACGAGGAAAAATCCGTAAAGAAGTTAAAAATATTCCAACTTTTATCTGTCATCGCAAAAAGTATAAAATTTCCGCAATTTTTTCCCGCCATGAAATCTTGCTTCAAATATGACCAATCAGGAGAGATTCGCAAAAAAAATATCCGCATTCCGCGTCTGTCAGAACTAGGCTTTACACCTGTTCTGTGGCTTACCCGTTACCCAGTTTGGGTGGTATATCTATAGAATCTCCGGATTGTCGGGTATCTACCACGGAGATTCCGAATAAAATAATACTAATACAAAAAATGACAAAACGTCAATGCTATTGGTAAGGCACATTTGAGCTTATGGAGTTCCCGTCCGCTGGTGGAAACTATTGCACATGACTTTTTCTTTCAACCACACTTCCGCACTACGCCCCTTCTACAACACGACATGCCGTGACATATCTACCTCGTGCGGATGAGAACAAACGTAGCACGAACAGGGATTTTGGGCCTCGTCTATCACTCCCCTTAGATTTGTAATAAACTCCCTCCCCTCAAGCGGCATTGGAGCTTCCTTTTATATTCCGTCACAACACGCTACTCACCGCCACTAGAGGTGATCTAACCGGAAATTAAGCTTTGGCCGTGTACCGTTGTCAAACTTGGGGCGTGTACCGTTGTCAACTTCGGTTACGGTTTTGTGTCCCGTAAGTATCGGTAATCTGAAAAGTTGACAGATTGGAAACGCAATATCTGTCATTAATGTCACCGAAGAAACCGAGCGGTTAACCAGGTTTGACAACGGTACACAGCCTTGGTTAACCGCATCGGTTTCTTCGGTGACATTAATGACAGATATTGCGTTTCCAATCTGTCAACTTTTCAGATTACCGATACTTACGGGACACAAAACCGTAACCGAAGTTGACAACGGTACACGCCCTTTTTGTAGTCGATCGAGAGATAGCTATTAGCTCTGTTCACAGAAGAATCACAAACTAGTCAGAGCCAATAAAATTACTGGAAACCAGTCAGCAAACTGTCATGTGACCAAATAGCTGAAACTTGATTGGCGCTGATCGGTTTATGATTTCTCTACGAACAGAGCTATTAACGCAACGGAAGCCAAAGACAAACTCAATAAACTTATGTGCAGAAATAAAGTTCCTAAAATCCCTGTTCGTTCTACTTTTTTTCTTCCGCGTCAGGTAGACATCATGTGACGGCCATGTCTTGTGGGAGGAGCGTAGTGCGGAAGTGTGGCTGAAAGAAAAGGTCATGCGCAATAGATTCTACCAGAGGCGGGAAACTCCATAACATCAACTGTGCCATACCGATAATATTGACGTTTTGTTATTTTTTGTGTTATTGTTTTATTCGGAATCTCCGGGGGTACATATACCCCACAAAACCGGAAATTCTATGGATATACCATCCAAACTGCGTAATGTATAAGCCATCCTGAAGGGTTGATAGGGCTCTGGTTTAAGCGCCGGACAGGGTGGTGAGCTGGCCAACCTATCCCATGAATGAGGGCCAATAATAATTTTTTAAGTGTCCATCAATCAACCTCTTATATTTTTTTGGTGTTCATGGCCAAGGCCTTGACCACAGCCAGCCGAAAACGTCTATAGCGGAACTTTACCTCACCACTTTATTTACGTTATCCGGAGCGGTAGCAGAAATTTTTAGGTTAATTATTCAAATGTTATGCTGAAATGTGGCTACGTTATCAATTTTTTACTGTTTTTTATCTGTCCATCCTTTAATTACTGTCAGATAGGTATCCTATTCTATAATTTTGAACTATGGAATTAATGTGCAAAGTACAAAATTACGAATGGGGTAAGACAGGATCCAACAGCAAAGTTGCACAGCTGCAAAAAAGCTCAAACTTAGATTTCCAAATAGATGAAACCCTACCTTATGCCGAACTATGGATGGGTACTCACGTTAATGCACCGTCATTTATAAAAAACACGCAAGAAACTTTAGCTGGCCTCATCTCGAATCATCCAGAATATTTAGGCGAGGAAGTTGTTAAGCAGTTCGGCGAATTACCATTTCTCTTCAAGGTTTTGTCAGTAAATAAGGCTTTATCTATTCAAGCTCATCCAGCAAAGGCACATGCTGAGGAATTGCATTCGAAATTCCCAAACATTTACAAGGACCCAAATCACAAACCTGAAATGGCTATAGCCCTAACTTCATTTGAAGCCCTTTGTGGTTTTAAGCCCATATCAGAAATTATACAATTTATAAAAGTTGTACCTGAACTACAGTGTATTGTTGGTACAGAAATACTCAGTGATGAACCTAATTTGATTCATAATGCATTTAAAGCTGTATTGACTTGCAGTAAAGATAAAATAAAAAGTACTATAGATGGTTTACTAAAGCGACTTGAAGAATCAAGTGGCTGCCAGTATCAGTACCTTCAGGGCGATCTTATAAAGAAACTACATTCAGAATTTCCATATGACAACGGTATATTAATGGTATACTTTCTGAATTACTTAAACCTTAAGCCATCAGAGGCTATTTATTTAGGAGCTAACGAACCTCATGCTTACTTGTTTGGAGATTGTATAGAGTGCATGGCTTGTTCAGATAATGTTGTACGAGCTGGGCTTACACCAAAGTATGTAGATGTTGATACACTATGTTCTATGCTCATTTATAAGGGTGAAGCACCAGAAGAAAAATTATTTTATCCTGTTCCAGAAAATCAATTTTCTGTAATATTTAGGCCTCCCATACCAGATTTTGCTGTTGTAGAAATTCAAGTACCAAACTCAGAATCTACCTTCTCAACTATCGAACGAAGGTCAGCAAGTATTCTGCTAGTAGTTTCTGGTAGAGCAGAGTACAAAAGTGGAATGGTTGTACCAGGCACAATCCTTTTTATACCTGCTAGGGAAATTATTACATTTTATAATTTAACAGAAGATATGTTAATTTATCAAGCTCTTGCTAATGTTGAGACATGTATAGACCTGTAATTATATTTTATCTTTGGGCAACTGATATAACTTTTGGACTCAAGTCACTAGCATTTAACGAATATTCTGCCTGTATACAGAGATATTTAATAAAAACGGCCCTAGTACACATTGAACTATGTATGTACTAGGGCTTGCCATCCCGGAATCCCGTTAAAAATTCAGTCCCGAAAAATTCCGGGACTGGGCACTTAAATCCCGGAATAAATAAACCAGTTATAATCATGGACCTTTTCATTGTTCATGTTATGTTATCTTTATTAGAAATATTTATTCTGAGATTTAATTAAATAAAGCCAAAACCCAAAGAAGAAAAATTTTATAAACATTTTTGACAAATAAGTAAACTTGTATAGTTATAAAGACGTTTTATTTACAAATATTATTTAAAAATAAATTAATATGACTATCAACCAATCCAGCAAAATATACATTATACCTACAGATCACATTCTCACATTAACAGTTTTTATGTATGTACACGTTCACCAGTAATGTACAATAGTATATGAATATTTCCAAAATGTGTAGAATCTTGTGAATGCCATTACACATTTCATTTTGTTTGGTTTACTAAGTACTGGCGACCAAATATAGTTTACAGTAATAATACTAATGAATAATACTCTTGTCATCTGAAGCTTCAAAAGGTTTTAAAGTCAAACTTTCCTGATAGCCCACATACCTAGGCTTATAAGCCTAAATATTAATGTACTGGGGGTGTCTGGAGAGAATAAGCAAGATGCAATTTACTGTTAGTTTAAAGTGTATTTAAACAATTATTACCATAGTACTTCTAAGAGAAATTTTATGCCCTGTACTTCTACTGATCTCCTAACCAGAACATTGAGAGGCACATTACATATGCATCCCTTTACTGTCCAGTGTCCAGCTACAAAACCCTAAAACATCCCACTTTTCTTGCTCATTCATTTCTAGTGTCTCCAGGTTATAGGACAAATTGCCTGCCCTTTCCATCCCAATCTCCAATCCTTTAAATCCTGTGTCAACAGATTGCATTTCCCTTCTCTTCAGATGCCCACAGTACTTTAGTACTTAGGCTTGAAGTCTACATGGGCTGTCTCATTAAACAAAACAACATTTTGAGATTAAGAATTTTCACCTGTGCAGATTCTCCTTGGAAACACACTGTATATTTTTTTAGACTATGATCATTTAAAACAAATATTTAGTCATCTTTATTTAGTTACATTAAAAGTTAAAACATTCTACTATTGACAATTTCATTACTGCTTAACTGTTTAATAAAATTCTGTAACAAAATTATAATGCTAAGGATATTCGCTCAGATAACAGAATTAATGTCAGTTTGTTATTTCATTTCTCTGTAGCCTATAGCACTGCAAATTATGTCACAGAAAACTACTATTAAATATGTACAAATTAAATATGACAAAAAAACCAAACCACTAGTCCCATTTAGACTTTTTCTTTATAAATTCTTCAGATCCATCATCTTTAATAGCGCCATAGTATCCTAAACCTTCATATTTATGCCTCATATAAGCAATGTATCCCACACATCCGGTTAAAGCTGCTAGTCCTAAGCTCATTATAACAATATTCTATAATAAAATTTTTGAAATAAGCCCCGAGAAAATAATAACTAGATTTGTTTAGGAAACATCTACCTAATCTTTAGTTAAAATAAAACATGTTGGACATTCCTAAAAACTTAACGAGAAAGGATAGGTATATGTATATCGTTCTCAAGCATTTCTTTCAATACTGCTGGGATAAGATCTCAGTAAACAAGGCGGTTACACCAACCTAGTGTTGGGTTTTGTTTTACATAAAACTTTATGCTCGATACTCTCTAGTAGGTATAAGCAAAGTTTACCGAATATTTATATTTTGCAAACTGTGGTAGAAGTATTGTACCTATATGGTATAGTTTTATGGTTCTTACCGGTTTCGTGTAGAGTTCGAAATTCACAACTCTGAATACGCTTGAGGTTTTAAGTGACCGAATACCGTCCCCAGGAGCAACTTCTTTTTTCTCTGACATATTAAAAATAAAAAAGTTTTTCCCTACAGGACGGGGCGATTAAACAAACGTCAAATATTTGGTAAATTGGTAATTTTGTCGTCTCCCTGGTCGTTGTTAGGGATCCAATAGTCGAGTAAATAAGATAATTACTTAATGGTCCGATTAGGGGTACGTTCCACAGCATGTTCCAGTAACGAACCTAAAGTAAATTTTTGCATAAATAAGATTTCAGTGTGCAAACTCCTTTTTATTGTGAGTACCCCTCGATTGTACTCTTTTTATTTATTTCTATTAAGGAGTTCTTAATTAGGCCTTAGAAGAGATTACCCCCCCCCCTTGGTAGCAATACAACAAATGTAAAAAGAAGAAGGGATAGTTGCCGAAAAATAGGAAACTGTATTTTGAATCAAGCAGATCTGTCATCGATTGTCATTGTTGGTGACAGTATAGCTAATAGCTATGTTTTTCTTGTAGCGTTCCAAGTATTTTAATAAAAATCAAGATGATTCCCGAAGATATTCAGTTAATGATAGACAAAATATGTAGATCATGCATGTGTGAAAGTGAAGAAATGCATAATGTCTTCGAAAAAACTGCCGGTCCAGCAGAAGACACAATGCTTCTTTCGGATATGCTTATGGCCTGTGCCGCTGTAGAAGTAAATATTTTTCTTTATTATATAGAATAAAAAGGAGCTCATAAACATCAGAATACTTTATTGTACTTATTTTTTAATATTGATTCTATCATACAGGAATCTTATTCACTATGACCTATTCCTATTTATTTCTTCATCATTGGCTTCATATAGGCATTCATGTAGACTTGGTTTGAACCTTTGTTCCTTTGGAGAACTGTCTTTTACTTATTTAATTAAAAACTTTAAACACTGCCTGAAATATACTCTGTATCTTTATATAATATTTTTGTGATTTGTTGAAGTAAAATCCCCTGAAAAATCTAGTTTTATAACAGCTTTTTTCTTTAAATACTGTGATCAAAAACAGTGCTGGGCTAGTTAGTAAATAATATAACTCATATAGTAGGTAATTTTTAGTTGTATCTAGTGAGATATGATCACAGTATCAAAAGATTTGTTTGGGTAAAAAATTGAAAGTCGGCGAGGCCATGGGTCCGAACAATGTCCCACCATGCCTGTGGAGGGGGTATATGGATGTATTCAGGTATCCCCTTCGCGTGCTGTTTAACTTAAGTTTAAAAAATTCTGTGTTCCCAGGGGAATGGAAAAAGGTAAAAATTGGCCCAGTCTTTAAAAAGTTAGACAGAACAGAAATGGCCGGTGAAACTTTTTGAAAGTATAATATACAGTCATATATGCATCCCTTAGAGGTGTCATATCAGTCCATCAGCACAGCTTTCTTTATTTAATCCTTTAGCACTTGGCTAATAGGTACATTATAATATATTTAAAGTATAACAAATAGGTACAACACTTACAAACATGTAGACAAAATTAAATATAAAAGCATGTATCTGACTCAGAACAATTACTGCCAAAAACAATAAATGCAAAAATCAGCTACCCAAAAACAACCCAAAATATAAACAATGACAATAACCATTGACCAAATGATCAGCAGTTCAGATCCCAACAATTACTCTAAAAACTATCTATAAACAGTTTGTCAAATTTAAAAAAGTAAGTTTAACAGTCTTTATTTAAAACTATTTTCACCCAGTGGTGACTGTTGAAGTTTCAAAGTTGTATATCTCTGTTCCTACTTACAGGACTCGTACCAAATTTAGGGGTTTTAATAGTGAGCCTACTGGGAATGTTTTGGTGAAGAAAAAAAAAAACATTTTGTAAGTTGCGAAAAAAAGTTAAATTTTTGGTGAGCCATCCCTGGGAAAAAATTAACATGTCTAGGTATTTTATTTATTATTTTTTCTAAACAAATTTTACATTATTTTGTCAACAATTTTTAAATTTTAAGAGAAAAAAATGTGTTAGTAGAAAGTTATAGTCATTTAAATTTTTTAAACCTTAAAAGAAAATTCAAATGCCTATAACTTTCTACTAACACATTTTTTTCTTTTAAAATTTAAAAATTGTCGACAAAATGATGTTAAATTTGTTTAAAAATAAAATACCTAAACGCGTTCAATTTTTTCCCAGGGGTGGCTCAGCAAAAATTCAACTGTTTTTCGCAAATTACAAAATGTTTTTTTTTTCTTTGCCAAAACATTCCCAGTGAGCTCACTATTAAAACCCCTAAATTTGGTACGGGTCCTGTAAGTAGGAACAGAGATATCCAACTTTGAAATTTCACCAGCCGTCACTGTTTTCATCTAATATCATTCCCCTTGAATAAGTTGTTTCAAATTTACTTTAAACAATTTAAGGTTTTCCGAGTTTTTTACATCCACTGGCAAAAAATTGAATGTAATTAATCCTTTATGATAAACCATGTTTCCTGAGCTACTTTTGTTTTTTGTGGGTATATAGAAATTATGTCTGTTTCTTGTTGGATATTGGTGTACCGGTTTATTTGTTTATTAGTAACAAGTCTTCTTGTCTAGTAATCTGGTGTCAGTCTGTTTTTCATTTTATATATACCTAATAATAATAATTTATTCATGTTATGTGACACATGATGGTGCTTACACAAGTCAAGATGGAAAAAGAATTAATATAGTCAATTTTAAAGTTAGGCTAAAGACAAGGCAATGTTAAAATGTTACAAATTAAAAAATTTAAATTGCTTAATACTAAAACGTATCACAATTAACATTTAAGTTACATATTATACTAAAACATATTGCAGTTAAAATATTCATTAAAATCGTAAAATGCACCCCTCATTAAAATTCTCCTAACCCTAGACCCTAGCCTTAAACTGCCTTGGTGGTAGACCCTTTATGTGGTTGGGCAATTTATTAAAAAAATTTATAGCCAGGTACTTAGGGCCATCCTGACACCTTTTTAGCCTACAGTACCAAGTTACCAAATCATTCCTATTTCGAGTATTGTATGGGTGGACATCTCCGTTTGTTCTGTACATCTGCTCATTCTTCCTTAAGCCAATTCCAAGATATAGACAGATGATTTATATAAGTACCATAGTCTGGAATTTAAGAAACTTTTCTATGGACAACCAGCTTAACCTTTCCAACACATTTCTGATTGGGGTATCTCTTTTCTCTCCCAGAATTACCCGCATTGCTCTATTTTGCAGTTTTTGTAGCCTGTCAATTTCATTTTGATTAGATAAATACAAGATACAACTATAAACAAAATGAGGTAATATCAGCATGTACTGATAACTGAACTGTAATTTTCGACCATTGCACAGTTGTTCAGACTATATGGAGAGTGCGAGTGCGGTCATAATTATCGCAATTAATATTTTTGGAAAATTAATATCCGAAAATGCATTTTTTTACTTAAGAAACATTATTATAAACAAACCATACAAAGCAATGGTGAAGTGTGAGTCCAGCTAGCGTGATAAGTGCTTCGTAATACAACTTTTTATTATTATTATTTTTTTCTACTGTGGGCATCATTATACAAACCCTTGATATTTGACATATTTGTTCTACTCTGATTTTACAAAGTGTAGAAAGGAGACAGCAGTTTTTATAACTTTGTTTCATTTTACTTAACAAGAGTTATAATTAATAAGCAAATTATTTATATGTTTGTATTTTCCATTTTGTGGGCTTTCCAGACACTGAGCTTGAAAGTTAAAAAAGTCGTCACTCGTTTACCCCCAAAAAAACAATCCCTAAAATTTTGATTTCATTTTTTTGTATTTTAAATCTGCTTTTATTCTGTGACCTATCTATGCTTATGCTAAATTTCAGCTCTTTAACGGTTTTAGAGAAAATGGACTGTGACAGACAGACACCAAATTGATTTCATGTGTCTGGTTTGTTTAAATTTTGATGCAAAATAGTAAAAGTTAACTACAAACAGAAAAGGCCTTTAAAAAGTCAAACCCTTAACTCATATTAATTTAACTATTATTTTCTATAAAACATGTTTGCTAAACATATTTTTCTAATTAATTTATAACTAATAATACTAATACACACGATACAGGTTGTTGAGTTAGTGAATATATCCTAAACTACACAGCTATTTTTCAAAACAATTATGATAATTCTTGTTACTGGACTTAAAACAAAGAAATCGTTTAATTGTCCCGAGATATTAATCCAAGCTTCCACATAATGTAAAAATAAAATCTGAGAAAACATATTTCAGGGAATGCCACATTAAATTTTTTACTTTTTTACACTTTTTTCCACTCTGTATAACAAAAATTGGTTCTCATTAGGTTAGAGCGATCCTCGTAGCTACTTTTCAATAAATTAGGTCTTTAAAAACCAAAAATATGTTTAAATCAGTTGAGTCGTTTTTGATCCACAGAGCTGTAAAAATGACCGAAAAAATGCCATTGTGCAAACTTTTTGATGAGCAGTTTACTTAAACTATTATAACTTGACAAGCTGGACGGATCTGGATGCAAATTATATGTCCTCATAAAAAGGAGAATATGTAAAAGTAGGTTATATACATTTTTCCGGAAGACAAGAGACTGAAAATACTTAAAAGTCAAGATAAAATGCTAATATCACAGGTGCGGTCAATAAAAAAATTAATTTTATTAATGTCCAGAAACATGTGAAACTAAAACCTCTCAGACAACAATATTTTACTAAAAGAAGAACCACTTACTTGCGCTACTAAGGCCACTTAAAGAGAGATTTGAATATTAATTAGTCTTTGCGATATTAGGAAAAAACAAAACCCACTTTTAACAAAATTTGTATGCTTTTTCGTACTTCAAATTCATACTCTTTGACGGTCACAAATCGACCGTAAGTGCCAAAGTTTTATTGGTTCGGGTAAATTTGGTTTTTTTGAACCCAAAGCAATGCCTACCTTGAAGATCCCTGACAAAAACTATTTTGACTTATGACCTATTGACGGAACCACTATGCATTATGTTAAATGCACTGAAACACTTGAGAAAAATGTATGTTTTTTGTTATTTTGTCAATAGTAGATAAAATATGCTCCTTGAAATTAAGACTATTATCGACACTTAATCCTAGGTATTTAATTTTTTTAACTGTTTCAATAACTTCATTTTTTATTGTGATACAAAGGGTACTTTCTATGTCCACAATAGCCACAAGCAATACTCATTTAAATTCACCGTTTCTCAGGCTGTGTCATGGCTACAATATGATACAATTTGAAGCGGATATTTGAGTACCATTTAGAAGAGTCTTAAAAACAAACTAAAATCCATTCTCTAATGTTAACACTCCTTCAAGTTCTGTTTAGAAATAGTTTATTGTAGGATTAGTATACCTTTAGTATTAAAAATGTACTTTGTAATTGGATTTATTTACTGAATGGTAAATAAAATACCTGTAAAGTGCTATAAATAAATTAATAAATAAGTAATTTGAAATTAAAAAAAAATAGGCCTCTGCTGTTTACAGGTCTGCTGCATATTTTTAGATTTAAAAAGGCAGCAAATTCAAAAGATCAGTAGTTACTTTTATCAACACAACATATTTGAAAATTTTTTAGAATTATGTATTTGTTGTTTACAATTATTTACAGAAAACCACAAAAATTTAAAATATAGAAAACATTATGGCAATTTTTTCTTTGATTTTTTAAACTTCGCAGGTTATGACGGGGGATGGCTTACCTTACTTACTTTGCAATACCTGTGAGAGCAAGTTAAGTTCAGCCTTTGAGTTCAAGCAGCAGTGTGAAAGGTCAGATTCAGCATTAAGGGAGCTGACTGATCAGCAGGGAGACAAGATAAATAAGGAAGAGGACATCATTATTCAGCCAGATGTCCATGAGGGTTTATTCGATGAGGTATAAAAAGAATCTGGTTTTTGAATACTTACCTATATTTACTAAATTGTACTTAGATTGTTGAGGTACTTTTTCTTTTTAAAGCTCTTATTCTCTATATATATATATTTTAAAAACTGATACACTTAAATCATTACCGACACCTTTTCACTAGACAAACCACAATTTTAAGTTTTAACTTCTGAAATCGGGACTCTGATTCGTCAGCCAAACGGAAGATTGGGGTTAAAACTATACTTGTAAAATCCAGCCTTAAATATTGATTCTAGCTAGACCAATCAGTCCAGTAGATCCAAGTTTTTAAATTTCGACAGAAAAAAATGTGTTAGTAGAAAGTTGTAGTCATTTGAATTTTTTCTTAAATTTTATTTTAGGTTTAAAAAAATTCAAATGACTATAACTTTCTACTAACACATTTTTTTCTCTCAAAATTTAAAAACTGTCGACGAAATGGTGTAATATTTGTTTAGAAAAATGAATAAAGAAAATACCTAGACGTTTTCATTTTGTTCCTAGGAGAGGCACACCAAAGATTTAACTTTTTTTCGCAAATTATAAAATGTTTTTTTTCTTTATCAAAACATTCCCAGTGGGCTCACTATTAAAACTCCTAAATTTGGTTCGGGTCCTGTAAGTAGGAACAGAGATATACAACTTCGAAATTTCACCAACCGCCACTGCTCTTTTGTAAGGTCCAAAAGAAAACATGTAAGAAATACATAGGTACAATATCTTTATTAAAAATATTTTTATTTTACCCTTACAATTTGGGGTAAAAATTTGGCGCAAGTAGTAAACAAATAAGCCTGCAATTTATACTCGACTTACTGCATTTTTAACAATATACAGAGTGTCTAAAAAGTCTTAATTGGGGCAAATTCTTTGCTATTAGTAAAGATAGAGACACCAAATTTTACGTGTATCTTATTGGTTAATAAATCTACTTTCTTATGTAATTTTCCAGGACGACGAAGATGATTTGCCATTGGCTAAGCGTAAACGTACCGCTGGTGATTCACCTGCCGACTTAACGTGCACTTATTGTTTGAAAACCCTTTCTACTAGGAAGGGTTTGAGAGTGCATTTACGTCAACATACTGGTGATGGAATGAGGTAAGTATTTTACATGGTGTCCCTGCTCTCAATATATTTTTCTCATTATTGTTATTTCTCAAATGATTTAGTAGAATTAGAGTGTGATTAATGTGGGACTAAAGCTATAGCTCATCATGAGTGAGAAAGTTATGAGAAATAATAGATTTTTTATAATAATTGGACTCTTCGAATCTACGTTAGAGAAAGTAATGTACCAGTTAGTATATATCTGATAAAAACAAGGAAGTGGCTTAATAAAAAATGTCTTTTCTAAGGTATTGCCCAATATGTCCTTCAAAGTACACACGGACCAACCATCTAATGAGACATATGAAAACTCACGACAGATCTGGCAAAAAACCATCATGTAAAATATGTGCTCAAAAATTTTCCGTATCCGGCGATCTTTACAAGCACATGAAAATTCACATAGAGGAGGTGAGTTTGGGGAATTATTTTTAAATGTTGTATTTAATATTAATTTAAATATTACTTCATTAAAGTATTCTTAATAAAAGTTTTCGCTTGCTTTAAAAATAAGATCTGCAATGCCAAAAATTAATTTTTTTGTGGGTATACTTAAAATGGATTTAAAGTTCAAATTTTCTAGGCGATTATTATCATTTTTGACGAGTGACTTCATTTTCTGGCAGTCTCATTAGTTGCTATCACAAGGCGACTGAACATTGTTATCGACGAGTATTTTTTTTCGTGATCTTTAACGACAATGTCCCCCATTAGGTCGATGCAAAACGATTGTATTCAAAGAATAAATGGCGTTGTAGAATGTCTCATCTCGTCGTCCAACCCTTGTATCTTTTTTGCGGTATTCAATATTAGATAGAACACCAAACAACTATCAAAACAGTGGACAGAACAATGCAAATGAGTAATTCTCACAACAAGAATTTACCTAGGCTTCCAGATGGTCCCTCACGCACTTTATTTGCCAGATTTGGCCCCGTCGGATTTCAATTTGAACTTGAAAAAATTTCTTGCTGTTAAAAAGTTTGCGTTGGCGAGTTGGACAAATCAGCCATAATGGTTTTTAGCCAATATTTTGCTGTTTTCTTTGCAAGGCCGGAAACGTTTCAAATATTTTTTTAAAATGCCAAATATATATGAGGAGTTTTTTTTAAAGTGTTATAAGGCAATATCTAAATAGTTTAAAACATTCTCATAAAATTTTGGCGAGTTAATAGGGAGATTGGGAGATATATTGAGTCGCTCAGCAGCATAGAGGCCTAAGTGCAAAACTAAAGTTTTGATATACTTGATGTTTAAATATTTGAGTACAAAATAAAACTAAATTTTGTACCAAAAAGAAACTTTTTATTACATCTGTCATGCTTGAGAAGTTGTTCGACATTAACTTCCAAACACTTTCTCACTCTTTTTCTAAATTAATTTCGTACCAGCTGTAACATTTCAGGTGTCCAATAACCAGGCAAAGCGGATTCCATTTAAAATTCCAAAGTTACCCCCACACCCCTCAAAATAGAGAGAGGGGGTAAATGTCAAAAATATGTTCAAATATGTTCCTCCACCTTCCTATTAACTCACCAAAATTTCATGAAAGTATTTTAAACCTTACACTTTAAAAAAACTCACCCTGTATAATATAATTAGGTTGAGAAAAAGGCTAAAAAGGAAATGCAAAAGGAAAAAATTGTAATTGAAGTCAAAAAGGAAAAAGATGATGATACAGTGATAACGGAAGAACTAAATTTGAATGAACAAAAAGAAGAAGGAGAGACTAAAACTGAAGAAGAAAACGATGCAAAGAATGATTTTCTAGAAATTGTTAGATCAAAGGTAAAGTGATATTGTTTGTTGTAAAATTAAAAGTGATGTTCAGTAATGGTTCAGGTGATGGGTTGTTTTAATATCTAATATTTATCAGTTTTTATTTTCTAATTTGGCAAATTTACTTTTTGTGTAGGACATTGATGATTCCATGGACATTCCACTCAGTCAATTTCCATTCAGTGATGATGATGATAATGATGTTGACATTGACGATGGTTTGGGTAATGATGATGACAAAGATGAAGATTTTGTCGTCGAGAAAGAGAAGAAGCGAAGGGGAAGACCGCCTGGAAAGAAGGTGCGTCTTTTTAAAAAATCTAGTATAAGAAAGTAAAGTACTCAATTCTTTTTAAATAGTTGCAATTAGAAATGTATGAAAATAATGCACAATTGTAAATTTACAATTGTTTGTAGGACGGCACACTGTATGAGTGCAAAGAATGCAGTAAAATACTTACCACTTATTGTGGTTTAAGAATTCATATGAGAAGGCATACGGGTGCGGACTTGGCGAAGTGCAAGGTAGTATCTAAAGTTAGATTCATAGTTTTATATCTCAGTATTTTTCTTTTGACGTTTTTAAAAATTTAAATTGTTTTAACATTCTAGCATTGCGATAAGTCGTTTACAAAAATGAGTCACCTAAATAGGCATCTGCGTTCTCATGGAATTATCAAAGGAAAGAGTAAAAGTAAAGGAGATAAAAAGGTAGGCAAATAATTGTTTACATTCCTTGTAAAAGTATGTAACTATATTTGAACGCTTAATGATTCAGGTCACAACCGATTTCAGAACCATGAACGCTTGAGTATTTAAGTGAAAAGCAATTTCTGAACCACAAACGCTTGAAGATTTAGGTCAGAAACTATTTCTGAACCGCGAACGCTTGAATATTTAGGTCGGAAACGATTTATGAACCATGAACGCTTGAAGATTTAGGTCAGAAACTATTTCTGAACCGTGAACGCTTGAATATTTAGGTCGGAAACGATTTATGAACCATGAACGCTTGAAGATTTAGGTCAGAAACTATTTCTGAACCGTGAACGATTAAATATTTAGGTCAGGAACAATTTGTGAACCATGAACGCTTGAAAATGCAGGCCATATAGGATTTATGAACCATAAACGATTGGAGATTTAAGTCGGAAATAATTTCTGAACCTTAAGCGTTTTTTAGATTTAGGTTAGAAACGATTTCTGAACCATGAACACTAGAAAATTCAGGTCGGAAACGATTTATGAACCATGGTCAGAAATAATTTCTGAACCATAAACGTTTTTTAGATTTAGGTGAAAAAACGATTTCTGAACCATGAACTCTTAAAAATTCAGGTCGGAAACGATTTATGTACCATAAACGCTTGGAGATTTAGGTCAAAAATAATTTCTGAACTTTAAACGTTTTTTTTTTAAATTTAGGTCAGAAACGATTTCTGAACAATGACCACTTGAAGATTCAGGTCAAATACGATTTATGAACCATGAACGTTTGACGATTTGGGTCAGAAATAATTTCTGAACCATAAACGTTTTTTAGATTCAGGTCGCAAACGATTTCTGAATCATAAACGCTTGAAGATTCGGGTAAGAAACGATTTCAGAACCGTGAATGCTTGAGGATTTAGGTCAGAAACGTTTTCTGAACCATAAACGCTTGCATATTCAGGTAAGAAACGATTTCTAAACCATGAACGCTTGGAAATTCAGGTCAGAAACGATTTATGTGCCATAAACGCTTGGGGATTTAGGTCAAAAATATATATTTTTTTAAATTTAGGTCAAACGATTTCTGAACCATGAACACTTGAAGATTCAGGTCAAATACGATTTATGAACCATGAACGTTTGACGATTTGGGTCAGAAATAATTTTTGAACCATAAACGATTTTTAGATTCAGGTCGGAAACGATTTCTGAACCATAAACGCTTGAAGATTCAGGTAAGAAACGATTTCTGAACCGTGAATGCTTGAAGATTTAGGTCAGAAACGTTTTCTGAACCATAAACGCTTGAAGATTCAGGTAAGAAACGATTTCTGAACCATGAACGCTTGGAAATTCAGGTCAGAAGCGATTTATGAGCCACGAACGTTTGAAGATTTAAGTCAAATAATTTCTGAACCATAAACGTTTTTAAACGGAACACTTATGGAATCACTTCGGTGTCCGTCCGTCCAACTATTCGACGTAAAAATTTGAAATTTAGCACAGAGATAGAGTGTGGTGGCCCAATTATAAACGTGAAGTATAAAAAGTTGAATTTCGATTCTGGAGGTTAATTTCAGGGGGTAAAGTTGGACATGGCAAAAAAAATTTTCCAGGGCATCGTGTAGGGTATCAAATGAAAGCTTATTGAAGCACGAATTCAACAATTTATATGATTTTTTATACATTTTTTTTTAAACATTTTTTGGGAAAAATACTTAAAAATTGCTGTCTCCCACCCATATCACCAGAAGGATCGCTCAGAAAAATCTGAAAAAATCATGAACTTTAAGAATTAGATGTAGATCGAACGAAAATTATCAGCATTGAAAAATTCTAGCGCGATTAATTGTTATAAACAATTTAATTGTTTATTTTCTTATAACTGCTGAACCATTGGTTTTAGAGAAAAAGTTTATTAGCAAAAAATATTGCTCAGAATGTACGGAACAACTTTTGTCCTTACACGTTATTCAAAATTTTTAATTTGGCTCAGTCAAAACGCTCCCCACTCAGTTCCGCGCATACGCGATGTGATACGGCTTACGTGCCGTCGGCGGCGAGTGGCGCGGCAGATGGGTGGAGATCGGGCGGCCGAGGTTTGGTCAGATTGAGGTCAAGTATGCTTGCACTTCACCGACTTTGATACTTAGGTCGGAAACGATTTCTGAACCGTGAACGCTTGAAGATTCAGGTCAGAATTGATTTCTGAACCATGAACGCTTGAAGATTTAGGTCAGAAACGATTTATGAACCATGAATGCTTGAAAATTCAAATCTGAAACGATTTATGAACCATAAACGCTAGGAGATTTAAGTGAAAAATAATTTCTGAGACAAAGATTTTTATGCTTTGGTCAGAGACGATTTCTGGACCGTGAACACTTGAAGAGTTAGATTAAAAACGATTCTGAACCATGAACACTTGAAGAGTTAGATCAAAAACGATTCTGAACCATGAACACTTGAAGAGTTAGCTCAAAAACGATTCTAAACCATGAACACTTGAAGATTCAGGTCAGAAATGATTTCTGAACAATGAACTCTTAAATATTCTAGTCGGGAACGATTTCTGAACCATAAACGTTGAAAGATACAGGTTAGAAACGATCTTTAAAGATGCTTAAAGATTCAGGCCAGAAACGCAGGCCAGGCGCATTCGGTTTTGCGAGAACTTGCCCTGGCGTGCTATTTGAAAGATTAAAACTTAACACTGTTTGTGAATCTAAGGGTGTATTTTTTAGGATATACTGATACTTATTGCATTGAAAGTAAAGTATCACAGTCCTAAGCAGTCATTTAATACACTTCCTTTTTAAATGTATCCTTTACCTTTAATATATAATTTTAATGGTTGTTTTTGTTTCAGACGAGAGAATGTGAGTTCTGTGATCGTAAATTTAAATATAAGAAAAGCTTTGTTCACCATATGCAGGTTGAACATGGCATGTCAGATATTGATAGTGACAGTGAGAAGACTAAATCCGGTGAAAAAGCGAACAATAATGTAAAGGAAGAGGATATAGAAAATGGAGGTAAAATATTGTTTATGTTATTTGTTTTACTTATTCTTTACAAAAATATTTACAGATAAAAGGATGTTTTATAAAAGAATTTAATCTTTTTAGTCTTGTTATCGTTTTTACTGAAAAACGTCGTTATATCGTTATTTATGTAAAATAACTAATACATTATTATTTAGATGCCAATAATGAAAATCGCCAGGAGAACGGAGAATCTTTAGACCAAGAAAAATTAGAGCCGTCTGACGAATTAGAACTGAATATAGACGACTTGACGTTAAAGAGAAAAGTAAAAATTCATACTTGCCACGTTTGCCAGGCGGAGTTCGCACGTGCCAATCATCTAACTAGGCATATGACATTACATAGAGCCGTGTTAACAAATAAGTGTGATAGATGTGACCAGGTAGGTTGGTAAAGTTTTACTATATTTTGTATTCGATATAATTTAAAATACAATTTTTAGATATTTACAGCATTACTCTTACTAACCAATATGCAAGTATTTTTGTATTGCATATTAAATTACTTAAGTCAAAACCAACTACAGAGCTGGCCATTTGGTTTCAACCAGAGCCATTAATCCAAAAACAACAACAACAACAACAAAACCAACTACAAACCCAAAAATATTATTTTGTAGAAAATTACTAGGATGATTTGATTAATTTTTTTTTATTGTAAAGCGCATATAACATATTCAGGCGCGGCCCGTCCATAAGGTCATTTGGTCAATGACCCACCTAAAATTTTCAGTGATCTACCTAATAATTTATTTTTAATTTTTTAAAACCAAAAAAGAATCTTTTGTTTCAAAGTTCCATGCGAAAACTCCCCAAGAAAAAATCAAGCCAAGCCATCGTCAAAGGATAGCCAAGCTTGCTCCGGGCTGGGTCATATTTTAAATTGATCTTATAGGTTTATACCGACGATATAAATTCATTAAAACTAAGAGAGAAACAGACATACGCGCTTTAGGAAGTTAAAAAGAGACACAATTGGTCGACGGCCCGCCAATAATATCTGGCCACTCTCACTATGGAAATACTCTCAGACCGCCCCCTAAAATATACTATTTCAAAACATTTGGTTCGGAAAAAGAAAAACTAATTAGGTAGCTAATATGCGCATTGTATTTGCATCGTATTAATACTATTAATTAGTGTTTAACATAAAAAATTACAAATACGATTTCTGTCAGGCCAGAGCTAGACATCAAATTTAACGGTATCGGACCGATTTTCTTACATAACCAGCGTGGTCCAAGAGGTACAATCTCAGCGAGTTGATCAGAGGATCGCGGGTTCGAATCTGTGTTGGGGCAAGAACTTTTTTTTTTAATTTTTTGTTATTTAAAAAATTAGATCGGCCCTAAAAGGTGTATTGGCAACAAGTTCTTCCTCGATAAAATATTTTTAAAATTGTTGGCAATCTCATATTTACTACAGCTTACAGCCTGCTCGTGCGTAGACAAATATCGTATTGCTATGTCTAGTCGCCAGCATTGTATTTATTAAAGAAAACGGAGTTTCGGCAGCGTTCCTAATTTTATTTTACGAATATTCATACTTTTAGCTCAGAACTTTGCTCTGTTTAAATTCTGGGCTTTTAGTACAAGGCGCGACATCTATTGAGGAGATGCTAAACTTATCACAACGGAAGCCGCTAAAATCTACTAATTTAGAGTATAAAACACATAGAAAAAAGCCATAAACAGAAAAGTGATACTAAAAGTCATAAACATCAAGAGTAGTAATGTTCAATATTCTGCAGTACCTATTTTATGATTTTTGCAATGTTTATTTGTAGGTAAATAATTTCTTGGCACATTGTTAAAAAATCTTTCTTAATTAAAAAAGTGTATTTTGCTTGTTGCGTTGATATCACTAGTTGCCCACAAAATTTTGACCCACCTATAAGAAAACTCACGGGCCGCGCCTGAACATATTAGCTTTCACCCGAGACTTCGTCCACGGTATAACAATTTTACTGCATTACAAAGTTTGAACCCCCATTTCACCCCCTTAGGCGTTGATTCATTAAAAACTATAAAACACATATTTAAACATGATTTTTTAGAGTACTTCTACAAAGTTTTGAGTTAATAGAACCATCTAATATTTCCATACAAAGTTCGAACTCCTGTCTCACCCCCTTAGGGGTTGAATTTTAAAAATCCCTTCCTTAGTGCGCGCCTACGTTATATAAGAAACCTCTCTGCAAAATTTCAAGTTTCTAGTCCCAGCGGCTGTGCGTGTCTTAAATTGCTATTAGCTTTAAGTACTTTGACCTTTTCCTCCCAGTTCTCCATTTCGATCACGCATACCTTGTTTCCTATTTTCTTTACATTTCTAATTTTAATTCATATATTTTGATATCACTAGGCTTTCTTTACTGAAGACCTGCTTAAACAACACATAGAACAGCAACATATTAATAAGCCCTATGTCTGTACTACATGCAACAAACAGTTTAGTAGAGGTGAACATCTTATAAGACATTTAAAACTTCACCAAGAAGTTACAGATGAAGGCGAACATAAATGTTCAATTTGTGAAGCTATGTTTACAAGGTAAATAATAAATTAAATATGTAATATTAAACAAAAATATTGTTACCACACACTCATTCTGATCTACCTTTCGATACACATACTGTGTATAAATAAATCAGAAATAAGTTATCGTAATTATTATTTTTATATTGTAGATCAGATCATTTAGCAAGACACACGAAAACCCACCTTATGCAAGATAAAAGGCATGTATGTATCGAGTGTGGAAAAGCATTTAATCGACTAGATAATCTGAAAACTCACCAAAGAATACACACCGGACTTAAGGATAATTCAAAATTACATTTGTGTGTTTACTGTGGTAAAGAATTTAATAATTCAAGCAATATGGTGAGTAACAAGATTACGGTGTGATTATAAATTAATTTTATATCAATTTTATTCAATTACTTACTTTTTTAGATTGTTCATATGCGACGACATACTGGCGAAAGGCCGTACAAATGCAACGAATGTGGCAAAGGTTTTCCAAGATCGCATGACCTTAAATGCCACGAGAGAACACATTCGGGGGAAAAGCCTTATTTGTGTACTTTGTGTGGAAAGTCGTTTAACAAGAGCAATAAGTTGGTAAGTTTTATAACATTTCAACCGTCCTTTTTTCATATAATAAATCGGCAGATGTAATATTAAAGAATATTATATTAATATATATGGATTATCACCCTTAAGGATCAGCATTCAATTATGAAACACCCTGTATATATATATATATATATATATATATATATATATATATATATATATATATATATATATATATATATTCAATATCGTTCCCAACGGACAAACCCAGAATCAATCGTGTAATTCAATGCCGATAGGGGTATTAGCCCTCGGAGTAGTTGTTTCGGTTGGTTCGACCATTTAACACCCGCTCGACACAGAGCAATTTGCCTGTCCCCGGCCTGAATGAGATCTAACAGTATCGAAACCGGTCGTCGGGGTGGCACGGTTCATTTGTACCTGTGATATCAGGTCATTGAACCACCAAGGATGATATTCCTTGGACAACACGTTGGCGTAGTGTGATAATAGTATTTTCAATATATATATATATATATATATATATATATATATATATATATATATATATATTAATTAATGTATTTTTGTAAGGCCAGCGCAAAATTAGAAAAAATTGTAAAAACCGGAATTTTCTCTTTTTTTCGAGGAAAACAACATTGCATATTTTAAACACTCGTACCATTGAATATTATTCTTCATAATTTTGACGTGAGACTGAAAACTCTTAACTACAGCAGAAAATTTTATACTTGCCAATTTGAACCAATAATTTCATGCCTCTTGCTACAGGGAAAGAGGTATGCAACCGAATATTCAAAAATAATGAGCTTTTGCAGTTAAGCAACGTCTACTCAGCAAAATAAGAACGAATTTTTCATAATATTATTGTTTTGAATGAAAAAATGTGGAGAAAAGCAAAAAGAAGCATCAATACTCGACACTTAGTAATAAGTAGAGATTTAACATTCTCGAGAATTTATTTTTGGGAAGTATTCTCCGAGAACAATGAGAATGTAACGGAAATTTTGGAGAATTTATGTTATATGTTGGAGAATTTTGTTTTAACTGCATAAACTGAAAGAATATATTTTTTACCAATAGTAGTTTCTACAATAATTTTATCTGAAAAAATGTAGAGATGGAACATTCTCGAGAATTTATTATTGGGAAATATTCTCTGAGAAAAATGAGAATTTATCGAAGATTTTGGAGAATTTATTTTATGTTGGAGAATTTTATGTTTTGTTTGACTGCATAAATTGGAAGAACATATTTTTTTACCCATAGTAGTTTTTACAATAATTTTAGCTGAAAAAAAAATAAAGAGATAGCACTACACACACAATACCTAATTTAGAAAATATTTAAATTGTAAATTAACATGATTACGCATCTTAGTCAAAATAAAGACACATTAAATTTTTATGTCAATTATTGTCAAGTAACTTTATTTATAAATAAAACACAACTTAGAAACGCATTGTATAAAATAACATGTCTGAACAAGTTGTTTAAAACAACACATGAAAGAAATAAAGATAAAGATGCCCCAATCTCCATCTATGATACAATAGCGGCATTAAAATAAATTACCTTAAATTTCCGTAAATTCTCATAAATTCTCCGAGAATACTAATTTTCCCGAGAACATTCTCGTTCTCGGAAATATTCTCAGTAATTTTCTAGTAATTTATATTTTTTTCAAAAATCATAAATTCTCGAGAATCTATGCTGGGAAATATTCTCGGTAATTTACCGTTCTCCGGAAATATTCCCTTGAGAACATTCTCATGGCACATCTCTAGTAATAAGAGAGATATCGCTAGAAAACCAGAAGTTTTGTGTATATTATCCTATGTATGGAGAGGCCAAGATCTTTTAGAAATAACAACCCAGTTAACGCAATAAAATTAAATTTCTTTGGACTTAATGACATTTTTTTGTCCTGTCATTGGTAAAGAGTTGTCAATTTAAGCTCCCGATTATATTATTGGACTGGTCTTAGCAACAGTGATTCTAACCGTAATTGTCTTGGAAATCGGGTTTATTTTCTGGCGTAATGGCTTATTCCTAATATGAATTTTTTCTAGCTGCGTCATAGCAGAGTGCATACTGGTGAACGTCCTTACGTCTGCAATATATGCTCGAGAGCCTTTACCCAATCCAACGACTTAGCACTGCACATGCGGAGACATACGGGAGCACGGCCCTACGCTTGCGGCGTGTGTCCGGCTAGATTTATTCAGTCGGGTCAGTTGAAGAATCACAGGAGACAGTCGGGTCATTGGATGGAGACACAGCCTGATTTGAAAGGAGGACACAGGTATTTTTCTTTGTAGAATGTTAAAAAGAATGAAAAATGCGTTTTTTACCGGTCTCTAGCAAAGTCACGGAAGTAATATGTACAGGGTATTATTGGCAAATCTTTGCTATTGGTAGAGATAGAGACACCAAATTTTAGGTGTATCTTATTGGTTAACAAATTACTTTTTTATGTAATTTAACTTTTTCAGTCCCTTTAAGGGGTGAGCTCTTAAGGGGGTTTTATTACCCAATAAGATACATCTAAAATTTGTGTCTCTATCTTTACTAATAGTAAAGATATTTGTCCATACTAAGACTTTTCGGACCCCCTGTATATTCTACGCAATTACTTAATAACTGTCTTAATAATTTGGAACATTTTCCTTTATGTATTTTCTTACTGCTGCTCTTCAAAATGAAGGTTTGAACTTCATTTGCCCGCAAAATTTAGGCCGCCCACTCGAAGAAAGTCGGGAAAAACAAAGGTCGTAAATGTCACGTTGTCACATAAATCGCGCGAAGTCGTCGTCAACAGAGAAAAAATTATGGGAATTTTGGATATATAAGCGCATGACTCCTGCTAGAGAAGTAGTTGCAAGATACTCACCGATGTAAGGTGTTACGCTGCCTGATCGCGAACCGAAACTCTGTCAAGGAAAAGGTTTCAATTTTCCTACATAATTCAATCTTAACGGAACAATAACCATTAACAATTTTATAAGCTTGTAACAGGTCGAGTTTTAATCTTCTTGGCTTTAAAATTGGCAATTTAAGTCTAATTTAATCGTTCTTCATTTAAGAAGTTAGATTTAAAGTTATAAATTTAAGTTATATTGAAAGAATCGATTAATTTTATACATTTTAAAAAGGTATTTTTAAATTTTTACAGGGTGGAACCTGTCACGTCAGCAGTGGAACCTATACCAATAAGATTCAAAACATTCGGGAAGAGTAGACTGGTCAAATTAGAAGAAGGAATTCAGCAAGGCGATCAGCAGCAACACCAGAACCAATCCCAACAAGACATAGATAATCACCAGAGTCAAATGGCGCAGTTGCAGGCGCAACCTCAGAGAATACTGATGGGAATTATGGGTAATATTAAAATACAAAACGACGGGCAACCGTTAATTATTGACAGTAATAAAATAGTGGAACTTCCCGGTGGCCAGTTGGGTCTAGTGACTTTACCTACGGTAATTCAGGGTGCTGACGGTGAAGAAATTAAACTGAAAACGGAAATAGGTAGTTATAATATATCGCAAGTGGAGGACGACTTGGATAAACACGAAGTAGTTAGTACCTCGAGTACCTTCCATGAAGGTGATTCGGTGGCGTTTTCTACAGTACAAACTTCAACGACTTATACCTCAGCAGAGAACTTTACTTTTCAAACGTTTAATTAAGTTCTATGATCTCACTGATAATGTTTTAATGAACTATAGTGTTTTTTTACTTTAAGATTCTCTAGGGGTACGGACTCTTTTCCAAAGTGATGGAGTTTTCGATTTTAACGTATTTTAAGGCAGCAAATTTCTGACAGTGACTAAGAACAATGGTACAGAGTGATTCAGAAAATTGTTATAAAAATTTAAATATAATTTATATCTAATTTATCCGAACCAAAGAGAACTTTACTCATCTGGAAAGGCAAGATAATTGCAAAATTTTATATATTTAAAATCTCCCATCTTAGAGAAGCGCGTTTTAAAAAATTGTTATTGTTTTAAAAGAAATATTTTTCTTACAGAAAAGCAATTTTAATGAAAGTAAAATTGCTAATTGCTATTTTAACAATTTTAATAAAAAAATAGCTAAATAAAGTTTTAGTATAAGCTCAGTCTGCAAATAAATGCTATTTGTTTACAGCGTGTCAAATATAGCTTTGCCTCTGGAAAATTTCATACTTGCGCGGCCGAGGAGGTGACCTATCATTCGGATAATAGAAATGGCAATTAAGCTACCTTCTGCCGCGTAAAGTACTGGCATCATTGCTTTATAATATTCGGTTTCATTTAAATAAGATTATCCTTCCTAGTCATTAATTTAGCATAAATTAGTTTAAGCGGGTAGTAGTCAACAGCACTTTTGTTCCTGGATTCTGCCTGCTTGATTCTGATAAGAGACAAATTATTTTGTGTTAAAGGGGTTGAATTGTGATTATAAGTGATATCATAAATACTTTCCGGAAATGTTGGTAAATAATTGATTGGTAATATTTTTCTTATTTACAAGCTGGATTATATATATTATACAAAAGATGGAATAATGTATGAAATGTTCTAGGAGACAGGTCCGTATCGCAAAACTTTCTTAATATTGGTCAAAAAAGACTCGAAACGTAATTTAACCATAATATGTGGTACACTATTGAATTCAGAATAAAAAGGGCTTATAAAATTTGGCATCAAAGAATCAGAACCGTATTTAAAAAAATTAAGTTGATGATCTCTGCCCAAAGATGAAACGTCGAATAAAAAAATTGATAACATAATCATTAAGTTCATTAAAAGTTGCTACAAAGAAATTTTATTAGTTTTGCCCTACCTTTTATATTTACGGCAGAAAAAAATTTAATTGAAAATTCTAATATTTTTTTTTTCAAAATACCACGAAAATGAAAAATCTGAATATATATATATATATATATATATATATATATATATATATATATATATATATATATATATATATATATATATATATATATATATATATATACAGGGTGTTACAGAAATTTTAAGGGCCGATTCTACATCTAAAAATATGACAATAAGTTTATATAAACCTGGATCCTTAAACGCTTCTATTTCGAGATACAGGGTGTTTAATATTTTATTTTTTAAATGTTTCGTTTTAATATCTCGAAAATGCGTTCAGATATTGACATGAATTTTGGTACACGCCAGTATGTAATCAAACGGTACATTTACGTGCAAAAATTTATTTTTTAAAGTATTGCATCAGTGGCCTGCGTGCGGGTAAGTCTTTATTTTTAGCGAGAAAAATAGCACGCCACTGATTTTTTGAAAAATTGAAATCGTTTTCTTTAAGCCCAATTAGTTCTGCGTGAAAAGTATCTCTTCAGCTTTTTTGTTCTGACGCACCGTTTTCGACATAAAAATTAATTTATTTCTTACAATAAAAACAAATAATGAAAATGAATTTTTTTAAAAATATTTTTTCTTCAGAAACGACGCTTTTTGGATTAAGTTTATAGTAGATGCTGGAAATAGCTTCTCCGTGCTTCAAAACATGCTCTAAATCGTCTTCGCATATTTCTCCCAACTCTTCGGAATACTTGAGATGTGAAAATATTAAACACCCTGTATCTCGAAAAAGAAGCGTTTGAGGATCCATGTTTATATAAACTTATTTTCATATTTTCAGATGTAGAATCTGCCCTTAAGATTTCTTAACATCTTTTGTAACACCCAGTATAATTATTATTAATATTTTCTTTTAAAATTTGCCAAAAGTTGGCTTTATACAAAATTTGAGAAAATTGTCTAAAAAAGCATTTAAGAAAAATTGAAAAAACTAGAAAAGAAAATATACCACCTTGCCGTGAAAACTAAATATTATTGGATACATATTTATACAAACTAGAACTCAGAACTAGCTCTAGAATCGCCTTACATTTTTTAGATTACTTAGGAAACCCAGTATATTTGAATCTTGCTCTAAATTGATTTTATTGTATTAGTATTTTAATTGATTAAAAACTTGGAACCATTAATTTGGTGAAGATTAGCGTTTATATTAATATATTTTATAGTACTTCCAAATAATGCATAAAGCATTTGTGTATATAAATTTTTTTATTAATTTCGGCTGTTAGGCTACTTTTAAAAATTTTATTAACTTTCTGAATCACCCTGTACCTACAATTTGCAGTTTTAAATTAACAAGTTTTCTTTAACAATATTCTAGCTAAGACACGCCACTATGGAGAGCATAAACGTGAATACTTTAAAATTTGTTACGTTTTTGCCCATCCTACAAAGGCAAAATATATACAGGGTGTAAATTAATTTATATCGGGCTCATCCAATAAAATTTTTGAAAAATTATAAATAAGCCTCCGCAAATTCCCCATTCTCGAGATATAGACTGTCAAAGGTCGTCACACTCAAATTAGTCGGGGTTCTTGGATATTGGATAGAATTTTTTTGTTAGTATGACTTTGACATTATTTTCCAGGTCAAAAATTCCCAGACTTCTGATGATTTTTTAATTTTTCCCTGCCCAAAAGTATATTTATTTCTTTTAAATCGTTTAGAGATTATTTTAAAATAATCGATAAAAAGTGGTACCTCGAGGTGGAGGGATTTATTAGGTCATTTTTTTATATCAATTTTCTAAAAGAAATCTTCCGAAATATCCGGCATAAATCAATATACACCATGTACATAAAAGTAATTGTGTACATATTGTGGAATTAATAAGTTATTAGGGATATTTATTTAGCAACTTAGGTTAATTGCTTGAGAAAAATTATTTGATGCACCATATGATTTTATTTCACTGTGTTAAAGGAGTGGAACATTATTAATGGCTTTGTAAATACAAATATATTTACAGGCACGCGTGATTTTGTTTTATTTTTGACCAAATTTGAATAAATATATTTTTTTTGTGTACGTATAAAAAAAATTGTTTATTAGCACAGATATACTCGATATTTCGGTACTTAGTGTAATGCCGTTGTAAAAAATCACAAAAAAAAACAACATTAAAGTCATTTTAAAGTTGAGAAACTAAAACCAACAATCAATTGATCAACCAAACCATGTATAATTCTTTTAGTAGTGAGTTTGGCAGTGCTGGCTAATCAAATTTTAAAGTTGTATATCTCTGTTGCTACTTACGGGACCCATGCCAAGTTCAGGTCTTTTAGTAATGAGTCTACTAGGAATGATTTGGTAAAGAAAAAAATTGTAATTTGCGAAAAAAAGTTGAATTTTTGCGGAGCCCCCCTGGAAAAAAAATGAACACGTATAGGTATCTTATTTATTATTTTTTTATAAACAAATTTTACATGAAAATTTTTAAATTTGAAGAGAGAAAAATGGCTAGTAGAAAGCTATAGTCATTTGAATTTTTTTAAATATAAAATGTAATTTAAAAGAAAATTGAAATGATTATATATTTCTAGTAACACATTTTTTTCTCTTCAAATTTAAATTTTTTTGACAAAATGATGTAAACTTTGTTTAGAAAAAGTAATAAACTACCTAATCGTGTTCATTTTTTTTCCATGGGGGGGGGGGGGGGCGCCGCAAAAATTCAACTCTTTGGCAAACTACAAAATATTTTTTTCTTTACCAAAACATTCCTAGAAGGCTCACTATTAAAAAACCTGAACCGGGCAGCAACAAACATATACAACTTTAAAATTAGTAGCAACAAGTAGCAAAAAGTAGCAACAAACATATACAACTTTAAAATTTCACCCGCCGCCACTGGACTTTGGTAACTCCAAATTCTAAGCGTTTTCACAAATTATTCACCGAGTTTGGAAAAAAACAAATTTACCATTTTCAAGTCTAGCGAATCGGTCTTAGCCAAAATAAAATTATGGAACATGACACTTGAATTTGGCCACTACTGTATTGTTTACAAAGGTATTGCTTGTATTTTCTTTTCCACTCTGTATATTTGTATAAATTATTTTTCAAACGGGAGGTATGTATCAGCCAGTAGTTTTATGAATGTTTGTGAATATACATTATATCTTTTTTTAATTCCTATTTAGTTGAGGATAAGAAATTATGAGGTATTAATTATTTAGTGGAAAATTTTCAAGACTTTCTACCCTTGCCAGTGGCATACAATAACAAAACAATTACTATGGTTTTAACTAAAGTTCAAAGATTTCGTTAAACTTGATTTTGGCGAAAAGTCCAAGTTTTATAGGCAATCTAAATAAGTGTCAAAATATGTATTTCTAATTTTGTGATCGCTACAAACAATGAAGGGAAAGAAATGTATTTCAGTGATTTTGATGGTTGAAAAATATAAAAAAGGTTGGTACATATTTTTTATGTGGAGTGGCGTAACGTATACGATTCTACACCTTTTCATGTTTGCCAACTCAATTATTTTAGTTTATTATTTCCTTTCACTTTTTCCTGTCCTGCCGTTGTTTCCATCATCCCCGTTTTCCAAACTATTTATATCTTTTACGACTTTATCTTCCCACCTGCTCTTTAGTCTTTTCCTTGGCTTACCTCCAAGCAGGTTTCACCCTGTAATCTTTCTTCACAGCTATTTTTCATCGTATTATAGTCTTTATGATTTTATTATTCTTGCGATGTATTTTCCTTTATTATTACTATTATTTTGTTATTGTCTTCTATCTTTGATCCGTATATCTTTCTTATTTTCTTTCCAAAACTTTTTATTGACTTTATGTCGACCGGTGAAGTTTATAGTTTTTGCCGCATGTGTTCCCCTCAGTTCTTTTAGATTTTCGCTTCGGTATATTTTTTTAATTTTTTAGGGCGGATATAAATAATAGTATGAAAATACACTCTTGTTATACATGTTTTAAATTATAGATGTACAACAGTCGAAACTTTAAAAATTTCCGCAAAACTTTTGACAAAAATTCATTCCGAAATCTTTGTCATAGCTTATTTTTTATTTAATTAAAACTTTCTGTATATATATATATATATATATATATATATATATATATATATATATATATTATATATAATATGATATATGAATAGGATTTTTTTAATGCTTAAAGAATGTTGATCAACTTATTAACTAGGGCTGTCGATCTACTGGTTTGGTCTAAGGTCTTTCCTGGGACTAGAATACTAGCTTAACTTGGGTTGCGAACCACGGTTCTCGCATCACAGTGCTACTGAAGATTGTGAGACGGCACTTTCATCCTAAAAGATATCAGATCTCATCCGGCTTCCTACCGGCGTTAATAGAACAGTTTTAACGTTCAATCGCGGTGTTTCCAAGCACAGAAAAATTAAGAGTTTGTTATTTTAAAACGGTCACTTATCCAAGTACTAACTGCGTGACTAATCCGCTGCCTTAAAATATATAAAGTAACTAAGGGAATTCTAAAAATTCAAGAACTTAATCCAAATTAAAAACAAACGACTAATTCTAAAACTTAAGTGTCCTAGCTACAAACTTGTTTGTAGAGGTGTATCGCGGCTACTCCATATACTTAAGGATTGAACAATGTTCCGTCTCTTTTTGCTTCATTGGTTTTACCGTTCTCGTTTTAGAGGATTACTTAATGGGATTGAATGGTTATTTCCGCAAGATAGTTTGGAAAATAAAAAAAGAAATACTTTATAAACAGAAGAAAGCATTAATATAGATTTACATATACTTTATTCCAGGGTGTCCGAAAGTCTTAGTATGGGCTAATATCTTTGCTCTTAGTAAAGATAGAGACACCAAATTTTAGGTGTCTTATTGGTTAATAAATCTACTTTTTTATGTAATTTAATTTTTTCAACCCCCTCGAGGGGTGACGCAACATGTATATACGGAATTATTTCGGATACGGGTAGATAGGTGGATGCGGAATCATATGATTCGAAATCGAAGGTTAAGGATAGTAAGGCACCGTCGTTCGTTCTCGTTCGAATTCTGTTCTAGTGAGGCGGGCCAAGTTTAACCAATGGGTCTCATCCCATATGATACCCGTTACCCCGATAAGTATGCTATCTTTTTTTAGGAAATATCATTAGAAAGAGAAACCGTAAGATCAAATATGCCAAACCGCAGACCGTGTTGTTCGCTTACACTCCATCCTGATTCCATTTTCTCTTTGCACTTTGCATTAGTAACCACCCGATGCGAATTTATTTTGATTCCGAATCCGTATTCAAGTTCTCGGTAGGGGTGGGCAAAATAATCGATTAAACAATTACAAAAATTTAAAAAAAATTTCGATTAATCGATTAAACAATGTTTCGATTTTCTCGATAAATCGATTTTCTCGGTTAATCGATTTTCTCGATTAATTGATGTTTAGATTAATCGATGTTTAGATTAATCGATTATTTTTATAATCATATATCGAATATGAAACACGTATTCCGCCTGATCCACGCGCCTTTAATTTTAAAGGGTGTAAAATTTAAATCGCTCGCCGGAATTGTGTTCAAGACAAGCAAGTAATAAGCGCATTACGTCATTACTTCATTATAAGTTTGTATTTTGATCTGGATTCAACAGCTATGTGGGCCAGGTCGACCGGTGTTGATAAATTTGAGACAAGTATCAATAAGTAAGTATGAATAAAAATAATTATTTAACTTACTAAATAGATTGTTTGGTGGTCCTTCGTGTCAATAGAAAGTATTTGTCTCTAACTTAAACGTGCATGAATTTGGTTCGTGATTTTCTCGATTAATTGATTTTTCGATTAATCGATTAATTTCGATCATCGATTTTCTCGATTAATCGATTAATCGGTAATAATCGATTATTTCAAATAATCAAAATCGATTATCTTTTTTGATAATCGCCCAGTCCTAGTTCTCGGCCGGTTACGGATAATACGGATTCTTTTAATATTCGTATCCAACGGATTTTTGGATACATATCCTTACATCACTACACCGAAGTTCTGAACTTTGAAGTCGGCGCAATTTCACAGCATAAGGATCCGTAATGATAAATCATAAACAATTAATAAGAAGTTGCGCTTCAGAACTTTTGTGTACAAATTACTAAAAGTTGAACGCAATTAGGCTGACCATTAGGCTTAGTAATAAATAACGAAAAATATTACTCTTTATTAACAATAATTTATTAATGTATTATCATTAACGGGGAAATATTTAAACGGCTAGTAGAACTTCGGTGTACAAGTTACCTAACTTTGAACAAAATTAAGTTTACTATTAGCCACAGTTATAAATACGTAAAAACATTATTTCATACATTTTAGTGCTTTTGCTTTTGTGAAGTCGGTTCATTTTTTTGAAAAAAAATTATAGGCTTGCCATTTAAAATCAAATTAAAGTACGGACCTCGGGTTTGCGGTAAAATGTTTCTTTTTTGAAGACCTTTAAAATAAGGTATCACACGGCATAGGATTGCATTTAAAGTTTTTGACCTCGACTCCCTAGCATCCAAGGGATTTTAAAAAGTTTAAATTACATAAAAAAGTAGATTTATTAACCAATAAGATACACCTAAAATTTGGTGTCTCCATCTCTACTAAGAGCAAAAATATTTGCACACACTAAGACTTTTCGGACACATGTATTGCCGAGAAGTCTTTTGAACTTTAGGTTAAATTTATTTATCCACATTATGATGCTTAATTTAAATTGTAAATAAATGTGTATTTTATATACATACTTGTATTTTATAAAATTAGCATTTTAGTATAGTGTTATTAGTTATAAATTTGCTACCCATTTACCTTATTACTTGACAATGGAGTGCAATAAAAAATGGATATTTATTGTTTAGAATAATTTGGGTATGTCCTAACGTGAATTGCTTTACTGCTGTAATTTTATTGAAGTTCAATTGTTTCAAATAAAAAAGTAAAAGGATGGTTAATTTATAACAAATAATCGTGTACTTATTTATAAGTCATAAAAATAAAAAAAGTGGTAATACATATACTTTTGTTTAATATGTTCCTGTATTCTTGGGAGGATAATTTATAAAAAAAAAATAACTTCAAGCAGTGAAGAAAGCAGGCACGGCTTGCCCAAAGAGTCATTTGGTCAATGACCCACCTAATAATTATTTAGAATGATCCACCTAATGAGTAAATTTTTAAAACTAAAAAATAATTATCTTTTCTTTCAAAAAAGTGCAAGTTCCATGCGAAATCTCCCCAAGAAAGAATCAAGCCACGCTTGCTCCGGGCTCGGCCGTTATTTTAAATTGACTAATATAGTTTTATATGGCAATAGAAAACTATAAATGCATTTAAACTAAGAGAGAAACAAACGCACGCGCTTTAGGAAACATGACGAGATTATCGACTGGCCACCAATAATATCGCGTTCGCCACGCGCGTGACCGCGAGTGTTCCGGGCCACTATGGAAATACACTCGAACCGCTCCGCGAAACATATGTACTATTGCAAAACATTCGGGTTAGACAAAGAGAAACTAATTACTTAATATGCGCATTGTATTTGCGTAAACGTTTGTTTACATTTTATTACGGCTCGCCGGCACTTATTATTAGTTTAAAAGGTGTTTCGACTTTCCTAATTTTGTGTAATATTTTTTGGATATTATTTTATATTTGTGCTGTGTCCTTTATGTAGTAGTGTAGTACTAGTACTCGAGTACTTGTGTTAACAATGGATTTAACAATACAAGGAACTGTTTGCATGTAATTTAAAAAGTTGCAGCAAAAATGAAATTGAAATAATTTCTTGGCAGAAATAAGCACATTACTAAAACCCCTTCCTTAATTAAAAAAGTGTATTTTGCTTGTTAAGTTGATATTACTAGTTGCCCCATCTATAAAAAACTCACGGGCCGCGCTTGGAAGAAAGTTGAAAATAATATATTAAAATAATGTACTTTGCACAACTTGAATCCCTATTTTTTAATTCTAAATTTTAAGTCGGTCCAAATGTTTTATAATTTGCGCCGACCTGAAAGCAGCTCATCAGAGTTATAAATTAATGTGATTTTGAACCTGAAATCCCAATAAAATTAATTAAACACAATATCTGGCCTTTTGGTTAGCAATACAAAATTGTTGCTGATAACCTTCCATACAGAATTTTAAATTATATCAAAAGTTTCATCCATATTGGTCCAGTAGTTCCCGGAAAAATCGCAGCTGCTCTTATTGTCTTATAAAACTCTAGTATGAAACTTACAACTTTATTGTTATAATCCATAATTAAGAATAATACACTCTATTAGTAATCTAATTTGGAGCTTACAACTTTATTTTTATAATCCATAGTCGAGAATAATACACTATATTGGTAATCATAGAAATTTTCTTCTTTTATTTTCTCCTTTCTTTCTCTTCTTTTTCTTTATTCGCAGCCAAAACAGCACCTGGTGCAGGATACGGTCGTTGTTGGAACAAAACACCTGAAGCAGTGTTGTCAGCTCTGGCTTTATTTGTTTCTAGACCATCACTCCAAGTGCCTTGTGGAACATCAGAGTATGCAGCAGGGTCCATTGGATCCAACTGGTCATCTCTTTTTGGTCTTTTATCTCTATCTCTGCGGTGACGATCTTCCCTGTCTCTTTTATTGCGCCTATCATCCCTATAATTAAAACAGAACTGTTATATACAGGGCCTTGCAATATTAAACTGATCAATTTTTACAGGTGCAGAAATAGTTTGCTAAAAATGTAAAATATTAATAATAGTTAATAATGACTAACAGAGTTTATAACTTAGAGTTTCATACCTATCACGATCCCTGTCTCGATCTCTTCTATCCGCATATTTTGACCGATAACTTCTGTCATCATCATCGGAGTCTCTGTCCTTGTCACTGGCCTTTTCACCATCTTTATCTTTTTTTGATAAGTCTTGCTTTTCTTTCTGCTTCTTTTCCTTTTGTTCTTGGAGGCGCCTCTCCCGGAGTTTTGCCGCGCTTCTCGTTAACACAGCGTTTGGATGTTTAGGAGGTAGCCATGATACCAAGTCATTTTCCACATTCCAGTAGTAGTAACGACCACTGAAAATAGAAAATCTGTAATCAAGGTCTTGTCTGTCTTATGCATAGAAATCTTTAACAGATGACACAAACATACTTACATGCCTTTATCAAATATTTCTGTCCAATTCATTGACAATGGATATTTTGCAACGAGTTTCTGCATATTACGAACATATTTGGGGTCAGGAGTTGGTACCCCTTTCCAATGAGTTTCGCACCACAAGTTGCATTCGTGGAATATGTTGTTTTTATTTGGGCATGCTGTTAAACCTTTGCAATCGACTTTTTTTACTGGTTCCGCCGGTTTTTGTTTGGCTATAAAAATTATCTATCAAATCTATTTCCAAGTAAAATAATAATTATTTCTTACGTGTTATTATTCCTCTTTTAGCTAGTTTTGCGGCTAATGCTGTAGGAAGAGGCATTTTTGCTTTTTAAGTTTTCAGTTTCCTTTTAAGGAAAACCTTGTTTGTAAACATCCTTTTTTAGGGTTATGTCTTCTTCACTCTTCTCTATAAACTGTGTCTGGCTTTGATCACCAAAGGGACGGTGGGTATCTCAAAACAGGAACAATTTGGCTTCGAAAGTACTATCCAAGCTAACATGCGAATCAGCGAAACTGTTTAATATTTGAAAGTCCTCTGGGGCGCATTCAGAATCGACGCCCCGTGGGTAAAAATTAACTTGTCAATGACGTCACGGCCATAAGAAACAACAAACAACGGCTGGCCGCCTGATTCTGAACGGTCGGTTGTTTACCCGGGAACACCCGGGCATCGATTCTGAATGCGCCCCAGCAGTGGGACTCCGCGAGAATTCTATTTGTAGGGACAAAGCGATATTTTTTCTTTAATTGGGGCGTGTACCGTTGTCAACTTCGGTTACGGTTTTGTGTCCCGTAAGTATCGGTAATCTGAAAAGTTGGTAAGACTGCACACGCGGTTCCTGTAAAGTATCTGTCATTAATGTCACCGAAGAAACCGATGCGGTTAACCAGGTTTGACAACAGGTGTCTTCCTTTCACCCCAAGGAGGAGCTCCCGCACAGCTCCAGAGCCGCACACAGTTGTTCCATTCAACTGGGGCATCGAACCGTTCGAGCCCTATCCCCCCTGCCCTCTCGTGCATCACTTATCACTTGAGCTTAATGTCAAACTTGTCAATTGTTCCTTTCGGAATGGTGTCGAGTGACTCCGGGGCGAGTCGCTCCGGGGCGTCAGACACCTGAAAGGAATATTACTAACGGTACACAGCCTTGGTATTCGTTGATTTTTTCGCTCAGTTTTACGTTCGCTATCGAAAGATCGACCGACAAAATCAACACGATCGCTTTGTGTCGGTTATAGAAAACAATAACCACCCGGAGTAGGACTGCAGTAATGGATTATTATTATCAACGAACCACACTTGCCCACAAGAGCAAAATCCGGTTATATCGGGGAATCACCGCAGTAAGCAGTTGCATATTGCAAATCACATGTCAACATCACAGTACACGGAACGGAGCCTATGCTATGATCAAACCCTTTTATTTTCTTTGATGCTATGGTGCAAATCTACCGGTTGTACATCCGATGGCCACTCAATAATCTCAATATTTATTTTTGAAGAAAAATTCAAGAACAAACATATTTCCTGTATTAAATTTATTTGTGCGTTTTTGGTTTGTGTTTTCCACTTTTAAAATCGGTTTGATTCAATTTCAATTTCATTTGGTTTGTTATTAAGAATGAAATTCAAGAAATTGGAATTATGCCATTGCTCCTTATACAATTTCTCTGTGCTTAAGGCGCTTAAGTACTTGTTTTACGGCTTGGATTCTGCTGCAATACAGTGGCGGCTTTTGAGGGTAGACACTGTAGACAGGGTAGGCCGTCCTACTCAATAATTTGGAAACCCAATAATCACAATTTTATTGAAAAATAGTGTCAGTGCATATAAATATCTTCTAAATCATTCAATATAATAATGCCCGCAAAGATTACTTTGTAATAAATTTTCACAGAAAGCACCGAGTGGCCTTAACGCATTTAAAAAAAAATCACTTAATAGGCCCGAATCTAACCGGCCGATCCCGTTGACCTAAGAGCTCCATGGAAAAAGCGCGTCCCGTTCGTTGGCCATCGGCCATCCATCCGAGCGTATGATTTATATTAGCGGTGTACACTACTGCCAGGCCTGCGTCGAACTGGCCGACCCGGCCTATTTTATTTTTTACTTGGGGACTTCCGTCTGCGCCGTTGTAGCAAGTTAGCAGTTAGCAACCTAACCTACAAATCACGGTTATAAACAAACTTCTACACTGGTTGGCGCTTGTTTGTTGATAGTTTTTATGTATGTATCTTATATTGTGTACTTTGCTGTGTACTCTGTGGTGTGATATGATTCGCGGCACAGAAAAATAAAGGGTTTGCTAGTTAGCGGTTCGCGGTTGGTTTTTATGGAGTTTTGTCGCGACCACGCTAGTGACTGAAGAAAAATGAGTTTTTCTGAGGCTATCCCTAGTTGTAACATTAATAGTGAGTGTTTGGACATTGTTGTTTCGATATTGGAATCACCATTAGCCAGAAGAGCCGAAGTCGAAAGAAGAAATGTTATTATGAGTGAAAGGCCCACTCCAAAATTGTGTATCGAACAAAAAGATGGTAAAAAAATGCGTACATTTACCTTCTCTTGGTATGATGTCCATAAATGGTTGTGTGGAAGTATTACCAAGAATAGACTGTTTTGTTGGCCGTGCTTGTTATTTTCCAATAAGAAATGTGTTTGGAATTGTGAAGGATACTCTGATTTGAAAAATATATCCGTCGCTTTAAAAAGACATTCCAGTTGCAAAGAGCATTTAAGTAATTTCCTGTCCTTCAAGGATGTCCAGAAAAGAGCATTTTCTGTTCATGATTTACGAAATGAACAGTCGAAAGCCGCACAAATCAGGTACAATGCAGAAGTTAAAATAAACAGGGAAATCATCAGAAAATTAATTATCTTAACATGCACTTTGGCAAAAGAAGAACTTGCTTTCTGTGACCACAATGAATCGGAGGAGTCCCTACATCCTGGAAATTTTAAAGCTCTTTGGGAATTAATATTAAATTCAAATCCAGAATTAAAAGATCACTGGCAAAAAAAAACCTATTTCAGAGGTATCTCAAAAACCATACAAAACGAACTTGTAGACCTATTAAAAGATGAAATTACCATTCTTATTGAAAATGCTATAAACAATGCCCAATTTTTTGCCTGCATCGTCGATGAAACAACCGATATTACTGAAAAAGCACAGTGTTCAATAGTATGTAGATTAGTGGACATACAAGGTACAGTTCAAGAATATTTTTTAGGTGTTTTTGATTTAGGGGATGACCGAAATGCTCCAGCATTGCGCGACTTACTGTTCAGTGTTATTGGTAAATTTGACTGTCAAGGTAAATTAATCGTTCAAAGCTACGATGGAGCCAGTGTTATGTCAGGACAGCTGAGTAGACTTCAAAAATTAGTGAGAGATTCTGCACCATTAGCGATGTTCACCCATTGTTTTGCTCACCACCTTAATTTAGTTATACAGCAAAGCTGCTCTTATATTATGCCAGTAAAAATATTTTTTTCTACACTTCAAGGAATTCCAGCTTATTTTCACCAATCATCCAAGAGGTCCTATTTTTTAAATAAAGTTGTTGGAAAACACATACATACAAATAGTGAGGTAAGATGGAACCCGAATGCAAAAATATTATCTGCTGTGTCACAAGAAAAGAATAAGTTAATAGATGTCTTTCAGGAAATAATGAATTGTTCAGAATCGAATGCAGAATCAGTCAGGCAGGCAGATGGTTTTAAACGGAAGTTGGAGGATTTGGAATTTGTGTTTTTATTGAGTTTTTTCAATGATATATTTCAGCAAACGGAACTCTTAAATAACATATTGCAGAAGAAAAGCAGTGATGTCCAATTGTGTGCCAATTCAGTATCCAGATGTATTGCAGTCTTGAAGAGCTGGAGAAATGATCTTACGTTTTCTAAACATATCAGTGTTGCTGTTTCTGAAACCAAATCTGAACCTACATTAGATCATAGTAAACTTGATAGTGAATCAGATAATGGAGATCAAAACATTTCAGACAAAGCTAAAACTAGGTTTAGAAAATTTTTTTTTGAAATTTTGGACAATATTATTTCTCAGTTAGAACAGCGTTTTTCGGATTACGAAAAGTTTAAATTTCTACAGTTGGGTGATACAAAAAAATTTACAGAATATGGCGCAAAATTCCCACAAAAAGCACTGGACTCATTAATGGATACATATGGATCAATTTTTAATAAAACATTATTAAAAACCGAACTAGAAACCATATTTTCGACTCATCGGGAGAATTTTCATGATAAAAGTTTGTCAGAACTGATCAAAAATATGCATAATAATGGAATAAATGAAATCCTCCCTGAGAGCTATAAATTATTTTGTTTACTTGCTACAATCCCTGCAACCAGCGGTTCAGTTGAAAGAACCTCCTCCACTCTGAAACGTATAAAAACATCTCTGCGAAACACCATGAGACAAAATGGGCTTTCCTCATTGTCTATCTTATCAATCCAAAAAGACATTCTTGCTCAACTATTGGGAACAGGGGACACATTTTATGAACGAGTAATTGACAAATTTGCACGAAGCAAAGAGAGGAAAATTAATTTGCTGTACAAATAACAAAACAGGTTGGTTCATAATTGTATAATGTTGTAATAGAGGGTGGCTTCTGGGTGCTCTACTGTGCATTTGATGTAGAGGGAAGTCGGTGCTGCTCTGGCTAAGAACGTTTATCACTGTCTAGTTGAGTGCCACCTGCTTTATGGGATTATATTTTGGGGGAATACATGTGGATATTTGCTTAATTCATTGTTCATTGTACAGAAGCGAGCCATTAGGTATATTTGTAATGTAAATAGTAGTAGGAGTCATGCAGATTATTGTATAGATCTAAGAAAATTTTAACATTACCATCTTACTTGTTCTTGAAACGGTCTGTATGATATATAAGCACATAAATAATTTTTCATTGCCTTGTCATTTTTATGATATTATATATCACTATTTTCTGGATGGAAATCATTCGTTTTATTAATTTTTTTGACAATGTATCCCCAAACATTTTCATTCGGATTTACATCAGGACTTCTTAAGTGCCAAAAGGTAGTAAATAAATATTGTTTTCCCGCGCCCAATACAAAATCCTTCCTGCCGTGTGGCCAGGGCAGTTTTCATGTGGATAAATAAAATTTCTTTAAGGAAAAATATTGTTCACTAAAGGCTGCATAACGTTTTCTAATATATCAATATATACCTACTTCTGCTGCAAATCTGCCATTAATGGGATGACAATGTCTAAGCCTTCTTAAGGTCATGTATCCCCATACATTAGCTGAAAATTTACCACTTGTTTTAACCCTTGGTGTCTATTTTTCTTTAAATCTGGTATATGCAGGTCAGTAAACTCTTACCGGCCCACTGTAATAAGATTGAAAGGTCTTTTCATCCGTGAAAACAACATTTTCCCAATTCGCTAACGCTTCTTGTAAATATTGCAAAGCAAATCCTACCTTCTGCTCTTTATTGTCAGTAGTTAGAAAAGGTGTGTTAACAGCAGCACGATTTCTTAAATTAGATCATTCTTATACACAGCGTCTTGCTACCTTAACAGAGCCAGGAAAGCTTGTTTGTCTCAAGTATATTAAGCTAGCTCACCATGGTCACGTCGCGCATTTCTAACCTAATGGATATTTAGTTGCTAATTAGTTGCTAATTAGTTACGCTAATCCCGATTTAGTTGCTATTCATCCCTCCAAGATACACGCGGTGAGCTAACTTAAATATTAATCTAGCAGACCAATTACTATAACTCGGGTTCTGATCAACTTATCGACTTTGTTCAGCCGCCATATTTAGTTGCTAATTAGTTGCTGGAAGATAGCATAGTTTATTTTACCCCCCGTCAACCCTTAACTCCAGGATCGGCACCCCTAAAGGCATGAATTTCAATATGGCTCTGTAGGTAATTATAAATGGTTCTATATTTAGTTGCTGACGTTTTATGCTTTTTATTTTTTTTCCCTCCCCATTATACCCGATAACTACGGTGGTGCTAGAATAATTGTTTGTCTATTCAACCCTTCCGCGCAACTTTTGATCAATGAGAGATATCGACTTCGTTCGACCGCCATATTTAGTTGCTAATTAGTTGCTGGAAGATAGCGTAGTTTATTTTACCCCCCGTCAACCCCTAACTCCAGGATCGGCACCCCTAAAGGCATGAATTTCAATATGGCTCTGTAGGTAATTATAAACGGTTCTATATTTAGTTGCTAATTAGTTGCTGACGTTTTATGATTTTTATTTTTTTTTCCTCCCCATTATACCCGATAACTACGGTGGTGCTAGAATAATTGTTTGTCTATTCAACCCTTCCGCGCAACTTTTGATCAATGAGAGATATCGACTTCGTTCAACCGCCATATTTAGTTGCTAATTAGTTGCTGGAAGATAGCGTAGTTTATTTTAGCCCCCGTCAACCCCTAACTCCAGGATCGGCACCCCTAAAGGCATGAATTTCAATATGGCTCTGTAGGTAATTATAAATGGTTCTATATTTAGTTGCTAATTAGTTGCTGACGTTTTATGATTTTTATTTTTTTTTCCCTCCCCATTATACCCGAAAACTGCGGTGGTGCTAGAATAATTGTTTGTCTATTCAACCCTTCCGCGCAACTTTTGATCAATGAGAGATATCGACTTCGTTCAACCGCCATATTTAGTTGCTAATTAGTTGCTGGAAGATAGCGTAGTTTATTTTACCCCCCGTCAACCCCTAACTCCAGGATCGGCACCCCTAAAGGGATGAATTTCAATATGGCTCTGTAGGTAATTATAAATGGTTCTATATTTAGTTGCTAATTAGTTGCTGACGTTTTATGATTTTTATTTTTTTTTCCCTCCCCATTATAACCGAAAACTACGATAGTGCTAAAATAACTGTTTGTCTATTCAACCCTTCCGCGCAACTTTTGATCTATGAGAGATATCGACTTCGTTCAACCGCCATATTTAGTTGCTAATTAGTTGCTGGAAGATAGCGTAGTTTATTTTACCCCGGGTCAACCCTTAACTCCAGGATCGGCACCCCTAAAGGGATGAATTTCAAAATGGCTCTGTAGGTAATTATAAATGGTTCTATATTTAGTTGCTAATTAGTTGCTGACGTTTTATGATTTTTATTTTTTTTTTCCTCCCCATTATAACCGAAAACTACGATGGTGCTAAAATAACTGTTTGTCTATTCAACCCTTCCGCGCAACTTTTGATCTATGAGAGATATCGACTTCGTTCAACCGACATATTTAGTTGCTAATTAGTTGCTGGAAGATAGCGTAGTTTATTTTACCCCCGGTCAACCCTTAACTCCAGGATCGGCACCCCTAAAGGCATCAATTTAAATATGGCTCTGTAGGTAATTATAAATATCTGTATATATACAGAGCCATTTTGAAATTCATCCCTTTAGGTGTGCCGATCCTGGAGTTAGGGGTTGACGGGGGGTAAAATAAACTACGCTATCTTCCAGCAACTAATTAGCAACTAAATATGGCGGTTGAACGAAGTCGATATCTCTCATAGATCAAAAGTTGCGCGGAAGGGTTGAATAGACAAACAGTTATTTTAGCACCATCGTAGTTTTCGGTTATAATGGGGATGGAAAAAAAAATAAAAATCATAAAACGGCAGCAACTAATTAGCAACTAAATATAGAACCATTTATAATTACCTACAGAGCCATATTGAAATTCATCCCTTTAGGTGTGCCGATCCTGGAGTTAGGGGTTGACGGGGGGTAAAATAAACTACGCTATCTTCCAGCAACTAATTAGCAACTAAATATGGCGGTTGAACGAAGTCGATATCTCTCATTGATCAAAAGTTGCGCGGAAGGGTTGAATAGACAAACAATTATTCTAGCACCACGGCAGTTTTCGGGTATAATGGGGAGGGAAAAAAAAATAAAAATCATAAAACGTCAGCAACTAATTAGCAACTAAATATAGAACCATTTATAATTACCTACAGAGCCATATTGACATTCATGCCTTTAGGGGTGCCGATCCTGGAGTTAGGGGTTGACGGGGGGTAAAATAAACTACGCTATCTTCCAGCAACTAATTAGCAACTAAATATGGCGGTTGAACGAAGTGGATATCCCTCATTGATCAAAAGTTGCGCGGAAGGGTTGAATAGACAAACAATTATTCTAGCACCACCGTAGTTATCGGGTATAATGGGGAGGGAAAAAAATAAAAATCATAAAACGTCAGCAACTAATTAGCAACTAAATATAGAACCATTTATAATTACCTACAGAGCCATATTGAAATTCATGCCTTTAGGTGTGCCGATCCTGGAGTTAGGGGTTGACGGGGGGTAAAATAAACTACGCTATCTTCCAGCAACTAATTAGCAACTAAATATGGCGGTTGAACGAAGTCGATATCTCTCATTGATCAAAAGTTGCGCGGAAGGGTTGAATAGACAAACAATTATTCTAGCACCACCGTAGTTATCGGGTATAATGGGGAGGGAAAAAAAATAAAAAGCATAAAACGTCAGCAACTAATTAGCAACTAAATATAGAACCATTTATAATTACCTACAGAGCCATATTGAAATTCATGCATTTAGGGGTGCCGATCCTGGAGTTAGGGGTTGACGGGGGGTAAAATAAACTACGCTATCTTCCAGCAACTAATTAGCAACTAAATATGGCGGTTGAACGAAGTCGATATCTCTCATTGATCAAAAGTTGCGCGGAAGGGTTGAATAGACAAACAATTATTCTAGCACCACCGTAGTTATCGGGTATAATGGGGAGGAAAAAAAAATAAAAATCATAAAACGTCAGCAACTAATTAGCAACTAAATATAGAACCATTTATAATTACCTACAGAGCCATATTGAAATTCATGCCTTTAGGGGTGCCGATCCTGGAGTTAAGGGTTGACGGGGGGGGGGGGTAAAATAAACTATGCTATCTTCCAGCAACTAATTAGCAACTAAATATGGCGGCTGAACAAAGTCGATAAGTTGATCAGAACCTGAGTTATAGTAATTGGTCTGCTAGATTAATATTTAAGTTAGCTCACCGCGTGTATCTTGGAGGGATGAATAGCAACTAAATCGGGATTGGCGGAACTAATTAGCAACTAAATATCCATTAGGTTAGAAATGCGCGACGTGACCATGGTGAGCTAGCTTAATATACGTGTTTGTCTCTGCGCCTCCACGGCTATTTGGGATGGATGGTTCTCCAAAAAACTTACCAAGTTATTATCTTGTTATTCATTTGATATCCTCTTCCTTCCACTTCCACTATTTAGAGAGCCGATATTTTTCCAATTCTGGTTCAATTCTTGAACAGTACTTTTTGATAAACTGATTTCTTCGGATATTCTCCTTACTGCGTGACCCTCTTCAAATAAGATCATCAAGCTTGCTCTTTGTTGTTGGTTTAATCTGTTTATTTTATCAAAAATTAAAGTGACAAATGTTTTTAAAATCTATTGCCATCACTCCATGATACGAATAAAAGAAGGTATGATACCAAACCGTGTCAAATTCGTCCGGGTTCGCGCATGACGTCACGCTGTGACCTATTTTTGAAATTCATAACGCGCAATATAGAGGTTACGTTAGTTATAGGCGATTTTATATAAATTCTATTGGCAATATGCTTTGCCTCCTGCTTATAATACAAATTTTATAGTAGGTATATGATTTAAAATAATCATATTATAAATAAAGGGATAAATACATACATTGATTACATTGATTGATTGATTGTCCACATCACAACCATACACAGTACATCTCATTTTTACTTTTAAATTCCTAAAAGTAATATAAAAACACCAAAAAATATTTGAAAACACAACGCGATCTTAAAAAGACGCGTTTCGTTTACAAAATATCGCGGAATTGGTCACGGCGTGACGTAAATGGCCACGCCTACCTGCGCGGTATCATTATTATCTTCTTTTATTTGTATCATGACATCACTCCATGACAACTTTTAGGTAAAATTCAGGTGATCTAAGGTATAGAAAGTTGAATTACATTGGAACCACGGATTGGAACAAATAATGTGTCCGGGATTTTTCGTCCGCAACCGTACAGCTCAAACTTTTATACTATTTTTATATTCTGTATATATTTGTTTTTTATTTGCTGGACTGACCTACCTAAAATTTTACCTCACGAGCCGCCAAGTCTCTGCTATGTACTTATTTGGAAGGTGGTAGAGGAATTCTTCCTCAGTTGAGGTGATACCACCTCACACACCTCTTAAAAGGCTGGTGAAATCCCTACGGATGTTTCTAGCTCTGGATCTGTCAGTCGGACTTCCCAGTACACCCACTCCCAAGTACATAGTACTTCGGCTTCGGTCTTCGTAGGCTGTCAAAAAAAATATGTGTACACAGTCAAAAATGTAATTTTTTCCTTTATCTTATGATAGAGTCCAAAATTTAATAACCGACGCAAACGTTTGGTTGATAACTCTGTCATAAAAAAAAGGTTTAGAATCAATTTGTTATGGTTTTGATCAAATTATTCCTAGTTTGAAAGATAATCTGACAGATATGGTAGCAACGCTCCGATTTAATAACCATTTTGCGTCAAAATGCTATACAAGGTTAATTAGAAATAACGCTACTAAGATAAATGAAGTTACAAGTAATCTTCCTTAAAAATTAATATTAATACGCGATAAGATATTTCTAGCGAAGATATTTAAATCTGAAGTAGGTACTATTCAGCGACATATGTCGCTGGTACTATTAAGATCTTTAATAAAGAAGAGGTGGATGTGAGATGTTAAGCATTTGGTCTAGGATCGACCCTTTACAAACTACTACATATTTGTAAATTGTTGGGTACCTCTTTTTGTCTTTATCTTATTTTTAAGGTAATGGAAAAAAGGCCTTTAGTTGGTGTTATTATTTTGTCAGCACCTAATCCTAATATGGGCTTGGTGTTTTTTAAACCTTTATTATTACATAATGGTATAGTGTAAAAAACCGCGGTAACAACTTGACAATTATCTTCAAATCAGTCAAATTTATTTTTGTTGATCAGTAATTTATGTTTTACAATATGAATGGTGATGAAGATGAAGTTATTGTGTGCCCAGAAACTTATAGTATCAGTTCTAGACAAGTTATGCCTTTTTTACTCGACGTGCCTTATAGAGATATAAAACAAGGGGTGAGTAAACAGTATTTAAATCACAGTATTAAAAACTTTGATGCAATATAGTTTAATAATAATAATATAGTATCTTTTTTGTTATCACTGTTCTCTTGTAGGTTAAACCATCAAAACTTATAGCTGCACTGAAACTAACCACAGAAGAACGCCTGGAAAAATTACGTAGTCCCTCACGAAAATACAAACTTGGTACCAAAAAGGATACATTTAGTAGATGTCCTGAAGCTATCATATTCCAGAATTTTAAAAAAGGGGTATCCTATACCACCCCCCTTACCATTACAAATCAAAAGATGGTAAGTGGATACATGTACTAATGAATAAGACTATAGGATATACCTTTTGAGCTTCAGACATTAATCTAAAATCTGTAAAGCGCACAACACAACATTGAAAAGAACTGAATAGAATATAGATGAATAGATATAGAAGACCTATATCTGCTATTAATTTCTCAGATACATTTAGCCCTAACACTTCATCTTAAAGGAAACCTTTTTTTGCTTAGGATAGTCGAAACTATTAATTTAAACATTTTTTTAGCCAAACAAAATTCCATTTTTAATAAACGATGATGTGCTTGACGCACCCTATGTACATATTGCATTTAAAGAATTGAAGGAGTGAATAAATAAATACATATTTAACCATATTTTTGACATTTACCCTCTCTCTCTATTTTGAATTTTAAATGGGATGTTCTTTTGTTTATAAAATTCGAATCTACGTAAAAAACTACACACGTTTACAATTTTTTTTTGATTTGCTCATTCGGTTACAAAATTATGGTAATCAAATTTTGATTAAATTTAAAAAATATTTAATAAATTTTACCAATAAATCAAGTTTACTTATTTCAGGATTATTATTATTTGTTTCCATGGAAAGGAAAGGCTTTATTTTTACTTAAGCCTGTAAAGAATTTTGACATTTTAAAGATTATTTCTCAACTGGCCTGCTAGGTCTCCTAATTTGACCCCCCTTGACTTTTTCTTGTGGGGTTTTATTAAGAACAAAGTGATATGGCGACTGCCCCTATAACTTTAGATGATACGAAAGACCGAATCCGCTTTGCCTGCTTATTGGTGATACCTGAAATGTTACAGCAGGTACGAAATTCATTTAGAAAAAGAGTGAGGAGGTGTTTGGAAGTTGAAGGGGAACATTTTGAACAACCTCTCAAGCATGAAGTTGAAATTAAATAGTAAATTTGTTTTAATTTTATAATCTAATAAATTATAATTCCGCAACCGAAAGTAAACCTAAGCAAATGAAAAAAAAATTACACATACGTAGTTTTTTACGATATAAGCAAAAAAGCATCATCCCATTTAACATTCAAACGGTATCTCCCACCCCACCCCTTAAAATAGAAAGAGGGAATAAATGTTAAAAATATGTTTAAAGATGTGGAGACATAGCCACATCTCCCTATTAACCACCAAAATTTCATGAAAATATTTCAAACCGTTTTCGAGATATCGCCTTGCAACACTTTACAAAGTCATCCTGTATAGGGTGTTCAGTCTCTCTAATTTAAATAAATGAATTTTTAGAATGGCCCCAGGCCCAGGGATGGTAATAGCCATACCAAGGGCATACCTAGAGATGGAAAATTCTCTAGAACAAAAAAAAAAGAAGAATATTCTCGATTTTGAGAATTATCCGAGGTCTTTAAAAACGGTTTTAAATCAGTACTTATATATAATTCGACGGAGAAATAACCGATAAGTTCCTGTTTGTTCTTTTTCAAATAATTTTTTCACAGGAATCGGACATTTCAAACACTTTAATAAATCATTCAATTCAATCATCAATTTTATTATAGTATTTTTAAGGCGGCATTGTCCACGTGGCGTCCATGTTGGCCAACTTAATTTCATTTTGACATAATACAGATGAACAAATAAATCAAACATTGAGAAAAATATAATTATAATCATATCATATACAAAGAAATATACTAAAATATGACTCTCCTTGCATTCTTCCAAGCAAAATCAGAAATAATATTAATATAATCTATTTTATTGCTAACATCTTGGTCAGTTGCAATTGTTGGGCGCGCAAATTGTTTGGATTTTGGTGCCCCAGTGATAACACAAACATCATGACAAAAAGCGTTTTTAAGAACTCCAAGTAACATTAGTCTAATTACAAAGAACAAACACTAAACAAAAAATAAATTTACAATTATACTAAACAAAAAAACTTCGTTTTGTTAATGCTGTTGTAGCCAACCTATACATGACACTTCAATTATCATTTTTTACTTTTAAGGTACCGAAAAACATACAAGTACATTTTGAATCTTCAAGACATTTTAGTTTATCACTAGATAGTACAAAAGATCATCAAACTAGAATTGCCCCTGGAATGTCCTACACAATCCACATAAATTTTTTACCTACCGATCCATTTAGAGACTACGTTAGGGAAATAAATGTCATAAGTGACCAAGAAAGCTTTATTGTTCCTGTATATGGTGAGTATGGTATTTTGGGAAATTTGTTTATATGTTTGTATTCTGTACTCTTCACGGATTCATTATTGCTGGGTACGATTTAAAAAAAATCATATTATTGCACCATACATATTGCATTACCAATTATGAAATTGAGTGTTTAACTCAACGTTACGTACAAATTTTGTAATTTTTTACCAGTCAGCTTTCTTCTAGAATAATTGAAATTGCCGTACTATCTTAAGAAGGCCATATACGAGCATGTCAACTCCAAAAAAAAAAAATACCAATTTAGGACTGGAAGTGCCTGCGGCCGTATTCCACATCTTGAGCGACCGCACTCCGAGAAAACATTGTTAAGGTAGGACAGTTTGGATTGGCTGCGGTCTAGCAACGTTCTCTCGATAAGCATTCCCTTAAGATCTAGAATACAACTCGTGGAGCGTTTAAATTAGTTCACTCGCTATAAGAAGTACATACCTAAACCCAGACCATTTTTTCTTTTAAAAATGCAGTAGGCAAATCCAATATATATATATATATATATATATATATATATATATATATATATATATATATATATATATATATATATATATATATATATATTGATGCAACGTTTCGAAACCATAAAGTATCTTCAGTAACAAAGTATCATCATATTTATAAGCATAATATTTCCAGACAGAAATACAATTATTGACATAGTTATTTCAAAAACAAAACGTGTCCATTTTAGTCAACAATTGACTTTTGTGAATTCACATAAACATTTTCGGTAGAATCCCATTTTTGGGGTTTTTGTATCCAACAAAAAAATGGTTTTCGAATCCACATTTTTTAGAAAAGAGTATTTAATTAAACCTAATCCTATACCAAAGAGTAGCAGTGGCAGATCCAGATATTTTGAAGGGGGCTGGGGCGACTAAATGAAATATTAAAATTCAGTATTACTATTTTATGCTTGTATTATAAATTCACATTTTTCGTATAATTTGGGGGGGGCTGCCCTTCCCCCTGGATCCGCCACTGAAGAGTAATTAATGAGTAGAGTTACAACGCGGCGAATGAGGCAATTGGCGGCGACACAGAGAATTCTGTACAGCAAACATTTCGAAGCTGCAAAATCTGTAGTTTCCAAATTATTCCACAAGAAGGGAAAGCGATTATAGCAAGTCAACGGCACACTGTGGTCTAGAAAGCATATTTAGCGCCCGAAAAAGTATAAATAAAATATAACAATCAGCATCATTCAAATAGTTTATGGGAATTGTAACATATCCTAAAGCAACCGCTGGTAACAAAAGATGTACAGAAAAAAGATAGAGCCATAATGGTAGGTCCATAGAGTCCGAGCGGACAGGTAATTGCCCTATTTTATTATTACCTTTAACTGTTTGTTGTTGCAGTAAACAGTCCATATTTCGTTAAGTTAAAAGCGATATAATTAAAATTTCTCCATGGGTAGTGATGAAGAAGGTTAATACATTTCCACACGCGATACCGTTTACACTGTCGCACGAATTTCTGCAATATTAAGAGTAATTATTGTCATACAGGAGACAGTCAGACAATACTGTCGCAAGTTCTTGCAGTGGCGTATACACAGAACTATTACAGTGTCAGTATTAAAGCCATGCCTCATTGACGTGAACGTGTAGCAGCTGCAATAATAACTTTATTGATGAATAAAAAGAAAAATAGATCCATTTGGGTCCGACCATTGACATTAAAAAAACTATAGACAAAGCATTTAATTCATAAGATCGTTTCGCGCCAAACCAATCGTCCGTTTAAAACATTCAATGGATGCGACTAAGAGAGGTAGACACAGTGTAAAACATAGCAACACTGTCCAACATTCCTGGCGGCTGCCTCTTCCCACACCAGTGGCGTTCTTTTTTGTAATAAATTTTTGTTATCCTAATATTACTAATGCGTAGATATGTAAAACTACACCAATAGATTCGATACAAGTGAATACAACCTCACTTACTTGTGAGAAGAAACTTATTTTTTGCAAACTTCTCACTGCCGCACCATATTTAAATGTTTTTTCGCAAAATAATGTCAGCTTCTTTAATGAAAAACACTTAAACACTTCTCGCAACCACGAAATAACACAATTCCACTTTCGAACAATGTCGCAAACGTCAACGAATTTTATGAATGGTCGCTTGTGCCACTTTTCAATTCATAGTAAAACTGATAGTAATCCGTCAAATAGCGTTGTCACTTTTACTTAATAACTTAAAAATTTATCACAATGAGAAGGGAATAAAAGTTTATTCGGCTATGATGCATAAAATAGAACAAAATGTGAGTATTACTTTCTTTTATTACTTAATACTTATTTACGCTAATTTTATTAGATGAAAATGTAGCCAAATAAATGTCGTGTAATACTGTATTGCTTGGATGGCATCAGTCAGGACATTTTGTACCTACACTTTGGCAACCGTCTGCAGTTAACCAGTCAATACAATCCACAGTTTTTAGTGCAAATTCAATGAATGATTGGTTTGAATAGTAAATAACTTTGTCTCTAGTTTTTTTTTAAGTCTATGGGTCCGACAATGGTTTTTAAGGAGATCCGAACTTGGCTGCTTCAACAATTTAGTGAGAGAATTACAAATAGAAGATGCTCAACAGTTTCTTAATTTCACTCGAATGGCTGCAGTAGATTTCGAGATTTTGTTACAAAAAGTTGGCAATCTAATTAAAAGGAAAATACATCTATGCGAGATTCTATAAAACCGACTAAAAGACTCATGGCCACGCTGTAAAATCATCTAAATTGTCGCTGCGTGCGCAATATATACGAAACAAATCCTATTGCTTGAGAGATCTGTCGGAAATTGACGCGAACATGTCTAAACTTGCAATTTATCGCGCTCGCGGAAGATTGCAGCGAGCAGTGCAATTTACACGGGCTAGTTTTTATCAGACATAATTTGCGGGAGTTTTATCGCATGTCGAAACGCGGTCGAGTAATGAGTAGAGCTCCCCAAATCTTCTGCCGTCACTGAGCGCAGCATGCGGGGCGAGCGACAGTGGCGGCTGGTGAAATTTTAAAGTTGTATATCTCTGTTGCTTCTTACGGGACCCATGTCAAATTCAGGGGTTTTGATAGTGAGCCTACTAGAAATGTTTTGGTAAAGAAAAATTTTGTAATTTGCGAAAAAATTGAATTTTGCCCTGGCATACTCTGGGAAAAAATGAACACGTTTAGGTATTTTACTTATTATTTTTTCTAAACAAATTGTATATCATTTTGTCGAAAATTTTTTTTACGAGAAAAAAATGTGTTAGTGGAAAGTTATACTCATTTGAATTTTTTTAAACCTAAAATATAATTTAAAAAAAATTCAAATGACTATAAGTTTCTACTAGCACATTTTTTCTCTCGAAATTAAAAAAATTTCGACAAAATGATGTAAAATTTGTCTAGAAAAAATAATAAATAAAATACCTAACGTATTCATTTTTTTCCCAGGATGTGCCGAGGCAAAATTCAACTTTTTTTCGCAAATTTCAAAAATTTTTTTCTTTACCAAAAAATTCCTAGTAGGTTCACTATCAAAACCACGTAACAAGCGCTCAGGACATCAAATTTTGTTTGACTTACTGATTATGTTAAGTGCTTGCAATGTACCCTTTTACGTGTTGCGAAAAGCACATTTTCGGCGTTTCTGGAACAAATATATACCACAGTGATCACCATCCGAGATGAAATTAAGGCGATTTTTACCGCACTCGGCTTCGCCTCGTTAGACAATTTTCATGTCACGTGCGAAAAATACTTTTCGCACTAGCTACATAAGAAATATTTTTTTAGGTCTAGGACCTCGTCCATTAGCTGATATGCCAGACAAAATTGTTTTCCCTCCCACATTAGTGAAAGTGCATTCTACTGAAACCATACTTATTAGGAACACTGGAATTGTGAATCTTGAATTCGTCAGTAGTGTTGACAAACCGTTTTCGTGTGATATACTGAGAGCAAGAGTGACCCCCAAGGGGATTTTTGAGGTTAAATGTAATTGTTACCCCCTCAAAACTGGTCTTTTTCGTAGGCAACTGAAAACTTATTTTAAAAATGAGTTGTGTGCTGCGACAGAGTTAGAATGCGAGGTGAGAATGGTCTCTCTCACTAAATTTTGATTTTGGTGCCATTATATAGCTGTTCTGTCAGCAACAGATGTTGATGCTTTTGTTCAAGGTCATCATGAGTGGTAGATGATGTCATCGTCTCAAATAAAAAGATGTACAAGCTTGTTCAATAGTTCAATCAAAAAATAAGAACGAAAATTATATTTATCTGCTCTGTAGTATAAAAAAGCATATAGTAAGATTTGTATTATCCTAAATCACTTATTATACACGGTGTGCCGGAAAGAACGTACCAAATTATAGGAGTGTATTCTACACGTAAATATAAGTCAGAAACCTCCAATAGTTGTTTTCCGATTTTTATTTGTTTTTAAATTACAACGTTCTAAAAATATGATAAAGATGCTTTATTTTAACTTTTTGTTGGTGAATAGCTGATAAAACAAATAAAAATTGGATTACAACTTTGAGTTTTTTTTGACTTACATATATTTACGTGTAGAGTAAACTCTTAGAATTTGGTGCATTCCTCCCGACTCACCCTGTATAATATCCTAATTTAAGATCTTGATATTAAAATTATAAAATTCGGGTTTAGTAAACGAGCCTATCTTATTTTTCCTTTTATAATGCTGTATGATGCCACCAAAATCCAAATTCTTTGAAAGTCCTTTGGGAATATGGTGTATAAGTAAAATTTTATTAATCATTATCTATATGCCAACTAACACAGTACAAAAAATTTATCATAATTTTGGTACCTGTTTTCTTTTGAACCCTTAATAGGATTGAAAAAACTTTTTTTTAGGTTGAAGGTTCATTCTTTACTAATATAAGTACATATACTAGTGTGGTTTGTAGAAAATCAGTTTTGTATAATTAGCCAAAAATGCCATTTTCTGCGGATGCTAGGAAGCCCACGGTGGTTTTAGGAAGCCCGGATCGAGCTTCTTAAAAAATTAGCATGTATTAAGCACAACCATGCCATATATTATATACTACCACGTGAATTTCAGATTTTGTCGGGCTTTATAAAATCGGTACAATATCTTAAAACATGTACCTTTAGTTCAAACGACTTGCCGGTAGGGGTCGATTGACTTTAGCATTATATGTAATAAATATATGACACGGTTTTTAGCCAGCCAAGTATGTCTTACGCTAAGGAGCCCTCTAAAACTGGCAACATTGTTTAGACCGCTGTTATTATATTTTTTTCTTTTAATTTTAATAATCGTATAAATCTCTATGTGTTGGGTTATGAAGAAAGGAAAGAGAAAAGTTGAAAGGAATGCTGTGAGTTTGGATTGCATTATAAAAAAACCGATATTATCTTATGATTAGGAACCTATTAGCCGAAATTTGCTCTCTTGTTTGGGGAAAATGTTAATAGTTTATTTGTATATAATGATTCTCAAAATAAACCGGCCAGTATTCAAAGTATTCGGGTTTTTAAATAAAATTTCTATATTATAATGTTATAACTTTTTATTTTTATTTCTTTTTTAACAGGTTACATATTTTGTCGAATTGGCTTTTTTTATCTGGTGTAAATCTATTTTCTTAGAAACATTTTGGCTTCATTATACAGGAGTGTTAACAAAATATTGACAAATTTGACAAAATTCAGTGCTCCCCTAACCACGCAAAAGTTTTTGTGGGATGTTTTATTATAGCAATGCTTGAAGATTTATTCCGGGACGTATTTATAATTTTTATTCGAACTTGCCAGGCACTTTTTCATAATAAGGCTTTTTTACTTCCAAAGTAGCAATAACTTTTTAAAGACTCGCCATGAGTGGGAATATTGAGGTATATTGGGCTTATAGGGGAAGTGACATGCTGTAATTGTGTACCGGGTGGCCAAACAATATTATACAAATATTCTTCTACACTTAGAGAAAACTGTGTAAGATTGTCACTTTTTTATTTAAAAAATGCATGACATGTTTCGTACCACAGTTACTTTATCAAATGCGGCTAACAAACTTACAAATGAGAATTGTTCTGTACCTAATATTAGTTATCTGATTAACATAATTATTTTATTCAGGTGAATATTATTGTTAATATTCCTAACAAAATTTTCGAGTAATAAAACAAATTATTAAAATAAGTTTAATAAATGTGTGTTTTAATGTAGATATATGGTTAAATGGTACATTTTAGATAATTATGACAACCAGCTAGAAATTCCCAATAATTGAAAATTATCGAATCGGGATTTATTATTTAGTGAACTTATTTTTGATAATATCGAAAAATAAATTGTACATTCTAAGAGCATTTTCCCAAGACCTTTCAGGTGAATATATCATTATCAAGACCAAGTCGAGAATTTTAAGTACAGAACAGCGATTTTTGCATATTTTTTTAAAATCCCGAATGCAGCCATGTATCACGCTTGATACAAATAGGTCAACCACTGACCCCAATACAAATTCGATATATGCATCGTTCTCTCTCTCTCGCTCTATCTTCAGTTTTTTTGTACGTATAATTATACTTAACATATTTAAACTAGTAAGTGTATACAAACAACGGATATATCCCCAAATATTTTGTATTATAATCGTATAATCGGAAATGCATCAAAGATATAGATCCTTGGGCATCCAAAGACAAAAATCGTTAGAACGTTAAAAACACCTCAGGCTTCTTAAAAGTGGGGAGTTATATACGGTATATACTTTTAGGCTTCCTAATAACCGTACATTTTAGTGGGACGCGTAACAACTTAGATATCTAAAAAAAATGTATCTCATTTAAACCTATACTAACAAAGGTAAACATTTTATTTAATATTAAAATATTCCTTAGATATACAGCCGTAGACGCAATTTTAGAGTGGGCTGCCCCTCACCTGTAGTATGTGCTGGGCTTCGTATCATGCATTGGGTATATATATATATATATATATATATATATATATATATATATATATATATATATAAAATGTACAATATTGTTTTTTTCCTAATGTTTGTAGCGCCCTGGCCTACCTCTTTTAGATTGTTTGGTGGAATTTCTGAAGCTCATGACCCCTACCTAGGATCTCCCAGAGGTATTTGACTCCGGACTTTGTGCAGGCGAACCTAAGATATATGGTAGGCCTATGAGGCGATCGCCATAACATTTGCACCTACGTCCTTATTAGATAGTTTTGAACCATAATATGAGCAACCTGCTATTATGATTCATTTGCTATTTTTCAAAGTGCATTAAGTAAAAAAATCACCACTCGCTATAAAACCCTGTATCTCCTTTAATAACTGAGATCGGAATAAATTAGAAACAAAATGTTAAGAATAGATGAGGTACAATCTAGTTGTGAATGTGATTCGCAATTGTTACTGGTCTAATCTACATGGCATTAAAAACTTTAGGGAAAAAACATTGTTACACCAAACACACTGTACCAAACTGAATTTTTCCAAATAATATGGGTATACTTATATTTCTAAAAAATAAACCTTCAACGGACTAGAGAGCTTTTTGCAACTCGATTTAGGGTTCAGAAGAAAAGGGATACAAAAAATTTGTGGTGCTTTAATTAGTTGGCGCAGTGTACTTTGACATTCTAGGTTAAAAGCGCCAGAATAGAACTGGAAACGTATATTGTGACTTTTGAGGATGTATTTATGGGACTGGCCAGACGAAACACGCTACTGCTTCACAATACCAGTGATTATACTTTTAAATTTTCTTGGAAAATGCATAATGAACGAGTCGAACAACATGAATTTAAAAAACTTATCGATTTAATGGTGGAAATGAAAGATTATCAACTCCCACAGTACGAGAAATTGGATTTTTTGCAAATACTAGATGGGGAAAAGCATGCTGAAATTTATCAGCGCATATTAGAGGACGAGACAAAGGAGTTGTTGGCAGATCAAAACGAGAAGTTCTTGTTTAATTCCAGCTTTTTTGAAATTATACCCAAGGTAAACAAGTTTTAGAATAAGTATACAGGGTGTCCGAAAGTCTTAGTATGGGCAAATATTTTTGCTATTAGTAAAGATGGAGGCACCAAATTTTAGGTGTATTCATAGACTTTAAAAAAACTAACGACAAAGTTATTTTCTATTCAAAGCATTCAGTCATTGAATTTGCACTAAAAACTGGTGGATTGTATTGGCTGGGCAACTCAGACGGTTGCCAAAAGTGTAGGTACAAAATGTCCCACTGATGCCATCCAAGCAACACAGTATTACACGGCATTTATTTGACTATATCGTCATCTAATAAAATTAGCATACCATACAAGTATCAAGTAATAAAAAAAGTAATACGTTTTGTTCTGTTTTATGCATCATAGCCGAATAAATTTTTATTCCATTCTCACTGTGATAAATTATTAAGCTATTACGTAAAAGTGGCAACGTTAGTGGCGACCATTAATAAAATTCACTGACGTTTGCGACATTGTTCGAAAGAGGAATTGTGTTGTTTTGTGTTTGCGAGAACCATTTAAGTGTTTTTCTTTGAAGAAGCTGACACTATTTTGCGAAAAAACATTTAAATATGGTGCGGCAGTGTCAAGATTGCAAGAAAATTAGACTATAAACCCATAAGTTTCTTTTTACAAGTAAGTGAGTTTGTATTTACTTTTATCGAACCCATTGGTGTAGTTTTACAGATACCTACATATTAGTAATATTAGGCTAACAAAAATTTAATACAAAAATGCACGCCACTGGTGTTTTCAAAGGCAGCCGCCAGGAACGTTGGACAGTGTTGTCATTTTTTCCGCTGTGGCTACCTCTCCTAGTCGTATCCGTTGCATGTTTTAAACGGATGATTGATTTGACGCGAAACGATTTTATGAATGAAATGCTTTGTCTATAGTTTTTTTAATGTCAATGGGTATATCTTGATTAAAAAATCTATTTTTTTATGTAAATTAACTTTTTCAACTCCCTTGAGGGGTGACGCTAGGGAGTTGAGGTCAAAATTAAATGCAAAACTATGCCGTGTGGTACCTCATTTTAATGGTCTTCAAAAAAGAAACGTTCTCATGCAAATCCGAGGTCCTTATCTTAATTCGTTTTTTAATGGCAAGCCTTTAAAGATTAAAAATGGTCGAAGCTAACTGATTGCTTACATCCAAATTATGTTTTAATTTTAACATAGATTTTAACATTGAGTACCTTGAACATAGCAACATAGCGTGAATGGTTTGCAAGTTTTTAAATGTCGGAAAAGTATACTAGAATTACCTGCTCTTTCTTGAAATTGTTTATTTTCTTTTTTGCACACCATTTACTAAATGTTTCCAATTCTTTGGCATAACGGTATTTCGGTCTTTTTGGTAAACGTTCACATTATTGGCTTCTTCGAGATTGTCTTCCGGTTCTCCATCAATCATGTTCTCTCAGTTTCTTCCTTGATCTCCATTTTCTACTTAAATGTTGGACAAAAGTCGAATAACCTTTGTATTTTCACTTTGATGTTTATAGTGACAATCAACAAATAGGTTAATAACACAAACTTAATTACATAGCAACGATATAAGTAGAAATGCCCTGGTGGAAATTCGGTGGATTTAATTTTTGAATGTTTATTTTTTGGGTATTTCCGTATTTCCTAGGGTTGTGCCTTGGTCAATTTGACCGCGGTCAAATATTAGGCGGTCAAATACTTAAAATTGCTCCATGTCGATATAAAGTTCGGATATGTGGCCGACCTGCACAAACTCATTTCGTGGAATCACCGGCACCGATCGATGGTCTGTGTCTGTGCGAGTTTCGGGGAAACCCCCGGTTTATTCAGTGACGTTGTGATGTTATTCGCCGTAAAAATTTAGCAAGTTCAGTTTATTTTGCACTTTCTTTCGTCGTTGACATGCTTGAAGGGTATTTTTAATAGACAATTAGTGGTGGGAAAGCTTTCCAAAATTTCCAAAAAATAGTATTTTGCTAGTTCAGTTTCATCCTTGTACCTAAATTTACAATACAAATATTAATAATTTTAAATACTCGCTTTGTGTTCTTTTTTCAGTAGTTTGAATAAGTTTTCTTTTGATCTGTTGTTGTGGAAATAAAGTTTATTTTCCTTTATAATTGGTACTAACAGTATTATAAAGTGTGATCATTAAACGCCTTACAAAAAAATGCAATATTGCAAAAATTACTGATTTTAATTAAAAAATAATTCTATTCTGAAAGAGGGTCCGATCAGATCGTCTGTCAGTTGACCGGTAAATTAGCCAAAAAGTTGTTAACTGGTCAAAGGCACAACTCTAGTATTTCCCACCAATATTTTACTAAATATGTTAAATTGGACCTCTTCGGTCTAGGTCCAGTGACGTTAATTAGCGCCTAATTAAGTGGCGATATATGTATGTGATTGTTGATGTATTGTTTCCTTCGTCAGTGCTGAAAATATTTTCAGCACTTGTGCGGAAAAGCGCAACTTTCCGCACGCATATAAGTGCGGAAAGTAGTTACTTTCCGCACGTTCGTATATTTTTGAAAGGGTTAGGAACAATTGTGGGAAGAATATCGTACAAAACTCTCTGGCAAGTTACTTAACACGCTCTTGTGACTTCCGATATTCACACTCGCGTGTTATGTACATATTAATTTAAATTTTGCTTTTTTCAGGCTGGTAGAGTGTTGCCAAGGTCAGATTTCGAGTTTTCTGTTATTTTTGCTCCAAAACAAAACATTTATTATACATGCTCGGCTTATCTAGATGTCGAAGGAACAGAAAAACGTGTTCGAGTTACTCTACAAGGCTGTGGAATCGGACCCCCAGTCGTGCTGTGCATAAAGAAACTAAATGCTTCCAAGATATATTTAACTGATAAACATCAGTATGAACTGGCAGTCAAAAATAAAGGTATGTTCAACATTTAAACTAATGAAAATATTACATTAATAGAAAAAACATACCCATACACAGACTCTACATTTCATAAATAAATTTAATCATTTTGATCAACCACATGTATGTACGTCGCGCTACTAAAGTAAAATTTTATTTCCAAGAGCAAGACCGACTGGTAATTTCGACCATTTCTTCATATGAGAGATTTCTAAGTTCTAAAGGAATTTTTTTAACTCTTTAGAAAGCTTCGATAATAAGGAAGCCCCACATATTGGGATGATTCCAAAATAGGTCTTATAAAGTGTAAATTTTCTTCATCATTTCTGTACTTTTATTATGAAAGTTTTTTTGAATAACATATTTAAGGTCACTAGTTATAGTGACTCCTACTTCTTTTTATTCTTTTCCATTTCTTAGTCCACCTCTCAATGGATGTCAAATCTTAAATAAAATCTTTAGATTGTGTTAATGGGTTACGATATCATTTAGTATCGGCAGCAAGAAAGCTGATTTGTTTTAATATTGTAAGCCAATTTCTATATAATATATATATATATATATATATATATATATATATATATATATATATATATATATATATATATATATATATATATATATATATATATATATATATATATATATATATATATGTATATAATAAAAAATAAGGGGCCCAAAACTGAACCTTGAGGTACTCCACTAACACTCTGTGTTCATTTGAATGTGCTCCATTTACTCTATTTATATTCAAAGTAGTTTTTAAATTATAGATATTTAGAAGCTCTAGAACTTTTATCTGAAACAAAAGTTGATTTTTTTTTCATTAGGAGTTATACCTGCCACAGTGACCTATCAGCCCAAGAATACAGACTGGGGAGGAGTGCTTGACTGTATTCCGCACTCATTAAACCTTTGGCCGGACAGCACTCACGCCTTCGTTATAGTTTTTTATTCAGAAGTGCAAGGTGATTTTCTTGAAACTTTGGACTTTATCGTCGAGGAATCGCAAGATCAGTTGCAGTGCATATTCACGTAAGAATATTTAATGTAAAATATCTTCGTGATACTCATTTTTAAAACATCATACTTCTTCCCATAGATTTCCAACATGTTTAAAATTTAAAGATATTTTAGTTTGCTTATAAATGTAAACTTTAGTATGATCCAGTAGTAGGGTAGGCTTTACCTTTACCTTGTCAGATAGTTCTAATTTTTGGTTTTCAACGTTGACGCACATCCGCTCAACTTTGAAAAAAAGATATCAAAAATAAGTTTTTTCGAAATATCTCCTTACCAATAAGTTTTAGGGCAAGACATTTTTGTTATCAAGTATCCAGGAGGTGAGGGAAAGGGGAAGGAGAAGTGCTTGTATAAAAATACGAAAAAATGTTAACGAGGTTCACAATTCCCTCAGGATACGGGGTGACGAAAAGATTTTTAATGATTTTAAAAATAATTCTAAAAGGATATAAATTAATTAAGTAAACGTTTATGGGTTAATAAATAAGTAAATAGATAGATAGATAGATAGATAGATATATGCTTTATTGTCTAAAAATACATTCACATATATTTTCATTGACAAAGCAGATTTATGACTAGTGAAACTATACTAACTTATCTGATATTAAATAATGAATAATAAAAATACATAAGTTATAATTATTTTAAATTATCGCTAAAATATTCTTCAAGACAGTAATATGCTTTTTTTACCAAAATCTTTTTAACTTCATTTTTAAATTTTCTTGTATCCTTTATATTTTTTATATGGTTTGGTAAGTGATTAAATACTTTTTTTCCTTCGAAAAAAATAGATGATTTAGTTAAAGATGATTTAGGTATTGGTAAAGGAATGTTATATTGAGTTCTTGTCTTACGTTTACTCGAAGAGAAATTGCGACCATTTTTATGCAATAATGTTACAGTTTCTATAATAAATAAACACGGTAGAGTCAAAATCTCATATTTTAAAAATAAAGGTTTACAGTGAGACCTCGAATGACTTTTACACATAAATCTTAGAGCCCTTTTTTGTAAAACAAAAACAGAATTAAACAAAATTTTTGAACAGAGTCCCCAAAAGGGAATTCCATATTTTAAATGAGATTCTACAAGTGAATAATAAACTGATTTAGCTGTTTCTGTTCCTAGCTCCTTCGCTACAGTTTTTACTGCAAATGCTCCGCTAGCAATTTTTTTATTTAAATTTTCAATATGATTGGTAAATTTTAAATCTTTATCAATAAATATACCCAAAAATTTTATATTAGATTTATTTTCAATATAATTATTTGCTAAACTTAAATTGTTAATTTTTGTGTTAAATGATATAATATTGGTCTTTTTAAAATTAAATACTAATAGATTAGAATCACACCATTCTTTAATTAAAGATAGATCACTATGACTCATTTTGTATAAGTCATTAGTGTCTTTAGAGTGCCACATAAGAGTGGTATCTATTACTATATTTATTATTAACCTTTGCACAGTGGTTCCGGCTATATGGAGAGTGCGGTCATAATTAGTGAAAATAATATTTTTGGAAAATTACTAACTGAAAATGCATATTTTTAGTTAAAAAAAGGGTAACTGTAAATAAACCATGCAAAAAAATGGTGAAGTGCGGGTCCAGCTAGAGTGATAAGTGTTTCGTAATACAACTTTTTATTATTATATTTTTTTTTACAGTGTGACTGTGTGAATCATTATACAAACCCTTAATTTTTGTCAGATTTGTTTTATTCTGATTTTACAAAGTGTAGGAAAGACACAAAACAGTTTTTTATAGCTTTGTTTCAAATTTTATTTAACAAGGGTTATATTAAATAAGCAAATTGTGTATTAAAAAACCAGCTTGTCTTGGGGTATCGGTCCTAGTGAAGGCTTATTTTAGAATGAAACGGATTTAAGCTACTCCAAGCTTTCGATAATGTTTATTATCTTCGTCAGGGCTACAATATGAAACGGTGATAAGTTAACCTACATTCGAAAATTACATATCTAAACAGAACATACAAGATAATATTTTTTCTTTCCCTATAGAATTACTGCTAATTTTCGAAAGACTCTGTAGGTATATATTTTAATAAGAATATGCCTCTAAATAAAAATTATTTTCTAAATTATTAGGCATAGTTTTATTTTATAAAATTATTGACCTTTTCTTTTCACCTAAATAAATACATAGAACGCAATTGGCAGGCAATTTACCAATATCTATTATTTTAAATTAATTTATCCCTTTATTTACATGATTATTTTAAATCATATACTTAAAATTTGTATTATAAGCAGGAGGCAAAGTATATTGCCAATAGAATTTATATAAAATCGCCGATAACTAACGTAAACTCTATATTGCGCGTTATAAATTTCAAAAATAACTCACAGCGTGACGTCATGCGCGAACCCGGACGAATTTGACACGGTTTGGTATCATATCTTCCTTTTATTGTATCATGGGTGACATATTTATATCCTCGGGTAGCTTGATTATTGGCCTATTGAAATGTGTACATTGATTTAGGTTAGTCGATTATGAATTTACTCGATTTATGTTCCATGGCGGAACCACTTTGCTTTGGCGCCATATAAATCTAAATAAAAATTATTAGGTCAGTTGGCAGTATTTTCTAAAATATTACTGTTTTTGCATGTTTTTTAATACGTTTTCTGTGTAATGTTACTTTTAATATTTTATCTTTTGTAGTGGCAGTGTAGTTTGTCCTTTACTTAAATGTATGCCTGAATTGCTTGACTTCGGTACTGTCTCTGTAGGTAAGTAACATCGGTTTAATTCTATCAAATAATTACGTTGGGATCTGATGTCCGAATTCCGATTTCTAGCCAAAAATGTTTCTAAGCAAACCTAAGCAAACCCAATCAAAACTGTGAGGCTGAAATTCTGCGGGCAACTAGCCCTTACCACAAAGGAGGAAAACCAGTACTTTGGCCCCCTCCATCCAGGGGATAAGTTATCCACCCTGTCATACTCGGTATCATTTAAATAAGATTATCCTTTCTAGACATTAATTTAGCATAAATTAGTTTAATACAGGTAGTAGTCTTGGATTCTGCTTGCTTGATTCTGATAAAGAATAAAGACAAATTATTTTGTGTTAAAGGGGTTGAATTGTGATTATGAGTGGTATAATAAATACAGGCAGGCAGGTTAGGAATAAGCTTTCCTTGGGCCCATTTTTTGTAGTTAGCGTAATTCATTTTACTGTGATAATCACCCGATTTTGTTTGCAATTTAAAAGCCAAATACGCGTTAGGTACAAAACCATTTTCACCGCCTACATGAACTATTACTAGGCTTTGCCCTTTTGACACGGGCCTCCGGTGCCCTTCGTTCCTATTATCATAATCATATAAATATTCTCGTTACGAAATTTTTTTATACTTAAGAAATTTAATCTCTTGTGACGAATATCGGGTTTTTCCATCAACAGTTTGCGGTTAGTTTTTGATTTTCGCCCCCTAAATCCCTTTTTTTTCATAATTTTCCTCACACTCTCAAGAGAACCGGTGTAATAACGAATTTTTTTATTGCATAAATCGTTTAAAGAAGTTATTACAAACTTAAAAAATATTTTAAAGAATATTACATAACAAGTGTTGAAAGTGACATTTTTCACACGAGTGGGAATGTTGTCGCTCGAGGCGACAGCCGAGTGCGATAATCCCACGAGTGTGCGAAAATTACTTTCACACGAGTAATGTACAATATTTTTCCTACGACCACAAAAATATTTACAAAAAAACCTCAATTTCTGTCTTTTAAAACCCTCACTTTCAACACTAATATTTTCATCAAAGTGTGCTGAAAATAAAACAAATGAAATTGGCACCATCTATTTCAATGTCATGTTGACAAGTACTTTTCAACACGTGTGTTGTAAAGTACTTTTCAACACGCGTGTGATATAAGGCACATTCTCGCCAAGTTAACCGTGCTTTTTTTCTCACTTTCATAGGTGGTTGTAGGAAAAGAAAATTACTAGAATAATTTAGCTAGAAATTTTTTTACTTGTCGGTTGTCGGTATAATTTATTACAATTTAAAAAGCAGCCATTTGCCTTCATGCAAAGAACAGAGGATGAGCAGTCGAATTTTCTGGGTTAATGGACAAACAGTGCAACTAGCTTCAGTAAAAAAATCAGTTTTACAGGTTGTATTGTTTCGGAGTTATTGAACGTTAAAGTCGAAATTTCCGCGATTTCCATTGAAATCGGGTACAGTCGCAAAAGTGAATAAAATAGCAGCTATTTTTTTGATTTTTTTAGGTCGAAAAATACCATTTGCAGACCCCTCTTTGGTACCTAATAATTCGAAAACGAAACGTCGCACAGTGGTTCCGATAACTAATCTGACTTGACAAAATTAATTCTATATTTTTTCTGGAAAAATAAAAAATGAAATACATATTTTTAGTGCAAACGATTATTTATTTTTACAAAATTCGACATTTTTTTTTCGCACTAGTTCGCGAATGTTTCCATCAGGATCTTCCACACCTCTTTTAGTCATTATATTATAATCACACACACTATAGTCTTCTTGAAATGTTATAGGCATTTCGCCAAACCCCAAACAATTCTATTCTTAGAATTCCAAGATCACTGAAAAAATTATTACAAAAAAATATGGTTAAACATGGTTATAAAATAGTTAAAATTAAACACCCAAAGAGCTGAATGAAACGCTGAATATAACTTTACAACGGCCTTCGGCGGCCTTTGCAATTGCGGGCCTGCTATTTCAATTAGAAATTGAACAATTTAAAGAAATTTGGCTCTATAAATACGTCAACCAAGGAAGACAACAATAATAATGAAATTCATAAAAATATATTAAAAAAAAACACCTGTAAATTACTCTGCCAACTCATTTATTGGATAAAATTTTACTTGTATATAAATTGTAAATTGTAAATATCAAATAATATCCAAACAAAACACACACTAAAATTAGGTCGCACACTTCAACTTAACAAACCAGCGGACTAATAATGTTGAACGATAAACAAGAGCTTGGCAGTGGCGGCATCACAAATGCAATTCTGACATATAAAGGGTCGAATGTTGTGTTGCCAAATTACTGTCAAAGTCGTAATTACTGTAGGTTTTAATGTTTTATAGGCTCAGTTACAATTATTATTATTATTAGTAATTACCTAAATATCTTAAAATAAAATTAGGTAAGCTTATATTAATTGTATAAATGTATCGCGAATATTGTTCTAATAATAAATTGGTCAGATTTAAATTAGTGAGCCAGAATTTGCTACAACCCGACATCCGGCGCGGCGGCGCACACAGGCGAAAAATCGATAAAAGTCGGACAGGACCCTATTTTCAAAAAGTTCCTAGAATACAAAAATTAGGCTTTGGACCTCTACCTTAATCACCAATCTATGGTACCTGTGCGCGCGAGCACTGCGAGACCCTCCGTTACTTCGCTACGTTAGTGCGAAGAACGGTTTGTTGGAGAGCGTATGAGTTACGGAAGATAAAGTGCTATTTTGTTTATATGCATGGTGTTTTTCGTGGATTATTTTATTAAAACTTTTGGGATAATTTGTATGTTTACAATGAATTTCGTTTTTTGTTTATAAAATTAATAGGAGGATAACGGTTATGGTAACTGGCCAAGTAGCACAGTTGTTTGTATTTTTATCTTATTATTTACCTTTACATGGGGATAAAGTTAACAATACGGTCAGATTCCAGTTTAAAACTTTGATTAGACGTAAGCCTGAAGTCTTGTTTTGCAAATACAACAATGATTTTATGCGACCAAGTGCGACCCTTAACAAAAATGGCGCATTTATACAGTTATGTTTGCTCTAATCTGTACTATTAATAAAGTTGTTCAAAATGAAAAATCTGTACATAAAGCAGAATTGTAAAAAAGGGGTTTCTATCGTCTATTTAAGGTGTCCTGAACCAAAAGCAACAGTTTTTAAAAGGTTTGTCTGTCTGTTTGTGTCTTTCTTCCGGCATCACTTAAAAACTACTAAAAATAGATTTTAATTGGACTTTTACCAAAAGATAGGTCTTATAGCCAGTTAAATATTGGGGTATATTTTATTAGGTTAGGTCAAGTTGACGAATAAAATGTTTAAACCAGTATTGCCTTTTTATTACAATACTTATTTTTTTTACTACAATTAATTTTAACTTTAAAATGATTTAATAGACTACTGGTCGTTTGCACCACCAAATTTAAGGCAAGTATAGTTGTAAATACATTTATTTTGAATCAGTAATAAATTACGTAATAACATTTAAAACTATACTTAGCTTAAGTAAGCCTTAAATTTGGTTGTGCAAATGACCACCAGTCTAATTACTCGCTCAAAGGGGTAGAATGAATAATAATCAGGTACTGGCTACTTAATAAAATACTTACCTATAGTCTGTACACCGAACGTACGGAGTAACAAAACTACCTGATATTCAGTAACAAAACTACCTGATATTAGGTTTAAATTGTTTTGGGTCATAATGGGAAACTAACATTATTATTGTTTTTTCCGAAAATTCTATCCTTAATAAAAGTAGAAAAATTAATTTTAACGTAGCACTAGTTTGTGATATACACATGGAGACGCAAAAATAAAAAAAAATAACTACTAAAAACCAATAATATTTAAAATCGAACAAGAAAATACAAAGAAGTAATCTAATTCTGCTTTCTAAAAAAATACTTATTTTAGTGATTTTTAGAGCTACAGTTTTTAATCTTTTGGCTTCCTTGTATATTTTACATAAAATTTACCTATCAAAATTTATTTTTTCTTATACACTAACTTTTATCAAGAATCGCACTCTCTGAGAAATCAATATTAGAGAAGTTTTTTCGTTGGCGCCGACTTTTTTGCACTGTTCTTGGTACATAATCCTAATAATGTCATTACCATGAGATGTGGTTCAATTTAATTAGGCTTAAAATAATTTTTTTTAGTCAAATAGGGTTTAAAGTTAATATTAAAAGTATTTTGTTCAACAATTAATAACGTGTAGGTTTTGTCCGACTTTTATCGATTTTTCGCCTGTGTGCGGCGGCGTTGACCGCCACGCGCGCCCCGAACGCGATATTATTGGTGGGCCGTCGACAACTTTTGTCTCGTTTTAACTTCCTCGATCGCGTATGTTTGTTTCTCTCTTAGCTTTAATGTATTTTATGTAGGCCATATACACCACAATCCGGAACAACTTGGCTTGGTCACCGTTGTACACGGTGGCTTGAATCTTTCTTGGGGAGTTTTCGAGGGAACTTGCACTTTTTTGAAAGAAAAGATTATTTCAACTCAATATTAGAAAAAAAATTTACAGGGCAAAAATCATGTTCAGGCACACCATGCATGTATAGCAAGGAAATAATTTAAATATATTAGCTTTTTAGTTAAACATATTATTTATTAAATAAGCTTTTAAAATGAAACAATATTTTACATTTGTACATATGTATGTATATGTAATAATTCATCAGATCAAGAAACTAAAAGGATAATTGGGATATTTCATTTTTGCTATGTACAGCAGCAAAGAAAAGAACAATGTAACCATAATAAGTCCAATAAAATAAAGTCGTGGCTCTCCTGGATATTTTGACTTAACTATTAAAATTACGCCGCAAGCTGTAGCACCATTTACTAGCATAATAATATAACCTTCTAATACAGTTTGCACATTTCTACTTGGGTAAATATATTCGCCTCCCACATCCAGAATACTCTGCAGAAACGTTCCAGGCTTGTGTATTTGATTCCACATGAATCCAGAAGACATTAAAAGGGAAAACAATACAGCTAAAGTCGCCCAAAGTTGGCTGCATTTGATCCACTCTTGTTTAAAATAGAAAAGTGTTGCTGTTGAACCTAATAGAGTTGCCCAAGCGATTAGTTGTTCATAGTTAAGGCCGTACGGGATTGTTATCCGTACACCAGTCTCGCCTTCAATCCATTGGGCAATTTGCCTAGCAAGAAATTTGACCTGAAGCTTATGTTCTAAATTAGGTTTATTGTAAGCAGGGAAATGTAAAAAAACTGGTACATATTCAATTCCAAAAATTTCAAATATATTTTTTGAGTTAGCGTAATCGATTTGAGTGAAAAAGAGTCTTCCTCGGTGATCTGAATATTTCGGAGAATTTTTAAAGGAATCGAAAACGACAGTGTACTCTTTGAAGCCTGATTGACAAATGTCACACGGCTTATTTTTTGGAAGTATTACTTTGGATGTGAACATCACTACGACGGAATAATTTTTAGATTTCACATTTACCAATTCTTGAAAATTTTTCGAGTCTAGTTTGATAATACCTTGTTTGTCCGCTAAATCCTGCATTTTTTGTACTTTTTCTTCCATGGTTAAACCAAATATTTTACCAGCATTGTAAGTGTTTAATGCAAGTAAAATAATAATGCGATGAAGTAACATACCTGACAGGAAAATATATGAAACTTGTCAAACTGCTGTCATCTTAGAATTATTGTCATGGAAATCATAGAAAACATTTGTAGGTGAATATTATTGTTATAGTAGGTAAACTTTTTTGCGTTTTGGAGGAATTTGGTTTCTTAATATGTAACCTAGTATACCCCAAATTTTTCTCCTCAAGTTCCCAGTTCTTGAAGATGAGGAACAAAAGAATAAGGAATAAGAAATAAAAGTGATGTGATTGGAGAATTAATTCTCCAGTTTAAAGAATTGAGCCCCTGACGAGGTCCGCATTCCCTTTCCCGGGGGACGAGGGGGACCACAAATCAATTTTCACGATTTTTTCTATTTTCAGTCAGTTTTAGTAAAAAATGTAAATGAATGAACGAGTGGCTTGACACACCCGTGGGAGTAGCGCCGCTAGTAGCTTTCTAGATCCAATTTTGGGGTGGATCAGTCCTCTTCTTTCTCTATGTTACTTCTTTGCATATCTTTCGCCATCTTTTCCTATCTTCAGCTATTATATGGCATTAGCTATTCCTGTCCTGGACAAATCTCCTTTCACCTCCTTGATCCATGTTGATGTCGGGCTTCCCTTCCTTCTTTTACCTGCTGATGTCCACTCTGTTACTGCACTTATCATTTCCTCTGCTGGTGCCCTCCATACGTGTCTCAGCCATTTACCCTTTGTTGTTTGGTCTTTCTGACTATGTTCTCCTTCCCCAGAAGTTCCAGTAACTCTTGATTTGATTTTATTCTGTATTGATTCTCTCCCGTTCGAATTGGCCCCAACATCCATCTCAATATTCTTCTCTCAGCCACTCTCAATTTTTCCTCGCCCTTCTTTGTCAAAGAGATTGCTTCCGTTGCGTACATCATCACTGGTCTCGCCTTGTAGCTTTTAATTTTTCTCCTTATTGACAAGATCTTGCTTCTTAGAACCGCTTTATTTGCATGATATGCTCTACTTGCAGCCATAATTTTGTCATCTATTTCTTGCATTCTTTCTCCCTTGGAGACACCAAATTTTAGGTGTATCTTATTGGTTAATGCATTACTTTTTTTATGTAATTTAACTTTTCAACCCCCTTGAGGGGTGACGCTAAGAAGTTGAGGTCAAAAATTTTAATTGCAATCCTATGCCGTGAGATACCTTATTTTAAAGGCCTTCAAAAAACATTTTACCGCAATCCTAAGGTACGAATCTTAATTCGTTCTTAAATGGCAAGCCTTTAAAAATAAAAAATCGTGAAAAAAAAATTAAAAATTTAAATACCTCTGTCTTTTATTACTAGAAGTTGTACAAAATGACCACCATGGACTTCTTGGAAATAATTAAGTCGATTTTGGAACTCACTTCTCACATTTTCGAGAATGGCAGGTATTACTGCTTGGCAGACTTCCAGCCTCGGTTTTATGACTGCCAAGAAGTTCATGATGGTCATCTTGAAAAACTTTTAAAAGTAATAAGAGAAATAAAGGTATGTATTAATTTTTTTTACGATTTTTAATTTTTAAAGGCTTGCCATTTAAAAACGAATTAAGATATGGACCTCGGGTTTGCGGTAAAATGTTTCTTTTTTGAAGACCTTTAAAATGAAATACCACACGGCATAGGGTTGCATTTAGAATTTTTGTCCTTAACTCCCTAGCGTCGCCCCTCAAGGGGGTTGAAAAAGTTAAATTACATCAAAAAGATGTATTAACCATTAAGATACAGCTAAAATTTGGTGTCTCTATCTTTACTACTAGCAAAGATATTTGCCCATACTAAGAATTTTCGGACACCCTGTATATTTATTTGAAAGAATCCGAGAAAATTACTAAAACATGTTTTTTGTACATTACCCTTTTCCTCTCAGAAATGAGGACCGGACCTTGTTTGAGGGGAGAGGACTTGGTGATTTCTTGCGAAAATTCCACGGAACTATCACATTCCGAAATTTTGACATTTGTTCTTGTGTATTCTTTATGTAAAAATTATTAGGTATGGAACATTTTTCTGCAGCGACAATAAAATTATTACAAAACTTCATTTTTATGTATGTAAATTTTTAGGATTGAAACATACAAATGAACTTTCTCTGATTAACGATTCCCGAGTCAGTATAAGCTATGATATAGAAATTGATAAAGCACTGGAGGGAGTTCTTGAAGTAGTTCCAATTTCTGGCGCAGTAAGCCCAAAGAGTACAGTGCAACTTCAGGTAAGCACATTATTTTTACCCAATTTAAGTGGTTGGCGAGACTTACTTCAGCGTTGTGATAAAAACTCTTCGAAAATTAAGCGATCTAGAATTAGAACCTAGCCCAAGACATAGGCAGTTTGTTTGGATTTAAACAATTTTTGCAGCGTCGTCAAACATATAATACTTCGCGGTATAACAATTTTACGCCATTACAAACTTTGAACCCCCATTTTACCCCCTTAGGGGTTGATTTATTAAAAGCTGTAAAACACGTGTTTAATCATTTATTTTTTGGAGTACTTCTATGAAGTTTCAAGTCAATAGGACTAACTAATATTTTTTCTCCATACAAACTTTCAATCCCCTTATAACCCCTTTAGGGGTTGAATTTTGAAAAATCCCTTCTTAGTGAGTCTGTACATTATAAAATAAAACGACTGACCAAATTTCATATTTATAACTTCAGCGGTTTTGGCTCGGCGATGATGAATCAGTCAGTCAGTCAGTCAGGACATGGTATTTTATATATACAGGGTGTTACAAAAAGATGTTGAGAAATTTTAAGGATGGATTCTACATCTAAAAATATGAAAATAGGTTTATCTAAACATGGATCCTCAAACGCTTCTCAGTATTTCAGCGAATAAACCTGCAAAATGGCCGACATGTCACCTGACAAAAATCATATTTTAGCTATTTAATTTTTAGTAGGAATTTATTGGAAGCAGTTTAGGGACAGAGCTGGACTTAAAATATGTAATAAAATATGTTAATTTCCATAATAACCTATGATATATGCATGCCTGCCTATAAATACAAGTTCTGCAGCCTTTTTTTTTATAAAAAGAGAAGGTTAGAATACTTAAAATAAATAAATAATAACATAAATACTTACCGGCAACACAAAAGTACGATGGATGTATAAAAGCGAATTAAAGTTGACAAATCAACACAATGTTTGTAAATTAACAGAAACAATAACTCTTTCATATTTTATAAATTATCATTTTATCTGTTGTTATTACATTTCACGGAATTCAGGACGTATTGCGAATCCCGGAGACGGTCTTGGCTGTCCATGTCGATACAATTGTAACACCCACCACTGATTCCTATATCTCTTTTCCTTATCTAGTTGGCCGGTGAGCGGTAACCTAGGAATACAGCTGGCGGTGACAAGGAAAACCTTTTGCGTAGGGCCGGAAGTCCCTTGTGTCTACTGCTTGTAACCATCACTTAACCTAACACCTTTCCTAGCCTTGCAATTGACTACCTAATAATATGGTACTTACTGCAGAGGTTTTGTGCACTAACTTCAATTTTTCTATGATTTTTGACTATTCAATAAATATTCTACCTATTTACTACGTTTCCCTGTTCCCCAGCAGAAAAACGCAAAATTCTGGATCAATTACACTTTATTTCCATACGTTAGGGTTACGGCACAGGTTACTATATTTGGTAAAATCGCTTTCCTGCGACTCATAGGTCACCACAAGGCGGTTTCTTTTTGAGCCAATCAGATAAGGCAGCGCATAATTGTACTGTTATAACAGGGTAATTAGGGAGGTGTCTTTTCGGACGGGGGTGAATCTTCCCCATAGACAACATCAATGCAAACGGTCAGTATGCTCCAACTTCTTGAAATGATCGGCCGATTTAAGAGCACTAACCGGATTCGGGCGAAGTTAAGTGAAATATTTTCTTCATACACATTTTCTTTACAATAAAGGATTAGTTTTTCTAATTATGTGAGTTAACTTGTATAATTATTTTATAGATTTTTTAAAGTCATTTTTATTAATCAATTATCTGGCCGCTTATGCCAATTATTTTCAAATAAATTTTTAACCCTTCCCTAGTATTTCAAGTTCTTTAATAAATTTTTTAAGCCAACTATTTATTACCCTATTACTTTTTCTAATCTCCTGTCTCAATAAATAATAATAATAATAATAATAATAAAGTTTATTTAAATTAATTACAAGTTAAATATGATTTCATATAATATGTATATTATAAATAAACTTGCTAAAACCCCCGAAGACGTGCTTGTTGTGTTTTGATATTTTAAACATTCTTCGAACGCGAACGTAACTTATTTTAATCATTGCCCTTTTGTGTTGCAAATTCATTTTCGAGAATTCTTTTTTTTTAAATAAATACTTGTAGGCCGTGCTGTCACACAATAATTAATAGGATGTGCAAATTAAACAAAAAACTAAATAATTTGCAGAACCGAATTTTGGCTTTCATATTTTACTAGTCCTGTATTCTGACTAAAGAATCAGTGTAATAGGGATCAGGTTTTGTATCTTTTAGAAAAGGAAATGAAAAAACCGAAAAAAAAATATTGCGATGTTTTTTAACGTTTACCTACTTAAAAATTACTTAAAAAAGAATTTTTTAAAAACGATACTTGCCGTAGTAGGTGTGCTTTCGTCCTGAAAATCAATCCCAAAACTACTAGCAATTAGTCACCATTTTTTTAACAGAGGTAGGCGAGTTCGGTCCAAAAAATGGTAAAATATGTATGTAACAGTCTGATCTCCATAGTTTATAGCATGTGAATCACATATCAGCGGGTATACTGCTGGGGTCTAGACAACAATAGATCAGTATTTTGCTTCTTTGTCCTTAAAGGTAGTGCTTACAATTCCTATACATTTGCTTTTCGGCAAAAGTGATTTTAATAGATTAGTTAAACGATATTTTGTCGACTTACCTAGTAACATAGGTACAACTAATAATTTCGATATTGAATGATATTAGCTCACTATCGAAAGTACCATCTTATTTTTTTGGATTAAAAAGAAAAATGGCACAATGTTTGCACAATTACGTTTTTATTTGATTTGCCTGTACTATTAAAACTATTTATTCGAAGAGCAAGAATAGAAGCAAAGCCTAGACTGCCCTGTATTTGCTTTGATTGTTTTTGTTTTATTTAGGATCAATATGTATCTCTCTCTCTCTCTAACATGTATTTAACTGTACACGAAAAAACATGATAGATGTATATGATCTGGTTTTGTTTATGTTTTGAATTGAATTCTTATAATTTCTGATGTGAGATCCTAGTACTTTTTGTCTTCATTTATAGGCAATTAGAATGCGCTGGCATGAATTGACCGCCCCTGTCTTGCAGATTTACTTGCTGAAAATACTTTAATATATACTTTAACTTATACTTTGTGGTTTAGACAAGATTTAATTATTTTTAACTTTTTACAGGTTACTTTCAGCTGTAATGTCCTATCTACATGGGAAAAGAATGTACTTCTCATTATGTGGAAATCAAGACAATATACGAAATCAATTCCATTTCATTGTGTCTGTTCATGTCCCAAAATATCGTGCATTCCTCGTGACGTCAAAATTAAATTTTGTTTCTTGAATTGTAACTATTATAGAACAATTAAACTGGAAAATCTTACAGACTTACCCGGATATGTCGAGTATCTGCCACCAAAGGTAATAGTCTAAGAACTGGGGATCAGAACCTACATAATTTTTTGATAAAAATTGTGTTTTAAATCCGGGCTCTGTTATGAATATCAATGTGTGGCCGGCCAGCTCCGTTGCACATCTACAGTATGGTTCAAAAAGTTTGCAACAAATGTGAAATTACTTTAATAATGTGTTTGTCGAAATGTACGATGAAATGTGATGAAAAGTTTCCAACCTGACCCAGAGATGGCGCAGTTTATCGTTATATAGATACGTATTTACACGGCCGCACTCTTCGTTAGTATTCCTTTAAAGTTGCAAGTGCATTAACTACTTTGTATTTTTATTTATTAATTAATTAATTCCTTTTGCCAACAATATCTCAAATGAAGACCACAGGGGAAGAAGGAAGTTCAAAACTTTAAAAATTGAAAATTTTCACCATTTTGATACCTTTTCCCTGGTTCTTTAATATTGATCGAAATACCGTTCTTTGTCCACTAAAATCACCGATAAAAATATTGTAACTGTATTAGATAATAATTCCAAAGTTAACTTTGAAATAAGTATCTAAGTCCGCTCGCATTCGGTAAAGAACGATCCAAGTCCACTATGTGCATGGACGTAACTAGGGGGGTCTTGGAGGACTAAGTCCACCCGAAATATTAATTAGCCCCTTAACCTCTTGTCGTGGACATATTCTGATTATATCCATCACTATTTGTTGAGAAATTCGAGATATCCTAAATATTTCGATAGAGAATTGGGAGGCACCCCAAAAAGCAATTCCATAACTCAGCAATGACTGAACATAAGCAAAATAGAACAACTGGATATTGTGCGGTGACATACTGTATCGCAGTCTGCGGATCAGAGCATAAGCACTATTTAGTTTGGATTGTTAATTTGAAATGTGACGTTCCCAGTTTAAATTGGAATGGATACCCCCAGGAATTTGATGGAATTTATGTTCTGAATCGATTTGTGATTAAAGTTAACATATAAAGATTCGATATTTGTTTTTTATTAAACAGTATTAGCCCTGTTTTATCACGGTTGAGGCAGAGAGGTATTCTCACACCAGGTCGCCATTTCCCTCACCGTACCCGAGCAACTCATTGACAGTCCATAAAGGCCACATGCAGACGTCATGACTGATGTGTCAGAAGCGTGTTGGCAGACAAGCCCCCCAGTAAACCAGCCAGGCAGGTCGTTCACACTCACAAGGAAGAGCAACGGCCCCAAGATAGAGCCTTGTGGAACTCCCCTTTTAATTGGTTCACGTCCAGAAAAATCTGTTTGCCCATGATGCGCAATACACACTGCCTGGCTTCTGTTTTCCAGGTATCCTTAACGTTTGTGAAGTATGATTATTTCCATATTAAAGGTCAATCTCCTAAATAGATAAACGCTGAGCTTGATACTACTATAGGTAAGTCAGCTCCTTCATTTTCAAAAATTAAAGCTTTGGTTGAGGAGTTTAAACGTACAAGCACTGAAGATGCCCCGCGTTCTGGCAGGCCAAAAACGGTAACTTTTGAAGAAATTGTGTAAAAAGTTCATAAATTGTTTGAAGTCGGCTGAAGTTGGGTGAGATAGCTGAGGCTGTGGGCCTCGAATCGAAAGAGGAGAAGCACCATGTGAAGTTTTAGATATGAGAAGGCGTGATGGGTGCCGCAATTGGTGATATCCATGCAAAAACTCATCCGCATGACCGTTTCAGAGGAGCGTTTAACAATGTTTAAGCAAAATTCAACTGACTATTGACGCCGATTTTTTACTGTCGATGAAACATGGATCTACCACTACACACCAGAGACCAAACAACAATCAAAACAGTGAACAGCTAGGGATGAACCGACCCCGAAGAAAGCAAAGGCAGTCTCACCTGCCGAAAAAGTTATAACGACCATTTTTTGGGATTGTAACACCCACCACTGATTCCTCACCCTTTCTTTACCTTTTCTAATTGGCTGTCACGGTAACCTAGAAATACAGCATGGCGGTGACAAGAAAAATTTTCGCATGGAGTCGGAAAACCCCTGTGTCAACTGCTGTTAAACCACCACTTTACTTAATACCTTTTCTAGCCGTGCAATTGACTTTCTAACAGTATGATATTTACTGCCGAGGTTAGGCTCTAACTCCAATTTTCTATGAATTTGTGACTAATATTTATATATTCTAATTACTTTTCTATGTTTCCCTGTTCTCTAACAGAAAAACACTGGATCAAATATACTTTATTTCTACAGATTACGCATGGGAGCCACCCAAAATACACTTTTGCACAACTTCCTAATTTTTACAAATTTTCCAGTAATCCTAGACAGTTTGTTGGATTTTTAACGCACTTACTTTTTCACGCCTTTGTCAAGAAATTACGACAAGCTCCAAAACTTCAGACTATACACCGTACTTATTGAATTCGGACTTTTGAACTTTCCCGTAGACAGAATCTCGGTTCGCGATCGGACAGCGTAACACCTTACATCGGTGAGTATCTTTCAAGTAATTTTCTAGCCGGGGTCTTCCCGCTTATATTGCGAAAATTCCGATAAATTTTTGCCTGTTAACATCCACTCCAAGAAATTAATGTGACAACATGGCATTTACAACCCCACTAAATTTTGTTGGCCCTTCGGTTTTCCCGCAAGTTTCAAGTGTGGGCGACTTTGTTTTAGCTGTAGTCCCTCGATATATAATATACTATTTTATGTCTATACCCGAAAAGTCATTGATATTATATGGCGAATAACTAAGCAACAGCACGTTAAAAAACAACAAAATAGCAGGAGTGTTACCTAATTACTTTTATTAATAAGACAAGCTAAATATTGTGATTTTATTTTATAGAAACCAGAACAGGAATCAATTCATTGCGAACCTCAGGAAACCAGGGTATATCTACAAGCTCGCGAAACAGTAGAAATAAATTTAAAAATAGTCGTTACCGATTTAGGCCTTCACGAGTTACCCCTATAGTAAGTTAAATATTAAAGGTAAACGCTATATTTTCTATACACTGTGTGTTGAAATATACAGGGTTGTTCAAAAAGTTGTGTGAATTGTGTTTGATTGCAATATTTGACCTAAACATACTAACAAACATACATACATACGTCAGGCGCGGCCCGTGAAATTTTAAAGTTGTATATCTCTGTTGCTACTTATGGGATCCATGCCAAGTTTAGGTTTTTTAATAGTGAGCCCACTAGGAATTTTTTGGTAAAGAAAAAAAATATTTTGTAATTTGCGAAAAAAGTTCAATTTTTGCAGTGACCCACCTGGGAAAAAAATTAACACGCTTTGGTATTTTGTTTATTATTTTTTCTAAACAAATTTTACATGACTTTGTCGACAATTCTTAAATTTTAAGAGAAGAAAATGTGTTAGTAGAAAGTTATAGTCATTTGAATTTTGTTTTAAATATATTTTAGGTTTAAGAAAATTCAAATGACGTTCTACGAACACATTTTTTCTGTTAAAATTTAAGAATTGTCGACAAAATGATGTAAAATTTGTTTAGAAAAATAATAAATGAAATACCTAAGCGTGTAAATTTTTCCCATGTGGGTCAATTCAAAAATTCAACTTTTTCGCAAATTACAAAATATTTTTTTCTTTACCAAAACATTCCTAGCAGGCTCACTATTAATATAAACCTGAACTTGGCATGGATCCCATAAGTAGCAACAGAGATATACAACTTTAAAATTTCACGGGCCGCGCCTGACATATGTACATACATACTACATACAAGCAAACTAACAGGTGAAGTTAAATAAAAGCTTGTAAAAATTAAAGCAAAAATAGGGAATATAAAAATATATAACTTTGATCGATAACAACTTTTTTGGTAGCCCTGTATATTGACTAATTTTGAAATTATAGATTTTTGAACATTTATTATGAATTTATTTTTTAGTTCTTCAGTAATTGGAGGCATCCACCAAAAAGTCTGTACCATTTATTGCAACGGTCAAGGACCAGTCATATCATACCATCCAGATGAAGTTAATTTTGGCAAAATAGAATTGTTGAAAAAGTCGAGCCAGACACTTACATTGGTTAACGATTCGCCTATTTCGGCTAAAGTTCGAGTTTATTTTGTAAGTAGATAAGCAACACAGATATTTTAGGCGATTATGAAATGAAGTTAAATGGATCCACAATTTTTTTTTAATTCCTGCTAGAGTTCAAAATTCCATTTTCGAAAATTTAGTTTTTGACAAAATATGACAAAATTTGTATGTGGTTCTTTTACAAATCGTACGCCTAAAAATCTTCATGATTTTTAATTGGTTGGGAAATTTTTTTACAAATAATATACATAAAATTAGCCAACACGAGTATCGGAATTTTTTAAAATGTTTCTTCGGAGTTATGTTATTTGTGAATTTCAATAGGTTGCTTGTTTCTGCCACATTTCAAATTCATTATCTCCGATTCTAATCATCGGATTGATACCGTTGCCTCACCGTTGTATTTATTGTTGTATTAGTTTTCTAATTTCATGGTACAAATAATTTTATGACATTATTTAATAACCAATAACAATTTAATTGTTTAAATATTTTTTCATGCTCGCCCCCACAGCGTATAAAATCGCAAAGAATATTATTATATGCGTTGTATTTTACTCTAATAATTCATCAAAAAATAAAAGTGGAGTCTCTATTACGTCCAAAGGTATTTATTAATTTCGAGCGCATGTCACGCGCCGAACTCACCGACACAAGTTGCGCACGATGTACAGGGTCTTCCAACGAGGACTGAACAGGGGCTCATTTTTGAGCTTCCTTGTATTTAAAGAAAAATCTAGAATAGCCAATCGATGTACTTTTTCCTGCAGAATTCAAAAATGAAACCAAAAATTTATTTGAACCAGAAACAAAAGAGTTACGCTATGGATAAGGTGTTTTTTAAATGGAACATAGCTTTTTTTATACGATTTTCGGAACGAGTGATTTTTTTATGTCCGTTCTGATTAAAATATTTAATATTGTGACAGCTATTTTTATTAAATTTTAATGTTTTATCCAGTATAATTTAACTTCAACCTGTTTGAAACATACACTAGGTAATAAAATCCTTCAAAGTCAAAAAATTTGACAAATTTACTATAACATTGGTTCTTTATCCTTAGAATAGTATTGACGGATATATTTCTGTGAAAATTTGCAATAAATCTTCTCCTTGCTTCTCTTGCATTTTCTTGGCATTTGTAGAACAAGATAACAATCTGCAATCTCTCATCTAATGAATATTTCATTTCGGCAATATTATAGTAAATTTGTTAAATTTTTTGACTTTGAAGGATTTCAAGGTGATTTTACCTTTATTACCTAGTGTATGTTTCAAACAGGTTGAAGTTAAATTATACTGGATAAAACATTAAAATTTAATAAAAATAGCTGTCACAATATTAAATATTTTAATCAGAACGGACATAAAAAAAAATAGCTCGTTCCGAAAATCGTATAAAAAAGGCTATGTTCCATTTAAAAAACACCTTATCCATAGCGTAACTCTTTTGTTTCTGGTTCAAATAAATTTTTGGTTTCATTTTTGAATTCTGCAGGAAAAAGTACATCGATTGGCTATTTTAGATTTTTCTTTAAATACAAGGAAGCTCAAAAATGAGCCCCTGTTCAGTCCTCGTTGGAAGACCCTGTACAGTTTCAGCAGTCTTGCCCTGCGTTCAAAAATTTCATTTTTCACTAAAAACTTATTTTTAAATTGTCAATACATTAAAACACTATTTACTTTTTTATTTACAATAAATACTATCTCAACCCCAATATTAACAGAGTTTAGAGTAAAAAAAAGGAATGAACATGAATATAATTTTATATTGATAATAAAATTTAGGTCTATAATTATTATAAATATAAATTTATTTCAAATTTCATAATATATTAATGAAACTAAAATCAGAGCAATAAACTACTAATGATTTAAAAAATGAGTACTAATAAGCAATTCTAAAAAATGTATTCATTTTTGAGAATAATGTAATTAGAAAAAATATGCAGAAACTCGCGCGGTTATACCTGCGGCTTGTTTGATTGGAGATTATCGTTGTTTTTGTCTTTTAATAATTTGACCAGTCTAAGACGGCACGTGTTACATTTTTGTTCAAGCGACTCTTTTGTTATAGGAATATTTAATGTTGATACAGAAACTCAATGAATTTCTGATTGTCGGATGAGGAATCAATTCGAAGGGATTAAAATATCTATCGATTCAAATATTTGATCGTTTCAGTGATTTAGATGATTTGGGCATTTTTTATTACCAAACTATAAATTTTTAACTTAATTTAGATTTTAGATGTGGAATATCATAAAATGAAGCACTGCCTGCGTTTACAATTTATGCAAGACTTCTTAAGTATACAGCACCGCGCTGCTCATAGCGTTCGGAGCGCGACACGCGCTCGAAATTAATAAATATCTTTCGACCTAATAGAGACTCCACTTTTATTTTTTGATGAATTATTAGGGTAAAACACAACGCATATAATGATATTTTTTGCGATATTTTACGCTGTGGGGGCGAGCATGAAAAAATACTTAAACAATTAATTTGTTATTAATGTTTATTAAATAATTTTCTCAAATTATTTTCAGCATGCAATCAGAAAGGCTATACAACAATAAATAAAACGGCGAGACAACGGTATCTATCCGATGATTAGAACCAGAGATAAGGAATTTACGAGATTTTTTTTATCAGCCGGAGACATTTCGGTAATGCATTTTTGGTTTGAGATATAAAGGGAAGGGGAGTAGTGTGGACTCGATTTTCCCACTTAGGTTTAGGTGAGCAAGAAGTCCAACCTTCCATTGTGCAACGCTTCATTATAAAATTCCTGGTCACGATTCCTAAATAAGTATTATGGGCTACCTGATATAATCATGATAATTTCGTTTTTAGAAAAATAAAAGCGTGTTTGATATTGAAGAAAATAAACTTGAACTCGCTCCCGAGGAGTCCCTCGACGTGGCCATATTAGCTACTTTTAACAACGCTGGAAAAATTAAAGATTCAGTGTGCCTTGAAATAGCTGACAGTGACATTTTTACCATTAAAGTTTTCGGAGAGGGCGTCGGTACTTCCATAGTTTGCGAGCCTGCACTGTTTCCAAGATTAGATTTGGGAGCTACTTTAACTTATAAAAAATTTACACAGGAAGTTATTGTTAAGAATAGAAGTAGTTATATCCACAAATTACTTTTTTCCAGGCGGCCTATCATAAAAAGTTTTTTCAAACTGGATGAAGAAGATCACCTTCCGTAAGTATTTTTCAATATAAAGTTTGTTCCAACAAAAGTTCAGAACCGCGCGCAAAGCCATTTTACCGTTCCAACAAGTCGATTTAGAATTTCAGAATTTAGTGCAGTGTTCCAAGAACGAAGGCATTGTGTTCCGAACTAATTCTGAATCGGTCTTAAAGTTCCAGGATTTTACAAGAATTTTAAATTCTGAATCAGTTTAACATGCTATCTAACCTCACTTATTTTGTTTTTGTTATTAATTAAATTAGTGTTGGGCATAATCGATATATTTCAATAATCGAATAAATCGAAATAGTAATTGCTTTGAATAATCGAATGATCACTCGAATAATCGATTATGAATGATGCGCAAAGTTAGTAATTGGACATAATTTCATATTTCGTTTCGATTATATGAAATAATCATTCGAACGGTCAATTATGGGTAGTGTTGTGAAATGGCCGGTCAAATATAATAATTGACTTGTCCGGTCAATTTGATCGGTAAATTACTGGTCAAATAGTGGACATTTTTAAATATTTATTATTTGGCATTGCAAAAGTAACAAAAACCATATTTTTTACCTCCCTCCTTTGTAAAATATTGCCATACTAAATTTTCTTTTTTCACCATTTTTCTTTTCTTGTAAAATGTGTCAAATCATTTGAAAAAATCGAAATAAAATATCGATAATCGTAAAAGATTAAAATTTACAAATTTTTTTAGGTTATTTGCTATGTGCCAAATTATGTCAGATTTAAATAAATGGTGAGAAATTTGAAAATAACAGTTTTTTCCATGGATTTATTATATAAAAGGATTCGATATCCGTATACTGTGAGCTTATCGAACGTGAAGCCTTATATTTTGTTGTTTGTTATTCTCTTGGGGGAGCAGTTTACGAACTACGAACATAGACAAGACTACGAATTACTACGTAATTGAATCAAGAATGGTAGTAGAAAGAGATAAAATAGCATTGGAGTGTTGGAGCTCAGAAGTGTTGCTGTCTGTGCTGGTTGTTTAGGAAAACGGCTGAACTTCGGTCTGAACACTCGGTTACACGTACGTCTTTGTCTAATGAACTAGAAAAGAAAAAGTGCGACGTATAGATTTATATAGATTTATAAATGACTCGGAGCGACTTTAAATAAACACCTTTAGAAATAACATAACCTATAAATAACAAAACCTTTTTAACTTAAATTTATTATTATTTAGCAGAAAATAAAGTAATTTAGGGATTTTATTACTTTTAGCAAATCTTGTAATGCTTCTAACGTATTTTTTGTAGACAAATACAAGGTAAAATAAGATGTGGCCAATGTTTACAAGTTGTGTTTACAGTGTCGCTTAGAATGGTTTGTTTTGGCTTCAAAGAATGTTACATCATCCCGTATCATTTTATTTAATAAATCCATGGTTTTTTCGATCAAATTGAAAAATGTCCGGACAAATATCAATTTGACTTGTCCTTGTCGGTTAAATATAAATGGTAATTTACCGGACATGGACAATTGTCCCACAACCCTAATTATGGGTGATGCGTAGAATTCAGAATGATATTTTATTATTTCTAATTTCATTTCATTTCTATACATTGATAACATTAACAACACATAACATAACACTTACCTTCATCATCATGCTACCAATAAATATTTTAACAGAATTGTTGGTTGCGTAAGATGGCTTAGGGTCCTTCCCGATTTTCGCGGGACAGTCCCGCTCTTAAATGGTCAGTCCCGAATTTACAGACGTCCTGGTTTTGTTCAAATAAAAAAATATAGCCTTATTTTGCCGTAAATAGAACTACAAGTGGCAATGCCAGAAGTATCAAGTGGCACAATCACGCAACAATGCCCTTGGATTATATTTTACGTAGCAAATATGTTAAGAAATTTTAAGAGCACATTCTACATCTAAAAATATTATATAAATATGGATCCCCAAACGCTTCTTTTTCGAGATACAGGGTGTTTCATATTTTGACAGCTGAAGTATTCCGAAGAGTTAGAAGAAATATGCGAAGACGATTTAGAGCATGTATTGAAGCACGGGGAAGCCATTTTCAGCATCTACTATAAACTTAAATCAAAAATCATTATTTCCTGAACAGCAGAATTAATTGGGATTTAAGAAAACGATATCAGTTTTTCAAAGAATCAGTGGCGTGCAATCTTTTCTAAAAGAATGGCGAAGACCATTCTTTTAGCGTCTTTCCTGCTTGTGCTGCATATTACAGTATCTTTCACAAAAGTCATGCACCAGATGCTTCATCTCTTCCTTTCTAGGTTATGACGTCCATGGCAAGGTTGAATAGATATTTCTGGCCGTTCTTCATTTAAAAATAGATTAAAACGTATCGCTTATCGCGGCGTTTGTCTCGTAATAGATTTTTTATATTCAGTTTTCGCTTTCGAAATATAGGCTGATAAATATTGATTAAAATCGTTTCTTGTCGTTTTGTAGATGGATTTTTGACATTGAGCCTCGTTATTTGGAAATAGCAGCAAATCAGGAAAGTAAAATAACAATTAAATGTTCGTCGAAGAAAGCTAAAACATGTGAAGAAGAATTATATTGCCACGCCCTTATTGGCAAAGCGGTTCAACCCCAATTAATAATGAGATTTTTTGTTAGTGCAGAATTTGTAGATCCCTACCTGCACTTTTCAAAAACGGAATTTAACTTTAATATTAACGTAGACGGATCTATAACTATGGGCAATACTCAAGGTAAGTAGGCAGTTTTTTGCCCCATCCCCAAAATTCGTTTGTTTAGATGTTAAAAAATGTATTTAATTTAGTTTATTGTTGTTGCTATTATTAATAAAAAATAATAAAAAAAATATAATTTTCGAAAGAAAATTTCCCTTTTTATTTTTTTTTCAAAAACTAATCAAGATACGAAAAAACTTCAAGAGACAAAAAAGCTGTACTTTTAGTTGCTTAATAATAAAAAAATAAAAAAATTACAAAAAAATGTGTGGCGTACATTTTTTTTTGTCAAAAATATTCGTTAAGTGTCGCTCGGGGCACCACTGGACTTAATACATTTAATCAAGTTAGGGCTAAATTAGCCCCTTAACACTACGAATAATACTGCCAAATTACAACAAAATTGGGTAAAGGATATTTAAGATATTTACGAAAAAGCAATTTTTTTAAAAAAGTTTAACACCCTGTATCTTGAAAACGAAGCATTTGCGTTTGCATTTGATGTTAATATGAAGTTTTAGTCTTAAAATCACTCAAATAATTGTCTGTTAAATTTATTGTACATACTTAATTAACACCCTGTATACAAAGCCTAATATAAGTAGAGAAATATTTCAAAAAAATGCATACCAATTTAAGCTTATATATGTAAAAAGTCCATTCTCCTGTTCTGGTTGGGTTTGATTTTTGCAAAAACTTCAATTACGCGATTAAAATTTAAAATCTGGTACTGCATTTTAATCAAAATAACCTCGAAAATAACCTACTGTCACTACTAGCCGTCTGGGCTCCCGCGTATATCACCATTCTATCAGCTGACTACTGATATGATTCAGGTGCATTGTCCAGTGCACGCCAGAACGCTAAAATTTGAATCATTTTGATACGACGATGTTTTGTTTCACGCGCCGGACTCCTCTTTCCTCTTTCTCCAACACACGGTCTTTGCCGATACTCTCGGCGTTCAGTTCTGACATTGAACGCGCTAGAGCTCGCATTAATGTTAATGTTAGACGGTGACAGAAAGGAGCTTGACTGTTATAAAAATACAAAAATCTATTATACAGTAGTAAAAGTAAATGTAAAATTTGAAATTATAATAAAAAAATTAAAACAAATTATGGTTGATCTGTAATAGTATAATAGTATAGTTATAAGGTATAGAAATCCATCTTTTTGCGTAGATTTTTAGGGTGTTCACTGCACAGTTGATCCTACACAAAAATCGCCACTGAGTACATGAACACTATAATCATACTCATACCCAATATACTTATATACAAATTTTCTATTGACAACGCATCCTACTTATTAGTAATAGATATAAAAGAAAATATTTACAAGGAGACCAATATTTAAAAACAAAAAACACCAAGTTAATTAAATTTAAATACAAATAAAAAAAACAAATAAACAGAAAGTTTAAAATAATACGCAACATAAAAATTAAAATAACAAACAGTGTGTAACAAAAAATAATGTCAAACAAAACCAGAATTAGAATTAATTAAAAGAAATATAAAAGGATAATTAGTCATAATTTAAACCATTAAAAATTAAAATCAATTTAAAGTTAATAAATATAAAACCATCACAACCTATCACTATAATATTCTTCCAAGCTGTAAAACGCCTTTTGTAATAGAAAAAATAGATGGCAGTGTTAACAATTTATGAAGTATAAACAGAGGGGTTAGAATGTTTACATGATTCTCTTCTTTGAATTTTAAACATAAAATGCAAGGCTCCCTTTTGAATCTTTTGAAGTATAAAAATCATATTAAATAAATTTCCCGGACACGCTCCCCGGAAACATACCCCATACCGCAAGTGAGATTCTATTAGAGCAAAGTATACACATTCCTAGCAATTAACAAATCCAATTTCCAGTTATATTCTCAAAGCGTAGCAACCCCTAGAAAGCTTTGTAGACAACTGCAATATGTGTTTCTCAAACTTTAATTTTTCGTCTACAAGAAGCCCCGAAAACCTATTGCATTTAGTATTTGGTATTGGCTCAACATCCAGGAACACATTATCCAATTGACACCTAAAACAAAGAATCTATTTGTCTTAGAAATGTTAAGTGTGAGAAAATTTAAATCACACCCATCCTTAATCCTTACCAAATATCCACTAACATCGGTCTCCAACTGGTCCGAACATTTGGAATGCCATAAAATAGTTGCATCATCGGTGAACAAACAATTTGGATTTAAAAAAAAAAAAATACAGAAGATGCGATATGTTATCTAACCAGTCAAGTATATAACTCAATGAATAATAAGATGAGTAGTGCGTGTATATTTTTAGATTTAGTAAAAGCCTTTGATACAGTAAGCCATAAAATACTTTTAGAAAAATTAGAAAAAATTGGATTTCGTGGACATACATTAACTTTATTTGAAAACTATTTAAATAATAGAATACACCATGTAAAAATTGGAGAAAACATTAGTTTACCTAAAACATTTGATTATGGGGTTCCTCAAGGCACTGTCTTAGGACCATTATTATTTAACATATATCTAAATGACATATTTAACCTAAATTGTCAAGGAAAATTACATAGTTTTGCAGATGATACTGTAGTTTTTTATGAAGAAAAAAATTGGAATGTTTTAAAAACTACAATTGAAAAAGATTTTTTAAAAATAAGCACCTGGTTTGATAATAATTTATTAACTATAAATTATAAAAAAACAAAATATATACCATTTACTTCATATATAAATAATTCACATAATATTGGTAAACTGAAATTTAAAGATATCAGTATAGAAGAAACAGAAAGTATCAAATATCTTGGAATAATTATTGATAAAAATTTAAAATGGAATTTTCATAGTGAATATATAACTAAAAAATTAAGAATTCTTATACCAAAATTTAAACACTTAAAACAATTCTTAAATATTGATCAACTTGAAATATTATATTATTCATTGATACAGACACATTTAAATTATGGAATACTTGGCTGGGGAGGTATCAATAGAAATTATCTTCATAATATAGAAACAATACAAAAATATATTTTAAAAATTATTTATGGAAGAGATTATTTATATTCGTCTGACTTGTTATATAAAGAAAGCAAGAAAATGGATATCAGACAACTTTTTTCATATAATATGTTAATATATATTTTTAAAAATAAAAATAAAATTAACTATAATAATCACATTCATAACACTCGTAATAAAAATACAACCACATATAAAAACAGAGTTAACAAAAAAATTGGTCATAAAAATTTTATAAATATAATTCCATATATTTTTGATTTATTGCCAAAATCAATTAAAATAATTAAATCTTTAAATAAATATAAAAATGAAATTAAAAAATGGATATTATCAAATCCAAGACAAATAATACATAATATAATAAATAATTTATAAATACTTAATAAAAACCAACTAGATATTCATTATGATATATTGTAATTTCAATTCGGGATTATTAATAATCTAGTTGTGTCTGATATATTTATTATTATTACTATTATTGTAAATAAATTGTATAAAATTATTAATATTATATTTTGAGTCAACTCACAACAAGTGTATTACTTAGTGAGTCAAGTGTTTATATTGGCTTATTCAAAAAACTATATATATCTCAATTGTACATGTATCATATGAATTATTGAATAAACCTATTATTATTATTATTATTATTATTATTATTATTATTATTATTATTATTATTATAATGTGCCGGGTATATTTCAAGTTGGCATATCATTTATGCATGTTAAAAGAAAAAATTATGTTTCTATAGAAACCTATCAAATATAATGTTACAGGTAAAATTTTCATCTCTTTTTGGGCAATTTTTAGATATACTTCATTTCAACAATAGGACAGGGGTGCCGCTTCAAGTGATGGTTACTGTAGATGATAGTTTCAGTATTATTGAGGGAAACGAAAGGTCTCAGCACATAATCCAAGATCTTGCCCATAATTCGGGAGTTGTCAGGGAGATAGAATATTGCCCCCGTATAAAAGACAAACGACGACGTAAGCAACGCGGTAGAATTGTTTTTGAATACGAAAATCATCCTAAAACTGTAAGTAAATAAATAAGGAATATGCACTTATTTTTTTATATTGCATAAATCGTTTAAGGAAGTCATTACAAACCCAAAAAAAATATTTTGAAGAAAATTACTAGGATAATTTAGCTACAAAAAATGTTTACTTTTCGGTATAATTTATTACAATTTAAAAAGCAGCCATTTGTCCTTAGTGGAAAGTGACGCCAGGAAAGCAGCAAAAATCTACATGTTAACGTTAAGCTTAACTTAAAGTCGAACAGGTTTGATTTTCTCGGAAACAGTCAGAGGGAGAGAAATCGAATTTTTTGGGTTGATAGAGGAATAGTTCAACTAGCTTCGGAAAAAAATTCAGTTATACAGGATGTTTCGTTTCGGAGCTATTAAACGTCAAAGTCGAAATTTCCGCGATTTCTGTTGAAATCGGGTACAGGTCGCAAATGTGAATTAAATCGATGAAAATTTTCGGAGATTGTAGGGGACCCGGAGCTTCAGAACTCCACTGAAACTGGCGGGGATCACGAAATCACAAGTAATTCTTTTGAATTTTTTAGGTCGAAAAAATGCCATTTCCCCCTCTTTGATACCTAATAACTCGAAAACAAAACGGCAGGTCGAAAAATGGACTCATAAGTGAAACTTTAAAACCTCAAGTACTTTTTTTGCAAAACATTTACCTCAACCTAAAATCACTGGAAAATGGAAATATTTGGAAAAAACTGGAAATTTAGATGTTTGACCCAAATACTTCACGGTTTTTAATTTTTTGTGGGGTCAAAAGGGTTCAAATTAAAATCCCATATACGTCATCGGAAAGAGCTCGTCAAAGTATGTGTTATCCATATTTTGTAGATTCTTCATTCTCTATAGGAAGGGAGCAATCGCCGATTAAATTTCGATTTTTGTACTTTTTTTGCCCTCGACATCGGTACATTTGAACCACTCTGTATTTTTTCCTATCTATTTTTTTCCCAATTTTTCGACACTATCTTATAAAGGGATAATCACACTGTAAAATGAATACCGAATGGGTCATCCAGAAGCGTATTTAAGGGGTAAAATTCGGATTTTTTTTATTTTTTCCGACACATCCTATTTTTAACCGACATTATTCCACACTATTTACCCTATTTAGTGATTCTTTTTGGGTTTATTTTATCCGTTAATTATCTAGGAATACCTCCCACTAATTTAAATCGCTTATTTTTTCGGTAAAGATATAAATAAATAGGATTATTTGCATCGGGGTCATCTAAAATTTGAAAATTTTTGAATTTTCGAAGATTGCCATGAAAATAAAGAATTGCAGTTTATTTACTCGAAATAAGATGGCATGTCAAAATTTCGCGGAAATGCCGATTTTTGTTGCAAAATTGAAAGGTTCTTGGACCGATTTCGGCTTGAAGTATACATGAATAAGATTTTAGGAACCTTCTACTTTAAGTGCAGGGACAGTTCATTGGATGAGTTACGCATTAAATACCATTTTTATTGAGTTGTCGATGACTCTACAACACTGGAATTCGCCATGTACTCATGACGAGTCATAAGTTCAGTTTTGACGACACAGCCAATGGGATCACATTTTACAAGTTTCGAAATTCGCGCGTAAATGTGCAGTTTTAAATCCTTATTTTTGTTAATAAAGACCAAAATAAATGAATAACAGCAACCGCCATAAACATTTAATTTATGTAGAGAATATAAAAAAATATATTTCAGATTTATTTGGATTATATGCATGTTCCCTTAAAATGTGATAGAATACATAGTAGAATGTAAAAAAAATAATTTGCAGTATTTAGAACCGTTTTTATTCTAGAAAAAGAACAGATCTGTTTCTGACCATTCCATTATTGGCAATTCATATTTATTTTTATTTACTCAATGCAACAGTGGGGCATAACTGATGAAACTTTCATAGATAACTAAATAAGATTTTTAACAATGTAAATACAAGCAAGGAACTATAATGTATACGTTTTCTACTAAGCAGTTCCAATTCCATATTCATTTTATTTTTTAAACATTGCACTGATGAAGCATGAACTATAGTCTCCTTTAAATTATTCCATGTAAATGCTGTGCGATTACTTAAAAATTTTCTTAGTAATTTAGAACATTTCTCTTTTTGCATTTTCTTGCTGTTGCTTTTCAAAATCACTTCTCCTATATAGGGTGTTTCCTAATTAATCTAAAATATTTCAAGTAGCTATTTCTCAGGTCTTTTTATGAACATACATATGTATGTCAGGTCGGCTTTTAATATTCTTTGCTTTAAAGATTGCTTTTCTAGTTTTATCCTTGTTGACCAGTTTCATAGTTATACCCGAGAAGACCATATACTAGTGGGAGTTATTTTCTTTCCCCTTGTTTGTCTTCATTACTAATGTCATTTGCTATTACTCGAGTTTTCGTAGGGTTGACAGCAGCAGGCGAACTCCGTAACATCGTAGAGATAGACATAGAGAGGAAATAAGAAATATTCTCTCTATCTCCAGTTCCTACTCTCTACGTTTCTTTCCAAACACTTCGGGTTAAATCGGCAGCAGAAAAGAGCGTATTATTGAACCTAAAAACATTCAGTCCCTCCTAGTGAAATTTTAGGGAATTTTAAATTTTACTCTTTTCACATGTTTATTTCTATCCTGTGTTTTTGTTTTGGGAGTAATAATAAAAAATGTATAATATGGGAGATTGTTCAAGATAATCAACTATAACTTTCCACTGTTGGGACGTAGTTTTAAATTCTCGTTCTTTAATATCTAAATCAGATTGAAAAAAGGTAAAAAATTAACAATTCAAAGTAGAGCAAGTGGCACTTTCAAAACAGACCTAATTTTTGGAAATTCTTTGTTCAGAATTCATAAAAACAAACTTTTCATTTAATGGTAATGGTAAAAACGTTTTTTTTCTCATAAGGAAACATGCGATTAGCATGTCAAATGATTTCTTTTTTGGGCATATTTGACTTTGATTTATGCAAAATAGATATTATCATTCACATTATTATAGAACAATACCTTATGGGAAAGGACAATTATTTTGTATATTGCTTATTTCATATTACAAAATTTACTAGGGATAAGTAAAAGATTAAATTAAATACAAGAACAAACAAACAAATTATCAAGTACTTGATTTATTTAAATGCCGTTTTAGGATATAATTAACCTCTACGGGGAAATTATGTTTCCCACAATAAAACTGTTTCCAAGCTGTGTTGATTTTCATTGCATACCACTAGGATCAACGTCATATAGGGCAGTTGTAATTCAAAATGTTAGCGCCATGCTTGTTTCTTTTAAATGGTTGTGGCTGGAAAGAAGTATCGAAATAAAAGATTTGAGTCCTGCTAAAGTGAGTATAAGTAATCTTAAGTCAACTTGATTAAAAAAAAGTGGGGGTACACACCTGAACAAAGAAGTATTATGGGCATATCCGCTGGAAAAAAAGCAGAGCAATGAAAAAAAGTAGTATGGTAACCAATCCTTAACATCCTATAAGCCCAAGGACAGAAAAAAGACGCTTTCCTTGGGCGTATAGGTTGTCGCGGCAGATTGCTATAGTTACCTCTGTTGCAACATTAATTGATGCCCCGAAAATTTTATTTTGGCCGAAGCCGCAGATGGGCGTTTCGGCCACTGTTTGTGGTTCTGTTTTTTCCCTTTTTGCAGGTTACACCCGTAACTGCTTATGTGGCGTATGTGTCTCAGTTTACGGTAAGGGTCCCAACCACATGTGTGACCCTGGTTTAGCCATACTACCTGTATTCTTTGTTCTGCCTTTTTCCAGTGGACGAGCCCATAATACTTCTTTTTTGTTTATGCTGCCATATACATATTGGTAACATTGGAAGGTTATTGTGTTCACCAGGTTTTTGACATAGACATAATTATTTTACAGCCGAAAACCACACTTTTTATGTTAAATGGACATGTATGCGTTCGAAAACGGTTTATGGAATATATTGACATATCAACTGTAGATGCTAAGACTTGTGATGACCAAAGTAACGTTGAAACACAAGAGAGTCAATTAACGATTGAGCGGGACAGCATCAATTATGCCCTATCTTATAATAGTGATAGATACTTGAACGAAATGAGAAAAGTACTCTTTCCAATACTGGCCCCTTTCGAGGAAAGAGGCAAGCAAGATTTCCACAATATCAGACCAAAGCCAACTGACGCTCATGATATTACAAAGTGGTTTTCTCTTGAACCTAGTGAAGGTGAGCAAAATATGGACTTTTTTATCGTGAAATACATACCCGTCGCTTAGCAGTTAAATTAACCGATCTCATTTAAATTTGATATCTAAGATCCTCTTACAAATATCGCGAACAAAATAATAAATAAATTATGACTTTTTGTAAAATATTTACAAATTTTTTCTTTTCAGGATTTCTGCAACCCAATGAGTATAGTTTAGTTACGATAGGGTTTAGTCCACCTCTTCACACAGAGATAATGGCAACTGCCGTCTGCAAGGTATCTGGAGGAGAAGAAGAACCATTAATCGTAATGGGAAAATCCACGAAAATATCTTACAAACTGGACAAAAAGAGCGTCAATTATGGAAACCAGGTAAAAAATGTGACAGGAAATAGGATAAAAAAATATTGTTGTTTATATGGACAAAGAGATAGCAACATCGAAACTACATCATTTTGGTATGAAAATTTCTAGTCCCGTTGTGTTGAAATCGGATCTCAGTCACTAATGAGAGTCTGTGTGGCTAGTCTCGTTACATGTCTTCAGGTTTAGGGCCGGTTTATCAGTGCACGGTTATGTACTTTAGCTGTTGGTCAAGTGTTAGCTGCTGGTCATCTTAACGTCAAACTGTTTATTCGGCTCCCGGTCAATCCAAGCTGCAAGCTAAAGTCACGGATATTTTAACGGAAGCTTTTTTTGCCTGTTAAGGAGATAGCTGGAAGTTACGTGTAAAAAGTAAGGTTATAAACCAATCTGTGTTCAGGGGGTATTTACTATTTTACTGTTTTCGTTTTGTATTGAAAATTGAAAATAAGAAGTTATGAATTATGAAGAAATCGAATTTAGTGAGGAAGATGAGGACTTGCTGGAATTTTTCGAATATGAGAGAAGACCTTATATAGTTAAGGAAAGACTAAATCCTTTTGAAGAATTAGATAACGTGGAATTTCATAGGCGATTTCGACTATCAAAAATCACAGTGTTAATGGTTCTTGAGCAAATTGAACACCTGCTTGAAACCCCCACTGACTGGTAAGTAGGCTCAGAATGAAATCATTTTAAACTTTGTGTTTTGAGTCTCAACACCATATTTAAGTACTTACACAAGCTCCCTTGTAATTTATTATGTGTATGTGTAATACTTATACTAAAAACTAAAATGGTTTAACAACAATATACATATAAACATTGTCATCTTTAATTAATTGCACTTTCCCAGTCAAACGAACAAGGAACCCTGTAGAGCGTCAGTATGGTGTATGGAAAAGACGATTTCCAGTATTATCTACAGGGTTAAGATTAAAACTGGAAACAACCCTGGTGGTTATAGTAGCTTGTGGGGTATTGCATAACATTGCAATTGAACAGAACGAACAACTTCCAGATGTGAACCAAGATATAGCAGCATTAGTCGACTTTGATGAAGATGTTGAACCAGAACATCAAGAAAGAAACAACATTTACACAGCCAGAGATGAACTTTTAAATAATTATTTTAGAAGGCTGGCAGAAGAAAATTAACTGTAAATAAACATTTTATTTAATTCAATAAAAATAAAACCCTTGTTTTCTATTTTTATTTATTTATGATTTTCAGATACTAACATTGGGACCTAATACTAACAACAGAATCCAAAAATAAACATACGTAAATATATACTGAAAGGAACTCATGATAAATAACCATAGGCCAGTGTAAATAAACTCTTATCTACACTTTCATACATGCCCAAATATTTATCTATTGCAACTAACTGCTAACAATATTTATTTATTATACATAATATTGTACAAAAATTCATAAAAAGATTCTCCTAAAAGTTGTCATTACGCCCACAGATGCAGCTACGATCCAGGCTTGACTTTTCTTTTTCAAATTTTAATTTTAATATTTCCATATTGATTTCATGTTGTTCTTGTTCTTGTTTAATTTTGGCCAACATGTGATCCCGTTGCAAAGCAATAAGTTCTAATTTTTTTTCTGCCACAATTTCAAATTTTGAAGATACCCAACTCATTGTTTTTTTTTTCGGTAGAATGGGTCTTCTCCTACAACTCCTTGATTCTAAAACAGGAAAGGTTAAAAAAGTGTAAAATATGAGAGAAGAAGAAATTAAGAAATACTGAGCTCAATATAATAATATATGAAATATGTAAAACTAATTATGCATTCCAGTGAGGTGCAAATAATTGTTTGCCTCCAACCCACATACTGGATTACCACTGACAAATCAAAATGAATGGGTAAAATTTTGAAAGATATTTTAAATTTGGCCAATAGTACTCTTCAATAAGGGGGTTGTGGGCACACAATTATTTGGCTTGCAAATAAATATATTTACTTGTATTAAAGCTTCCAGACTCTTTGCTCATCCTAGCTTCGTCCATATTTATTCCAGTTTATCTATCCGCATGATTTCCAGAGAATTTTCCTTTATCATTCTTTAAAGAACAGTCTATGTCTAGATTTTGTTCTGCTTCACCATCATTAACCATCATTATTTCGATAGTCTCACATTCATTTTGATCATCGTCAGATAAGTCATATATATTTTCCTGTATATTTGTCAATACTTTATGTTTTGGAGTTTGCCATAAAGCAGCAGATGCATGGACTTGTCCAATTATCTTCTATGTCCAGATTTTCTTTTTTGTCATCCACCATTTCGACCGACTGTCCAGGTATACCTAAAAGTAATAATGAACAATTCAACGCACAGCTAAAATCTTTTACTTGAGCCCCTGATGTTTAGGCCAATCAGAGCACTACACTATGCTCGCTATAAATACTATGGCCAGTGGCCAACGTACTTATGTGACCATGTAGTACGTACGGTGCATAGCAAACATATCTTGCATAACTTACATAGTTTGTAGTGCTTTGTTTGGTGAAAATGTATGAGAATCATTAATAAATAAATAAATAATCTCTCAGTCAATTTCTTAAGTTTCATCTTTGTAATAAATCACTATTTATATAACTTCTTACATACCAGCAAGGCCATCGGAATCATACTGGCTTTGAAGCCCTTCGACAGAGAGCGATATTATTTTAAGCAATTCAATTTCATCCTCAGTTTTAGGTGGTGAAGGAGGTTTATATTGTCCTCCTCCTGTCCCTCTAATGTATTTTAAATTAGAAGAATGTCTCTTCTTAAGTTCTTTTTTTATGGATTCATATTTATTCTTGAGCTGCTTGGCATTTCGTGGCTAAAAATAGGAGATTTTTGTATTTCATTTATTTATTTTTATACTAGACCATTTAGGTATACGTAAGCAAAAAACAACTAAACCCTAAGATGTTTTTGAACTTTTCTAGTGGGAATGCAAGTGTTCAAACATCATTTTAATAAGTTAAAGATTGAAGTAGTTTTAATATACTGGATATTTATAGGTATATGGCCAGGGACTGGAGGGACCATTATTTTCTAATAATTTTGTTGTACACTTACCTCACCATTCGAATATGCATTGAATTCTTTTTCAATTTTATTCCATTCCTCTTCCTTTTGGCGCCAAGTTATGGCATCGGTTTTTTTATTCTCTACCACGGCTTTCCTTTTTACAGCCATTTTAATTAAAATACTACGTTCCGAAAAACTGAAATTTGACGATCTCTTTAATTTTTCACAGCTTTTCCCCATAATTTAATATTATACACAAAGGCACCTACGTATTAATAACTCAAAAACCAAAGAAAATAAAAAGGGTTTGATTAAAAAACAGAAAAACAATCCAAAATCTTGGGTTAGAATTTATCAGCTTTGCGTTGTTGCCATAGGTTGTTGCCTATTTGCAAATACCTATTTCTTTCGCCGGTTTATCACACCTACATTTAATTTTTTTTGTTATGTTACTTCAATAACTTATTTACACTTACAAAATAATTTTCTTGAATATTATTTTTGACCTTCTGAAATAAATTTCTTCGACAAAAAACATGAATCAGAACATAGAACCAAGGGCATATTCTTTAAATTTTCTTCAGAAATAGTCATTCCGGCAACATTGTCTACATCCCATCTGACTAGAGCTCTGTTGCCAAATTTCAATTTTACTTAGCTGACAGCTTTGTAACTGCCGGTTGATTATTGGCAGAATAAACACTTTTTAATTTAGCAGCGAATTTAGCTGCCAGTTATAGTTGGCTGGCAGCTATGAAACCGAAACATTTAGCCGTGCACTGATAAACCGGCCCTTAATAGTTTTATTTTTAGGTATTCTGCGAAATTTGCACCGATGAACTTGTATTGAATAACAATGGACTTTGCGGTTTTGACTTTAAAGTAATCGTTGAGGAGACAGTATCCAGACAAGCTGAAATGTTGGATATCTGTCCCAAGATTGGAACAGCAGCACCTGGAAGTAATATTACTTTTAAAATCGATTATTTTCCGGGATTTCCAGGAAAATTCGAAAAGCCTTTTACACTGGAAGTAAGTCGAAGAATATTATCAAAACATAAAGAGATTTAACATTTAAAACCGATATATTTTGACATTTAAAGGAAATGATATGTTTTGATTGACAATATAAGAGAACAAAGTGTTCTACTTATGTAGATTTAGTTGTCAGTAAGATATGTAGTTTTTTGGAAATAAAGGTTTAAAGAAAAAAAAATGGGTTAACAGCATCGATAGTTTTCACGTCCTAGTTAGTAAGACTTTTGCCGTGAAAGTAGGGGATTCGGGTTCAAAGTCTGACGGAGAAAAAAAACTTTACAGTTAAAAAAAAACATTGAATGCCGCTAATTATATTTTAAGTGTTGTATGAAATAATTATTATGGTAAATGTTTTAGTTGGGATATTTGGAACCAGTGTTAATAAAAGTACATGGTTACGCGGTGGTAAGTCAAGTCTTTCTACACGTTCCCAGACTAGATATGGGTTTAAGTATTAAGGATTGTTATAAAGCTGTGGCCTGGATAACTCCTGAATATCTAGAATCAGTTCAGAACAGTCATGACATAGTTATTAAGGACGACAAGCCTGTAGATCCCGCAGGCTTTCTAGAGGAGCATGATTGGACATATATATCGTATAATGTACGTAATAGCAATTATTACAGCAGTGGGTTAATGATCCCTTTCACTAAATTTTGATTTTACTGCCGTTCTATACAGGGTGTCTAAAATAGGTGATACCACTATTGCTATCTCCGAAACGGTAAAAGATACGATGTCGATTAAATTAGAGAAAATGTGACATTTTTAGTCCCTACTCATATTTCGTTTACGAAGTTGCCAAGTTCTCTATAGTTTCTTATCTATAGGGGATTTTTTAAAAATAGTCAAAAATTTAATTCTTAAATATCTCGAAACCTATTATAGTTAGGAAAAAATTGTTTCAACAAAAATCACACGATTTTTTACCTTCTCTAAAGTAACGTAATTGTTTTGTTTATATCATTTGTTTTTATAGAGTTACTGATACTAACTTTTCAAATACGGACCTGGACTTTTTGCTGCATTTTTTGAAAGAATGCTTCATACCCTTTACATCTGTGTATCACTTGATTATGTTTTCCGACGTTTTAGTGAAGAATAGTATCATCAGGAAAATCTATCAGTACGGACCTGACATTTTCCAAGTAAATGCGCCATTTCACAACCACAAAAACCACAAACCATAGCGCTAGTTTATGAATTGTGCCTTAACATGGAAGATCCCAGGTCCGTATTGTTAGAAAATCCTGATGATGTTGCTATTCTTGATCAAAACGTCGGAAAATATTTGCAAGTTATACACAGTTGTAAAAGGTATAAAGTATTATTTCAAAAAATGGAGCAAAAAGTCCAGGTCCGTATTTGAAAAAAACAAGTTAGTATCAGTAACTCAATAAAAACAAATGGTATAAACAAAACAACGTTACTTTATAAAAGGTAAAAATTCGTGTGATTTTTGTTGAAACAATTTTTTTCTAACTATAATAGTTTTCGAGATATTTAAGAATTAAATTTTTGACTATTTTTAAAAAATCCCCTGTAGGTAAGAAACTATAGAGAATTTGGCAACTTCGTAAACGCGATATGAGTAGGGACCAAAAATGGTACATTTTCTCTAATTTAACCGACCTCATATCTTACCGTTTCGGAGATAGCAATAGTGGTATCACCTATTCTAGACACCCTGTAGATCAATAAATAAGGTAAAGTCAAATCCTGAAAATTTCTCGGCATTCAGTATTTTTATATTTGTATTCAATGGCGCGGCGCTCTAGTACTCACATTCTCAATATGACCTATTGCTTTAGTTCCGCTACTAAGCGCAAATTAGGTTTTAAAAAACCAAGGGGTGCATAATTAGAACTGGATGCAGATTTAGCAAGTGAGTTAAGATGTTGTTGCATATTAAAATGAGAAAATTCAGGTTTAGTGAAAGAGGTTATTTATGCACAAGTTGTTTGTTGCAGAAAAAAAAACTAAATTTATTGTTTTATATTTCAGAACAATGTATCAATACTTCTTTTTAGTGTTCCGTGCTAAAATAGGCAAAACCGAACACCTATGGAGTCACTTTGGTGTCCGTCTGTCACAGGCGATTTTTTCTGAAACCATTCGAAGTAAAAAAAATTTAGCACAGAGGTAGAGTGTTTTGGCCCAATTATAGACGTGAAGTATAAAAAGTTGAATTTTGATTCTGGGGGTTAATTTCAGGGGGTAAATTTGGAAATGGAAGAAAAGTCAAGGGCATCATGTAGGGTGTCAAATGAAAGCTTATTGAAGCACGAATTCAACAATATATATGATGTATTTTTTTATGATGCATTTCTCAAAACATTTTTCGGGAAAAACGCTTAAAAATTGCTGTTCTTCACCCTCATCATCAAACGGATCGCTCAGAAAACTCTGAAAAAAATCATGAATGTTGAGATTTAGATGTAGATTGAGTCAAAATTATCAAGATTGAATAATTCTAGCGCGATCAATTGTTATAAACAATTGAATTGTTTATTTCCTTATAACTGCTAAACCATTGATTTTAGAGAAAAAGCTTTTTGATAAAAAATATTTCTCAAGATGTAAGGAACAGCTTTTGTTCTTACATGTTTTTCAAAATTTTTAATTTAGTTCAGTCGAACGCTCCCCACTCAGCTCCGCATATTATAGGCGATGTGATATGGCGCTGGTGACGTCGGCGGCGGGTAGTGTGACAGATGGGCGGAGATCGGGCGGCCAAGGTTTGCTCAGGTTAAGAGGGGGGCTGATGCATATACGTATTACTACTATATTGATAATATCCAATTTACCCGTTGTTAAAATTTGAAGCAAAGATAAAATTTTAATATTGTTTTATTTGGTGTTGTACCACGTGATGTACCAGAACTTTTGACGGAGCTGTCACTGTCAATTCTGACAGCAGTTTAAAATGTGAGCTTGTCTGTTTCCTTTTCGTCTTTTTACCTTTCAAAAGTAAAGAAAATGTGTTTTTATTTGTGAAAAGTTGATTAAAAGTTAATTATTATCCTATTTACGATAATGACATAGCTAATATACCGATAATGCCAGTTTTAAGCAGCAAGAAGTGAAAAAATTACTTGTAGTTTCAGCGACGGATAGTCTTCACAAGAATGTAAACTGAAGAGTGAAGGCATCATTTTTAATAACAATTTGAGATTTTGGGGCAAAACGGGTAAGAACATTATGTAAATAAAGCGAGGCATCGTTTGGAAATCTAAAAAAAAAAACATTATTTAAGCTCGAAGTACAACTCAAAATAGGTAAGTATAATTTATTGTAATTATTAATTTTTATATAATACATTATAATTGTAATCAAAATCTTCTTAAATAATTAATTACTGACCTATTCAAAATCACTTTGTCTTACTCAACTGACCGTCGACATGCGAAACAAGATCTCATTTTCTATCTAAAATATTATTAAACTCTATTTTAATATTGTACTTTAAAGTATATAATAATTTATATTTACTGGTTTTCTGATATATTATTATAAATTAAAGATTATTAGATTATTCACCAAATAACGCTACGGCGAAATCGAAGGCTTGTCAGATTCAAATTTAAACTTTTGAATATGACAGGCGCGAGCGGCCATGTTATCATATTTCGTGTTTTGATTAGCTGGGCGGTACCTAGTATTGGGTTCACTCACTGGGCAAATCACGTGGTTGTTTATGAGGGATGTTCAGTACGGCATGTGACTGGTTAGCAATTGTTTCCAAAGGCTACGTCTGTGCTTCATCATTTTTTCGTCGTTCGCTATATAGTAGTAATACGTATATGGGCTGATGGCACGGAACACTAATTGTGCAAGTATAGCTTGCACTTGACCAAATTTTTTTAATATACAGCTAGTATATTTCTATATTTAGGAGTTATACCCAAGTCTAATGGATATAGACTTGGCAATGGAAAGAATTGCAGCTTTTAATCACATTTCAAAAAATAAGAACATTTTAAAAGATCATAAAGGTGGTGCTAATAGCAAGATCCCGTACATACCCAATTTTTATGCACCAGCTTATTGTGTGGACTTTGGATATGTTGTTAGAGAAGTGCCAGTATGTTACACTATATTAATATACAACTATGGGCCAATAAATGCTAATGTAAAATTAATAGAGGATAACAAATCAGCTCTGTTGGAAAAGGAATTTAAAATAGAATTTAGAAATACAGTGATGGCGCCTGGTGGAACTACTGAACTGTTTGTGTTATTCTCTCCTACCAAACGCAAATGTAAAGAACTAAACACCAAACTTCAAGATGTTTTTCGTTTAACTGTAAGCCATGGTCCTATTATTTCGGTTACACTAAAAGCCGAAGTTACTTTGCCCTCCGTGTGTATCAATTGTGAAACTGAATACTTCGAAAATGTTTATTGTGGAGACGTTCTTAGGAAAACTAAAATATTAACGAATGAGTAAGTATTTGTACAATTTTTTTTTATCTTCTAACAACCCACGAAGGCCGAAATCTAAGTACTATGTACCGTGGGGTACTGGGGAATCGACTCACCCATCCAGAGCTGGAAACATCCGTAAGGATTTCACCAGCCCTTTAAGAGGATGTGTGGGGTGGTACACTTTCTCATTCTTTTTCTAAATTAATTTCGTACCCGTTGTACATTTCAGATGTGACTAATGAGCAGGCAAAGCGGATTCGGTCTTTCATACCATCTAAACGTGTAGGTGCAGTCGCCATCACTTTGTCCTTTATAAAATCCCTCAAGACAAGGGGGGTCAAATCCGGGGACCTAGCAGGCCAGTTGACCGGACCAGCACCTCCAATCCACCTGTTTTCAAATATTTCATTCAAATGATTGCGGGCCTGTATTGCATAATGGGGTGGAGCTCCGTCCTGTTGAAGACACATATCAGGATTTATGTTTTGATTTAATAATTGGGGTAATTGGTTTCTTAAAAAATCTGTGTACATTTCTCCATTTAAATGCCCTTCAAAAAAATACGGACCAATAACTATTCCCGATTATACCACACCAGACATTAATTGACCAGGAATGTTGATTTGGCAGAGTTCTCATCCAGTGGGGTTTTCCGTGGCCCAGTAGTGCATATAGTGTCTGTTTACCTAAAGAAAACAACCAAGCAAAAAAATATTAAATTTTTACTGATAAGGGATAACTTAAAATCCTACCTGGCCACAATTATGGAAAGTAGCTCCGTCAGGAAAAATGACATTCATTAGGAACCTCGGAACCTGTTATTTCCTTGCATTTATCTTGTGACCCAACTGCAAAATGAAACGCGATTTTCAAAGTCTTACCCATATAGCTGTTGAAGCAGTGTAATGTGATATGGATGAAAATTGTACAAATGCAGTATGGTCGCAATTGATTTTTGACTCGTTCCAGCATCTCTAGCAAGCCGTCTGGTACCTACATGCGGGTCAATAGCTACCGCTCCTAAAACGCCAGCTGCCTTATTTTCGTCCGTTTTAGTTCGCTTCCGAATTCGTGGTTTTATCTTCAGACTGCCAGTAGTACAACTTCAGGTTACCAGCCGTTTAAATGCCATGTGAGATTTCAGGTTATTAGGAAACCTCTCCGCCCACACTAGTGTAGCTCCTCTGTAGTTTTTTCTGCACTCTCCCAAAATTAACAACCTATCAACTTGCACATTAAAATTCGCTTCCATGTTTAATTGAGCAATAAACTGAGAAATAATCGCCAAAACGTCTCAATTCTCAACTGACTTAAGTAAAAATAATACTTTTCCATGGAAACGAATAATAATTGTGAAATAAGTGAACTTGATTTATTGGTAAAATTTATTTATTTTTTAAATTCAACCAAAATTTGGTTAACCATAATTCCGTGACCGAAACAGCAAACAAAAAAATTTTGTACACATAAGTAGTTTTTTACGTAGATTCGAGTTTTTTAAAGAAAAGTACACTATCTTATTTAAAATTCCAAAGTTACCCCCATTCCTTAAAATAGAGAGGGGGGTTAAAGGTCAAAAATACGTTTAAATATATCTCCCATCTCCCTATTAACTCACCAAAATTTCATTAAAACATTCTCGAGATATCGCCTTATAACACTTGAAAAAACTCACCCAGTTCTTGTGGACAATGAATAAATACTGTTTTTTAGCACTTCATATTTTTCCTTTTTTAGTGGTAACGTTGCATGTAAGTGGTTCGCAACAATAAGCAAACCTACTAGAAAAGGAGAGGCGATTGGTTTTTTCGTGATTCCAAAGGAGGGCGAATTGGAGCCGGGGAAACAAATGTACTTAAATATTTATTTTGCTCCTACAGCAGGTAACAAAATTAAGAGAACCTTGCAAATTGACATGGAAGGAAATTGCAAGACAATTTGCGTGGATCTATTTGGAGAAGGCTTGCAAACCATTCTAAACGTCGCGCCAACCCAATTAAAGTTTCCACCAACGCTAAGCTTTTTTGACAATACAGTTTATTTTTCCATCCAGAATTTATCGAATATTCCTGTGGAGGTCTACTTTCCAACATTAGATAAGTAAGTTAACGTCGATAATACTTTTTTACCCGTAAACTTTTAAATGAATAATATTTTAGGACTGCCGAAGATGAAAAAATAATGACACAAATATATTTAAAATATAAAAATTTAAAGTGCGTATATGTACCGTTTCAAGAGGCCGGAGAAAGGTTACCATATTTTTTCACAACGACTTACAGAAACTTGGTCGAAAAATTAAGAATTAAAATGATTGAATCAATATCAGCGAGCGAGGAAGGATCTCTACAAGAAACTACTGAAATAGTAAAATCCAAACGGTATTTAACATCTTTTAAGGACATTTTTTTTGTATAAAAATTAGTGAGGTAACAGAAGTGTTGTAACGGAAACGGATAAAAAGTGTTATACAGGGTCCTGCAGCTCACCTCCCGTCTTCTGTAGCTCAGTTATCAATTAAGCTATTATTTTGATATTTTACCGACTCTACCTGTATCCTAGGGCGCATTTCAGGAAAATATTTTTAATTATACAGGGTGTCCCAACAAAGTGTGACATGATATATATTTTTAGATTGCTTGCCATATATTTTGTTGCTTATTTGGGTGCCTCTTATGGTTACCTACATACCTCTAAAATTTTATTGAAATCGGTTTGGTGATATCAGCGAAATAAACTAAAAAAAAGTCAGTTTTGCACCACTGGTTTTAAAAATTAATGAAAAATACTAATAGTGCCTCGTTAATAAAATTATACAAGGGACTTATTAAGTAAGGTCTACCAGTCTCGTTAACCAATTTTGATTGATCCGAATTATACAGGATATCCAAAATTTAGTGTCAAACTTTAAAGCACTTTATTTTTCTTATTTTCAATTGGAGCCCCTGTATATTTTTATGTCATTCGATGTGGAATTTAAAAACAAACATTTTTTATAATTACAACCCTATCGCAATTCCTAACCCATTAAAAGTTATTTGCCGAAAACTCTTTTTGTCAACTATTCCAATAACAATTTTAATGGATAAAACTCGAAGGTATTAAGTTTTAATAGTTTTAGTAATAGTCGAGGCAATGAAGAAAGCAGCCAAAATCTCGGAATTTTTTGCACTAAGACTTAGCGGAATGCGGTTTTTGCATCAGCTTCCAAAAATTATTTGTAAAAAATGTATCTACTTTGTATCTTATACAAACCGGAAATTGCATTGCTGCGGCCAAAAATGCATTCAAAAAATGCGTTTTTTGAAGTCTCTGTAGGAAAATTAAATAACTTTAGTAATAAGACTCAGAATTGACTCAAACCGGATTCTCGAGGGTTTTCGAGGTCGCTGATCACGATTATGATATTCAAATTGACCCACAGCCGACCTGGAGCTCAGGATCGCTGATGAACGTCATCTCCGTGGGACTCTCCCAAAATTCACGCGGGGAAGGAGAGAAACTCGGCGCCCGGGGGTTTTTTGGGTTGCTGAATTCAAATGTGGCATCGGCGAACACCCCCCGGACACCTGGTGCGCCGGAACCTGGACGTGGACGTCATCCCCGAGAGTTTTCCTGACACGATCGCAAAAAACAAACCGAAAATCGTTGTGTGGGCGTTTTTTGGGGCGCTGAATCCAAATTTCACGTCGAAAACGTCCCCCCGACCTGGTGCACCGGAACCTGGGCCTGAACGTCATCTCCGAGGGTTTTCCAGACACGATCGCTAAAGACAAACCGAAAATCGTTATGGGGATTTTTTGGGACGCGGATTCCAAATTTCACATCGAAAACGTCCCCCCGAACACCTGGTGCATCGGAACCTGGGCCTGAACGTCATCTCCGATGGTTTTCCAGACACGATCGCTAAAGACAATCCGAAAATCGTTATGGGGTTTTTTTGGGGCGCTGAATCCAAATTTCACGTCGAAAACGACCCCAAATAATACCTGGTCGCCTACCCCCCCCCCCCCCATGACGATTTTCGGTTTGTCTTTAGCGATCGTGTCTGGAAAACCCTCGGAGATGACGTCCGCGTCCAGGTTCCGGTGCACCAGGTGTTCGGGGGTCGTTTTCGACGTGAAATTTGAATTCAGCGCCCCAAAAAACGCCCACACAACGATTTTCGGTTGGTTTTGTGCGATCTTGTCAGGAAAACTCTCGGGGATGACGTCCACGTCCAGGTTCCGGCGCACCAGGTGTCCGGGGGGTATTCGCCGATTGCATATATGAATTCAGCAACCCAAAAAAACCCCGGGCGCCGAGTTTCTCTCCTTCCCCGCGTGAATTTTGGGAGAGTCGCACGGAGATGACGTTCATCAGCGATCCTGAGCTCCAGGTCGGCTGTGGGTCAATTTGAACATCATAATCGTGATCAGCGACCTCGAAAACCCCCGGAAACCCGGTTTGAGCCAATTCTGAGTCTTATTAACAAAGTTATGTAATTTTCTTGAAGCGACTTCAAAAAATGCATTTTTTGAATGCATTTTTGACTGCAGCAATGCAATTTCCTGTTTGTATAAGATACAAAGTAGATACATTTTTTACAAATAATTTTTGGAAGTGAATGCAAAAAACCGCATTCCGTTCCGTCTTGGTGCAAAAAATTCCGAGGTTGAGTGCTTTATTGCCTCGACTATAATAACATTTCATAATAACATAACATAAATAAGCACTTCTAAAATTAATTACCTACTAGAATTTGTGTTCGACATGTCTTCCATTCTCTTGGAAGCATAAACGAAGACGAGCATGAAATGACATTGCCTCTCTTCGTAATAGATCGGGTGTAATGTTTTGAAATGCGTTTAAGATTCTTTGCTGCATGTTCTCTGGTGTGGTTGGAGGTTCCTGATAAACGATTTCCTTAACATAGCCCCACAGAAAGAAATCTAATTTAGTTTTGATTGCCACTTACTTGGCCCTCCTTTTCCAATCCACCGATTTGGGAAGGTTGTGTGGAGGTAGTCCCTGACTTGTAATGAATAATGTGCTGGGGCTCCATCGTGTTGCAGATACACTGCATCCCTCACAGCTATTGGTAAATTTTGACATAAATTTGGCAATTGATTTTGCAAAAAGTCCAGATACATAGGTCCATTCAAATGTGCGTTAAAAAGTGAGGTCCAGTAATATGTTCACCAATAATTCCACCCCACACATTAATTGACCATCTGTGTTGTTGATCAACCTGCCCAAAACCTTTGGATTGTGGTCGGAGTAATAATGGAAGTTATGACGATTCACAAATCCATTTTTATGAAAGGTGACCTCATCAGAAAGCAAAACCTTATCAAAAAAGTCAATATTTATCCTAATTCTAGCTTGTGCCCAGTTGCAAACTTCGACACGTTCGAATGCATCAAATGACATAAAAATATACAGGGGCTTAAATTTAAAATAAGAAAAATAAAGTGCTTTAAAGTTGGAAAAGTAAGACACTAAATTTTGAACACAATGTATAATTCAGATCAACCAGACTTGGTTAACGAGACTATTACTCCTTACTCAATAAGTACCTTGTATAATTTTATTAACGAGGCACTATTTGATTTTTCATTAAATTTTAAAACCAGTGGTGCAAAACTGATTTTTTTAGTTTTTATTTTTTTCCGCTGATATCACCAAACGGATGTCAATAAAGTTTTAGGAGTATGTAGGTAACTATAAGTGGCACCGAAATTACCAACAAAATATATGGCAAGTCTAAAAAAATATCTCATCATGACGTCACACTTTTTTGGGACACCCTGTATAATCAAATATATTTTCCTGAAATACGCCCTAAGATACAGGTAAAGTCTGCAAAATATATAAATCCTAACTTAATTAATAACTGAGCTGCAGAAGACGGGAGGTGAGCTGCAGGACCCTGTATACTAGAAAGCGAAACGGAAGCTGAAGTATGACTATTAAAACAATAGAATTTATTATTTTTTTTTATAAATAACACAGACACAGTTATGATATTTACAGGGTGTTCTCAAAGTTGGAGCATTTATTTTAACAGGTTGTAGAAGTCATAAAAATAAACCATTTGACCAAAAATCGCCTATATAAAAGTTGCAAAATAATGGAGATATTAATAAATTAAATACGGTCCTGGCATCGTCGAAAAATATTCTAATATGTCCGCCCACTTGCTTATCGCGCTGTAAAACTCCCCTCTGCCATTGCTCGCGTCTTGCCAAAGCCCGTCGCGCCATCGTCGAATGGTAGCGCTCGGCGTTGCCGTTTGGGTACGATTGTACCAAATTTAATACAATTTCGTTGTTGTGATACAAAGATTAATTTTGTAATCAAATGCGGATTTTTGGTACGTTTTCGTGGTTTTAAAAATAAATAAAAAAAAACCATAAATATATTAAAAACCAAAATGCCAGAATAAACTATGTATATACATTTTTTTAACATTTTTAATATCCGAAATAGGTAATTATTAATCTTTTAATATTACCGTAGAATTTAGATTTATGCCCACTCGTACAAGTGATGATAAAGTCGTCACCGTCACCTTTTAGACAAAGTCCCACCAGAGCCCGAGTCCACACAATTTGTGTTATTTCTCGGACAGAATGACGTTGAATTCCGTCGTATTTTTTCATTAGCCAATCAGAACGCTGCATTTCCTATTTCGTTCTGTTGTCTTTCTCAGGTATAGACTGACACTAATAGTGACGTCATGCTAACATTGCTTCTGACTGTGTCTCAGAAGCTGGTTGGATTTTTCAGCGATCACGTGATTACTTATATTAAATTTGAAGAGATGTCACATGCCATCTGTCAAATTTTATCAACTGCTGAGACCGCTGACCATCGGCTGAACCCTGCCATTGTCTGGTACATTTTCGCTTGGAACTTTGGTACATAAGCAAAATTGGTTGCGTTCGATTCCTGGCCGAGAAGTGACTAGACAATTTAGAATATCTTTCGACGATGGTCATGCCTCCTGTTGTATTAAACAGTTATTGATAGTAAAATAAATTCATTTTTACACAATAAAAACAAAGCCAAAATGCACGTGCACATCTCAACGTTCTGAACCACTGCGATATTTTCGCATATCGGAAAAATTTTAAAAAAATGTGTTTAGTGTGTTTACTGGTGATGATAAGTTAAGGGGTTATATACAGTTAGGAGGCCTAAAAAAAGCGATTGTTCAAGAATTTTTCCTGAGAAGACTTTTAAATTTATTAATCTGAAAATTTGTACACATATTATGGTAACTTTTAACTGTATTCTAAGATTTTTGTATTTGTAAAAATAATAATTTTGAAAGCTGCTATAGCTGATCTCCAGGAGTTCCTCTTAAAAAAGGCATCTTGCGGTGACAACGATATCTCTGGACTGGATCATCGAAAATGAAAAAACCAAACGGATTTCGTTAAAGTAATGTATAATCCTCTAATTAATCGATGGAATAAGCAAAATAAATTTTTTTGGCAAAATGGCGGCTTCTCAAAAAAACTCGATTTTTGACCAAGATTTTGGTCTTAAATTGTTTATATAAAAAAATATTTATCGGTGAGAACAAACCTTGGATTAATTACTAAAAAATATACTTAAGAAGCTTGTGTTAAAATTTGAGACAGATCGGTTCAGCCGTTTCCGAGAAATCTCCGTCACCGACTTTACAAACACAGTTTTGAGAAAATCGCGTTTAAAGTTTCAAAAGCACTTTACATAGCGTACAATCGCTCTGACACATCTTTACAAATATGCGTGTAACTTCGAAAATAATCAGCCTTGAAATTTTCTCTGTGTGTACTGGAATATATGTACATTACGAAACTGAAATTAAAAAAAAATCGATTTTTTGAAAATTATAACTGTATATAACCCCTTAAGTACGATATCGTTCGCGCATATCCGTGTGATTTTCGGTTTTACCGCTAGTAGTGACTGCTTGAGTAGTGCGTGTGTTCAGATATTTTTTTTTTATTTCTATGTTGTGTGGTTTAAAAATAATCGGGACTGTAATGGGATGAATTTATTGATGTTTTTTTATCTCCATATTTTTCAACTTTGATATAGGCGATTTTTGATCAAATGGTTTATTTTTACGAGTTCTACAACTGTTAAAATAAACGCCTCAACTTTGAGAACACCCTGTATATATTTTAAAACAAATCTTTGATTGATAATTAAAATTTACTAGAGGCCAGTTGTATTTCAATAACAGAAATTTAGCAGCATTTTCGCGTAAAGTCTCTTGCGCTTCTTGTTACCAATGTGAGTTTTTTAAAGTGTTACAAGGCGATATCTCGAAAACGGTTTAAAATATTTGCATGAAATTTTGGTGAATTAATAGGGAGATGGCGGGACATATATATGACATTGACGCCCTCTCTCTAGTTTGAGGGGTGGGGATAACTTTGGAATTTTATAAAATTCGGATTTGCGTAAAAAACTACGTATGTGTACAACATTTTTTTTTTATTTGCTGTTTCGGTTACGGAATCATGGTTAACTAAATTTTGATTGAATTTAAAAAAAATTACCAATGAATGAAGTTCACTTATATCAGGATTATTATTCGTTTCCACGGAAATGCGTTATTTTTACTCGAATCAGTTGAGAATTTTGACGTTCTTACGATTATTTCTCAGTTTATTGCTCAGTTAAACATGGAAGCGAATTTTAATGTGCAAGTTGATATGTTGTTAATTTTGGGGCAGTGCAGAAAAAATTGAAAACAGATGGATTGGACGAGCTGGTCCGGTCAACTGGCCTTCTAGGTCCCCGAATATGAACCCCCTTGACTTTTTCTTATGGCGACTGCACAACTTTAGATGATATGAAAGACCGAATCCGCTTTGCCTGCTAATTAGTGATACCTGAAATATTACAGCGGGTATAAAATTCATTTAGAAAAGAGTGAGAAAATGTTTGGATGTTGAAGGGGGGCATTTCGAACAACTTCTCAAGCATGACAGACGATAAATAAGTTAAAATTAAATATTAAATATTTTTTTTACTTTATAACCTAATACCTAAATCATAATTCCGTAACCGAAAGAGCAAATTAAAAAAAAATGTACTCATGCGTAGTTTTTTACGTAGATTCGAATTTTATAAACAAATTACATCATCCCATTTAAAGTTCCAAAGTTACCCCTGCCCCTCAAAACAGACAGAGAGAGAGAGGGGGTAAATGTCAAAAATATGTCTAAATATGTCTCTTGTCTATTATCTCACCAAAATTTCATGAAAATATCTTAAATCGTTTTCGAGATATCGCCTTATAACACTTCACGAAACTCACCCTGTATATTAACGCTGCTTCTATGCACACTATCAACACGTAATACTAAAATTTCAAAAGTACTGTTAAGGTTCCGCTGTAAAAATGCAGAAGCAGAAACAAGTCTAAAATAATGCAGAACATCCGCATTTGCAGAAGAAGCGGATGTCCGTTACATCACTAATATTCGGATATGTAAATTCGTACTTAGTGTACTGGTTTTCTTTTAGTAGCGTTGAAGTTGAAGATCCTTTGGAAAAGTATTCCTCAGAAGAATTAAAAACTCTATTACTTGGTAAGAACTGATAAAGTTTATGTACAGTTTTTTGAATCCAAGAAGAAGTACATAATTCTGGGAGAGTAAATTATCTATAACCTCCTGGACGAATGCTTGTTATGTCATTTACTGATGAATATTTTACTCATTTAATGAACTCCAGTACGGGCGTAATTAACTCGTTATATCACAGGTTGTGTAATGAACTTATTGCATAATGCATTTTGATTTTCAAAAATTATTAACAAAGACAAACAAAATATTTAAGTGGCTTTTATCAGGTTATGCAAATGTTGAAAGAGCTTTTCGACAAAAAAATATTTCCCACGATGGTTACACATTTTTCAAAATTTTTTAGTTGGCCCACTCAGCTCCGCAAATACGCGATGCGATACGACGTTGGTGAAGTAACGTTTTCGTAACGTAAGTTTTCTGTTTTTAACAGATTTTCACTGATGAAGAAAAAGCTGTAGTCTCCTTTAGATCATTCAATGTATACAGGGTGTCCGGGAAAATGTGGGAAATCTCCCGGATATGAAAAAAACACGTGAAAAGAGTACTACAAGTTCATATAAACTTTTTTCATATAGGCCTCCTCTTCGGAGATATGGGCTCCCAAAGAGCTCCAATGAAATCAAGTTTTTTACACATAATTATTGAACCACCATATTCCAATTTTTTTTTAATATGATGTATACCAGGTTAGACCCTTCAAACTACTATCCAAGAAAGTATTGTGAAGTACTCACAGCTTCAGGGACGGACTAGCTCTGACACTCATGACCCCATTTTTTTACGCCCTGTATGATAAGCACTTTGGACCACGTTTTTTACATACCTTTAACTATTGACTAAAAATTAAGTACTCTTCATTCATGTCGTTAATCCTAACCGTTTTCGAAAAAACGTCATATTATTTACATCATGTATTTGGCGTATTTCGATAACAGATACGTCTATTCTGTGAATTGCAATTCGAACTAGGTTCGCAAAAAATGTGCGTTTTATGTTATCGGCCCCAAAAACAAAGTATTGTTGTTGCAAACGTTACTAGGTACGAAAGAAATAAATATCCTGCATTTTAGAACTTGTCAACTTTCACATCGCTGATTTCGTGGTGAAATTAATTGTGAAATAATTCGAAATAACACGTTTATTGAGTATGCAGATATGCATCTGATGTATGGTCTTGCATCTTGCAATGCTTTGGAAGCCAGAAGATTCTCTTCACGGACGAAGCATGAATTTACACAACTCACATGTATGGGCTGATGAAAATCCTCATTCAACTATTGTTTCGCATCGTCAACATCGGTTCCAATCAATTAATGTCTGGGCAGGAATCATTGGCAATTTTTTGATTGGACCATTCGTATTGCCGGTACGACTGAAAGGACAACTTTATTTGGAATTCCTCCAGAACGCTTTTCATGATTTAGTAGAGCACTTACTACTTGAAATCCGCCGAAACGTGTACTACATGCACGAAGGAACACCACCTCATTTCAGCGTTGCTGTGCAGGAGCACCTGAATAACGTCTATCCAAACCGTTGGATAGGTAGGGGAGGACCTATTGCCAGGCGAGCAGTGCCTAACTCCGCCCGCATAATTATTCCAAAAATAGTGATCTCTCAGGTATGTTAATCCTGCACCCCAATTCCGCCCCGAGCGTATTTACTTTATTTTTGCGAGTTTGGGAAAATCCGATTAGAGTATTAAAGTAATAAAATAATATAAATTGTGTTTACAACAGTGAGGAAGGAATATCTTTGAGAAATTATCAATGTTAGATTTTGTTAAGATTGTTTCTTACCAGTACAATCAAAGTGTAAATTTGTAATTTTATATACATTAAAGGTTCCTAATTGATTTGTTTGTTTTATTTCGCATTAAGGATTAGGAGCGGAGTTAGGTAGTTAGATAAGGGAGCGAAAATATTTCGGGGCGGAGATGGGTACTGTCTGTCCTCGTGTACCTGGCGCCGGGCGGAGTTGGGAATCGCCCTGCCAGGCCTCCTCGATCTCCCGACCTAACGCCGTTGGATTTTTACCTGTGGGACACCTCAAAACCTTGGTGTATTCTACTCCCGTCGATAGTAGGGAGGAACTTCTACGGAGAATCACGTTTCATTGTGATCAAATAAGGAACAATGCTGGGTTATTGTGGCGGGTACAGCAGTCCTCAGTTCGTCGTGCCCGCGAGTGTATAAGACTTCACGGGGCCCATGTTGAACCCTCTTACGAAGTTTTTAACTAAGCAGTTAAATTTTAACGTTTTATTGAAACTATGTTGGCGACAGGGAAAAATTCCTCTTTTTCATATTCAACCCGACAGAAGTTAGGGGACTAACAGTGTAAATAAAATGACGTTTTTTTCGAAAACGGTTAGGATTAACGACATGAATGAAGAGTACTTAATTTTTAGTCAATGGTTAAAGGTATGTAAAAAACGTGGTCCAAAGTTCTTATCATACAGGGCGTAAAAAAAATGGGGTAATGAGTGTCAGAGCTAGTCCGTCCCTGCAGCTGTGAGTACTTCACAATACTTTCTTGGATAGTAATTTGAAGGGTCTAACCTGGTATACATCATATTAAAAAAAATTGGAATATACCTGGTGGTTCAATAATTATGTGTAATATACTTGATTTCATTGGAGCTCTTTGGGAGCCCATATCTCCGAAGGAGGCCGATACGAAAAAAGTTTATATGAACTTGTAGTACTCTTTTCACGTGTTTTTTTCATATCCGGGAGATTTCCCACATTTTCCCGGACACCCTGTATATAATACTATGCGATTACAGTAGTTATAGATGATATGTTCACCCCCCGCCGCCCGCCGGCGGGATCTTATCTTGTGATCTATGACGTCATATCTCGGCCACCTTTGCGCATGTGCAAATTTCAAGTACGTCATCGAAGTCTACGTCACTGGATCTTACGTCAGCAAACCCAACCTGCGCGCGCAGCTGTCAAATGTCACCTGTCAACTGTCACCTGTCACTTGTCAAATGTCAAAATTAAAATTTGACATACGTCACGTGTTCAAAATGACGTCATAAGACATGTGTAAAAGCATGTCAGCTGTCACCTGTCATTTAAGATCTGTCAACTGTCACCTGTCACTTACGAAACGCCAAAATTAAAATTGAACATACGTCACGTATTCAGAATAACGTCATAAGACATGCGTAAAAGTATGAAAGCTGTCACCTGTCATTTAAGATATATCAACTGTCACCTGTCACTTATGAAACGCCAAAATTAAAATTTAACGTAGGTCACGTGTTCAAAATGGCGTCAGAAGACATGCGTAAAAGTATGTCAGCTGTCACCTGTCATTTAAGACATGTCAACTGTCACCAGTCACGTGTTAAACGTTAAAAAAAAAATTCAACATATGTCACGTGTTCAGGGCGGTGTCCGAAAGCGTTTAAAAAAAGAATGGCGTCGATCGGCCTTTTGGTTCCGGAGATATAGTTTTTTGCTATTAGCGCTCTAATGGCTCAGGTTGGAGAGTTGAAATTTGGATGTAGGATAGTAGATGATGAGATCATTCGATTAGTGAAATTATTTTTCAAAAATCTCGACTTTGAGGAAAAAATTAGATTTCAAATTTTTACATCACCCTGTATAGCAAATTTTGGATTAATTATATAAGTTATGAATATTAGGGGGATTTAGTAATAGAAAAATATGTATCAGGTCATTGGAACTAGTAAAAATTAGATCTCAAAATTTTTACATCACCCTGTATAGTTAATTTTCGATGAAAGATATAATTTAGGAATTTTATTTAAGTTAATAACAACTAAACAACTCACGTTAAAATCGTCAATGTTTAAACTGAGTTGTTGTTGAAACACCCCTGTTTAAACAGCCCTGTTCAAACAGCCCTGTTTAAACTACCCTGTTAAAAACACCTCTGTTTAAACAGGGTTGTTTAAACACCCCTGGTTAAACAGTTCTGTTTAAACAGTCGACGGTAGAACTCCCGGTCGATGAAAAGGGGGTTCGAATATGATAAAATTCATGATGGGTATCAAAGAAAAGAGAAAAATTTAAATAAAGTAATAGCGCTATTAGGGTTTCTTAATTCCGAGAGGTAAGGGCATTAACAATTAAAGAAAATGAATGATTTAGTTTGAAATTGTTTGCAAGGAAATCAAAACGTATTTACATGTGTTTTAGTGGCAATAGAAAGGAATATACAGCGATAAGAACGTCGGAAGCCGTCAGCCTTCGCAACTTCCGTCCTTATCAGGAGAATATTAATTAGTTGAAAAAGCTATTTACTTGTAAAATAACAGTCGGTATGTGTGTGTTTAGATAGAAGCAAATATGTACGTAGAACCGATCGGTAAAAATTAAGATTTTAAAATGTGTGAAGAAATAGAATGTATTAATATTATTTCTAATACTATTATCCCATTAACTCTTATCATTTTTTTAATCAGCTAATTAATTCATAGTAATTTCTTATCTACTAATCACCTTCCCCTCTAAAAAATATCCTTAATATTCTACCCCAACTCATCTAACACGACGGTGGACTGAACGGTGTCCGAAAAGTGCCACGCCTTAAAATGGTTAGAAAAATGCAAATCGAACCTGGAATTTTCTTATGGAGATTTACGTGTAAAAATGATACTTTTCGAGGCAGTACAGACATTGCCTTTGAAATTATTTGTCAAAAATCTTGACTGATAGTAAAAATAATATTTTTAAATTTTTCGCATCACTCTGTATACGAAATTTTCGATGAAATATATAATTTAGGAATATTATTTAAGTTAATAACAACCCATGTTAAAATCACCAATGTTTAAACTGAGCTGTTTAAACACCCCTGTTTAAACAGCTCTGTTTAAACAGTCCTGTTTAAACTACCCTGTTTAAACAGCTCTGTTTAAACAACCCTGTTTAAACTACCCTGTTTAAACAGCTCTGTTTAAACAACCCTGTTTAAACTACCCTGTTTAAATACACATCTGTTTAAACTAGGCGGTTTAAACACCCCTGTTTAAATATCTCTTTTTAAACAGCTCTGTTTAAACAGCCCTGTTTAAAAAACACCTCTGTTTAAACAGGGCTGTATAAAGAGGGGTGTTAGAAATTATTAACTTTATTTTATTGTTAAAATATTATCTGTCGGATGATTATATCAAGTTAAAAGAGCCTAAAACAATAGTACATAAGAGAAAGATTGCATCATTAGTGGAAAATTCCCAACTCAAGCGAGCTAAAATGACTCAGCACGAGGTAAGGTTAATTTAGACGTGTTTTTCGAGGTACGAATATGTAAGAAAACTAGCAATTAGAAAAATTGGTGATTTAGCCACAAGACATCGATATTGAGAAAATTTATATACAAAATTAGTGAATAATAGTAAACAAGTTAGGACTAGGAATACAAGTAAACGAGAAATACGGTTCAGAGTTTCGGATAAAGATGGGGTAGGGTAGAATTAGTACGAGGAAAAGATGTTGCAACGGACGTAAAAACTTTTCGAAATTCTCGACGAAGATCATCGATGCAGGTCTTTGGGGCTAAAATACGACTTTCAGATAAGTGTTCTAACGGTAGGAAGGGAAGGATTCCGAATGTGTGGGAGAGAGAGAGAGAGAGAGAGACTCGTTGAAATCGTAGGAAAAGAAGCCAAAAACTATGAAAGATATACTTTGTAAGTACGAAAATACCCGTGGATGTATACTAGGGCTAGTCAAAACGGAGAAAGAGATAGAAAAAAAGAGAGACAAAATATAAACAGACCCGGGTCGCGAAAAACAGCGAAAAACAAACCCAGTTCGGGAAAAAACAGCTAAACAGGCCCTGTTCCGAAAAAACAGCGAAAAAAAAAACAGACCCTGTTTCTAGAAAAACAGCGAAAAACAGATCCCCCCTGTTTCAGGGAGCCACTTAAACGTCTAACTGTCCAACATATAAACAACATACAGACTATTTTCTTCAAAAATATATGGGTACTAATGATGCTACGAAGAAGCAGACATTTATCTGCGAAAAAATAAGCATCCAGTACATTTCCCCTTTCGGACTGAATTCCACATAAAAATTTCGTTCAAAGATCTTTAATAATTGCATACGTAGATATAGGCGATTTTCTTTTGACAGAAAGCCGTCAATAGGACTTATACAACAGTACACAACAAGTTTGATACTCATATCAAACCCTAAACCCTCAAGATTCAGTATAACACTCGACGCCTGAAAGAACAGCGAAAAACAGCTAAAAACATACCAGGTTTAGGAAAACAACTAAGAAATAACCTCCTGGTTCTGGAAACAACTAGGAAACAGCTAAAAACAACGAAGAAACAGATCCTGGTTCAGGAAACTACTTAAACGCCTAACTGCTTAACTACTTAACTGCTAAAACAGATCCGGGTTCTGAAAACAACTAAAAAACAGACTTCTGTTCCCGAAAACAACTCCTGAACAGCTATGGGAAATAACTAGGAACCATCGAAAAACAACTACTACGAAACAAGCCCCCTGTTTCAGGGAACCAGTTAAACGTCTAACTGCCCAACCACTTAACCACCCAACCACTTAACATCTAAAAACATACCCTGTTTCGGAAACCAACTCCTGAACAGCTATGGAACAACTAAGAAATAGGGCTTGTTTCTGGAAACAGTAATTCGTAGTCGTACTTGCTAATAGAGAAACAATCTACAGACACTCAAACTCAGACTTTATCAATCAAGATCCGAAAATTGTTCTAGAAGACATATCGACATATTGGAGAGTTAGCTGATAGTGATCTCACACAGGGTCTTAAGCAGGATATCGAAACTGATACATGGAAACGGGGAGAGCTACGGGTTGATTGTTTTTGAAAAATAGCGATATCCAAGTGGGTGATATTGAATACCGAAGAACTGATGGGCTCTACGATCGTCTGTTTTTTTCTAAACCTATTTATCAGAGAAAAGAAGATGAGGAACAATACAAAGATAGGGAGTGATGTATACGAAATTTGTAATCTAAGTGGAATAGCTGATAAGAAATGGTTAGTATACCGTTGACCGGCAGACAATTAACATGGCGGAAATATTAAAAACTATTCTTGCCAACATTGAAGAAGTATTCAGTCGGAACCAGTATTATGGGTCCTGTTTACCGGCAACTTTAATGGTTTGGGAACTTGCTAAAAAATATAATGTACATGTAGAGCCAAAATGCGGAAGGCTTTTCTATGGGGGACTAGGAGGCATCACTCATTTTTGGAACGTCTTTGAAGGAGAAATTTACGATCCCACCCGCAAAGTTATAAAACATATAATGCCATCCGTGGACCTTACGAAGTATGTGTACAAAGAAGAGCCTAGCATAGACACAGATATGGAGACAGCAGTCATGTTGGATATTTTTAATCAGTTCCAGAGAACAAGCACAACACGTCAATACTTTTCCAACGCTCCCGATAAACTTAAAACTCTTAGAAAAATTATCCATAGAAATGTAGCTAGATGTATGAAATAAAAAGTTTGCATTATTTGTATTTATGTGTGATTTTATTAACCTGCTTGTGGAGAACCAGATCACCAATAAACAAAGCTGCTAGAAACAGGGTTTATTTATTGGTTATCTGAAAGATGGCAGTAGCGTTCTATGGGGGCTCGGATAGTGTCCGATTGTCTAAACGAGGAGATTTAGTGATGGGGTTTACCAAAACTGGCATCGAGGCGGTACTTACACAAATTCAGACATGCTTAACACCGATTTGGTTCCGAAATCTTAATGCATACATTAATCTACGAGGATGTTGATCATATACGTAAACGCATGCAGGGGGGCATGGGAATGGCACAGGTGAAATTTGTAACTTAAGTAGAGCCCCATTCTCAACAACGTCGTGTTGCGTTTGTGTTATGGTTGTGGGACGTTTGTCTTCTTGTTGTGTAGGTGTTTTGCGCTGTGTTGGTGTTGTGTAGGCGCAGTGTAGACGTTGTGTTGGCGTTGTGTGGGTGTAGTGTGGTCGTTGTGTACAAATAAAGGCATTAACATCGGTTAGCATCCCCCATTAGTACCGCATACGTCATAGCGATAAAGATGGCAAGTCGTAAAATTAAATTAAAACTAGCAGCAATGACCGGTGAAAACGTGTTTGGTTTTCGCGCAGATGGATCAAAGTGGCTTATTGGAAACACACCGGTTGAATTTGACGATAACATTTTATTGATTGAGAATGAAAAATATCCTCTATCAGATGGTCTGTTAAAGTTATTAACCGAAAAGAAGCCGTAAGAATATACGGAGAACGAGTTAGCGGATTACAAGGAACTACTCTTACTAACCAGTGCCCATCGGCGGGGATTCTATCGAAACGCATACACCAGCTCAAGCGGGAGTTGGAAATATAAACACATTGTATCAAAACTATTTCCACCTCAGAGAAGTTGTACATCCAATTTAAAGAATTTACCAACAGTCTCGAAAATGCCAAAAGAGAAGGTTCTACTTGGAGAACTTGGAAATAAAGAAGAATATCCATGGAAGGAAGAAATATTAAAGTACGAGGATGTGAATGAGTTAGTTGATAAGTTAAAATATTTAGAAGCAGAAAAGACTGAAAACAATAATAACCTTGGAAAAATAATATCGATTCTGAAAGAACTTGAAAAACTTGGTGTAATAGAATTTTATTAAAATAGTTTGTGTTTTAGTTGTTAGAAATATGCATCACTTACTCTAAAATAATCAGTCCAAGATACACCTTTCAACAAGACGGACTTATTAGTTTAGCCTTTTTGCAAGATGGAGCTGTTAATAATATTAACCCTAGTGCTTGGAAGTACTGTACACGCAGAATCAACATCAGGCGAAGAAGAAGGAATACCTACTACTACAGATGAAGTTAAATATGACGAATATGAGTTAAAATCAGAAGAAGAACCGTTCACTCAAGCAGAGGCATGGAAATATTTAGTGCAATATGGGTACCTTAACAACACGAATACCAGCAACTCTTTGATGGCAATATCTCGAGGTTTGAAACAATTCCAAGAAAGCTATGAGTTGCCCGCAGATGGAACTTTAAACGAAAAAACTATAAACCTGATGCGCAAACCCCGATGTGGCGTTATAGAGAGAGCGCAGTTTCAAACACACCCTACAAAGTGGTCTAGCACAGATTTAACATGGAATATTTATCCTCCAACATATGCTACATCTCGTTATCCATATCGGAGAGCAGCAACGGATGCCTTTGGGATCTGGGAAGCAGCATCCAACCTTCGCTTTACCCGGACAGAACAGAAGGATGCAAACATAACTATCGCCTTTGAGTACGCAAACCACTCAATGACAAATGAAAATAGCTCCTGTCCACTCGAGCTATCCAAGCCAGTGTTAGGACATGCTTATTTCCCCGACGGTGGCAGTAATGTAGAAATTCATTTAAATAATCTCATTCCATGGAGTTTTATGACAACAATTTTTGATAACACACACTACAATTTATTGGGGGTAATGGTACATGAAATTGGCCATGCTCTAGGCTTAGAGCACTCAAGGGATCCGGATGCGATTATGCTTCCATGGTACCAAGAACGCAATAACCTATCTACGGATGATATATTTGGCATACAACAACTCTATGGACCAATCACAAGTCCTATACCATCTCTACCGAATCCCATACCTGCAAAGACACCTTTGGTGCCGTCTACAGAAAAACCTTCACCACCACCACGTACGAAACCAACGGAAAAACCTGTTCCACCACGTACGAAACCAACAGAAAAACCATTGGCGCCACGTACGAAACCAACGGAAAAACCGGTACCACCACCACCACCAAGTATGAAACCAACAGAAAAAAAGCCTGTGCCGCCACTGGAACCAACGGAAAAAACTCCGAGTTTGCAAACAACAACGCAGAAAATCGCGATACGACCAGAGTTATGTGATTTAAATTTGAAAACACTTAACACATTTTTAGTGGTAAAAAATAAGTTGTACATATTTTATGAAAAATATGTGTGGATGCTGAATTTAAATAACAAAGAAATTAATAACAAGCCTTTCCCGATAACTGATTAATTGTCATTCTTGCCAAAAGATTTAGAAAACATTACAGCTATTTATGAAAGACCCAATGGCGAAATTGTTACCATTGTGGGTGATACAATTTACTTTTTTGAATATGGAACCTTTAAATTAATACGCTCGGAAAATATTAATATGCTTGCTAGAAGAGGTGATAAAACGATAATTTCTGCAGCAGTTAACACTAATAAGGGACTAACCTATTTGTTTATCAATAACTTTGTGGTATGGGGCATGGATGAATGTAGCTTTAGACCGAAAGAAACACACCTAATATCAGAACTTTTTCCGGGCGTTCCTGCTCGAGTAGATGGCGTATTTCGATACACAAATGGTCGTTTATACTTCCTTCAAAACGGCATGTATTTCGAATATAATGAATTTACCAACAGCCTCGTTAGTTCAGGAAAGATGAATCTTAATTTCTTTGGTATTAAATGTCCTAATATAGGGCTTTTAGAACAACTCAAAGATTTACTAAGTAATATTATAACAAATAATGTAAAAGTATAGAGCGAAATAAAGAGTTCTTTATACCTCATGACTTTTTTCTACCAGTATAAACAACAACTCCAAACCGTCAAGCGAGAAGCATGGCTGAAATAGTAAAAAGTAGTCGCGTCAACAACGAAGAAGGAGTTAGTCGAAACCAGTATTAGGGGTTCTGTTTACCTTCAACTAACGATTTGAGACTTGTCATTTGTTAAATGTGAAAATTAATATTTCGTTTGGAAAAAACCCGAAGTCAATCGATCAACTCGTTCCTGAGTTATCGCTTATTAAGTACATTGCCTTAATGTCTGAAAAGAATTGGATAAAATAGGTCACGTGCTAAAGATGACGTCTTAAGATATAAGTAAAAGTATATCAGCTGTCACTCGTCACCCTATCTAGAAATTGGATGTTTTTCCTTTTTTCTTAATTTTTGCTACTAGAAGATGTCTCCACTCAAGCATGGTCGATGTCTTCGTGCTTTACCATACCTCTTAATCTGTTCTTGTCAGAATATCGCTGCCTTTCCCTCTTTTTCTTTTCTTCATATTCTTGCCGCTCGAGTTTTTTTCTTTTCTCATAAGCATTTTTTTCATTATTTTTAGCTTTCTCACTAATGAAGCAACGTCTAGTTGACATTTTGAGTTAGTTTCGCCATTCATTTTTGAAATAGAACAGAAATTGTCACTAGGACCCCAATCTGTCTTTAGTATCCCCGTTACAAAATTGGGGTCACTAATGACTGGAACCCTAATGACAATTTTGCGTTTTATCGCCGAAATTTAGTGGGGTTATCTATGATTGCCGCACAATCATCATGCAATTGGATAACTAGATATATTGTTCTTGTAACCAAATATTTAATCCCGTGCCTTTTGTATAATTATTCATGATCGAGTGCTCGAGTATCAGGCTTTAACAGGTCAAGTACGTGATCTGTTGTAATCAGTTACTATTCAACCCTCTCAGCACGATGAAGTTTGTTGTGGTTGACGTTCAGGGATTCAGCGTTCCAGAATTTCAAGCTAAAGAATTGGCTATTTACGATGGAAAGCAAATACGGAACTATCTTTTCAAACCCGTTAAGCCGTTTTATGAGCTGTCCTATGATTGCCAGAAGCAAGTGATGTTTCTATATGGGAACCGACATGGTTGATACTACAATTCCGGCGAAACCGATTACAATGAACTTCACCGCATTATCTACAACGATCTACGGGATGTTGATGTTATCTATGTGAAGGGGCATGTAAAGAAGACCTTCTTACTGGAAACTTTTTCCACGATGAAATATCTTAAGCATATACCCGATATTGTTAATTTAGAATTTACTGGGGACAGTGTTGCTGTACCGAAATTAGCTCTAAGTAAAACCACTTGTTCTTATCATGGTTTAGAATATTGTATTTGTAGTGCTAAGAATTCAAAAATCCTGTATGAATATATTTATGATTTTTTACCTAAATAAAGAAGTTAAACTGTATTCCCTGTTTAATTTTATCCTATATTATTAGGCCCCCCTTGAGAAATTTGATCATTTAGTCTCGAGCTTATGACAAAGACAGTCGACTTGTCAGTTAGATTAGACGAGCATTTGAAAAAAATACGCAAGCTGAAAAGAGATATTAAGTTTTACCAAGAATATAAATCTGTGGTTAGATTGTTTTCGAAACTTACCATTTCAACTTACCAATGGCGGCCTCCTCCTCCTCCTCCTCTTCCGACTGGGATAAGGTGTTTGAATCGTCCTCTAGATGTCCTGATGTTCCAGCGGTAGTTCTTAAGACTAAGCCGAACCGAGTTTACGAGATTGATGACTTTATAACTGTCATTTTTACTACGTCCGAAGAGGAACACAAACAAGTAATTTTGGATACTATTGGTTATGGCAAAATTTCTTTCTCTAGTGAGGAATTTGAAGAATTTTTAAGCACTTTTGATTGTTTCAATACCCATTGGGTGGATATATTTATGATAATTGGACAGTACACGCTAGTGTTTCATCGCAATGGTGAGAAGAGAAGTCTCAAGTTTGAAGATGCCACAACAGACAAGTATCTATTTCGATGGACCGAGAAGCTAATACACCTATTTGCAAAACATGTTTATGAATTGTATAAGCTTAATATTGAATATTATACTGTTACTAAATAAATAGTCTAACGTTAATTTGTTTTTCTTTGTTCTAACTAAGGAAATAAAACACCAATATAAACACAAAAATTTATTAAAGTTTAAAAAAAGTGAAAAAAAAAAAACACAAAATGTGACCGAACAGTGGTCTGTAAATAGAGTAAAATAATAAACAATAGAAAAATATAAAAAAGGTAAACTTTGGTAAAATAAGTTAAAAAGCACAAAATCTGACCGAACAATGGTCTGTAAATAGTAAATATAAATATAACTAAAAAAAAATAATATAAACAAACCAATATAAAAATCAAAAAAATAGGGTAAACTAGGGTAAAATATACATATAAACAAATAATAGAAAACTAAAAAACTAGGGTAAACTTCGGTAAACTTAGGTAAAATATACATATAAAGTAAAGAAATAGGGTAGACTAGGGTGAAATAAATTAATACAATAAATAGGGTAGAAATAAATGAATACAATAAATAATAAAATAAATAACATATATGCCTAATCTAATATCACAGCCTCTAAAGTCATACATTTAGCTCCCAAAGGGGATTAAAGGAAAGTTAGCTGCCCGTGATCAGTCTTCGCTCATGGAATTTCCGATGATTCCTTATACTTTTCAATATCTCTATGACCCCAAGCAAGCGTGTTCTCCAAGTCGCCGGGAATAAGGTAACGCTTATCGTCCGCGTGTGATAGCGCTACCTTATTTTTAAGTTCGACATACATATCGTGTAAATGCGAACGGAAAGTGTTCATCTGACGATGAATCTGAGTTCCTTCTACGTCAACCGCCTCCCTATAATCGTCCAGAGCTAGTTCGGATTGGGTGACGTAGTCAGGAACTCCCTTAGCTTTTTTGGTTAACTTTCCCTCCACATTTACACAATATGCCTTCGCCCCGGTACCGTAGAAATCCCAAATGATTTTTCCTGCATACTCATCTTTCATTTTGCCCAAAATTGACTGGTTTACAGGAACATCATGTGGATTTTCCTGTGAGAAATTAGACGTGTCGAATCTATCTAAATTTTGTGCCATATCGCTATAGAAATTTTCGGTTGTAATTTTCAAAACAAGGGAATCGGTGTCAGTGTAGAGTAATACCGCGTTGTTGCCGTATTTTGGCTTAATATACCCGTACAAAAAGTCATACATAATAGTCTTGGATATTTCCAAGATGCTGAAACCCACGTAAATCGGTTTATTATATGTGACTTTTTGTTTTTTCATCTGGATGGCTACCAGGTTCTCGTTAAAAATAGTGCGATCTTTAAAATGAGGTTTTGAAATTAACGCTTCGGCTCCCAACCTTCTACCAATATTTTCCCAATGAGAAACAAGTTTAACATCTACCCGTTTCTCCACATTTTCCATTGTTTTCCCAAACACGGCGTTGTTCATAAGTTTAAAAAAGTCTTTTTCAAACTTATTTTGCGCTTGATTGCGCATCGCTGTGTTTAGGTCAATGTATTTCTTTAGCCACGGTGATTGGTCAAAAGATATAACGCGATGAATTTTGGTGAGCTTAAGCCCATAATCTAAAGCCTGACGCAAATTTTGGTAATGAATTATATATTTACTTTTAGGTTTAAAATTTGGAATTAGTTTTTCAATATCTTGGAATTTTGATTCTGGTGGAGCTATTGATTGTGGACAAAAGGGTAGTTCGTTGTGTAAATAATGCAACTGTTCGGGATATTCTAAATCTACCTCTAATATATAGCCAGTTTTAGAATCGTTCGCGACATTCCTGTAATCTAAACTTTGAATTTCGGTCTCATCCAACCACTTAAAACTCCCCGTTGGTAAATATTGAGACATAGCCGCACCATAGAGGTTGGTAGCGTCCAAATACATGATGTAGGAAGTAGGTTTGGAAGCGTCATAATGAGGTATAAATTTATTGTTAGCAAAAGCTTTTCTAACACTACACTGACTGACCCCACCGCGAATACCGTGTTTAAAGAAGTGTACCATGTCTAGATCTGTCAGTAATTCCAAGCAAATTGATGTGGACTTGAGTGCGGCGTCCATCGCAAGAGAGGGCGCCGTGAAGTACTGCGCAGGATCTAGACCGTAAGTGTTAAGGCACACGTCTCTAAAACTTTCAAAAACATCTGTCAATAATAAAACGTCGGATTTTAAATAAATATCTGAATATTCGCCTAAAGTTTTACATTCAAATAAATTCCATACAGCCCCAGCACGCTTGTAATCCTCGTTACTGATGTCTTCTTTTTTGAGTTGGTTATAAAAGTCTTTCTGTGATGGCAGTTTACTATCATTCAATTTCGCGAAACTATCCACGTAATTATATGGGAAGACACCCTTCTGTCGAATAAGCTGAAACTTATTTTCTTCCGCGAAATATTTTCTCACTTCTCGACATTGTTCTGGTTTTAAATTTTGACTAAGTTTATCGAGACTGCTGGCCATGAAACGAAAACTGTCGAGGAAGCGTAATTTTAAAAATACCTGTCGTTGTTTACCATCTCTGTTCTCGATGTTATCCACCAAAACATGTTTAGTAAAGGAGATATACTTTTCCTTGTTTTGGGGGATAACATCCAACTTTTCTTCGTTGGAAGCCAATTCCTTAACAAACAGGTGGGAGTCAAAGTTGGACATGTTATGGAAAAAGATGGGTATGAATTGAGGGATTTTGTAATTCAGGTTGCATACAGAGTGCGCGGGACCTCGATAGGAGCCGTCTGTATGATTATGTTCGTGCACACGATCGTTTAACGCTACATCAAATGGCTTTTCGCAAATATGACACACCCTAGCTTCTTGATGCTCCCTCTCTTGTTCCGCCGAAATAGGTGTCATGGGTACTACTTCCTTCATAAAGCGATTATAGATTGATTTACAATCAATCTCTAAGCGTTTTACGAATTCTTTGTGAGCATCCGGACCTCTATAACTTTGGTAAATCGAATGAGCATCGTCAAAGTCACATTTGATGTAGTAACCGAACGAGTACGGAACATGTTTGTGCGTTCTCACCGTGTATGACGTATCGGGATCCTGCGCATTTTCCTCTGTATCCAGGGGTTCAAGGATCGTTTCGAAATCGGCATAAACAACGAAAGGTACTTTTAATTTTTTTTCAAAGTTTGTAAATTTCAAAATATTCTCGGGAATCTCTTCACCATATTTATTTTTTTTTAAATTTGTCGTTGGGACTTTAGCTAAAACGTGCCCGCAATCGTGCTCCTGATGAGTCTTTAATTTTTGTTCTGAATAAAAATACGATAAACAACCATCACATAAATACTTAGCTTCCTTGTGTTTGGATAATTGACTTGAGATCAAGCGAGACATGTTTCTTACTAAGCAGTAATGACTATTTCCATAGTCATCACTGATTACTAACAAATTTACGTGTCGCTCCCTATTACGAGATTTTGTAAAGTATAAGGGACCCACGACTTCAATAATATTTTTACCATTGTCAAAAACCCTTTCAAGTCCATAGACATTAATAGAAATATTATTGAGTCGCTCAAACTTAGCGATGTCGATAAGTTTAATCGGAAATTCTATACCTGTAAAGTCCAGTTCGTTCTCAAAAGGCAGATAGTTCGCGACTCTCTCTGCATGTTGAGCTCGATCCAAAGGATGTAAGGCAGCTAGGACTGACCACATGAAACATTTTTGATCCGTGTTCTGGATGTTCAGAACAGCTTTCTTTGCTTCAATCTCCTTTGGCAGCGGGATGTAGGAAGATGGCTTTAGAGGCTGGATCTTGTTGATACCTAATTCTAAGTGGAGGAGTTGTTGGAGCGCCCACCCTGTAACAATAGAAATAGGTATTAGTAAGAAATATTGAAGTTTTAAAAAAATTTTGCAATAGTTTTACACTTACCACTATCCTTTTCCATAAAGTCTGAATACTTCCGGTCTAGGATAGTGCTGAACTGCTCAAACAGCTCCTCCAAGTCCGTAGCTCCATTCTCCAGCTGGTATTTGGTGTTGAAGGACTTCACCTCCTCTGACTCGTTCGACTGCAGGAGGAAGCGGCCGAAAAGCTCCAGACCGACCTTCAGCTGTTCATACTTTGCGCAGATGTCTCCCACCAACTTGACGAATTTTTGTTTTAGCTGTTGTAGATACTGCTTTACGTTGGTGGGATCCTGGCTTGAAGTCAGTCGGTACGTCGCAATTCGGCTCCTGAACGATGTTCTTATCAGCTCTACTCCTTCCTCCTCCTGCATCACGCAGCATTTCTCACGATGTCCCAGGGTCCTTAGATGACCGCCCCATCGGTTCGCTGGGACATCTATCCGGCATGTTGTGCAATGCTGCGTGGCTGATGTAGATGGTTCTAGAGATAAGAAAAAATAATTAGTATCAAAGTTATCTAAAAACAATTCTAGTCTTAAAAGAAAATTTCAATTTTTAACTACTCACCATCTGTCGAAACGAGTCTTGCTCTTTTCGCCATGGATGTCTGCGTGGTCTTCGCTGGTCTTTTGGGGGCCGGGTGCTTCTCCTTCTGGTGGCGAAGAAGAGCCCCCTCCGACTTGAAAATCCCACTGCAGACGTCGCAGATCTTGACTGCTAAGCGGCAATCTCCATGACGATTGAGGCTGTCCTTCCTGGTGAACGCACGGCTACAGAATTCGCACACAAACATTTTCTGGAAAATAAAATATTTTGACTGAGGAAAATGTTTCCGAACCCTTGTTGGTATACTCCTACTATTATGTGACTCCGAGATGTGAGTGGAAACCGAACATACATCATCTTTCCCTACTCGCCGTTTGGTAAATTTTTTCCTTCATTAAATTTCCAGTTTTAGCCTAACTTCAAGCAAAACTAGCGCTTATACATACCCGATAGAGAAATTATTTTTTAAAACACTATTACATGCATAAAGACTACTTCGTCTGGTTCTAGTTTCAAAGATTTATTGTTTGGGCGTTACGTCGCTCTACTTCTAAGGTAAATTAATATTTTAAAAATAATAAGTCCCTGCGTTTAAACAAAAAACAAATAGTGAAAAAAGAAATGTTTTGAACACTGTCAGCGACTTTAAAATTTTTTCAAACAATATTACATGTATGAAGACTACGAGTGCTTTGTTAGGTTCTAGTTTAAAAGATTTATTGTTTGGAAGCTATGTCACTCTACTGCTAAGGTAAAATATTTTTAAAATACTCAAAGTCACTACGTTTAAACAGCAAACAACTAATGAAAAAAGAAATGTTGTGAACACTGTCAGCGACTTTTAATTCTAAAAAGTATGTTTGATCTTAATCTATATAGTTTAAAAAATAAAAAAAGAGTTTCATATATATTACTGTAAATAATTGAAGATTTCCATGCTGTTACTTAAACGCGAAATTAAAATCATAATTTTGTACACTAAAGTTGTAAGATCGACACATAGACAGACTATTTTTGATTTTCCCTGACAAGACGGCATTCGATTGTAAGACAGATACATCGATAGACTATTTTTTATTTTCCCTGACAAAACGGCACTAATATTCTTGTAAATACTCGACATTTCATTTTTGTTCATACATGCAGACTACAAAACTTTAAGCTAATATGAATCGGTACTTACCCAAAAATTTCACAGTACACTTCCTTCACACAAAAAAAAAACAAAGAACAAAGAACACTCTGACTGGCTGGCAACGAACTTAATACACACACACACGGAGCTTCAGACGTCGACTGTGCTTTGCAAATTGTCACATTCCCCCTTTTATGCTTTCCCTTATCAGCCGAAAACTGACGGGTCCTAACAAGTTAACGACGCAGTTTGCTGCTTAAAATAAAGTTCATAATTTCTAATTGTGTGTTTTCTTTATCAGTATCAGGTTCCTAATTTGCAATTCTTTCCGCTATTACCACGTTCGAACCAGCCTTATCACCGGAAATGTTAACCGCAACTTCCCGAGTTACACACGGCACTAATACATATTTTTTTGCTGTTATTATTCACTTAAATAATATTAATACATTCTATTTCTTCAAACATTTTAAAATCTTAATTTTTACCGATCGGTTCTACGTACATATTTGCTTCTATCTAAACACACATACCGACTGTTATTTTACAAGTAAATAGCTTTTTCAACTAATTAATATTCTCCTGATAAGGACGGAAGTTGCGAAGGCTGACGGCTTCCGACGTTCTTATCGCTGTATATTCCTTTCTATTGCCACTAAAACACATGTAAATACGTTTTGATTTCCTTGCAAACAATTTCAAACTAAATCATTCATTTTCTTTAATTGTTAATGCCCTTACCTCTCGGAATTAAGAAACCCTAATAGCGCTATTACTTTATTTAAATTTTTCTCTTTTCTTTGATACCCATCATGAATTTTATCATATTCGAACCCCCTTTTCATCGACCGGGAGTTCTACCGTCGACTGTTTAAACAGAGGTGTTTTTAACAGGGTAGTTTAAACAGGGCTGTTTGAACAGGGCTGTTTAAACAGGGGTGTTTCAACAACAACTCAGTTTAAACATTGACGATTTTAACGTGAGTTGTTTAGTTGTTATTAACTTAAATAAAATTCCTAAATTATATCTTTCATCGAAAATTAACTATACAGGGTGATGTAAAAATTTTGAGATCTAATTTTTACTAGTTCCAATGACCTGATACATATTTTTCTATTACTAAATCCCCCTAATATTCATAACTTATATAATTAATCCAAAATTTGCTATACAGGGTGATGTAAAAATTTGAAATCTAATTTTTTCCTCAAAGTCGAGATTTTTGAAAAATAATTTCACTAATCGAATGATCTCATCATCTACTATCCTACATCCAAATTTCAACTCTCCAACCTGAGCCATTAGAGCGCTAATAGCAAAAAACTATATCTCCGGAACCAAAAGGCCGATCGACGCCATTCTTTTTTTAAACGCTTTCGGACACCGCCCTGAACACGTGACATATGTTGAATTTTTTTTTTAACGTTTAACACGTGACTGGTGACAGTTGACATGTCTTAAATGACAGGTGACAGCTGACATACTTTTACGCATGTCTTCTGACGCCATTTTGAACACGTGACCTACGTTAAATTTTAATTTTGGCGTTTCATAAGTGACAGGTGACAGTTGATATATCTTAAATGACAGGTGACAGCTTTCATACTTTTACGCATGTCTTATGACGTCATTCTGAATACGTGACGTATGTCAGTTTTTTATTTTAACGTTTCATAAGTGACAGGTGACAGTTGACAGATCTTAAATGACAGGTGACAGCTGACATGCTTTTACACATGTCTTATGACGTCATTTTGAACACGTGACGTATGTCAAATTTTAATTTTGACATTTGACAAGTGACAGGTGACAGTTGACAGGTGACATTTGACAGCTGCGCGCGCAGGTTGGGTTTGCTGACGTAAGATCCAATGACGTAGACTTCGATGACGTACTTGAAATTTGCGCATGCGCAAAGGTGGCCGAGATATGACGTCATAGATCACAAGATAAGATCCCGCCGGCGGGCGGCGGGGGGTGAACATATCATCTATAACTACTGATTACGTTAAAAACCTATATTGATATATAAAACCCTGTGACTGTGACTCACTCACATATTCATTACGACCACGATACACATTTACAACGGTATGCCACGCTATGGCGTCACTTCGAGGGACAATCCTAAATTGACTAGACGCTTGCACCCCTTGTACATAAGTACAGGTCAGTTTATTGTCGGGTAGTGTGTTGAGTTGACGTTTATTAAAATATCATTGTCATATTTCATTTGCCCAGGTAAGCGCCTAGTCAATTTAAGATTTTCCCTTGAAGTGACTTCATAACGTAGCATACCATTGTAAGTGTATCGTGATCACGACCTAGCTCAAACCGCTCAACATAGAAAGCTGAATTTTGGCATTCAGATTTATTTTAGGGTGTAGCGGTTCTGGGATTTTTCGAAACTCAAATCCCAAGGGGTTGAAACAGCCCCCTAAAAATGAAAATAATTTCTAATCTCAAAAAGTATTTGCTACTTAATAAAACTGTAAAACGTGTCAATTTTATTTTATTTTTTACGTAGTATACCATTTTTTATGTTTGAGAAGGTAATGCAAGGGGGTAAAAACTACTTTTAAATGTGTGACGAATATTAGACGGGTACTGCGACAGTCGCTCGCTGCCGCTGGGTCAAGAAGGACTGTGCGTGTTGGTCGACCGTGGCCACGGGGTGCCGGACCGTGCTTGGGTTTGCTTGGGCTAAAACTTATAAAGACGTGTTGCGACGCTATATCCATTGTTGCATTGCATAGCCGAGAGGTTCGCGTCAGTGGCGCACCCAGGGGGGGGGGTCTGGGTCGCTGCAGCCCCCCCCCCCCCCAGACTAACATCTTAGACACACAAAAATTAAAAAAAGTGCACTACTTATTGAAGAAATCCACCGAATTATACCACTCTGCCCCCCCCCCCCCCAGGCCAGTCAGCCCACCAAGACAAAATCCTGGGTGCGCCCATGGTTCGCGTAGTAGCTTGGCTATTATACAGCCAGAAAATATAACCGCAAACCTTGTTTATAAAGAGATACTAAAATAAAGCGAACGGAGTCGCGGGTACCAGCTAGTTCTTAATAATATCGAACAAAAATTGTTTATTTCCTTGCTGTTTTCTCTCAGAATCCGAGTTTCACTTCTATATATCTTAACAGAATAATCAGTAAGAATTTTATGTTTCTATCAGGTCTCGGCTTTTAATCTTCTTTGCTGTAAAGTTCCCAATTTAATCTATTTAATTTCTAAATCCTTACATCACAATTTTGTTTTGGAAACACACAATGCAAAGATTAGTTCTTAACTCACAACATTTATGTTTTAAGATTATGTCACTGCAGAAGGGTTTGAAAATGAAGTTTCCACTAAAGCAACGACATATCAGTTGGAAGATACGGCTGATCTAATTGAAATAATTGAACCAGAACCCAAAATAGTTTGGGAACCACTTGAAAGAAGTGGCGTTTTATTGATTTTTCATGGAGCACCCACTGCTGGTAAGTTATATAAGATGATTTGTTTCAGTGGCGACTCATGCGAAAATATTATAGGTGTTCTGCAATAAATTAAAATTACCGAAATAAATAGCGTGTAACTTTTTGGAGCTCATTTATTTCATCAATAATAAACCCTACTTAATTTTAAAAAATACTGATAAGATTTAAGATATGTGTCTATAAAATTATTACTGGAATCTTACCTTTAAATATCAGGTCGATCCTACGATCCTTCTTTGAAGCAAATTTGTCGTTACTCTTTCATTAAAGTCCGTAATTTTTGATATGAACTCTTTTTCAATGAAAAGCATTCCTAACGCAGTTAAACGATCTTGAGTCATTGAATTTCGGAGAAAGGTCTTGATCCGTTTGAGGGTAGAAAAGCACCTTTCGGCCTCTGACGTTGACATGGGAGTTGTTATTAAAATGTCTGATATATTTGGATGGATAAGGGGCTCTACCAAAACCTTACCTCCACCTTACTGTAAACTATTTCTATGGGTTGCTGGTTCATTTTCATCTGAATGCGTAATCTCTGGCAGCCGCGACTTGTAGACATTAAAAGACATAAATTTCACTAAACACTATGTATATTTATAGATATTTACATATTTACATAACACAACTCTGGATTCTAACAGTTGTAAGAAAGGTTATTTTTCATAACATTGCAGTTGCGAGACTGCTTGTATTGGCTCTTAGCCGAAATATGGTTTGTAGGTGATGTGAAAATATCACGTTTTTCCGTACTGGGGAGGATAGCTTTAATTGGGTTTTATGACCCGAGAAGAAAACAGGACCTTGCCTGGAGAAATGGGGGTTCTGTGACCCAAGAACAGGGCTTTGCCTGGAGAAATGGGTTCTCACGACCCAGATAATGAGAGAGGACTTTTTCCCGCACTCACTACTTCACACCGAACTTCTGATCATACACTTTACCGAATAGTTAATTAACTTGTTTTCCCGACGGGAATTAAGTTGAAAATGAAATATACCACCCTTCGGGGACTATCCTCAATGGGTTTGACCAATTACAGTAAGAACTGCGATGACGCAAAACTACTCTGACCATTAGAAAATAGGAAAAGGTCGAACTAGATACGCCGGTACGATTGCGAGACGTAAGGGGGTTGATATCTGTTGCCATGGTTTCTGGATTTTTATATATTTAGGGGAAGTGTATTTTTAGGGCGCTAAAGCAATAAAACTAAAAGTTAAGAAATTTGCTAAGGAAACTAGGCCTTTGAAGTTCGCCGACAAAGTGCCGGTTTAGAAGAACTAAATTAAAGGAAAGATTTTCTTTAGATATTTTATCCGAAATGAGCTTTGTGTTTTACCGATAACTGCGTATTTTAATGCACGTTAAATAAACAAGAGATACGAGTTTGAGTTTTATTATTTGAAACGGATTTTATACCTGCTTGGTTATTAATATTTATTTGGAAATAAAAATATAGAAATTAAACGAACGGTTGGGCTTCCCCAACAATATTTTTTGTCTCCTTTAATGTGTTTTGTATTAAAAATTTCAGAATTGGCAAGCTACCATTTAATCCTCTGCAGTCTTCCCTTGAATAAATAACGGATAGTTCAGTTTTAAGCCGTTCATTATCAATCACCGAATAAGCTAAGCAAGTAGCATTCAATAGTTCGTCAGGAAATTGAGTACAATTTATTATTATACTACTAGCATTCTCGGCCAAAAATTCGATGTTTTAATTTTACTTATTTTTATTTTAAGGAATCTTTAATTATTTACTGCAAAGTATGAAAAAATTAGTCCAAGTGGTTTGAAAATTTTGGTGGTTTTGCAGCTCTGCTCTACGGTTCTAATAGAGCAGGGCCTAATCTGAGGTTAAAAATATAACATGTAAAACCTTACGCACGCTTTAAAAAAGAGCACTGTATAGTAGCTTAGGCCTTAGAGACGTAGTGTAACTCACTAGTGAGTTATGAACTAATTATCCCATTAAAAATTGCACCAATTTCAGTGCTTTTTTACTAACAAATTATAATTATTATTATTGCAGATTATTATAAAGCAGCCAGTCAAGTTGGAATAGCCTTATCTTTTCCAGTTTATAGTATGGATCGGTTAATAATCGAGTCTCTGGTCGAATCCACTCATCCATGTGCTGCCGATATATTGGAGAAAATTGGGGCGAAGTTTATGGAAATAGTATCCTATGAGCTTGATTTACTAACTAAGATAGAAAAAGAAGGTACAAATCATGGATTTATTATATAAAAGGATTCGATATCCTTATACTGTGAGCGTATCGAACGTGAAGCCTTATATTTTGTTGTTTGTTATTCTCTTGGGGGAGCAGTTTACGAACTACGAACATAGACAAGACTACGAATTACCACGTAATTGAATCAAGAATGGTAGTAGAAAGAGATAAAATAGCATTGGAGTGTTGGAGCTCAGAAGTGTTGCTGTCCGTGCTGGTTGTTTAGGAAAACGGCTGAACCTCGGTCTGAACACTCAGTTACACGTACGCCTTTGTCTAATGAACTAGAAAAGAAAAAGTGCGACGTATAGATTTATAAACGACTCGGAGCGACTTTAAATAAACACCTTTAGAAATAACATAACCTATAAATAACAAAACCTTTTTAACTTAAATTTATTATTCTTTAGCAGAAAATAAAGTAATTTAGGGCTTTTATTACTTTTAGCAAATCTTGTAATGCTTCTAACGTATTTTTTGTACACAAATACAAGGTAAAATAAGATGTGGCCAATGTTTACAAATTGTGTTTACAGTGTCGCTTAGAATGGTTTGTTTTGACTTCAAAGAATGTTACATCATCCCGTATCCTTTTATTTAATAAATCCATGGTACAAATATTTGAAACTTGAATAACAAATTGAATGGCTAAAGTGTTATATTTGGTTATTTATTTTCAGCTAGCAATACTTCTAGAGGTTGTTAATTGATTTTTTAAAACAGGGGGGCAGCGGCGCACCCAGGATTTTGTCCTGGGGGGGGGGGGGTCTGAATAGTGCAATTCGGTGGGTTTTTTCAATTAGTAGTGCACTTTTTTTATTTTTGTGTGTCTAAGATGTTGGTTTGCTTGGGCATTGATTTTGATGTGGGAAGTATGCCATTTTATCACCGTGCGTGATATGGCTAATTTCGCGCATGGAAAGATAATTCCACGCACTGAAAACTAAAATAAATTTAAAACGATTATTTTAGCTTCAGACGAGATTTCTGTCAAAACAAGATGAGAAATTTCTTAAAAATAATTGATTCTTCACTTTAAGATAAATATACAAGACAATTCAATAAATTACAGCTGGTGTCGATAATAGTTTATTGCAGGCAATAGGTCAACAGAAGAGCTTGAAACGAGCTTTGCTACGATCTTAATATAGGATTCAGATATATGAAATTAAAATTTTTAAAAGTTTATTTTTATTTTAGATAACGAGTACGAAAAAATATTAGATAAAATAACGACAATTTTAACTATAAAACCTAAGAAAGGTGGCAAGAAGTCCGCTGCTAAAGAAAAAGGCAGCAAAGCGTCATCGGAAAAGAGTCAAGGCAAAAACAAAGACAAAAGTGCTCCTCCCACAGACTGTTTTTTAAACATTATTCCTGACAGTATTGTCGATTTACTAAGACCCAAATTAAAACAGTTTCCTCACCTAATTATTGAGAGCTTGAACAGCACATTTTTGCCCAAAGCAAATTTATGTCTCTATACTATATTAAGAGCAGCAGGGGCTGTTCAGCATATTCAGTTAATAATTTTATCTCATACGGTAAGTCTAGTTTTTTTATTGCATACAGTATACAGAGTGATATCGTAAAAATTATATTATACACTGTGCAGCGTGTCCCACGGAGTTCTTGCCATATCATGGGAAATATTTTTACTGAAGGTTGAAAAAAAAAACAATTTGGTGTAGAAAAATTCTGCATTCTGCAACCGCTACATAAAGAAACACGAGCACCAAAAGGTTGCGTAGGTTGCGCCGTATCTGACAGCCGCGAAGGAAACGTACCTCTAAAATTAACCTGGAATGGGTCATCTAGAAACGTATTTAGGGGGTAAAAACTTTTTTTTTAAATTTCCAACAAATCCTATTTTTAACCGGCACTATTTTATATTTCTCTTATTTACCAGTTCTTCTTGTGATTTACTAAAAGTAATAAAAGCCCTAAAATATTTTATTTTTCTGCTAAATAATAATATATTTAAGTTAAAAACGCTTTATTATTTATAGGTTATGTTATTTCTAAAGGTGTATATTTAAAGTCGCTCCGAGTAATTTATAAATCTATATAAATCTATACGTCGCACTTTTTCTTTTCTAGTTCATTAGACAAAGACGTACGTGTAACCGAGTGTTCCGACCGAGGTTCAGCCGTGTTCCTAAACAACCAGCCCGACAGCAACACTTCTGGGCTGCGTTCGATATCATCGCCGGGTGACACACCGGTGTGATTTTTCAACCTGAGCTCCAACACTCCAATGCTATTTTATCTCTTTCTACTACCATTCTTGATTCAATTACGTAGTAATTCGTAGTCTTGTCTATGTTCGTAGTTCGTAAACTGCGCCCCCAAGAGAAAAACAAAAACAAAAACAAACAACAAAATATAAGGCTTCACGTTCGATACGCTCACAGTATACAGATATCGAATCCTATTATAATAAATCCATGGTCCCAGCCCTAGTGCTATAATTCCTTATGCCATATTGCTTTACAATTATTCTAATTTGTAAAAATATACTTATAACATTATAATAAAGTTATGTTAAAACTAGGTGAATGATTATATCAGAACTGAAACAGCTAAATTGCGACTTACCGAAACAGGCCAAGCTCAAAATCCGATGCCTCAAAAAGATAATTCAAAAATGGAAAATGGTCCACCAGGTAAAATCAGATCTGTGAAAGGTGATTCCGAGAAAAAATCAAAAAGTAGCCCATCGCCCAAAAAAAATAAAACAGGAGCTGAGCTGAACAAACGTATGTATCTAATTAGTTTGAAATCTTTGCCGTTTTGCATGCAAATAAAATTAGTGGTATACAGTATACCGCACATACTTCTTCGCGGGACTTAAAAATTCTTTTACACGCTCGTTGTTTTCAGATTTGGCCCCTTATCGCAAAGTAGACGTCCAATCGCTATATGCAATATAATCTAGATAAATCTGATTTTCTTGGGAAATAAAAAGATTTTCATGCAAAATTGAAAACTTCCAAAATGTGACCCTATTGGTTATGGCGTCACATGATATGTAAATCAAAGTGCTATTGTGGATGATGTACTATAAATTCGAGGGTTACTTATTTTTTTTTATTATTTCTGGAAGATTAGGAGATTTCGTGGTTAAGAAACATTATATTTGATGGAAAAGACTGTTCAACAGTGACCACAAAGACAGTCGGATGATTTGCCGACTATCAAACTATTCTATTTTCTTTGTTACTTATTTTTTTATACATTCTAACTTTACCTACATCTGCAAATTTTAAAGGAGTAAAAGCCTCGAGGTATGTGTAAGATATATTAACTGTATTAAAAATATCTAAATTTACATAGCAAAAATTAAAGTTAATAAATTAGCAAGAAAAAAAGATTTAATTTTTCTTGCTAATTTATTAACTTCAATTTTTGCTATGTAAATTTAGATATTTTTAGATTTTCATAAAGATTTTTTCTTTAATAAGCAATTAAAGTCTGAAGTATTGTGTAGGAGCAGATAAAGTTTTTCCAATGCTAACGACATAGAATTTATTCTTTATCTTTTCTAATTGTTATATATTTAGTAATTTTTGCGTAAAAGCCAGAAAATATGTTCTAACTTATAAATGAAAGTGAAAGTTTTTAGGTTTGTTTTTTATGTTAAAATAAATTTAACTAAAGGTTTTTATTATTGTTATATTTAATGAATTCAGTTTTTCTTAATAATTTTCATTGGTGAAATTATCGAAATAATAAATAATTTATTATTTACTTTGCTTTTATTTACTTTTTGCGCCACCTGCACATATCACAATATGTGAACATACATACAGACTCAATTTTGTATCAACATTTACATATATACAAATTTTAGAAACAATATGCTCACATTGGATGCATACTAGAAATAATTTTTACGACTAATTTTTCTTTCTCCTGGTATATTTTTGTAAATAATTGCAAAAGATTTTGATAAGCTCTGGGATTTTCTAATTGATCGGTGACCTCTAGTCGCTCACAATAAGACTGATTTTGACTATAGCTAGCAAAAATACGCTTACTTGAATTTGCCGCTACTAACGTTCAATGATTCTGTAAATTTTTGTATTAACTTTGCACTACTTTTTTCTGATTTCGGTTGTTTTTGGCTTTTGTAATGGTATTGTTGCATATTGGCACAATACAATACTTATAGGGTAGTTTTTGAGAAAGTCCATTGTTTAATAAAAAGAATTACACAAAGATTACACTATAATCAAGAAATGAACTCTGCACGAACAAATATATCTAGATATGGTGAGTACATATAGGCAACTCAACATACACTCGATGGTAAGTCTTGAATTTTTGACATTCGCTAGAACAACTGTTGTAAATACGGTCGATAACGTACTACCTGTCAACAATTCCGAGCAAAAAGATAAAAAAGATTGTTTTTAATAATAGCAGCTTAGCACAATACAGCGACGCGTCGCACAGTGGGCCCGATTTAAGAAAACGCGATCGAAAGTCATTTTTTTATCTTAACCAATTTAGTTAGAATTGCATGAATATCTAGTAATACCTGTAAATTACTTATTTTACTAGTATTTAACATCAGCATATGCATTCCAACTTCATGCTTTACGCGCGAAGTGCGAACAAATTAAGAACTTGTAATAATACACAAATTAAAGCAAGTATATTTTTCTTTTCTTTTACTTTATATTCATAAACTCGCTGTTGGTGTATAAATTACCTTATAAAGCATTCTTTGGGCTACAAAATGCATATTTACTTTTTGTTCCTTTTTGTATATACAGTTATAAAATACGTCCTCGTCGAAAAACCTACAGATTACAAAACATGTAAAAGAAAATCCGGCCTTGCAATACAAAGGATCCACCAGGATTTTATCAATTGCTTATGGTCAGCTCGTTTAGTGTCTAAGGAAGACAATTATACCAAGAAATGCTGCAGACACGTGCAGACTTGTACAATACCAGCCCGCGCGGCGGCGCCGGTTGGGGTGGCAAGTAAACGGCAAATTGCGTTGTCCCGCATTTTATTTCATTAGTCGAGCCCCAAGGGGTGTCATATTTGTTCATAATTTTCCCCTTTATTACTTTAATGCCATAAAAGCTCACTACCAAAAATCAGGCTGTGTTTATATTTCCCACCCCCTAACCGCACCCCCAGGGGGTGCCAATTTTTTATGACAATTTTTTCGTGAGTATTTTAATACCATAAGCAAATATAAGAAGTTTCAGAATTTCGATCGACAAAATCCAATTTGGGCCCACTGTGCGTCGTTTAGATAACATCTGACGTGAGGCGACGGCGACGGCGCGGAAATGGCAGCTTTTTAAATTAGAATAAATTATACCGAAAAATGAAAAAAATAGTATTTTTGGGTTTGTAAAAATAATATTCTTGGGTTTGTAATGACTTGCTTAAACGATTTATCGATAAAAAAATATCCCTATTTTTTTCTTCCATATGTCTGTGAAGAAAAAGCAACAAGGATATTTTATTGGTTTTCCTGTTATCCTACAAGATTTAACCAAAAGTATTACAATCGCTTTTAGTAAAATAAAAATATTCCATTTTTTTATCAGTGAACTACCCTCATGTAATTATTTTGGAATAACTAATAATGACATATTGTTAGGTTTGGTATTGTACTAGTAACTACAAAACTTTGAGAAAAAACGTAAACGCCGTTTTTATTTGAGGACACAGAAAAATAAATTAATAAGAATGTTCAGTACCCTAAATATCAAGTTTAATCAAGATCGGTTAATTAGTTTCGGTGGTATACTTAGCGACGGATATTCATACACAGACAGAACCTCTTTTTCGTTATCTAGGAATAGTAAAGAACCAACATCCAACATTTTGGACAAATAAAATACACTTTCTTCGCGAAAGAGATAAAAAGTAGGATATAATAAGATAGTTATTGGCCGTTGAAAGGTTTACGTTGACTATTATTAAGCTGCTGCTATTTAGAAAGTTATTAGTTAAGCATACTACACCAGTTCCTAATTTGTTTAATGTTGTTTAGTGAATATCGCCTAATTTTAAATAAGTCTTGTTAATTTGAGTAACATTTTTCCAGAAATTCTTCACAGTTTGGGTAAAAATTTGAAAGCAGAACTTGAAATGTTTGAAGAGCTACAGCGTGAAATTTTACATATAGCTGAAAATTGGGATAGAAGAAACGCAGTTCTTAAAAAGGTTTTTTTTTTATCTGTACTAAGAAGTTCTGGTTAATTTTAGAAGTCACCAATTCTTTTATTTATGTTTAGCCTTGGGTTTTCTGGTGGCAAAAAACACAACAATAAAAAATTACTGTTGAGAATTTTTTGAAGAACGCAGAAAGAATTACAATTATTAACAAACAAAAATGAACGTAGATAAAAAAATATACAATTGGGAAATTTTTTCGGCCTATGGGCGATAATTAAAAATGCAAAAATAAGTTCTTTGCTTAAAGAGTTCGAAAGAAAAGGACTGTTTTTGATTCTGGTTCAGAAACCATGGGTTTTAATATCTATGTAATATTTATAATACGATATGAGTACGATACGAGTATACATTATATCGTCTTGATTTTTAGCCCTATAATGAGAAGTCTGGTGGATCCGCTAAGAAAGATACCACAAATAAGGAGTCCTCTCGAACACTTAAGAGTTCTGTTAAAAAAACCTCAGTTATCAATGATGACGTATCCATTTCTTTATATGAATACGGTGAGGTGTAATTTTTGAAAAAGCTTCATTATATTGTTACCTAAAATCTCGTGCAAATAATGTTTTTGTTTTATTGTGCAATGTCTTTTCATTTTTAGGTCTTCATTTATGGCTTATATTAAATAGCAGTAGAGACAGGTCCATAGATTTTTGTGAAATGATAAGGGCTTGCATCGTAGCAGATAGCGAATTTCAACACGTTATGGATGATATTCGTAAAACTATGGAAACAACTTTTGAAGATTCTGAAGCAGTATTTTCCGTCATTTCAAAGCCTAGTACCCGAAAAAATCCTTCGTTGCCCGTTTTTACTCTACGAAATTTTAAGGGTAGAGCGAGTATCGATAGTGCAAGAGTAAGTTTTATTCATATCGATGATATTCTTTTTTTCTGTGACTTCATCTTTCCCCACTTTGTACTAGGTCGGCGTTGTTAATCGTCTGCATGGCAATCGATAACTTTCTTCTCCTGCGCTTTGAGCTTCATCTGCCTTTGATCTCTTCTTATCAGATATATATCGCTGTCTTATTTTCTTTGTCTTCATAGATATTTAAACAACCTTGTTTTCCACATTTTGTCATTTCTAACTCTGTCTCTCGTTTCATGCTTTTTCTTTATTGGACATGTTTCCGCTCCATACAGCATTGCAGGCCTGACCACTATGGCCGACACGCGACGAGTTCTTAGGATTATGGCAATGAAATACTCTACTTTCTGTTCTTCTTTTCAGTCCCGAACTAAATCTATTTCTGCTGATTCTAAAGCTAGGCGCCGTAGAAGTTCTAGGAGTTCAAGAAAGAGTGTGGATTCTAAAATCCCCGTCGATTTGCCGGCGTCGGTTGGACCAGGTACGTTTTTCGTAGGCAATATCATAAGTGCACTAAATTCCTTAGAAAGAATTACCTGTAAGATTTTGTTAACATTAACGTTTTAAATAATAATAATAAAGTTTATTTAAATTAATTACAATTTAAATATGTTATATATATATATATATATATATATATATATATATATATATATATATATATATATATATATATATATATATATATATATATATATATATATATATATATATATATATATATGAATATTATAAATAAACTTGATAAAACCCCCGAAGACGTAATTGTTGGGGGCAAATCTTATACATATTTAACATTACATTATTTAATTATATAAATTATTCAATTGAAAAAAATATATATTCAACTACATACATACAATTTCTTTTTTAGGACAAGAGAGATCCTTAGAGAAAAATAAATAAATAATTTTTATATTATACAAAATAATATCAAAGTAATTCCAAAAATTTCTTTAAATCGTTTGTTGTTAATATCCAAACTTTTATTTCAATTTTATATTTTTTAATGATATAATTCTTTTAATATTTACTGGTAAGTAATCGTTTAAATAAAAACATAAATATTTATAATTCTTTTGTGCTATAAATTAATGTATTTTTGGTTTAATGGAAATTTCATTTTTATGATTTAAATTGTATTAGATTTTTATTTTTAAAAACGTATACTAAAAAATTATAAATATATATTTGCCTAACGTCCATTTTTTTTTGTTTCTGAATGTAATTCCTTTGAAGGATAAAAATAGTCTTTATTGAACATAATTTTTAGAAATGCTTCTATTTTTTTCACTAAAATTCTACTTATTCCTCCCCAACCTAAAATCCCATAATTCAAATGAGTTTTAACTAAGGGATAATACAATGTTTCTAAGTGTTTTATATCCAAAAAGGTTTTAACATTTTTGAATATTGGTAGCAAACTTCTTAATTTTTTAATTAAGTAATCTACATGTAAATCCCAATTAAATTTACTGTCAAAAATTATTCCCAAGTATTTAACACTGTTAGCTTTTAAAATTTGAATATCATCGTCTATTTTAATACTATCCACATTTGAGGTGTTATTACTTTGATTTAGACTAAAAGTAAGATAATTTGTTTTGTCAAAATTAATTGTTAATAAGTCATTATCAAATGATTTATTATAGAGTTTTTGAATACTATGATAATTTTTAGACATACTTTATATACCATAGCATATTATGTCTGTAAAAATTTTCGAGATATTAACATTTGAAATTATGTTATTTGAAATTACATTAATATATTTAACAACAGCTGACAAGGAAGAATTTGAATTTTCGACAAGAGCTGTTCTAGATCCGGAGGAGACTATAAAATATCAAGTAACATTTACACCTCTTAAATATGGGAAATATAGCCAGAATTACGTCATAGAAGAAGCAAAAACCAAGGTTCCATATAAAGTAGTGTGCAATGCCGAATGTGACTTTCCTAAGATCGATTGCAAACCGGAAGTAATGTTCCCAAAAATATTAGAAAATTACCGGGATAAGGCATCGTATGACCATTTTGTTTATATTAAGGATCAAAAGATATTTGATTTTGGATCAATTATAGGTAGGTACTGTCAAAAAAGCAAAAACAAATAGTTGCCCTTTTTAGTAAAGTTATCATTAGCTATAGAAAACTTGATACTTTTGTCTATAAGTCTGTATAATGGTAGTTAACGTTCTGTTCATAATATTCTAAAAGCCTGTTGCTAAACTGGCACTATTAAATGTAACCTTTATGACTAAGGCTGCCCACCGTGAATGACGCTTCAGTGGCATTTACATTAATGTGTGGTTGTTGATTTTATTTTTCTATCGCGTCACACTGTGATCTAGAAAGCATATTTAGCGCGAAAAAAGGTATAAATAACATATAGCAATCAGCATCATTCAAATAGTTTATGAGGATTGTAAATCCTAAAGCAACCGCTGGTAACAAAAGAATTTACAGAAAAAGGATAGGGCCATAATAATAGATCCATAAAATCCGAGCGCACAGGTAGTTGCCCTATTTTATTATTACCACCAAGTGTTTGTTGTTTGCAGTAAACGGTCCATATTTCTAAGTTAAAAGCGATATAATATATATGTATATTATGGCAGATAATTATTATATATATTTTTTTTAATTCCCTGTAATAAACTTATTAAGTTTGTTGGGAATGAAATAAATAAATAAAAAAAAAAAAAAAAAAAAAAAAAAATATAATTCAAATTTCTCCATGGCTAGGGAGGTTAATACAATAATTTCGCTATACCAATTATATTATTATATTATAATTGTAATAAAACGTATTTGTTTTTGAAAGAGACATTATGGGAGGTTTTCTTCTTTAATATTTATATTTGTGTAGAGTTTAGAAAAATTGCAGGTGTTTGCAGCTATTAGATTTATCCAATTATGAATGACATATTAGTGTAGTAATGAAACAAAAAAAATATAGTTGCGTTCGGGCCCGGCTTTAATTATTATTAATTTTTTTAGGTACTACCGCTATGTTAACAAAAGGGGAGATTTTCCAAGAATATACAAAAATACAAAAATTTGAAGGGAATTATTATTTTGTTGTATATTTTTATTCCAATATATACAAAATTCTTTCTTATTATTAATCTTCTCTATATATATATATATATATATATATATATATATATATATATATATATATATATATATATATATATATATATATATATATATATATACAGGGTGTCCAAAAAGTCGTTGTATGGGCAAATACCTTTGCTTAGTAAAGATAGAGACACCAAATTTTAGGTGTATCTTATTGGTTAAGAAATCTACTTATTATGTAATTTAACTTTTTTAATCCCCTTAAGTGGTGACGCTAGGGAATTGAGATAAAAAATTTTAATTGCAACCCTACGCCGTGTGGTACCTCATTTTAAGGGTCTTCAAAGAAGAAACATTTTACCTCAAACCTGAAGTCCGTATCTTAATTCGCTTTTAAATGGCAAGCCATTAAAAATTAAAAATCGTGGGAAAAAAATAATTAACAATTGAAATACCTTTATTTCTCTTATTACTTTAAAAGTTGTTCAAAATGACCACCATTAATTTCTTGTGAGTAATTTAGTCGATTTTGGAACTCACTTCTCAGATTTTCGACAATGGCAGGCGGTACTTCTTGGCAGAGTTCCAAAATCGGCTTTTTTTACTGCCAAGAAGTTCACGGTGGTCAATTTGAATAAATTTTAAAGTAATGAGAGAAATAAAGGTACTTAAATTTTTACTTTTTTAAACGATTTTTACAGGCTTGTCATTTAAAAAAGAATTAGGGTACGGACCTCGAGTCTTCTGGACACCTTTAAAATGGGGTACCACACGGCATAGGGTTGCGTTTAAAATTTTTGACTTCAGCACCCTAGCGTCACCCCTCAAGGGTGTTGAAAAAGTTAAATTACATGAAAAAGTAGATTTATCAACCAATAAGGTACACCTAAAATTTGATGTCTTCATTTGTACTAATAGCAAAGATCTTTGCTCATACTAAGACTTTTCGGACACCCTGTATATTGTTTTTGTTGTAATTCATCCATGGATTAGTGCAGAATATAACCTATGTCAATATTACTTCACATTTATAAGCTTACAAATTTTTCACGCTAAATATGCTTTCTAGACCACAGTGCGCCGCACTGTGGTTCCGATAACTAATCTAACTTGACAAAATTATTTCTATGTTTTTTCTGGGAAAATGAAAATAAAAACTGGCTGGTATTTGTATATTTTCTCATAAATATTTAGTGCAAACGATTATTTGTTTTTTAAATCCGACACTTTTTTTTCGCACTAGTTCGCGAATGTTTCCATGTTTTCAGGATCCTCCATACCACTTTTAGTCATTATATTATAATCACACACACACACTCTAGTCTTCTTGAAATGTTAGGGACATTTCGCCAAACCTCAAACAATTCTCTTCTTGGAATTCCAAGACCACTGAAAAAATTATTACCAAAAAAAAACATGGTTAAACATGGTTATAAAATAGTTGAAATTAAACACCCAAAGAGGTAAACTAAACGCTGAATATAATTTTACAACGGCCTTCGGCGGCCTTTGCAATTGCGGGCCTGCTATTTCAATTAGAAATTAAACAATTTAAAGAAATTTGACTCTATAAATACGTCAACCAAAGAAGACAACAATAATAATAAAATACATAAAAATATATTAAAAACAAGGGAAATACCTGTAATTTACTCTGCCAAACTCATTTATTAGATAAAATTTTTCCCGTACAGAGACTGTAGTTCCGAACATAAATGAAGACTGATGCCAATGGGATACAAAGGATCACGGTAACAGAGACTTCTACCTGAGTTTGTGGTTCCGATAACTAATCTAACTTGACAAAATTATTTCTATGTTTTTTCTGGGAAAATGAAAATAAAAACTGGCTGGTATTTGTATATTTTCTCATAAATATTTAGTGCAAACGATTATTTGTTTTTTAAATCCGACACTTTTTTTTCGCACTAGTTCGCGAATGTTTCCATGTTTTCAGGATCCTCCATACCACTTTTAGTCATTATATTATAATCACACACACACACTCTAGTCTTCTTGAAATGTTAGGGACATTTCGCCAAACCTCAAACAATTCTCTTCTTGGAATTCCAAGACCACTGAAAAAATTATTACCAAAAAAAAACATGGTTAAACATGGTTATAAAATAGTTGAAATTAAACACCCAAAGAGGTAAACTAAACGCTGAATATAATTTTACAACGGCCTTCGGCGGCCTTTGCAATTGCGGGCCTGCTATTTCAATTAGAAATTAAACAATTTAAAGAAATTTGACTCTATAAATACGTCAACCAAAGAAGACAACAATAATAATAAAATACATAAAAATATATTAAAAACAAGGGAAATACCTGTAATTTACTCTGCCAAACTCATTTATTAGATAAAATTTTTCCCGTACAGAGACTGTAGTTCCGAACATAAATGAAGACTGATGCCAATGGGATACAAAGGATCACGGTAACAGAGACTTCTACCTGAGTTTGTGTAGACTCTATTATGTACTACTTTTTCTTTTACAAACGTTTAAAAATTTATAAATCCATTGGCATCCGGCATTATCCACTGAATAAAATGGTACACACAAAAAGTCACGAAAATATAATATCATAACGAGCCACTTTTTGTAGTTGGAAATATCAGAGACAAGTGTCAGGTTTACAGCACGGACATCTTCCTAAGAAATCCTACTACTTCCGTTTGTGAAGTAACTGTCGGCGTTAGCAATGACAACTTTTACGCTGAGCCAAGCAACATAGTCATCCGGCCGAAATTTGAGGAAAAAATTAAATTGTGCATTAGGCCTATAGAAATTGGCACCGTAACCGCCCAAGTATTTTTATCCGTCAAAAATAACCCCAAAGTGGAAGAATTTACTGTGGCTTGCACGCCTTGTAAATTGGAGTTTAGCATTTCTCCAAAATCAGTTGTTTTTGAAAAGGTAAGATCAGAAGCATTTTTCTTCTACATGTATCTTTATCAATTTTTTTGCGTTTTTGAATTGAAACTTTATACATTTTGGTATATTTTATATTTGTTAATACTACAGCGTGTCTCACGGAGTTCTTGCCAAATGTTAACAATTTTTACTGAAAGTTGAAAAAATCACTTTGGTCTAGAAAAGTTCGGCATATTAATAACCTAAGAATCCCTATGGAAAAAATTCTAAAACGATCGATAATATACAGGGTAGCGACAAAAACGTAAAATATACTCAAAACTAAAGTACCATTATTTAGCAAGATAAGGGATTTTAAACTTATTTGCGATCATTTGTTCTCTCTAAATACGAAATCCCAGCCACATACGAAAAAAAAGTTTTTCTTTACGTTACGAAATCAGTGTTTGTATAAGTTAATAAAAAGTGATTATCTTTCACACAGGTAAATATGCTAAGAATGGCTTTAACATAGACGTTGACATTCTTTGCAGTATAGTTCTATTAATTCAGTTTATCAATTTATCATTTTCCTTAATTATAACCCTAAAGCTAACCACGCAACAAAAGATTGAAATTGTTTTAATTGTTGGCGACAACTACAAAAGTTATAGGGAAGCCGCTGAGATTTTTCGTGAAAGGCATCCCTAAATATCTGTATTCCATTAAACTGTTGGACACATAGTGACAAAATTTAAAAGTAGTGGAAGTGTGGAAAACCGCTTCAATAAAAAAACCAAGTTCAGGCCGATGATGATAAGGATATTCACCTACAAATTATCCAAGCCGTTGTTGAAAATCCCAAGACTTCGTTGAGAAATTTGGAAAAAGTACTTTCTGGAAACGATAGGCGCTCTGTTTGTAAATCCACCGCTGGTAGAGTTCTTAAAGCAAATCATTTTCATCCCCACAAACCTACCTTTGATTTTTCGGCTTGGTATCACGGTATGCATGAAGATGACCCGTCTTTTTGCAAAAAAAATAATATTTTCTGATGAAGCATGTTTTACATCAGATGGAGTAGTTCGCTTCCAAAATTGTCGTTGGTGGAGTACAGTTAATCCGGGATTTGTTATCCAGTGTCGCGATCAGTGTTATTTTAAGACAAATATGCTTAAGACCCGGAAGTGTAATAATTCGCGTTTACAAAACATGATTAAGTTTTTATTTTAATTTCAGGTGCCTGTGAGTTACAAAGCAAAAAGAATAATAAGTATGACCAATTCGTCGCCTATTAATTTACGTTGGGAATTCGTCGACCGTGATTGGAATAACGGAATTTTTCACTTGTCAGAAGAAAGTGGTTACGTCGGTTTGTATTCAGTTAGTGATATCGTATTCAATTTCAAACCGAAGGAAGAGCTAACCTTCCCCAAGAAACAGTTGCAGATACGGGTATGATAAATTTTTTAAAACCTAACGGCTAGATTTACTATTTTTTGTAGCTAGATCGTTGTAGATCTTTTTGTTTTTTTCTGGTCCACAAAATCCAACAACCCATTCAAAAGTTATTAAGTTTTAAATTTAATGAATATTTTGGGCTAGTGACTTTTATATGTTATTGTAGAATAACGTTTTTAATGACAATTTATTAACAGTGACTGAACAAACACCAAAACCCAACGTGATCAACCAGGAGATCTAAATTTAAATCAGAACTAAGTCTTTTTTAGCTTATTCAGTGAGTTATTTTTCTTACCTATTTTTATACTTAAGAACAGGAGAGTCATACCTATAAGGATTGTAGGTGCAGTAAGTAATTGTGTGTCATATTCAAACAAATTGTTGTACAGAAGTAGAAAGTGTGTATCATATGAGATAAAAATGTATCTCTAAATTTAATAAAGTTATTTTTATCAAAATGCTCTACATATTTTTAAACCAAGATAACACTAAACCCACAAGATGTCTTATGTCTTTATGAGAGTGATGTTCTATGTAGTTGGTGGGAAAGTGCAGAAAGTACGCATCACATGGAAAGAAATTATGTTCTTTAATTTGTAAAAAAGTTATGTATATTATATAAGTAGCTTCCGAGAGATGGCTGCGTTTGTCTAAATTTAAAACTTGACGTTTTGTCATTCATTTCTTCCTCGAGGATCCGTCCAAGGCCAGATACAATTAGGCCAGTATTAGCCCATTGTGCTCGCCCCAGATTCTTATTGCACCCCACTCTTGCACTAATTTATTTAAATCATTTAGGAAGTGGATAAAAATTTCTTCCAGTTCTAGTTTGGGTTGCCTAAAAATTTTCTACCTTTTCCGTTCTAGTGACACGCAATAGCAAGTTATGTGCTGTACCGTTTTCTTTTCTTGGCCGCAGAGCCGGTCTCCGTTATACAGTCTTATCTTATATAGGTGGGTTTTCACAACCGTATATTCTGTCAAGGCTTCAAATCTAAGTACTAACGTGCCGTGGGTTTTTGGTCTGGATTCCCTAGGAAAGACTTGCTATAGTTTAATCCCAGTCTATTGTTCCAGTAGATTTTATATTCTTCCCTGATCCATTGCCTTGTGGCATCATGTACTGCGCACCTTGTTACTCCGAGAGCCGGTTCGAGACCAATATACAACTTTTCAGTAATACCTTCATATCCGGATACCCACTGCAGTTAACTGTATTTTTCTTTGCCTCTAGTCTCCCTTGATATTCCCATATATCTACGTTGCCTTAAGACTCATTAGTGCCTTAAGAGCTGCTTGGCAGTCTGAATATATGTTGGCCCGCTTTTTAAAATAAGCCCTTCTGTTGTTTTCATACGCATAAGTTTCTGTTTGAAATACTGCGAGAGGTTTTGCAGGCATATCCAGTACCTTCGTTGGCGGCTTTGAGCCATCTGTGTACCAGATCATTGTTCCAGAAGTAGTGTCAGGTTTGTTCTTGTGTGTTGGTGTATGTTGTAGTGAAAACTTGGGCCCATATGACCTAATCACATTTCTAATTCAGGTCTCTTAATTTTGTCACATGAGAGTTCGTGATCGATTATCAGCCTACCGCCAGGTGGCAGTGAACTTTGCAGACGATGCAAGTCCCGTTCTTGCCTCTACCTTGATCACCAGGTGAAGTGGGGGAAGGTCTAAGATGTCCTCCATTGCTAATGTTGAGGTCGATTTCATGACTCGTGAAGCTCAAGCAAGCCAATCTTTACAGACTTCCGAGCTTTAGCATTGGTCTTATCCAGTACCTCGGACCACCAAATCAAGGGTGCATATATGATTTCAGGTCTCACCATACTGGTTTATAGCCAGTGTTGACTTTCACCCACATCTTAGGTCATGTCTTACTTCCGATTGTCCTATGATTCTGATGTCTTACTTCCGATTTCCGGATTATTATTTCCACATGCTTGTTCCAAGTCAGTCCAAGGTTTCCCCCAGATATATCTTCTTCCGACAGCGGAATGGTTTCTCCTCGAAGTATTAGAGAACCCAGGCCCTCATTTTACCTGCTTTTTGTGAAGGGGGATTATGACAGTCTTTTGTGGACTAATGTTGAGTCCCTTCTGTCCTACTCATGTTTCCATTGTCATTCTGGTCTCTGATGGTCTCTGACATACCAATATCTGAAAAAGTGATCTAATGTAAAGTTATTGTATTCTAGGTATTCGACGTTAATAGCTCCTCCGGTGAACCTTGTTATGTCGATACTATAATAATATACGCCGATTCTGTAGAGTACAATTTGGAAGTCGAGAGCCTTATAGACTATGGTGAAATAAAAGGAGGAGTAGATACTAAATACAGTCTTCCTATCATTAATAAAGGAAAATGTGAAGTAGCGATAATGTAAGTGTATTAGCTACAGTTACAGCTAGTGTCTAAATGTATGAAATAATGATTTTTTCGACTCTAAAAGGACAGTGGATCAAATATATTTACTTTGTTTAAATATATCCTAATAAATAATTCGAGGGTCCAATGAAGAACCATATTTTCCCTACTTTAATTATAATACCGCTTTAAACATTTTTATTGGCCACATTATTTCGTACTTTGAGTTAAATTAATTTTGTTTTAGTCCAAGACAACTATCGAAAACTTTGTAAGAATAACATTATTATTTTTGTTGATAAGCACTGTTCATATCAGTTAATACGTTTTTTTAGAGTTTAAAAGGAAAAGTACAAAATAAAATTTTAATAAATTATACAGTGTGACCACGGATGGGGTATACAAGAGGACAAAGCGACTAAAAAGTGAATTAAAAATTTATTTTTTCATGCAGGGCATGCAAAAATATAAAAACCTAAAATTTAGTTAATAATAATATGTAATAGTAATAATAATAATAGGTTTATTCAATAAATTTATGATATACATATGAACAATTGAAATTAATTTCTTGAATAAGCCAAGAATCAATACTGGACCCACGAAGTAAATATACTTGTTGTGAGTTGACTTAAAAATAATAATATCCATCCAAGTTTATACAATTTATGTCATTTAATTAATGAAAAATACAATAATAATAATAATAAAAATATAATTAAATCAGACATAAGTAGATTATTGAATTGAAATCACAATATATCACAACAATATACCGTTGGTATTTATTAATTATTTTATAGTCATTTATGCATCATTTATTAAAGTATTTATAAATTATTTATCACATTATGTAATATTTGTCTTGGGTTTGATAATATCCAAGTTTTAATTTCAGTTTTATATTTAAAGATTTAATTATTTTAATTGGTTGTGGTAATATATAAAAAATATATGGATTTATATTTATAAAATTTTTGTGACCAGTTGCTTCCTTAACTCTGTTTTTATATATTGTGATTTATTACGAGTGTTATGTATGTGATTATTATAGTTAATTTTGTTTTTATTTTTGAAAATAAATATTAACATGTTATTCGACAAAAGTCTGATATTCATTTTTTTGCTTTCTTCATATAACCAGTCAGAAGAATATAAATAATCTTTTTCATATATAATTTGTAAAATATATTTTAGAATAGTTTCTGTGTTATGTAGATAATTCCTATTGATACCTCCCCAGCCAAATATTCCCTAATGTAAATGTGTGTAAATGATTAATATATTTCAGGTTTCAGGTGTTTAAATTTTGGTATAAGTATTCCTAATTTTTTAGTGATATATTCGTTTGAAAATTCAATTTTATTCTTAACCAAATTATATGTTGACAAAAAACAAATTTTTGGCATCGTGGATCTTATTTTTAAAGCCAGTAAAAACTTTTATAAAGCGTGACCTTTTTTCGTATATTTTTCTTTTTGGTCCATTTCTCCTCTTGTCTACGCCATCCGTGGAGGTAAAGTCATTCATTTCAAAAGTACTTTATTCATTACATATATATTAACAATGCCTCTATTATGTAATATTTACAAGATATTTTTGACAATATGTACATTTAAAATGTGCATTTGCCAAAAGAACGCAGCCAGGCTATGGCTGGGCCTGGGGACGTAATGTATGCCCCTTTTAAATGTCTGTAGCCGACAGTCACAATTAAACAATAACAATAAGTGGACAATAACAATGATAAAAAGACAAAATAGGGATGGGAGCTTAACGTAATATTTTCTAGGTGTCACCTTATAAATAATCCATTAGAGCAGACCAACTTCGTCAGGGAGTTTTTTAGGATCAGCCCACAAGTTTTGACTCTAGGAGCTTTAAAGACCGAATATATTTCCGTTATTTTTCACCCTACCTGTAACTTGTCGGTTGAGAACGTTTTGCTATTTGTCATTAATATGGTGGAGAGTGTGCAATCTGGACATATTGTTAAGTACTATAAAGTGTACACTAGCGCTACGGTGTTTATGCCCAGGTAAGCATAGTTCTAAGAGAGATGTAATACATGTGCCTCCATGCGAATTAAAGTTTTTTCTTTGTTTTGTTTCTCCCCCACGGTATGCCTCGGCTAAGTTTAACCCAATGGTCTTCCCACCTCCATTTTGTGAGCGCTTATACGAGGTCCAGGCAAAATATTTAGGAGTATTTAACATAGGTTTAATAAAAGAAAATCTACAACATTGAACGTGATGTATTACTGAACATAAAGTACAACAAATTAGTGTATTAAGTACTATATACACAACTATAAATAAATGCAGAGTAATCGTGTTAATTAAAATCTACCAGGATGTAATTAGTTCATTGTTTTTCTGCTAATATAAAAACAAAATCTTGTGTGTTTATTTTTTAATTACTTCAGGTACGGATAACACTTTTTTATATTCTGTATGTTTTTCAATAACTTATGCGGATTTATATATTCTATAAAATTTATATATAATTATAATATTAGAACATTATAATTATATTTATTTTTGAAATACCTTAGAATATAGAAAATGTGAATATTTGTTTTTAGAATTGTAGCATTAATCATAAACCTATCTGTCTGCTCCCTTTTTTATATTATTATTAATATATATATATATATATATATATATATATATACAGTATGTCCACGGATAGAGGTTACAAGAGGACAAATGGACCAAAAATTTCATTGTTCGAAAAAAAATCATTTTTGGTAAGCTTCTGCTTCTTAAAAAAATACGGTCTACGAAGAAAATGTTTGACTTTTTTATACAGGGTGCTCAAAAAATACAAAAATAATAAATTATGGGAAGAGTAAACTATCTTTATTTTTCATTTTAGAGCAAAATGATAAAGACAAAAAATATTTCAAATTCCAGTCAAAATTTAAATTCAAAATATCAGCTGATATTTTACTTTTTATTTTTGTGTTATAATTTTATCAAATATTACTGTACCTACGTTTTCTAGGTAATTTTTGCCTTGTCCACCTCATCTCACTATCTTTTACAACAATGTCAGAAAATTTAAAAGTTTGTTGCAAAAATTTTAAATTTATGTAATTTTTGCCTTGTCCACCTCATCTCACTATCTTTTACGACAATTTTATTGCAAAAATTTTAAATTTTCTGACATTTGTCGTAAAAGATAGTGAGATGAGGTGGACAAGGCAAAAATTACCTAGAAAACGTAGGTACAGTAATATTTGATAAAATTATAACACAAAAATAAAAAGTAAAATTTTCAGCTGATATTTTTAATTTAAATTTTGACTGGAATTTGAAATATCTTTTGTCTTTATCATTTTGCTCTAAAATGAAAAATAAACGTAGTTTACTCTTCACATAATTTATAATTTTTGTATTTTTTGATCACCCTGTATAAAAAAGTCAAACATTTTCTTCGTAGACCGTATTTTTTTAAGAAGCAGAAGCTTTCCAAAAATGATTTTTCTTCGAACAGTGAAATTTTTGGTCCATTTGTCCTCTTGTGACCTCTATCCGTGGACATACTGTATATATATATATATTAATTAATTTCAAAATTCATTTTTACAAAAACAGCTCCATCTAGGCTCAGCTCCATCTTTGGTTGTAACCCACATAGTTGTAAACTGCATTAGATATTACTACGAACGACGGTGAAATCATATGCCGAAATTGCCACTAGCTCCCTAACTATTAGTTGTAGGTCTTTTAACTGTAAAGCTGTCATTAACTTATTAATTCGTAACAACTTTTTTATTTTAGTTATAAACTGTGCCCCCATTCCGAAATGATTTTTGGGCACGTCCATTTATTAGGCAGTAACAAAATGAATCTTGAACTAACGAATACCGGAAGGTTTTCCTTTAGTTTTGTCTTGCAGAATTATGCGAAGTTCATCGAATCTCTGACTAAAGGTAAGAAATACAACTTTTATAGATAACTTGCTCTTACCCACGGCTTTGCCCTCGCCTAATTATAATAAGACTATACATACATACAACCACCTATTTGTATGTGTATTGTCCCATGAACGTATATTACACAAAAAGTTCCAGTCTAATCAGCAGTTAGAGATCTTCTCAAACAAGAGAAGTAGTCTGCAAAATATTTTTTTTTGTTTCACGTAAACGAAGTCGAGGATAACAATTGCGTATTGCTTATATATATATATATATATATATATATATATATATATATATATATATATATATATATATATATATATATAGCACGTGACATGCTCAAATCGGTTCAGTAACTTCTGAGATATACCTCTTACATGTATAAATAAACAAACCACACTATATTAGTAATACAAATCGGGCGCGGCCCGTGAGTTTTTTTTACAGGTTGGGCAAATTCTGTGGGCAACTAGTAATATCAACACAACAAGCAAAATACATATTTTTTTTATTAAGGAAGGTTTTTTAATAAGCTGCCTAGTTTTGCCATGAAAGTATTTACATACAGATAAACACCGCAAAAAAAACATAAAATACTATAATTGCATTGCTACCTTTTTTTAAATTACATGAAAACATTTTCTTGCACTGTTAAAGCCATTGTTAACACAAGTACTCAAGTACATACTAGTACTACACTACTACACAAAGGACACAACACAAATATCAAGTAATATCCAAAACCATTACAAAATAATTAGGAAAGCCGCAACTCCGAATCACCTCTTAAACGAATAATAAAAAGTGCCGGCGCGACACACTGTGGGAAACTGCAAATCTAGCACACCAAAAGTAATGTGTTCTGTTAGATCTAAAATTTAAACATTTTTTAAGGTTTTTGGGCATAAGTTTTAAGGTAGGTAGTTATTAAGATACTTATTCTCAGTTTGTCGTATAACTTCCATCCACGTACAAAGCCAAGGCTTCTTCAGGTGTATATGGGAGTGGAATACTTGGCGAACATGACATCGCGTTTTTTATTTTATTTGCTCTCTTAGAAGTGTTCAGATCACGTAAAACATCCGCAGCATCTCTTTTGAATGATTTGTACATACTTACACGCGTAGCCATTATCAATTCTTCCCGTGTACTACTCTGCACAAGAGGCGAAATTTTTCGAAGTTTGGTAGGGCTACTTGAGTCGTCGGCTAGCTTTTCAGGTCTTCCCATTCTTACTCTCGATGAGCCTTCTGTTGGTTCTGGAGGTGTTGAAGGTGACACGTGCCGGTCTGGGCCGGGAAGAGTCAAGTTTCCATCGAGCCACTGCTCATTTCGACGTAGAAATACATTCAATGCCCGGTTTGAAGAAGCCCACTTTCACTTAATTTAAAACAAAAAATGCACAGATTGTTTAATTTTTTTACCTAGTTCACTGTCTTTGTTATTCTCTAGTCCCATCGTTAAAAACACTTTATTTATAGCCGCCTGGTTTCGGTTTGTAAACCACATTTTCACCGCGCCAAACTTCAACAAGTTCAATATGTCGGATCGGCATCGTATCAAAAAAAAATGTACAAAAAATCAGTAGGCAAATCTTGGCAGCTGATTTTTTATACAAAATAAATCTTCATTAAACACACTTAATAACAATATAGTAAACTAGCCGAAAGTCTGGGAAGTAAGTAGTTAAAAGGCTTGTTAAAGTAGATATAAAAAAATATATAATTTTTTAAACATATTTCTCACGTAATGTTACCAAAATCACAGAAAATTCATCTAGCTGTAAAACAAATCAAACAGTACAGCATAAATTAGCACTAACTTTAAGATTCACTATAAAATAAATACAGAAAGATTTAAACCTTGACAAAAATCACTTCGGTATTTCAGCCAATTCGCAACTAACTGCAACTGCAAATTACGAGTCCTTGTAAATGGGCGACTTTAATACCTTACCCCATCCTTAGTAATGTACTAATCGACATATCTTTACGATAATTAGACGCAGGGATTATCCCACAGATATTATCCAACAACCTTTTTAAAATTTGTTAATGTGAGTTTTTAGACTTTCAGTTTGCTAGATATGTAATATAACCCTCTGTGCGACGTAACGAAATGTAAACAAAAGGTTATGCAAATACAATGCGCATAGTACCTAGGTAATTAGTTTTTCTTTGTCTAACCTAAATGTTTTACATAGACGAGTGCATTTCCATAGTCGCCCGGGACATCAGGCGCGTTGACGGTCGCACGCGTGCCAACACCTGATTTACCGATATTGTTTAGTGGGCCGTATATTTCCTGATATATTATATTTGTCTCGTTTTAACTTCCTACAGCGCGTATGTTTATTTCTCTCTTAGTTTTAATGCATTTATATAGTCCATATAAACCTATGAGGTGAATTTAAAATACGGCCGAGTCCCGAGCAAGCAACAGGAGATTGGTGTTTGGCTTCGTCGATTCTTTCTTGGGGAGTTTTCGCATGGAACATACACTTTTTAGAAGAAAAAAAAAGAGAATTATTTTTTGGTTTAAAAAAATATATATTATTATTAATATATGTATATTATTATTATTATTATTATTAAAATGGATCATTGAAAAATTTCTTCAATAATCTTATGTAAAGTTTGAACACAGTAAAGACGGATCCCGGGATTTATTCATTCATAAAAAGTTTTAAAAGTTAGTACGGGAAAAATTTAAATTAAAAATTAAATAATGTTCTGTCATTGTAAATTCGTCGTTAATATAATAGTTCTTTTGAAGGTTCTGCAAAAAAAGGTAAAAAAGAAAAAGGTGACAAAACTAATGAAGAACCAAAGATTAAGGACAGAGGTTCTGCCAAAAGTGATAAAAAAGATAAGGATACCAAAAATACTATCAGTAAAGTCAGCAAAGCAACTCAGAGCAGCAAAATGTAAGCAGCCAAACTTTTTTATAATTATAGATACAAAATAGGAATTTTATTGACCTAAATAAATGTTATAAATGTTAAAATAAACAATAATATTTTAACGAATACCGCAAAGTATACTCGTTTGTTGTATGCTAGTTTATAATATAATAAAACTTGATAGTAGTTTCGCTATTTTTTTCGTGGAAATAAAGAATCAATGAAAATTAAACATTTTCGTTAATAGATTGGCCACAGTATCAGTAGTGTAAATGAAACCATTACACAAAATATTATTAATTATTTTTAGGGACAAGAAGAAAATGAAAATTACTAAACTAGAAGTCGACGGATTTTCAATGGTGCCTTCTAGCGGAATTGTCGACCCCAATGAAACATTTGAAATTTCTATCGAATTTATTCCGAGAGAAATTAAAGCATACAACCAAGAGATACTTTTAAATATTGCGGAAATAGAAGATGTTCAAAAGAAAAAGGTTTTTACCTTGAAAGCATTTGGCTGCGAACCGAAAATAAACTTTGATGATTTTGAAAATGTATTTATAGAACAATACATTGTTGCAAACTTGGAAGAATTTGTACCGCCAAAAAATGTAAGAATTTTAAGCTAAGGATATTATATTCCGGACAAAGTTCTGTTTTCTATTTTTCCTAAAAAGATATAAATTACATTTAAATGAAATAGCTGAGATTATTAAAATGCGGCGTTGTCTGTTAGAAAAACTTCATTTAACAGTCATCGCTAGACGACACGGTCAATACGATCATAGGCAAATAAGTACTGAAATCGTAATAAATCGTGATTAAGTAAGAAACAACCTGATTTTCGCATTTATAATATGTGCAAGGATTGAAACTATAAAACTCTGTTGCAGTAAAAGACCCTATTGAATATTTTAAAGTAACATTAAAAAATTTATCGTGATTCATCTTTAAAATAAACAAAATTTTGATCTATTTTAGATTGACAACTACTGTATATTTGTGTCGTCTGAGATCGCGTTACATTTCGAATTGGTTTGTGTCAATACCTCAAAAACGATTCGGCTTTACTTCAAAAATATTGGATTCGTCAGTGCGAATATGACAGCAAAAGTGGACGATTTTGGTAAAAATGTTTTTTCGGTGTCACCAGTTACTCGAAAAATGGATCCTTATACTGCATGTACCTTGGAAGTTACTTTTAAACCAGATTCTTTGGAGGTAAGCCAGTACATTTTAAATCTAAAAACTTATGAAAACAGATTGGTATAAAAAAGATAAAACATCCAGGGTTAGCCTTGTAACACTCACCACTGATTCCTTTTTCTTTCTTTACCTTTTCTATATGGCCGTAACGGTAACCTAGGAATACAGCTGGCGGTGACAAGATAAACTTTCGTGGGGTTCGCAAGATTCCTGTGGCACCTGCTGTTAAAGCACCACGTAACCTAGCACCTTTTCTAGTCTTGCAATTGACTTCCTAAACAGTATAATACTGCCGAGGTTAGGCACTAACTAAAATTTTCTATGAATTTTTGACTAATATTTATTTTTTTAAATTATTTTTTCTGTTTCTCTGTTCCCTAACAGAAAAACATAAATTTCTGGATCAACTACACTTTATTTTCACAGATTACGTATGAAAGCCACCCAAAGTAAACTTTTTCACAATTCTTAATTTTCACGAATTTTCCAGTCTCCTACATAAATTCTTGGGTTTCTAACGCACTTACTTTTTCGCGCCATTTGACAAGAAATTACGAAGAGCTCCAAAACGTCCGACTATACACCGTACTTATTGAATGCAGACTTTTGCACTTTACCGTAGACAGAATCTCGGTTCGCGATCGTGCAGCGTAACACCTTACATCGGTGAGTATCTTTCACCTACTGACTTCCTAGCAAGAGCCTTCCGCTTATATAGAGAAACTTTCCATTAATTTCCTTTATTAACACCCACTCCAAGAAATTAAAGACAACTTGGCACTTACAACCCCACTAAATTCTGTTTTCCCCTTCGGTTTTTCGCGAATTCTACGAGTGGGCGACTTTGTTTAGAAGGCAAATGAAGATAAAGGACTATTTATCGGACATTAACGACTTTACTTGTCGAGTGGGTAGCTTTTTTATTGCTCCCTGCATTTTCTAGAGACGTATGGGCGTGTGCCTTATACAAGGTACATAAAAGGAACTATAAATTTAGTTTTTACGATGGCGCTATATTTAGTAATACTTGTTTACCAGGGGCGGTTCTTCTGTTGGGCCAGTCAGATAAGACAGAACGTAATTTTGCTGTTCTAGAGGGTAATTAGGGTGTTTTTTTCGGACGGTGGAGAGTGTTGAGAGTATCAACGCGAAAGGTTAGTTTGCTCATAATTCTTGAAATGCTCGGTCGAAATTCGGAAGGGTAAGTCAGTTGTTATTTGATCGGTTACGGGACTTGGTGAAATTAAGTGAAGTATTCTCTTTACACTCAAGTTAAACTTGTTTTCGGAATAAATGATTAATTTTTCTAATTATGTGAGTTAACTTGTATAATTATTTTGTAGATTATTAAAATTACTTTAAATCAGTTATCTGACCACTTATATGTTTGAATATTTTTTATATAAATTATCTTCAATAAAACTTCAACATTTTATTTTTGTTTCAAGTTCTCCAATTAAGCTTATATAAACTATTTATAATAATGTATTTATTTCTCAACAAATATTTAAAATTCTTTTAACGCGAACTTACTTTATTTTTAATCATTTCCTTTTGTGTTGCAAAATTAGTTTTGAGAATTCTTTTTCGTAGTTATAAACATAATTAATTCTTTTTAAGTATTTTTTAAAATTTAGTTTCCTTTTGTTTACACTGCTCTATATCCTTAAATAAATGCTTATAGGCTGGGTCACTTTACTCCATATTTTTATTACACATTGGAAATAATGTCTTAGATTACTTTTGATGTTAATTCTTGAGCCAGACGAGGAATTTCATAATCGCTTTTGGCAAGAACACTGACTGGGAACTGTGATTGTTAAATGCCTTATTTGGCATTTTGTTTTAATTGCTTTAATGCCGTTTTTAACTTAATTTTAGCTAAATCTAAATCGACTTTTGTAAATAAGTAAATACACTGTGTCCTACGACTACGTTACAAAAACACAAATGATATATAGTTCAAGAATATTTGAGATTTCATGTAACTAAATAAAGTAATATTTCAGGTTGTAAGCGGTACCTTGGAAATATCATACAACGCCTCAATTGACAACAAACTTTCTATACAGTTATTCGGCAAGCCGTGTTTACCCCAAATAAAATTATTGTATCCCGCACCCAAGAACAATGTGGGCTTTTTAGATTTTGGGCCGATTTGTGTGGGCCATGTAAAGAAGGAAAAAGTATCGTTTAAGAATATCGGGCCGATAAAATGTAAAGTAATTGTTGAGATTTCTGACTGTGACGAGGTGTTTAAAATTATACCAGATAGTAATACAGCAAAGAAGTTGAACGTTCAACTTGAAGAGTGTAAGTATATTTTGTCTTTTATTTAATTTTCATCTAGAAATATAAAGGTGAAAAAATGCCAATTTCTTTTTTATTTGTTTACTCTGAACCGCTAAAATATTTATACTTTTTCAAGAACCCAACTTTATAAACATCGCTACTTAAATAATTTAAATGACTCAAAAAGGAAAATGATTCTTAAAATTAGTGTTCTTTTATTACCTGAGTATCTTGTAATGGACTGGACAGGAGAGGGGGGTGAATTTTGTATCCGGTCTACTTGTAACGCCCTATTGATCTGGGGAGGTCGCTTTAGTCAGTACGTCATGGCTCTTAGGGTGATTTAACCGTGCTTTGTTTACGAAATTATTGATTTTTTTTTTGTTATTTTAAAGAACCTTCCAAAGTATACTTAATTTTTCCCTCATTTAAATTTCATATATTTCAGATATCGCTGATATGAAGGAACATTTATTGGTAAATCTACTACCGGACGATTCAGCGGAATTTGAAATCGTGTATAAACCAGTAAGACAGCAGTGTGTTGAAATTATTTTGACTTTACACGTTCTTTATAATCCATTTGAAATAAATAAGGTAATTGAGATAATCTCAAATTTTTCTAAATAACGATTTATTGACAATTTAATATTGTGTCTAGGGATCTCACTGTATAGAGTGTTCAAGGAAATGTGGGAAATTTTTATGTATTCTCAAGATTGCCCACATGCAACTTATTGAGCGTTTTTCTATTATTGCAGGTAATTTTAAACACTGACAGTTATGATGATGACATAATTATCGATGGATTGGAAGCACTAAGACTGGATACGCCTCAATCCACGAGAGCGTCTCTTAATTCGAAGCCACAGAACCGAATTGGTTATCACTTGGACTTTGGACACCAAGAATTAAATAAACTCAGTAAAATGTCCTTTTTTATCCGAAATACATCGAAAAAGTCTACGTTTAAATTCAGATTTAATGGGTCTTCGGTAACATTCATACCGGAGGTGGGCCATTTGAAACCTCTCGCTTACAAAGAGATTCTAGTCGTTTTTAAATCAAACGAACCGATTTTTAAAGACACGGTAAGTTAACTTCTGAAATACAGTCAATAAATAAATACTTTAAAAAAATAGTAAATCCCAATTTCGACGGCCCTTCAACAAAACTGGTCAACAGTAAATTGAGATGTTTTATAACATTATATTTATAACACTAAAATGTGAAAAATTACCGACATCAAAGAACTTCTTTCGCATATGGTTTTGGCAACTACAAATACGTCTTCTTGTCTCGCTCTTACTTCCCTTTTTTTTTTGTTGTTTCAATGCTGATGTTCAAATCAGCTGATTGACCGATTTCCGACCGTAGTGGGCGCTATTGGGGAGATTTTGCAAGAAAAAAAGTGCAGATACGCTAATCCATGAACGGTAAAATTTAGAGTGGTATTTTAGTCAGAGTTTTCACCTTATTTGATAAATAAATTTATAAGCCTACCAAAGATTTTTTTTTGTAATTTTTAGGTTTTTTTTATAAATCGTGCGATAGAAACACCATTTTAAATTATATCGTTTATGGGTTGCAATTTCTAGTTGCAAAATCTCACTATAGAGTGTTTTGGCTTGCCTATGCTTTCTTACGAACGGCATGTTGAGTAAAACTAGGCGTTGTCCTTCTTAATAAATTAATAAATTTTTAGTTTTCAGTTTTTCAATAGTGCTGATAGTAAAAAATACCGTGGATTATTTAAATCATTGTATTTAACTAGTTAGTGGAATGTTTTTTCATTATTGGGTATACCTACTGATTTGTTAGTATTGCATTAGTGTTTCAAGTTTAATGTAAAAATCTTTCTAATTAGAGAAGTGAATTTCACAGAAATTTTACCATAAAAGCAACAAAAACATTAGTTTTCAGTTTTTTATGGCGTATAACTCTCCAAGAATGATGAAATTTTACGTTGGTGTGTAAGGTAGTTAAGCATAAAAGCGATGATATTTCACGAAATTAAGAAAAAAGATCGGCATTTTTAATTTACAACCTGTCAAACCTTCTGATAATGCCATTTACCAATAAGTGTCAATAATACCTTAATACATGGATATATACAGGGATAGATAAAACTTTGTTTTATTATAAAATAAACCCATTTTTAAAAATATTTTGCTCAGTTTTATCAACACAAACGATATCGTAGCTCGTACACAATGCCCTGAACTATCTTTGTTTAAAATTTTAGCTTCAGATCGTTAATAAAACAAGGCCTAACACGGGGTCGAAATTTTACCATGTAAAATCTTATGGCCAGCGTTAAAAAATTACTGTATTGTCTTTATTGTGATAAAACAATATTAAAAATATTGCTTAAGAAATTAATAACTTTCAAGATTTAGGAAAATAAATTATTTTTATTGTAGTTCTGCTGAAACACACAAGAGTAATTTTGTAAGCTAAATTATTAGGTGGAGCCCACAGTGACCGAGGTTTATTTTAGCCTTAACTGAATTCATAGTACGCAATATATTGAGTACTTTAAAATGTGTTTTTTTTTTCTTAGATTTGTAATAAAATTTTACAATATACTAAAGTTTAGGCAAGAATACTACTAAAGGTCGCCCAACTTTGTTTAAATTGAAGTTATCGTTATTTGGAAAAATTATAATATCGAAAACCGTGCAAATACCTATTTTTGCAGGGAATTTAATTATCTTTAATTTTGTGTATGACTATTTGTGAAAAGTGAATAGGAAACATAGAAAATGGCAAAAACTAATATTTAGTCCCCTTATACCTTCAGACCCCGGCTTTTTTTTTATCTAAGACATCCCACGTAGACTTCAAGCCTAAGTGACCTACCGTGGGCGTCTGAAGAGAAGGGAAATGTAGTCTAGTGACACGAGATTTAAAGGATTGGAGGTTGGAACGGGAATGGAAAATATCTGCAGGCAATTTGTTCCATAATCTGGAGACCCTAGGTATGAATAAGCGAGAGAAGTGGCTTTTGTAGCTGAACGGTAAAGGGATGCATACGCAACGCGCCTCTTGTTGTTCTGTTAGGGACAGTCAAGGGGGGAATAATACCGACTAATTCTTCAGAGCACAATCCGTGGAAGTACCGGTAGAAAAGGGATAAATCCCCAATAGCGCGGCGGTGGGCGAGAGAAGGGAGTTTTCGTGTGAGGACTGAGTCATTGAATTGAATGACTCTCTTTCGGATAGAATGAAGGATGTTAAGTGTCGAAGGTGATGGCGCTCCCCAGGTGTGGGAACAGTACTATAGGTTAGGTCTTATTTGAGAAACATAGAGAGTGTATAAGTTGGAAGGGGAGAAGTATTTTCTGACTCGAAAGAGAAACCCAAGCTTTTTAGCTGCCGATGTGGCTACTGAAGTAATGTGTTTGTGCCAGCTGAGATTATGTTCGAAGGCGATGCCAGCAAGATCGAACGTTTCAATGTTCTGTAGAGCTTGGCCATTCATGTGGATGGGGTAAGCGTTGCCAGATTTTTTGCGTGACATGTCTGGGTTTTGGAGGCGTTGAACTGAACAAGGTTCTTGACACCCCAGTCTAAGATTAATTGGAGATCTTGGGAAAGGGATAGGTGCATAGATCTGCGTCTATTATCCAGCTCTTGATTCGAGACTTGTCTGAAAAAATGAATATTGGAGTAAAGAGTACTATCATCAGCACAACTATGGATGGGATTGGTAGTTGAAGAGAGCAGGTCATTAATGTGAAGAAGAAATAGGGGTGGTACCAGGACTGACCCTTGGGGGACGCCAGCATTGATAGAATGAAAGTTAGATGAGTGACCGTCAACCATGACAGATATGCGCCGATTCAGGTACATAGTTTGGTAGGAGGATAGTTTGTTGAGGAGTGCGGCATGCCATACTTGGTCAAAGGCCATGGAATTATCAAGAGCAACAATCTGAGATTCGCTATGAAATTCGAGAGACTTGTTCCAGTTATGTGTGACAAAGCTAAGGAGATTAGCTGTGGATCTTTAGTGACGAAATATGTACTGTCTGTCATGGATGATTGTGTGTTTTTCTAGATCTTCTAGAAGTTGCGCGTTCTCCATAACTTTGCTGACAACAGAGAAAAGAGAGATAGGTCTAGAATTGGATGGAAGGGACTTGGAACCGTTCTTCGAGACAGGCTGCACACGAGCAGTCTTTCACCTATCTGGGAAGGTACCCTTGTCATAAGAGATCTGGAAAAGACAAGTTATGATGGGTGCGATTTCTGGAGCGATTTTTTTTAGAGCAATTGCTGGTATGCCATCCAGACCGGAGGACTTTTTGGTGTCACGGAATAGAAGAATTGTTTGAACTTGTTTGACCTTAAATACTATGTCGGGCACAGACGTAGCGGTTGGAAGAGCGAAATTGGCGGAAGGGATTAGGGTGGAATTGACAGCGAATTCTTTGGCAAATAGTTCAGCTTTCCCTTTAGAGGTGGAGATAATTTCGTTTTCAGAGGGCAGGGGAGGAAAAGTGCTTCTACACAAGTTTTGACTAAGGTTTTTGGCAAGTGACCAGAAAGATTTGCTGCCGTTGGGCCAGGAAATCACGTTATCTTTTATGGTTGTTAAAAGCATTTTTGGACTCTAAGATAGTTTGGTTGTATTGATTTCTTGCCTCGGTGACAATTTGACGATTTTCGGGTGTAAGATTTTGAAGATACCTTTTGTGAAAGCAGAGAAGAAGTTTCGAAGACCATCCCAGTCGGCAGAATTGTAGTGCCAGATTGTGCGTTCTGGCATGATTTCAACGAACTCGGGATGTATGGGACAAGAGACGGTAATGAGGCCATGATCTGAACGACCAAGGGGAGCGCATACAGATATTAAGTATGCCGCAGGATGGGTGGTAAGAAAAAGATGTACTGGATTTGGATTTTCTGCCGCTCTGCCTTGTGGATCCTAACCATTCCTTGCTATGGAAGTTGAAGTCGCCTAGGACGATAACTTCAGCGGAGGGAAATTCAGAGATAAGATGATCAATTTTTGCCGAGAGAAAGTCAAAAAACTCATTGTAGGAGTTGTCTGATGGAGAGCGGTAGATGCAACAGATAAATTTAGTAGAAGATTTAAGGGTAGGATTTAGCCAGAGAATATCGGTCTTGTCTAATTCCAGGTTCGGGAGTCTGGTGCAAGAAAGACTGCTGCGAACGTAGGCGCATACTCCGCCATGAAGACGAAAAGATGACAGAAGTTCATAGCCTGGACACAGGAGATGATTGGTTGAGGATTTGTGACTGATTCGGGTTTCGGTAAGAAAAAGAATGTGGGGGTTGCATGATTGAAGGTAGAGGTGGACAGGTCCATTGGAATTAAGCCCGCAGATGTTGGCAAAGGCTATTGTACTTGCTTTGCTCGACAAGAAAAATTTAAGGACATTTTTCATGAAATAAAATTTCTTCCCGGAATTTTTTCCGTCACAAAATACTTGGCATCTGGCCGATAAAAACAGTATTAAAGTTATTTTTAATTATATTATTTTAGGAAGAACTTCATTGCAACTTAAGCCAGATAAAATACGTCACTCCCAACAAAGATCCGCTCTCGTGGGATGATCGACAAAAATTTGTGTACTGGTCAACACATGACCATTTTGACGGCTTTTTCCGGGATGAATTGCAGCAGCAGGGAAGTGACTTTTCGAGTTTAAAAATGCAATGCAGTGGTTTGTCCAGCGAGTTTACTATTGACGGCAAATATAATATGGGTTCTACTTCAGAGTAAGTGTATAAATATTTTTTTTTGCAAATATCTAGTATATGATCGTGATGAATTCATAGTGAAATAATGAAACCAAAAGAACTAAAGCGTATTTGCGGCTGTAGAGTTCGTTGCCCGATGTTAATTCTAACGCAACAATCGCCGGGATATCACATTATTTTTAGTAGCGTTCAAATTAAAGTTTTAATTATTTAAACAGTGAGAAATAAAAAGTAAAGTTAACTGTCTTTTCAACAAACAACAACAAATAAACAAAATTTAGACGGCTTTGCGAAGATATACCTGTCAAAGTTGTGTTATTTAGTTGTTTATTTGCAAATATGCCGTCAAAACCAAAACAAAAACGTGTTCGCGAATTAATTTTGCGTAAATGGACAGAAAATCCTAAAATTCGTTCTTTAGATCTCGCCAAATTGTGTAAAACGACAGAAAGAACAGTCCAAAGGTGTCTTAAAAAATCAAGGAAACTGGAACTGTTGACAGAAATCCACGTGATGGTCAGCCTACCCGAAAACGTAACAGAAAATTTTAGAGGCAAAAGTTTGTAAGTTGTACGATAACAATCCTTCGATATCATCTCGGGGTGTGGCAAAAAAAGTTGATACAAGTTAACCAAACGTACAAAAGATAAAACAGAGATATGGAATTATGATATATAAAAAGAAAAAAGCACCAAAGCGAACTGTGGATCAGTATAGTCGTGCAATAGAGCCTCCAAATACTGGTGGAGAAAACGGGATCGTGTCTTGTTATGGACGATGAAACGTACATATGTTAAAGCAGATTGTAAATCACTACCAGGAAATCAGTATTATTCGTCGCGTAACGTTTCAACTCTGGATGAGGCTGATAAAGTTGTTGAAGTAGAAAAATTCGCAAAAAAATACCTAGCGTGGCAGGCAGTGTGTCAGTGTGGCAAACGAAGCATCCCTTTCATGAGTATGGGTACAATTAATATGGAGGTTTACATTTCGGAATGTTTGCAAAAAAGATTATTATCACTTTTAAAGAGACACGCTTTATCGACGTTTTGGCAAGCCGTCACTATTTAACAAAAACACTGGAATGGTATAACGCAAATTCTGTCAATGAAGTACCTAAACACAGTAATCCACCAAACTGTCCAGAACTACGTCATATTGAAAAATATTGGGCCCACATCAAATCCAAGCTTCGAAAAACATGTAAACCTGCCACTTCTATGACAGATTTTAAAAACAAGTGGAATAAGTGCACAAATTTAATACCACAAGATTCTGTGCAGAAATCAATGATAGGAAACGTAAAGTTAGGGTATTTAGTCGGCGACTACTAAAGAAATAAGTTATTGTATTCATATGTGTTAACTGTATTACATAAGCTCTAATAAAATACAAACTTTTCGTTAATTCACAGTTGTTTTTAATTTTTGTGGACATTCCGATAACCGATAGTTTAATAGTAATCAGGCTTTATTTGGACCAGCAAATTACTTTATAATTTGAAGACATAGAAAAATGTTTAAGAAGAGAACCATCAGAAAACGAACCTAACTGAAAAAAAAATACTAAACATCCAATAAGCGAATTTTGAATAACATTATGTTTTTTCAGAGGGCTCGTCATATTTTTTTTCTTAATTTTTAAATTCTACTCGCTAAGAGCTCTATTTTATGTTAAGTTACCTACAACGATGTTCGACTGTTTTCCTATAATTTTATAAAATAAAACAAAACTAAATAATTTTCCATACCCTTCGCATATGCGTTAATCGAAAATCTTTAGTTTAAGTGACAGGTGCTCTAACCAGGTGCTGCAGTCATTCAAAGAAAGACATATTATTATCAGCAAGAAAAGATTTATATGTATATATATATATATATATATATATATATATATATATATATATATATATATATATATATATATATATATATGTTGTACTCAATAACCGAATTCGGCCATTGACCGAAATTTATACCCAGAACGCGTTGTAAATTTCGCCAATCTCTCACATCGCGTTTCGGGTACATTTTATATACCCAGATCGCGTTGTGGATACATTAGAAAGATCCACAACGCGAAATTGCGACAATCATCGAAAACACATGACGATTTTCGCGTTATGGGTGATGTAACTATCCACAACGCAGAACTTAAAATTTAATCAAAAAAGTATGTAAAATAAAAATACTTAAATGTTTTAAGTTTTTATTTATGTAAAAATTCTGTATAACTAAACTTCTTCATTTATTCGTGCATGATGCTTACGATGAACATAAAATTTAATATCTTCTTCATTAGTGTATCTTTTGCCTATCAATTTTTCATCTTGTTCAATATTTAGCAATTCATATCGATTTAGCCTTCGATAATGTTTTAAAGAAAGTGCTTTTTCTAATACGCGCAAGTCTTGTGCTTCTTTAACCTCACTAATTATTTTTTATAGTCACCCTCTAACAGAAGTGTAGACCTAGTAGTTGATTCTATATAAAGTTTATCCAAACCATCTTCGAATTGTTTTTAAGGTCTTCGACCGACTCACCCATTTTTTTTTTTAAACAAACACTTGTTGTCGGTTAGGTTATGCACTTGTTTACTTTTCGCTTTGTGGGTATTTATCTTACCCATAACACGGAAATCGTCGTGTGTTTTCGATGGTCGTCGTAATTTCGCGTTGTGGATCTTTCTAATGTATCCACAACGCGATCTGGGTATATAAAATGTGCCCGAAACGCGATGTGAGAGATTACCGAAATTCACAACGCGTTCTGGGTATAAATTTCGGTCAATGGCCGAATTCGGTTATTGAGTACCACATATATATATATATATATATATATATATATATATATATATATATATATATATATATATATATATATATATATAATATAAATAAATAATAAATAAATTTAAATACATTTATTCCCAACCAGCATTTACAATTGCTTATTACAGGGAAATAATTACAAACTATAAATAAAAATCTAAAAGTAAAATTTACAACAAAGTAAAACAAATTAAAGCAGTATAACAGTAATAACAAAGAAGATTTTAATTAAAGGCTATTTTTCCAGATAGTATTTTTTTAAATATCTTTTATATTTTTTAATATCGAAAATATTTCTTATTTCTTTTGGAATATTATTGTAAATAATTATTCCATTGTGTAATAATGATTTCTGGGCAAAGTTACTTTTAACTTGAGAAATAATCAAATCATTATTATTTCTTGTTTCATAAGTATGAATATTTATTGCTTTTAATAATTTTAAATTTAAAATCTTTTTTCCATTTATTATTGAATGAATTAAAATAGAAATTTTTAATTTATAAATATTTTCAATATTCAAATAACCATTTGGTTTATATAAATTTTCAGTTGGCGTAAGAAAAGGTAATTTATGAATGCATTTAATACATTTATTTTGTAATTTTTTTAGTGGATTTAAAATATATGCACAAGCAGATCCCCATAGCGAAATAAGATACTGTAAATGGGAATAAATTAATGAAAAATACAAAGATTTTAAATATCTAAGGGGTATAAAATATCTAATCTTATATAATATACTAATATATAATTCCTTAGAATTAACATTGTACAATGTAGAGTTGGCTGGGAATACTTTTTCAATAAAATTGTTACTTTTAGTAGACAGGATGAAGATGAGGAGGTAGAAATAAGAGAAATAATTGAAGAAAAAACAGAGCCAGAGTTTAACGTCGTTCCGGATTTTTGTAAAGTTATACCGCTCTTTTTGAGCGTTGCGGCAGATTATTGTAAATATACATGTGAGACAGAAGTCGTTAATATGACGAATACGTATGTTAAAGAGGTAAGTGTAAGTACATATTTTTAAAAATGGCGCCCGGAATGTCATTATGATAGGCCATTGTCATGTTTGTTGTTAAATTATTCTAATCTTGATAAGACGACAAACGCTGGAAATTCGTGTTGGTGAAACATTTTAACTTTGACATTATTTTGTAGAAAAAAAGTATCAAAAGGAATGCAACCTTTTCTTTTAGATTTTGATCTTAAATTGGCCAACAGAAAAAAATAAGTTGTAACATAAATTATATTATACCCTTAATATTAAAATACAAATAAGGTGTGTATTGTTTATTCTAGAAAAGTATTAAACAACTACAAGTTAAAAACACCGGGACTGTACCACTAAATATTAAATGGGATTTAATTTATAAAAATACTCAACAGTTCTTAAGAAGGTCCTCTTCGACAAGCAATATTACTACAATGAGCCACAGAATAGGTAAAATCTTTTTTATCGAAAGTTTATTTTGTACTTATTTCTTTAATTTGCTTTAACCCTCATTCTCCTAATATTTTTTTGTAGCCGCACCTCTTCAAAGTTCCAGCGCTTCAAGTTTATTTTCAAAAGAGGATTCCACAGATGAAAGTTGCTCTATAGTGCCTTTTACCATAAATCCTGTCAGATCTGTCATCGAACCGGACCACACTGGAACCTTTGAGATTATTTTTTCTCCTGAAAAGGTTGATAGTTTTATATGCACATTAACATCGAATATAGATCAATTGGATCCCAGTTATCAAGAAATGTGTATTAATATTAATGGAACAGCATTACCTATACCCTTTTACTTTGAAGATGAACACGGTCACTGTACCAACAAAGACTTAGTGATAAAATTTGAGAGTGTTGGTACTGGAACTGAAAGCACCAGGTAATACTATTTTCGTTGTTTTTGGTTATGTCGTGTGTTTGTCATATATTTGTTGTAAATAAGGTTTAAAGGTCCTGTTTGTGTTTTATTCAAATTAGCTTTATTGTTTCTGATAGTACGCTAATGCCAAGGTACATATTTGAAATCGACAAGAATCCTGAAAAGCTGGAAACACTTTTAATTTTAAGGTGATCTTTGGCGTGCTAATTTTGCCACTGTGAGCGAGGTGAGTTTTCATAGCTATAATGGAAATTTATCGAAGGTCTAGCCAAATATTTCAATCTTAGATTATGTCTTCGGGGGTTTTAGCAAGTTTATTTGTAATTAATTTAAATAAACTTTATTATTATTATTATTATTATTATTATTATTATTATTATTATTATTATTGATTAATAAATCATTTTATCGCCACGTGCCAACATCTGAAAAAATTAAACTAATGAGACTAGAGGAAGACTAAAGCAAATTTGAGTGATTGGGTAAAAAATGATTTGTGGAAAAAAGATTTAACAGGAGGAGAAACCGGGCATTGTCGAGACGACAAGGAAGGGGAAGAAAAATGAAGAAGTTTATGTTCGTACTGTGATTATATTTAGAATCCCCATTTCCTGCAAATGATGAGAAGAAAAAATTTATCAATGTCATCGTCTTTGTCAGTTAAAGATGTCAATAATTTAGAAGAAAATTGTGAAAATTTAGATGATAGTTTTTATCTACCCGAAAAATATCCTCAAGATGATAGATACCAAGAATATTTAAAACAATTCTACCTATGTACACAAGACAGAAATGATGCGGGTCCATCCTTAAATATGACTAATACAAATTCTGACGACGCTCATAAAAAATGTGGAAATTGTTCTTTTACTTTTACTTCTAAATCCTATTCTGTTGACTGCTATGTTTGTAAAAGATGGTTTTGTCTGAATTGTGCATGTATTACGAGAAAAGAAGCTGGCGAAATTAAAAATGTAAAGAAGGAATGGAAATGCTCTTTTTGTTGTGAAAACAATGCAAAAAATACTAAGAATGTAAATATAAATCAGCTTATTGAAGAAAATAATGTATTTAAAAAAATAATAGCTGAAATGAGCAAAAAAATTGAATTTTTAGAAAACAAAATTGCAGATGTTTCGGATATTAACAAAAAATTTAAAAATTTAGAACAAAAAGTCAAAATCGAAATAAGAAAAAACATGAATGACTTGTAAAACTCTTCATTTATAGTTCAAAACTTTAAGGATGATGTCCCCAAAGTGAAAATAGATTCGGAGAGCATAATAAATGATTCAGAAAGCCTTAAAAAATTTATTAGTGACTCAAACGTTGAACCCACTATTATGGAACTTAGAAATAGACAAGATGAGAATAATGTCAAAGAATCCAGGAGGATTCAAAAAGAATCAGCAAGTACTATGATTACTGAGTTAATGGAGAGGGAATCTCGTAAACGCAACATTTTAATTTTCGGAATAAAAGAGGATAATATAATAAGCAAGGAGGATAGAATCAACAGGGAACTGGCAAAAATAAAAACAACACTACAGCAGATTGACATGAATGCCTCAGTGGAAAATGTTAAATTCCATAGGGTCGGCAAATATACTGAAGGAGGGGTGAGGCCCATTAAGGTTATTTTTTTATCAATAGCAGAAGCACAAAACTTTTTAAGAAACAAAAATAAAATAGCGAAAACCAATACATGGTATCTGAAATATGATCAGACTGCAATGGAAAGGGCATACTTAAAACAGGTATTGGTCGAACTTGAAGAATGTAAAAAGAAGGGCGAAGATGATATTAGGGTAAAATACATTAATGGAGCCCCTAAAATCATAAAAACAAGGCCAAATAGAGAACCTCCAAAAAACTTATAAACAATCACCTCGATCTGCTGGTTGAGGTAACTTTCTATTACACAAATCTTAATTCTATGACTACAAAAATAGATGAACTAAAAGCCAACATAAATAGCAAAAAACCTACTTTTATTTTATTGAACGAGACCTGGCTCAATGAAGATATCGCTGACAGTTTTGTTCAAATAGATGGATATACTTTGTTCCGTATTGATCGACTAAATAAAAGAGGTGGAGGAGTATGTATATATCACCAAAATGAACTAAAAGGTCACACAATCTATGCTAAACATACCTATTTCCATATGAATACAATCGAGTCATGCTGGCTGGAAGTCACAATAGCTGACTTTAAATTTATGCTGGCATGTGTCTATAGACCAGACTATGCTCAAGCTGAAGACAATGTAGCCCTCATTGATGCTTTAAATACTGTCGCATCACTACCCTACCCAACTTTAATCTTTGGAGACTTCAACCTTGGAGAAATAAACTGGAAAAACCTCACTTTGCTGAGACAATCACCTGCTGCTTCAGATTTCCTGGAATTCTACAAGCACACCAATTTAGTTCAACTTGTGACCTTTCCGACTAGGTACAGAAACAACCAGAATTCTCTATTGGACCTGTTATTGGTCAGTGACAAGACGCTAATTAGTAAAATATCACAGGATCCGCCTTTGGGTCTTAGTGACCACATTGTGTTATATGCCAGCTCACAAATTAAGCTAAATAATAAATCAACACGAGTAATCACAAAAAGAAACTTTTGGTCAGCGGATTACACAGCTATCAATCAGTACATTCATAATAAACTAAGCACTACAGCAATAGATCTTGCTCTGTGTTCATCTGCAATTAATGAGGCAATTTCAAGACACATACCAATGACCAGAAAAAGAGTCAACAGTCAAAAGCCCTGGCTAAATAAGGAAATCTTTAAAAGCATAAATAAAAAGAGGAAGCTATGGGATCGGTACAAAAATAACAAAACTGATTACAACTACCAAATTTATCACACACACAACAACAGACTAAAACAGCAGATTTTGGACGCAAGATGGCAATATGAAGAGGAACTAGCACTGAGAAGTGATAAAAAATTCTATTCTTATGTCAAAAGATCTTTACAATCAAATGTTACTAAAATAACACTAAAAGATGATAAAGGAGAAATAATAACTGATTCACATGCCATGGCTGAGAGATTTGCAATTTATTTCAGTGGAGTGTTCACCCGGAACAATAACAGTGCACCTCCAAATCTACCACAAATCAATCGATGCAACAACACACTGTCATCTGTACTGTTTACGCCAGAGAAAATCCAAGGAGCAATTATATCATTAAAAACAGACTCCAGCCCGGGGCCAGATGACATCCCACCTATTTTCTTAAAAAAATGTGCTGAGCCTTTGCTTGAACCATTATCTGTCGCCATGAATACATCATTAAGAGATGCAGCAATTCCAACTGACTGGAAGCGGGCTTTTGTAACACCAATATTTAAGAAGGGGGATAAAATGCTGCCAGAAAACTATCGTCCAATAAGTTTGACTAGCATGCTTTGCAAATGTATGGAGAAAATAATATCACAACAGTTAACTGAATTTCTACTTAAAAATAACATAATACCAAGTGAACAACATGGCTTCTTACCCAAAAGATCCGTTGAAACCAATCTGCTTCATTGCTTCAACAAGTGGACACAAGATCATGATAACAACAAACCAACAACAATCCTCTATTTGGATTTCGAGAAAGCATTTGACAAGGTACCAATCCATCTACTTTTGTTAAAATTGGAGCACTACGGAGTGAGAGGTAGTCTGTTACGATGGATTAAAAACTTCTTAATGAACAGAACCTATCAAGTTAGAGTGAATGGACAGCTTTCAACAGAGCATACCGTGTTGAGTGGTGTACCTCAGGGCTCTGTCTTGGGGCCCTTGCTTTTCCTTGTATATGTATCTGATATGGCCAGAGCATTTGAATCAAACATTAGCTTTTTTGCAGATGATACAAAAATTATCTATGATCCTTTAAATCAAAATGCCAAATTTGAAAATGATTTAGCTACAATAGAAAAATGGACGGAAACATGGAAAATGTCACTTAACACCAAAAAATGTACAGTATTACACATCGGGCAGAGTAATCCAAGACACCCAGTTTATTCGCATGGATCACTATTAGTAACCGTTAACCAGCATAAGGACATTGGTATTACTGTTTCAGAAGATCTAAAATGGGAATGCCATATATCTGCCATTATCAAAAGAGCAAATAAAATGATATATCTTATAAACAAGACATTCCAAAACAAATCCAGTCAACTGATATTACAAATATACAAAACATATATCAGGCCAATATTGGAATTTGCCCAATCTGTCTGGAGTCCATACTATGCAAAGGACATTGAAGCACTGGAAAGAGTTCAAAGGAGAGTCACAAGGATCCCATTAGAACTGAGGGGACTACCGTACGAAGAACGTCTCAAGCGACTTAATCTGACATCATTGAGAGAGAGAAGACAACGTGGTGACCTTATACAAACTTACAAAATCCTTACCAATTATTACTCGGTGGATACGAACGTCTTCAAAGTTAATGAAAATGTCAACCTAAGGGGTCACAGTAAGAAGATCGGAAAAGAACGATGTAGCAAGCTGCCACGTAAAAACTTCTTGACAAATAGGATAGTATACATGTGGAATGGACTGTCTAAGGAAACAGTCTCCGCTCCATCAGTAAATTCCTTTAAAAACAGAGTAGATAGTAACCTACAGAGATGGAATAGCACAATGGTTCATTACAGCATCTAAATGATTGGGCCATATATATATATGGATAGTGTTACTCAGTATCTATAACCAACTGCTTAAAAGACTGTAATATAAACAGTTTCATCGGTTTATCCGCTCACTGTTTTAAATAATAATAATAATAATAATAATAATAATAATAATAATAAATACAAAAAGGAATTCTCAAGAATTAATTTTGCTTTTGTTTAAGAAATTATAAAATAAATTGACCATTCGCGATTAAAGAAATTTAAATAATTATTGAAGAGTTTTGAAACACAGAAAATGTTGAAGCTTATTTTAAAAATAATTCATGTAAAAAAAATTTTAAACACTGAAGTGGCCAAATAATTGCTTATTAGAAATGCTTTAATAACCTATCAAATATTTATACAGATTAACTTACATAATTAAAAAACCAATCCATTTCAAAAATAATTAAATATAAGAGCAAAGAATTTATTTCATTTAATTTCGCCAAGAAGTGTAAACACTTTTTTAAGTTCCGCGATCGACCGAACATTTAAACAAACCTGTACTGTTAGTCTAAATAAATGATGAAATTCTCCCCACTCGGAAAGAAATATTTTAATTACCCCATTATGACAAAGGAAAATATGTTTTGTCTTATCTGATTGGCCAACAGAAGATCCGCCCCGTGACGACCTATCCTTATCGACTCCTCATTACCAAATGTTGCACCATATTAAAACCTATATGACTTAATAGCTTTTTTATGTACTTGTTATGACACGCGCTCGTGTCAATGTCAATCGAAAATGTGGGGTGCAATAAAAAGCTACCCACTTGATAATAAAAAAGTAGTAAATGTCCGATAATTTAAGAGCTTCTCCTTCATTTGCGTACTAAATTAGGTCACCCACTCGTAGAACTCGCGAAAAAACGAAGGGGAAAATATAATTTAGTAGGGTCGTAAATATCATGTTGTCACATTCATTAATTACGCGGAGTGGTTTTAACAGGGGAAATTTATGTGAATTTTCCCTATATAAGCGGGATAACTCCTGCTAGGAGAGTAGTTGGAAAATACTCACCGATGTAAGGTGTTACGCTGCCCGATCGCGAACCGAGATTTTGTCTACGGGAAAGTCCAAAAGTCTGGTTCAATAAGTACGGTGTACAGTCGGAAGTTTTGGAGCTCGTCGTAATTTCTTGACAAATAGCGTGTAAAAGTAAGTGCGTTAGTAAGCCAAGAATTTATCTAGGATTATTAGAAAATTTGTGAAACATTAAGAATTGTGAGGAAGTGTATTTTGGGTGGCTCCCATACGTAATCTGTGGAAATAAAGTATAGTTGATCCAGAAATTTGTGTTTTTCTGTTTGGGAGCAGGGGGGCCTAGAAAAAAAAAAGAATTGGAATGTATAAATATTAGTCAAAAATTTATAGAAAATTGGAGTCACTTGCAAGGCTAGAAAAAGGTTTTAGGTAAAGTGGTGGTTAACAGCAGCTGACACAGGAATCTTCCGATCCCCGCGAATGTTTATCTTGTCACCACCATCTGTATTCCTAGGTTACTGTTACGGCCATATAGAAAAGGTAAAGAAAAAAATTAAAATAACTTTCAGCTTTCCAGGATTTTCTCCGATATTCGTTTTTTTCTCTGACCTATGATGCGTTAATATTAATTTTACTCATAACACGATAATATTTGTAGAAACGTACTTCTAGTTAATCCACACGAGGAACATATTTCTTTCGAAATAGTACCAGAACACCAACAGGAATTTTCCTGTTTTGTTTGCGAGACTCCCACCGGGAAAATACATCACAAGAAGAAGGCATTACTTACGTTTTCCTTCGGGCCTCACACATTTGGATCTTTTAAGACATTTTACGTATTAAAAATTCACCAACAAAGTGTTACCACCAAGATTTTATTAGAAGGCGTGTGTAGGCCTCCCAGAGTGTATTTTACCGACAGCGACGTAATGTTAAAACCTACAGTTCCGAGGGTGAAAACGGTTAAAACGTTGGAGTTGGTAAATGAAGAATTATTTCCAATGTCGTTTAAGTTTAACAAGAAGTCTACGTTTAATGAAACTCAACAGGAGAAAATTGAAGTTTACCCGATAGTTGGAAAATTGAAGCCAAAGAGTAAAAGTGCAATAAGGTAAGTACTTGTCTTAATATTATACACTCTGTTCAAAAAGTCCCGGACCCCACCAATATTTCGAAAACGTCGCCTCTTATCAAAAAATGTTTCAAATAAACTTCATAGATCTTATTTTAGTCTATAAGTATAGAGGGTGCTCCACAAAGTCAGTATAGAGCAATGTACCATTTTTTTAAATGGAATAGTATTAGTTTTTGATTTGTTTTCATATAAAAATGAAATTAAAAATTGGATATTATCAAATCCAAGGCAAATAATACATAATGTGATAAATAATTAATTAATAAATACCGACTGATTATATTGTTGTGATATATTTGGATTTCAATTCATGATTATGAATAATCTAGTTGTGTCTGATTTATTTATTATTATTATTATTATTATTATTATTATTATTGTTATTGTACGTAAATTATATAAACTTAGATGAATATTGTTTTTAAGTCAGCTCACAAGTATATTTACTTCGTGAGTCAAGTATTGATAGTTGGCTTAGTCAAGAAACTACATATATTTCAATTGTACATATATCATAAATTATAATTGATTAAACCTATTATTATTATATTACTTCATTTCTGCCCCAGAGGTTTACCAACTTATGAATTGAAAATTCTCAGAAAACTATTTTATTTATATATCTACCAAAATATTGTCGTGAGAAGGCCTCAAAACTCATTTATTGAGACTATATTTTTTAAAATACTTTTTCAGATGTTCTTGTACCAAGATACACCAATTAAAAGAATAATCCGAATTATTTCGGTTTTTTCCAAATTTCAGACCACGTTTTAGTTTTTCAAATAAACATTTGAAAAATAAAGTTTATGTAACAAAACCGAAAAATATTGAAGTACTAAGAGATAGAATTACGACAAAATGTCAACTTATATACTCATTATGCTTCAAGATGTAACGAATAGATTTTATTACAACTTATATATATTGCCAAGCTGTTCAGGGAGGCCATTTTCAACATTTACTTAAGTAAGTTTTGTGTTAAAGAAGTTGTATTGTATTTGTTGTGCTAATAAAAATGACGTTATATCTTTTAAATTGATGGATTTAGGTTTAGGATAGGTAACAAGGTTCGCTTAAAATTATTAGAAAACAAATCAAAAACTAATACTCTTCCATTTAAGAAAATAGTGCATTGCTCCGTACTGACTTTGTGAAGTACCCTGTATATTCAAAAATTTTTTTTATATAGACTAAAAAAAGATCTATTCTATAAACTTTATTTGAAACATTTTTTGATCTGAGGCGACGTGTATATTTATTATATTTATATTTATTATTATATTTCATCACTCTTAATGAAAAGAAAAAAACCTAACAATTGTCTATCTAAAAAAACAACTTTTTGTTTTATCCTTTCAAGCTAGTCATAATTTTTCTTTTAAAGAGATCTCCCAGGTAGCTTTATGAAACAGTAAAATTAAGGACTTCCTCTTCTTTAAAGGCACATAATGAAAACGATATAGCCACATGCCTCTTAATCCTTTCGCTGCTGAACCGGTTTTCAAAAGTTGTGCTTACTGTGCTGCAGCGGGAGACCCGTGCGTCTGCGGCCGCTTCCCGCAGCTAACTGAATACCCAGAATAAACTTTATTTATTGTTTGTTCATTTATTTATTTAGTTATTAAAACAACACAATTTTTATTGTTAGATTTTAACAAATACCGATGTTGGCAATCGTTTCTGCATCATTGGAATCCCCAAAAAACATTAAACAGTGGCGTTCGTCTTTAGGGGTTTGGCGGGAAATTTTAAAAAATCAAAAATTATACAGCAAAAATGACCTTAAATGAAAAGATATCAAAATTTTTTATTAAGAAATGTTGTTTAGAATTAAATATTATAGACGTACACACGTACACAATAGTCCTCAAACACCTGACACACCCTGCGGTCTCCCCATCTTATTTAAATGACAGCCGCCGAAAAAAACCGATTTTTAAGGTCCTAAATAACGGATTTTGATTTGCGTCCGCGGTCGTTTCCCGCAGTAAACCCTACCTCCTTGCTTGCGTAAATATCAGTCACCCGCACGGTCAGCATGAATTTTTTTTGCGTCTATATCGGCTTCCCGCAGTGAAAGGGTTAAGTAACAATTTTAAAGCTTTTCTTATTTTACTCCCAGAAAAATTCGAAACTAAAAAGCCGGCCCTGTAAGAATACGGAAAAATCCGAAATATAGTCATAAGCACGATACACGTCCACCATTTATGCGTATCGTGGTCATAAGTGGTAATCGTTTTTTTTTTCTATCAATTTTGTAGGATCACTTTTGTTACCTCGAATATAGTAACGTTGAAGCTTCACGTCAGGTGCATGGTGGAAAAGCTGAAGTCTCCATTAATTTTGCACGTGTCGGCCAGTTGTATAGAAATACAATCACTAGTCTCATTTACTGACAAAGGTGGTAATGTCGTATACTTAAATAAGGAAACAGTTAATATTATAGATTTGGGACACGTGAGTATTCAATAAGATCTCCGACTCTAGAAGCAGTTGAAAATATAAAGCGTTTTGGATTTATTGCTTTTGGGGTGCTGTTAAAGTATTTCTGTCTTTTGTTATTACTTTATAAAACAAAAGATAGAACTTTGAGCAAACCTGAGAGCAGTAAGTTAAAAATGTTAAGAATTGCTGCTGAAAATGTTTTTTAAAAATAAATGCATTTTTGAGTATTATTTAGAGCTTTCTTGGCATAATTGGCAAAATAACTTAACCTTGAGACTCTAAAATTTAACCATGTCAAGTTTTATCTCTTTACTTCTAATAGAACAGGGTCTAACATGGTGTTAAACATTTAACATATGAGGCCGAATGGTCCGCTTTAAAAAAAATGCATTGTACCGGGATATCCAAATAAAAGTGAACAGGCCTTATAACTTTTTTATTTTTAAAGATGGGAAAAAATGCTAAATATGAAAGTTTTGGGGATTTGTATGGATCATTCATATAATATCTTATCAGCAAAACAAATGAGCATCGAATAAAAAAATATAATATAAAGCATAGATTTTCTCGTTTATTTTAAATTGAATGGTATGATTTTTATCATAATTTTGGATTCTAGGAGAAATTCTAGACATATTTAGTATAACATACCCTATGTGGGTTTTCAATCGTTTTTGAAATATTTGAAATTAAAAATTATTTCGCATAAACATACTTTAAACGTAACTATCCAGGTTGCGAACGAAATACCTGCTACCTTTTTAAATTTTCTTCGTAGGTAAGTCAAAGTTAATCTCAAGGTTGACAATAATACTTTAGTCACCGTGAATTTATAATTTTATTTTTATGCAAAATGAGTTATTCTATTAAACAATAAATGTTGATCTTTATTAGTTATTAATATTTGAAAGCAATAACCAGTGATTATAATCAATAACAAATGCATTATAACATAAACAGATAAATGTTAACATTGGCGAATAAATATCAAAAGAAATTTTCAACATGTGCGCAATTTAATTCTTCGCACTTTTTATACATTATTCTCTGCCTCTGAAGTGTGTTTATAATACTTTCAGCATCAGTTTCGTTCAGATTTCTTACTTCATTTCTCACCTTCTTTTGAATTTCTTCAGTATTTTCATTATGATTGCTGTATACGACATTATTCAAATAACCCCAAAGAAATGTATACAAAGGTGTGAGGTCTGAGCCATTTGCAGACCAATGTAACGTTCCATATCTACCGATCCATTCGTTATACTGATGGTTTAAAAAATTGCGAACCTCAATTATATTATAGGGAGGCGCTCCGTCCTGTTGCCATATAATACGTCGACGTTCTTCAAGTGGCAATTCATCGAGAATATCTTCGATTTCATTTTCAAAAAAATTAAGAGAGCGCTGGCCAGTTAATGCTCCCCGAAAAAGCAATGGTCCTCAGTAAAGTTATATTGTGGGGAGGAGCTCCGCCTTGTTGCCATATAATACGTCGACGTTCTTTAAGTGGCAATTCATCGAGAATATATTCGATTTCATTTTCTAAAAGTTAAGGTAGGCCAGTTAATGCTCCCCGAAAAAACAATGGTCCTAGAATTTTATTTTGTAATATCTCACATCAAACGTTGATTGAATTATGCCCCTAAAAAGCAATATCTTCGACGGTAAAGGGATTTTCATCCGACCAAATATGAACATTTCGTCTATTAAACATTCCCGCAGCTGAGAAAGTTGCTTCGTCTGTCCAAACTATAGTACGAAATAAATTAGGATATTGCCGCATTCTTTCGTTAATATTTATGACAAAAGTATATCTCCTTTCTTGTTAATCGGCACTATGCTTTTAAACTGCCATAATTGTGTATGGTCTATACTTAAAATACTTAACATTCTTTGAACTGTTCCATAAGTCAACATTTTATCCTTCCATATCTGAGATACCGCACCAATCGGGAATTGATTTTTTTGGATTCTCTTGTAAAGATAATAAAATCGCTAGGTCCCTTTCTTCATTTCTTTCTCTTCTTTTCCCATTGCCCAGAATTCCTCTTCTAGGCTTCTATTTATTTTTATTATGGTGTTTAATGATGGAGTTCTTTGTCCCTCTTCAATACTTTCTTCAAATTGTCTTTGAGCCGCTCTAACATTATTGATATTTTTTAATTATAATTTGAAATTTTGTATCTCTCATTAATCGAATAACTCATTTTGCCTAAAAATAAAATTATAAATTCACGGTCCCTAAACCTTGTAACTTTGATTTATCTACGAAGAAAATTTAAAAAGGTAGTAGGTATTTCGTTCGCAACCTGGATAGTTACGTTTAAAGTATATTTATGCGAAATAATTTGTAATTTGAAATATTTCAAAAACGATTGAAAAACCGCATAGGGTATGTTATACAAAATATGTCTAAAGCTTCTCCTATAATCCAAAAATATGATACAAATCATACCATCCAGTTTAAAATAAATGAGAAAATCGATGTTTGATACTATATTTTTTTTATTCGATGCTCAATTGTTTTGCTGATAAGATATATGAATGATCCATAAAAATCCCCAAAACTTTCATATTTAACATTTTTCCCATCTTTAAAAATAAAAAAGTTATAAGGCCTGTTCACTTTTATTTGGATATCCCTGTGTATAGTACAACTTGAATCAAAAACCAGTTTAGTTCAGGCTTTTTCTCATTTATATATTTTTTATTTTTTAGACCTACAAAGGGAGAAAAGACACAGTATCTTTTAATATTTTAAATAAAGGTCAAACTGGTATGTTTTATGCCTGGAAATTTGACCCTAAGCCAGTAGCGCACCTGTTCCGTGTATCAATTGACACAGAAAAAGGATTTGTAAAAAAAGGCCTCTCTGAAACATGTCGACTAGTTATAGAAGCCCTACGGCTAGGTCAATTGAAACAGTTTAGAGTAAATCTTAATGCAAGTATTTATAGTTTTTATTTATAGTTTAAATGTTATTAATAAATGCGATTATTATCTGTTTTTCAGTTTACAAGAGTTCGAATTTGGTGTTATACAAGTAGAACCAAAAGTTGCGTATTTTGCCCTAAATTTGTTTCAGTGTATTCTGTTTTTAAGCTTTATCTTTTTTTAACATTGATTTTTTTGCTTTATTTCAATATCTTTATTCTAAAAGGAAACACAAATTCTAAAAGAGAACTATGCAATTTACAATCTTAACAAAAATTAAAAACCTTACATATGTAAATAGCGTTAAAACTCATTTTAGGTCAAGCAACACTGATGTTTCGTTGCATGTTAACGTCGAGGGTATTGTTTATGTTGTTTCCATTGTTTATTAAGTGTCAGTGTACTGCCATTATCGAATTTAAATTTTTTTTCTTAATATGCGGGGAGATGTTGCACGGTACATTGTAAATGTCTTTGGTAAAGCCAGGAGTACTATACAAGATGCGATCAGTCGGACTGGTGAGTACACACCTTCGCACACTCGTTCCACGCCCATACTAAGGGGCGACAAAAATGAATAAATCCTTATTTGGTGAGTTTTATGACTAAAACAACTTCGGTCCAGTGTATAAAACATTTATTAACAGAAATAGTGAAGGTACAGTGGCACACCCAGCGGGGACTGGGAGGCCGCAGCCCCCCCCCCCCCCACCAAACCAACATCTTTGATACACATCATCACATCATCATCCATTTGTTGATCATAATTTTTTATTAATGCACGATAATGCCAGGCCCCATGTCGGACGAGTTGCCAATGGTTATCTGGATCATATGGACATTCGACGTTTATATTGGCCCCATATTGGCCCCCACATAGCCCAGATCTAAATCCGATCGTGTGGGACATTTTAGGATGTATTATTCGCCACCGAGAACCAGAAACTATTCCAGATCTCCGAATGGCTCTTCTAGAAGAGTGGCAAAATATTCCGCAAGAGGCAATTATTGATAATTGCATTCAGAGCTTACTATGTCGCATGGCATGGCAGAAGTTATTAGAACACAAGGAGGCAATACACGATAGTGTTTGTTTTATTTGTTTACTCTGTAATAATTTACTGTAAGTAGTGTTTTCTTTTCAATTTTTGCTAAGATTGTTAACTGGATAGTTCTCTTTCAGAATTTATGTTTCCTTTTAGAATAAAGATATTGAAATGAATAAAAAAAAGAAGAAATGTTAAAAAAAGTGAAGCCTTAAAACCAGAATACACTGAAACACCGCTTAATTTCCACACAGTGCTCAGAAATTTAGGGCAAAAAGCGCAACTTTTGATTCTACTTGAACAAAATTTTATTAGTTCGGTTTTTTTTGTTAATAGGACCTTTTTTCTTATCTTTGGTATAATTTTGCATATTACTAAATTTATAATTCCCACTTTTAGATTATGTACGGTCCTACTTACACAATACAACTGAACATTATATCAGATAAACCGATTTATTCATTTTCATTTAACGAGTACAACTTTGGGCACTGCTTTGTACAGAAGGGAACAACTAAGTACTATAGTACTGTATTAACCTTCAGAAACTTGGATGCTAGTCCAATTCTGTAAGTTATATTAAAATATGTTGAACTACTTATATACAGAGCTGACTTTAGGTAAAAGAGTTTGTTCTTATGTCCTAAAGTGCAAGATGATATTTTTCTGGGGTTATGGTCCCATTTACCGTCCTAAACTTTCTCTTACGACGCCAGTGACTACTTTTAATGAAGATGATACTAGTGGACTAAAGTAACGTAAGATAAAAAAAAACTCCTCAAAATTTGCGGTGGAATCAATAACGCATCTCTTGAATTATTACTCTTAAAAGGTAACATAGATAAAAGGTATAGGCGAATGAAAAATAAAAATGTCAAGTTCTGAAGTTTTTAAATTTAAGAAAATTACATTATTGTCATTGCATAATACAGAATTTAAAAAGAATCATATATAACAAAGAACCTAAAAATTATAAATTTAAAGTAAATGAGAGACGTGTCCACCTTCTACTTCCAAACATGTTCTCATTCTTCTTTTTTCGGCATCAAAAACATTGATGGGAGTTGTTAATCTTCTGAAATTTATTTGTAATTATAGCCCGTAGGTCTTCTACATTTCACAAATGGTTTTGAAAACCGAGTTTTTAATGTGTGACCATAAAAAAGTCGCACGGCGTGAGATCGCAGGACTGTGGTGGCCACCTAACTGGCATGTTACGACTAATGACTCGGTCTTCGAAAAATTCTTCCAAATTAAATTATCAAGAGTTACCTGAATTGGTGCGCCGCCCTACTGGAAGTAACCTTATCGCATCTCTTCATCGTCTAATGCATTTACAAAATTTTCTAAAATTTAATTACAGTACCGCGTCCCTTAAAAAAATCGGTCCAATTAACTTTCTTTTCAATATGGCCAACCCAACCCAACTTTCTGTAAATGCAGAGGCTTCTCTATAAAGAAATGTGGATTTTCAGAACTCCACATTCTCATTTGTTGAGAATTTACATAACCAGAGAGATAAAACCATGCCTCGTCAGTAAAAAAGGTTCTTTCACATACGTTTTCATTATTATGCAACTTACCCATAAACCACTCTAAAAATTGCATTCGCTGCGGCATGTCGTTTGGTAACAATTCTTGGACTGAGCTTAGACATTTCAGGATTGTATTGCAGGTTCTGTAGGGTACATTTACTTCATTAACAATTTGCCTAAATTCTTCTACTTTTTGTGCAGTGCGAATTTTGGGTCTCCCACTGTCTTCCTTTCTATTCACACATCCTGTTTCTCTAAACAAAGCCACAGATCTAGTCAAAACTTTGCGAAACTGGTCGAAATCCATGACTATGAGTGGAAATTCTGTTTAAAAAGCCTGAATGGCGTCCCGCGTTGAATAAACCCACTGGCCATCAACCCTTCTACCATTTCTAAAGTAATCATCATAACTGGACGTAAGCTTTTTAAGACTTAAATTTTTATTAACTTTTTTACCTAAAATTGGTCCCTGATATATTTATCTGAGGATTAAGAACCCGCTGTGGAATCTATTGAAACCAAGACATTTTAATGAAATATATTTTTTAGTGTAGACAACTTGTTTGGCACAACAGAGTATCTTGCAGTTGACTTTACGTCGAGCAGTGTACCACCCGGTGGTTTCCGAAATATTCCAATAGCTTTTCACCCTCAAAAAGTAGGTGTGTACCAAGCGAATGTTTCATTTTTACTCGGCAACTTTGAGCAAACCATCCCGATTACTGGTGAGGCAGTACAATTAAAATTGGAGTTACTAAACCCGAAGGATAAATTTATTAATTTCGGAGAAGTATTAGTTGAATCATCCAAAAAAGTCAAAGTTTGTGTTGTTAATACCACCCCGGCAAGAATGGACGTTCACTTTACATTATTTGAAAACCTTGTAATCTTCCAGAGGAAAACAGTAAAACTGGAAAAAGTTGATATCAAAATCCCTGTTGTTCTACCCCCTATTCAGGAGTAAGTAATCTATTTTAAGCTATTTTTATATTAGCAATTCTCTCAGTTCTTTGCAGTCCTTTTTTTCTACACTAGACGTAATTTACCACTCCCCCACGATATAGGTCTAAATAGCTTATTCTATTTCATTCGTTGAGAAATAGAAACTTTTCAATTAATATTATTATTAATCTCCAAGGACGGAATAGTGTCTAATAAGAGTAATAAGCTATTTATGGAATTAAATTAGCCTTTTTAAGGTTCTTTAGGAATAAAAATAATTATTAATATTAATAATTATTATTATTATTCCCAAAAAGTCTTTAAAATGCTAATTTAGAACGATATAGGCCCAAATAGCTTATTAGACACTATTCCGTCCTTGGAGATTAATTAAAACAATAATTGTTAATTTTCTAATTTCTTTAAGGGCGAAATAGTGTCTAATAAGATATTTAGACCTATATCGTAGATATTAAATTAGTCTTTTTAAGAATTGCTAGGAATAATAACAATAATAATTATCCACTCAATTCGAAACTCAAAAGAAGACTGAATAAGAGAATAAGTTTAAGGCTATAGCCAATCCATTTTAGGTTATCTTTCTGTTTTATAATGCATCCCTTTTAAATGACCCCTCATAAAATTTACTCCCTGCCACTATAAAAGGGTCTAATGAGCCCATTGAAAAGTGGTACGTATTAAGGCTTTATGAATATTTTTTCTATTATTAGAAAAATATTAGCATTGTGAAAATAATGGGCTGAACTGTATTACAAAAATCGTGTCGGCCAGTGTTATCGTTAATAATAAAAAAGTTCTGTTGCTGAACTAAATTAGAACAGCTGATGACATCGGAGATTTGTAAATATTTCTTATATCTTTTTACACTGTACTATAGGACCAAGAAGGGTAAAGACGATAAAAAAAGAGATAAAGGCACCGACACAAAGTTGGATAAGAAAAATTCAGACAAGAAAAGTAACCACGCGGACAAGAAGCAAAAGGAAAAAGAAAAGGAGATAGAGTAAGTCGCACAGAGGAAGTAAAAGATAAACTTTATTTATTCTTTAAAGAATGTTTAATCGAAATGGTATATCGTTATTATAGAACCCAAAAAGCTGTTGAAGCATTGTCGAAACAGCAAGGTGAAGAAAGAAAAGAATATCTCAAATCATTCGAGATTATACCAAATATGTTCATTGATATTCCTCCCCACGGAAAAGGTCATTTTGAAATAGTGTTTCAGCCAAACAAGAGGATCAACTTTGAAGAAAAAGTAACCTTTTGAAATATCTCGAAATACTAAACCTATGTTTGTACTCTGTCTTACACTCGTTCCCAGTGAGTGGCAGACAGAGATAAAATAGTAGCTTCGTTTCTTTAATGCACTGTGTACCAAGTCTCGGACCAGCTGATTGTTTTCAAAATTTAGACAATTTAGCGAAAAATGTTTTGCCATAATTTCTCTGCCGTTTAAAAGAATTTCCGTAAATTGATTTACCTAACAATAAAAGATGAAAAATTACGTCTTCGTGCTGCTTGTTATTAAATAATAAGAAAATTATAGTATATCTAAACAAATTCGATATATTTTTAGGTTTACTTCGAAACTCAAGACCACTATGAACCATTATGCATTGTAAAAGGCTTAGGAGTGTCTCCAGAATTCTCCCTTGATAGAACGGAAATGTTGTTTGCGGGGGTGATTATTAATTGTAACAAGACGCAATTAGTTACTATAAGGAATACTGGAGACGTAATTGGCAGGTATTCTGATGGTGACACATTTACCAAGCAAAAATTGAATTTGTAAAACTCAAAAAATTTTGATCCAGCACCACACCAAACGTTTATCTTGAAAGAATACTGGTCACGACACTCAATTACAAAGTGGGGATTCTCATCACTCCACCACCTACAGTTTGGGAACACACCACTCCACTTGAGGCGAACGTGGCCTTATCTGAAAATAATATTTTTCTTCCAAAAATGGGTCATCTTCTACCTCACCTTGAAACTAAGAGCAAAACCAAAATCGCGAATCAAAATCTCTAGGCTGCAGTTTGTAAAGAAATTTTGGTTTGTGTGGGTAAAAATGATTTTTCTTTAAAATAACTTGGGATGTGGATTCTGTAACAGGTCGTGGAACAGTTTGTGAAATATTTTTGGATTTTCCACAAGTTTGCAAAACCTCTAATTGGGGATCTTCGTCCGCCTGCCAAACCTGGTGCTTCTCAGAAAATTTATTGCTTACAGATCCGGTACTTTTAAATTTATTAACAATATCTTCAACAGTTACGTGGCTTATTATTTTATTCGGATATCTTTCGTTAAAAATTTGAGCAGCCTTTCGGTATGTTTTATAGTGGTCCCCAACAATTAATACTATTTCAATTTTTTCCTCCGTGATAAGTTTAAGCACCATATTTGATAAAAAGAAGCACAACTGTCAGCATTTACAAATAAAATAATTATACCGTATCCAATTTACTTTGAGAATGATGCAGAAACCCATTTTACAATGGGGAGATCAATTATGTCTCTCTCATGTTCTTTCTCATTTTTTCACTCTCGTCTTCTTTCTCTCTCATACTCGTAAAATTTTTCCAGCTGGTTGAAAGTTAGATTATGAGAAAGATAAACATGACAATGACATATTATTTCAAGATTTGAAGCCTATCCCATAATATAAGTTGTTTTGCAGTGTAAAAATATACTTCAAAAGTTTATATAAAGTATTAGCAGCTTAAATTCCTGTGTTCTCTGAATTTGGGACTGACTAACAACTATTGAAATATTAGGTAAAGTACATATTTGTTCTTCTTTACATTACTTGGACCGGGCGTTATGGGAATGAGTAACAGGAACGCCGACCCGATATAAAGTTGAGAATAGAGGGCATCACAGAAGATTTCTTTAGTTATTGTGAAAGTAGTGAGAATTGCGCCCTAGAAACGTTTGATTTCAGTTTAAAGCTGAAGTCACAGTAGGTATATTTTGGCGTTTACCAGGTAACGCGATTTTCATAACCTGGTATAGGTCAGTCTTTCTTCAACGATATGGAGATAAAAGAGATAGAAAAATATCCAAGTCGTAACCTGGTAAAGGCTAAAATATGCCAAGTGCCAGTACAAGACAAAGTGTATCTATCCTTCTCGAACTAAGACTTTCAACGTTTACAGTTAAAAATTGTGAAACTACTTGGTATACACGATTAAACAATTTTTATCGCGTTTTTAACTCACACAAACGTCGCTGTTCGCAGGTAGGCTGTATTATAGATCCATTTTCATTATATAATATATCGGAAAATTGGGAATATTTTATTTATTTTATAAGTTGTTTTTCTTAATACAAATATTTACTCATTTTTGCTATTTTTTCTTTATTTGTTTAAAAACTTTTTCTCCGATCCTTCTATTGCAAATTATTGGTTAGAGGGAGTATTGATACTTAGAAGGGAAAGTAGGAAACAATTTTAAGTAGTAAAGAAGGTTAATGGGGCTATGCTGACACTGTTTTTGCTTAATAGAAACGAGATTTTTGCAAATGCTGTTTGTGTTCAGTAAAAACAAAGGTCTTTTGCTATAAAATCATAAAACTTACATAAGTATTTTGCCAGGTTAGAGATTTATTTTTTATGACAATTCCGATTAATCTTTCACAGTAGACAACCCAACCAAAAATACTTGCACAAACAAGGCGGCTGTGATAAAATGTTGATCATTCTTTTTTATTGGCAACAACATCGTTTTTATTTGTCTTTTACTAATACCCCTTTTGCTAACAAAGATAGAAATAAATCAGATTCCGTTGGGAATTTGATTAGGAAAGAAAATAATTTTGCAGTGACTAATCTTTCTAAGTATATAACCAGCAATACCTCCACGAGCAAAGAAGGTACGATAAAAATTTGAACATATTCTTTTTTTATTTGTCTTTTTCTAATGCACTTTCGCCAACACGGATAGAAAGAAATCTGATTCCTCCGTGATTATCAGCAAAGAAAAGATGAATATTGTGATCGCTAAAATATGTTATGGTGTAAACTGTCCGTGGAACTGACCAATAGGGTGAATTCTTGTTCTATTGTTTTTTCTGTTATCATTCTCACAGTACATTGGATAGAATATAGTTGTTAAAGTTTCATTTGGTATCATACCTTACTTTTCCAGGTAAACTAGATGTGCATGAAAAACGTTCCGAAAATATTTTTTTTATATTATTTTAAATAAAAAGAGTAATTTTTTTATTGTTTATTTTGGTAAGATGTTATTTAAAAAACATGTATTTCAAAACACTTTTTGAAAAAATTCAAAGTTACACATGAATGAGACCATACAGATATTTTGTCAAATTTCATATTCGATCACTTTTCAGTTCTGGACGACACTTTCTTACGTTATTGTACTTTGCAATTAAAATTAAAAGTACATATAGACATAAACACAAATTGTTTAAAATTCCACTTTATTTAAACAAAAAATATATTCGTTTACAATATATTCGACATGTTTCGCCAACACGGTGGCTTCTTCGGGAATGAAACAGATTTGGTACCAAGTGACAAGAGGTAGGTAAATAATTAGGGTTTGGGGATTTTACAGCAATAAACCTTAGGTATTTTTAAAATAGATTTAACAAAGGAGAAGATCTTGTTAAATCTATTTTAAAAATACCTAAGGTTTATTGCTGTAAAATCCCCAAACCCTAATTATTTACCTACCTCTTGTCACTTGGTACCAAATCTGTTTCATTCCCGAAGAAGCCACCGTGTTGGCGAAACATGTCGAATATATTGTAAACGAATATATTTTTTGTTTAAATAAAGTGGAATTTTAAACAATTTGTGTTTATGTCTATATGTAGTGATATGGAGTTCCACCAAGTAAAGGCAGAATCAATTCAAAATTAAAAGTTATTTACGGCATTATTTATCGTTTTTTACATTTTTGAAACCTCGTATATGCTGGGTCAAAATTTTTGACTTGACTGTTATTGTCCCAACCAGAATTTTGTATGAAGAATAACTTTTTTTCTTAAAGTCAAAAATAAAAAAAGTGTCCCACCTGTGAAAATGATTTCTGCACACGCTGTATAATGCGTTTTTAAAAAATATATATTTACAGGAAAACGTGTTCGGAAAAAAATATTTTTCGAAAAAATATCATGTATCCTAAAAACATAAAGTAACCGAGAGGAACCTTAAGGATCCGAAAGGTATAAACATCAATAATTTACTTTTAGTTTTAATTGGGCTATTAGCGACAAACGAAATATATTCGATATAGAACCAAAACAAGGATTCGTGATGCCAAATAATGATATGAAAATCGGAGTTACATTTTTACCTAAACAAGAAAAATGTGAATATAGAGTAAAGGTAAGCACAAAACTCAATATTTCTGTGCCACCGTATCTGTATTTAAAACAAAATCTAGATCTGATTTATAATTTGGAATAACAATATTCTGATTTAAAATATGGTAATAAGTAATCATCTATATTATAAATGCCAAAATCTGATGATTTCTTGGTTTTTGTTTGTTTGTTACTCAGTCACTTGAATGAACAAAAATTTGGCATAAAGGAAGTTTAGGTCACAGAAAAGAATATAGGCTACTTTTTATCCCGACTGGATAGAGAGTTTCACTAAAAAGGTTTAAGATTTAGTACTATGGTATGGTTTAAATTAAGATCTAGTTGTTCAGTCAGCTTTAGGCAGGTGTTTGTCATGTCATTTTTAGTAAGTCGTCATTAAAAACTTACATGAATTATATTAATATTTCCTTAATTCGCTTGGTTTCCAAATGACTTTCGTCTTGGAACGTGTTGATAAAATGAATTTAGTTCTATTATTGTGGAGAGTACGTACGTACTAAGGTTGCCATTTTCTTCTTAAGGGGTTAAATACAGTTAGAATTTTCAAAAAAATCGATTTTTGTTTAATTTCATTTTCGTAATGTACGTATATTCCAGTACACACACAAAAAATTTCAAGGCAATCCGGCGATTATTTTCGAAGTTACACGCATATTTGTAAAGACGTGTCAGAGCGATTGTACACTATGTAACGAGCTTTTGAAACTTTAATTGCGTTTTTCTCAAAACTGTGTTGTAAAGTCGGTGACGTAGATTTCTTGGAAACGGCTGAACCGATCAGTCTCAAATTTTAACACAAGCTTCTTAAGTATATTTTTTAGTAATTAATCGAAGGTTTTTTCTCACCGATAAATATATATATTTTTTATAAACAATTTAAGGCCAAAATTTTGGCCAAAAATCGATTTTTTTTCTGAGAAGCCGCCATTTTGTAAAAAAAAAATTATTTTGCTTATTCCTTCGATTAATTAGAAGATTATACATTACTTTAACGAATTCCGTTTGGTTTTTTCATTTTCGATGATCCAGTCCAGAGATATCGTTGTCACCGCAAGATGCCTTTTTTGAGAGGAACTCCTGGAGATCAGTTATAGCAGCTTTCAAAATTATTATTTTTATAAATACAAAAATCTTAAAATACAGTTAAAAGTTACCATAATATGTGTACAAATTTTCACATTAATAAATTTAAAAGTCTTCTCAGGAAAAATTCTTGAAAAATCGCTTTTTTTAGGCCTCCTGGCTGTATATAACCCCTTAAATTTGCGAAAAAAACTCAGAAACAAATTGATAGTATTAAAATGCAGACAAATTAATTCAGTCTTACCTTAAAAATAGAAGACAGGGGGTGATGATAAAACAAGATAATGTCACTTATTAATCTGACGTACTGTAAAATGGCTTTGGCATTCCTCGGGATAACATACTTGGGTCAATGAGATTGCCCGGTTTCGATTAGCAAACGGTTTTCCTTGAAGATGATTATCTCTGACTAGTTTCAAACTGCTGCAGAAATAAACCTAATATATTTCATGCATATGTCGATAGATAGTTCAGGAGTATTTTTACATTGCTATATATACATATTGTCATAAGACAACTACTCACACATTTGTGTGTGTATTTAATAAAAATACGCCGAAAATAAATTTGTCTAAACCCGAAATTCCGAAATCCACGCGAGCGAAAATATATTTAGCGAAATAAATATAATAAAAGTACCGCATTTTTGGTATGTATTAATATTTATTTTATTCAAATATTCTAGGCAAAATGTACGATCAAAGAATATAAAGAACCATTACAGCTTTTGCTGAAAGGAAATTCTTTGAAAATTCCAGAACCTAAGGAAACATTGATTTTCAATTGCAGTGTTAGGGAACAAGCTACACAATTTGTGTCTCTAACCAATATGTAAGTTATATATGACTACTGTACAGTATATTGTTTTTGTGTACTGTGAAGTAAGATATACATTATTTCAAATAACTGGTTTTATTAAATTTAGTCTAAAAATTTAAGTACAGTAGTGCTTTACATAGTTTCAAATAAAGTAAGACCATTATGAAATTTATTGGATTGAATTCCATTTAAATTTAATTGATTGGTAGATTAATACATAGTAATATTTAATCAGAAATATAGAGTAGTTGTTATCGATATTGAGTGCAGAAGACTTCTATTTCAGATCGGCAGAAACATGGCTTATCTATCCAGAGATCTCCAATAAAGTTTTTTCCACCCCGAAAGAAATTATTGCACATTCATTGGTCGATGCTCAAATCCCTATTACATATTCTCCTAAAGCTATGACACGATCGAAACCAGATGGGGTAACTAAAATATTTTTGTAGACAGGAAATAATCACTTAAATTTGTGTGTACGTCAAAATGAAATACATATATTTCTCGCCCTTTAATTAGGCAATTTTCTTAATTTTTTTTGGAAATAATTCTTGTCTGTGAGAGTAAGTACTAGTAAGAGTCTTTTTGGTAACATATTGTAAAGAGCTCAAAATTTTGGTTGTGTGTAAAAAGTATCCATGTCTCTTTTAGGGTACCATGTTTATTAAGCTGTCAAGTGGTGGCGGAGTAGTGTATAAACTAATTGGTAACGCTAGTCCGCCCGCAGTCAAGAAAAGAATAGAGAAAGAAATCTATTGCAAACAAAACAATTATGTGGCACTTTCTATTGAGAACTGGTTAGATGTCAAACAAACTTTCCATATTATTACCGAGGTCATATCTCCAGTGACAACTAAAACATTATACAAGACGTTAGGTATGAAAAGTATTCAGTTGGATGGAAATCAGTCGAAAAACCACCGCTGGGGTGTGTATCTTGTCAATGATATACCTATGGACTTTAGGGTTACTTTTAAAAACCCCGAAACTACCGAATACGAGTATTATGAAATAAGCTTTAAGGTCCTGCCGGCGCAGATAATCGAGACAATAGTATTTAGTACTTGTGTTAGGCAACCAATGACGAAGCAGTTTACGCTGGATAATCCAGTTGATGTGCCGGTAACGTTTGCTCTAGATTGTCTAGGCTTGTATTTGGCATTTGAGAAAACACTTACTTTGGAACCGTACACTACAGTAAGTATATGTGTTAATAAATTAATAGTATTGAGTTTAGAAATCTATAATCTATACTGCCTATATTTTACAGTAAAAAAATTAGCTTTGGCAGGACTAAAGCACATTATACAGTGTGTAACAAAAATATGGGAACTTCGAAATATCTTTATATCCGATTTTTATGAAATTTTGTACACTTAGGTACGAAAGTACTCCCAATCCAATGGAGAATTCCACATTGTCGTCTAGTTTACCGTCTTCCTGAAATCGACAGGACCTTTTTTTCTTAAATGGGACGCTTTATGTTTTATTCGATTTTCTAATTCAGCTTAAAATTCTCAATACTTCTTATTGGGAACGTTTTATCCTAAAGTTAACAGTTTGTAAGAAAATGGTGGTCAAAAATCGTTATTTTATTGTGTTTTACTTTAAAATACCTGTACACGAAAGTTTACCTGAAATGTCTGACATTGTCAGTCTCGTTTATTTACAAAAAATTGATCATTTAACAGAAACCCAAAGAATTGAAATTCTAATAATACTGGGTTATGGGGACAGAATGCAACAAGGAGTTTGTAATAGTTTTAATGACAAATATCCTGATAGAAATCCATTAACTAAATGTACTAATCGAAGTTTTAAAAAAAAATTCGTCAAACTGGAAACGTAAAAAACGCTATACGCTCTGGCCGACCTAAAAGTACAACAGATGGTGATAAGGCTCTGAATGTTTTATTCAGTTTAGAGGAAAATCCCCATCTTTCTACCAGAATACTGGGAAAAGAAAACAACGTTTCACACATGTCCGTAGACCGCCTTCTGAAAACCGAAAATTTCATCCGTACAAAATAAGAGTTGTGCAAGAGCTCTCAGAAGATGATTACGACAGGCGCTTGGATTTTACGAAACCATGATGGAACGTTGCAACGCCAATCCAGATTTTGTCCACCGATTAATTTTCTCTGACGAATCAACATTTTTTTTTAAATGGAAAAGTTAATAGGCATATTGTCGATATTGGGCCAGGGAAAATCCTCACTGGATAAATATTCTAATTGTATAGCGTTTTTTACGTTTCCAGTTTGACGAAATTTTTTTAAAACATTACTTACAGTAGATTTAGCTAATGGATTTCTTAATTTATTTATCCAAAAAACATCATCCACTACAGAATACAACATTCTAAATGGTATGGAATATAATAAAAGGCGGCTAAACTTTTTTTTTTTTTTTTTATTTATTTATTTCATTCCCAACAAACTTAATAAGTTTATTACAGGGAATAAAAAAAAATATAATAATTATCTGTCATAATATACAAAAAAAAAAAATTTAACAAAGAAAAAATACAATAACTAAAATCTAAATCTAACGTCAAAATTCAACTGTTTTCTAAAATAAAATTTTTATAATGTTTTTTAAAAGCTCCAATGTTTCTTTTATTTTTTATTTTTTTTGGTAAATCATTATAAATTTTTATACCTCTATATAGTATAGAATTTTTACCAAAATTACTTCTGTATGAGATTGTCTGTAGATTGTTTGTTTGTCTGGTATTGTACATCGTATCATTTCTTTTAAAGTCTAGAACTGAATTTTTATTTTTCATAGTTATAGAATGAATTAAACTACACAATTTTAAACTAGCACTTAAACATGAGCAAAACCTAAACAAAACTACAAAATTACAAAATAAAAAACAATACTAAATACAATCGAAGAGCGTACTAACTACAAGCCAAAAAAGAGTAAGAGTCACATAAAAATAATCGTTCTCTTAATTTTTGGTAATGAGTCGTTAAAAATATCACAGACGGAATATAGTTTACCAGCATTCTACTGGCAAAAGCAGTTTGACCATAGTTGGTTCGATGTTGTCCTTCGTGAAAAAGTGGTGGCAGCCTCGTGCGTCTCAAGGGGACTCTCAGATATACCATGCCTAAGAAGGTGTCGCAGTCGATCATGTTGTTGCACAGCTTATACAGGAAAAGAAACATGGATTCTCCTGTGATCGAGACTTTTTATACCATAAAGCATTAGTTTTGTTTCATAAGTGAGACCGTCGGAAGGAAAATGGTTGCTTATGTGGATTTGGGAGTCCAGATGATTGAGCATTATTCCAATATACTGCGCACAAGTGAGTTATACAGACAGTTCAGTACTTTAGTATACATCATATGCCTGGAATTTCTTTTTATGAAACCAAGCATTTTGAGGCCCTTGATCGCAATATTTTCAATGTGTAAATTAAAACTTCTGTCTGTCTGTCTGGAAAATCACTCCCAAATCGTTGATTGAGTCGACTGCCGTGGTGGGTTGATTGTTTATTGTATAGATGCGAACGATTCGATTTTTACACTTATAGAAACTAATGGATTTGCATTTGGGAATATTGATTTTTAAGTGATTAATAGAACACCAAGACACAAATCTGTCGAGGTCTTCCTGAAAACTGTCATGATGCACTGATACGCGATTATAGAATTTTAGATCATCCGCGTAGACGTGAGAGGAAGAAAAGCAGGAATTTGATTGATTGATTCTGTCAGGATATTTGTCATTAAAAATATTACAAACTTCCTGTTGCGTTCGCATTCTGTCCCCATAACCCAGTATTATTAAAATTTCAATTCTTTGGGTTTAATGATTCATTTTTTGTAAATAAACGAAACTGCCAATGTCTGGCATTTCAGGTAAACTTTTGTGTACAGGTATTTTAAGGTAAAATACAATAAAATAACGATTTTTGACCAACATTTTCTTAAAAACTGCTAACTTTAGGATAAAATGATCCTAATGAGAAGTATTGAGAATTTTAAGCTGAATTCGAAAATCGAATAAAATATAGAGCTTCCATTTAAAAATAAAAGTTCCTGTCGATTTCAGGAAAACGGTAAACTTGCCAACAATGCGGAACTCGCCATTGGGTAGGGCGTAATTTCGTACCTAAGTGTACAAGATCTTTCGAGGTTTCCATATTTTTGTTACACACTGTATACCAATGTATTGCTAATGCCATAGAGCAATAATGTCCCCAATGTGGGCATCCGACCAGGGCCCGTCGAGTTTATTTGGATACGTTCCGGGTTTAATAGGTTCCTGAACATACTTGAGCAAACCCAGCATTCTCTGTACAGTGAGAACCTGAAAGTTGGAATAAATTCGATTAGAATTCCGGCATTTTTTTCTTAAGCCGGCGCCTCACATGCGATGTTTGCCGAATAGCGAGTAACGAATGTGCGTCATGCGGCAAACACCTTCTAGTGTGGATGGAGAGTTTGAGGCGAACGTTCGGCACTCGCCGAACACCAAACATTTCCCATCTGTTGTCGGTAAATTGGCACGAATAAAAAAAAACGAAGATTTGCCAAGTGGGTTTTGGTGTAGTCATCCACAAATACCGCATGTGCTGTCGGGCCGGCTGTCGGGAATTCGCATATAGTTCGTAAACCCAAGCAAACATTCGCGATTCGGCGAATGCCGCATGTGTGGTGCCGGCTTTAGAAAGACTCTCGGACACGTCAAGTTTTGATTTTAGGTGCGCATTGTTCAAACGGTATATAAGGTGACCCAAAAAGAAGATATGTTGCACTTACTTTTTACAATAGAAACTATTTTTTTTTTATTTCATTTTTGAATTCTGCGTAAAATTTCAATCATATTTCATGTATTATACCCTATATCTAAATTGAAGTTTTTGAAAAAAAGACAGTTTTTTTATACTCGCCCGGTGCGTGAATATTTAAATACAGTTTTTCCTGGGCGATGGATTGGTCGACGGGGTTCAATACAATAATGGCCGGACAGATCCCCCGATTTAACCCCGCTAGGTTATTTTCTATGAGGCTACCTCAAATCCAAAGGCTACGTCAATAGACCAAATAATATTGGCGACCTGAAAAACCTAATAAGGCAAGAAATTAGGTTAATAGAACCTCAATTAGCTCAAAATGTTCTGCAAGAATTCAAAGATTGTCTGGGGTATTACCAGGACGTTGGTGGAGGTCAATTGCAACATTTGTTGAAATAATTTTTCCACAAGTTTGCCATTTGATTTTATTATTTTTAAAGGTATACTGTCCTTTTTCAAAAACGGTTCAATTGAGATATCGTGCATGAAATATGATTGAAATTTTACGCAGAATTAAAAAATAGAAAAATATATTTCTATTTAAAAAAATTAAGTGTGACATGATATCTTCTTTTTGGGCCACCCTGTATACATCAAATTTAGTTTAAACAATGCGCACCTAAAATCAAAACTTGACGTGTCCGAGCATTTTTCTAAGAAAAAGCCTGAATTTTAAACGAATTTATTCCAGCCTTTACGTTCTCACCGTATAGCAACTGTCTGATTTTAACTTTACAGAAAGTCGAATAGTTCTCGAGAAAAAGCCTGTTATAGTATAGTTCAGAGACCTTGTCTATTTCTTCTTTTCACCATGAAAGAATAATCATTTTTAGAGCTTGTTCCTTTCGATAATAAAAATTATGTTTTTATTCAATAATAATTATTTTGTCTAATAAACTGTTAACCTCCATACATACGGTCATGCAAGTGTTAAGGCTTACCTGAACTGGCAAGTGCGAAAGCTTACGAAAGCACACGTCAGTTAAGTCTTTGCACTTCAAGGGCTGTCATCTTACCGCACACACACGTACTTGCGCGCAAGCCTAGGGCTCCTCATGTAAGTCTTAACGCTTGCACGACTGTGTATAGCCCGGCTTACAGTTAGTTGACGATAAAAATAAAGAAAAAAATCAGATATACGTATAGGTAAGTATTTTTTATTTCAATTTTGTTTTTAGACCAAAGTAGATTTAACTTATAACCCACTGCGTGCAGAAGTTATATCTACAGTCTTAACTGCAAAATGTGAAGAACTAGGCATCTATTCGTACTCAATAAAGTTACACGCTGATTCGCCAAATTATGAAAATAGTGTTGTCTTCAAGGCTGAGCTAGGTGAAAAGGCCATTAAGACGATTGTGTTTAAAAATAGTTTCGACAAAGTAGTTGAATTTTCATCTAAGGTATAGTAATTATTTATCTTTCACCATTTAGAATATTCCTAATGTTCAGACATGTCTTTTACTTGCTCTGTATGAAATATAAAATCCTTTGACCATATTTCAACACAACAATAAAGTGAAATAACTTCAAGAAAGTTATTAACGTATGCAACGTTACATATCCAGTACCTTCCATCGTGGCCTTCATTCTTCGTATTATAAATAATATAATGCCTGAAAACTAAAAGAAACTTAACATTTCTACTTTTTTGAAAATTTGTTTAGTTTTGGTTGTACTAATTATAAATATTTTAGTTTGCTAATGAAGAATTCTATATGGAAAAATGCAGCCCCATATCAATAGGAGAGTCTTCAAAAATTTTAATAGCATTTGATCCCTTCGCACTAGGTCAGTTTAAGAGCAAGTTGTTCTTAAATTCGGTTGTGGCTGGAGAATACATGTAAGTTGATTAGAATTTTATGAACTAAATTATTAAATCCTTTATTTAGCAATTGCTAGTTTTCAATAATTGCTTATCAGTAGACGTTCTGTTTGTCGTTCACTAGTCGATGTTGCTTCCCCAATTAAAATACTCCTGAACCTTCCATCCTTTGAAATTGTTATTAATAATAATCCTCTATAAGCCTGTTTAAGGCAGCATTTTCTACGTGGCGTCCATGTTGGCCAACTTAATTTCATTTTAGTACAATTTTTTGCTTTAGTTTTCTTTTGTATGAATATTGTGACAATATTAATCGTAGAGTAGATTCAAATTCTATAGGTATTTTTTAGCGTATTAATAAAAGTTTCAAGATATTTTATGATTTATTTAAGGAAAATAATATGTAAAACGCATATTGAGGTCCTAGGGACAGAAAAAGTGTCACCATAGATCTTTTAGCATATTAATCTTCTGAATGAAATCATTGTACACGTTGAAACTTTAAATAATTCATTGAAAATTGCTTGCAGGATATTATGAATCTATACTTAATATACTTAAAGTGTTATTGTTAAAAATTTTAAAGCCGGAAAACCACGTCAAAATGAAATTAGGTTGGCCAACGTGGATGCCACGTGGCTAACGTGGCACGTAACTTATTTTGCATAAAAATAAAATTATAAATTCACGGTGACTGAAATATTATTGTCAACCTTGACATTAACTTTGACTTACATACCTACGAAGAAAATTTAAAAAGGTAGCAGGTATTTCGTTCGCAACCTGGATAGTTACGTTTAAAGTATATTTATGCGAAATAATTTTTAATTTGAAATATTTCAAAAACGATTGAAAAACCGCATAGGGTATGTTATACAAAATATGTCTAGGACTTCTTCTAGAATCCAAAAATGTGATAAAAATCATACCATCCAATTTAAAATGAGCGAATCGATGTTTTATCCTTTACTTTATTTTTTTTATTCGATGCTCAATTGTTTTGCTGATAAGATATATGAATGATTATAAAAATCCCCAAAACTTTCATATTTAACATTTTTCCCATCTTAAAAAATAGAAAAGTTATAAGACCTGTTCACTTTTATTTGGAGAGCCCTGTTTCTACTAAGCTGGTCCAATTCATTATTCATTCTTTTTTTGCGCTGATGATGAAGCACAAACTGCGGTCTCCTGTAACTCATTCCATGTATAAGCTATGCGATTACTAAAAATTCTTTATAATTTAGACCACCTCTCCTTTTGTGTTTTCTTGCTGTTTTCTTTCAAAATCTGGATTTTAATTGTCCTCTATATTTTGATTTTAACAGAATTATAACCATTAAGAATTTCAGATGTTTGTATTGTCGCCTTTTAAATCCCCTTTGCTTTAAAGTTGGTAATTTTAACCTATTTAATCGTTCTACATATGAAAGGATTTTTGTAATTTTTCAATGAATTCCTCAGACTGAAAGCAGTACATAAAAATGTCGATTCGTGAAGCTACTATTCTCGACTCTACAAAAATTATAATTAGGGTTTGTTAAATTATAAAACTTTAATATAAATTGTTTAATAATAAACCACGACCACTTGTCCACGTTCTTTTTGCAATTTTTGCGATTGGACAATTTTCACTCCCTTGTGTTTGCCCTAAGGATTGAATCCCACTTCTGATGTTAGAAATAATAAAATTGTCCCACATAGATCATTCAAAGTAATTTTAGGCAAATAGCAAAAATATTATTAAAAAAATCTCACAAAAATAATAATTTCTTACATAGTTTTTATCGTAAACGGTTTTCAATCAAAAAAAATTTCACATATAAGTGGCAATACATGAATCTAACATAAAAAATATTGAAATGCTTTGAACACTATTAATTATTTCTTATTTTCAGCTATCCACTAGAAGGTATATGCCTTCCTCCGACACCCAAGGGGCCGTTTTCTGTAAGGTCAGCTTATCCTACCACTATCGAGTTTAAAAACCCATTTAATGAAGAAACAAAGTTTTTATTTCAAGTACAGCCAGATGTATTTTACATTGGACTTAATGAAGATAGTATAAAACCGAAAAGAAGCACCAGAATTTTGATTAATGCTCACCCTCTAACGGATATTGACTTTTCTAGTCCCATAACTGGAAAATTGACAGTTTCTTTAGCCTGCGAATCTGAGCTAGAGTGGACATATTATTTGCGATTGAATCAGTCTTAATGTAATAATCATTTTTATTTAATCATATTATATGTATTCTATTATATTATTTAGTATTTAGTGTATATGTGATATATTATGAAAATATAATTTTAAAATTATTCTGAAATTGTTTCTATATATTTGATCCTATTGACATATATATATACATATATATATATATATATATATATATATATATATATATATATATATATATATATATATATATATATATATATATATATATATATATATACAGCGTGTCTTCGGAAGTTCTTACCAAATGGAAAAATTTTTTATTATTGATTTTACGAAAAAAAGTGCCTCTTTATAAAAAGTTCTGCATCGTGAGAAAATAGCATTTCCATTCAAAAATTTGATCTAGTACATACACTGTGGCTCAAAAATGTAAAAGTCCTAATACACGTGAAGCTAAAAAGACATAAAATCGCTATTTAATGGTAAACTGCCACTGTAAATGTACTAGAGTTACCTTTTTGTATGTTAGGGATTTAGGTTTGGAACATACAGAAGTCCCAAAAATAAAATTATTATCAACTTGACAGAAAAAGTATATCTTCATAAAAAGTTCTACCTTGTAAAAAAAGAGCATGGTTATTAATAAACTTGATGTAGGACAATACAGGGTGGCTTAAACATCTGAAAGTCACAATTTAAATTTAAATTATTTTGCCACCTGTATGTCCTAGATAAAATTTTTGAACAACCATGCTCTTTTTTCACAATGTAGAACTTTTTATGAAGATGTACTTTTTTTGTAAAGGCGATACAAAAAATTAATTTTATTTTTGGGACCTCCTGTATGTTCCAAACCTAATTTACTAACATAAAAAAGTTAATTCTAGCACATTTGCAGTGTCAGTGTACCTTTAAATAATGATTTTATGTCTTTTAGCTTCACGTGTATTAGGACTTTTACATTTTTGATCCACCCCTGTATGTACTAGATCAAATTTTTGAATGGAAATGCTATTTTCTCACGATGCAGAACTTTTTATAGAGAGGCACTTTTTTTCGTAAAATCAATACCTAATAAAAATTTTTTGCATTTGGTAAGAACTTCCGAAGAAACGCTGTATATATACATATATTCTGACTTTTATACATAATAAAACATAAGAGCAAGCTATAAATACTTTTTGTAAAAAAAGCCTAATTCTGATTCTATTGTGGCTAAGTTAATGAAATATTAAGACTATTAAAATAATCTCGTGTTTTGGGGCCCCGATGATGGAGTAAAAATTTGCGAAACGTTTGTCATTTTGAGAAACTTATTTTTATTTCATTTCCTTATAGGTAGGTACTTATGTATATTAATTATGTATAGTAGTTTAGAGTTCGGTTAACAAAAACTCTACTGATAAAGTTTTTTTTTTATTTGCCTATTCGTGTCTTAAATATTACAGGGGTGAATTAGCTGTAAATAGAAATTCGTACGTAAACGCTTTAACCTACTTTTGAAAAATGCGAAAATGTAAAATCAACATTGATTGCGATTTTAAAGATGCCAAAAAATCCAGTTTGTAGTATCTATTAGCCCATTGAAGGCCTAATTTTTAGGGGAAAGGTTACCTTTCAACTGGGGTCCCTAATTACTGAATGTTGGTAGGCTTGACAATTCTTTTTATGTTGGAAACACACTCTATAAAATAGTAGAATACTGACTAGGTTTCAAAAATGGCCCACGCATGCATGGACGGTCATAGTATTTCATTTTTATTGGGTTTGGTACTTGGTACTAGAATTTGTGTTGGCACAGCCCCTAACTTCGTGCTAGTTGATGGGCGGTAACTTTAAAAAGAAAAGGATAAAATATGAATATGAATATTTGAATATTTTATAATGTAAAAAAATGTTTGGCTACTTAAGGTTATTGTTTTAAAGCTATTTTGCAATCAAATTAATATAAACCGAAAAAATTGTGGACACAAAAGGCAGTGCACAAATCTGAACGCACCCACTCAACACCCCCTGACCCACTAGATAATCAACTCGGTCGTTTGTTGCTGACGTATTAACTACTTGTTACGGGTTTTACGTTTTATCGACAATATTCGACAAGTCGACTATCGATTACTTCTTACGGCTTACGTTACGGCAACTCTGAGCACAGCTTAAGGGTCTTATGGGAAATAGGTAATCTATTTCTTTTTAGAAAGTTGTGGTCTTGTTGTGGTCAATACAGACACGGGAAAATAAAGGGTTTGCTTGGGATTATCTCTTGGTGGTTTACCACAGACTACTCCGAGAATCGGAAGCTGCATTGGTATTCGTTGATCGGAAGCATAAACCAAAAAATACAAATAGAGGCATAAACCGAGAGCAAGCAAATCGTAAACGCTCAAAAACCCGGCCCGCGTCATCAGCTTAAGGCCTTAAAACTCTAAGGAAGATGAATTAATAGTCCCCTTTAATATCTATGTCCTGACAGCAAAAGTGAAGAGTAATTTAAACATAACCTAATCCTGGAAATTCCAGTGATCATTTTTAAGTTTTTATGGTTTATTATGGCTTTAATATCAAGAAAAGGTAAAATGCGAAATCTGATTAGAGTTACTAATTTTACTTGTTTTTTTTTTCATTCCAGCAATATGCGAAACTGTAACCCCTCTTATTCAAATTAAAAGATTTAGGGGCAAAATAAATATTCAAAAGCCTAAACCCCCACATTTTGAAAAGGCTAAATATTTAGCACTAACTAAGCCATGGTTTCTTCGACAAAACAAAGAAAAGGAGCCTATAGACTTATGCAGTAAATTTGAAATACCAATATACAAAAAACAGAATGAAGAAAATCCGTTCCAGAAAATTATAGCTCAGGAACTGCATCGATGGTTTACAACATCAAAATTAATTGCATTTTGTCATTACAATCCCATGAACAAAGAGCAGGAATTTGATGCTTATGTCAGATTTAAAAAAGAGAAAATGCATTTTAAACAGTATGGAAAAGAAACATTACAAATGGCCCTACAAGGAACTCCGTATGAACCTGCTCTAGATGTTTATATGTCCCACACTATGACAATTTTCAGTCCTGAGCCGCAAATTAAAAAGTTGTTACAGATACTGAAAAAGTTTCCTCAATTAGTATTATTAGGTGAATATTTTACAAAGGTTGATTACAAAAAAAAAACAAGAATAGCTCAACTAGCTGTACTTGTTAGCTAATGTCTGTACTATTTACCTTGCTAAAATATATATTTTGAGTTGTTTTTGATGAAGCTATACCAGGCGCGGCCTGTGAGTTTTTTACTGGTAGAGCAAATTTTATGGGGAACTAGTGATATCATCGTAACAAGCAAAATACACTTTTTTAATTAAGGACGGTTTTTTTAATAATGTGCCTAGTTCTGCCAAGAAATTATTTACCTACAAATAAACACTGCAAAAAACAAAATACTACTTAAAATTTTTGTTGACTTTTTAAATTACATGCGCAGTTTCTTGCACTGTTGAAGCTATTGTTAGCACAAGTACTCAAGTACTAGTAGTACACAAAGGACACAACACAAATATCAAATAATATCCAAAAACATATTACACTACAAAATGATGACATAATGAAATGTAAACAAAAGTTTATTCAAATACAATGTGCATATTTGGTAATTAGTTTTTTTGCCTAACCCAAATGTTTTGCAATAGTATATTTCATGGTGCGGTTCGAGTGTATTTCCATAGTGGCCCGGGACACCCTGGGAACGGGCGCGGCGGCAATATTTTTTGTCTTTTTAACTTTCTAAAGCGCATATGTTTGTTTCTTCCTTAGTTTTAATGCATTTATATAGTTTTCTACTTCCATATAAACCTATGAGGTCAATTTAAAATACGGCCGAGCCCGGAGCAAGCTTGGCTCGATTCTTTCTTGGGGAGTTTTTGCATGGAACTTACACTTTTTGAATGAAAAAATAATTAGTTTTTGGTTTTAAAAAATTAATTATTACTTGGGTGGATCATTAAAAATAAATTGAGTCATTGACCACATGATCTTATGGACAAACCACGCCTGAGCTATATACTAAAGAAATATTTATTTTATTTTTTAGCCGGAATATATGAAAACAAGCTACTCAGTAAAGATGAACTGGTTCACTACAGCTCTATACCCAATTTGCAATCAGCTCAAGTTTCTTTAGTACAGACCTTAAATAGTGTAGGATCACAACTAGTCAGTAACTTGAATACTCATCAAACAACACTTGTTTCCCATTTAGAAGAAAGGATCAAACAATTAGAAGAAACAAAGACATAGTAGTGTTTGCATTCTTGTAATTATCAAAAATATTTTTAAGTCTAACTGCCTCAGAAAATAATGTATCTTCTTAATAACATTTAAGTAACCCAGTTATGATGGATTAAGTATTGTAAGAAAATAAAAATGTTTTTTGACATTTTTAATTTTAAAAGTTTTTTTTCCTAAATATGAGTTACCCACAATAATTGGTACAGCAAAAATAGAAAAAAGTACATACATATTAACAACTCCTCATGAAAAATTGTAATAAAATCTCGCGCCTAATTTATTTATAACTAGCCTCTGCCCGCGACTTCGTCCGCGGTATAAGAATTTTACCGTAGACTAAATAATACATAGACGAACACTGGCGTGTAACAGAAATGGACCAAAAAGCGGGTCTCCCTAGAGACTCTTTGGGGGTTTATGGCTTAGAAATTTGTTTGTCCACCATTATATATAAATGTACTATACGAATATATAATGGTAAACAAACAAATTCATAAACCATTAACCCACCCAAATGTTTCATGGGAGACCCCCTTTCGGTGTATTCAAGAATTTGTTTATATTCTCATAGTCTCTGATTTTACTCCATTACAAACTTTGAACCCTCGGCCATTTCACCCCCTTAGGGGTTGACTTATTAAAAACTGTAAAACAGTTGTTTAAGCAATTATTTTTTAGAGTACTTCTACGACGTTTCGAGTTAATAGGACCATCTAATATGTTTTCTTCCATACAAAGTTTTAACCCCTGTTTCACCCCCTTACGGGTTGAATTTTGAAAAATCCGTTCTTAGTAAATGCCTACATTATATAAGAAACCTCTGTGCAAAATTTCAAGTTTCTACACCCAGCAGTGTGGGCTGTGGATTGATATGTCAGTCAATCAGTCTGTCAGTTTCTTTTATATATAGAGATAAAACCATAAAAATAAAAATTTTGTTGTCTTTTATCATTTGTACTTACTTCTTAATAGTTTATTCAATTACTTAGGAAGTAAGGAAATTTCAGTAGCCACTCTTATTTAGTTCTGTACAAAATTATTTTTATAAAGAAAAAACTTTTTTTTAAAGTAAATCTCATTTATTTTGTCTTTTTTCCCTTTTTGCCTTTTTCTTTGCCCTTGCCACCTTTCTTTTCCTGAGGAATATGAAACACTGGCTGAGGTGGTATTTCATAATTTAGATATAATGCAAAATTTGGCAGGCATAAATATCGTATCAGAGGCAAATTTCTTAGATAAATTTTGCAGAAAAACTCTAATATATATCTGGCTTCTTTAAGAGGGAAAACTTTTTTGCTACTTGGTGGAAACTAAAATTTTAAAAAGTGTAAATAATTTTAAAATACTATACCTATATTATAAAAACTTTTTTGCTACTTGGTGGAAACTAAAATTTTAAAAAATGTAAATAATTTTAAAATACTATACCTATATTATATAAATTTCTATTGATGCTAGAACAAAATTATTCTTTGATAAATCGTATTTCATTAAAAAATAATATCAAATCAAACTTAGGAATTAGTTAAAGAACTAAATTGAGAAATAAAATAAAATTCCGTCTATTATCAGTTTTTATACTTACTGGCAGGCTGTGACAGAGCATAAGATTCTTAAAATAAATATAAAGTTTATCTGCTGTAATGTCTAGTCTGCTTGTAAAATAAAAATGTGCTAAATAGAACTGAGAAAGAACCGTTCCTGATTTCTCAACATCGAACTCGAGTTCGCGGCAAAATTGTACTACATCGTATAGGAGTTCAATAAAAATATTTCTAGATCGCCCTCTAGGGTAGTCCTTCAAATTTGATCCTAAAAATGAAATTTTAATAAAGTGATTTCTACAGGGTGAGTTTTTTAAAGTGTTACAAGGCGATATCTCGAAAATTGTATTCTTTGATTTTTCAAATTTAAAAAAATCTTAAAGTGCCAAAAATTATTCTAAACAAAACAAAAATATCTAAATTTATGAAATTAGGTAAAACAAGAAATTATTTTTTAAGAAAATAGCCTTTTTTTCGGTCTCTTTGTTTGTCGTATTTTCTCGATTAGTCTGGTGATTCGTTATCGTGGAGATTTTTAGAAATTGTTTGTCACAGTAAGCTTTTTTTATTGAAGCGAGTTTGTAAAAACATTTAAACACATTTGGCATTCATGACATGGCACAATTTATGCTTTAAATTACCTTCATAATCACTTTCGTTAAAATGTCTAGAACAGATTCTAGCATTTTTAAAATTAAACTTATTATCTTCTCGTTTGCACCGACACTTCCTAACACTTTGTGTTTCTTTGTCTTTGGGGAAGCTAAAAACTTTAATATCGGGCATAAAGCCCTTGCATTGCTTGTCCACATCACAACCATACACCAAAAAATAAATTTAAAACAACGCGATCTTAACATTACAAAATATGGCGGAATTACTCACAGCGTGACGTAAATGGCCACGTCTACCTGCGCGGTGGCATATCTTCTTTTATTTGTATCATGGGATTTACGTGTCTCTGAAGGAGTTTAATATTTAGAAACAATAAACCACCAAGTTTTAAATGAAACAGTTTTATAACGTTTATGCCTAACTTCCATAAGTACTGATAAAACTTCTATTGACAGGCTACATTTTACTTACCAATAAAGTCATAAATTTCATTCTTGGTCTCCAACTTTAATAATTTTTCAACATTTTCTTGATCAAGAAATTCCCACTGTGCAAGTGTGGGTTCTTTAACTTTAACAACTGGTTCATTAAAGGCTGATATTTTATGTTCGTCAGCATTTTTACTAGTTGGTGTACTCGCGAAAAAATCCTCAATTTTTGGAATATAAGAATTTCGTAAAGTGGAAACATGGTAAGTAATTGCTTGCTTTGCCGTCATTTTTTGCTTGCTTCTGTCACTGTCACGGCAAATTTTCATAACCTACAAGTTGAGTATTACCATTTGGGATGATAGTAATCCAAATTTATAGTTTTATCGCCTTGGTACTATTTATTCTTCGTGAATTGTTGGAAGTGCTGATTTAATTTGATAGCCGCCAAAATTTAAATCGATTCAGTGAATTGTGGGTAAAAGTTTTAAAGTGAAAAAAAGCACATGCGCGGACGAAACGTCAAAATCGATAGCACATTTGCAAGATGGTGGAGGTTGTAGAAGACGTTATTATGGATTCTGACGATAGTGAGGATTTTCTCCCTAAAACAACAGAGGAGTAAGTTAAAAATAGTTTTATTTTGTTTGTTATTTTGCGGTGCATCTTGTTTTATTTCGCTCTCAAAGATATTAAATATTGGGCTTTGTTTCCTTCTGTTGCCTGCCTATTATGTTGTATGGTCTTTCATTCTGAAAATCTAGTTTAGCGGGATAGCAGTGCCCTTGCCTAAAATAGCAGTAATCAATTTAATTGACAATACACCAGGAAAATATAACACGGTGTCATATTAAAATAGTTTTTATTTTTAGCTAAAATACCACCTAGATGGTAAAGGTCAGCTACCTACCTACTTACTGAGCACTGAATGATTTTTAGATTATTTATAACTCCTTTACATATGTGTTTCCTGATAAACATCCGGATATTATATTTTTCTTGAGGCCAAAATTAAAATCAAAGTTTCAGGATCTGTAAAAGCAGTTTTCTTACTTTTATTTGAATTAGTCATTTCAATATTATTTCCAGAATTTTGCATAGCAGCTTGTAAAAAATGCCAACAAACCCATTCCATCAGTTTTAGAAAAATATTATATTGATAAACAAGGCTCAGTTAATGTTAGTTTTGCAATGAGATATAGTTTTCAGTAGACAAAAATAAAACTGTTGTAGATTACCTATCTGTTTTGGTAAAGATATAATTAATTCAGTGACTCCCCCTTGCATTTGGCTGCTGCGCAACACATTTGCTAAATAGGTTTTTGTTTAGATAAGATTTATAATAGGTACTCGCCGTCATGTCGACAAATGCAATGTAATTTTGATGTAAAAACAGGTGAAGAATACACATATTTGTTTTTTGAACTGAAGTGCTTATTTGCAAAACTTAACATGTCCAGAAATGGGAGAAAATCAGTTATTATTAAAATTTAGTTAAAAAGGTTACTTAGAAAAGTATGAATATAGAAAAATTTTGTTGTTTTGTTTCGCAACAAAACTCAACAAATCAGGTTCCATGAGAGTAGTGCAAAATAAAATAGGTACAATTTATTTTGCTATTTACTATTTTATGTTTTATAACATTTTATATTGTTTGTATGAAGTCGTTTGTATGATGTTTTATAATAAATGATGAGAACAAATAAATTATTTTATTTTAGCAAGATCTCACAAGTCCGCATGGGTATCAGTGCAAAACTTAACAAGTCCATATCTTTTTTGTAAATACTATGGAAATTATTTAATTTTTTGTGTTCATTTTTTGTAGTCAGTGGTGACATTGTCCTAAATATAATCCCTAAAATTTGTTACGATTAATTTTTTCCATGAGGGGATATACGAAATGACTGTTTTTCTCTGCATTAAGACTGATGGAGTTGTGAGGTTTTGTAAATAAGCACTTCAACTACCTATTATTATTTACTAGCTTGCGCCCGCGACTTCGTCCGCGGTTTAACAATTTTACTGCATTACAAACTTCAAAACCCCCATTTCACCCCCGTAGGGGTTGATTTATTACAAACTGTAAAACACATGTTTAAACATTTATTTTTTAGAGTACTTCTATGAGGTTTCAAGTTAATAGGACCATTTAATATTTTTTCTCCATACAAAGTTTGAACCCCTGTTTCACCCCATCAGGGGTTGAATTTTGAAAAACCGTTCCTTAGTGCATGCCTACGTTATATAGGAAACCTCTGTGCAAAATTTCAAGTTTCTAGATCCAGCGGTGTGGGCTGTGCGTTGATATGTCATTCAGTCAATCAGTTTCGTTTTTATATAATATAGAGATTACACACATACACGCATATTATTATAGTATCTACTATTTACAGACTCGTACTCGTAAAAATGGTATTTAAATTATTCAACATCAATCTTTAACAAAGGTTTTAAGAATTTGGTATCTTTTAAGTAAAAATAAATCAAGTATGTTTTCGAAAAAATTGTGACCATCATAAATACTAAATGTTATAAATTAAATATTAAATAATTACATACGCCGCGGCGTTAACAATGGCAACAGTGTAGCCAAACCGGGACTTCCCCATCCCCACATAAGCTGTGGTTTTAGTTTTTAGATTATCATTATCATTTGTGATTTCGTCATTTGCATAAAATAAAAATACTCAATAGTAAAAGATTAACAGGTTGACGAACGTTAAATGAGATTTTAATATTAATTGAGAAAACTTTTAAATTATTTTATGATGTTCTGGTGAGTAAGTACTGTTAGTTATTAAAGTTGTTTTTTTTTTACAGATAAGTGGTAATGTAATATATGATATACTACATACCTATTTTAATAATTATCATTTTAAATTTAATAAAAATTATTATGACTTTATTATCTTATTTTTTCTTTATGTTAGTTTTTCATTTACATTAAATAAAGATTAAATTAGTTAGCACATTCTAAGTACTTAATGCCTATGTTTTAAATTCCTTTTGGTTGTTTCGCTCTAAATTTTTGATAGGTACGTAATTTACTTTATCTTTTAAAAAAAATTAAAGCAGGTGTCTCTAAAAAACTCAAAACCAATTAAGCGAGTCAGTTCCCCTACCTATATCCACCTCCATTTTAAAATGAGCCCCACGCTAATTTTTAAATACCGGCGCCTGTGAAAATATTAGCAAAACCCGAACCTCAGCGTGTAGTGGATTTTTGCCCCCATTTGGTGAATTATGGTTATTATCTCTTTAAATATGCGTAAATATCTACGTTAGCAGGGCCACAGTTGAGAAAACGCGTAATGAAAAGCCCGTTTTTAAACTGTGGCAGGGCCGTCCCACAGTGAATCGTTTAATAGGAGCTGGAGGGACAACATTTTGATTTTGCATTGTTTATGTTCTAAGTGTGTATTTTAAGTGGTTATAAACATTTGTGGTGACGTTTTGTAATAATTTATTAGAAGAATGCCTTTTTTTATAGTTTGTTTATATTATAGATTTAGTTCAGAAAGAAACAAGGATTTAATATTGAGAATGTGTATTTATTTTTCACAAAGATCCTGATCTGTAACATTATATGTATATTGGCTTTCTTTATCATAGTATTTTTATCAGAGATAAATTATCACTAAACAGTTATAGCCTAAATATTAGAAATACGTTCTTTAATTCTATTTACTCTACTATATTATAAGAAATAATATAACAAGATACGTATTACCACATGATACATACTAAAGCTACTATGTTGGATACTCATCTGATGAGTCATCAACAAGATCATATTCCATTGAATCACTTACTATATATTCTTCATCAGAGTCAATAACATTAGTTAGGATAGGAATTATCTTTTCTGGCGGATTTATACTACCTAATAATAATTCTAACATAGGTATAGGTAATGAAGATTTGTTTTTCCTAGGAATATCCCAAAGGCTATTTATAACTGGGTCAGATGTAATTAACCTCATATTTAATAAATCTCTATTGCTGGCAGCATGTGATATTTTTTGTGTATATTCCCTAAACCTGCGACAACCTATTCGGGCTTCTTGGGCCTCCTCTGATGGTTGTCCAATGGGAACTAAACCACGTTTTATGATATTGGTACTATGGATAAGTATTTTCTGAAGCGTTACCGGCATATTATACTATGAATAAAGTTTCAGGTAAAGCTGCCTTGTTTCTTCGGCAAGCTCATGGAATTTTTCAATATTTATGTCATACCCTGAGAACAAAGTTTGTGAAATAATACAAATTTTTTAAGAAGATTTACATCTAACCCAGTTATAGCAGTAGTCACTTCGGCATTCCTAAAAAAATTCCTTGCAGTATTTCCATCATTTGTGGAGCCAAAAGTAGGTTTCAGTCTATCTACAATTAAACCTGTTTCCCGCTTAAAACGTGCTTGGATTTCTTCTTTTCTTTTTTTTTACATCTTTTTCTTCATCTTGAACAATTCTCCATTTTTAGTATTCCGTGAAACGGAACACTTATGGAGTCACTTCGGTGTCCGTCCGTCCGTCCGTCGGTCACGGGCCATTTTCTCTGAAACTATTCGACGTAAAAACTTGAAATTTAGCACAGAGATAGTGTGGTGGCCCAATTATAGACGTGAAGTATAAAAAGTTAAATTTTGATTCTGGGGGTTCATTTTAAGGGGTAAAGTGGGGCATGGAAAAAAATTTTCAAGGGCGCCGTGTAGGGTATCAAATGAAAGGTTATTGAAGCACGAATTCAACAATATATATATGATGTATTTTTTTATGCATTTTTTAAAGATTTTTTTTTGGAGAAAACGCTTAAAAATTGCTGTCCCCCACCCTTATCACCAGAAGGATCGCGCTCTGAAAAATCTGAAAAAAATCATGAACATTAAGAATTAGGTGTAGACTGAACGAAAATTATCTGCATTGAAAAATCCTATCGCGATAAATTGTTATAAACAATTTAATTGTTTATTTTCTTATAACTGCTAAACCATTGGTTTTAGATAAAAAGTTTTTTAACAAAAAATATTTCTCACGGTGTAAAAAACAACTTTTGTTCTTACACATTTTTAAAAATTTTTAATTTGGCTCCGCGCATACGATGTGATACAGCGTTGGTGCCGTCGGCGGCGGGTAGTGCGGCAGATGGGCGGAGATCTCGTTGATTCATCATTTTTGGTCTTGCTTTGCAAATGTAACACATCTGGGTAGATTTGGTTTCTGTAATGGCATTGCACACTTTGCCATGTACCATTGTTAATAGTTGCTCATGATAAACAACTCCTTTATTATCCAAATTCACTTTGGTGGGTTTCAAAATGTTGATCTGAATTATTCTGTTTCTACTTTTGTGGTTGCGTCATCTTCCTTGTTGAACATAAACTTAATTGGGCGGCCATACATTGTAGAGCTTGGTCTTGGATTTTTCCAGACACTCTGCTTAACATCATCACGTGAATGTAACTTTATAGACAAATAAATATTCATCATTTTAAGTTTCATCTGTAAATTTTTGTTTGTATCTACTGTGGCCGCTGCAACGATCCCAACCCCACTTACTTACTAAAGTGTATTCCTTGCTAGGTAAGCCTTCTATGAGATTTTTTTGGACGTTAATAAAGCGCCCAGCAGTTAAGTTTAAAATAAGTTGAAGTTCCATTTCAACCCTAGTGTCCTTTACAGTTATAAATGCTTCTGTTGGCACAGCGCAGCGGCCGCTTTTGACTTTTTAAGGGCGTAATACGAAGGAAATACTTTATGTCCAGCTTGCATGGTCCACTTGCGAGTAGTTTTATAGGAATAATAAGTAGATTTTGATTCTACATAATAAGCTAAAGCTTCATCACGAGTAAGTGACCTTCTGAAAAGCTCAGTATGCCGTATTTGTTTTATTTTAATGGCTCTCTCTGCATAGAAAGCTCTGCAGCTAAAGTCAGCTCCTGTTGTCTCCGTGCTTGTACTAAGTCCGTGCCATCTTTTGGTCTTCAAAGACGCATCTCCAAATCATCTTCAGAGGTTGTTCAGACTGTCCTTCTGGATGCATTTTTGTCTTAAAAACAAAATTTCCCAAGTCTAATCGTCTAATCATTGCCTGTTTCTTGATAGAAAAATCTATTTGATTCTACCAGCCTTCCATTTTTCGTAAATTTTTACAGACACACAAAGTCCAGTGTTTTAGTTCTTTATCAGACCCTTCGGAAAAACTTCTTAAATTGAATTTAGCTAACAAATACTCGAACAATTTCACGTCTCGTACCGTTTTTTCGTGTTTAATCCACTCTTCGAATAATTCTCGTTTTGAGATTTCAAAAGTCTTGTCTGAAAAAAGAGAAAATCTCCGTAAATGCAAAGAAGTGCAAAATAAATTATACATAGAAAGAAACAACACTTACCACTACAACATGGGTAAATAAGGTAAAGGATTTTATCTTTAATTGGCCCAAATTTTAAGGGCCGGGAATACCACATTTCGTTTGCAAGTACTCCCTCTTAAAGTTTTGGAGTCCGATATACACGTTTGTATCTTATTTAAAGTACGCGATAAAAAGAATTAGATAGCCAGAGAGAGGGCCTCAGCATCTTCAGTCTGATGATTGTGTCTGGACTGTTAACACGTGCCCTTTGTGTTAGTGATATGACAAATATTTTAGGTGCTTCCTTATTTAAACGTTTTAAATAAAAAAAACTACAAGAAACACCACCTAGCTTCTTGCTGTATGCCAGTGTTAGTGGCACAATTTTCACTTTAACGTATATAATGACAAATAAATAGGTAAATAACAAACTTAATTGCATAGCAACAATATAGATAAGTAGAAAGGCCCTGTAATTATTCGGTGGATTTATAATTTTTGGATGGATATTTTTTGGGTAGGTATTTCCCACCAATACTTTACTAAATATGGTTAGCACACGAAGTCAGTGACGATATAGGTATGTGATTGTTGATGTATTGTTTTCCGCGTCAGTGATGCAAAACCTTTCAGCACCAGTGCGGAAAAGTGCAACTTTCAGCACGCATATAACTGCGAACAGTTTACTTTCCGCACACTCGTAGAAAAAAACTTTTTGCTGCTTGACTATTTTTTGCTACTATGGATAGGATTACCAGACGTCCGGATTTGCCCAGACATGTTCGGGTTTTTACTACGTCTGGCTGCGTCGGGGCGGATTTTGCATAAGCGTCCGGATAGTATTGCGGACAAAACAAGGACAGATTAATAAAATTACTTCTCAAAAAACTACAAGAAGCCTTTGTTCACAAATTTCAGATAAACGCTGTTCGTTAGAATAATAAATATTATATTTGTTCTGTTGTAAGTGTTATATATATATATATATATATATATATATATATATATATATATATATATATATATATATATATGTATATATATATATATATATATATATATATATATATATATATATATATAATGTGAAAAAGAACTACTCATACTTTTTCAGAAGAAATTTGATAACGGCCGGATTTTGTCCGGATTTTTTTATAAACTTGTCTGGGTTAGAAAATCTTTGATCTGGTAACCCTAACTATGGATAGACTATAAATCGGTCAAAGGTGAAAAGCTAAGGCGATAACAGCAAGCGTCACGCGTTCGCATTCAGGTTTTGTTTATTGAATATAAAACATTTTGGAAGTCGCACTTTATTCTTAAAAAAAATCGATTTAGAAAACCATTCGACGCTTCCGTTACCATTTAGAACTGTTATTTGTATTTCTATTAAAATTCAAAAAATACATTTCTGAAAGTATAATGCGTATGTCATGATTGTGCCCTAATAGGATGGCAGAAGTAAAAAAAGAAAATGGCAACCAACTTTTTAAGATTAAGCAATATCGTTCAGCTCTTCCACTCTACACTGAAGCCATCAACTTGTCCCCAGATACCTCCGCTTACTATGGCAACCGAGCAGCGTGCTACATTATGCTTAACCGTTTTACAGAAGCTCTAGAAGATGCTCGTAAAAGTGTACAATTGGAGCCCAACTTTGTCAAGGGGTAAGTGACATTTGCAATAAAACTGATATTGTATTTGTTGTAACAAAAAAAAAATTGGTACCCAAACTAAAAAAACAATTGTTTTCACCTAACTTTAACATAAACATGCCTTATTTTATTATACATTCTTTAGATATGTGCGTATAGTAAAATGTGGCATAGCACTTGGAGATCTAGTCACTGCCGAAAATGCTGCTAAAAAAGCTGAAGAGCTTCAAAAAGGATCTGTGGCCAGTGAAATGAAATCCATGCAAAGAATTAAACAGTTTGAGAGTGAGGCAGCCAAATCCTATCAATCCAAGGACTTCCGTAAAGTCGTATATTGCATGGACAGGTGCTTAGATGAGGCCCCAACTTGCGAGCGGTACAAGCTGATGAAAGCAGAGTGTTTGGCATTTTTAGGAAGGTATATGATGTAAAATATGATTAAAACGCGTTTATATTGATTAATCCCCTCTCTGCTGGGGAGTGCACATAAGGGTAATTGTGTTATCAATTTTTGCATAAAACCAATCTGTTTTATCCGCCATAATGCGCTACCCGCTCAGATTCAGTCTCGTTGATTTTTATGATTTATATGCTAAATAATTCCCAGTAAAATGAAATTATGGTCCTTGCCTTGAAGGGCCATTATGTTATTATGTCAGTTTCGTGTTAAATTGTAATCGCAGAACTAACGATTTATACAGATTTATAAATTAATTCAAAAAATTTAGCTATATTTTACCGGTTTGTGTCATACAACAAAAATAATATAGGTTCTACCGACTTCTACCATATTTCTTTAAATTATTTTTTATTATTTTCACATTAAGTTATGGAGAATTAAATATTGTGAAAACGACTCACTTTTGTGGCAGGCACCCTACAGAAAACAAACATTTTGTTTGCTCAAACTTTAAAGAGTTTTTTTTTATACGGGGTACGTTTTTAAAGTGTTACAAGGCGATATTCCGAAAACGGTGTAAAATATTTTCATGAAATTTTGGTGGGTTAATACGGAGTTGGGGGGACATATTAAACGCATTTTTAACATTTACCACCTCTCTCTCTTTTGAGGTGTGGGCGGTAACTTTGGAATTTCTTTATAAAATTCGAGTCTACCATTTAATTTCAACTTATTTATTGTCTTTCATGCTTAAGAAGTTGTTTGAAATGTCTGCCTTCAACTTCTAAACACTTTCTCACTCTATTTTAAAATGTTTTTCGTACCCAACAAGAAAAAGTCTAGGGAAGTCCAAATCCGGGATCTAGCAATAAACTGAGAAATAATCGTTAAAATGTCAAAATTCGCAACTGACTTAAGTAAAAATTTCCATGGAAACGAATAATACTTCTGAAATAAATGACTTGTAACGTGATTTATTGGTAAAATCTATTTATTTTTTAAATTCAATCAAAATTTAGTTAACCCTAATACCGTAACCGAAAGAGCACATCAAAAAAAAAGTGTACACATACGTAGATTCAGATTTTATAAACAAAAGTACATCATCCCATTTAAAATTCCAAAGTTACCCCCACCCCGCAAAATAGGGAGAGGGGGTAAATGTCAAAAATATGTTTAAATATGTCCCCCTATCTCCCTATTAACTCACCCAATTTTCATGAAAATATTTTAAACCGCTTTCGAGATATCTCCTTGTAACACTTTAAAAACTCACCCCATATACTTCCAAAAGCAAGTACTATTTTTTCTTTATATTTAAGGTATCAGGAAGCCCAGGAAATTGCCAATGACATCTTACATTTACACAAAGGCAGTGCTGACGCGATCTATGTTAGAGGTTTATGCCTCTACCATGAAGACAACATTGATAAAGCATTTAGCCATTTTCAACAGGTAGCGTATTTGTATAATTTTGTGGTTTTTATGTCTAATAATTTTTAAAAATTTACTTATAAAGCTGTGTATATTTTAAAATTTAATTATTTGTTAGGTACCTTATAGTTTATAAAACGATAAGAGGTAAAATTAACTTTAATATTTATCAGAGTATAATGATCAGATTTCTCTAAATAGTTTCATTGCATTTTTAGGTGTTAAGACTTGCCCCCGATCATGCCAAAGCTATGGATCAGTACAAAAGGGCCAAACTATTGAAAAAGAAGAAAGAAGACGGAAACGAAGCATTTAAAACATTTAAATTCCAAGAGGCGGTTAAGCTTTATACAGAAGCACTGGAAATTGACCCACTCAACAAGAAGACTAATGCAAAATTGTATTTTAATAGGTAAGATCAGTAAGCATAATTTTACATATATATATATATATATATATATATATATATATATATATATATATATATATATATATATATATATATATATATATATATATGAAGAAATATTGATCCGGGAGTACATCCATTCGTTTGTTAAATTCCTATTGGAATCTGGCAGACGTTTCGCCAAGGTCTCAGTTGGCATTATCAATGCTTACTCGTTCCACCACATCACAACAAACAGCCAACGAAGCAACGACTGAGGGGGCGGAGCCAACGCCAGCCAACCAGAACCGCTACAACCTCCCGCGCAGGCTATAAATATCGAGAGTCACGACAAAGATTCATCAGTTTACGACTTGACAGCAACGAGTAAGCATTGATAATGCCAAGTGAGACCTTGGCGAAACGTCTGCCAGATTCCAATAGGAATTTAACAAACGAACGGATGTACTCCCGGATCAATATTTCTTCACATTTCTCCATCCGTGAAAGTCTACGTTCAAATATATATATATATATATATATATATATATATATATATATATATATATATATATATATATAATATATTTGTTATTACCGTCTAAAGTAGTTCAATTCTAAAATTTCATGTTGAAATTTGTAAAAATGTTGAAATGCTATCATTTATGTAGCTCTGGATGCTTAAGTTGTCAGACACTCTTTAGCTGGCAATCGATATACCTGCACTAAAGTTTTTTATTTTTCAAGCTCAGGCATAATAATAAATATTTAATATCAATATATTTAGAGCAACGGCACTCTCTCGGCTGTCAAAGACGAAGGAAGCAATTGAAGATTGTACATCAGCCCTTAACTTGGACGAGACATATCTCAAAGCGCTTTTACGCCGAGCCAAGTGCTATTCAGAAATGGGAGAACATGAAGAAGCTGTCAGGTAAGTGTGAAATAAAAGCGCGGTATACGCAATTTACCTACAAAAAGATTTCCATCGGCAACCATGTGCAAGAAAAAGAGAAAAGAGGCAGCGCAGCAAGGAGGAAAGATATAACTATAAAAAAATAATTGTTACACTTTTTCTCCTCAGTAAAAAATATAGAAACAGTTTTTTTTTGTTGTATGATAACCAGACATAAACCTGAGCAAATTGATTGAGTTATTTTAATTTTATTTACAAGACGTAAAGATGGAACTAACAGCCAAGACTTATATAATACCAGTTATACAAATGCACCAGTTAGAATGTCGTGTTTGGTATTTATTTTTTATATTTCTTGTATATGTTTAGTTACAGCTTGTCAAATATAGCTTTGCCGAGTTAGCCCCGCCCACTAAAAGCGCAGTAGACCGGTTGCATCGGTAGGGTAGGTGCAGACCGTAGCAAAAGTGCGTGATTTTTTAAATTCATTTATGTCCTAACTGTCGTTAGGTGCATTTCAGTATGAAGTTCGTGTCTAAAGTAAAAGGCAAAGTGTTATCATCTGGACAAAGTTGTGAAATTTTGGCAAATATTCATTTTATGCGCCACGAAGCTGAAGCGAATAAAACTATCAAGGATTTAAAGAAAGTTCAAGAGCGTGTTTCAACTGCTGCCGGCGTGTGTATTCGCACAATTCGAACTAGTGATGTAAGGATACGTATCCAAAAATCCGTTGGATACGGATATTAAAAGAATCCGGATTATCCGGAACCGGCCAAGAACTTGAATACGGATTCGGAATCAAAATAAATTCGCATCGGCTGTATACTAATGCAAAGTGCAAAGAGAAAGCGGAATCGGAATCGAGTGTAAGCGAACAACACGGTCTGCGATGTGGCATATTTGATCTTATGCTTTCTCTTTCTAATGACCTTTCCTAAAAAAAGATAGCATAGTTATCGGGGTAACGGGTATCATATGGGATGAGACCCATTGGTTAAACTAGGCCCGCCTCACCCGAACCGAATTCAAACGAGAACGAACGACGCCGACGACGGTGCCTTCCTATCCCTAACCTTCGACTTCGACTGATACCGATACCGCATCGACCTACCTAGCCGTGTATCCGGATAGAAAATGTTTTAGTATTGCATGCATACGTATACATGATCTGTCGCGCGGGTCAAGAAATGGATTCGTATTCGGATAATGGATACGGATATTAGCTGATTCCGATTCCGTATTATCCGGATATCTAAAGAATACGGATATTTACAACACTAATTCGAACAACAGTGAGTGAAATGAGAAAAGTGGCGAGGGCTTTTCATTTTTAACTCCTAATAAAAAAAATCGGTCGAATAAGCAGCTTTTTCGTTCATTCTAGATTTCGCGAGAACCCACGAAATCTAGAATGAAAGAGAACGCTGCTTGTTCGTCGATCGTGAACTGATGTATTTGTAAGACATTTATATTATGAACTTGCTAATTATGCGCGTGAATAACAATAAACTATGAAATTACTTATCGATCTTTCGTTAAATATTACACTTCACGTCTACAATTGGGTCACCACACTCGTATGTCTGTGTTGAATTTCAAATTTTTACATCGAATAGTTTCAGAGAAAATCGCCTGTGACAGACACACGAACGAACACCGAAGTGATTCGATAAGTATGCCGTGTTACGGAACACTAACAAGAAGAAAATCGAGCGTTAAAACCGAATTGGACGGTTGTCCAAGTGACAATAAAAGCCCGTTTCACCAAAATATGATAAAATAGGGTTATGTGTGAAAAATGTACAAATTTATCTGACGGTCACTGTACATTGCGTTGGTTAATTTGTGGATTGATATTTTTCTGTTATGTTTATTTTAGGGATTATGAAAAAGCTTGCAAAATGGACAAAAGTCGCGAGAACAAGAGACTTTTGCAAGAAGCCAAGATGGCACTTAAGAGGAGTAAGAGGAAAGACTACTACAAAATTTTAGGAATAGATCGTAACGCTAGTGAGGACGAAATCAAAAAGGCTTATAGGTAAACTTTGATTATAAATATATTACTCTTAGGAAAAAAGGTATAGCTTTGACCAAAAAAAAATTTTTTTTCGGGGATATATTGTATTTTTTTATAGAAAGAGGGCTCTGATACACCACCCAGACAGACATGCAAATGCAACAGATACTGAGAGAAAAGAGGAAGAGAAGAAATTTAAAGAATTAGGTGAAGCTTACGGAATTCTTTCAGATCCAAAGAAGAAAGCTCGGTATGACAGTGGGCAGGATATGGAAGATTTTGAAGGAGGCATGTCAGGTAAGTACTTAGGATTCAGGACCAGGAACCAGTTATTAGAACCCATGTTTATGTTGACAATGATGTTGTTTTTGAATATTGGGCAGCGATATTCCTCGATTGGAACTGCAATGGGTCTGTTTCATAACCTTGTTTTCGAATTAGCTTTAAATAAAAACGTTTTCATGTATATTTTAAGCCGAAATCGGCCCAGAATCTTTACAATCTCGCAACAAAAACTGGCATTTTTGCAAAATTTTGATATTTCGTATTTTAATAGATTTCTACGGATAGAAACTGATTTCGGTATATTTTATAATGCACTGTAGGGTCATCGAAAAATCAATAAAAATGGTAATTAATGCGTAAGTCGTCCAGTGAAATGTACCGGAATCCAAAGCCCGTCCATTGTATCGTTTCCAAGTATATTCCAAGACGAAATCGGTCCAGGAACCTTCCAATCTTGCAATAAAAACTCATTTTTGCGAAATTCTGACCCATATTTAATTTCGATAAAAAGCAAGTCGCTTCTTTTGTTTTTTCATGGAAGTCGTTTTAAATTTGCAGTTTTTAGATTTTTTCCTGCCCCGATGCAAAAGAAATATGTATTAATAACTTTAACAAAAAAAAATGCCATTTTAATTAGTGTGGAGTGTTCTTAGATGATGGGCGAAGAAAATAAACCCAAAAAGAACTGGTAAATAAGAGAAATATAAAATAATGCCGGTTAAAAATGGGAAAATCCAGTTTTTACCCCCTAAATACGCTTCTGGATGACCCGTTCCAGATTCATTTTAAAGCCTCATTATTCCTCTATAAGATAGCGTTAAAAAAGTTGGAAGAAATTAAATAGGAAAAGATACACAGTCATTCGAATGTACAGATGTCATCGAAAGAAAGTCAAAAAAATCGAAATTTATTCGTCGATTGCTCCCTTCCTATAAAGAATCAAGAAACTAAAAAATATGAATATTACGTATCTCGACAAACTCTTTCCGACGAGGTATATGGGATTTTGATTTGGATCCATTTTGACCCAAAAAAAAAAAAATTAAAAACCTTTAAAAAGATGTTGGTCATCCGGATAGCGATTGTCGAAAACTGGAGTAAGTTAATCCGCTTCTGCCACCACTTCCGGGCGGATTAAGGTCGGCAGAAGCGTTTTTTCCTTTATCATCTATCGCTCCCTACCTGCATGCAAATTTTCACGTCGCTGGCTCAAAAGAAAAAAATTGTTTAAAAAAGATAAGTGCCTATTTTTATTAATATTCCGGGCAAAATCAGACCGGCAGACATGTCATTCCCTGTTAATCCAAATGCTAGGAGATTCAATATAAAAAGGCCTCATGTTGCTTGCTTCCCGGTACAGGTTGGAGGCCTCTAACTCCTGGACTACTACATTTTGTAGACCAAATGAATCCTTCGGTCTTTTAGAGCAACACCTTGCCACAGAAACACTTGTTGAGGGCTACATTAAAATTAGAGAGGAAAGTTTGTACGCTTCGGTAAAAATATCTTTAGTTTCAATTAATATTTTTTCAAACTCCTGCAGCGAGCTACTATACATAGCCATTTGTAGGCAGCAAACCAGGAAGACTGAAAATGGATATTCCATGATCTGACACTTTTTTATCTTCTTTTTTTTGCAGAAAGTGACGAAATCAAACATTGCGCCGCCTCGTATTTAAAATATCTTTCTTATCGTCCTCTTTCCATCGATTAAATGGCGATTCCAAGTTATTACAAATATCATTTATAGGATTCATAATGCGAAGTGAATAAATAGTACTATTCTGCCACTACCTACTCCTTAATTTAAGATGACTTTAAAATTACAAAAAATAATTATACCTTCTCCGGTAAAATAAAAACAACGCCGCGAAGACTAATACATCTGCGGGGCCGTCGAAGATCTTTGCAGCGGCAAACACCTCACCAGCTGATTTTCTCCAGTCATATTCATACGGAAAAATTCATTAAATATTGGACGTTGCCATGGCAACGGGCTGTTCACGCGATCAACACCTTGTAGTAATACAGCGGCGCTCGCGCTCGGTCGGTCGCGGTACTTCTACCGAATCTGTTGGGAAGAGGACATGCATATTAGAAAAGATTGGGTTGATGTTAAATTCCGAAACCATTGAGCGTCAACTGCCAGTAACTATAATAAGAAAATTAAGTTTCTATATTATTTGTGGGATTTTCTGGTGAAGTGGCACCTCACTCCTTCACCTGAATAGCCGCCACTGGCTTTTTTTGAAAGAAAATATAATTAGTTTTGGGTTTTAAAAAATAAATTATTAGGGTGACCAAATGACTTATGGACAAGCCGCGCCTAGAAATAATTGTTTAATCCGATTGAATGGTAGTGGATGTGCGATTAATGTATTATTTTTTTTTAAGATGTCGACCCAAGTCAAGTCTTCCAAACGTTCTTCAGTGGTGGACAAGGTGCCGAATTTAGCTTTGGCGGCTTCCCAAGTGGATTTTCCTTCCAGTTTGGTTAGATATTTTCTGCCTTAGATCAAAAAACTTCATTTATCTGTCATTACTCGTATTTTCATTTGTTAGTTGTTATGTACATTCCAAATAATGAGAATACCTTGTTTGTTTCGTTTAATTTTTAGTAATTTATGTTTAGTTCTTCGATCTTAATGTTTAAGTTTTGGTAAAAACCCATCTCAATTGTCTGCCAAACAAATTATCGCATGTTTACCTGACTTAGCAAAGAAAAAAGTTTTACAATAAGGTATGTAGCCTGTGTTTTTCTATATACTCTGATGGTCCAAAGAAGTAACCCATATAAACGTAAGAAAAACTGGTTTTACTCATGGGTGTCTAGAACTATAACTACTAGCAGTGCTAGGATGTGAAATGAATTTTTAAATTTACTGGAATCAGTTTTTCTTACCTTTATAATAGAACTGTAAAGAAATACCTAAGCAAAGTATTTGTTTTTCTTAGAGCTTAAAATAGATATTTTTCTTTGTGCTTTCTAAATATTTATATTACTTGGCACGAAACGTTGGTTCTGCAATGTATTGTATAATATAAAGATTTTAATAAAGTTTAATATGCCTCGAACGTGGTTTTCCTTGTAAATAATCTTTATATGAACGACAGTAGGCCAAGCAATAGAGCGATTTGTTGTGACATTAATACTATTAGAAAACCGTGCGATCATCTAAAAGACGATCCGTAGATGATTGCTGTTATATTTCCAACTCTGAAATTTTTTCCTTTAAATTGTTATAAACATTTTTAAGCAAAAAATCGCGATTTTTGTAGTTTTTTGCATAGGCGTTTGTAGGTGGGGGCTTGGGGGGCTAAGCCCCCCCAAATCTCGGATTAGCCCCCCCAAATCCAACTGAGTGACCTAGCCGCCTATATATAAACCAGGAACTTAAGCCCCCCCAAATATGTAAACCGGGGGCTTAAGCCCCTCCAAAAACAGAGGTCTAGAATCGCCTATGGTTTTTTGCTTATAAAATAAAAAGTAATGAAGCAATCTTAATAGTGTAAATGAACGATTTGTAGAGAATAAAAATACGAACAAAATGAGAGGTCGAACGTCCCGATAGGATATGTAGCAACGGAGAAAATCCGGAAAAACCGGAAAATTAAGAGTTTTTTTTTAATTCATAAATCGGCCATTTTTAAACGTAGAGGGCTCAAACTTTGGAAAAAGTAATTTATAGCTACTTTATGTGTGCAAAACCCCGACGCTGTCCGACGATTAGTTTTGCCACAATCGTCATTTTAATATTTCAACACACTATTTTGCAACAGGTCTGGATACTCTATGGATCGTCAGATTTTAATTATTGAAACGTATTTGAAAAGTGCAGGTTTAATTGAACAAAATTATATTAATTTTTCCATAAAATGCTAGGAAACCGGTTGAAGATGCGTGAAAATGGCCGAGCGCGCGAAAGCGGTCGAGTAGCGGGAGGGCAGCGGAGCGAAGGGGAGCCAATATTCGCGCGGTCGGCCATTTTCACGCATCTACGTGCATTTTCAACCGGTTTCGTAGCATTTTATAGAAAAATTTAAATATACATTTTGTGCAATTAAACTTGTACTTTTCAAATCCGTTTCAATAATTAAAATCGGACGATCCATAGAGCATCCAGACCTGTTGCAAAATAGTGTGTTGAAAAATGAAAATGACGATTGTGGCAAAACTAATCGTCGGACAGCGTCGGGGTTTTGCACACATAAAGTATCTATAAGTTACTACTTTTTCCCAAAGTTTGAGCCCCCTAATTTTAGAAATGGCCCATTTATGAATTTTTTTTTAAAAACTTGATTTTCCGGTTTTTCTGGATTTTCTCCGTTGCTAATTATCCTATCGGGACGTTCGACCTCTCATTTTGTTCGTATTTTTAATCTCTACAAATCGTCCATTTACATCATAAAGATTGCTTCATTACTTTTTATTTTATAAGCAAAAAACTAAAAAAATCGCGTTTTTTTGCTTAAAAATGCTTATAACAAATTAAAGGAAAAAATTTCAGAGTTGGAAATATAACAGGAATCATCTACGGATCGTCTTTCAGATGATGGCACATGGGGTTTTCTAATAGGATTAATGTCAAAAAATCGCTAATATTTTGCTCTGTTGCTTGGCCTAATTAAGGAAATTAGGAAATGATTGAATACTGCAGGCGCCAAGAAACATTGCGTTTTAAAAACCGTTAGGATTCATTCGGGTTTATGATTTACATTCAGAAAGATGTAAAGAACGAAATTCTGAAGGTTGGCAAACAAAATTCCGATTTTTTTTCACCTCGACCGTAACAGTCATTTGAGGTGCGCACAACCCCAGGGTCTTAAAACCAGTATAAAATAAATAGTAAATAATATTTTGGTATGAAATTTTTAAGGCATGTCTTTTTAACGGGTTTTTACAAGATATTGACAAAATATTGTGTTGGGGAAACCCAACCGTTCGATTAATTTCTATAACTCTATTTTTATTTCCAAATAAATATTAATAACCAAGCAGGTATAAAATCCCCTTCAAATAAACAAGCTCAAACTTGTCTCCTTGGTAAATTTAACTTGCATAAAAACATTCAGTTATCGGCAAAACACAAAGACCATTGCGGCCAAAATATCAAAAGAAAATCTTTCCTTTAATTTAGTTCCTCTAAAACACCGGCACATTGTCGGCGAACTTCAAAGGCTTAGTTTCCTTTGAAGATTTCTTATCTCTTAGTTTTATTACTGTAGCGTTCTAAAAATATATTCTGGTAAATGCCTAAAAAAGGCCAGTAACCATGACAACAAATATTAACCCCTTCACCAATAAGATAACATCTGCTTAGATGTGATTCGTAAGCGTCATAACAAAGTGATCGGCAATTGGCCAAGTCCGGTCGCACCTATCCCCGCAGGGATGTTCTATTTCAGTTCTACTTGATTCCCGACGGGAACAGAGAGTAGTTGACTAGACAACTCAAAGAAAGCCTGTTGTGCCCCGGGCACAAAAATAAAAATCGGTCAAGTGCGTGACCAGTAATTCACACAATTTCGGTGTGTAAAAGTGCGGAAAAAACTTCCCCTTTTTTCTCTTAGGCATAGTCCTATAATTCAGTGCGGGAAAAACTCCCCCTTTTTCTCTTAGGCATAGTCCTACAATTCAGTGCGGGAAAACTCCCCTTTTCTCTTAGGCATAGTCCTGTATTTCATTTTTTAAAACAAGGAAAATCTGTATAAATGCATAACAATAACATCTCGTAATAACAGAATATTGTGCATACCTTTAACCAAGAAATAAAATAAATACAAATTATTTAGTGAAATAGATTTTTAGTCTACAAGTCGCAGCTGCCAGAGATTGCGCACCAGATGAAAAATAAACCAGCCTCCTTCGGAAATAGTTTACAGTAAGGTGGAGGTAGGGTTTAAATAGAGCCTTAGACGTAGTGAAATCATTAAAAAGCACAGTCATGTGGTGCTGACCAAATTCCTGTTAGGTTGATCAAGATTCCATTAACGAACTGGCAGTTCCCGTAAGAGATATTATAAATTACAGCATTGTTTTTATTCTAAAGAAGGGCAACCCTAGTAATTTAGTAAATTACGGACCTATTTCGATACTAAGTGTTTTTCCAAAGTCATCGAAAAGATTATTAGTATTAAAATAAATGCGTTCTTGAAGCAAAATAATATACTAGCTTCAAATTAGTATAGATTTCGAGAAGGCTTGTCAACTGAATCAGTGAGCATTGAATACATTCAGTATGTGTATCGAACGGTAGATCAGAATGAATGTGTGGTAACAATATTTTTTGACCTATCCCGCGCCTTTGACACGGTTGATTTGGATTTTACTGCAGACAAACTGACTGCACTGGGCATAAGGGGAATAATTAAAATAATTGGATAGTATCTTTCCTGAAGAATAGACGGATGTTTGTTAGGGTGGATGACGGTATGTCTAACGTGTTTGATCTAAATATTGGGACCCCTCAGGGTAGCGTCTTGGGACCCTTAATCTTTCTTTTATATGTGAATGACATGCCGGAGCACAATCAGAGCCATGGTATGCCCTTTATGTACGCTGATGATTCTTCCATTGTGGTAAGTGGTAAAGATGTTGATGATGTAAAACTGAAAGTACAGAAAGTTTTGGATCTGTTTACTCAATGGTGCTACAAAAACCGCCTAGTAATAAATTTTTGAAAAACTATTTCTGTTGAAAGTCACAGTCAGTATCATGTTCCGAGTAAACTGTCATTTTCTCTTGATAGTAAGGTATTTAATACAACTGAAGGCTAAGTTCTTGGGTGTGTATATCGACAATCACAAGTTTTTTTTATCACATTGATGTTATTTCTAGAAAATTAAACAGCGCATATTTTGCTATATCTGTCTTTAAAAATACCCTTAAGAAAGAAAACCTCTTAAAACTTATTATGCAAACTCAAACCTCTCTTATAATATTACAGTGTGGGGACGATCTAGTGAGTTCAGTAGATTGTTTATTATTCAGAAACGCATTATTCGTCTCATTTTTGATCTGGGATATAGGTAGTCTTGTAAAGACACATTTAAAAAATATAAAGCCTTAGCCTTGCCTTGCATTTATATATTTAAGATATTGGTCTATATTCATGAAAATAAACATAGCTCTTTGACTCATGGAAATTTTCATAGCCATGACACTAGAGGTAGAAATTTTTTTCGACTAGATCGTCTAAATCACAGTTTCCATAAGAATTCGCCAATTTACCCCGGTTGTAGTCTCTATAATGGATTAAACCATTCGATGAGATAAGAAACATCTGTTCTGTTATTTTGGAAAAAACTGAAGGACATTTTAGTGAGTAATTGTTTTTATCCGATTGAAGAATTTATTGTATACTGTGTCAGTGCTGTTAATACAAATGTTTAAGTTATTTATGTCCTTAACCGTGTACTTGTTTCCGTTTTTAGATTGTGACAATTACTTTTATATATTTTTAAGTAACGTGTCTTGTCTTTTAACAATTCTAACTATCCGATCACATCTGATGTCCGACGATACGATTATCTGACGGTGCTCTTACTGGTTAGAACATTGTAGCGCCCATTTTTGTCCCAATATCCTAACATTCCTAATCAACAGAAGCACCGCTAAATCATCGCATCGGACATCGTATGCGTAATAATCTGCCTTTAAGAGAGAAAAATCAAATGCCCAAGTACCCAATAACTTCATCGGATGTCCGACAATACGATGATCCGACGGTAAGATTATTGTGCCGCCAATTTTTATTAAATATTTTTAACCATTCTAACCAATAGAAATACTGCTGAATCATTATACGTTAAACATTGGATGGAGAATTGGCATTTAAGCGCGAAAAAGCAAATTCATCCGCTATCCGATGGTGCTCCTATTGGTCAGAAAATTGTGGCGCCAATTCTTTTTCAAATATTTTAACAATTCTGACCAATAGAAACACCACTGAATCATCGTATCGACGGGTATCGGATGCATGAGAATTCGCCTTAAACCTCCATTTTACCACATAACTAAAATCTCTGAACTTCGAAATATCTGATTTACAAGTCTAGGTAAAGTACCAAAAATTAGTTTTGGTTTACGGTGTCTTTAACAAACAACAAATACAAGGTGTTATTGGTGTTAAATTTTTTAGAAATTTTAGTACCGTTTAACGAAATATAAGGATTGCCCTGTACGTATTAAAATCAATTAGCCGATAATAATCTATAGATAAAACTAATTAGTTATATCCACATCTGTTAATTTAATTAACACGCCCAGTCCTTATTTATTAAAACTTCCCCAAATTCAAATGAAAACATTTTCCCTTGCTGCTATTTATACAGGTTGTGTACGATCCGTTCCCATGGCGATGCAGGAAAATCGACGGAATATATTATGGCGCGCGCGACGTTTTCCAGCGATTGCGCTCCGGCAGGATTATTAGAGAAATGTTAAGAAAACTTCCCTGTCAGATAAAAATTCTACATATTTTAATACATACGTTATCGCAAACAGCATGAATGAAGGCTAATTCAGTTAATTTTCCGGTAAGCCGTTTTAATTTATGTGTAAAACAGAGTAGTAAGATTAGAATTTAAGGGGTGGACTCCGCAGAAAAATCAATAACTCTAGGAGAAAACCTATAATACTAAAAATATCTTTGTTCAATAATTAATTATACACTAAAAATAGGGAACGTCTATCCTGGTTTAAGCTTTACATAACAAACCCAAAAAGTTCCTTACGAACGCTTTCATGCTATTCTTAAATAAAATTTTATTTTTGGCTATACTGGGCCCGTCAAAAACAGTTTTGTTTAAAAATTTGTAATTTCGCAAACATTTTTGATCCCAGGTTACAGGCCAAAATAATTTGCGACCAACTTTAATGCAAAAAAAATTCAAATTATATCTGTAACAATTTGTTCAGCGCATTAGGGTGATCCAAAAACATTTTTTTATGCGAAACAGACCATAATATTCGCTGATATTTTCTGTAAAACTTTCACCGGGTGTTTTGTGTGTTATTGGTCTAAGTTTCGGAAATCTATTAATTTTATTTCATTAATTATTCAAATGTGATGTAATGATACGTAATTACTTCAACTACAAAGTAAAATGTCTATTAACTGAAACAGTCTACAGCGTTATTTTGATTTATGGGCCACTCACCACAAATAATTTTTTGGTATCTACAATTAATTTAGTTATTATAAAGATAGCCTAATTAAGGTAACGAAAATGAGTCTCTGACACGAAGGTTATAACGAATAGGTAGATATATGTTGTTATACAATTTGAAAACTGTGTAGGATAGTGAACATTGCAAGGCAAGTGAAGAATTACTTATTAGAACAACTAAAATACTAAACTCGGCGTCGACTCAAAAAATTTTTGGAGTGCGACCAAGCGAAAATTTCTTTTTTAGTAAGAATTTTAAAGATCTTTTAATTCCTTGTCCCTCATTGCTGGTTCCTGTTCAAAATTAAAGTTGCCACTAGGCTATGGGGTCATTTGACCCCATAGCCTAGTGGCAACCTTTAGGTACTAACGTGATTTCACGTTAGTACCTAAAGCAACAATTTTCGGCCTCGCAGGGTATCTACATCATACAAGATGTTCACCGGTTCTGCTTTTGTTAATTACTGGATTAGCTGGCAAAGTACGTATTTTATATAAATGTTGGGATTTATTCTTACAGCAGTACGATATAGGCCCACCTTGCTCTAGAGAGAATATAACAATACTTTAATAATGAAATATTTCCAGAGGTTTATAGCTTATTTTTGCAGCCTGGTCTTTCCGGGACACTATATTTCTTTCCTGATCGAAATAACGATGCCTATTTTAGATAATCATCACTTTGTTGATGTTATCATTGATACCATGGCCGGGACCAACTATATTCAAAATATCCTGCCCAAAAGATAACGCTAGGATAGTAAGAAAAATAGTCCAGAGCAAGTGGATACCGGTGCTAGATAAATATAAGGTAATAATATGCAAATAACCTACAGTTGGGGATCACTAAATTTCGCTTTAAATAAATATCTCCTACTCTTTTTAAATTTCAGGTTAAATTGCCCTTAGAATGTCCATTCCATCCCCAAAGAGATATTTTCGGTCCGCAACAAGCGGCCAAGAAACAACACAGACCTTCGCAATGGACCTGCGGCATTTGTGGAAAATCATTTTTCGAAGAAAAATATGTAGACATGCACTTTGACAATCGGCACAAAGGATATATAAATCTGGTAAGTTAATTTCTTTATTAATTTAATTTATTTATGTACCTACTTGTTAATTTACTGATAAAAAGTGTAACATCTAGAAATACTTCTGATGCTGAACAAAAAATTCGGTTTTTACTTGTCTCGCTAGAGGAATCATTAGCTGCATTTTTTTAAATTGTAACTTTCAGTTGGATCATGGGTATGAAGTTTCAAAAAAAAAATGCGAACATTTTTTGGGTGCCCAAGCAAACTGGGTTACTTTTGTCGGCAAAATTTCTATTTTATCAAAAGACTGGTTTTTTCAAATTTTTGTTATTGATGTTCCTGAATTTTTAAATAGGAAAAATTTAGAATAGACAATTTTTTAAAAATAATTATTAGAGTCCTCCATGCAATTTTTTTATATTTTGATTTTAATTGCCATGGAATGTGCGATTTTTATTGTATTGTTATAATTTTGATTTTTGTTTGATGCGGGTGTCACCCCTTAAAGGGTGTCACCCGGGGCGGGCCGCCCCCTTGCTACGCCACTGAATACTTTTCTCCCAGTAAAACTATTTTATGCTAGACATGTTGAGGCATCGAGTAGTTGAAATGCTAAACTTAGCTCGATTGCTTTAGGCAGAGGATGCAGTATGTTTATCAGACTATTGCGACATCATGCGTTGCGATGTTATACACACATTGGAATTGAGAACAGTCACATCTGACCACGAGAACACAGACATAGAGATATGGAGGGAAGCCTCATCTTACTCAAAAGCATTAGTGACTTCAGGACCACGTGACGTAGCCAAATATACTGTTAAAAATGGAAATTTCGTACTGCTGCAGAAAGGTGGAAAAGATGCAAATATAGAAATTATTAAACGGTGCCAAAAGGCTGAAGCGCCTGAAGCTGCAAATATGAAGGGTAAAGTATAAAAATTCACTCCTTTAAATTTAATGTAAAATTTGAAAAGTGACTTTTTGAATTTTATAGCTACTAAATTTTATATTTACTATTTGATCTTTTAGAAAGCAGCTCATCAAGCGAGGCCGACAAATCTCAACAAAATGCCAGTTCTAACAACGTCTGCCAAAGCGACCTCGTCGATTCCGCCTTACCGGCACCAGACAATCGGCAACAGCGCATCAACGAAATACAAACGCTAAAAGCCAATTGTAAGCCTGAAGAACTACAAAAAATCAAAACCAAGTGCGAAATTTTAGTTAGGGATTGTATAGCTAGCTTATTAATTCAGTTAAGTGTTAAGGATTTTAAAGAAGTGGAAGGTAAGTACCACGAATTTTATATATCCCTACTAATATACAGGTATGCCCGCGGATGGGGCTCAGAAGAGGACAAATGGACCAAATTTTGCAAGATACGTAAAAATGTCACTACTAATTAAACTTTTTGCTTGTAAAATAAATAAGCTTCACGTTATGATAATTTTAATTTTTTATACAGGGAGCATAAAAATGCGAAAACGTTATTTTGCGGAAGAGTAAAAATAGCTTGCTTATGATTTTCTACCAAATATGAAATATTCGAAAAAAAAATATGAAGTCCCACCTATTCTCTCTAACGCTTTTAACCAGAGTACTAGTTTCTACATATTAAACAATGTCTTTATTAAATGAAGCAATTATATAATTTAAAATACTTCTCATCAAAATGCTATCTACTGAATAACGGATTTTTATATGGGGATGGCAAAGTACCATACCGCTACATCATGTAACAATTTAGCGAGAAATTTGTAGGAATCCCAATAACTGAAATGACAATCTACAACACAATAAAAAAGTTACAAAGAACTGGTTCGGTTTTGAATCTCAAGAAGAAGAAGAAGAAGAAGAAGAAATATGACCAGAACGATGCTGCCACAGTTTCAGTTATTCAGTCTGTTAAAGAAACTACTGTGAAGTCCCTTAGAAATCGCCCTAAACATCTTCTAGAAGCTGTGAAAAAAGTCTTATTCAGAAGATGATCTTAAAAGAAAATAAATTATTCAAACCCCACTTTAACCAAACATTGGAAGAGGGAGATGAGGGGAAAAACTAGATTTTTGTTTATGGGTGGGGGACCAAATTTGAAGTGGAAATATCCACTTTTATAAGTTTATTGTTTTCTGATAAATGTACATTTTCTATTAATGGAACTGTAGCAACCCAGCATGTGAGGTACTGGTCTCGAGAAATCCCCGAATTTAAAGTAATGAGGCGAAGGCAATATTTTACAAAAGTGAACGTGTGGTGGGCGATATCTGTCCATGGCATGTATAGGCCCATATTTTTTTAATAACACCTGCAATATAATACCTTACTTAGAAATGCTCGATACATTTTTTAGCGATAAACTCGAAAATCTGCCACTAAATATTCGCCAAAAATGTATTTTCAACAAGATGGTTGTCCACCACATTGCACCCGCGAGGTAATAGAATGGATTCACCGCAGATTTGGTCCACGGTGGGTTGGTAGAAATGGCCCAATTTTGTGACCCCCAAGGAGCCCCGACTTAACGTTGGCCGATATGTTTCTATCGGGCCGTTTAAAACAAGTTGTTTATAGGGCTGTTCCTACAAGCAGTGCGTAGATTTCTGACCGTCAGAAACGATCAGTCAGTTACATACACTAAACGCCTGTCGCTGTGCAACATGTAATATTTATCTGGGCAACTCTATTTCTGATAGAAACCCGATCACTGACTCTTTGTGAGAACAAACCTTATGCGACTCCATTACCAAATAATACTGACGTGCTAAAAGGCAGAATTACCCAGCTGTTCGTTCAATATCCCAGGAAATCAGAAATTCATCAGGTATCTAAGGAAGCCATTATTAATAAAATGTGTTGAATATGGGGGTGGAGGTTTTGCATTTTCATATCTTTATTATATTGCTTAGTTTATATCATATTCTTTTGAGTTTAATTAAATGTTTGTATTATTTAAAAATTGCACTTGGAATAAGAAGTATTTTGAATTAAATAACTGCTTCATTCACATTATTGTTTAAAATGTAGAAACTAGTACTCTGGTTAAACGTGTGAGAGAGAATAGTTGTGACTTAATATTTAAAATTTTTAATGAAATCTTGTGCTTCGGCTTAGGGTTTAATTTAAAACATATTTCATATTTGTGTTTTTGGTACAAAAATGATAAACAAGGTATGTATACTTTTGGCAAAATAACGTTTTCTTTTTTTTATGCTCCCTGTATGAAATATTAAATTTGTAATAACGTGAATCTTATTTAATTTACAAGCAAAAACTTTTACTGCGAGTGACATTTTTACGTATCTTGCAAAATTTGGTCCATTTGTCCCCTTTTAAACCTCATCCGCGAACATACTGAATAAACAAAGCTTGTTTAAGGGGTTATATACAGTTAGAATTTTCAAAAAGTCGATTTTTTAATTTCATTTTCATAATGTACATATATTCAAGTACACACACAGAAAATTTCAAGGCAATCCGGCGATTATTTTCGAAGTTACACGATATTTGTAAAGACGTGTCAGAGTGATTTTATGCTATGTAAAGTGCTTTTGAAACTTTAAACGCGTTTTTCTCAAAACTGTGTTTTCAAAGTCGGTGACGAAGATTTCTCGGCAACGGCCGAACCGATCAGTCTCCAATTTTAACACAAGCTTCTTAAGTATATTTTTTAGTAATTAATCGAAGTTTTTTTTCTCACCGATAAATATTTTTTTTATACAAACAATTTAAGGCCAAAATTTTGGTCAAAAATCGATTTTTTTTAGAAGCTGCCATTTTGTCAAAAAAAATTTATTTTGCTTCCTTCGATTAATTAGAAGATTATACATGACTTTAACGAAATCCGTTTGGTTTTTTCATTTTCGATGATCCAGTCCAGAGATAACGTTGTCACCGCAAGATGCCTTTTTTGAGAGGAACTCCTGGAGATCAGCTATAGCAGCTTTCAAAATTCTTATTTTTACAAATACAAAAATCTTAAAATACAGTTAAAAGTTACCATAATGTGTACAAATTTTTACATTAATAAATTCTTGAAAAATCGTTTTTTAGGCCTCCTAACTGTATATAACCCCTAATCTTTGGAGAAAATTACGGAACTGATTTTAAAAATTATTTTGCTGGTGACTGGATCTTCCTGATGGCCCATATTTTTATACTCGCATATTATTTAGGTAATAAAGCAGTCGCGATATAATTGACATAGGTTTAAAAATTCCAGAAACTATTAAATACATCTGAAAAATTCTTTCACTAGTACTACGAGGACGATGCCGCCAGCTAAGCCGGTTTGCGAAAGCTTTTACAATAAAAATAATGTCATCCGGACAAGTCGAATGATACATCTAAAAACGTGAAAACTGCTAAATTCACCTGATTTTTTTTATTGAAAGGGGTTTATACAGGGTACGTCATAAAAAATGTTATATACACGGGCGAAGCCGCGGGTATCAGCTAGTTTAGCAATAAATATATTTTTACAAGTTACACAATACCATTATTGTGTGCATTCACATTTCGAGTGCCCCCATTTGTCGATTAAATTAGTTTTTGCTATTGACTGCAAAAATAATACTATGTATTATTCAATATAAACCATAATTTGCTTTTATATTATTTAAATAGGGCAGTTATACAATAAAAACTGTAATTTGCATTTTAGACGAATTAAACAGAGCAGTCTGTTGGTACCTGACGTGCGACAGATACTGGGAAGATTCACACACAGATATTAGAAGTTTCCCTTGGGGTCTGTTGTGTATGGTCATAATGGTTACATCTTTGGGAATTTGTATTTGTTATTATGTTGTTTGGGTGTTATTTGAGTAAGTATTGTAATACTTGTAGTAATAAGATTAATAAATTCTAAGTTTTTAATACTGTTTGCTAGCCTGCTAAGTTTTATGATAAATAAATTCAGCTACTTTTAAATAAGAACGAACTAGATGCTAGGTGATTGCCACAAAAGTGAGTCATTTATACACTATTTTTGTCCTCCATAAAAATGTGAAAATAAAAATGTTTTTAAAGAACTAGAACCTATACAGGGTTCCCAGCGATTTGCTAAAAGGAAATTCCCTGACATTTTCTTGATACTACAGATAAATTCCCTGACACGACAACAGAGCAAATAGTTTTATTAGACGCTTTATTTTTTATTTATTTATTTATTATCAACGGTAACTCTGTTTTTACAACAAAAACAAACTAACAATATGTATAGGTATTATTAAATCTTTCGCAAGATGATGGCTGACAAAATAATGCTACTTAGGCTTGAAACAGAAAATATAAAATACAAATAAGTACCCTAAAATACACAAAACAAATCTTTTACCTTCTAAGTTATTACGTGCTTTCTTAAAGGAATAATGGACAAGTCCAACACGTTACAGTTGAATTTTTGAATCTTTGAATTCCGGACATAGGACTATTAATTGATACCATACTTATATGATGAGTATGGTAAGGAGCATTAAAATCCAGAAGTCAGAGTAAATTTGACGCGTCAACAAGACCGTTAACGAGAGAGAGAAATATAAGTTCCTGACAATGCATACGAACCTCCAATGTATGGAAATTCAACACTCTGCATCTTTCACTATATCACAGGTCCGACAAGTTAAGACCAATCCTACGAGAATATGCCTTCAGAAACTTATCCCGAACCCGCTCAATGGACCTAATGTGAGTTTGATAATATGGTGACCAGACAATAGACCCATATTCCAAACAAGGACGCACATACGTACAATATAGTAACCGTAAGATGTTAGGGGAGAGATCCCTGCAATATCGCAGAGTAAAACCCAGCCTCTGAAACGCGCTAGCGACCATCGTATTTATGTGATTACTGAAACCAAAGTCTCTGTCAAAATAGACTCCCAGATCCTTTACTTGAGTTGATCGTGTTAAATTATCAGCATTAATATCATAAATAAATTAATGGAAATTCTTTTTTCGACAAAAAGTTATCACAGGGCATTTAGAAGCGTTCAAGTGAAGACCATTATTATTTGATCACTCATACAAAGCACCCAACTCACGCCGAGTCCTGATTATCATGTATAACTCGATAGATCTTGAGATCATCTGCAAACCGCAAATTAGAAGAATCAAAGTGACATCGTTAGTGAATAGTAAAAAGAGCTAAGGTCCGCAGTGGGAATCCTGGGGTACCCCTGATGGTACTTAAAATTAATTTCAAACGTAATTACCGATCCCGACACACTGACACCTACCCGTCAAAAAACTTTGCACCCAATTTAGCATAGGATCCTCTATATCCATTAGAACAGACAACAAATATATACATATATATATATATATATATATATATATATATATATATATATATATATATATATATATATATATATATATATATATATATATATATACCGGGTGCCCACGAGTTTACTGGCCAGCTTGTTATTTTGTTAAGAAATAATATTTCGATTTGAAATTTGGGGAACTCGTATGGTTGCTTTAGATGCAGATTTCGAGTACTAGAACATCTGACTATCGTTTCCGGTTCAACCGGAAATACAGTCAACTTTGTTATTTTAAATGAAACCTCCTGTATATTTGTTAAAATTTGGATTCTACGTAAAATTCTAATTATAAAACATGTATCATATCCCATACCTATCTTTAACAGTTTTCAAGAAAATGACGTTTGAAAATGTCGAAAGAGCCGCAAATTATACTGTTTTAACATAAAACAAATGAATATGCGAAAAGTTTAATATATTATTCTTACTTCTTTTTAAGGGCCTTGTATGCTTGTGTCATGACAATCTCACTTCCGGTGCAACCGGAAGTGCTACAAAATATGACATTCAGGCACAAATTACTTCAATAATTTCAATTGAACGACCTACTTTAAACTCTAAATTCTAATTTATCTGACTTTTCTCTATAATTTTTGTATACACCATCCCAGGTCTAAAGTTGATAGTTCTTGAGATATGGACAACTAAAAATTTAGATGCATTCCAAATTTGAATCTTTCTAATTTTATCTAGGCGGCTATGGAGATCATTTGTCGCTTGAACTGCTTCATGATCATAACCATGTCAATTTCCAATTATTTAATCAAGATGGCTATGAATACAAGACACTTGTCATATTTTCTGTTAATAATATCACCCCCAAAGCAAATCAGGGAATTTCAAAGAGTTCGTCTGAGAGAAAACGGTCAACAATTCGAACACTTAATTTATGACTAATTTCTTATTTTTTATAATGAAAACCTAATAAAATTATTCTTCAAGCACTACTCTGATATTATTAATTATGTGTATCCTTTCTACATTTTCTTAATGCAAATGGTCTCCATAGCCGCCTAGATAAAATTAGAAAGATTGAAATTTGGAATGCATCTAAATTTTTAGCTGTCCATATCTCAAGAACTATCAGCTTTAGACCTGGGATGGTGTATACAAAAATTATAGAGAAAAGTAAGATAAATTAGAATTTAGAGTTTAAAGTAGGTCGTTCAATTGAAATTATTGAAGTAATTTGTGCCTGAATGTCATATTTTGTAGCACTTCCGGTTGCACCGGAAGTGAGATTGTCATGACACAAGCATACAAGGCCCCTAAAAAGAAGTGAGAATAATATATTAAATTTTTCGCATATTCATTTGTTTTATGTTAAAACAGTATAGTTTGCGGCTCTTCCGACATTTTCAAACGCCATTTTCTTGAAAACTGTTAAAGATAGGTATGTGGTATGATTCATGTTTTATAATTAGAATTTTACGTAGAATCCAAATTTTAAAAAATATACAGGGTGTTTCGTTTAAAATAACAAAGTTGACTGTATTTCCGGTTGAACCGGAAACGATAGTCAGATGTTCGAGCACTCAAAATCTGCATCTAAAGTAACCATACGAATTCCCAAAATTTCAAATCGAAATATTATTTCTTAACAAAATAACGAGCTGGCCAGTAAACTAATATATATATATATATATATATATATATATATATATATATATATATATATATATATATATATATATATATATATACATATATATATATATATATATATATATATATATATATATATATATATATATATATATATATATATATCATTATATTATATTTTTTTGTGAAGGTTTTCTTGGGTAGAGGCTTATGTTGTGAAAACAAAAATTAAAATTAAAAATTCACGTTTCGCACATTTATTGACATACTGTGCTTCTTCAGGCTTCCTTGGAATGTGTGTAATCACACGATTTCAAAATGCTTGCTAGTTGTTCGTCAAGGGATGACGAAGGATGCCATTTCCCTGTTTTCCTGACGCTGGAAACCCTGCTATACTCTCTTTTGTCATATAGCAACCAGTCAAAGCATATTTTTTGAATTATTAAAAAAAAACGTTAACACGGAACTGACTAACATTGAGGTTGACAAGACTGATAAGGATTGCAAATTGTACAAAGACTGTAACAATTTCAAAGAGTGTTTAATAGCCGGCATGTTGCCCGCGCATGTTTTAAACTCAAATTGATGTTTACTGGCTACATGTATATTGTTACTTAAATGCTAATTTTTTTAAAGCACTCTGATTTTATTCGGACACTCTCTCATTAGCTTTTTATCTAAAATTGACAAAATTATACTAAAATATCAGTTATGTATGACAATGACAGGAAACCGACGGCGACGGAACTGACATTTTAACTGGTCGTGGTAAAAAAAACATTTCAGTATTTCAGGCAAGGGCCATTATTAATTTTCGTTACCCGAGAAAAATTGCTAAACATAAAAAATTAGAAATATCAACGAGAACGAAACTGCCGGAAGCAAGAAGAATAAATGGCAATATAAACTAAATAAATGTACATAAACACTGTTTATAAGACTTGACAACTATAGCTACTCTGTACCTGACTCTTAAACTGGGTCTTTCGGAACCCTTTTTCCAGTAATACATAAATCAAAATTTTAAGCATAAACCACTAAATTAAATTAATTGCATTCAACTCTTACCCAGGGCTAACAGTAGCCCCAGCCACAGCCTGGCTGCATCCCTTGGCAATCTTGTACATATATATTGTTATATGCTAATTGTCAAATACTTTGTATATATAAATACTATTATATATTAGACGTAAGACGTAAGAAAGCATTGTAAATATTAATTATGAATAATAAAGGATGTTTGAAATGGGGTAATAATGGATGGGTAAACTAACACTTGAAACTTTTGTTTATAATAGTAATTTGACTATTTTAATTTTATGTAAGCAAGGAGACAGGATGACTCAATATTGGGGCAATCACCCAAAAACAATTAAAAATTAAGCTGCAAAAACACCGATTTCTTCTCCAAAACCGTTTTAACAAATTTATTTGTAAGTACTGCGCACGCCAAAAGAACCTATCTAGTTTGGATGGCATTATCCTAAAAAATAAGCTACAGAATTTAAACTTATTTTATTTAATTTATCTTCTTCCTATGGCAATGGTAGATAGCTGGGAGACTGCCCGTGTACAACCTGTCTTCAATAAAAAATCCAAATACCTTTCTTAACCTAAACTATTTATACTACCTGCCAGTGCCGGTTTAACCTAACTTCGGGCCCTGGGCACTGGAGACATAGGGGCCCCCATTGCTGTTGGTTTTTTTCACCAAGTAAAAACGTGTTTTAATTGTTTATTATATAAACTATAATGTAGGTACATTTCTTAGAACAAAACAAAAAGAAAAAAGAATTCCAAAAAATAATATTTCAAAAAATACAAAAAACAGAATATTGCAAACAATACAAAAGAAAAACAAACAAAGAAATAAAACATTTTTTATAATTCCAAACTATTAAACCAGACAACAACGCTTAACTCTTCAATTGCGAAATGGCGGGTGGCCGCCCGAAAGAACCGCATCGCTCGTTGCTATGGTGATCGGCTTGTTCCGCGTGCCAGGCCTTGATTTTGATCAGGTCATTCGGGTATTCACGTATTCGTTTAATCAGTGGCGTTGCAAGTCGAAGCAAATTTTGATAATTTTTGTTGTATTTAGGATCCCATGCTTCGTTTCAGTGGTGGATGGGCCGGAAGCCGGGCATCGCATCGAAAAATAATTGAGAGCCCCAAACCACTTTACTTTATTTTAAGCAAACTTAATTCGGGCCCCTCCGGGGCCCGGGCCTCTGGGCGCCAGCCCCAAGCGCCCAATGGATGAACCGGCACTGCTACCTGCTTTATAAATACGAAAAATATACAGTATTTACTGACCAACCGTGACAGTTTTATACATTTGTGACTAAAAAAAATACAAACTGCATTTAATTTTTGCTGTAAGAAGGCGGTAAAATAACTATTGCATTTTCAGGATAAACAAATACTTTTTATGGGTGGAATTTAAAAATAGGATTTGTTAATAGCATCGAAAAATATATCGAAAGAGTTGGGGTACTATCGGCTGATGGACAGTTATTTATTAAAAATTATTGGAAAAATTATACAACATATAAGTGAATTCTGATATTGATAGAGATTGCAATATATATGTCTTTTAGAAATATACAAGCCTAGTTTCATTTAGACGACTAAAAACTATTGAAAATAATGCGAAGGCAAAATGACATTGGATAAAACAAATTTAGCAGGAATTAAACGTACACCTAATTAGTCTTTTTAGTACCGACGACGGCAGCGTGACCAGTGCTAGTATGACCGATCGATCCACACCATCACCCGCGCACCTCTTAAGGTCAGATATTACGCCAGGCGTTGACGGTCATCACGTATACTCGGAGGACTTTCTAGGGACCGACAAAGACAACGACTATATTTACGTCACTTACCCACCAGATTTAAAGAGAAGACTGTTAGAGAGGTGAGTGTAGCTTTAGCTAGCAATGTGTAAAGGTATAGCAGTAGACAGTAGTAGTGTAGGTGTAGGTGTAGAGGAAAGGTGTCAAATATGGAAACTTGTCACGTCGTAAAGTTTAACTCCCACCATTGTTTTTTACAATCCTGCCGTGTAATATTTTTAAGCAATAGTAAAGATATAAGTACAGGGTGTATCAAGAAAACATGCGCCATCGCGCGTGAGGGAGATTCCTCACAATACAATTCCATCATCATTGGTCGGCTCTTGCTGCGTTTCTCAGATACAAGGTGTGTCATTTTTATTTTTTCGGCTTTTTCAAAATATTTCCGAAATAATTTTAGCAATTATATTATGAAATTTGGGTTGTGAAAAGCACTTATAATAGGTACAAATTTTACCATTCAAAGGTTTACCTAGGGCGTGCGAGAGGGCTTCCATATCTGAGATACCGCACACAATCGAGAATTGATTTTTTTGGATTCTCTTGAAAATATAATAAAATCGCTAGGTCCCTTTCTTCATTTCTTTCTTTTCTTCATTTCCATTGCCCAGAATTCCTCTTTCTTCTAGTCTTCTATCTGTTTTTATTATGGTGTTTAATGATGAAGTTCTTTGTCCCTCTTCAATATTTTCTTCATATTGTCTTTGAGCCGCTCTAACATTATTGATATTTTTAAATATAATTTTAACATTTTGTATCTCTCATTCCCAAATAACTCCTTTTGCATAAAAATAAAGTTATAAATGCACGGTGACTAAAGTATTATTGTCAAACTTGACCTTAACTTGACTTACTTACGAAGAAAATTTAAAAAGGTAGCAGGTATTTCGTTCGCAACCCGGATAGTTACGTTTAAAGTATATAAAATAAATAATAATAAAACAAATAATTTTTGATTTAAAATATTTCAAAAAAGATTGAAAAACCGCATGGGTATGTCTAGAACTTCTCCTAGAATCCAAAAATATAATAAAAAGCATACCATCCAATTTAAAATAAGCGAGAAAATCGATGTTTTATACTATTTTTTTTTATGCGAAGCTCAATTGTTTTGTTGATAAGATATATGAATGATCCATAAAAATCCCCAAAACATTCATATTTAACATTTTTCCCATCTTTAAAAATAGAAAAGTTATAAGGCCGGTTCTCTTTTATTTGGATATCCCTGTACCTAAGAGTGGATCTATGTTTATAGAAACTATTTGTCTTATTTTTAGGCGAGGAATCTCCCCACGAGCGATGTTTGTTTGAAACACCACACCCTGTACATCAATTTGATTTAGAGTATGATCTCGATATTTTAAAACAATCTATAATTCTAATGAACATTGGCCAAGTTCGTTTTTTTACCTAGGGACGGTTTAGATGACACTAATGACAGGTGGTCACGTGGATTATTACTAATTATTTCATGTGCAGTCACGTGATCACGTGTCATCAGCCTTCTAACCGCTCGCAGAGGAATAACCGAACACGCTTATTATTAACACTTACATACAGGGTGGTCCAAAAGAAAAATAAAGGATAATCGATTTTTTCAATAGTCAGATCGATATACTACAGTTATGTCATTTAAAAGAAGTGCGGTATACCGTAGGTGGCGCCCTCTACTAGTGATATCAAAAGTATGAACGAAAACCCCCAAATTCCTAATTGCGTGCCGCAATGTCGCTTTGTTGGGAAATTATTGGAAAAACCGAAAACAAAATTAAAATTTTGACCTTAGCCAAGTTTAAGTAAATCGCATTATTTCGACATAAGGAATCTGCTGTTTCTCTGTGTACTATTACTGTGGGACCACCCTGTATATAGGTATACTTGGTTTAAAGCACGACCGAATATGACAATTAACTCTACATGTGCTATTCAGCACTGGCATCCCTCTTAATCTAATGTTTATGAAGCGAGATGCAAAATAATACGTTTTGGTACAATATCCACTAGTTTAAAAGACGATTTTTTTTATGGAAGTACAACGTGTGCGTAGGTTCCATATTTGGGTACCTATAGAATCAAAAAACGTAGTAAAAAAGGTACTTCAAAAAATAACACTTGATTTTCATATGTCAACAACAACGACATGAACAAAACTTAACTGACAAAATACAGCTTATTGCCAAAGGAGTGGAGGGTAATGAATTTGCTAATAAACTCGCTAAAAAAGGTGCACAAGCGCCCAGTGGCGGCTGGTGCCTTATATATCAGGGAGGACGCAAAAAATTAGACGCAAATCATTAAGAACTTCACAAATATAAGCAATATTTAAGTACTTACCAACATTATTTTTTGAAGTGAAAGTCCATTCTTCTATTTTTGTCGGAAATAAACTTTTCAGTAACTTTTTTATTAAAGTTTGGTATTTCTCGCACCATTGACTTTTCAACTGACAGCATTGCAAGTGCTGTCGGTCTGTCTTCACCCATAGTATTTCTTAAACACGTTTTAATTAATTTCAATATCGAAAAACATCTTTCCGTTTCAGATGTCATCATTGGGATAGTAACCAAAATTTTTAAAACTTTAACAATTTCACCAGAAGCACTGTCTTAACTAAAAGATGTGACAAAGTTTAATGTTTGCAAACACCCGGAAAAACTTTTCATTTCACTGGAATTTTCGAAATTTTGTCCCGTTATTTCTTCCATGGAGTAAAATACACTTACTTCTATTTTCAAAATTTCCTTATCTTAGGATATGCTTCATAAATTGGTTGATATTTTCCAAAGGTAGTGCTTTTTTATATTCGTCATAATTCTCCTTTAAAAATAATTTTGCACCATATAAATGATTATTGAAAGAAAACCGATTTCTCACTTCTGAAGTAATTATATCACACACTTCTCTTACAGACACGTTAACATTTTCTTGATTAAGTCTACGGCGTTTTTTTTGGAACTTCTATATTCAGTGGTTCATTTGTTAGGGTGGTAAATTATTTCTAAGTTGTGCAATTTCTTTTTCAAAATTATCTACGCATTTCTGGACTTTCATATCGTCTGTTTCAATTTTTTGTAGCTGGCTTAATAAAATACCAACATGAGGCATGACTTTTGAATTTTTTTTTAACCAAAACAGAAATGAGTCATTTTCTAGCCACTTAATAAATCCAGCCGCTTGAGTCACTGTTTCAGAGTTGTAGGGTTTTGGATTTCCTGAAATTATATTTTCAAATCATTCAATGAGGTCGTCTTTATTGTTGTAAACACACTGTACAATAAGAGAGTGAAAATTCCATCTTGTTTGAGAAGCTCTTGGAACGCGTTTGTCAGAAACATGTTGAAGAGCTGCCATCTTGTCTGGTGATTGAGAGAAAAAAAATTATGCCTTTTAAATTTGAGAAAAAAATCCGCACTCTACTGATGCTTGAAACAGCTTGTTCTAGTATTTTATTGAGCTGATGAGCGTAGCAATATACAAAATGTGCATTTTTGTACTGTTCTCGAATTCTCACGTTAACGCTACTTACATGACCAGGCATAACAGCAGCTCCAGCATATGTTTGACAAATCAGTTTTTCTGGGCAATATATTAGAAGAAGAATATAAGAAGTTGTCTAACAAACTATAGATTTCTAAAAAAGCCGCGAAACATGAAAACGAAACGAAAAAATAAACAGCACACACGGACCGGACGTGGGCGGACTAAACGAAGCCCAAAGCGTGTTGTAAATTTTGCATACTACCGCCTGACCTTTCACTGCTTCTTGGCGGTTGCCATGGCGACTGCCGTAAGCTTTTTAGGACCGATCTTGGGGCGGAGTACCTGGAGCCCATTTCAATGTGTTACCGTGACCGTGACGTTAAAACGTGACTCGTCTTAGACTTGATTTTCGATATTTTTTATAAATATATTTCGTAAATCTAGGTTATTTTGGAGAAATGTTATTGTTGTCATAATAAATTTTATTTTTTTGGCCTTTTGAATTTGCCAGGGAGGGCGGCGCCCCAGAGCCCCCCCGCACGAGCCGCCACTGCAAGCGCCACTCTATTTAAATCTTTCTCTCGTCCCAAAAAGAAGAAATTTTTGTTTATGAAAACAAAAGCCAAAAACAGAGACTTGCTGGAAGGGAACTTCAGAACAAAGACAAACACAAAAACCTAAGCAACCAAATGTTATATTGTTAAAACTAAATTTTATACAGTAGTAGCAATAGTAGCTCCCTGAAGTCAAAATAGGCCGTTTAAGGGTCGTATTTTAGTCGTTCCTCAGGTCTTGAGGTTTCCTTAAGTATGGGTGACACCGTGCTGAAATCACACCTCAAGCTCTAAGGAATACCCAAGGAACGACTATAAACACGACTTGCCGTAGTAAAATTTTGCTTCCTTGAAGAGTTATGGTATAAGGCTTGAGGACTTTGTATTTTTTTTTACGTTTAAGTTACTTTGCCCATTGTTTAAGCTCTGGCATTTTAATTTGGCATACGAAAGTGTTTGGGGTAGCCAAATAATTAAAATATGTGGTTATGTGGCACCCAAGCAAACGCAACCTGACAATAACCTACGCATACTTTTGATTTTCCTGGTATTTTTTTGTGCCCATAAAATTTAAAAAGGTTTTTTTTGAAAGGCCATTTAATTTGTTTAAAAAAAAGTTACTACGAGCTGATACATGCTGGGAAATTACATTTTTAAATTCGTTTTTCTCTTAAACAGTGTACGTTAGCGTGATTAAACAAGAGGGTAATCCCCCCAACTATGTACCTGGTAGCTTTCTCTCTAATCGGCGCATATTTGTCGTGGTGGACAGTCACTCATCTAACTTCCATCCTATCAATGGCCTACCCCAAGGTCCTATTTCTCCTTCACATTAATGGCCTGCTTTCTTCAATTACCAACACCATCCACAGTTATGCTGACGATAGTACTCTTCAATCCAACATTCATTTTTCCAGACAAGTCTCCAATCAGGAGCTGGATAATAGACGCAGACCCATGCACCTATCCCTATCCCAAAATCTTCAATTAATCTTAGACTGGGGTGCCAAGAACCTTGTTCAGTCCAACGCCTCCAAAACCCAGTGTTGCTCTTTGTCACATAAAAAATCCGACAACACTTAGCCCATTCACATTAATGGCCAAGCCCTACAGAACAATTAATTAATCGTTCGATCTTGTTGGCATCGCTTTCGAACATGATCTCAGCTGGCACAAACATATTACTTCAATAGCCACATCTTTCAAGCCAGGAAATACTTCTCCCCTTCTAACTTATACACTCTCTGTTTCCCAAGTAAGACCTAACTTAGAGTACTATTGGCACATCTGGGGAGCGGCATCACCTTCGACACTTAACATCCTTGATTCTATCTAAAAAAAGTAGCCATTCGACTCATCAATGACCTAGTCCACAAGAAAACTCCCTTTTCTTGCTCATCGCCGCGCTATTGGGAATTTGTCCCTTATCTACCGATACTTTGAGGGGTTTTGCTCTGAAGAATTAGCCGCTATACTTCCCCCCTTGACTGTTCCTAACAGAACAACAAGAGGCGCGTTACGTATGCATCGCTTTACCGTCCAGCTACAAAAACCTAGAACATGCCACTTCTCTCGCTCACCCATACCTAGGGTCTCCAGATTATGCAACAAATTGCCTGCAGATGTTTTTCCTTCCCCGCCCAAGGTCAAATCCTTTAAATCCCGTGTCAATAGACTACATTTCCCTTCTCTTCAGACGCCCACGTACTTACTTACTTAAGCCCCCCATTCATTATAGGATTGGTCCGTCCGAACTCGTCAGCCGACCGATTCGCTAATTAATGGTAATGCGAGACAAATCGCAGATCGGTCAGGGTCGGGTTGTGAGTTCGCTAGTTTTATAACCGAACCTACGACCCGACCGCGACCAGTCGGTGCTATTTTTGTAATGCATGTGATCTGTCGATTTGTCCGGCGACTCCAGATAACAGTTTAACGTGGGTATCAGGAAGTTAAAGTGAATTTAAAATGCCTTTTGAAGGCAACAAATCTTTTTGGGAGGAATTTATCCTCCTATATCAAGAAAATCCTATGGGATATCAAAAGTAAGGATTGCCGCAACAGAAGAAAAATGCTGCTTATGAGAATTTAATTGACAAATGCAAATAACTGTTTCCAAATGCAAACAAGGAATGTTTTTATAAAAAAAATATCATCCTTTCGCCGCCAAATAAGACGAATTAATAGTGCAAAAAGAAGTCGGGTAGGAGCATGATTGGATACAATCCAATAAATGTAAATGAGTAAATTGTTCTCTTTTGCAACCACTCTTTAACCCAAACACGTTTTTTTCTTTTTCACATAACATGATTGCACCAACCGCCAAAGCAACTTTTGCCTTTTTGGAGAATACGGGAGACATCATGTGTATCTAGGGCACATCACGTTCAGTGTACGAATGAGCTTTTTTGCAGGATTCGTGGCATGTCCGTGTAATGTGTTGACAAACGTGGATGAGTCGCATGTCGTGGTTCGGTGTGGTGTCGGGTTTGGGCTCGTATAGTGAATGAACGGCTTTAGACTTGAAGTATACGTAGGCTGTCAGATAAAACAAAATGATTTAAAACGAACAACTTTTTTTTTAAATTAGCGCACAAAAAAAAACAGGAAAACAAAATTTTTTGTAGTGTGAGCGTCCTGGATGTTTTGCACAATAACATTCTTGTTGGCTACCCTAAAAACCCCTGAAAACCAAATTTACGTAAAAAAGCTTAAATACTTAAAAAAATGATAAACAAAAACAATGCTTTAAGACATACGCCTCACAACTGTTTAAGGAAGCAAAATTGTACCAAGATAAGTTGGTCTAAATCGGTATATTTTGACTCCAGCTATTAAAGTACGCCCCATTTGATTTCGGGCACCTCGTGTGTAATTTTGTGGCAAAGAGCTGAACTAACTCACTATTTAACCATGATGACATTTTTGTATATTAGTGTTAGTCGTAGCGTCTAACTTTTTTTTAACGTATTTCCGTAGCTGCTACAATCGAACTACACGCTTGTGAGATTAGGAAGGTCCTAGAATCCCATCCCATATATGTTTAGCTAATTAATTTGACAAACCAAAAGTCTGAGATTTTCCTACAAGTACCCATTATATATAGGCTTATTATTACTCATAAAATGAGTTTAATTGATATTTCATTTCCAATATTTTTGATTGCTTTTCCTGTATTCTGAATTAATATAATTCAAAAACTCGTTTTACAAACGCTCAAATTCAAAGAATTGTGAGGGCCAAAATTACGGGTAGGCTGTTTATGGATTAAATTAACATAAATATATTCTTTTAGTGATTTCTCAGACTAGTGAAAATAACATTTAGCATTTAGTGCCTAATCCTTCTGCTTCGCATTGTAAGCAGACTAAACTTGGTACACAACGTCACAGTATGATTTAGTTGGATAAAACTGAAATATATGATTTATAATGTAAGAGTTCTATAAAATCAATTTGAAAACCATAATCTTATATAACTGTAACTCCAGTCTTTAGTTTCACTATTAGATTTACCAATGAGAGGCCAGTATTCCACAGTTTAAACCCTAAGTCAAGAGTATGGTTACATAATGCCGCACGACTCAACAAACCACCTTTTTACTGTCTCCCTGCCAAACTATGAACCTGGAGCTTCTTCTCCAATCGGAGAATTTCTGTCGTGGTGGACTCATTTAACTTCCATCCTATCAATGCTGGCGTACCCCAAGGTTCAGTCCTGGCACCAGCCCTATTTCTTCTTTACATTAATGACCTCCTCCCTTCAACTACCAATCCCATCCACCGTTATGCTGACGATCGTACTCTTCACTCCAACATTCATTTTTCCAGTCAAGCCTTGAATCAAAAGCTGGATAATAGACGCAGATCTACGCACCTATCCCTTTCCCAAGATTTTTAATTAATCTTAAGACTGGGGTGCCAAGAACCTTGTTCAATTCAACGCCTATAAAACCCAGTCTTGCTCACTGTCACATAAAAAATCCGGCAACACTTACCCCATCCACATGAATAGCCAAGCCCTACAAAACAACGAAACATTCGATCTCGTTGATGTCGCTTTCGAACATGATCTCAGCTGGCACACACACATTACTTCAGTAGCCACATTAGCAGCTAAAATGCTTGGTTTTCTCTTTCGAGCCAGAAAATACTTCTCCCCTTCCAGCTTACACACTCTAAGTTTCCCAAATAAAACCTAACATCCCACATCTGGGGAGGGGCATCACTTTCGACACTTAACATCCTTGATTCTATCCAAAAGAGGGTCATTCGACTCATCAATGACGCAGTCCTCCCAAGAAGGATCCCTTCTCTCGCTCATCGCCGCGTTGTTGGGGATTTATCCCTTTTCTACCGATACTTTAACGGATTTTGCTCCGAAGAACTCGCTGCTATAATTCCTCCTTTGACTGTTCCTAACAGAACAACACGAGGCGTATTACATATGCATCCCTTTACTGTCCAGCTACAAAAGCCTAGAACATTCCACTTCTCTCGCTCATTCATACCAAGGGTCTCCAGATTATGGAACAAATTGCCTGCATTGTTTTCCCTTCGCCTCCCAACCCCCAATCCTTTAAATCCCGTGTCAATAGACTACATTTCCCCTCTCTTCAGACGCCCACGGTACGTTGGTACTTAAGCTTGAAGCCTAAGCTAGCTGTCTCAGATACAAAAAATCATAATACTGGCCTCCCACTGGTCAATCTAAATAGTTAAATTAAAGACTGGAGTTGTAAAATCCAGCCCAAGAGTAGTATTTTGCGCCCGTTACTACTATTATATTTAACATTTTTGACCACGTTTCTAACGCAAAATGTCGATCCGAATCGGATGGAAGTTGTTAAAAAGGAATCCGGTCTTTACCGTCTATTTTTACAGCGTTGGTCTTTAATTTTAAAGGAACCGTAAATCGCCAAACCAATTCAAAATATTCTTTCACAAAATAACAGCACAAGTGAATTTAGATTTGATAGTTACATTTGCAATTACATTTTAAATTTTAGGTACACCACATGAAAAGGTTATGTTCGCCCACAAAAAGAAGAACAGCTGTTGTGTTAACTATCATTTGAATCCGTCATTCCAATTCCGTCCCTATAAAATACCTTTTGTATTCCACTTCAGTCAATTCCAATTATAGAATTGACCTTAACTGGCAGTGGATGCAATTCCATCGGATGCGTTTGATAGCATCGAAATGTCGCGTTAGAAACGTGGTCACTGTTGTTGCTGTTATATGCTATACTAAAACACCAATGCCTTTCCAATAATGCATAATCCAATACAGTAAAGGAATGAAAATTTTACTTTGTCTTTCTTCTTTAAAATTGAGTGCTGTCAAAATTCAACATACGAATCGATTTTTGCGACACGAGGAAAACTTAAAAAGCGCAAAATAAAATTTTGATTTCGTTAAAGAATTTGTCTCTTTTGTGCGTCTACACTGGAGAGTCATTGGGTTTTTATAGCCAATATCTGAGCGACAATGTTAAAAATATATATAGTAGTAAAAGGGCGCTGAAAAAAATAAATGTGATTTTTAACTCCTAATACAGGGTTCTCAGCTATTTCAGATTATTGCATAGACTTATTTTCCAACTATCAATTTCACTCTTGACATAAATTAAATAATAATAAGCCTGGACCAGCGGAACTGGTTACGGTTACACCGTCATATCATAATAATTGTTTTAAATTGCCCGAATTCAAAATCCAAATTTTTCTTTATTTAAATAATTCAAACCCAAACATAATAAAAGTACAATAAAATGATTTGTCAATAGAACATTTCCAGGATATAGGGTGGAAAAAATATTTTCAATTTAAAAAAAGGGAAAAATGGGATTTAAAATATTTTCTTATGATGAAGGGGAAAATTAAAGAAATTCCGTAACTATTTCATGACTTTTTCAAGTTAAAATCTCCGGACCTGAAAATATTCAGGTTTCTTCAGGCTAAGAACCCTGTAATAAAATTATACAAATGACACTCTAATGTTTTGCGGTATCCAACAAGTTTATGCTGTGAAATGCAAACCGATCAACTTGAGTTTGTGTACATTTAGATTCTATACTAGTTATATTAGTTTTGTTTTCATTCCTAATTTTATTCAGTTATATTAATTCCTTATAGTTAGTAGTTATATACCATAAAATCTGACTGAATTAGATTTAGATTTAGTAAACCAATAGTTTGGTAAGTGATAAAATATGTTTTTTACTTAAAAATATATCATTTGGAAAACATAGTTTGAATAAAATCTGGTGTATGAAAAAACTGTATTTAATACACATATACAGTGATTACCAAAAATTACGCACAATGGGGATTTTTTTTTTATTAAATGATTTGTGAGAAATATAACTCTGGCGTTCAACTCTCCTTACCTACAGGCTAAAGAATTGACAGCTGTCATTTGGTACACGTCAAATTTAGATATATATTTTTTAAGTGTCAAAAATGAGGTTCGTGTTGATGATTTTAAAGAAAGTTATTAGAAAAAGTTGTTTGCAATGAGATTTTATGTCCACATGCACGAAAATTATCTCATGAAAATTTTCAAAAGGTAAACGTCTACAAATTGTCTAAAAGAGCAAATTTTAGCTGAACATTAATAAAAACAAAAAGGTTCTTTACATTTAGAGGTATTTTTTTCTAATTTTGATATTATTGGCATTAATTTCTCTATGAAATTAAGTTTATAATTTTTATTGTACTCAAACTAAATATGTAATTAGGTATGTTACTTTCAAATACTTAAAATAGTTTTTTTATATAATAAAATCAATATTGACTCTTAGGGTTTTAAATTTTGAGAAATAATTAAACATACACCAAAATTGTCATTTTATTAAAGCCAATAATATCAATATTAGAGAAAATTAGTTTTAAATTAAAACATATTAACTTTTATTAATTTGTCGCTCAACTGTACCCTTTTATATAATTTGAATACGTCTACAGTATGAAAAACTTCAAAAGGTATATTTTGCAGAAAAATGGTAAAACATTTTTTATTAAAATTATGTTCTAAAAATTGGGATGTTGATATAAAATCTCATTACAAATACCTTTTTCAAAACAATCAACATAAACTCCATTTTTGGCACTTTAAAAAAATAAATGTATATTTGACGTACTTATACCAAATGTTAGCTTTTTTTGTAGTTAATCTTTAGGTAAGCAGCGCTGATTCCCACAGTTTTCTCATAAATCATTTAATAATAAAAAAAAATTGGTAAGCTTGTATACAGGGTGTCCGGAAAGTCCTAATATGGGGAAATATCTTTGCTATTAGTAAAAATAGACACCAAATTTTAGGTGTGTCTTATTGGTTAATAGATATACTTTTTTTATGTGATTTAATTTTTTCAACCCTCTCGAGGGGTGACGCTAGGGAGTTGAGGTAAAAAATTTTAAATGAACCCTATGTCGCGTGGTACCTCAATTTAAAGGTCTTCAAAAAAAAACATTTTACCGCAAACCCGAAGTCCGTATCTTAATTCGTTTTTAAATGGCAAGCCTTTAAAAACTAAAAATCGTGGAAAAAAATTTTAAATACTTTTATTTCTCTTATTACTTTAAAAGTTGTTCAAAATGATCACCATAAACTTCTTGGCAGTAATAAAGTCGATTTTGGAACTCACTTCTCACATTTTCGAGAATGGCAGGTGTTACTTCTTGGCAGAGTTCTAAAATCGATTCTATTACTGCCAAGAAGTTCATGGTGGTCATTTTGAGCAACTTTTAAAGTAATAAGAGATATAAAGGTACTTAAATTTTTTTACGGTTTTTAATTTTTATAGACTTGCCATTTAAAAACTGAAATACGGACCTCAGGTTTGCGGTAAAATGTTTCTTTTTTGATTACCTTTAAAAAGAAGTACCACACGGCATAGGGTTGCGATTAAAATTTTTGACCTCAACTTCCTAGCGTCACCCCTCAAGGGGGTTGAAAAAGTTAAATTACATAAAAAAGTAGATTAACCAGTAAGATACACCTAAAATTTGGTGCCTCTATCTTTACTAATATCAAAGATATTTGCCCATACTGACTTTTCGGACACCCTGTATGCGTGTACCCATATTATGGCATAGTAAAAGCAGTCTGGGCAATCTATTTCCGTTAAAAACTTTAAAAGACGTATTATTTTGATACGAAAAATAGGGAATACGAAAATTTTAAATCTATCAAATGGCCGAGGTTAATATAGAGAGCTCCACCCGCCAGGGCCACAAAACATTGAAAGAAACGGTTAAAACTACATGGTGCTTAATGAGAAATAACGTCATAAACTTCAGTTATTTTTTGATAAAAACTTACCAAACATTTGGAATAGCTAATCTTAGCGTAGTATGTTGTTTTTCCTTCAATATTCAGATTTACGTTTCCTGTTTTAGATTCTCATATATTGTACATTTTTATAAATTAAAAAACTTCTAGTTATACTTAAATCAATAAAGATTTGTTAATAAATTTCACTTTGCGTTATTTACCTCCCGAATATATAGGGTGTTAGAAAATTCACTGCATATATTGAAACCGGTAAATCCTGGTATGACTTCAGATTGAAGAAAAATATTCATAAATGGCGCTTCGCAATAAGCTGGCAAGAAACAGATGATACCGTATAAGTTGTATTTGTATTTGCCAACACAGTACAGCCCTTAATTTAATGCAAGGAACCAATGCTTGACAAATAATAATGAACACTAAAAAAAGCTCCAATAACGAACCAACACAAAATTTAAAAGATTCCACGGTATTTTGTCACTACCCGCACTATTAAAAACTGAAAATTAATGTTTTTGTTACTGTTACAGTAAAATCTTTGTAAAATTCACCTCCCTTAGAAAGATTTTTACATTAAACTTAACACACTTATGCAATACTAACAAAACAGTAGGTATAGCCATTAATGAAAAAAACATTCCACTAATTAAAAACAATACTTAAAATAATCGACGGTATTTTTTACTATCAGCACTATTGAAAAACTGAGAACTAAAAATTCCCTTTTGCAAAATCTCCCCAATTGCTTTCAACGTTGAGCTCGGAATCTTTGAGGCACATGACTTATTGTTGTAAACAGTTCGACTGATCACGTGCCTGTTAAATCCCAGGAAAACGACAAGAAAAAAGAGATGGGGGACAAGAACAGGGAAGCAAGAGCGAGATAACATGTATTTCCCCATAGGCGATTCAAATTAGGAACTTTGCGTCCGTTTGGTAACTACCAAAGTGGGCAGTGTTTTTATTTCGTAAGTAATAAGTGCCGGCTGCTTGGGTCAAATTTTAAAGCGTCGCTGACTGCAAAACTTTCACGAAGTTTATGTTTTGAACGGATTTTCGGATACAGTTTTCTCAAAAATGTTAAGAGGTGTAGGGTATTAAAAAAGGAACACAGCCAGAAATCTTTTTTTGAAAAAATACATCCTGTATCTAACTGATACATTTTTAAATATGTAGGAATGTTATATCGTATTTCGTGTAAGTAATTTTTGAAATATAATGCGTTTTTGGAAATTATAAATTATTAATAGGTTATTGTTGGACAGTAATTTATTTATTTTTTGGTAGAACAAATTTAAAACCGCATTACTATGAAAATAGCCGAAATGGCTTTAAAACACCTTACGACGTATAAATTATCAAAACCGGAAGCCGAAAATATGCACAATCAGGGTCGCCGAGAAGGGGGGCGGGGCAACGGGGGTTGACTTCTCCGCGCCCCGTCCTTCTTTGGGGCCCCATCTTACATAAGTTGGGGTCCCAGGAGTACCTGTTGCCCCAGACCCCCAAATAGCCCTGTGAATAATAAATTACTTTCCGTACACGTACACAGCAGAGCAAATGACTTGGATTAAATTGGACTGCTGATATTTAATGTTCCATTTATAAACTTTTTAACTCCACTGTGGGCGAAATGCATGCCACAGGAACGCGTGCGCAGTATACTTTTAGTCTTTTTTCCGAATTCATTAACGACAAACCGATTCCAGTCGATCAGCGTGCTCTCCTTGTTTACATAACGTAGTTAAAAAAGGACAGTATTCTAACCACAAGACGGGTTCGTTCGCCGGTGAATTCTAATCAACACAACTGTATGTACGCAACACAAAATACCTGTATTAGGGGCGGAGCAGCAGCCGAAGTCCATTCTTGGTTTGCTTCGTATGGGTAGCCAGTGTTGCCAAAACTCACGACTTTTTGTGATATCTCACGATTTCGGCTAATTTCTCCCGATCCCACGAATACACCTTTTATTTTTTATAGAAATATCAATTGGCGAATCTCACGATTTTGATCTTCATTGAAGCAAAATTGCAATTTGATTGCAATTGAGGTTTGAAACTCAGTTTCTGATTTAACGTTACACTTTCCCAATATAGTTAATCCAAATGAAATCTAAGATCTTAATAACGAATGGAGAATGTTAAAATCACACCATTTAAACAATTTTGATAACGTAATCTTGTATTGGAAAAAAATTGCATTAGTAAAAATAGGAGTTGACTTCAAAATTGACGGGTCTTTGGATTTGTTTTTCACATTATTTGTTTACCACACTCGAGCAGAGCAGTAGAGAGAATATTTTCTCAAACTATTTTAATAAAAACTCAACTACGCAACAAACTTAAAGTAAACTTAAAAAAATAGTATTTTATATACCAAAAGTTTGCTGAGAGACAAAAATTCTTATGATTTTTGTATTACCAATAACACGATTAAAAAGTTAGGTTGGAGTCACGTACTGTATTTAGATAAAAATAAGAAACTCTAGTCATACAGATGAATAACTTCTTTTTTTTTGTTTGTTTTGTGTTAGTTTTACACTTTTATTTATAAAAAAATATGGCGTTTATTATAGTTGAAAGTGATATATATTTGCTTAAGTCTGTAAATTTGCTTTAATAATATTTTGAATTGTTAAAATTTTTTGAGTTTTATTAAAATAAATAATAGTAGAATAAAATTATTTAATTCTATTTTTACTTCTGATGCAATCATTACTGTCTCGGGATTTCTCTCGAATTTCGGCGGTCAATTCTTACGTTTTTTTTCATGTCTTCTGGCAACACTGCAGGTAGAGCCAGTCGCGTCTCGCTAAATATGCTATTTGTTCGTGTCAGTATCATCCTGGAGTTAACGAAAGGCGCGTCGAATCCACAAATCTCATTTTGGCGTGGTGAAAAACCGTGTCACCGTATTTCCACGTAAATATAATATTTACTTTGTTGAATCTAGACTGTAAAAGGGTTTTTAGCGGTATTTCGTTTTAATTTACGTAGCTAACATCCATAACCTTATGAAAATTATTTTTTAGCTTTTCAATTTTCAACCGATTAAAATAAGTATTTCTACATGGACATCAGCGTATTAAACTAAAAATTTACTAAATCTTTCATAAACATGTGTTCTACGTAAACTGATATACCTACCACCATACACAAATATTAAGAACCGTCCTGTTGAATACTACAAAATGCTTTAACCTTTTAACTACGCATGGGTTCCTGTGGCAATGCGCGCGGTCGGAGAAAGAGGCATTCAAGTAATATTAGTCCAAGTCTGTAGGCTGTGTTCAGAAAGTCATCTTTCCAGATAAAGGCTGCACTGAAAAAGTGGCGGGATTCGTACATCAGAACTGTCAATACCTGTTTTTAATTATAACTTAAGACCTAATGCAATTTTCAGCGTTTATTTTCATGTAAATAAAAAAAATATGCCTAAGTAAGATCGAGTTTATTAAATAACCATTTTTCATCTTACAGCATTCGATTTTGAATTCTAAAATCGACAGAAATATATCGCAACTTTACAAGCGGTTTAAGTTAAAAATCTGTCAAATATAATCATAACTATCGCTCCCGCAGTAAAAATCGTCGCTGCTCCGCTGCACCTCCCATCCTGCTGTACCCAAAATAACCTACAAGAAACTCCTTCGGTGAAAACTGATGGATCAGGCGAATAACTGCAAATCCTATAAAAATTAGGATTACATAATGCATTCTCTCACTCATTCACACGTATGAAGAAAAAAAAGGTTAATGCTTGGTATCAATGGCTTTTCGAGTAATCGATAATAACAGTACAGTGGCCATTACTCGACAGGTCTGGGCCAATCAAAACACGAAGTTTCAATAACGCAATTACCAAGGATGCCATGAAATAGTTACAAAGCCATTTAGCAGCCAATTAAAATGGTTGAAAAATTATCAAGTTGGCACGCCATGGACACCGGATGCCATGATTTGTCAAGCTTTAGTATTAATATAATATATATAATTTAAATAATTAAATTTGCTCTCCTTGTAATTGTTACGGTGGCAAAAATTACTAAATCAGTTACTAGAAAAATTGACGATTGAAGTATTTGGAATTGTGGTTAAGTTGTGTGCTCTATAGTGTACAATTATGATAAAAATGTGTTTGGATGGCTATTCACTTAATTACTTTAAATAAAAAAATAACACAAACATCTCGACTACGATTTTCTTTTAATTTTGGGGTTTTAACTTACCTACAACTTGCTTGCCTTGATTACCAAGCAATAACTTGATCCAGAAAATTTAGATTAATGGAAACGTTAATAAATCTACTTATAAATCTGCTTATAAGATGAAATTTTCAGAAAATCTATCTATTCTATAGACCTCAATTTTTAACCACAATTGCCACAAAATTGTCCATATCTCAAATAAATACTTCGGCAATTTGGGATTAAAAATTAAAGCTAAAAACTTATAAACACCTGAAAAATATCATCTTTCTAAACTACGGTAAAACCCAATCACGCTCTCTTTCTCTCTCTATCACACTCGTTTTATCTACAAAAGAAAAAATAATACGCGTCCTTTAAGGGTCTAAAGTTTGTTAGCGCCTCCTGATGTTTCGGTCTCGGCCACGGTCTCGGTAAATCCCCCGCGGTGCAGTCTTACTGATCACTTCCAGTCGACGTTTGTTTTCTTCTAGACGAGCTTGGCGCTGCTGTTGTTTTCGGGCGATCTACAAGGATAAATTTTTTTATCAGGTCTATTCGTTAATTCTCATTTTTCTGGACAGTAAACTGATCCCATTTAATAATTTTCAGTATTTTTATATACAGTATATCCGCGGATGGGGTTTAGAAGAAATGGACCAAATTTTGCAAGATACGTAAAAATATCACTCTTAATAAAAGTTTTTGCTTGTAAAATAAATAAGCTTCACGTTATGAAAAATTTTATTATTTAGGGAGCATAAAAAATACGAAATCATTATTTTGCTAAGAGAGTAAACATACCTTATCTATCATTTTCTACCAGAAGAACAAATAGAAATATGTTTTAAATTAAACCCTAGGTAATTATTTAGATTAGTGGAAACAGCGAATTTTTTCATGAAATTTTGCACAGACCCTAATTTTGGGTCGTAGAACACGAATCCGAAGTCAGCTTTTGGCGGTCTCGTATGGTTTTTCCAAAAAAAAATTGTTTTTGGAAAACTTTTAGGTTACCTTTTTTTATAGATTCCTTTAAGTTTCGACACTTTCACTTCAACATATCTGTAAACTTATAATTTTTATTAGTTTTCGTCACACGAAACACCATATTTAGGCAAAAATAGATAAGAAAATTGCTTCTTTCGATAGAAAATTCCATTTAAACTGGCTCTGAGCCGCCATTATTTTCCTACCTGGCAACAATATTTCTGTGTCCGGTGTTGCCACGTTTACTTATTTTTTGTGGAAATGCATGCTGATGCATGCAACCATATCTGAACAAAAAGGTGTATACCCAACCCAAGCAAACCTGAGCAAAAAGGTGGTCAGGTTTGCTCAGTTTTGATTGATATAGCTACATATATATCTATATCAATGAAAACTGAGCAAACCTGACCACCTTTTTGCTCAGGTTGGGCGAGGAAAAAGGTGGTCAGGTTTGCTCAGTTTTCATTGATATAGATATATATGTATCTATATCAATCAAAACTGAGCAAACCTGACCACCTTTTTGCTCAGGTTTGCTTGGGTTAAAATTGTTAAAATTTGTGAGAAAAACGATTTGTAAATTTGGCAACAGCGCGTCTTTCCATCAGAAATTTCGAGGTTTATTTTCTTTCAGTTTTTTGATATTTTCTCTGTTTTTTAATGCGTTTTTACATAAATTTGCCTAAATATGGTTCAGAAAAATAGTGTGTAATGACTTGTATAGATGTGTTTAAGTAAAATTGCCGAAATTTAAAGAAATTCCTTGAAAAAGCTAACCTAAAAGTTAAAAAAAATTTTTTTCGAAAAACGATACGAGACCGCCAAAATCTGACTTCGGATTCGTGTTCTACGACCCAAGATTAGGGTCTGTGCAATATTTCATGAAAAAATTCGCTGTTTCCACTAATCTAAATAATTACCAAACCCTAAGCCAAAGTACAAGATTTCATTAAAAAATTTAAATATTAATAGTAATGAGTTTTATCGCATTATTTTTTTAAAGTCCCTACTATTCTCTTTCAGACCTTTAACCAGAGTACTAGTTTCTGCATATTAAACAATAATGGCACCTACGGATATGTTTGTCAATGTCATTATTAAATGAAGCAATTATTTAATTTAAAATACATCTCATCAAAATGCTATCTACTGAACAAAGAATTTTTATAGTCCAGTGTTATGGGGATGACCAAGTATCATACCGCTTCATCATGGAACAGTTAAACTAGAAATTTGTAGGAATCTCAATAACCGAAATGACAATCTACAACACAATAAAGAAGTTTCAAACAACTGGTTCGGTTTCGACCCTCAAGAAGAAGAAATATGACCAAAACGATGCTGCCAGTTTTGGTTCTTCAGACTGTTAGAGAAACTCCTGTGATGTCCCTTAGAAATCGTGCTAAACGTCTTCTAGAAGTTGTGAAAAAAACTCCTATTTAGATGATCTTAAAAGAAAATAAATAATTTACCTTGAAACCCCACTTTAACCAAACACTGGAAGAAGGAGATTATTATTCTATGTTTATGTTTCTATGGGGCCCTTTAAACCAAATTGTTTATTCCACTCCAATACCAAATAATATTGACGTGCTAAAATGCAGAATTACCCATGCTGTTCGTTTAATATCGCAGGAAGAAATCAGAAACTCCTTCAGATATCTAAGGAAGCAGTTAAAAATGAGTTGAATATGGGGGTGGAGTTTTTGAATTTTAATATCTTTATTGTACTGCTTAGTTTATATCATATTCTTTTAAGTTTAATTAAGTATTAAGAAGTAATTTAAGTATTAAGTAATAAGAAGTATTTTGAATTAAATAATTGCTTCATTTTATAAAAACATTGACAAACATGTTTAAAGATGTGAGAGAGAATGGTTGGGACTTTAAAAAAAATAATGTGATAAAATTCGTTACTTTTAATATTTACATTTTTTAATGAAATCTTGTCCTTCGGCTTAGGGTTTAATTTAAAACATATTTCATATTAAATTTGTTATTTTGATAGAAAATGATAAACAAGCTATATGTTTACTCTTACGAAATAATGTTTTCGAATTTTTTATGCTCCCTGTACAAAAAAATTAAACTTTTTATAACGTGAATTTTATTTATTTTATAAGCAAAAACTTTTATTAGGAATGACATTTTTACATATCTTGCAAAATTTGGCCCATTTGTCCTCTTCTAAACTCCACGCACGGACATACGAGTACTGTAGGTTACTTTGTTGTTTTGAAATATTAATTTTCGCATATTTAAATTATTTTTGAACTAATCAACGTCTTGATAAATAATTAAACACCTGTTTTTATTGGAATTCTTGTTATACTTATACGAACCTCTATTTCCCAGTTGGTGTAAGTCCATTTTTTCGATTTTTCGGAAATGAAGGATTTACGTTTATGTCTCTAGAAAAAGCGAAATAAACGCTAACATTTTTATATTGCATTTATTTAAATGACTAAACTACAATTTTATTTAGATTAGTTTTGAAATTACGGGGTTAATTTTAAATAAAACAACTCAAGTTAGGTGACTTGTACACCGAATTCTGAACATTGAAGTCGGCCCAATTTTAAAGTATAATAGGAATTCTTAATTATAATACATTAATAAATTGTTAATAAAAAGTAATATTTTTAGTTATTTATTATTGAGCTGAATGGTCAGCCTAATTGCGTTCGACTTTTAGTAATTTGTACACAGAAGTTCTGAACTTTAAATAAAGCGTAACTTCTTATTAGTTGTTTCTAAATTATCATTCGGATCATTGTACTGTGAAATTGCGCGGACTTAATCCGTATACTGTGAAATAACGCCGACTTCAAAGTTTAGAAGTTCGGTGTACAAGTTACCTAACTTTGAACAAAATTAAGTTGACTATTAACTACAGTTATAAATACGTAAAAATATTATTTCATACATTTTAGTGCTTTTTCTTTCGTGAAGTCGATTAATTTAAAAAAAAAAAATCTTTCTTTCTTTTTAGTTCACCTATTCTCCCGCCCCCTTTATCCTATCGTCCTCTCTTTAAATTTGTAATGTCCATGTAATATTGCATTTTGAAAGCTCAGTAATCCCGAAAATGATATCGTTAACGCCGTAATTTTTTTACATCCGCTACATGAACTTAGCTTTTTTGACTTCAATAACCCCGAAAATATCCCATTGGTTAACATTTTTGGAGAAATTGGCAGTCGCTTCTCTTTATCCCCCCCTCCCGCTGCCAATTTTGTTAACATCTGTTTTGCAAAATTAAATTTTTTGACCTCAATAACCCCGAAAATGACATGTTAGTTAACATTTTTGGAGAAGTTGCCAATGGATCCTTTTTATCCCTCCCCTCGTCAATTCTTTCAACATCGGTTAGACAAAGTTAGATTTTCTGACATCAATATCCCCGAAAATGATATATGTATTAGTTAACATTTTTTGAGAAATTTTCAGCCGCTCCTTTTATTCTCTCAACCCCCCCCCCCCCGTGACTTAAGATTTGTTTGAAAAGATTTGATATTCTGACCTGGCTAGTCATGAAATTGACATGTTAGGTAACATTTTAAAAGAAATTCCTAGTCCCGCCATTTCATCACATTCTCCTGTCCGTTAATTTTTTAAACATCTGTTGGACAAAATTGGATTTTCTGACCTCAATAACCCTGAAAATGATATATCAGTTAACATTTTTGGACAATATCCCAGTCTCTCCTTTTTACACCCCCCCCCCCCCCCCCGGTAATTTTTTTTAACATCCGCCCTCATGCCCCCATTCACCCCGAAAATGAGATATTAGTCAACATTTTTAGAAAAATTCTAAACCGCTCCGGTTTTACCCCTCTCACCCCCTCCCTTTACTATTTTTTGAAGTAACATACCAATAGGCAGGGTTGCCAGATGGTTGTAACTAAATTCCCCCAAACAATTTTAAAAATTCCCCAAAAATCACTGTTTTGCAGCTAAAATCCCCCAAATAAAAATAGTTTTATTCTTGACTGTTACTTGTTTAAAAAATATATTTTTAAATCTTGCTGAAATCTAATTTATTTTGAAGGAGGTTGAACATTTGTAAATATTAAATTTTTTCAAAAAATAAACAAAAACAGTACAATCGGCAAATGAAACGACAAGACAGATCTCAGTACAAAATAAAACAGAACGGATCGCTTTGCGTGCATCAACAAGGCGCCAAACCGCTAGAAAAATTAAACAAACTGTAATTTTCTTATAGTACTTGACTGAGAAAAGTGATGGAGCGTAATTTCAATATACTTTTTTGGGTTTTAATATATTGTTTTCTTCAAAAAAATACTCTATTTCCCCCAAAAAATCCCCCAGAGAAAGTATCCACCAGATTTTCCCCCGTCCACATTAAGATCACCCAAATCACCCAAATTTGTAGGGAAAATCTCACAACCTGGTAACCCTGCCAATAGGACAACTGGATCGTCATGCTAAACACAACGAAGAAAAAATTATTGAAATCGGTGCTGCCATTCCGAAGTCTTCACGCAAAAATTGTCGATTTTAAGAGTTTTTTTTAGTGTTTCGCATTTTTTTTTAGGTTTCCATTCACTTCAGCAAAAAAACTCTTAAAATTGGAGCATTCGGAAGAACTTATCTACAAAACAAAAAAAAATTATCGAAATCGGTTAATCCGTTCAAGAATTATGAGTGAACATACATAAAAAAAATGACACACGGGTCGAATTGATAACCTCCTCGTGAAGTCGGTTAAAATGGCGAGTGCTCTTCATTTTCAGCTCCTGATAAAAAAAGAAGAAAATCGAGCGTTAACACCGAATTGGATGATCGTGATGGAGTCCTTAGACGATATATTGTCAACTTTAGAGTGACTGAAAAAATAGTGCCAACCTTGCGTAAAGCTCACAAAAAATTTAAAGACGACTACAATCACACCGGTGGGGGGGATTTTGGTGGCGAAAAACAAAAACTAACCGCAAACTGTTGATGGAAAAACCAGATATTCGTCAAAAGAGATACAAATTCCTTATGTATGAAAAAAAATTCGTCTAATAATCTATATGGATGAGACATACATTCATTCTTCTCACACGTACGAAAAATCTTGGAGTGATAACAGTAACGAAGGGCACCAAAGGTCTGTGAAAAGAGCAAAGGCTAGTAATAGTTAGTGCAGGCAGTTGTTTGAACATCTAAAACAGTTTGTTGCCGACAGAAATATTGATTTTAATTTTAATAATGTAAAAAATTATTGTAGGGAATTTTTCGGTATCTCTTCCGAACAAGATAATAACAATAATAAGACTGGTAGCAATTTATTATATGCATCAGGTAACTTATCGAATTTAGAGTTGGAATTAGTAACTACCACAAATATGTTTATCAAAATTTCCGGAAAGTATTTAGCATATCACCCATAATCACAATTCAACCCCTTTAACACAAAATAATTTGTCGATATTCTTTATCAGAATCAAGCAAGCAGAATCCAGGAACAAACTTGCTGCTGACTGCTACCTGTCTTAAACTAATTTATGCTAAATTAATGACTAGGAAGGGTAATATTATTTAATGGAAACCGAATATTATATATAAAGCAATTATCTAATTTTATTTTTGTCGCTGACAGTATCAATAGCAGAAGCCGCTTAATATTGACATTTCTATTATCCGAATGCTATCTCACTTCTCCGTCCGCGCAAGTATGAAATTTTTCAGAGGCTAAGCTATATTTGACAAGCTGTACATCACTATTTTCTTGACAGACGCTTAACTTTTTTAATCAATTAATTTTTACCGTCGTCGTACTGGCTTACTTGCAAAGCTTAATTAATCCATTTGTAAATAAGATAGAGACCACTTTGTTGAACACGTTCTTGGTTTTAACTCAAAATCGCAAAAATTGGACTTATACCGCTTAGAAAATAAGGAACGGGTTCATATGTTACTTAAATTGTTACTTTTGTATATTTTCTCTATTATAAACTGTTGGGACTACAAAAAATTGACAAGTGTAAGAATAAGCCAACTAAGGTTTGTAATTTTTCACAAGAATAGAACAAATCTCAACATGTTCCAAGGTATGGCAGGACAGACCTAAGCAAATTGTAGAAATAGAATACCTCCTAAGATTTATAACGACAATGACAGGACGAAAACTTCTTAACACTTAAATGATCAATTAGAAGGTCTAAATTTAAACTAAGACTAAGTTCTAAACCTTTTTAACGTACTCCGGGGTTATTACTTAGTTACCTCCTTTTGAAGGGGGTGTGACAGTGTGGGTGTGGTTTTAGTGCAAAAAATTCTAAGAACACATTTTCAAACCGTACTTCGCTACGATAAACCGTTACCGAGATACGACAATTTTAAGTATCAAACGTCTAGGCTGTGACGTCACACCGGCTTCTTATTAGCCAACGCGGTTTTCTGTTGTAAACATTTTCATTGCTAAGTTCGTACGAATCGCAGGATGCGGCGTGTGAGATAATCGCGTACGTTATTTTAAGGTGCTTTTAATTGGCTTTATAGTGGTTTTAATTGGTATTCTTAGAGTACCACGATTTGTGAATAATGGCTTTTGGTTTCGAACCTAAGTATAGCTTAGGAGAGACATCGCTTGAAATTTTAATTAGAAACAAACTAATCAACACAACCTGAATATTTTAGATTTTTAGGTTTTAAATAAATTAAAAAGTTGGACGCGCCCGTGCCAATCGCTTTCTTCAAAATATTATCTCAGGGAATTCCAGGTTTCAACGATCCAACGATTTTTTAAACCTTATTACCACAGGTTCCCCTACCATCAAAAGCGAATTACGTACAAAGCCACTGTGGTTATCTGTTGATGATACAATTGACGCACCAAACACTATAATGGCAAAAAAATCTGGATTATAAAAAAAGCGTTCTATTAATAAGCTGCGATGTGTAACTACTGTTAAAAAAGTTAACTGCAAATTCGCTGCGAAGCAAAGGTTTTTATTGGCAGATACAATGGAAGGGTTGTTAGTGATGCAAGTGTATGCAGAGACAGCAGCAATCATTAATTAATACAAACTTATAAAATAGGTAAGTCTTTATACATTTATTTTTATTCCTAAGAATTGGTAACGACATTGGAATCGCTTGGAATTGTGCAGCTTGATGGGCGGAGCCAACGGTAAAACCTCACCCATCGACCAACCCAGTTTGGTGGGCGGAGCCAACGCTAAAACCTCATCCATCAACCAATCCTTAGCCCTACCCAACGCGACATATTCACAAAGTTAATTTCGGTTAAAAAGCATTGTAATTACCTCTTCAGGAGACAGGGGTTGCCAATATATACTTGGTGTTGCTTTAGTTTTTAAGAACAAGTCGTCCATGGCTTTTTGTGGGGGTGGTTCTTCACGTTTCCTCTTTTTATTATGATCTAGAACAAAAATGCAATTAAGTAATCTATACCAGAGTATAAAGAATGCATATATCTTATGGATTGTTTGAACATGATATGTACTTGTAAAGATGTAATAACACTTACCTTCAGGTGTGTATGACCTTCGAGAATGTCTTCTTTGTCGCTCCCTACTCCTGGTTCGCGATCGCCTTCGACGATGATCATTCTCTTTTTCCAAGTCTCGTTCTCTCTTAACAGGTCTGATGATCTTGATGTTATCTCTATCATCCTCTATTACAATTGGCTTCTGTAAAAAAATTAAATATAGTATGTAAGTGGTTAGTAAAAAATTACAGAAAAAATCTTAGGCTTAATACTATAACGTATGTCTGGCGGTCGCTGGCTCTTAGACTATTAGAGGAGGTTCTTATAAATGAAAGACTATGGTGACATTTTAATTGTTCTTCAGTACAGAATTGGCTTATTTACCTTATTCTCCTTTTCTGGAGTCCTTTCTTTCTTGACTGGAATTGGGGGATTTCTGGCATTCTCTAAATCTCCTACAGTCGCATAGTCGATGATGAGCTTCTTTCCATTTCCAATAGGCCAGTTGACTCCATGAAGGGCGTTCCTCGTTGCTTCTGCTTCTCTGTTATGATAAATAATTTTATATTTAAATTATGGGCGTACGTAGATAAAAAAATCGTACATCCTATTCACAACCTAAGCATTACTTCCCTAAGAAAGACTTTGATATACAGTATGCCCACGAATGGGATGGACAAGAGGACAAATGGACCAAAAAAGTGAAAGATACGAAAAAAAAGCCATTCTCAATAAAAGTTTTTGCTTGCTTTCAAAATAAGCTCTACAATGACAAAAATTTATTTTTTGTGCAGGGCATGCAAAAAATACAAAAATGTAAAATTTGGTTGAGAAAAGTTGCCTTTTTTAAAATTTTAATGCAAAACGTTAAATAAAAAAGTTGTTTTAAATTTTAAAGGAATTCTTATTCCAGATTTTCAAGTAAAAATATGAAATTTCTGAATTACGGTTTTAAAATCAAAATTTTTATGTCACATTATCACCTTTTTTATTTCATTACACCTTTGATAAGTGACGTCAAAATAATAAAGATGTCTTTAGAGCAAAGAATATTGATAATCTAAAATTACAGAAATGGCGGGAATTGTTATCGCTACGTTACTGAGAAGTTTCAAGAAAAGTTTCTAAATGTACAATTACAGTTCAGTACATAAGTTAGTATCAAATTAAAAAAAATAATCTGTTAGTGGTTTAAAGTTTAAAGCAGACCAAGAAAAGATACGACAAAAGCGATACTTCTACAGAATTAATTTTGCAATCTGTCGATGAAAATCCTATTATGTCTTTAAGAAAACGAGCACGAATTTTACAATTGTGTAAAAAACCCATATTCAAAACGTATTTAGGGAAAATAAAATTTGTCCTTTTAAACTAATTTTTAACCAAACTTTGGAAGATGGGTTTTTTATTTGATTACACTGCGATGTATTTGTCAAAATATTAAGATGTATTTAGAGCAAAGAATATTTAATATCCAAAATTACACTCACACAGATTTAAAAAAAAACAGTAATAGAATATTAAATAATAATAATAACTGTAATATTCGAGAAATATTCATTTTATTAAACTGAAAATTAAGGGCACATCATATTTATTTTTCAAAAACTTCTCCTCCATATTCTACGCTTTTTCTAATTGACGTCGAAAATGGCTAAAGCTTCTTCTTATTTAATTTTCTTCCAGTGAAATCGATTCTATCGCCCTTAAAATTCTCCCCTTTAAAACTTCTTCGTCATTCTCAATGGGTCTTTCATATGTTAGTTGTTTAATGCGCTCTCAGAGAAACATATCAATTGTCAAATCGGAACTCCTAGGAGGGCACAAAATTGAACCATTTTGGCCCATCCATCGATTTCCAAATTTGCGATTAAGCCAATCCCTTACTTCTACAGCATAATGTGCAGGACACTCATCGTGCTGAAAACAGATATTTCGGCGGTATTGAAGAGGCAATTCTTCTAACTTGTCCGACAAAAATGACTCCAGCATTTGTTGTCTGTTAGATACAAATAAAAATTCTAAAAGAACGTTTTATAGAGTAGAATTAAAATACATTACTGTTAGTTCATAGTAGTTTTTTCGCTGTTGTATTTTCTTATTATACACTGTAACACACGCACATTCTTTTAAGAAAATTGTGTGTTACGCAGATTGTTTGTAATTGAAATTTTTGTAGCTTGAAATAAATTGACTTTTTTTTTTTACATGTATCAAAAATACTGACGGCGGTTCGCAATTCCAAACTCTGGATATTCTCTAGCCCAGAATCTCACATGCTGGGAAGCTACAGTGCCGTTCGTACTAAAGGTTGACTCATCTGAGAACATTATCAGCTTATGAAAGTTAATGCTGTTACTTAGAATTTCATCACCGACCCACAAAAAAAAATCCAAGCGTTTGTAACTGTCTCCAGTTTGATTAAAAATTGGTTTAAAAGGGCGAATTGTATTGTCCTTAAACACACTTTGAATATCGCTGTTTTTACATAATATGTAATTGTAAACTTCGTGCTCGTTTTCTTAAAGATATCGCTGTTCGTAGAAGAGTCACAAACCAATGAAATTACTGGAAACCAGTTGGCGAACTGTCATGTTACCAAATACCTGAAACTTGATTGGCGCTGATTGGTTTGTGATTTCTCTACGAATAGAGCTTATATAATTTTCATCAACATCTTTATTATTTTGACAAATATGTCACAGTTATCAAAGGTGTAACCAAATAAAAAAGGCGACAATGTGACTTGAAGAAAAATTTTGATTTTAAAACCGTAATTTAGAAATTTCAAATTTTTACTTGAAAATCTGGAATAAGAAGTCTTTTAAAATTTAAAAGAACTTCATTTAACGTTTTGCATTAAAATTTAAAAAAGGCAACTTTACTATTAACCCAATTTTTCGTTTTTGTATTTTTTGCATACCCTTCCGTAGAAAAGAACAAATTTTTGGCATCGTGGATGTTATTTATAAAGCAAGCAAAAACTTTTTGATTCATTTGCCCTCTTGTCTACTCCATCCGTGGATGTATGTTTTTTTGTCCACAAATGTAAATACTATGTTTAAAGAAATACACGACTTCATACAATAACTACACATTATAAAATAACAAAAATCAGCCAAAAGGCAAAACTAAATAAAGAAGAGTGATAAGTTCACTTACCCCACTTTTTCATAACAAACATAACACTTCGACTTGATCCGGTCCGTCCAGAATCCATCATCCTTGATCTTCCCTGTCCGTTCCAGCAGCTCTCTTAGTTGCTTAACCGTAAAAGGTCTGACCAAATTAGTAATAAATAAAACCTCTGATACAGGATTTCGCGCGGGGCTTGGTGGGGGCCTCATTTTACTGGCAGTATCATCTACAATGCTGATTTTTCTATTCATCGCGATTATATTTTCTTTGATCTCAATTACATCTGGTTCTGCATTAAGTTCTGCTTCGATATTTTCCATCTCTTCCTCTTCTAATTCAGTAAAAGTTTTACGTCTTTCCTTTTTAACAATCTTATCTTCTTTAACTACAACGACCAAATTAACTTCATCTTCTTTTAAAAACTCTATGGTTGGGCAAACTTGTTTCAAAGTATTCATGTTCAGAATTTCTACTTGTGTATAAGATGCGTCGGACTGACCCCATTTGTACTTTTTCAAAGTTTCCTCCCCGGGCGGTGGCGGTTCCTGCGCGTCTTGAGGTAAATTTCTATTGAGTTTTACTACTTTAGTAGGTTTCTTTGGTAATTTAGACTTTTCTGAAAATATAAAACGATGCGAGTGACAAAAGCATCTAATTCAATTATTTCATCATTTAGAAGGTGAACTTGCTTGCTATTTTCTGTTTAAAAGACATTTAGATAAATTTGGCTTCAAAAATATTAAACAATAGAGAATAAAATAAACCCTAATAAGTTTAAATAAAAAAGTTTAAACAAGCAATATAATTTTAAAAATGTAAAATAAAAAACAAGTAAACTGTTTAAGGAAGCGAAATTGCAGTAAGGCAAGTCTATTTTATCTCCAGGGAGCTACTATTCAAATATGTCCCATTTGTTTTTGGACACCCTGTATATTATTTAAAACTTATTTTAGTCTATTTATTTCTCCAGTTTGCCTGTTCTCTAAATGAATTAAAAATTCCATATTGAAATATATTGCGAAAATTGTAGGTATTAAAAAAAAAACCTACTATTTAGCCTTCTTTTTTACAATGTGGGACAAAAGTAAACCCAAAGGCGAAAAATCCGTTGGACCCAAAAATTGACGAAAGTTCTAATAGGTCGCAATAAAGTTATTTATTGCCTTTTGGTTATTTTAGAATTTTATGTGCAAAAGGGTTTTATCAACATTTTTGACCTTTAGTTTTGTTAGCAATATTTAAAGTTTCAATTCAAGGTCAATTCTTGGTAGTTTAAAGTCATTTTCTCATATGCGAGGAGTAACGCAACATTTCTTTTTCACACATTATAAAACACAACATAAACAAAATGTACACATACAAAAGTAAAAAAGTGTTGCACCATTCCACTCATATCCAAAAAATAATGTGAACGACCAAAAATAGGCTTTTTTAGTCAACACTTCAAATATTGCTAATTTTGCATGTCTCAAGGACACATAAATCCTAACATAATGTCAAAAATGTTCACTAAACCTCATAGTACATATGTTAGTACTCCATTCTAAAAAAAAAATTGTAATAAATACTAGCACCTATTCGACCTGTCATTAACTTTTAGAGTCAAAAACCAGCCTTATACACTCCCAACTTTTGCAAAAATAAACTTAACTAACCTTCCTTTTCGCTCGTGGAAGCAGAACTAAACCTTCTTCTGGCATCAGGAATAGTGCTTTCACTCGTAGATTTTCTTTTTTGATCCACATTCCCCGGCAGCGAGACGCTTCTGTTTAAGGAAATTTCTTTGTCTTCAGATGCAGCTGATGGTTTACTGTCGTCAACTGTTGCTCTCTTTAATGTTATTTTTTTCCTAGCAGGTTTTTCTTGAGTTTTTTCTTGCTTATCCCCGGGATCCTTATTGACCTCATATAAGGAACTCCAGTCATCTGCTTGAGATTGCTCTTTTGGAGAAGATCCATGACTCTCTACTGGAGGCTTTGGCTCCCCATGTGGTTTGCTCTCAGGGCGTTTTAAGGTAATTTTCTTTTTAATCTCACTTTCTCCCTTTCGACTCTCCTTGATTTCACTCTCAGAGGATCGTTTTTCTATAGGTGCCCTCTTAAGCTTTATTTTTTTGGAGTCATCACTTTTTTCACTATATTTGTGTTCAGAGTCTTGTTCTGTGGACTCCTTAGTTGACCGTTCAGAAGAGCGCCTGTCTTTCGATTTTCTGTCCTTTCTGTCACCATGCTCTTTATCAGAATCTTTTGATTTCTCAGATTTCCTTTCTCTTGAATCTCTTTTGTCGAAACTTCTGTGCTTTTTTGAAGTTTTATCAGTTTTTTCTTTACTCGAGCTTCTCGATGCCCGTTCCGGAGTTGTACCTGATGCATTATCCTGTTGTTTGAGCACTGTTTCTGCGTCTTGCTCAGAAGATACTTCAGAAGATCGCTGGTCAGATCTATTGTCAGTATCGCCAACCTCAGGCCTATTATCATTACTTTCTTCTCCATTTTTGGCATGTGTTTCGTGGTTGTCTTTAGCATCACTTGGTGACTGATCTGTCACCTGCACATTTTCATTCTCAGCGTCAGGATCGACAACATTGTCATTATTTGAGTTATTTTTATTTTTAGACTTACCTTTAGAATTCTGATCTTCTTTTACCTCTTCGTCATTATCCTGTTGATTGATTACACTAGGCGGTGATTTATGTTGTTTATCCCAACGCGATTTATGAACAGTTGGCGGTTGTGTTTCCTCTTTTATCGCCATTGATCTACTTCTCTTCTTAAGTGGCTTTTTAGAGTCGTTATCTGACTCGTTTTCAGATGATTCTTTATCGATGCGAACTGGTGAAGCATTTTTAGTTACACTTCGAGAAAACTCCTCGTCAGAATCATCGCTTTTTGAACGAGATCTCCTGCGCTGATTAGATGCTTTGTTACGACCATGTCTTGGAGATTCAGTTTTGGATTTCTCTGCAGCTTTTATGCTGGACCTTATTGTCTTCCGCACCATCTAAATAAGAATGTTAATTTTAACTTATAGGGGTTTGTTACAACAAAGTTATCTAGTGTAGAAATCGGCAATTCCATACTGGGATTTAGCTATCCAGCTTATAAATAAACAGAAATTGCTTAATCAAACACATTGCCTTTAAAAATTTGGTCAAGTGCAAGCTATACTTGCACAATTAGTGTTCCGTGCCATCACAACCTGAGCAACTCCGGCCGCCCGATCTCCGCCCATCTGCCGCGCTACCTGCTGCCGACGGTACCAACGCCGTATCACGTCGCGTATGCGCGGACCTGAGTGGGGGAAGCGTTTCGACCGAGCCAAATTAAACATTTTGAAAAATGTGCAAGAACAAAAGTTGTTCCTTACATCGTGAGAAATATTTTTTGTTGGAAAACTATTCTCTAAAACCAATGGTTCAGCAGTTATAAGGAAATGAACAATTAAATTGTTTATAACAATTGATAGAGCTGGAATTTTTTAATTATGATAATTTAGGCTCCTACACCTAATTCTCAATGTCCATGAATTTTTTCAGATTTTTCTAATGATCCCTGATCCTTTTGCACGGTGAGCTTTAAGTGAAGTTAAATCAAAGTTTCTTGCACTCAAAAGTTACTTTCAGATTTTAAATCTTTAATATTTCTAGGTTATTTTCTCAAAGAAATTAAAATGATTGGCGGAGCGCCTTTTGAGAAAAGGAGCTTTTAATATATTTTTTCTACAACCGAGTGAAAAGTACAAATTTGCGCTTTCAAAAGAAAGCGCAAAGTTGGACATTTTCGAGGAACAAGCGTTTGTTTTACTTTGTCGCTCGCCGAGCGACAAAGTTACTTTGTCGCTCGCTTAGTTACCATGGACACCTTAATAATAATAAAGAAACGTCCAGCGTATCTGCGACTTTTGACACAAAATATAAACTGTCAAATTTGATATCAATAATTATTAATTACATTACAAAATATTTTTATAAAAATACCGGTTGTAGAAAAAATCATGTGTGTAATTCGAGCGCAAAGTGACATTGCCGCTCTCGCGAGATAGCCGCGCTCCGCTACGCGTCGCGCGTCTAACTTCTCGCTCAGAGCGGCAATATATCACTTTGCGCTCTTAATACACAAATAGCTATTGTTTGATTGGGTGCCAATTTCTTGACTAATAACAAAGATATTTGCGACTAAGACTTTTCGTACACCCTGTATACCTATAATGTTTACAAAATCACGGGGTCGGCATAATTCAAAATACGCAATCGGTGACGGCCGTCACCCTCATATATGTATATATCACATAATATAATAATCCTTTTTATCCAATTAGTATTGAAAAATTATCAATTTCGAAAACAAAATATATTAAAAGCTAGAGATCGCACGATATGACTTTATTTTGCCGATACGATATATCGGCCGATACCGATATTTACGATGCCGATATACCGATACCGATATATCGTATCGGCAAATACATTCGTAAGTTTCAATGTTTAGTTTTTATCAGGGTTGGAAAAAGTCATGACTTATAAAAAGAAAGTCAAGGTTTAAATCATGTGAATTAATTATTCATGCCAACCCTGGATTTTATAACGTCGAATATAAATAAAAAAATACAAAATACGGTTCTGAACCTCCAATTCGCTAAATCCTGTACGTGTTCCGTATCAATTTCCGTTTTTCGTTCATGCGTTTTCTGTTTGGGCGAAAACGAAAATCGGGGAAGTCCCGCTTTATCATTCCGTCACGCGGTAACGCGGTATAGGTATAACGTTTCTGATTGGTGAAGTTTCGGGGAAGTCCCTGTTTAATGTTTTCAGTATTGCTTTGTGAAATTCTGAATTTATTTCTCCGGAAAAAGGCCTCAGTTATACTCCAGTTATGTTATAAATGATTAGATATTATTAGTGACATCGAAGAGGCACAAAAATGTATTTTATTTTATTATATTTACGAGTATTACCTTTCGTAGGTATATGCAGTAAGAATCCAAAATTCTTGGTTTTATATGTGCCGATATATCGGCAAGTTTCCTGCCGATACGATACGATACCGATAATCGGCAACAACCGCCGATATGCCGATATAACGATATCAATATCGGTATCGTGCGATCTCTATTAAAAGCTCCTTTTCTCAAAAGGCAGATCATTTTAATTTCTTCGAGAAAATAACCCAGAAATATTATAGATTCAAAATCTAAAAGTAACTGTCGAGTGTAAGAAACTTTGATTTAACTTCACTTAAAGCTCACTATGGTGATAAGGGTGGGGGACAGCAATTTCTAAGCATTTTTTTCGAAAAAATGTTTTAAAAAATACATATTATTAAATCCTTTATTTAGCATATTGCTAGTCATTCTTACATAATAAAAAACTCAGAAATCAAAAACTCTGTTTTTGTAAAAGTAATAATAAAAAAGTTTTTCATATGTAGAGAACTTAAGTAGACACACTGTATATTGTTGAATTCGTGCTTCAATAAGCTTTCATTTGTCACCAAATAAGATGCCCTTGAATTTTTTTCCCATTTCCTAATTAACCCCCTGAAATTAACTCCCAGAATCAAAATTCTATTTTTTATACTTCAATTCTATAATTGGGCCACCACACTCTATCTCTGTGTTAAATTTCAAATGTTTACGTCGAATAGTTTCAGCGAAAATCGCCTGTGACAGACGGGCGGACGGACGGGCACCAAAGTGAATCCATAAATATTCTGTTTTGCTAATATTAGCATGGTACACTAAAAATGATTCTCTACCTTTTCATAAGGAAGTTTTTATACATTTAAAGAATTGTCCCCAAATCACATTAAAGTAAGTTTAGGTTTAATGGGTCCTTTTCACTTAATGGAAATAATTTATTATTTACAGGGTGGTCCAAAATTAATACGACACGGAGCAACAGTGGATTTCTGGCATAAAAATATTCCTATAAGTCTGTAAGTTAAGAGGTACAGAGAATTGAAGTAAGAATTGTAATTTAGATTTTCAATATTTTAAAAAGTTTTTGACATACTGTCGTAAAAATTGGTATAGAGGGGTTTTTGAGGCAGAGAAAAAAGAATCTGGAATCAATTGTGTTGCAGCAGATATAGGGCGCCACATAGTGATAGTGATATATTTCACTTAAAATTAGAGGTTTGTAAAACCACTTTTCTTGAAAGACTAAGTAAGTAGGTATAGATAAATATTTTGTTAGCAGTAGCAAAAGCCATACTTTGTAACAAGATAACATAGAATTGTAAAACCTGTTCAATACAAAGAAATAAATGGTTAGTAGTAAGGTCATACCATGCCCTTACAGCGCTCTATGGCAAAACTAGGGTAATTATTTAGATTACCGGAAACAGCGAATTTTTTCATGAAATTTTGCACAGACCCTAATTTTGGGGTCGTAGAACACTAATCCGAAGTCAGATTTTGGCGGTCTCGTATGGTTTTTCCAAAAAAAAATTTTTTAAGTTTTAGGTTAGCTTTTTCAATGAATTTCTTTAAATTTCGGCACTTTTACTTAAACACATCTATACAAGTCATTACACACTATGTTTCTGAACCATATTTAGGCAAATTTATGTAAAAACACATTAAAAAAACAGAAAAAATATCTAAAAACTGAAAGAAAATAAACACGCAGCCCGAGGTCCACATTCTCGAAATTTCTGATTGAAAGACGCGATGTTGCCAAATTAACAAATCACTTTTCCCACAAATTTTAATAGTTGGACAAAATCTGTGCAAAAAGTTGTATACACTCAAGCAAACCTGAGCAAAAAGGTGGTCAGGTTTGCTCAGTTTTCATTGATATATATATATATATATATATATATATATATATATATATATATATATATATATATATATATAAGTATATGTATCTATATCAATCAAAACTGAGAAAACCTGACCACCATTTTGCTCAGGTTTGCTTGGGTTGGGTATACACCTTTTTGTTCAGATAGTTGCATGCATCAGCATGCATTTCCATAAGGAATAAGTAAACGTGACAACACCGGACACAGAAATATATTGTTGACAGGTAGGAAAATAATGGCGGCAACTAGCGAGTTAAATGGAATTTTCGGTAATTATTTAGATTAGCGTAAACAGCGAATTTTTTCATGAAATTTTGCACAGACCCTAATTTTGGGTCGTAGAACACGAATCCGAAGTCAGTTTTTGGCGGTCTCGTAAAAATTTTTTTAAAACTTTTAGGTTAGCTTTTTCAAGGAATTTCTTTAAATTTGTTGGGTGAGCAAAAAGGTGGTCAGGTTTGCTCAGTTTTGATTGATATAGGTACATATATATCTATATCAAGCAAAACTGAGCAAACCTGACCACCTTTTTGATCAGGTTGGGTGAGCAAAAAAAAAAATTTTTTTTTACGAGACCGCCAAAAACTGACTTCGGATTCATGTTCTACAACCCAAAATTAGGGTCTGTGCAAAATTTCATGAAAAAATTCGCTGTTTACGCTAATCTAAATAATTACCGAATTGGTTATTGAAAAAAGCAATTTTCTTAGCTATTTTTGCCTAAATGTGGAGTTTTGTGTGTCGAAATAAAATAAAAATAATTATTAGTTTACAGATATGATGAAGTGAAAGTGTCGAAACTTAAAGGAATCTATAAAAAAAAAGGTAACCTAAAAGTTAACCTAAAAGTTTTCCAAAAACAATTTTTTTTTGGAAAAACCATATGAGACCGCCAAAAGCTGACTTCGGATTCGTGTTCTACGACCCAAAATTAGGGCCTGTGCAAAATTTCATGAAAAAATTCGCTGTTTCCGGTAATCTAAATAATTACGAAAACCAGTTTCCAGCACCCCTAGGCTCTACCGTCCACAGGCATTGCCCTATTTGCTTCAAACCAGTTTCTAAATAAATCATCGAGGTATTCGTAAGTCTGTTTATATCTGCTCCAATGTCTAATTATTTTGAATTCAGTTAAACAAATATTACTGTTTATAATTTGTAAATTTGTTCTTCTGCCCTCCTTAAGTACATACGTATAAGTACGCCACTCATTCCATAAAATAATATTTAAGACACCTACCAGCAACCTGAATTTAAGTTACAAAAGTAATTCTCCAAGTTTGGTAAGGCATTTAAAGCTTTAAATAATCAGAAATAACTTTAGAGGTGCAGTTTTCGCAGTGAACATTTATCATCAGCAATCAATTGAAAAAACGCTTCGTCGGCTTCCCAAGGATGCAAATGCAGTATCAAAACACTATCATATACACATACCTTTTTTGAACACCTTTAGTTTTATGTAAAACTTTAGCTTGGGTTTTGTTATGTTATTCTCTTAACTGGCAATCACACACTTCTCATGCTAAAATGAAAAATTTACAATATTCTCACTAAATTCTTCCAATTCAACGCGGACAAAAATGCTGAAAACGAAAACCTTCAACATGACAAATGACAATCAATGACAGTTAGTTAAAACAAATGGTGCTTCTGACATTTGACACCGAGGGTGCGTGATTCCGTGTGCGCCCGGTAATCAAAAAAGGCGATTTTAAATCAGTGACAGTCATGATACGTCACCTTATTTGGCAACGTTGCTCCAAATACCATTAGTTCAATGCGTTTAACCCGACGAGGAATTCCTCGTCTAAGGTTTAACCTAAAAAATCAAAGTATTAAGATTAAATGAGACAATGTTGCCCAATCGTCTGACTAGATCATGATTTGATCACTGATTTAAAAATGGCTTACGGACAATTATTTGTAACCGCACCGTTTTCGTGATCTCAGCGGTTATAGGGACGGTGTAAATGTGTAATGGCGTAAGCCCATTACACATTTACACCGTCATATTTCTAAATAAAAGTGATATTCACTTTTGCTACCATCCTACTGGATAGGGTTGCAAACGGTTGACAATTGAATTTATTTGTATTTTTGTTGTTGTGTAAAGTTTGTGATTTTTTCGTTTATAATGGAGACTAATCTAGTTGAAATAACATTAAATGACAGAGGAAGCGACTGTACAGTATTGGTACATATATACCGCCAATATTTTGTTGAATGGTAAGTATAAAAAGTTAAAAATTACTATAAATTTAGGATTCATTAATGGTCGTTGCCCCTAAGCTAAAGTAAATCAATTATGTACTATTCAAATAGTACAAGTATTTTATTAAAAAAAAAACAAGGCATTTGTTACTGTTTTTATTTTCGCGAGAGGAACAACGGGAATAAATTGTGCCAATCAAAATTAGGAGCGGATATATTCGGCTGGTAACCCGATGCAAATTTACAGTAATCATACGCGGCAACGCACTGGACGATTCGGGCTGTGTACCGTTGTCAAACCTGGTTAACCACTCGGTATAATGCGGTAAACCAATGGTAACACTGGTTCTGAAAGAACCGGGTTTACTACGAAACGCAGATCGGGAGTTTGCCTTTGGCTTCCGTTGCGTTAACATCTCTCGGTCGACTACATAGTTAGATTTCGGGTTAGATCGCCTAGAAGCGGTGAGTAGAGTGTTTTGTGACGGAATACGAAGGGAAGCTCCACGGCCTGTTGAGGGGAGTCTTTACCAAATCCAAGGGGGGTGAGCGATGAGGCCTAAAATCCCTGTTCGTGCTGCGTTTTTTCATCCACACAAGGTGGACATGTGACGGCCATGTCTTGTTGTGGGAGGAGCGTAGGGCGGAAGTGTGGCTTAAAGAAAAGGTCATGCGCAATAGACTCTACCAGAGGCGGGAAACTCCATAACCTCAACTGTGCCAAACCGAAATCATTGACGTTTTGTCATTTTTCATCATTGTTATTGTTTGTATTCGGAATCTCCGAGGGTACATACCCGACAAATCGGAGATTCTAAGGGAATTACCACCCAAACTGGGTAACGTGTAAGCCATCCCTAAGGGTAGCTAGGGCTCTGGTTAAGCGCCGGACCGGGTGGAGAGCTGGCCAACCTGTCCCATGGATGAGGGCCAATAACAGGTGAAGAAAGAAAAAGAAAAACGCAGATCGGTTGTTTCTATCAGATTTCTGTTTATTTTTATGGATATCGACTCAACCTAAAAAGATACCTCTCCTCCTGCTTCCAACATTTTAAAACAGATGATTTTTAACATTTCTGAAAAAATAAATTTGAGTTTAAACAAAAACGCAAAACATAAACAACAAAATGACATAACAAATCGGAAAACTAGCGGAGAAGCATCGGTTCCTTCGGTGACATTAATGACAGATATTTTTCATGAACCGCGTTTCCAATCTTACCATCTTTTCAAGTTACCGATACTTACGGGACACAAACCGTAGCCGAAGTTGACACGGTACACGCCCTAAATCTACTTGTGGTTTCCGGTCCGGTCTTGATCAGCCGACGGCTTGGAGTCACTCAAAATCGCCTGAAGCTGGTAACCACCGTTCGCCGTGTGGGTGGTGGGATGAGTTGACAGCTCGACAAGGCGGCTTTTGTCAACATTTGTCAAAATGAACGTGTTTAGTTGATTATTGAACTAGAAAAAACTAATAATTTGCAGTATCCCTTCATAAAATAAGTATAATTAGTACATCGCCGGGGCAGGAATATTTAAAACGTATATACTCTGTGGGACTCTTTGTGTCTACTCTATAAATTTCTTATCAAGAGCAGTGGGTGACGTTTCCAAAAAATACGTGGTAAAACTTTACCCCTTTTCAACGTCGTTTCTCAGTATATAATTGTTCATGGTAGTATAAGAAATTATAGTAGAAAACAATGAGGTGTAATACAATTATAGGTGTAATTATTTTAAATTTTATTTGTGTACAATGCTTTTATTTGCCTGGACTGGCTCCTGTAAATTATTGCAAAAAGGAGGATGAAATCGAAGGTTGCAAGGTAAATATATTTGTAAATGAATTGTTTATGTTAATACAAAATTTCGGACATTCACCAAACTTAAAATATTTAAAGATAAGTAAAACGAGGTGTCACTAATTGAGGCAATGATAAAAATTTTAAAAAAATAGTCTAGAATTTAAGTAGTTTAGTATGTTCTAATAATAATAATAATAATAAACTTTGTTAGACACAATGGCCCAAAAGGCTAACGACCGGAGTCTTCCTGCCAGTTACAATTCTAATTATAATGTACAAAATAAACTGTTAAATAACAAAAAAGACAAACAAATAATAAACAATATATGTATAATTACAAACAAAAGTCTGCTGATTTCCTAACTCTAGGGTAGGCTATGCAACGCCAGAAGGGATTCATGTATGTATGTATGTTCTATTATATTTATTTTTTTAATTTTCTGTCATATTATGTTTAAAATTAATCACCTAGCTTACTTGGCGACGACCAAAACTGATGATTTATTTTTGAATGTAAACCTGTTGAATCCTTTATTTTATCAATTCCACTTGTCATCTAGTCCTAAATGGATTTTCATTTTTTTTACTATTTTTATTATGGTGCCTATATGATGAGGGGTATTTTGCAATGGAATTTTAGTGTACAATCTTCAGGAATTAGAGGAAATAGAGGAAAATTAGAAGAAATAGAGTGATTACTTGGGAAATTCGGGGGATTGGCAAAAAAATAGTCGAATTAGTGGGGAATTAGAAGAAACAGGAAGGGAATTAGCAGAAGTGAGAGCTGTTGAAATAATATTTTTACATATTTATAACTGTGGTTGACGATAAACTTAAAATTGTTCAAAGTTAGGTAATTTGTACACCTCGTTGTACACTGAAGTTCTGAACTTTGAAGTCAGCGTAATTTTAAAGTATACTTAATAGGACTCCTTGCTTATTGATAATACATTAATAAATTGTTAATAAAGAGTAATATTTTTGGTTATTTATTACTGAGTCTAATGGTCTGCCAAATTGTGTTCAATTTTAAGTAATTTGTACACAAAAGTTCTGAATTTTAAAGTAAGCCAAACTTTGTATTAATTGTTTATGAATTATTTATTAATCATTACGGATCATTCCGGATCCTTATACTGTGAAATTGCGCCGACTTCAAAGTTCAGAACTTTGGTGTACAGTTACCTAACTTTGAACAAAATTAAGTTTATCATTACTTAACCACAGTTATAAATACGTAAAAATATTATTTCATACTTTTTAGTGCTTTTTCTTTTGTGAAATTGGTTCATTTTTTTGAAAAAAAAAAATCTTTTTAGATCATCTATTCTCCCTCCTCCTTCATTTTATCGCTCCCTCTTTAAATTTGTACTGTCCATGTAACATTGTATTTCAGACCTCAGTAACCCCGAAAATGACATACTTAGTTAACATTTTTCCACCCGCTCCTTTCGCCGCCCTGCATCGCCGTAATTTTTTTACATTCCGTTACATGGCTCTTTTGACTTCAGTAACCCCGAAAATGACTTCTTAGTTAACATTTTTGGAGAAATTAGCAGTTGCTCCTTATTATCACCCCCCCCCCCCCCCCGGTAATTTTCTTAACATCTGTTACATAAAATTAAATTTTTTGACCTTAATAACCCCGAAAATGACATGCGAGTTAACATTTTTGGAGAAATTTCTAATCGCCCCTTTTTATCCCTCCCCCCGTTAATATATTTAACATTGCTTCGACAAAAGTCATGGATCTATTATAATATGGATTCGATATCCGTATACTGTGAGCGTATCGAACGTGAAGCCTTATATAATATAAATATTTTGTTGTTTGTTATTCTCTTGAGAGAGCAGTTTACGAACATAGGCAAGACTACGAATTACTATGTAATTGAATCAAGAATGGTAGTAGAAAGAGATAAAATAGCATTGGAGTGTTGGAGCTCAGAAGTGTTGTTGTCTGCTGGGTGCTTAGGAAAAACGTCTGGGAACGCTCGGTTACACGTACGTCTTTGTCTAATGAACTAGAAAAGAAAAAGTGCGACTTATAGATTTATATAGATTTATAAATGACTCAGAGCGACTTTAAATAATCGCCGTTAGAAATATCCTAACATAACATAACCTACAATAATAAAACCTTTTTAACTTAAATTTATTACTATTTAGCAGAAAAATAAAATATTTTGGGGCTTTTATTACTTTTAGTAAATCTTGTGATGCTTCTAACGTATTTTTGTACAAAAATACAAGGTAAAATAAGATGTGGCCAATGTTTACAAATTGTGTCTACAGTGTCGTTTAGAATGGTTTGTTTTGGCTTCAAAGAATGTGAACTCATCCCGTATCCAGTCCTAATAAATCCATGACAAAAGTAGATTTTGTGACTTCAATAACCCCGAAAATGATATACCTATTAGTTAACATTTTTCGAGAAATTCTCAGCTTTGTTCTCTTTACCCCCCCCCCCCCCCAACTTTTATTTTAACATTTGTTAGAAAATATTTGATATTCTGACCTCGCTAGCCCCGAAATTGACATGTTAGTTAACATTTTTGAAGAAATTCCTAGTCACACCTTATCATATTCCCCCCCCCCCCCCCCCGTTAATTTTTTTAACATCTATTAGACAAAGTTAGATTTTCTGACCTCAGTAACCCCGGAAATGACACCGTAGTTAACATTTTTGGACAATTTCCCAGTCTCTCCTTTCTATCCAACACCCCCCCCCCCTCGGAAATTTTTTTAGCATTTGTTAGACAAAATTAATTTTATGCCCTCATTAACCCCGAATATGAGCTATTAGTCAACATTTTCTGAAAAACGTCATTATTCGCTCTGAGTACAAATTGGCGGCTAGTTGACACAAATATTTTTACTATAAAATGTAATGGATATTGCTGAAGTTTTTTAATTGGCGGTTTGAAAATAAGCTTCTGATGATAGGAGGTTAAAAAAATATTATTATTATGGGGACTGCTTAATAATATTTTTTTAACCTCTTGCTATCATCAGAAGCGTATTTTCAAACCGCCACTTGAAAAACTTCAGCAATATTCATTACATTTAATTTTCAAAATATTGGTTTCAACAAGACGCCATTTTGTTCTCGGGGCGAATAATGACGTAATATTCTAGGATCATAAAGTACTCAATGAGACCCTTAAAATGATGTAGTGCAGGACACCTCTTTGCATTTAAATTTTAAGGGTTGGTCCCACCCCCCCTAGGGGGTTGAAGTTGCAGTATTGAAAATAGTAACAAAAAACCTCCCCCTTGACAAATCTAATTACGTTAAGGTGACCAACACTAGAAAATCAAAAACCCGGAGACAGTGGCATTTTATATGGGGGACGAGAGGATAGTTCGTTATCTCTTATAAATTCATTTATTTGTTGGTAATTTTAACTGTTTCCAAGTTCGTATATTTTAAATAATAAAACAAACTGCCATTTTTAATAAAGGCTATTTATTTATTATAAATAGTAATCATTTTTTAGAGAGCACAAATTTAAAAAATGTACTAGGCATTTTAATGTATAACACTAATTCCGAAATATACCAGCATTCTTAATAGGTAATGATTTGTTTGTTAACAAAAACATAAGAGTAGGTACTTAATATTTCTTCTTTTGCATCAACATTTTGTAAATTAAAATATCAAATAAACTTAAAAAAAAATTTTTTTGGAAAATAATTTATATTTTTCTTTTAAAGGTATACTTCTTGGATGTTTTTAAAAGTGTATTTTTAGAGATCGCACGATACCGATATTGATATCGTTATATCGGCGGTTGTTGCCGATTATCGGTATCGTATCGTATCGGCAGGAAACTTGCCGATATATCGGCATATATAAAACGAAGAATTTTGGATTCTTACTGCATATACCTACGAAAGGTAATATGTACTCGTAAATATAATAAAATAAAATACAGTTTTGTGCCTCTTCTAATGTCACTAATAATATCTAATCATTTATAATATAACTGGAGTATAACTGAGGCCTTTTTCCGGAGAAATAAATTCAGAATTTCACAAAGCAATACTGGAAACATTAAACAGGGACTTCCCCGAAACTTCACCAATCAGAAACGTTATGTTATAATGATAAACCGGGACTTCCCCGATTTTCGTTTTCGCCCAAACAGAAAACGCATGAACGAAAAACGGAAATTGATACAGAATACGTACAGAATTTAGCGAACTGGAGGTTCAGAACTGTATTTTGTATTTGTTTATTTATATTCGACGTTATAAAAACCAGGGTTGGCATCAGGGGCGTGCGGTGAAATTTCAAAGATGTATATCTCTGTTCCTACTTACAGGAACCGTACCAAATTTAGGGGTTTTAATAGTGAGCCCACTGGGAATGTTTTGGTAAAGAAAAAAAAAACATTTTGTAATTTGCGAAAGAAGTTGAATTTTTGCATTGCTTCCACCGGGAAAAAAATGAACACGTTTAGGTATTTTATTTATTATTTTTTCTAAACACATTTTACATCATTTTGTCGACAATTAATTTTTAAATTTTAAGAGAAAAAATGTGTTTGTAGAAAGTTATAGTCATTTGAATGTTTTTTGAAATTATATTTTAGGTTTCAAAAAATTCAAATGACTATAACTTTCTACAAACACATTTTTTTCTCTTAAAATTTAAAGTGTCGACAAAATGATGTAAAATGTGTTTAGAAAAAATAATAAATAAAATACCTAAACATGTTCATTTTTTTCCTGGTGGAAGCAATGCAAAAATTCAACTTTTTTCGCAAATTACAAAATGTTTTTTTTTCTTTACCAAAACATTCCCAGTGGGCTCACTACTAAAACCCCTAAATTTGGTACGGTTCCTGTAAGTAGGAACAGAGATATACAGCTTTGAAATTTCACCGCACGCTCCTGGTTGGCATGAATAATTAATTCACATGATTTAAGCCTTGACTCTTTTTTATGTCATGACTTTTTCCAACCCTGATAAAAATTAAACATTGAAACATGTACGAATGTCTTTGCCGATACGATATATCGGTATCGGTATATCGGCGTCGTAAATATCGGTATCGGCCGATATATCGTATCGGCAAAATAAAGTCATATCGTGCGATCTCTAGTATTTTTGGACATGGTAAAAAATTCGGTGGATTTGTACTTTAGTGAGACTTTTTCTTTAGATGTATTATACGTCTAAGGAAATGATATTGTATTTATACCTTAGAAGTGCAAAGACGTTTATCGAATCATTCACTCGCGGTTTACGTTTAATCCAGCCGCGCGTAGAGCTGGGCGCGTGAGGTAGGAATGGACGATTAAAAGTCGATTTAAGGTTAAATTAAATCGCAATAATTCGTTTCTGAATTTTGCATTTACCTAAGGAAAAAATCTTGTATAATAGGTCTGGGACCTTATACATTTATATTGTATTTGAGAGTGCTTTAAAAATTAACTTAAAATTGTATCCTTTTTAGTCTCTTGTAAAACTGTACGTTAACAGACTGAACACTGAAGAATCTGTCATACCATATGAGTACAGTCACTTTGATTTCTGCTTACCTGAGGATGACACAAAATCTCCTGTAGAAAATTTGGGTCAGGTAGTGTTTGGTGAAAGAATCAGACCATCCCCATACAAAGTCGAATTTATGAAAAATTCGACATGCCAGTTAATTTGCAAAAGGACATACGATGGCAGTAAAAAAGATGACAACTTACTTTTAGCAACCCTGAGAAAGGGCATCAGTTTAAATTATAAGCATCACTGGATAGTTGATAACATGCCTGTGACAAGTTGCTTCGATACCAAAGATAACAGAGTCTATTGCAGTACAGGATTCCAAATGGGGTGCTATACAAGGAATAAAAGGACAACTTGCGTGCCTGAAATTGAGCAGCAGGATGCTTATTATATTTATAACCATGTTGATTTGACTGTTACGTATCATTCTGGAGCCAAGGAGGAATGGGGCAGTAGATTTGGTAGTAATGGTGGAAGAATTATTTCTGTCAAAGTTGTTCCTAGGAGTATTGATCATCAAAAATCGTAAGTATCTCATAATTGTTATGTTGAGCGTTATGGGAAAAAGTAAGTTTGCTTCTTTATTTTATATTTCTTCAAAAAGTAGTATGTCCAAAAAACTCTGTTTATCATAATTAAGCATGGTTAAATAAGGAGGAGATACCGTTATTTACATTTTAGAGCAATCAGAGATTACAGGGCCACTCCTAAGCTGGCTAATTATATGGTCCCCACCTATTTTTTGAAAACGGCTGTTGCTCAGTAGAATTACAGATGGCTTGGAAAGCCATAGCGACGCACAGTGTTTCGATCAGATCAAGCAAGCTGGACAAAATTATTTATTGCAATTTTCTACTTCTAATGCCTTTATTAGATACTGTTATAAACATTTTTTTTGACTCAAAGGGTGAAAGGGTAAAACTACGAAAATATAAGAAGTTTTATAAAAAAATGCGTTCATTTAAGGAAATCGAAAATATAAGTATACCTATTAGAAATGAATGTAAAAGAAAAAGAAATCAATAGAAATCTTACATGCCTATCCAATAAACCTAATTATGGTTACAATAACTTACCCTAAACATACATACAGGGTGTCTGAGAACAGTCATAGTATGGGCAAATATCTTTAGTAAAGATGGAGACTCGAAATTTTAGGTGTATCTCTTTGGTTAAATCTACTTTTTTATGTAATTTAACTTATTCAACCCCTAACACCCTTGAGGGGCGACGTTAGGGAGTTGAGGTCAAAAATTTTAAATGCAACTATATGCGAGTGGTACCTCATTTTAAAGGTATTCAAAAAATAAACATTTTACCGCAAACCCGAGATCCATATCTTAATTCGTTTTAAAATGGCAAGCCTATAATAATGCCTGAAAAAAAATTAAAAATTTAGGTACCTTCATTTCTCTTATTACTTTAAAAGTTGTTAAATGACCACCACGAACTCACTTGTTATGTTTGCATGCTATCTCACTCGCACTTAATGTTACAAGCTGTGGGACGCAACGCAAAGCAACACAAGTCCCGAGAAAATCGTCAAGCATTTTTAATAAGCAAATGTACTCCTTCAAATTGCGTGACAACGATACCATTTTATTTATTCCACTATTAGATTTGGTATTTTCTTTAATAATACCTACCTGACTTTCCATATTACATATATTCAAATCCCACTTTTGTAATATCTTATTTGTTACGTTATTTAAGCAATATAAAACCAGAAACAAGTTTTTTTTAAAGTTACATAGTTTCATGATAAAACGTAAAGTCAGGGAAAAAACTCAAATATTGTCTGGAAAACCGGGAAGTCAGGGAATTTTGCTCTTAAGAAAAAGTGGTCACCCTGTCAAAACACCTAAGTGCAAGAAAACATGTCCAAATATATGATAACAAAATTGCCACAATAATTACCAAGTGAACTTCACACGGTTCGCCGATCCAATCGAGATTAGGACAACTAACATACGGCCAATGCCACACGCCCTCAATAGATGTTAGACCATTTTACCATGCTTAATTATAGTATTTTATAAGTTTTTCTAATTTTAAATTGGCGCTATTTCATATTCATGAATTTGTATTTTTTTACAGCAGTTTTTGCAACTTGCAGAATCCGGAACCACTACGCTTTCCCTCAAAGCCTCTATCTAAGAGTGAGAAATTTGAAATTTCATATACATATACAGTGACATTTATCCAGAACAATTCTGTAAAATGGTCCTCTCGATGGGATTATATATTAGAGTCGATGCCTTATACCAATATTCAGTGGTTTAGTATTTTAAATTCACTGGTTATTGTTCTGTTTCTGTCAGGAATGGTTGCAATGATTTTATTAAGGACTCTGTATAAGGATATTGCTAGGTACAATCAGATTGATAATGGAGAAGATGCACAAGTAAGTCCTATTAAAGAAATAGCATGTAATTATATGGTTTTCGCAAACATTTTTAAAATAAAGTTTTATTTTCAACGCTTTTTTTAACAAAATGAGTCTTGATGAAACTTTATTTCGGCCACGACGGTACATTTATACCTTAGATACATTTTTTAAATAATTCATAGGTGGAAAAACTAAATTATTTATTATTATTATTATTATTAAATTCTTAATTAATATTGTTAAAGTAATGAAATGATTCATTTTTAACTGTTTGTAACCATTTCAAAAATATGCATGTGTTTGTTTACTTGCCGCCAAGTAATTGGGCATGCGCAGTTAACGGCAAATGTCACGAAGTAGTTAAAATACCCTATAAGTTCCCATCAAATACCTCATCAATATCCTTAAATTCCCCTGAAATACCCTTTAATTCCCAGTAATACCCAACAAATGCCCCGTTCTTTAAAGAATACCCCAAAAAATAATTAAATTCCTTTAAATTCCCTCGCCTTGTACAATAAAATACCTCAGTGATTTACCCCTCGAGCAACACTCACGGTGGGCAGCTTTAGAAATGAGTATGTTCTTCTCAAGCTCTAATAATTACTAATGAAATAAGAAATATAGGTCCGTATGTAAAAAAATCTAGGACCTGATAAAGTTACATACTCTTATATATGTATATATTAAAATTATCTGCATATTATAAAGTGAAAAATATTTACACAATTTTTTTTTTCAGGAGGAATTTGGCTGGAAGTTAGTCCATGGAGATGTGTTTAGGCCACCACGTAAAGGAATGTTACTTTCTGTCCTTTTGGGATCAGGCATCCAAGTGTTCTGTATGACGTTAGTTACACTCGCATTTGCCTGTCTTGGATTTTTAAGTCCCGCTAACAGAGGAGCCCTAATGACTTGCGCTATGGTTTTATACGTTCTTTTGGGATCCCCGGCGGGTTACATTTCAGCTAGAATTTATAAAAGTTTCGGTGGGGAAAAGTGGAAGTCGAATGTTCTGCTAACATCAATGCTAGCTCCTGGTATAGTTTTTGCCCTATTCTTCGTTATGAATTTGGTGCTATGGGCCAAAGGAAGCTCAGCTGCAATACCGTTTAGTACTTTAGTAGGACTTTTAGCCCTGTGGTGGTTAGTTTCAGTACCCCTTACCTTTGTAGGAGCATTTATTGGATTCAGAAAACGAGCTATTGACCATCCTGTTCGTACTAACCAAATCCCAAGACTCATTCCAGAACAGTCCATCTATACTCAACCATTGCCAGGAATTGTTATGGGCGGAGTCTTACCTTTTGGGTGTATCTTTATCCAGTTATTTTTCATTCTTAATTCTATCTGGTCTTCGCAGATGTATTACATGTTCGGCTTTCTGTTCTTGGTATTTATTATTCTTGTTATAACTTGCGCTGAAACAACTGTGTTGCTGTGCTATTTCCATCTGTGCGCAGAGGATTACCATTGGTGGTGGAGATCTTACTTAACTTCTGGTTTTACGTCCGTTTACCTCTTTTTATATTGCTGTCATTACTTTTACACTAAACTTCAAATTGAAGATTTTGCATCAGGTTTTTTGTATTTCGGATATACGCTTATAATGGTATTTTTGTTTAACTTACTGACGGGCACAATAGGGTTCTTTGCTTGCTTCTGGTTCATAAGGAAAATCTACAGTGTGGTAAAGGTAGACTGAAATATATTTATTAATAGGTTTTGTGATTTTAATTTTGCAAGAAAAATTATATGTACTATGTTTTGGACCTAATTACTAAAAAGCAGGTTCCTAAATATTTTTTAATGGCTTTAGAGAGGAAATCAGCGTCCCCGCAGTGAAAAAAAGTCAGTCACAATCTAAGGGTATATTGAATAATTTCCTTGTTTAGCGCTAAAATGTGACCGACTTTAATATTTTTTTATTGCGCAATGTACATCACTTTAAAAGTGTCCTAAGTTACAATCAGTTTTTAGAGTTGTGGCTGATAAAAATCTACAAGTATGTGTTTGGTATAGAGTTATTTTCATAAAGTGTTTTAAGAGTATATAGTCGCTGTCATTAGAGTCCAGCTTTGTTAATAAGATTTGCTGTCGCCACAATGATAATACTTATATTAAGTGTGTGGGAAAACGAAAAATTCATTTGGGAATTTAGCTGGCCAATGGTCAACCAAATTGGAGAGGAAATCGGCTCCCGTCCCCACTATTTTGGTTTTTTAAATATTGTTCAGTTACTATAAAAAAAGCAACGACTTTCTAGTATAACCATGTAAATAAAGACATACCGGGTGACACAAGAAGTAATTACCCCCCAGTTTTTTTTCCAATTTTTTAAAAATAAAGTTAAAAGTCCCAGAGTAATTGTCATTTTTGTAGTAAAATCAGACCTTCAAAACAACTGATTCAAATTATAACATTGTGTCGAGACACAGGTGTTCCGAAACATTTGCGACACATTTTCGAATTTAGTTACTAGAAACACTTAAGAACTGTTTGTTTCAAAATATGTTACAAACCACAGTGACAATACATTTTCGCCACGCGGAAATGAATATTTTTCGAAATATTTTTAGATAAAATTATGAGGTTGTGGTAAGACACACGCTCTCCCAAATTGTAGCGACACATTTTCGAATTAAGTTAATCAAAACAAATTGGTATTCTTCTGTTATGAAATATGTACCAAACAATGGTATCCATTCATTTACGGAACTTGTGAAGAAAATAATTTTCGAAACTTCCAGAAACATACACACTACGACCTCTTCGGAACAAATTATCATAACCTATAATTTTTACATTTTGTTTACTTTGGTTTTTTGAATCACCTATTTATCCATTAAACGTTTTTTTTTAATAGGGGAAGGGTGTACAAAATGACATACTTTTTGAAAAATTAAGAAAATATATTTAAAAGAAAATAAGTGTTCTTATGGAAACAACCTTAACATATAAACGAACTAATTTACTCTAATAAAAACCAAGCTAAAACGGAAAAAAAAAACTTATTTTTCTATCAAAGATTAAAAAAAAAAAGGAAAAACGTGTCATTTTGCCCACCCGGGTGGGCAAAATGGCATAGCCTTACTTTTTTAACAGCAAAGTTCACAAATAAAGTATTTTGTTTTTTTATCGACTCCCGCGCAGTCTCCATGGGCCCATTTTTTGCAATCGGAACACTGGAACCATACTTCTCCTCTTTTTGATCTTTTGTACGGTTCTGTACAGTATATGCAAGCACAATCATCATCGTCGTCCCCGGAAAAAGCTTCTTTTTCTGTTTCAGAATCGGATTCCTGAAGAACTTTTCTAGTCACATTTCTCTTTTTTTTTTGGTCGACCGCCTGGTTTCTCTCCTTTGCTTCTTCTAAATTTGGGGTTGAATTTAGTACACACGTACCTTGACGCTTTCTTGCTTTTCTTTTTCCTTGCCCAGATACGAACTGACCAATTGGAGGTGGGCTTAGGTCAAATGGAGTGACTGCAAGCGTACACGTTTTCGTGTTGGACTGCGTTTCAGTAGATTTCATGCCATCTTTATCAGTCTCGATGTTTAAGACTGGAGCAGCTGTCGGTTCTCTATTGTTTTGTGTGCCATATTTAGGTTGATTTTTAGTAGCTGTGGGATCGGAATTGTTGTTTTCCGTGCTAGGCCCAGGTTGAGAGTTTTCTTTAAGTGGAATATTAGTAGTTTCTGAAGCTTCGTACATATAGTCCGGGAAAATGTCCGGATTAAATGGAACTATTCCAGTTTTGGCAAATCCATTAACAGCATTTTTCACCGTCGCTGCTTTGCAATAAGCTTCATTAAATAAAGCACCAATTTGAAATTGAGTGACCACTCTACCTGGATGGTTTTTTAGCCACCTACTGATTTCTTGGTCATAGTATGTCTTCAGCGGTCCAAAAAACGACACATCCAGTGGTTGCATCCGGTGGGTGCAGTGCGGCGGTAGGCAGAGCAATACAATACCATTGGCTTTTGCAAACAAAAGTGCCTCTAAATATTTGTGGCTTGAGTGACCGTCGACGATTAACAAAACTTTATCATCTACACTTGCCTTGGTATGTTTTTGGAAATGCTCCAAATATTTAAGAAAAACTGGACCTGTCATCCACCCTGACTCTTGAGCTAACAACAACGTTCCTGGAGGAGTATTATCTCCCAATTCTGGCTTAATATTTTTTCTGGCGAAAATCAGCACAGGTGGGACATAGTTTCCACTCGAAGACATCGCACACACTACAGTAACATGCGATCCCCTTTCTGCGCTTGTAATAAATCCAACTTGTTTTCGCCCTACTGTGGCGAAAACTTTCTGAGGCCGTTGAACCGTTGACAACCCAGACTCATCAGCATTATAAATCCTCATTGGGTTTATGTTTTCGCGTTCAATAACTTCATCTAATTTTTTGAAAAATTCGGCAACTTGAGGCCTGTTAAAAGCTTGGGCCCTTGCCGCGGATGTTGCTTCCGGCTTCCTCAAAGAAATGTCGGGATTTCTTTTACGAAATCCTCTAAGCCAGTCTTTTCCGGCTGCTTTTTTATCAGTATTAAACTGGTGCTTAAAACCATTTTTTACCGCTAACTGATACGCTAACTCTAAAACGTCTTTTCTAGATAACCCAAAAAATCGGGATTCTAAAAATTTCAGATGCTCGACCAACTGACGTTCGACTTCTGGGGGAAATGTTACCTTATATTTTCCTAGCTTTTTCTCTCCTGGCTTCAGCTCCTTATTTGTCTTTAACGCATGCCTACGTAAAGTTGCCTGTGGTACATTATAAACTTTGGAGGCTCTAAGCCATCCCATTTCATTGTTTTCTACTGCTTTTATGGCATTTAGCATAGCATCCTGGCTCCAAGACTGCCTTTCGGTTTTTCTTTTATAGTTTCGTGGCATTATCTAAAAAAAATAGCAAAATATTCTTTTGTGTTCATAAAAACCTGTGAGGGCAAAATGACACACTATGCCATTTTGTCCTCCCAATACGTATGTCATTTTGCCCTACTCTGTATCATATTAAATAAAAATTCTTAAAAAAGGAAATTGAACAGTTAAATACTAATGATGGTGTGTTCTTGTTAGAGTTACAGTGCTACTACTTGACCTAAAAATATTGCCTTACCTGGTTGTTTCGTTTTCACACCATCTGCATTTAAACAATCACAAGAAAAAAACTTTTCGGCGCGAAAATTAAATGTCGACAACGTGCGACTCACACAATTGCTCAAGGGAAAATAAATTATAACAGACAAGGCTGCGGGGAGCATAACGGTTTGTTAAGTATAACAGAGTCGCCATCTAACAAGTTGTTTCGGCAATACTTATGATATGTCGTCTTGCCCCACTATGTCATTTTGTACACCCTTCCCCTATGGAAAGAAAACAGCAGTATAAACATTCCTCAAGGTTTTACAAGACACTAAAAAGAAAAAAGAAAGAATTTGAAATTGAAAAGGAAAAAGTAAAACCACATTTTCCGTTGTTCTTGTTTAAAAGAAAATATAAAGGATCTCAACTATTTCTGTAGGTTTTGGTTTTAGGTTTTGTAACAATAGTTGGTTTTACTTTAGCTGGGTTTGTTCCGCACATTTTCGATACATTATCGAAACAAGTGTTTCTGTTTCGACACATTTTCTATTAATTATAGCTACATGATGTATGGAACATTATAGAAACCAAATACTAGAAATTGTGTGTTGACTCCATTTTAGGGTAGAATAATTTCTCGCTTTCTGGCGTCCATTTTGACAAATTATCTTGTTAAAACTGGTTTTAATTAAATTCCTGCATCTTTCTAAAAGCCAAAAAGATGTTGCGTTGGTTCCATTTTATTCGCTAATTCAATTTAAAAAAGAAAAAAGTAAAATTAGAAATATTTTAAATTTAATTTTTTACAAAGTATTATTTGTTCCGTAAACGCAAATAAATGGAGAGCGCGTTAAGTATATAAAGCTAAATTACTAAATTGCAGAATAAAATTTATTTCGACAATCATTTTTGGTTCTATTTTGCAATAACTATGAAATAAATCTACCATAACTTATAAAAAATACACTTGTGACAAATTCATGATGGCGAAATTATTTTGTCTTCATACCTATTGTTTTTCTTTTATTTCACAACGTGCAGGTATTTCTAATTTGGTCCATTTTGACATATTCAAATACAAATATCAGCCACACTTGGAAACAATTGCCAAAATGTTTGCGCTGGTTTTGCCCATGCTGGTGCTGCCATGAAAAATAACAGCGCCCTCTATAAGATGTTGAACTGTCACTTGTCACTCTTGAATAAACACAATAGATGTGACAGTTTAGAAACATTTTCGAAACATTTCGGAAACATTTTCGATAAAAGTTTCGATTATGTGTCGAAACAGCGAGTCACAGCTAGTACCCACTACTTGCAAATACGTGCAAATGCGCCATTTAAAATGTATACGCTTCGAAAATATTTCCATATTTGTTGCCAACAGTTTCCAATTTGTGTCGGAAACAGAAACAATGGTTTATAGATACATTTGCGAAAATGTGTCTAAAAATGCTACTTGGGTTATCTCTGCAGTTTGGTACATTTATATGACGAGTAGGTAGTGATTTTCGCACTTTTACATTGTTACATAAAACTCTATTGAAAAATAAAAATATGACCTGGAAATTAGTCCAAATGGAAAGAAAATAAATCGCTTGCTATGTTGTAAAGTCAGGGAAAAAACTCCGATATTGTCTGGAAAACTGGGACGCAGACAAATTTGGTCTTCAGAAAAAGTGGTCACCCTGTAATAAACTTGAGAGCACAATTTTGTTAGAAAAAAATGTCACCAACGATCAATGAGAAAACTCGACACATTAGAGATATGGATTCAGTGCTTCACCTAACAACAAAACATCATACATTTATACATCACAAATCGACGAACTTTTGACTATTTTTACTCTAGAATACCTGAATGTTGTTCTTTTGATTCCCGAGATTATATTGGCGACTCAAATTAAGAACCTGGCGTCCTCTTCACCCGATCTATAACGGGGAATATTTTCGCTCTGTCGCTGTCTTCATTATCGTATTATTTGGCATCTTTGTCGTTTAGTGAGCCCCTCTTCCCCGTTTAAAATCAACCGATTGCAACTGGATTCCTTAATTTGAGTCGCCAATTATTTTCCGGGATCGGAAAATATGGACCAACATAGGGACTATCCCGGGATTGTAATCCAAAAAGTCGTTTTTTTTTTATAGAAAATAGCGACTACAACGTCAGTTAAACCAAAATAGCAGGGATAGAAGCTTAGATTATTCCTCTTAAACACCCTCTCTGTAATTTTTCATTCAGAATTGCGACTATCTACGAATATGTTCTTGGACGTTTTGGAACTTTAAATTTAAACATAAATAATAAATACAACATATTTTTATCAAATTGAATGTGGTATGTGATTTCCATGGTATTATCCATGCATCACTAACGTACAGGTAGTGATTTTGGAAATTATAGATTAATTTATGTATTCAACGACTTTTCCCAAAATGTTGCTGACATTTTTTTACCCCTACACCGATTGTCTATTTTTAAACAAACAATAACAAGTGTTTGCATTAATTAAAATTAGTTTTTGAAGACTTTGAGGGAATAAAAACCTAATACTCGTTTGGTTAGCAATAGTTTATAGTATTGGTAACACAATTCAAATTTATATGAAAAAAATAATATATCAGGTTCTAGAAACTTCAGTTGATCCAGTGTAAAATTATCTAACAGTCTGATACAACTGCGAGGACACCAAAATAAAAATGAGTAACCGAAATTAGTAGTTTAACATAATAAAAGCTAAATGTTATGATATTGAGGGGAGGGGGGGGCTCGAGTTTACCGATTTCATCAACAACTTAAGATATTCTTTTGATGAGTTTTTAAAAAAGTTGTTCTTGATCAAAATAGATGTTTACATTACTGTATGCGTTTAATTTTTTTTCAAGTTACTGAGAAAGTGCTATAAAAAATGATTTCATTATTTTTCATTACTAATGTCAGTTTCTTCATAGATTAAGATTGATTTTTAGTTGCTGGTTTGCCTGAATTTTTTTTTATCTTGTGTACCAGTATATTTTGCAGTGCCTTTTTAATTCCTAGTTTAAATCATGTTAATTTTTGTTCTTTTTTACCCTAGTAACATGTTTGTTACATTTTGATACAGCAAATTTGGTTAAAAATAAAATTTTCGGTGAAAACAGTTTTTTTTAAATCTTATGTAGGTACCTACATATCTTTTGCTGTGTCTTTGATATCGTGGCGCATTGGAGACGTGTAATGTTTCTAGAATTGTGAATTATAATTTGTTGCTAACAATTTGAACATTGTAATATGTTGTCATTTCAATGAATGGAGGAGGTATTTTTTTAGTCGATTAGGTCCATCAGGATGACTTGATTATTACCTGTTTTTGTAGAAAGTACTCGATAAAACTTCTATTATCTCTAAGAAAAAGTTTTTTGCGTTTTTGCCATGGAAAAATTGAACCAAGTTTGGGGACCCAATAATATTGCTATCTTGTACTAAAAACACCGCCTAAGAGAGAATGAAATTGTAGGCAAAGTCCAGTGTCTAATTTTACTTTTTTAAAACATATATTTCTAGTCGTTTTATAAAAGCGCAGAAGAAATAAGTTGTTTGCAACTTAGGACGTAATGCCAAGACGACAGATCCACACTATCATTTGACATATTGTATATTTTTCTTGGTTATACGAATTTTCGACACAAGAAAAAGTGATAAAGTCCATATTTAGTACGCTTAGAGCTGTTTAAAAGCTAGATCTGTTTATTAAAATCGGTAAAGTCGGGCCGTAGAAAGCTTGCCGCTCTCCATGTAAGAAGCAGGCTCGAGTTTATGACTCATTTATTTTTGTAATTTTGGGGGAAAGGTTCAATACAAAAAATGTCATAAGAAATAGCGATTTCTTTTAAACAAGTTGTTTTTATATAGAACGGAAGCTTTAACGACTTGGATCATTAAGTATGGTCTAATCCCAAGAACTGATTTTTCTAAACGTCTATTCAGATTATGTCAAAAATGTGTGGCACATCATTTTTTTATGGTTTTTTGAATATAAATAACCCAGTGGGTACTGTAATAGGTTAAATACTGGAACCAAACAAAGAGTTAGTATTTTACATAAGTAGGTTAGACGAAATTATGGAAAATTTTGGACTTTGATCTTTTTTTTTGTATATCGAAATTTATCTGCGAAGGCAACCTTCATTATTTAATATCACTGTCCCTTTAATTAGTTTTGTAATTAATTGAACGTTGTTTGGAGTCACGAGAACACCTTTTTATTAAAAAAAGTTTTTTTGCAATTTTACTAAACTTACTTTTTACTACTTTAAACATATTATGTGTTATTAATATGTGGTAAGAAGGGTATGCCATTAGCTTGTTTAGTATATAATTCATAGTAGGGTTAGAGTAGGTAACAGTGAGACAAAAAAGTTGTTTAAAAATAGAGCAGCTTATGAAAAACAGGGACATATACATACCTACTAATAAAGGGTTTCGTACTAGTTGTCTCAAACACCGTTTTTTTTTGTTATTATAATGTTAGGCTCAGATTTCTTTTTGAAATGTTGTGTCTTATTTACCCACATTGGCCCTAACAATAAATTTCTCTCAGATGAACCAAGGACTTCCCAAGCTTTTGATATATCCAGGTGTAAAGATTTATATTTATTCTGGCTACAATAACTACTTAGTTTTAATTCATGTGATTTAAAATTGATTAATTATCTGCAAATGTAAAATATTAGTATGTGAGAATTACTGTAATATAAGGTTAGTTTTTATTAATTAAATTTTCATCTTACTGTTTTCATTTAATTTTCCGTATACTCCAGGCGCGGCCCGTCCATAAGGTCATTTGGTCAATGACCCACCTAAAATTTTCAGTGATCTGCCTAATAATTTATTTTTTAATTTTTTAAAACCAAAAAATAATCTTTTGTTTCAAAGTTCCATGCGAAAAGTCCCCAAGAAAGAATCAAGCCAAGACATCGTCAAAGGATATCCAAGCTTGCTCCGGGCTGGGTCATATTTTAAATTGATCTTATAGGTTTATATGGACGACATAAATTCATTAAAAGTAAGAGAGAAACAGACATACGCCCTTTAGGAAGTTAAAAAGAGACACAATTGGTCGACGGCCCACCCATAATATCTGGCCACTCCCACTATGGAAATACTCTCATACCGCCCCCTAAAATATACTATTTCAAAACATTTGGTTCGGAAAAAGAAAAACTAATTAGGTACCTAACATGCGAATTGTATTTGCATCGTATTAATAATATTAATTATTAGTGGTTAAACATAAAATAAATACGATTTCTGTCAGGCCAGCGCTAGGCAGCAAATTTAACGACATCGGACCGATTTCCTTATATAACGAGCGTAGTGCAGCGGTATCACCGCAGCGAGTTGATCTGACTGTCGCGGTTTCGAATCCGTGCTGGGGCAAGAACTTTTTTTTAAATTTTTTGTTATTTAAAAAATTAGATCGGCTCTAAAAAGTGTATTGGCAACAAGTTGTTCCTCGATAAAATATTTTTAAAATTGTTAGATTGTTGGCAATCTCATATTTACTACAGCTTACAGCCTGCACGTGCGTAGACAAATATCGTATTACTATGTCTAGTCGCCAGCATTGTATTTATTAAAGAAAACCGAGTTTCGGCAGCGTCTCTAATTTTATTTTACAAATAATCATGCTTTTATCTCAGAATTTTGTTCTGTTTATATTCTGGGATTTTAGTACAAGGCGCGACATCTATTGAAGAGACGCTAAACTTATCACAACGGAACCCGCTAAAATCTACTATTTTAGAGTATTAAAACACAGAAAAAAAGCCATAAACAAAAAAGTGATACTAAAAGTCATAAACATCAAGAGTAGTAATGTTCAATATTCTGCAGTACCTATTTTATGATTTTTACAGTGTTTATTTGTAGGTAAATAATTTCTTGGCAAATTATTAAAAAACCTTTCTTAATTAAAAAAGTGTATTTTGCATGTTGCGTTGATATCACTAGTTGGCCACAAAAGTACCTGTAAAAAAACTCACGGGCCGCGCCTGGTATACTCTTGTACCACAAAGAAAAACATATACCTAACGCGAACTACGTCCACTTATAAATGGCATTCAGCATTGCCCCAATGAAAAAACTTACTTTCTTCGTTTTAGTACATCTAAATAATAAAAGCTTGTTTAAAAAAGTATTTTTTACATCAGATTTTATTTTTAAATTTTTAATTACGTCTTAACCTACGCATTTCCGATAGTGCATCATTATTACAAGGCATTTACCTGTTGCCGTATTCTGCTCAGCAAACCGATACCCATATCACGGGGATTGTAAAGAAAAAGGTAATCCGCCATCTGGTGGCGTCCGCCATGTTGGGTTTAGAATGACGTCACATGGCTTATCGTATTCTACTAGTCAAACCCTTTCATGGGATACCCATATCAAGAGGATTGAGAAGAAAAAGGTAATCCGCCATCTTGTGGCGTTCGCCATATTGGGCTTAGAATGACGTCACATAGATTATCGTATTTTACTGGTCAAACCCATTCATTTGATGCCCATATCAAGGGGATTGTGAAGAAAAAGGTAATCCACCATCTTGGGGCGCCCGCCATATTGGACTGAGAACAATATTAAATATTGTAAAAGGTGAAGAATCCGGCGACAAGGTGGCAACGGCGGACTGGGCAGAAGAATGGCAGCGTTGGACCCTCTGACGGCGAACGGGCAAACGAGAGAGGAGGGAGCGGTACTTTTGGAGGGACAGCTCGACGTGGCGTGAGGGATTATTTTAAGTTGTGGTGTATTTTGCGAAAATAAAGACATTAACTATTAAAAAGTGTGTTAAAAGTTCAGAAGTGGGATTAACTACGTGCTAGTGGTGTTTTTAGTGGCGAGACGTTATTAAATTGCGTGAAAACAAGGCGGTAAAGTTTTAGTTTCGGCGGTCCTGTTGGTGTAATCAGAGGTGACGAAACAAAATGGCAGACAAAAATCAAAAAGAGAGACCAGCAAGTTTGAGCGGCGATTCAGAGTTGGATTACGAGCCCGAGGTGGAAAGAAATGAAGACGGCGACCAGGCGAATTTAATAGCAAAGCTGTTGGAAGGCGGATTAGCAAAAAGCATCCAAGAAATTGTGGCGAGAGAGACTGCTAAAGCAATGGAGCAGGTAACCGGCGGAAAGAATGCTCTTGGCTTGGGGGCTCAGGCGGGCCCATCAGGTGAGCGTAGTTATAAGGCGGTAGCTGGCGGTAGCGAGGCAGACGGGGCGGAGTCGGCATGCAACACTTCGTGTTCAGGGGCGACTAGGACTCGGGCGGGCGCTGAGATCCTGGAACCATTCGATCCTGATAACAAAGACTGCAAAGTTGACAGGTGGCTCAGTAAAATCGACCAGTTAGGGCGTATTCATGGATGGTCGGAATACGAGCGCGCTTATTTTATGCAGGCAAAATTGCAGGGCGCTGCAAGGAGCTGGTATAATAGGCTCGATCGATATGACCAGACATGGGGCGAGTGGAAAGTGGCGATTGCACAGGCATTTCCAAGACAGCACGATTATGCTGAGCTACTTCTTGAAATGCTGGCGCGGGTGAAAATAGAAGGCGAGTCCATGACTCATTACTATCATGACAAAATGTCAAAGCTAGCAAGGTGTGAAATTGCAGACGAAAAGGCAATTTCATGTGTGATCAACGGTCTCCCTAGGGAATTGCAGGGGAATGCAAGGGCGTTCAAATGCAGTTCTCCTGGCGAGCTGTATACTGGGTTTCTGTCTTCGTTTGACAGGTATCAGAAGCAAACAGGCGACAAGAGGCGTAACACAAGCGAACAAGGGAGTGGCACTACCCAGAAAATATCAAGGCGACCGGTGGAAGAGACAGGTATTCGGTGCTATAACTGCCAGCAGATAGGCAGTCATCTGAGCAGGGATTGCCCGAACCCAAGAGTGGAGCGGTGTATCCGGTGCAGGCAACCGGGACATGACCACTACTCGTGTCCTGAGAGGCGACAGGGTGGACCAAAGGCGGCTGGTTCTTCACGTGGTGGCCATACATTCACAAAACGGCGGGCGCAGGTAAGAATTGTTGAAGTGTGTGACAATACTTATAAGAAATCGGCAATTATGGAGGATGGTAGGCGTTTGAGGGCGTATATAGACACGGGCAGTGAGAGAAATGTGATAACGGGCGAATGTTTTGACTTACTCGGCGACCTCAAAGTTAGACCATCTTCCGTAATTCTGAAAGGGTTTGGCGGGGCGCTATGCACAGTGAGGGGCGAGACGGAGCTACCAGTCACTGTGGATGGTGTCCCTTTAACTGTAATGGCGTTAATCGCCGAGTGTGACCTTGCTGGCGCTGATCTTCTTTTAGGGCAACCGGCGTTAGCGACCCCTGGCGTCAAACTTACAGTGCAGGGTGGCGAGGCGCAGTTGACTTCTACCCAAAAGGCGGAAAACTTCATTCAGCTGATAACTTTGGATGAAGATGATATCGAGGCGAAAATCACACATCAAGTGCTTCCACTACAGCATGTTCTGGTAGCCCCAGGCGAAGAGGCTCAAGTGGAGGTGGAGGTGGAAGACATGCATGTTGGCGAGAAATGCTGGGTACCTGCAAGGCGATTCGAGTGCAACGGAGCACTAGTGGCAATCGGAAACCACATTTTGGAAGGCGGATCAGCTGGCGTGCTGACAGTGACAAACTGTGGCACCCAACCCGTACAGTGGCAAGCTGGGCAAGTGATGGCAAGGGCGACGATGTTAGGTCCAACTGTCAAGGTACACAAAGTTGCGGTGAGTACAAATTTAAATGACGATAATGGCGAAAGTAGTATGTTTGATTTGACATGTGTGCATGTAGGTGACATAGGTGCGCATGATAGGCGGCGGTTGCTCCAATTACTGTCAAAAATGAGAGGGTGTTTCTCAAGTAGCGATACTGATCTAGGTCTTACTACGTTAGGCGAAATGAAAATTAGAGTTGAAAGTGACCGGCCAGTGGTGTATCGACCTTATAGGTTATCAATGCATGAAAGGGCGGTATTGAGAGATAAGGTGGATAGTCTTTTACAAAGTGGCGTTATAAGAGAAAGTGAATCGGAGTATGCTAGTCCCATTGTGTTGATACCTAAAAAGAATGGCGATGTGCGCATGTGCGTGGACTACAGAGCGCTGAATGCTGTGACTATCAAGGATCGTAGTCCCATGCCTTTGGTGGAGGATCAGTTAAACAAATTGGCGGGAAAATGTTTCTACACTACCCTTGATTTGGCGCAGGGGTATCATCAGGTACCAATGCACGAAGATTCTATATCAAAGACGGCGTTTGTGACTCCCGATGGCCACTATGAGTATCTACGTGTACCATTTGGTTTGGCGAATGCACCGGCGGTATTTCAACGAGTGGTGAACAAAATGTTGCAAGGATTACAGAATGATCTTGTGTTGGCGTATATGGATGACGTTCTGCTGCCTACGGCGACACTGCGAGAGGGTTTACTTCTGCTTGAACGTGTTCTTGACATGGTGGCGAAGGCGGGGTTAAAATTGAACTTATCAAAGTGCAAATTTTTAGAGACGAAGTTAGAATATTTGGGGCATGAAATAAGTGCTGCAGGTATACGTCCAGGCGAAAAAAAAAAGTACAGGCGGTAAAACAGTTTCCTACACCTACTACCGTACATGGTGTTAGACAGTTTGTAGGTTTGGCGAGTTATTTTAGGAAATTTGTGAAAGGCTTTGCAATAATCGCTAGACCTTTGACAAATTTAACTAGGAAGGACATATTATGGCGCTGGGAGGCGACTGAGCAGGCGGCTTTTGACAAACTTAAATGTTTGCTATCAGAAAGACCAGTTTTGGCATTGTATGACAGTAAGGCTGTTACTGAAGTACATACTGATGCGAGTAAATGGGGCGTGGCAGGAATTTTACTGCAACAACAGGAGAATGAGGCGTTACAACCAGTTTTCTACTATAGCCGAGCTACTACAATAGCAGAGCAGGCGTGGCACAGCTATGAACTTGAAACTTTGGCGATAGTGGAGGCGACAAAGCGTTTTAGGGTGTATTTAATCGGAGTACACTTTAAGGTGGTAACAGACTGTTCGGCAGTAAGGGCGACTTTGCTGAAGAGAGATCTGGTACCTAGAGTAGCTCGATGGTGGATGTCGCTACAGGAATATGACATGGAAATTGAGTATAGACCTAACGCGAAGATGCAACATGTTGATGCTTTGAGTAGAAACCCGGCAAATGTATGTATGGTAACTATGACAGAGGGAGATTGGTTTTTAACAGTACAGTTACAAGACGACAAGGCGCAGGCGATTGTGACTGCTTTGACTGCAGGAACGGCGGATAAAGGCATGAAACAGGTGTATAAGGTAGTAAATGGGCGATTATATAGAAAAACTTTATTGGGCGATAGATTGTATGTTCCATCAATGGCGAGATTTAATTTGGCGCGCAGACATCATGATGACATTGGGCATCCGGGCGTTGAACGATGTTTGAATTTGGTAAAACAAACTTATTGGTTTCCTAAAATGGGGCGGTTTATTAAAAAGTATGTGCAGGCGTGCATTAGCTGTGCTTTTGGGAAAGGCGACCATGGGCGGGCAGCAGGATTACTGCACCCTATTGAAAAGGTGGCGATACCAATTCACACGGTACATATTGATCATGTTGGCCCGTTCTCCAAAAGTACAAAAGGGAATCAATATGTGCTCATGGTGGTAGATGCTTTTACTAAGTACACTTTGGCGAAGCCGACGAGGACTTTACGGTCTTCTGAGGCTATTCAAAAATTGAGAGAGGTATTTGGCGAATTTGGATATCCACGGCGTATTATTTCCGATCGAGGACTGGCGTTTACTAGCAAAGAGTTTGCTAAGTATGTGGCGGAAAAGGGTGTTAAGCATGTGCTGAATGCAATTGCAACACCCAGGGCGAATGGTCAAGTGGAGCGACAGAACCGCACTTTGCTGAATGCGATTGAAGCAAGTGCAGCATCTGAAGTGACTTGGGATGAGGAGCTTCCAGAAATTATATGGGGTATGAATCAAACAGCAAATCAAAGTTCTGGCTTTTCTCCGGCACAACTGATGTTCACTCAAACAAGTGGAACAAATGCAGAGCTGACTGGCGATGTGCAAGAGACAAACTTAGCACAAGGCGATACGGACACCTTTGAGGCGATAACGGAGGCCTTGCTCCAACGGCGCACTAAGGCGAGTGAAAACTTGACCAAGGCGAGTAGAGCTATGAAAGCTCGATATGATCGAAGGCGAAAGGTTGCAACCAATACCTATAAGAGGGGTGATTTAGTGCTATGGCGAAAGGCGGGCACATGTTCCGGCGGAAACGGGGTTAATCGAAAAATGATTAATAAGTACGATGGCCCCTATCGTATAGCAAAAGTGTTGGGTCATGACAGGTATGTTATAACAGCTGTGAAAGGCGTAAGAGGGTATAAAACCTTCAGGGCGGTTGTGGCGATTGATTCTTTGAGGCGTTACTGTAGTACTACATCTGGGGATTGTGAGAATGGCGAAAGCAACACTGATAGTGATGACGAGATCACGGATCGACAAGATCTGATTGATCTCTTAGAAAGTTGATTTATATTAATGAGGGCATTAATTTTTGCAGGATGGCCGACTGTAAAAGGTGAAGAATCCGGCGACAAGGTGGCAACGGCGGACTGGGCAGAAGAATGGCAGCGTTGGACCCTCTGACGGCGAACGGGCGAACGAGAGAGGAGGGAGCGGTACTTTTGGAGGGACAGCTCGACGTGGCGTGAGGGATTATTTTAAGTTGTGGTGTATTTTGCGAAAATAAAGACATTAACTATTAAAAAGTGTGTTAAAAATACTATATTGCATTGTCACAGGACTTATACAAGTGTACAAAATTTCAACTTAATTAGAACTAGTCGAAATCTTGATTGCAATATTTGACCTAAACATACTAACATACAGGGGTGGGCATACAAATTTGCACAAACTTAAAAAAATTAAGAAATTTTAAAAACCGAAAACACAAGTTTAAAAAACGTTGGTTTTATTTCATTATACCGCAAAAATATTTACAATAGGTGTTGATCTGTCTCGAGGTCGACAAGCATACTAACTTATTCCCAGCCGGCCGCGTTGCTACCTAAGGTACGTGAAATCCGAGCGAGAGCGGTGGGACTAACCCATGCTCTGTTTTCAAGGCTGCCAGGTGACTTATGCCCACCTCTGTACATACAAACACACATATAACAGGTGAAATTAAATAAAAGCTTGTAAAATGTAGGCTGAAGCGGCCGAATACCGAAGCCGAATTGATGGTTCGGCGCATCCCTAATTTTGATAAGCTCTGTAATAAGTTATTAGTAATAACAAAGTAACTGCAAACATGCCGTCCTTTGCGTTGAACGAACGTTGTCCATTGTAACAAACGTAAAACAAAAATGAACTTTTAAAAGTTAAATAAGGATACCAGAAAAACTGCACTCCGTTTTACTACAATCTTACTGTTACCCAGCCTAAGCAAAAATTATTAAAAATTATTATTTATTAAAAAATGACTGTCTTGAACAATGGCTGACTTATAACTACTTCCTTTACAACTTCTATCCTAGCTAAAATTAGGTTCCATCCCAAAAAGGCGGAGCAGAAGAAGGTATTATTTTTGTAATTCGCCAGTCTTATAAAAATACCAATATAACAATTTGTCCAGACAGATAATAAAATTAAATGTTGCTCCTAATGGCACAAATATTAGCAAAAACTTTTTAAAATGTAAAATTGATGGGCAAAATTTCTAATATAAATGGGTACTTAGTTTTTATTGTATTGTCCAGATAAGAAGCTGTCAAGTGGGTTATTAAGGTTGGAATATTTAGGCCGTATTGTTAGGATAATGTAATTTAAATATCGTTTGTTATTTCGGAGTTTTATGATAATGTAATAAAGTAAATAATGAAAGATTTTTGAATTTTAAAATAATTAGGTCTGAAACTAGACAATTGTATAAAATACATAAAAATAATGAAATTAAATATTGGATACATAATATGTATATTATGATATGTGTATTTACAACAGTACCTAACATTCCCAAGATTGCTGCCGCACTGATTGTTTCGGGATACGTTTCAGGGTATCGATGGTTTGGAGGCCATCGGTCGTCGCGCTTCACAACAAGAAGAGTTACCCTTCTGGTTATTTATTTATTCTTGTGTAATAGTTATGGACGCTGAATACTCCTCTCAATACATGGACAAATGCTAGATGAATCTTGAGATATAGGAAAATTTTCCTAAAACTCCAGCTGCTTCTTTTAACTATCTGTGTAAATATATGAGACTATTTTCCCAACACCATATCAAACAATTATTGTGAAACAGATTTTAATGCTTGTTTTGTAGTTACTAGATTATTTATTATGATCTGTTAAAGCTACAATTGCAAAATCCTACGTCTCTTCGGCGATAACGTGTATTAATACAAAACATCGCGTTTACTTACAAAAACACTTTTATTTGATTGTTATAATTAAATAAATAATACTAAAATAAGCTCTTCAGTATTTTAATGTCTAGCTGGAACTAAATTTGCTAAATAGTTAGTGCTAAAATCAATTAGGTTATTTTTTTGCCTTAGTGCAGGGTCTTGCTGAATATTATCAAACCATCGCGAAAGATTTAGGTATTTTTCTTTATCTAAGTTCGACAGATTGGCCTAAAATGGATTTAGCATATAATTATTTAGATGAATATATTTTTGATGATTGTCAGAATTAGTACTTAGTACTCTTAAATTCGGCTATCCCCATAAATTTCATTAGTAATATATTTGATAACTTCTTTAAATTACTTATCAAAGTCTTATTGGCGGCTGGTGGAATTTTAAAGTTGTATATCTCTGTTGATACTTACGGGACACATGTCAAGTTTAGGTTTTTTAATAGTGAGCGTACTAGGAATGTTTTGGCAAAGAAAAAAATATTTTGTAATTTTAGAACAAAAGTTGAATTTTTGCGGAGCCCCCCTTATTATAGGTATTTTATTTATTATTTATTCTAAACAAATTTTCCATCATTTTGTCGAAAATTTTTAAATTTGAAGAGAATAAAATGTGCTAATAGAAAGTTATAGTCATTTGAATTTTTTAATCCTAAAATATAATTTAATAAAAAAATTGAAATGGCTATAACTTTCTACTGACACATTTTTTTCTCTTCAAATTTTTTTTTTACAAAATGATGTAAAATTTGTTGAGAAAAAATAATAAATAAAATACCCTGAACGTGTTTGGTTTTTTTTACAGGGGGCTCCGCAAAAATTCAACTTTTGTTCTAAAATTACAAAATATTTTTTTTCTTCGCTAAAACATTCCTAGTAGGCTCACTATAAAAAAGCCTGAACTTGGCATGGGTCCTGTAAGTAGCAACAAAGATACCTATACAACTTTAAAATTTCACAAGCTGCCACTGCTTATTTCCAAGAATCGTGAAAACTTTTACTAGCAAAAAACTGAAGATATAAGTTGTGAAATTCATTAAGGCAGACTTAAATATTTACTTTTCATAATAATAAATCTCTCAAACTTGGAATTAGCCACTGGCTTTTCTTGCATAATTATTTCAAGATTTACGTTTATTTCAACACTAAACCCTTAGAAAACTGTATGGTACCAGAATACTCACCAAAATATAAAAAAGACCATAATACAGTGATACATCAGCAATAGTAAATCTATTTCCAACCAAATATGTCTTTGTTGCCAAAATATTATTTAATTCCTAGAAAAGATACCCATAAGAAGCTTCTTAAGCAAAATATACCTTACATCTAAAGAACTTTACAATAACAGTTAAATACTCTATGATGTAGGTACCTATTTTTAGATAGACGATAGACTTACAACGGTATATTACGCTATGAATCAAAACACGTCGTGGCCGCACAGATGACGTTACTTCGAGGGAAAATCAAAATGACTAGGCCGCTCGAATAATGCAAACTCCCTCGAAGTGACGTCAAAATGGGAAGAGCCTGGCCAGTCCCAAGCGTACTGGCCAGTCCATCGAAGCGTCGGATATCGTTGTGACTGTATCGTGGATAGACCTGATTTCTAATATTAAAGTCTGTTCAAAGATATACCGTCTGATTCTTAACAGCAATGCCAGTCATAAATCGTGTCCTTTTTACCGGATGGCGCAGGGTCGGTACCCTCCTTAAATAAGGATGCCAAGAAAAATTAGGTAAAAGAAATGTACATTTCTTTAACCAGGATTAGGAAAAGAAGAAATATACTTAAATGTCATATTATTTGGAAAATTTTACAAGTGCGACATCAAAAAAGTTTCATAGAGAACATTTGTCGCCAGATGCAAAACAAATTATAAAAAACGTTTATGAGTCGTTAATAAAATGGACTGCGATGGAATAAAGGTGCATTTACACGTGCATGGATTTAGTGGCGCCAGTGGTCGCGCTATTTCTATTTGCACGCCAGTAAAGGTTTACACTTTGTTGAGAAAACAAAAATAAGTGGCACGCCAGTTTCATTTTAAATTTGATTGTCACTTCTGCTGACCACTTTTTTTAGCAATAATAAACTATATGAACTACAATCAACAACTGGCGAGCGGACGCCGACGTGCAACCACTTGTTTACACTTGCAAGTTTTGATTTTCCGTACGACTTTGTCACCACTGGCGCCAGTGATTTCAGAAGGATGCAGACTTTTTTGTTCTATGCATGCAAAAATAAATTTTTATGCAAGTCGATGTTTACACTTGCTAATTTTATTTACTGGCGCGCCAGATTTTATTGGCGCCAATAAATCCATGCATGTGTAAATGCACCATAATAGTGCATTTACACATGCATGGATTTAGTGGCGCCAATAAAAACTGGCGCGCCAGTAAATAAAATTAGCAAGTGTAAATATCGATTTGCATAAAAATTTATTTTTGCATGCATAGAACAAAAATGTCTGCATCCTTCTGAAATCACTGGCGCCAGTGGTGACAAAGTCGTACGGAAAATCAAAACTTGCAAGTGTAAACAAGTGCTTGCACGTCGGCGTCCTCTCGCCAGTTGTTGATTGTAGTTTATATAGTTTATTATTGCTAAAAAAAAGTGGTCAGCAGAACTGACAATCAAATTTAAAATGAAACTGGCGTGCCTCTTATTTTTGTTTTCTCAACAAAGTAAACCTTTACTGGCGTGCAGGGATTGTAAATATCATGATATTTACTGAAAATATCAAAATATCGGATATTTACGATATATATCGGATATTTTGATATATATCGGATATTTTCATTTTTGTTAAAAATATTATTTTACTAGTAGGTAAAAGTTTTTGAAAAAAAAAAAATAAAGCAAAGATAGAAACCTTATCTTTATTGATAAAAAAACAACAAAATAGAATTTAAAAATGAAATTCATATTTTTTCTGACGAAAAAAACCAAGCCTAATACAAATAATTCTAGTCTTTACAAAAGCCGTGCTAGAGGCAAGTCATCCATATTGTCGGAATCGGAATCATCTAAGAGATCCCGCTCTGTCTCTGTTGCTACATTCTGCAGATTTCCTGATCCTGAGGCTTCACTGCACTGACTTCGATCCCAAACAAAATCTAAATTTGATGCTGTACTGGACATACTTTTATTCTGGTTAAAATATCGAAACATAAACGTTAATTTTCCAGCCTTTTCATTCCCTAATTTATTTCGAAGTTTTGAGTGGACAAGACCGAATGTCGAAAATATTCTTTCTAGCCCAGCAGTAGCCGCTACGGCTGTTAGTAACATAAAATATTTTTCAGCGTCAATTATGTTGATGGATTTCCACCATGTCATAGGAGGAGTTGTTTTAAAGTGGTGCCCAAATAAATATGAAGGAAATGGTTTTGAAGCAGTGCTCATTGCCATTATTATTGGAACAAATCCTGGGTTAAATTTCTGTAGGTACTCAAAAGCAGCATGCTTTTCCTCATTATTTAAATTATTTCCTTGGAATCTGTGGTCGCACAAATTAGCCAAATAATGTGCAGCCGTTAGAGCCATTTCTTTACGTTTCTTAAATTGCCTAAACACATTTTCTGGTTGTCCATGCAAGTCATTTTCCAATTTTTTCCATATTTCTACTGCCACAGCTATAGTTGCTCCATCTCTCTGCATTCTATCAAGAGCTACTGCTGTTGGTTTCATACGTCGCAAAAAATCCTTTGCATTAATTGTAATATTAATATCATTGACAATTCTGAAAATATCTTTGTCAATTAATTCCTTCTTGTCCTGACACAATTGAACTAGTATACCACGATTTTCTAGGTTTCTATGGCATCAGAAGCAGTATTCCATCGAACTTGTTGTGGGGTGATTAATCTTTTTCCTTTAGCTTCCTTATACCATGCAGCTGGTAAATGTGTATTTCGAAAATATTTAATGACTTTCACAATTTGCTCTAGTAAACCTGGTATTTGTATATCAGAAGCTAGTAGGTGTAATATATGCGCAGAGCATCCATACTGAATAATATTATTTGTCGGAGTTTCTTCTTCTAATAAACGTCTCATTTTCATCACGTTTCCAGTATTATCAGTAACAAAACTTGTCACTTTAGCTGCAAAGAACTCTTCGGTTTCTTTTATAGCCTCCATTGCTATTCTTTTCAGGTATTCGGCAGTATGTGCATTTCCAGATGTATCGATTGTTTTAACTAAAAAAGATTCCCCATATTCGCTGGTGACGGAACAACATACGATGGGTTCATTGTGTACATTGGACCAACCGTCCAAAGACATAGACAAATTTGCATTTTCTAACCTGTCTTTGGCGTCTTTCATAACATTCTTGTAAACTTCTTCTAACAACTCATCTGCCAATTTTCTACTTGAGGGTGGTTTAAAACCTGACCTTAACATGCTGCACATGCTTTTAAATTCATGTATATTAAGCTAGCTCACCATGGTCACGTCGCGCATTTCTAACCTAATGGATATTTAGTTGCTAATTAGTTGCTAATTAGTTACGCTAATCTGGATTTAGTTGCTATTCATCCCTCCAAGATACACGCGGTGAGCTAACTTAAATATTAATCTAGCAGACCAATTACTATAACTCGGGTTCTGATCAACTTATCGACTTTGTTCAGCCGCCATATTTAGTTGCTAATTAGTTGCTGGAAGATAGCATAGTTTATTTTACCCCCCGTCAACCCTTAACTCCAGGATCGGCACCCCTAAAGGCATGAATTTCAATATGGCTCTGTAGGTAATTATAAATGGTTCTATATTTAGTTGCTAATTAGTTGCTGACGTTTTATGCTTTTTATTTTTTTCCCTCCCCATTATACCCGATAACTACGGTGGTGCTAGAATAATTGTTTGTCTATTCAACCCTTCCGCGCAACTTTTGATCAATGAGATATCGACTTCGTTCAACCGCCATATTTAGTTGCTAATTAGTTGCTGGAAGATAGCGTAGTTTATTTTACCCCCCGTCAACCCCTAACTCCAGGATCGACACCCCTAAAGGCATGAATTTCAATATGGCTCTGTAGATAATTATAAATGGTTCTATATTTAGTTGCTGACGTTTTATGCTTTTTATTTTTTTTCCCTCCCCATTATACCCGATAACTACGGTGGTGCTAGAATAATTGTTTGTCTATTCAACCCTTCCGCGCAACTTTTGATCAATGAGAGATATCGACTTCGTTCAACCGCCATATTTAGTTGCTAATTAGTTATTGGAAGATAGCGTAGTTTATTTTACCCCCCGGCAACCCCTAACTCCAGGATAGGCACCCCTAAAGGGATGAATTTCAATATGGCTCTGTAGGTAATTATAAATGGTTCTATATTTAGTTGCTAATTAGCTGCTGACGTTTTATGATTTTTATTTTTTTTCCTCCCCATTATACCCGAAAACTGCGGTGGTGCTAGAATAATTGTTTGTCTATTCAACCCTTCCGCGCAACTTTTGATCAATGAGAGATATCGACTTCATTCAACCGCCATATTTAGTTGCTGGAAGATAGCGTAGTTTATTTTACCCCCCGTCAACCCCTAACTCCAGGATCGGCACCCCTAAAGGCATGAATTTCAAAATGGCTCTGTAGGTAATTATAAATGGTTCTATATTTAGTTGCTAATTAGTTGCTGTGACGTTTTATGATTTTTATTTTTTTTCCCTCCCCATTATAACCGAAAACTACGATGGTGCTAAAATAACTGTTTGTCTATTCAACCCTTCCGCGCAACTTTTGATCTATGAGAGATATCGACTTCGTTCAACCGCCATATTTAGTTGCTAATTAGTTGCTGGAAGATAGCGTAGTTTATTTTACCCCCGGTCAACCCTTAACTCCAGGATCGGCACCCCTAAAGGCATCAATTTAAATATGGCTCTGTAGGTAATTATAAATGGTTCTATATTTAGTTGCCCGCGAGCGCGACTCTTCCCGTTCCCAGAATTCCCGGGACAGGTCGGCTCGTGCAGACAAGAGAGGCGCGGGCTTCTTACAAGCCATACGCCGCACACAGGGGCCATTCATAGGAATTCTTGGCAAAAACCCCCTATGAAAAAAACTGGATTCTGTTCAAAAATTTACCTGGATGTGATAGCTGAATAACAGCAACTTACGACCCAGTACTTCTGCTTTACAGAGGAAACGCTTATTGTGTACAATCAGTCGAAATTTGATAGTTATTGCGATCGGTTCTGCTGACTAAAAATCAAGATAAAATACCACGCTCTTTTAAATGAACTACATCTTCGCGCTAGCGAAAATTTTGAATGTGACACATGGCATCAATACCATCAGGTTAGTAGTTAATCATTTTTGTATAAAGGTTGTTTTATTATTTGCAGTAATAGATTTTAAATTTTAATTACTAAAAACAAAGGAAAAATTTAATAGTTACATAGTTATAATTTTTGTTTGTATAGTTTTAAAAATATCAGGTCATATCATGCCTCTCATTTTTATTTTATATGTTGGGTAGACATTCAACTGGACGGGAAATAAAAAAAATCGTGCGCATGTTTGCGCCATTTTTAGTTATAATGCTTTAAATGTGAAGTAGTATGATAACAATGTTTATATTATTACACAAGTTTTATATACACAGGCTTTACATTTGCTTCAGGATCTGGTTCCACGGGACTGTTTCTAAAAAGACGAACCTTATAAATGAGATTAAACAAAATGGACACCTTAAACTTGAAGATCAAGTTGAATATTTAATAAAATATATCATAAACCTTACAAACTGTCAAGAAAATCTTATTCCTGATTGGTATAAGAAAATTTCGTTTTTCGTCGCAGATTTTAAGCAGAGATGGAAAAAGGCAAACAGAAAGATTCTTACATAACAACAGAGATTGGTTGGATACTTCCATTGAATTTCCTCGGCATGGCATATCTTCATGGAAACGAAAACCTGACCGTAAAAAAGTTGGTCGGCGATTCAAAGGTTTTGAAGTCGCTTCTGAAAGAAGAAAACGTAAGCCAACTAAGGCTCCAAATACTCCGCTAAACAATTAGCATATGCAGCACAAATGAAGTTGCGCTCAGAAATTGTTCAACATGCTTTATTACCAATAGATCAGCTGAGTGAAGAGGCTCAGGAAGCCACGAATAAAGATTTCAAAATATATAGGGAACGTTTCTCACGTAAAGTATCAAGATCTAAAACAAATCAAGATATTCTGAATTTACTTTTAGTTTCATCGGACCCTGTTATAACAAGTATGCGAAAAGTGTCTAAGAGAAAGGAAATGAGCTAGAAAATGATGTTTGGAATCTGCTGATACCTCCAAATAAAAGTTTTTTTTGTCAAATACTAAAGTTTCCTCTACTATTGAAAGAGAGGAGTCTACAAGTTCATCAGACAGTGAATAGTTTTCTCAATTTTTAGATAATTGTTACAAAACTTGATTAGAAGGGTTTTTTTTAGTACAATTCTTACTTAGAAGTATGGTCCGTATAGTTTTTGCCAAGATTTTCCATTTAAATAATTTTTGCCACGAAAAGGTGTGTTTGGCCCCTGTGTGCGCCATCTCTTATTGTTTACGCGGCGCGGGGATATACCGTGTACACATACAGGCCTGCGACTGTCACGTTGCACGTTCTCAACTGTATATAGTTAAGACTGCGTAGCGCGCGCTCAGATGTTTTCACGCCACAAGTGTGGTCCAACCTCCCCGCACCGCAGGGTTGGCAAAAACCAGGGTTTTTGATAGAAGACTAAAGGTTTTTGGGTTTTTGTGTTCGGTTTTTGGGTTTTTGCTGGTTTTTGTTAGTGTCTGTACCACTTTAGCCTTCATGTAGGTTATGTTTTGAGTCTTCATATTTACATAACCTATTATTTTAATTTCATGATTCTTTGTTATGATCTTTAAGCCAGAATAACTCTCATATTCAACAGCGATTAACTCATTTATCCGCTAGATAAAATACCCGTAACCTTTGAAGTTGACAGCTTTAATAAATGTCATACATGAAGTCACAGAAACAAAACTTCCAGATATTTTATTCAGTGGATAAAAGTTATCCAAAGATGATAGAACAAGGCCTTAAAAAAATAAGATGGTTTTTGTATTGGGTTTTTGTAACCTAAAATCCTGGTGGTTTTTGATACAAAAACCAGGTCGGGTTTTTGTGTCGGTCGAAATTCGTGCCAACCCTGCCGCACCGCCGCGGCGCCGGTGTTAGCAGCTAACAGGGCTCGTCAAGTAAACTGTGATTTCGCTTTTTTTTTTTTTCAATGCAGCTCCTTACACGTTTTGTTGTCTCTAGTCATTAGACTACCAACATCGCTGAACACACGTGTGATTTTCGCTTACTTGTTTCGTGAAGTTTTGTCGAATATTATTTATTATTTGATCTGAATAAGATCTGTACCTACAGTAATTACGTAATTACGTCAAATAAAGTCCGTATAACGCGATTTCATCCCTTATTTTGACGAAAAGGGTGAGTTCCTCTACTCCGATTTCGCCCAAATTTCATCGGGGAATTCATCTTAGTACTATTCATGAGATCCCGTAATAAAATTTTGGTTATATTCATAAAGGAAATTATGGCCGAATAACGCAATTACATCCCTTATTTAGACCAGCGACATACAGATTAAAACGGACTAATATTGCTTGAACCAAGAATGACTCCTTTACGGACGCGCGCAGTGCCACAGGAACGCATGCGCAGTTAAAAGGTTACAGGACGGGTCTTAATATTTGTGTATGATGGTAGGTATATCAGTTCACATAGAACACATATTTATGAAAGATTTAGTAAATTTTTAGTTTAATACGCCGATGTCCGGGTAGAAATACTTATGGTAATAGGTCGAAAACTTAAAAAATATTTTTCATAAAGATATGGATGTTACCCGCGTAAATTAAAACTGTGAAAGCCAGCTGTGTGGATCCGGCAATCGCAAAGCGAAATAAAGGTTGCTAGCAGATTTCCATCAGCGAAAAGGCCGACATACCGCCAAGAACCCTTTTACAGTCTAGATTCAACACAGTAAATATTATGTTTACGTGGAAATACGGCGACACGGTTTTTTCGTGACGCCAAATTGAGACATGCCTTCGATACACCCTTTACTAATTCCAGAATGATACTAAAAACAAAGAAAATAAAAAGGGTTTGACTAAAAACGACACGAGACACGAGCACCAGCCACGCCAACACGCTATAGCATTTAGCGCAGTGTTGCCAACCGACAGGAAATAAAAGCCGAGGCAAAGGAAGAGATTTTTTATTCGCGGTTTAAATTTAAACACGTATTTTTGTTCCACTCAGCGGCAGTTAAAATACCTTTGTCATTTTTAGCATATTCATGAAACTGTTGACAGCTTTCCTTAAAATTAAAATATATTAACAATTCTGAATGAACAAATCCCTCCATTTTTTAAAATGCTTCTCATTTTTTTACCTTCATATTTAGCCTTTGTCGTGCATAAATGGCCAAGTATGCGTTTGGAGTTTTTAAACGAAAAAGTCGTGTTTCTATATGCGCGGCAGTACAGTAAGCTCGTGGCATACCTACCTTCGGTTTGAAAAGCCGTAAAAACACGGCAATTGCCGTGTCGTGGCAACACTGCTTTAGGGAGACGCGCTGACGCTACCTGCAGTGTTGCCAGAAGTCACTAAAAAAAAACTTGAGAGTGCTTGCGACTTGCGACTTAACCGCCGAAATTCGTGATAAATCGCGAGCCTGTAATGATTGCACCGGAAGTAAAAATAATAGGATTAAATAATCTTATTCTACTATCATTTATTTTAATAAAACTGAAAACAATTTTACGATATCAAAATATTAGTAAACAAATTTACAAACTTAAACAAATATCTATCACTTTGTGCTATAAAAAACGAAATATATTTTTTTATAAATAAAAGTGTAAAACTAACACAAAACAAAGAAAAAGAAAGAAGTTATTCATCTGGAGTTTCCATCTTATTTTTATCTGAATAAAATACGTGACCACAACCTAACCTTTTAATCGTATTATTTGTGATACAAAAATCGTAGCAATTTTTGTCTCTTGACAAACTTTTGGTATATAAAATGCCTTCTATTGTTTTCACTTTAGGTTTGTTGCGTAGGTAGTTGAGTTTTTATTAAACAAATGTGAAAAAATGTTCTCTCTACTGCTGCTTTCGAGTGTGGTAAGCAAAAAATCTGAAAAACAAATCTACCGACCCGCAAATTTTAGAGAGTCATCCGAGATTTTTACTAATGAATTTTTTCCCAAAACAACAAGGTATCGTTATCAAAATTGTTTAGTGGGATCTTGACATTCGCCATTCGTTATTCAGATTTTGGATTTCATTTGGATTATATTGGAACTATTTGAACTACGTATATTGAGAAAGTGCAATGTGAAAATAGAAACAGAGTTTCAAACCTCAATTGCAATCAAATTGCAATTTGCAAAGATCAATGTCGTGAGATTCGCTGATTGATATTTCTATAAAGGTAAAAATCGTGAGATTTGGTACTTGATTCATGGGATCGGGAGAAATAACCGAAATCTGACAACACTGGCCCACGCAAGCAGCCCGTACGAAGCTAACCGAAGCAGACCGAGGACGGACTTCGGCTGCTGCTCCGTTCCTGAATCTAGCTTTGTTCGTTGCATAGATAAAGCTGTGTTTATTTGAATTTACTGGCGGACGAACCCGTCTCGTGGTTAAGAATACTATCCTTTTTTAACTACGTTATCTAAACAAGGAGAGCGCGCTGACCGACTGGAATCGGTTTGTCGTTGATGAATTCGGGAACAAGGCTATTCGTATACTGCGCATGCGTTCCTGTGGCAGAGATTTCGCCCATAGTGGAGTTAAATAGTTCTGCGCAACCTATGTATTTTATGAAATATCAGCAGTCCAAGTATGTATGTCGCTGATTTAGACGAAAAGGGTGAGTTCCTCTACTCCGATTTTGACCAAATTTCATCGGGAGTGTAAGATGTATAGAACTCGGTAGTATTTTTGTTTTACGTTTTAGTCTTTCCCCTTGAGCCTTCCTCCGATGTTGCGTACGTAGATATCGGAGAGAATGGGGCAGGGGGGTTTAAGCATTTTTGTTTTACGTTTTTATAATTACCTACAGAGCAATATTGAAATTCATGCCTTTAGGGGTGCCGATACTGGAGTTAGGGGTTGACGGGGGGTAAAATAAACTACGCTATCTTCCAGCAACTAATTAGCAACTAAATATGGCGGTTGAACGAAGTCGATATCTCTCATAGATCAAAAGTTGTGCGGAAGGGTTGAATAGACAAACAGTTATTTTAGCACCATCGTATAGTTTTCGGTTATAATGGGGAGGGAAAAAAAAATAAAAATCATAAAACGTCAGCAACTAATTAGCAACTAAATATAGAACCATTTATAATTACCTACAGAGCCATATTGAAATTCATCTCTTTAGGGGTGCCGATCCTGGAGTTAGGGGTTGACGGGGGGTAAAATAAACTACGCTATCTTCCAGCAACTAATTAGCAACTAAATATGGCGGTTGAACGAAGTCGATATCTCTCATTGATCAAAAGTTGCGCGGAAGGGTTGAATAGACAAACAATTATTCTAGCACCACCGTAGTTATCGGGTATAATGGGGAGGGAAAAAAAATAAAAAGCATAAAGCGTCAGCAACTAATTAGCAACTAAATATAGAACCATTTATAATTACCTACAGAGCCATATTGAAATTCATGCCTTTAGGGGTGCCGATCCTGGAGTTAAGGGTTGACGGGGGGGGGGGGGGGGGGGTAAAATAAACTATGCTATCTTCCAGCAACTAATTAGCAACTAAATATGGCGGCTGAACAAAGTCGATAAGTTGATCAGAACCCGAGTTATAGTAATTGGTCTGCTAGATCAATATTTAAGTTAGCTCACCGCGTGTATCTTGGAGGGATGAATAGCAACTAAATCGGGATTAGCGTAACTAATTAGCAACTAAATATCCATTAGGTTAGAAATGCGCGACGTGACCATGGTGAGCTAGTTTAATATACATTTTAAATTCGGGGTTATCAGCATGTGCAAAGGGGGTATTAGTAGCATAAAAATATTTTGCTATTTGCAGGTTAATTTCGTGGGCGTATTGGGAGGAAGTTGCTATGAAACTGCAGTCTCTCACGATTTTAAGACTAGCAGGAGCTGGAAGAGTCTTTTTTTTCTTGGCAGCTGGCAAGTTATCAGGTCCCGGAGGTGATGGTGTACCTAAAAAAGTACATTATTTTATTACTTACTTTATTACTTACCAAAATTAAATAAATTCAAATCCCAAACCCAACCCAAAAGTTCATTTTAAAATTTAAATTTTTGTTTTGTAGAATTTGACAAAATTGCAAAATGAAAATATAAAATTTATAAACTATGATTCATGTAGAATGAAATGAAAATATATGACATAAAAATAAATTTAAATAAATACATACTTTTATTTGTTTGTCCTTCACTTATTTCATTTGTGTCTTGGATCTGGGTAGAACTACTTCCAGTGTGCGTATCTTTATCATTGTTACAATTCTGAACATGTTTGTTCATCCTTTGAGGTATGCCTTGCATCTCTAAACCACATTTCTTGCAAACTGCCCATTTGCCACTATTATTTTCTTTAGATTTGCAATGAAAATATGTCCATATCGGATTTTTCTCTCGCGGCATTTTGTTTCTATTATTAATTAAGCGCGTAATCCCGAAAATATTCCATCAACACAGTCACAAAATAATATGCACGTTGTCCGATCTAGGGGAATTACCGTTTTAAAAAATCCCAGTATAGCGCGGTTGCATATTTGTACTTAAACGAAAGCCGCTATTGCCAGATTTAAGAAAAAATATTCTTTTTTAACAAGTTGATATATATCCAAATATTGATATTTATTTAGAGATAAATATCGCGATATATATCGTGATATATATCGCGATATATATCACTTGATATATATCTGCGAACCCTGCTGGCGTGCAAATAGAACTGGCGCGACCACTGGCGCCACTAAATCCATGCATGTGTAAATGATAGTGATATTTTCAAAATTATCTTTTAAAAAATGTAAGTACCTATTTAAAAACAGTGTCATCGTCATGGATGGATAATGCGAGCTATCATAGCCGGCAGTGAAAAAAAGTTCCAAATACAGCCAGCAAAAAATCGGAAATAAAGTAATTTATGCTGGAAAAGTCATAGTTCTGCGACTATCACTATATTATTGTGTTTTTAACCCGACAGAAAGTATGTGGCACCAGGTTAAATCTAGAATAAAAGCTCAAAATACGTCACCTACTCTTTGTTCAAATGTCAGAATTAACGAAGGTTGTAAATGAAATCCCAGTAGAAAGTTGAAAAAATTCTGTAAATCATACCACTAAAACTGAAAATACCTAAATTTTTGTACAGAATAGTATAATTAGTATAGAACCAATAATAATAAATTTAAATGACGACAGTGACACTGAACTAGGTCTAGTTTAATGTTAAGCTGTAATAAATAATAGATTATTTTCATATTATATTGTTTCTTCTATTGTTATACACAGTGGCGGCTGGTGAAATTTTAAAGTTGTATATCTCTGTTGCTACTTACGGGACCCATGCCAAGTTAAGGGATTTTGATAGTGAGCCTACTAGGAATGTTTTGGTGAAGAAAAAAATATTTTGTAATTTGTGAAATAAAGTTGAATTTTGCCCTGGTCTACCTTAGGAAAAAAATTAACACTTTTAGGTATTTTATTTATTATTTTATTACTGATAAGATATTTAAAAAATATTTTAATAAATACTACAGCAACTAAATATTAAAACAATTGTTTTATTACCTATTAAAAATCATTTAAATAATCACATTAAGTTCAACCCTGTGCTGCTATAATCCCATAGCAAAGTATTTAGAAAGTGTAGTTCTATATTAATAAAACATTATACTTTTCCCTGAAAATACAGGTTTGGCAACGAAGTAGTTTGGAAATTATGGTATATCTTTGAACAGACTACTAAGTTTACCTTTAACAACAGATGAATATTTTGGTTATTGTAAGCATTGCCTACATAAACAATAGTATACTCTATCCATTGGCGAATCTGGGATTCTTCTAAAATATTTTTCGCTCCTAAGTTAGAGTTGGACTCATTTACTAAAGAAAAAATTATATTTATAGCCCCTGAGGTAGACTGATTTTTACTAATATGGGTAAAGATCTGCAAAAAGTTAAAAAAAAAATAATTGAATTAAATATTTCTGCTAGTATTTCACATAAGGGGTCCATTTAAATATAGATACTATATAAATATGGTTAAAAACAATTTAATATCCAGTAAAAAATATTGCAAAAAATAAAACAGTGAGGAAACTGATTTTAAAATGTATCTTTTCTCTGATTATTATAGAGGATATTATAAATAAAGAAGGTATGCCATGTTAAAAGTTTCTTCCCAATTCAGTATCCCAAAGGAATAAATTGGAGTTAATCCCAAATTAAAAAATAAGACTTCAGATAACTATGTTCTTTGCATAAGCTCTCATTCATATAAGTAAATGATTTTCCTGTTTTATGCAAAAAGTAGGACTTTTTTTCGAGGGGCGACTTACTCCCTTAAATCTGTGTACATACTATTGTTAAATCACATTAAATCATTTTAAATCTTTCTTAAATTATTAGATGTTTTGATTTTTTAAAATCACTTACATCAATTTAAATGGCGTTAAATCATTTGAAATAAAGTTAAATCATTTTATATCGTGTAAAATCGATTTAAATCACCATAAATCATCAATAAATCACAAAAATCACCTAACATTCGTTAAATCATCATCACAATTTTGGCATCACCTACAGTGCTGGGCAGCGCGTTACAGCAATTAAATCGTGTTAAATCAGATTAAATCAATACTGATTTAAAATCTGTGTACACCTTTTTTGGGAGTTAGCCGCCCCTCGCTTTTTTTATTTAAGAAAGAACATTTTGAGAAATGTCTCCGGAAATAACGTAGGCCTCTACTAAGGAAAGGTTTTTCAAAATTCAGCGCCAAAGGGGTGAAACAGGGGTTCAAACTTTGTATGGAGAAAAAAATTTAAATAGTCCTATTAACTTGAAACTTCATAGAAGTCCTCTAAAAAATAAATGTTTATACCCGTGTTTCCAGTTTTTAATAAATTGACTCCTAGGGGGGTGAAATGGGGGTTCAAAGTTTGTAATGGAGTAAAATTGTTATACCGCGGGCGGAAGCTAGTAAGTATATAAAGGTGACTTAAGTAAAACTCTGTTACCTAATATTTTTCTAGTTCCTAAACAAGTTTTAGGTTTGCATCTTCTTACAAAACTACTTGACAAACTTTTAACAGGCAAAAAAGCAGATCAATACTTACACCATCTTTTGAAGCTATTTTTCCTAGAGACAACTTGAGATATTGTGCTAAATTATGAAAATACTGTTGAGAAATTGTCACCATCTTATTTCCTAATTAATACTTTATAGTTTTTATGAAAATATAATTCAATTTTTGGAATGCAGGTCATAAATTTGAGGTTATAAATCTTCTAAAAGGTAGGGGCTAAACGGCTAAAGGTACGAACGTTGGATCTTTATCGGAACAAATAAAATTACGAGACAGTAGTTGTGCTCGTACACTGGCGAATATGCGATTTCTGCCCTGCACGGTCGCACGAATCGGCCTACAGTGTCTCGACACACCTATTTAGGCTGCAAAAAATTTAAGTTGCTAATTAAGATGAGTGCATAATGTTGCTTTTCTATTTTGACAGTGTATTAATTAATATTCTGTGTCCATCTCTTACGTCTTAAAAAGTAGAATATTGAGTTTTAAAAATCGCCTACGCACGCATGAAAGCGTATGGGGTATTTAGTTGATGTATGCGAAATTGCGTTGGCAGCATAATTTTAAAGGCCGCTAACTTCGGGAAATCTGATGGGCGGTTTATTTTGAAATTCACATATTATATAATATTCCGTAATGTACACTTTTAATTTTTTTGCTACTTTGGCAATTTTAGAGCCATTTTTAAATTTAAATAATAACCAGAATATTGATAAATACATCCAATAATCTAATATTACTTACTGGTAAAAGGTATAAGCACTTTCTTCCCTATTTTTGTCACTGCTAAAACAAGTATGTAGGTACCAGGCGCGACCCGTGAGTTTTTTTACAGGTGGGTCAAAATTTTATGGGCAACTAGTGATATCAACGCAACATGTAAAATACACTTTTTTAATTAAGGAAGGTTTTTTAATAATGTGCCAAGAAATTATTTACCTACAAATAAACACCGCAAAAATCATAAAATAGGTACTGCAGTATATTGAGCATTACTACTCTAGATGTTTATGGCTTTTTTCTATGTGTTTTAATACTCTAGATTGCTAGGTTGTTAGCGGCTTCCCGTTTTGATACGTTTAGCATTTCCTCAACAGAGGTCGCGCCTTGTACTAAAAGCCCAGAATAAACAGAACAAAATTCTGAGCTAAATGCATGATTATTCCTAAAATAAAATTAGGAACGCTACCAAAACTCCGTTTTCTTTAATAAATACAATACTGGCGACTACTGTAGTATAAGTATATGAGATTGCCAAAAATTTTAAAAATATTTTATCGAGGAATAACTTGTTGCCAATGCACCTTTTAGAGCTGATCTAATTTTTTAAATAACAAAAATTAAAAAAAAAAGTTTTTACCCCTACACAGACTCTAAACCTCGACCTTCTGGTCAACTCGCTAAGATTCTACCTCTGGACTACGCTGGCACCGTATCCAGACAAAGACAGACAAATTCTTTGTCTGTATACGGTGACGCTGTAAGAAAACCAGTCCGGTGCCGTTATATTTGATGCCTAGCGCTGGCCTGACAGAAATCGTATTTATAATTTTTTATGTTTAGCCGCTAATTAATAATACATTAATACAATGCAAATACAATGCGCATATTATAGTTACCTAATTAGTTTTTTTCTTTTTCCGAACCAAATGTTTTGAAAGAGTATATTTTACGCGGCTGTTTGAGTGTATTTTCATAGTGGGAGTGGCCCGATATTATTGGTGGGCCGTCGACCAATTGCGTCTCTTTTTAACTTCCTAAGGTGCGTATGTCTGTTTCTCTCTTAGTTTTAATGAATTTATATCGTCGATATAAACCTATGAGGTCAATTTAAAATACGACCCAGCCCGGAGCAAGCTTGGATAATCTTTCGACGGTGGCTTGGCTTGATTCTTTCTTGAGGAGTTTTCGCATGGAACTTGCCCTTTTTTGAAACAAAAGATTGTTTTGTGGTTTCAAAAAATTAAGAAAAAATTATTAGGTAGATGACTAAAAATTTTAGGTGGGTCATTGACCAAATAACCTTATTGACGGGCCGCGCCTGGTATGTACCAAGCACAAGGGCGGTATTTATAAATTAAGGTTTTTACAGATTCTAATGTTGTTTGATCACAATCTAGCACCAGAGACTAATGTCTCAAGGGAGACCCGCTTTTTGGCCCATTTTTGGTACACGCCAGTGTTCGTCGATCTATATGTATTATTTAGGCACACAATTTTATAATAATCGTAAAGATCGCATTAGATAATCAAGTCGGTCATACTTTATTTGTTGTTAAAGTAATTCTACTAACATTACATCTAAAAAGAAATCCCCCAGACCCGCTTTCTTTGGATGGGTGCATTTACGAATGCGTCATATGGGAAGTAAGTATAGGGTAGGTAATGTATTTCTTTTTAGGGTTATGTGGTTCATACTTTAATACAATGAGAAATAAGAAAATTTTAAAGTGATTAAAATTATTTATGACTATAGGATATCATATTTTGTTTGTGATATTTTTTTGGGTTTATTTGCATACACATAGACAAAAAATACTGTTGTTACTTGCTCTAAAAAGTAGGTAGTGTAGAAGTTGCGACAATTTTTAAACTAATATCTTCACACATATTATGTACATACATATACAATTCTATTTTTAAATGTCAGCTGAAAACTATTCATTAAAAATATATGACCTCTTATGTTTTCCTTTTAAAAATAAGTTTTAGATAATTAAAATAGATTAAGTTGTTGCTTTAATTCACGTTATCTTATTTATTACTCGTTTTTAATGTTACAAATAGCATCCGATTATTTTCCATTTTGCCAGTTGCGATAAACATTTCGCTACACGTGGAGTTCACTCCATCAATATTCCTGTTAATTTCGAAATAAAAGTAAAATTCTTATTTAACCTAGGTAATATGTATTTTAAACCGACAATAGTTTTAAAATGGTAAGTTAAAGTGCATAAAAAAACTTTGGTTTTAATATATTTTCCCAATAAAGTAAAATTAAATTACAGAATGTGATGTTTAACCTTGAACTGCTTGTTGTTTACATCGTCACAGAAAAAATTTTTTGTTAGTTTAAACTGGGAATAAATATACATACATACCTGCCTGCCATCATAAAAAAAGTTTGTCATGAAACGAAATTCTCTGATTATGAAGTTCAATGCCTGAAATTATTTTTATCTCAGATTAACTTGAGTGTTCCAAACATATACATACATAGCATATCCAAATTTATAACATTTTTTATTCAAAAAAACGAATACTCATCGTAACTTTTGTCCAGTGAATATGTTGTGTTTGGAAAAATAATTAAATTTTTCTTAAACAACGATTATATTCCCAAAATAATCGATCTGTCGCCAAATAAATTGTATGAGATCCCAGTGCCGTAGCTAGAATAATTTTGTAAATAAAAATTAAATTAATTGGTGACTGAAAAAATCACACCCGTTTAAATTTAACATTGAGGCAGGACCGTAACCAGAACTAGATCTCACATTTTGGATTTTATTTTTATCAAGCAAAGTACTAGTTTTTTTAGGGTTGTTTAATACAGAATCAAACTATTTAAAAGTACACCGAAACTCCAACAACGAAAAAAAATCCATAAATTCGAAAAATGTTTAATAATTTATTAAACATTTTGTAGTCTAAATGACGTGGAAAAAAGTGCTCTAACGACTTATTAAGAACTGTTATTTATTTTCTGTAAGTTTGTTCTCTTGTGTTGTACGACTAACCCACACTTTTTTATTTGTAGAAGACACCCATTAGAAAAAAAAACCGTGCAGGTTAGTGCAGTTTCGGGCAACTCAAAAGAACAAACTTTTCGTCTGTGAGCTCATTACCAGCAACGACAACGTCCAACGTCTAAGGATTCTCATGATTTCACAAAATACTTATTGTACCCACTTGTTCAGTTTGTTCAATCATGTCGAAGATGCTTAAATACTGCATGGATCTATTCCCTATTATTATTCCTTAAACAATAAGAAAATTACCCTAAATAAGAGATGTTATAAATTTTATAAATACTTTTATTATTATTTTAACGCAGCCATAATATTTTCAGTTCAAATTTAACAATTTGCCTAGCTCCGTCAAGATGGAAAAGCACCATAAGGCGAATAGACAAGCTGTTAATAGCCAACAGAGGTGAAATAGCATGTCGGGTAATGCGAACAGCAAAGAAACTAGGAATCAGGACTGTAGCTGTTTATAGCGAAGCTGACAAAAATTCTCTTCATGTAACCTTGGTACGTATGAGTAACAATATCCTCATCTAAATAAAGAAGGTATTTTTTCGTTTTTTATTTGTACAACAAATTTCAGAAAGCAATAATACACATAATAATTAAAATACATATAAAAAAACTCATATGAGCGCAACGCGAGAACTATTGCAGGCAACCAGATATACAACCTGAATGTAGTTTTAACACTGCAGGCGCTTCAGTCAGAATTAAATTACAGATATCTTTAAAACAGACGGTTCATGGCATATCGTCCCATGGATGAAAGCCATTAACAAAGAAGAAGAAACAGATGGTTCTGAGTGCAGCGCAGCGGTAATAAAACAACAAATCGGGTTAGAATCCAGTTTCAAATACTGGTAGTCGTGTAGATCATTGCGGTTACATAATTAGCCAAGTTTCAAGCAACAATTTACGTGCTTAAAATACAGTGTTAAATAGGGCAGCTTATCGCTACCGGCTCTATTTATAAACATCACTGAGCAGTGGCGAATTTAGGGGGGCGCCCCTGAAGCCTTCTACAAAAACGATTTCAATAGCGAATTTTATAAAAATAAATATTGTAACGTAAATATTAACCATTCCTACATATTCTACAAAACATTATGAACAAAAACAAACATAGCGTTCAGATTCACTAAGAAAGTTTAAGATTTAGTACTGGTTTAAATTAAGATCTTATAGTTGATCAGTTATGTTTTGACAGGTTTTTGTCCTGTCATTGTTAATAAGTCGTCATTAAAATCTTATGAATTATTGTGATATTTCAGTGATTTACTTGGTTTCCACATGACTTTCATCTTGGAACGAGTTGCTGTAATGAATTTAGTTCTATTATTGTTGAAAGTACGTACTAAAATTGTCTTTTTCTTGATAAATTTGCGAAAAAGCTCAGAAATAAGTTCATAGTATAAAATTTAGTTGTATTATTCTTACACTTGTCAGTTTAAAACTTTTGTTTGTCAAATTAGACCGGACTAGCGTTGGAGAATCTGGTTGGTGTCTATGTAAGGTCTTTGAAATGAATTATACTACATACATAAATATGAATATGAATATAGATCAGTACTAATATGAATATGTTATATAAAATGCAAGCTTTTTTGGCATTTTTGATTTACATGCTCTTTGATTGTTTCTGAAAGCATTCCTTACACATCTCAGTGCGATTTTATCAAAATTTGCGCAGGATCGTTTGGACTTCTAAAGGAAAGAAATAACCAAATGGTTTTTTCAAAAAGCATTCTTTTGAAAGTAAATATTTTCTAGAAACGGCTTTTTCGAAAACGTATTACGAAACTTTTCAATAATATTTTCCCGAATACACATATTTCGAACGTACATTTTTCCAAGAATGTCCTGACAGCTATTTCAAAGATGATTTTTTGAAACCGGATTTCGAAAGTACATTTTTTCAAAAATGTCTTCGAAAAATAATTTTTAAAAAATAGGAATTTTCCGCAAATATATTTTTTCGAAAACAGTATTTAGAAAATTAAATTATGAACTCTAGTAGCTTGGAAAACGTTAATGAAAAAAAGACGAAAAAAGATCCTGAACAAACCTAAACGCACGTTTTTTGGGTTTGATCAGGTTTCCTTAGGTTGGGCATGTTACTTTTCCGTAAATTAGGTACTTTTTCAAAAATTTAATTTTTAAAAAAATGTTTTTTTTTGAAAAGCGCTTTAAAAAAATTGGAAAAATTGTACTTTCGTAAGTACTCGTATATCCCCCCAAATGAGCAGAAGGCATAAATAAAAAATGCTACAATATTTACACTTTCATATTAAGCAAAAAATTTGTCCTGTCGCGTGTAAGCTAAGATGACCAACTGTTCAACAATCACCTTTTATGATGTTAAATTAAGTAATTTTTTTCGAAAAATAGCTTCTTCGAAAGATGCTTTTTCAAATGGAGCTACAAAATTTTCTCGAAAATATATTTTTTTATAAGAATCTGTCAAAAATACATTTTCCGAAAATATATTTTTTTAGAAAAGATAGTTTTCCAAAATTTAAATTATGAACTCTACTGGGTTAGAAAATGCCAATGAAAAAATGACAAAAGGATCCTGAACTAACCCAAACGTACCATTTTTTTGTTCGGTCAAGTTTAGGTTTCCTTGTGTCTGTTATGTTCCTCTGCAGTAAGTTACTTTCAAAAAAGTGTTTTTTTCTTAATATGAATATTCAAAGTCTTTTTCGAAACAATGTTTGAAAGATGTAGGTACTTTCTAAAATATGTTTTCTTAAAAAACGTAGTTTCGAAAAGTGGTTAAAAAAAATCGAAAAGTTGGTTCCTGACAAAAAAAGGTTTGAAAACATACCTATATTCTATATAACTGTATTCGAAAATACATTTTCAGAAAAACGTGCTGTCAAAAAATATGTTTTCAAAAAATTTTCCTATATCAGTCCAAATGGACAGAAGGTATAAATAAAAAAATGCTAGAATTTTGGTAAGTTAAAAAGACAAGCCGTTCTGTTTTGTTTGTTAGTGTTCCATTTCTTGGAACCCTAAACAATAAGAAAAAATAATGTTCTTATTGTTCTTGTTCTTTTTCGTATACACTTTTGTGTAGTTCGAGGTGGAACTGAGTAGGATTTATAATAATAGAAGAATGTTAAATAAACTGGTAGCAATTAAAATATCAGCTGTTTTATTTTGACTAGAAGTACAGGGTCTACTTTACATTGTAGTAGAGTAACCTATAGAGAACTTCACGCGAGTAAGTATTTATGTTACTTTACCAATCTAAATGTAAATGGAAAAGTAGAGTACCTACTTAGAATTCGGTAGAGTAGAGTAGATAGCAGCGAGGTATAGGAACTCTACCACTCGCCTTCCGCCTTCTATACTTTACCTGCAAACTCGACCGGTATAAACTGATTTGATATCAGTAGCCATCGTTATTGCTTTCATATTTTAGGCGTTACGTATCTATTGCACCAATCAGGTTACTAATTTTACGTTATTCTTTAAAATTATTCTGTAGTTTGTTGTTACTTGTAAAATCAATAAAATTTTACAAAATAGGTATACCTATTATAAAACGTTAGCAAGCTGAATGCATAATATTAAATATTTGTGCGAAAAGAAAAACAAAGCTTCAAAAAGTTAGGTCAGAAGCTATAAAATCTTTCATACTATTTTTAGGCCAATGAAGCTTACCAAATAGGTCCTCCACCAGCGTCTCAAAGTTACCTTAGGAGTGATAAAATTCTAGATGTAGCGAAGAGATCTAACTGTCAAGCCATTCATCCTGGATATGGGTTTTTATCTGAAAATGTAGAATTTGCCGAGGATTGTCAAAAAGAAGGAATCATTTTTATTGGTCCACATGCGTCAGCTATAAGAGATATGGGAATTAAAAGGTAAAATAATTGTATGGGTTTTCTTTTTTCTCTCTAATGATACCCAGGCTGAGTTAGATTTGAGAAATATTTGGTCATAAAAATAAAGATTTCAATTTGTTGTATTGTTTAAAAAATAGGGGTCAAAAGCAGGCGCGGCCCGTGAAATTTCAAAGTTGCATATCTCTGTTGCTACTTATGGGACCCATACCAAATTCAGGTTTTTTAATAGTGAGCCTACTAGGAATGTTTTGGTAAAGAAAAAAAATATTTTGCAACTTGCGAAAAAAAGTTGATTTTTAGAATTGACCCACCAGGGTAAAAAATTAACACGCTTAGATATTTTATTAATTATTTTTTCTAAACAAATTTTACATCATTTTGTCGACAATTCTTAAATTTTAAGAGAAAAAAATGTGTTAGTAGAAAGTTATAGGCATTTGAATTTTTTCAACCGAAAAACAATTTAAATTTTCGGTTGCAAAAAATTCAAATGACTATAACTTTCTACTAACACATTTTTTTCTCTTAAAATTTAAGAATTGTCGACAAACTGATGTACAATTTGTTTAGAAAAAATAATAAATAAAATATCTAAGCGTGTTAATTTTTTACCCAGGTGGGTCAATTCAAAAAATCAACTTTTTTTCGCAAATTGCAAAATATTTTCTTTCTTTACCAAAACATTCCTAGTAGGCTCACTATTAAAAAACCTGAATTTGGTATGGGTCCCATAAGTAGCAACAGAGATATGCAACGTCGAAATTTCACGGGCCGCGCCTGGAAAAGTCCTTAAACTCGGCGAGGGAGTTGTAAAATTTTGTAAGGCGACGCTATTTTTGACCATCAAAAATAAAATTATAAGTACCTTTTGAAAACTAAATCTTTCAAACCAGCCTTAGGCGTTCAACGTTTGCAATGGAGTGAAATTGTTATACCGCGGACGAAGTCGCGTATGGTAGCTGGTTGGTTATAATCTTGTATCCTAATGAAAAATCTGTATCTTAATAAGTCGCAGTAAACTACAGGTAGTAAATGTCTAATAAATCAATTAAAGTACGGGAGTAGAAAAATTAAGTATTTCATTAACTTGAAAAAACTGCAACCCGTACGCGTATCAGTATATTTTACTGCTAGTTTTCCACGGAAACATTTTTTTTATTTTAGTACCTCAAAACACATTATGTCAAATGCTGGAGTACCCATCATAGAGGGTTACCATGGCGAGGATCAGACTAACGCAAATCTGAAAAAGGAGGCTCAAAGAATAGGGTTTCCAGTTATGATTAAAGCAGTAAGGGGTGGTGGCGGTAAAGGTACCATTTTAAATATGTCATATACCCAGTGGCGGATCCAGGGAGGGGGCTCCCCCAAAATGATGCAAAAAATGTGAATTTATAATATAAACATAAAATAGTAATATCGAATTTTAATTTTAAAATATCTGGATCCGCCACTGCATATACCTAAGTCTAGTTATTTATCTGTATTTATTACGTTATTTTTTTTTTAATTTAAGGTATGAGAGTAGCTTATAGAGTAGAAGACTTTGAAGAAGCTCTCGAGTCTGCAAGAACAGAATCTCAAAAAGCATTTGCAGATTCGGTTGTCCTTTTAGAAAAATTTGTAGAAGAACCTCGTCACGTAGAAGTCCAGGTTTTTGGGGATACCCATGGCAATGCCGTTTATTTATATGAAAGAGACTGCTCCGTTCAAAGGAGGCATCAAAAAATTATTGAAGAGGCTCCAGCCGTAAGTTTGTACACAGAGTTGAGAAGACTTAAATCAGTTAATTAAAATCAGCTATTAAAATCATGATTTTAATGAAGTGATTGTTAAAAAATTTTAGAAATAAAAATTTAAAAAATCAATATTTTTTTTTAAATCGCTGATTTTTAATATTTCTTCTAAATCATGATTTTTATCAACCTTCATTGTACAGTTTGTAAAAAATCTCGGATCGGGAAATTATTCTAATTGAAAATTATTTTGAATATACGGGGTTGCTCAAAAAGTTCAATGTTATAGTTCAGAAAAATTTTCACCGTTAGGTTTTTAAATATTTGACACGAAAAAGCTTTAAAACTTAAAGTTTACAAGCTTCTGTTGCTTACGAATAAAGGACACTTGACTTTGCTTTCCAAGAATGTTTTATTAGGATACATTTATATCTCTGCAATAAAAAAATTGTTCGTTTTAGCCAGGATTATCTTGGGACTTAAGAAGAGAACTAGGGACAGCAGCTGTTAAAGCAGCTAAAGCAGTAGGCTATGTTGGTGCGGGTACAGTAGAATTTATACTGGATAGAAAAACACTCAGTTTTCACTTCATGGAAATGAACACAAGACTGCAAGTGGAACATCCAATAACTGAAATGATTACAGGTAGCAGATCGTTGAAGAACACACATCAAAATTGTTCACTGTATACTTTTTTTCAACAATGAAAATGCTCTATAGATGATAATAATACAGAAAACTGGATTTTATAAATCGTCGATTTGCCAAACCCTTCTTTGTCTAATAATTATCTTAGACCTAATAACTTATTTTTATTAAAATAAATTGTCGCACAAACAATCATTTATTGTGAAATTAATCAAGAGGATGCGGGAAATCAACTATTTCTTAGTTACCTTGTGTCTATTTTTTTATAACAAATACCGATGACGTGACTGCACCTCACACGCTGGTTAAACTATTACGACATATTTTGGTGTCATATTAATTTTAATATTAGCTTACCCTGAACTATATTTTAAAGCACAAGAATAAAAAAAATGCTTAAATAATAATATGTAAACTTATGCATTGGTTTTCTTCCCAGAAGCTTTAAATAAGAATCTCTTATTACCGTAAGTTATCTATAAAAAATATTCTCCCATTAATGAAGTATTTTTTTTAACTCTAGGTACTGATTTAGTAGAATGGCAAATAAAAATTGCATCAGGCGAGAAATTATCAGTGAAACAAGAAGATATTCCATTAAACGGTCATGCTTTTGAAGCTCGAATATACGCCGAAGATCCTCGCGGAGGTTTTTTACCAGGAGCAGGACCTTTGGAATATTTGCAGACTCCTATTTCAGCTGACGATGTGCGAATTGAAACTGGTGAGCAACGTTACAGTACAGGATATCCAAATAAAAGTGACCAGGCCTTATAATTTTTTTATTGTTAAAGATGGGAAAAAATGTTAAATATGAAAGTTTTGGGGATTTTTATGGATCATTCAAATATCTTATCAGCAAAACAATTGAGCATTGAATAAAAAGAATATAGTATAAAACATCCATTTTCTCGGGCATTTTAAATTGGATGGTATGATTTTTATCATATTTTTGGATTCCAGGAGAAATTCTAAATATATGCAGTTTTTCAATCGTTTCTGAAATATTTCAAATTAAAAATTATTACGCAACTATCCAGATTGCGAACGAAATACCTGCAACCTTTTTAAATTTTCTTCGTAAGTAAGTCAAAGTTAATGTCAAGGTTAACAATAATACCTACTTTAGTCACGGTGAGTTTATAATTTTATTTTTATGCAAAATGAGTTATTCTATTAATGAGAAATGTTAAAATTATATTCAAAATATTTCTTGTAGGTGTTCAACAAGGAGATGAAGTATCAGTCCATTATGATCCGATGATAGCAAAACTAGTTGTTTGGGGTAGTAATAGGACAGAAGCATTAGCGAAACTTAAGTCAAGACTACTTGAATATAACGTAGGTATTTCGTTTATTTTTTATCGTCGGTGTCAGTTTGCCTCAATAACTGAAATATTTTGCTTGTAGACATTAAAGGTGGGCTTTAGTAATGATACTAACTTTGGTGGTAAATGATAACTAAACGGTGTTTATTTATTACTATTTGAGAATGCCTCTTTTATTTTTATTCTGAAAGATGCTCTTACCGAAAAAAACTATTTAGATTGCAGGTTTGGAAACTAATGTCAACTTCCTGCTAACTCTTGCCAGTCATTCAGAGTTTCAAGCCGGAAACGTTCATACCAACTTTATAAAAGATAATTACAACACTCTGTTTAGTGATGATACACCTACAGACATACAACTCATTCAAGCAGCCATAGCTAATGTTTTATGGGACCAAAGACTGGAGCAAACAGAGGCCATTTCGAGAAATGATAATTTTAATCCGTTTGTAGTCGAGTCAAACTTTAGAGTTAATTACTGTGATTCTAGGGATATTAAGTTGAAATTTAAAGATAAAGGTAAGTAAACAAATTCCTACATTATACAGGGTGAGTTTTTTAAAGTGTTAAAATTTCTCGAAAATGGTTTAAAATATTTTCATGAAATTTTGGTGAGTTAATAGGGATATTTCAACATATTTTTGAAATTTACTGTCATTTCCCCCCCCCCCCCCTCCCCCCTATTTTGAAGTGTGGGGGTAACTTTGGAATTTTAAATGGGATGATCTACCTTTGTTTATGAAATTCAAATCTACGTAAAAAACTATGTACGTGTACAACTTTTTTTTGATTTGCTGTGTCGGTTACGGAATGATGATTTATTAGGTTATTATATATGAAAAAATATTTACCATTTAATTTCAACTTAATTATCGTCTGTCATGCTTGAGAAGTTGTTCGAAATGTCCCCCTTCAACTTCCAAACACTTTTTCACTATTTTTCTAAATGAATTTCGTACCCGCTGTATTCCGCTGTAACATTTCAGGTGTCAGTAATAAGCACGCAAAGAGGATTCGGTCTTTCATATCATTTAAATCTGTAGGTGCAGTGTATAGTACATACCTACTGTGTCTATTTACCTAAAAAAAAACAACCAAACAAAAAAACAGAAATTAAATTTCTACCGATAAGGGATACCGTAAAATGTGACAACTTGGGACAGTATGATAACATGGGACAATTTGCACCTGTTTTAAAGAATCCACCTGACAACGCCGCTTTCAAATTTGTCGATTCAACGGTCGCAACACTGGTTTGTTATTGGTATTTTAGAGCGTTAGGAACTAGTACCTTGTCATTTCTCGTGGCGTTAAGTGTGGTGCGCCAGATCTTAATTTGGAGTTTTGATTAGGTTATTTTTATATATCGGAAAACTTCTAGTGTATCGTTGTGGCCGCTACGTGTGGTAAGTTCATATTTTGCATGTTGATTGCCAATTTTGTTGTTAATTTAATGGTTTAATTAGTTTATTTAATTTTTAAACAATCTTTTTTATATTAATTATAAAAACAAAAAAGTCACAGCGTTTACAACTTGGGACGGGGTGTCCCAAGTTGTCAGCGCGTCCCAAGTAGTAAAACATTAATATTTTTTTTTACTTTTGTTAAATGTTGTGCTCCAATTGATTAGGTATGTACTTGCTCTTTCAGGGCCTTACCTACATGAAAAATGACTGGCCGAAGAAAAGTAGGAGCCAGACGTTACAGACAATTTACTGATGACAGTCTACAAAAGGCTGTCCAAGCTGTAAGGAGTGGGAGAATATCTGTGAGAAAAGCAGCTGAACAATATAGTATTCCAAAGTCAACGATCAATAGAAAAGTAAGGGGGAAACATATGAATCCTGTTGGCCATCCCACAGTGTTATCGCAAGAAGATGAAGAAATGTTGGTTCAAAATATTGTTGCTGCTGGCAATTGGGGGTTTCCATTTTCCAGAAAGGACATTCAATACGTGGTCAAGAGTTACCTAGATAGACGCGGAATTCAAGCTAAGCCATTCTCGAATAATCTACCCGGTCCATGCTGGTGTCGGTTTCTTGAAGAGGAATAAACGACTTCTTTCCGAGAGACTGGCTGAAAATATTAAAAGATGTAGGGCTGCTGTTAATCATGATATGATGAACAAGTACTTTGCAGAATTGAAGGAATCTTTACAAGGTGTACCCCCAGAGAGGATTCTAAATTTCGATGAGACAAACATCACAGATGACCCTGGAAAGGCCAAAGTAGTAGTGCGCAAAGGTACCAAGTACCCAGAGAAGATCATGGACTCTTCAAAATCCAGCGTGTCAGTGATGTTTACCGGTTCAGCTTCGGGTGTCTTATTACCACTCTATGTGGTATATAAGGCGGAACACTTGTACGATTCGTGGAAAGAGGGTGGCCCCAAATATTGCAGATATAACAGATCAAAGAGCGGATGGTTCGATTCTGTAATTTTCAAGGACTATTTTCAATCCGTGATTGTCCCATATTTTCAACGAATGGGGCCAGGAATAAACGTTGTAATTTGTGACAATCTGGCAAGTCACAAGGCTGTCGATATCGTGGAAATATGCGAACAATATAATATTCGTTTTGTGCTACTACCACCGAATAGCACACATTTGTGCCAGCCCTTGGATGTGGCATATTTTAGGCCTCTCAAGAGCGTGTGGAGAAATAGATTGGAAATATGGAAATCTAAACACCGTGGATGCATTCCAAAAGATGTATTTCCTAGTTTATTAAAACAAACAATAAACCATATTGGCGACAAATCTGCTCAAAATCTTATAGCAGGTTTCTGTAAAACTGGTATATATCCACTGGATCCTGAAAAAGTACTGAGCAGATTACCAAAACCAATCCAAAATGATCAAGAAGCAGGTGATGCGTGGAACCAGACTTTTCAAGAATACCTATCTGAGAAAAGGACTGACACATGCAACACTACAAAACAAACCAAGAAACGTTTAAATGTTGCACCTGGAAGAAGTGTATGCGTAGACGATTTTATGCTCAGTTCATCGTCATCTGAAGATGAGTCAAATGAGTTGGATGAGCCCGAAAGTGATATAAATGAGCAACCTAACGCGCTAACCGATAACCAAGAAGCAGTCAAGCCACGACCGGTTGAGGTTACCAAGGGGGCTTTTCTACTCACCAAAATTGTATACGATAAAAATACAAAAAAAGAAAAAGAAAAGAAGTTCATATGCCAAGTTATAGATTCCAACAAAGAAGAATATCATAAAGTCATCACGTGTAAATTTTTGCGAAACTATAAAGGTTCAAATGATATTTACGTATTTCCCGACATTGATGACATTGCAGGGGTTTCATTTGACCAGATATTAAATGTTTTGACGGTCTGTTCTTATCAGAGGGGACGATACCAGTTCGCTGATATACACTAGATAAATGTACTTATCATTATTTTTCTTATCTAGCCACCCTATCTTAGATGGTACCTTTTTTTTCTATAATATAAATAAGTAAAAATAAAAAAATATAAAAGAATTACAGGTTCGGTAGTCTTTATTTTGTACATGGTACTCGTTTTTTTAAGTTTATGTCGTTTTCTAACATTTTTAAAACAATATATCTATCCCAAGTTGTAGATCGGTCGAACAACTTGATTTTCTCATTTATATTTATTACTGTCCCAAGTTGAAGCACATGTGTGGCAACTTGGGACAGCGACCTTTTTTTTCAAAAGTGGTCGAAATTTTTTAATTTAGTGAAATTTCTTAATGTGTCGTTAAAGTATTTAAAGGGACCGGACGAATGGCTATGTCAAATAGCAAGAGGCGAAAGTTAAAAAAAAAATACACATGGTTGAAAGTCGAAAGTGTCCCAAAGTTGTCGCATTTTACGGTACCTTAAAACCCTTCTTGCCCACAATTATGGAAAGTAGCTTCGTCAGAAAAAATAACATTCATTGGGAACCTCAAACCTGTTATTTTCTTGCATTTGTTTGGTGACCCAATTGCAAAAGGTAACGCGATTTTTAAACTCTTGCCCATATAGCTCTTGGTGGAATGTAATGTGGTATGGATGAAAATTATACAAGTGCAATATGGTCACAACTGATTTTTGACTCATTCCAACATCTCTAGCAAGCCGTCTGGTACCTACATGCGGGTCAATAGCTACTGCTCCTAAAACGCCAACCGCCCTATTTTCGTCCATTTTAGTTCGCTTCCGAACTCGTGGTTGCCAGTAGTCCAGTAGCCAGTAGTACGAAATCTGGTTTCCAGCCTTTTAAATGCCATGTGAGATTTCGGGTTATTAGGAAACCTCTTCGCCCATACTGGTGCAGCTTCTCTGTGGTTTTCTTCTGCTTTCCCCCCACATTAACAACATATCAACTTGCACATTAAAATTCGCTTCCATGTTTAATTGAGCAATAAACTGTCAATGTAAACTGTTAAAATGTCAACATTCTCAGCTGACTTAAATAAAAATAACGCATATAAGTGAACTTGATTTATTGGTAAAATGTATTTATTTTTTAAATTCAGTCAAAATTTAGTTAGCCATAGATTATTCCGCAACCGAAAGACCAAATAAAAAAAAATTCTACGCACACGTAATTTTTTACGTAGGTTCGAATTTTATAAACAAAAGTACATCATCCCACTTAAAATTCCAAAGCTACTCTCACCTCTTAAAATAGAGAGAGAGGGGGTAAATGTCAAAAATATGTCCCTCATCTCCCTATTAACTCACGTAAATTTCATGAAAATATTTTAAACCGTTTTCAAATAATCGCCTTGTAACATATTAAAAAACAAACCCTGTACTTGTAGCAGCTTAAAAATATAAATAAGTTAATATACAAGCAACTTAATAACAATTTCGTAATAATAGTAAAGTAATAATAACACATGAAGCGTGGTGAAATAATATGTATATTAAATAACGAGCATGGAAAGTGGCAACTAACACGCGAGCATCAAGTCACACGAGCGTATTAAGTGACTTATCAGTTTTGTACGATATACCTGTTTCTTACAACTTAAGACCCAGTTGGGGGAAAACAGAAAAATAATAAAAGTGCTTACAAGTGCAAGTCTTGCTCAGGTTTACCGTTCCAATTTTGAAATAATTTTAAAAGTTAAAATCAGTTTACAAACGTAAAGAAACTGTTGCGTTCCTAACTTCAAACCAAAAACATCACAGCTGGTTTGTTTATTAGTCAGTGACGTTATGTCCTGCTTTAGGTCTTCCCACGATACACTAACAACGGTATGCCGATGCGTCGATTAACTGACCAGGCTCTTCCCATTTTGACGTCACTGCGAGGGATTTTCCATTAATCAAGCGGCCTAGTCACTTTGATGTTCCCTCGAAGTATCGTCATCTGCGCAGCCACGACGTGTTTTGATTCATAGCGTAGCATACCCTTGTAAGTGTATGGTGGGTCTTCCCATGTTCTTTTATATGCGGACGACCTGAAATTCTACAGTGTTGTTAATGTCAGCTCGAATGGTTTGCAATCCAATTTGGACAATTTTGTTTCCTGGTGCCTTTCAAACTGTCTTGATATTAACGTATCCAAATGCAAGTAGGTCAGTTTCTATAAGTAGATGTAAAAATCCCATTTTTCTTACACACCGGGATTTTTCCCATATGGGAAAAATTTTTACTGAAAGTTAAAAAAATCACTTTGGTGTAGAAAAGTTCTGCATATTAATTAACTAAGAATCCCTATGGAAAAATGTTTCATAGTATACAGGGTAGCGACAAAAACGTAAAATATACTCAAGAATAAAGTACCCTTATTTAGCAAGATACAAAGAAAAGAATTATTTGGAATCATTTTTTCTCTCTAAATTTGAAATCACAGCCACCTACGAAAAAAATGTTCTTACATTTTTCCTTTATGTTACGAAATCAATGCTAGTATAAAATAAAAAAGTGATTATCTTTCACATAGGTAAATGCTATATAAGAACGGCTTTGACATATACATTGACATTCTTTGCAGTATAGTTCTATTAATTCAGTTTATCAATTTATCATTTTCCTTAATTATGCCTCCAAAACTAACCACGGAACAAGAAATTGAAATTCTTTTAATTATTGGCGACAACTACAAACAAAAGTTATAGGGAAGCCGCTGAGATTTTCCATGAAAAGCATCCCGAAATATCTGTATCCCATCCAACTGTTGGACACATAATCACCCGATCTTTTAAATAACAAAAATTTTAAAAAAAGTCTGCCCGAACACAGCCTCGAACCCACGACCTCTTGGTCAACTCACTTCATTTCATTTCAAAATTTCTTTATTTTTGCGTATTAATAATTTACAAAACATTCTTACTCTTTACATTTAGGTATTTCTAGTACAATATTTACAAGGTAGACATTTACTAGAAAGAAGCAAACAGGGCTGGTTGGTGCTGATGTTAGCCCAAGGTGAAGAATTGGATTGTGTAACAGCTGATTCCGGCTCCATCCGATACAAGATCTTTTAGAGCCTTATTATATTACGCCCGATAGGGAAGATGGTATTATAAAAAGTTCTTAATAATAATATTTACATTAACATTGTTGGAAAACTAAATCAAAAAAACAACTCCAATGTAGTCAACTCGCTGAGATTGCACCTCTGGACTACGCTGGTAGTGTAAGAAAACCGGTCCGATGCCGTTATATTTGATGACTAGCATTGGCGTGACTGAGACAGTATTTATAAATTTTATGTTGAGTCGCAATTAATAATACATTAATACAATGCAAATACAATGCGCATATTAGCTACCTAATTAGTTTTTTTCTTTGTCCAAACCAAATGTTTTGAAAGAGTATATTTTACGGGGCGGTTTGAGTGTATCTCCATAGTGGGAGTGGCGCGATATTATTGGTGGGCCGTCGACAAATTATGTCTCTTTTAACTTCCTAAAACGCGTATGTCTGTTTCTCTCTTAGTTTTAATGAATTTATATCGTCCATATAAACCTATGAGGCCAATTTAAAATACGACCCAGCCGGGAGCAAGCTTGGATATCTTTAGACGATGGCTTAGCATTATTTCTTTGGGAGTTTTCGCATGGGACTTTTTTGAAAGAAAAGTTTGGTTTAAAAAAATAAATTATTAGGTGGATCATTGAAAATAAATTTAGGTGGGTCTTGACAAAGTGACCTTATGGACGGTCCGCGACTGTTGGCCAAGCGATTACATGTGGACTTCCCACGGCGCGCCGATTCAGTCGAGACAAATTCATTCGCCGCCGTTAATGGATTTTAGAATATTTCACCATGCTTACCCATGACTAGTCAATTTCGGGTTTCAATTTTCTAGTACCTTTATTTTCAGAATATATAATCAAAGTCAAATTTTTAAATTCGAAAAATAACTTCGAATTGTCCTGTGATAATGGAAAAACCTGGAATAAAGTAAATGCAACTCTAAATACCAAAGGAAATGAAAATATTTTAAGTTGTTCTATAAATGGTCACAATACATATTCAAACATTTTTAAAAACGACAGATCTGTAGCACTCTTTCATGAGGTAAGTAAGACCGTTGTAAGACATATACTAGATTAGGGTGGGTCGAAAAAAGTGAATTTTCAAGTATCGAATTTTAATAATGAGAAAAAGTGGCGTATTTGCATGCCAATAAAGGGAAAAATATTTTAAAAAATTCCTATGCCTAATCTTGAGTTCCCACAGTTCCCGTTCAAATTTTGCAGATTAAGTTCTTCAACTTCTAATAGCGTCTACATTCTTCATTTTAGTTTCCTGATAATGGAAAAAATATTTTTTAAAATAGCAGGCTAGATATTGAGTTCGCGTATAAGTCATAAAGTTTGCGAATTTTGGGTGAAAAATTGATGTTTTTACAGTTTTACAAACAAACGCACTGTTGTATTAAAAATATATACAAGGCCATTTTTATTGATTAATTTGGTCCTATTATAGTGATTTTATTTATTCAACTTTGATCCGAGAACATCAGCTTGCAGCTCTTTGCCCTTTCGGCAAAATTATTTTTGTTGAAATTCCATGCAAAATAAAACTCTGCCTGAGTTTTTAACTTTTTCTACCACACATAAGCAGTTGAATGATGCGTAAAACTTGTGACAGAGTTCGCTGGAAAAATGTGCGCACAAGATAACAGAGATGGCTATATTAGAGCAACTTTGCCCTCAAAATCTTCGATGCCAAAAGTCAACGAAAAATAATTCGATTTCAAAATAACGTCCTTAATTGATACCGGTGAACCAACATAATTTACCACGTCCTGAATGGTGGGGAAGGGCGTGGGTGCAACTCGAATTGCAGCCACCTCCACGTGGTGAGTTCTAGGTCATTTTAGCAAAAATAATTTTGCCAAAAGGGCAAAGAGCTGCACGCTGATGTTTTCAGATCAAAGTTGAATATATAAAATCACTAATAGGTACAAATTTGTCAATAAAAGTGCCTTGTATATATTTTTTAAGAATATTTTTTCTATTACTAGGTAACTAAAATGAAGAACGTTGACTCTATTAGAAGTCGAAAAACTTAATCCGTAAAATTTAAGCGTTAAGGTAATAATTGGTTTTTGTCATTTTTTTCAAACTTTAGGCCCTTTGCGCGAACTGAAGGTGAAACATAGGAATTTTTTCAATATTTTTCCTTTTATTGGCACCCGAACATGCAACTTTAATTAGAATTCGATACTACAAAATTCACTTTTTTCGACCCACCCTAAAATAGATATTTTGAAGTGCCAAAAAATCACACTTTACAGTCTTGGTATAACTATAGATTTGTTTAAATAAGTAATGACTATGTATTGCTTCAGAATGGGAAAACACAATTTTCTTTAAATGTTCCCTCATTCAATATGGAAGAAGACCCAGATGCTCTATTAGGCAACTTGGATAAAGCAGTGTCTCCAATGCCTGGAGTGTTGGATAAACTTTTAGTTAATGTTGGAGACAAGGTTAAAAAAGGGGATTCGCTGTTTGTATTAATTGCCATGAAAATGGAACATGTGGTCAAAGCTTCTAGGGATGCCAGAATTGCAACCATCTTCTTTAAAGTTGGAGATAGTGTTTTAAAAGATGCCACAATTGTACAATTTAGAGAAGAACAAAAATTGGAGTAATTTAAAAAAATAAAAAATAGTTTATATTTCAATGATTTTTATTTTTTACAATAAGCATTTAATGTTAGTTCAATAAAAAAGCGCTGTGGATTAAGATCCAGAGGAGGAATCGATTCACAATAATTGGCTCGATCCGGATCAATTTGCGAGCTTTTAGCGAAATACGTAATTGATTCAAGATTCAAGAAGGGTAATAAAAAGAGATAAAATGACATTAGAGTGTCGTAAAGTGATCCGGATCGATTCCGTAGGAAATATACTACACGTAATCCAAATAAATCTGATTTTTTTGTTCTCTGCATAAATTAAATATGTATGGCGGTTGCTTCTATTCATTTATTTGGGTTTTTATTAAGAAATAAAAAGATATATGAAAATTTTTCATACAAAATTCAAAACTTGCAAAACGTGGTCCTATTGGTTGTGACGTTACGTGATAGGCAAATAAAAGTTCTAATTATGGCTGGTGTACTTCAAATTTCAGTGCTAATTCAGCCCCATTAATTTACTTCCTGTCAAAATTATTGAGAAGATCGTTTCTCAACAATTATCTTTTTTTTTTGAACTCAGTTACTGTTTGTTGGACAGTCTGGATTTAGAAGTTAGCATTCCTGTGAATCGGCCCTACAGTATGCGTGTGCAAAATTGAAGAACGCGACATAAACTGTGTATAGGTTATGTTGGTTTAACCATTTCTGCCCTACGTATTAAATAAATATACCGCGGGTTGTCTGGAATTCTTGATGCCAACAATGTGAAATGGAGATATATAATCTCGCATAAGTCTATCATTTAGTCTGATACAGGGCCGTTCCTAGGGTATCTGCCGCCCGGGTGCGAGAATAATTTTGCCGCCCCTTCCCTAACCCAACCCCTTCCCCCAAAGTTGTTAAAACTTTACAAATAAAAAAGATAAAGTAAATTTAAGTTAAAAAAATTGTACAAATATACACAGTTTATTTAATAGAATATAATGTTACAACTTATTTGTAATGTAATAATAATTAATTTTTCCCTTTTTTATAAGGCGGCTCGCGCCGCCCCCTAGGCTTGCCGCCCGGGTGCCCCGCACCCTCTGCACCCCCGGGTCGGAACGGCCCTGGTCTGATATTTCTGTAGGTATATGCGCATGCGCACGATCGCGCGCATGCGTTAATACGAAGTTTTTCATTGGTCAGACATTGTACTGAATTAGATGGTGAATTGTACTAATCATCGGCTGTTGTGTGTATATTTCGGCTTCTTTCAGCTTTCTGGTTTTTCTAGTTTACAGCTGGATCGCCATTCGCCTTTTTTTCTTTGTGTCGTGTTGTATTTTGTATTCGGTGTTCTTGTGGTTTATTAGAAACGTATGAAGCGTGGCGCCGTTAGATTGCCAATAGCAACACAAAATTTAGCGCAATCGCAGTTTACGAAATATCGGACTAAAGGATAGACTTATGCGAGATTATATATCTCCATTTCACATTGTTGGCATCAAAATTCGCACATTGCGTAAATGGGGAACCCGCGGTAGATTTATTTAATACGTATATGCATTTCTGTTTATTGCCGCGAAAAGAATTATCAGAGGGGAAGTATTCGTGGCGCAACCAATGACGTCACTGTTTTTGACATTTAACATAAATAATCATAACCTGTTCTGCAGGAGGAACAATCCAAAGTTAACGTGTACTGAACAAGACGTATACGTTTATTTCTTAAGCTTAACGTAGGGGTAGGGGTGCTACATACATACTAATGTATACCAATCGACAACCTGTGTTATAGACCGGCAAGTAAACATTTTCTCGTACAATGCATCAACTGATTTACGAAACTGTTATTATTTGTAACATTGTATGCCTAAGAGCAGTAAAACTTAAAGGCAAAACGACCGTCATCTTGCTTTAACCAATCGCATGGGGAATGCAAAGCGCATCCAAAAAGCATCCCGAATATACTCGATCTTCACTTTGGAAGTAAACGTATACGTCTAGACGAGTAGGGGTACTCGTGAACTCTGGATTGCCCTCCTGGTTATCCTTGATCCGCTGTCGTCATTTCGTAATGTTTGTGGTTATTTTGTGTTACTCTGTTGAAACTTTTTCTTCAACTTTCGTTTTTCCTTTATATACCTAATAAATGAGCAGACAAAAAATTGAAACGGATATAGGTATAGCAAAGCATTTACATTCTCATAACAGTAAAAGGTGCTACATAAAATCTAGCGGCTATTGCATTTAAAGTATCTTGTTTAAATAAAATAAGTACTGCTTCTTCTGGTAGAACTGGTGATTACCCCCTCGATATTTCTTTGTTGTTAAGTGATATGTATCAAGTCGGCAAATACCTAATTTCCACTAATTTATGTACAAGGGCATTTTTTTCATACGATAAAGCTGATAAAAAAAACTACTTCATTGTATGAATCTAGCCATGATTATCTCTGGATTTCAAATAAAAGATAAGGCTGATGGAAACTTTCGAGGAATTTCTTTTCTATACAAAATAATAATATACATAATCCCCGTACATAAATTCCGATTCTGATAATTCTTAGGCCAAGTTATACCTAAATAAAAACAAGTTTTATCGTCAATGTGTCCATTTCAAAAAAAACGTGTGTTTTCGTCCATCAAAATAAATTGTCCTACAAATCAGTTCTGCCAAAAAAGCAAACAGAACCACCACAAAGAAAAAATTAGTAAGACAAACTAAAATACTCCTAATAAAGGAGATACAGAATACTAGATTTGTTTACTTAACCTTAAATCACAATTATTTCCATCATCTGGTGCATTTCCTCGACATAATCCGGTGTAACCAAAACTCAGGTGGGGATGACGTCTACAAAATAAATAAATAAATAAATGAATGTGTCAAACAGTCCAAATTAGGATTCCTGTAAGTAAATTCAAAAAGCGTACGCATCGTAATGAAACAAAGTTAAAAGTAATTTAAATGTTTAATTTAAAAAGGAAAGAAATACATCGTAGAATATGAATCGAATGTAATAAAAAGGAAAATTATAATCCTTTAGAACTAGCTCTAGTAAGTTGCAACACCTTTACAACGCTAATACTATATTAAATCAGTTTTTTTTTAAATATGATTATTCCAAACATTTGGCTTTCTTGGCGATTATAAAACTAACTACTTATCTTGATAGTGATGTATCATCAAGTGTCAATTCCTAAACTGACAAGTATTCTTTGTGAAACGCACGCAATAACCTACCTCAAGAGGCTTAAATAGGGACACACGTCCAAGATTTACTACTATCAAACAAGATTTACCACTACTTACAAACATTACAAGATTTACTACTACTTACAAACTATCAAAAATCCAAGCACGGCCAAGAAAACATCAAAGATGCAGTCTACGAAGCACCCGTAACGTGCAAAGATGCATTGAAATAATTCATAATATAAACAATTAATTAGATAATTAGGCTGGGTTTTCTCTAAAAAGAACAATATGATCAGACTCCACCACGTGAAATTATAAAAATTAGACAAATCGACACTACTCACCCTTTAGAGTTACTAACAAAGATGCATGTGTGAAAACAGGAGGAATGAAACTAGATTACAATTTTATCCAAAAAAAAAGGAGCTGCTTGTTCACCTCAGCCCTTCAGAATGAGATTGGACAAATCACAACTCAAAAGTCATAAACGTCAACCAAGACGGTATGACCAATACTTCTACCATTCTACCTTGAGTTTAAGATCTCACGAATCCACGCGCCTCATTCGCACATACTCGAAAATACCCAAAACCCAAACAGCAACCGAACTATTTGAAAATACAATAGTAACGAACACGCATTGAAACATTATTAGGTATACTCTGAAGAATGCGGCTGCCTAACATGTGTCAATATCAATAATATGGTAAATTGTACCCTCTCTGGCTCAGGCTGATTTGTAGTAGGCCGTTGTCTTCTAAGGATATCCTTCGGCTCCCACCTTCACTTTACTGGTGCTACATATGTAGCTTCATGTAGTTACTTCATGACATCCATGATAAGGTTAAGAAGATACGGGCTGAAGACCGAATCCTGGTACAAGCCAAGCATAACTAGATTGCCGTGTCAATCAGACACTATTTCCGATCTATGTCTTAGCTCGCTAGCTGCTGGATTATCCTCACTACTTTTCTGTCACGCTCCTCTCTATCTATAATCTTTTCCCAAATCTACAGTGTGATATCGCCTATAGTTTCTAGTCTTGAATGTTAATCTCTTTTTCTATTATGGGCACAATTATCTCCACATGGCAATTATTCCTGTGCGTAAAATCTGTTTGTTGTTGTTTATTTGATGTTAATTTAAAATTTAATCATGTGCGTCGGTTAATAGCCCTAAGGTATGCTTAGTGTTTCTAGTAGCAATATATCAATAATTAACAAATGTCACGGATGCTGTACTTACCAGAAGGAAACGTCGATAATATTTTACAGGTTTTAGAATTACAAAATGATCGTTGAACCTTGTGCAATCATATCAATACAACACTTTTACCTGTTATTTAAATTATTTCTATGAAATTTCATATTCAATATCAACTTCTTATGCAGACCATGGATACTTGGTTTACCTGGAGGCTTTACTTGTATTGCACAAAAATAATTTCTGTTCTAATTACTCGATAATCGATATCACATTTTTTGAAGGTTACGTAGACGTCAAAAAGAGATTATTTAAAAGTTAATATTGACTATTTCCCTCACATTTTAAAATCCGTTAAAAGCTTGGATGAATTAAGAATGGATACGGGATGATTTAACATTCTTTGAAGCCAAAACAAACCATTCTAAGCGACACTGTAAACACAATTTGTAAACATTGGCCACATCTTATTTGACCTTGTATTTTTGTACAAAAAATACGTTAGAAGCATCACAAGATTTAGTAAAAGTTATAAAAGCCCTAAAATACTTTATTTTCTGCGAAATAATAATAAATTTAAGTTAAAAAACTTTTAAATATTTTATTTGTAAAGGTTTATTTAAAGTCGTGCCGAGTCATTTATAAATCTATAAGTCGCACTTTTTCTTTTCTAGTTCATTAGACAAAGACATACGTTTAACCGAGTGTTTAGACCGTGGATGAATAAGAATCATCCAAGGTAATTTGACGACAACCGCTCAGCTGTTGAGACGAAAACAGAGACAGCAACGCTCATGAGAGCCGTATTTGATTGGCAAAAATTGGATCGACGTTACGACACCCCAATGCTATTTTATCTCTTTCTACTACCATTCTTGATTCAATTACGTATTTCCTTAAAGTTTGTAAACTGGTCCTCTGGGTACGATGTTTTCATAACAAACAACCAATATACAGGTTTCACGTTCGATACGGTCATAGTATACGGAAAACCGAATCCTTTCTTAATTCATCCAAGGTTAAAAGTAATAGCTTTTGAGGGTGACAATCAAAAAAAGTTAGTGGTGTGATAATAGGGGTGTACCGAATGCACTACTTTTGAGAAAAAGGGGCAAGGAGTTGGGGAATATTTACAACTTTGCGAAGATGAAAATCTAACCCGAGACTAACTTCAAAGAACAAAAACGTCGACTTTTCTACAGGGTGAGTTTCTTAAGTGTTACAAGACGATATCTCGAAAACGGTTTAAAATATTTTGATGAAATTTTGGTGAGTTAATAGGGACAAACATATTTTTGACACTTACCCCCTCTATTTTGAGGGGTGGGGGTAACTTTGGAATTCTAAATAGGATGATGTACTTTTGTTTATAAAATTCAAATCTACGTAAAAAACTACGTGTGTGTCCGGAAATTTTTTTAGTTTGCTCTTTCGGTTACGAAATTACGGTTAACTAAATTTTTATTGAATTTAAAAAATAAATAAATTTTATCAATTAATCAAGTTCACTTTTTTAGAATTATTATCCGCTTCCATGGAAATGCGGTATTTTTACTTAAGTCAGTTGATAATTTTGACCACCTACGATATAAAGTGTATAGCTGGTTGCCAAATGTTGGATGTTAGATAGTATAGTTTAAGGTTTTTTTTTTTATTTTTCTTGTTCAAAATATATTAATTTATATAAATGTTTTGTTTGGGACCAGTAAAAATATTCTGAGAAAAAATCTCATACAAATTATTTCTACACTACATCCTTTCAAATAAAATTATACTATTGTTCATGAGGTATTTTTTCGCGAGATCCCGTTGACCAACCGTGAACGGCCGGGAACTACAAGTCATGTGATATCTGCATTCATATATTAACGGACATACACGTGACACGCTGTTCAAGGTAGATCAACGGGATCTCGCGAAAATACACTCATGGTGGATAAAAAACAAACAAGAAAGTAAAAGTATCGAAACTTTGAAAAACATCGATTTTTTGTAATATAAATATTTTCGTTCCTATATACGGCTTGCATTATTTCTCTGTATTTTTCATAATGCTAATTAAATTTGCACTACGTTCTGACCATTTTTATTGTCAATAAAGAAACTATTGGCTCTACAATAAGCGCGGAATCTTAACTAAACTGTCAAATCCATAAAGTTCAAAGAAAAATGCAGCTGATGTGGCTCTTGAAGCGGGTTTGTGCTAGCTGAGATAAAAGGCCTCTATTCTTCTAAGGTGATCAACTCTCCTGAAAGAAAAACTAGAACGCCAATAAAAAATTAACAATTTTTTATGATAATGTTTACGTTTATTCATATTAATAATACATGTTATAATTTAGGATTTTTTAAAACACTTATTTTTCTTACGATAGAATTTTTTTTATTCTTTATTATTTTTAAGCATGTTGTGAAATTCAATGCATGTGTGATCAAAATTACTTTGACAGTTAGGTAATAATGATTCTAGTGTTTCAATGTGTAATCGTGATTTGTCCTTTGTTCGTCTCGTAAAATGGAAAAATAATATAACTTTATGTTTTAACGGCGTAATTAATATTGTAGGTATAAAAACAGAAAAAACTAGAATAGCCTTTAATACAGAAATTTTACCGCCTTTGATTTGCAACCAGAACTTAGTTCTCAAAAACAGTATAGTTCTGGTTAAATCAGAATGGTTGGTCACCTTATCTATAGAGTTATACCATTTATGTGAATGGAATGCGGGTTACAAGATTCTTGTGTGACAGACTGCAAGACTGGGCTTTCGAACTGACGAACAAGGTCTTTCTGTGGCACTCCAGTCTAAGTTTAATAAAGGATCTTAATAGGGACCTGTCCTTATTATTTAGTTCCAGATTTGAGGCTTGATTAGGGGAAATATATATTGGAATGGAGAGTACTAAATATCGTCAGCATAATTGCCGATGGAATTGGTAGTAAAAGGAAGCAGGTTTTTTTCAGGTTAAATACGTTTCATGCAATAAATAAAAATTATCAGAAAATTCATTATTTCGAGCCTTTAAAAACAACATCCGTTTTAGTTGTTTTTATTTGTCTAAAACAATCCACTCGAGTGACGTCTTCTTTCTTTTTTTTTTTATCAAAGAACAATAGAAGAGAATGAAGAATTTTCCATTATTCTGAATAGAAGCAATGAGTTTTGGCAGTTACATCCTATTTTAAATCAATAACAAATTAATGAAATTTAGTGCCAGTGGCGTAACAATTTTTAGTTTCTTCCCTAAAAATTATTTTATAAGAATATTATGACAAATTAGTAAGTAATTGATTTGAAAATTTACAATATAAAATCAACATTTTTTAAAGATTTTGTCTAGTATGTTAATTAAAATTAAAAAGTTAGGAAACGCAAAACCTAAGGTCTAATTTTAACTTAAAACCTAGCACAACGCTTCAATCACGAATTTTTTGAGGAAAAATATACTATCATAGAATGGTAGCGTCAGTAGAAAACGCGTTCGGTTGTGTAAATTTTTAGCAGTTAGCAGCAGCTCGACGACATTGTCTTATGGGAAAAATTGGTGGCCACTGAAGTATATATATATATATATATATATATATATATATATATATATATATATATATATATATATATATATATATATATATATATATATATATATATATATATATATATACAGCCTGCGCTATGTATAAGATAAAAAAGGATAGTAACTGCTGTCTACATTAAAGTTATTTTTTGGTGCTAATACGGTTTAAAATGGTTTGAAAGCAGTTTATTTTCTTGATAAACGGTAAAGTCATGATGTATGGTGTGTGTTGAAACGTACTTGAAAACATTTCGGATCTGTGTTTAAAACACAGATCATCCTTCTTTTGTAATTATAATGATCTTTGATTTAACCGTGTTTTAAGCGTTTTAAATGTAAAATGTAGGTTATATTGTTAGAGCTTAAGGGACCTTCCTTAATCAGCGTCTCGGTGTTTAAAGTTTTTGAGACCACTCAAATCTTATTTGAAACTGTGCTTTTCTGGAATGATCGACGGTATTGTCCACGTTCAAATTAATGATTTAGTAATATGCGTGAATTATAAAACAACCTCCAGTCCGAACTATAGGAATTTCTTGATCCCTTCATTTGTAAAGGGGTGTAAATTAAAAATTATATGCTTTAAGCTTTCAAAAAGTTCTTCTTCTATATATTTTTTCCTGGCCTTACAAAATGTTGTAGAACAAATGATAAATAAGGATAATATAAGGATTTTTTTAGAATCATATGTAATGGCACGATTTATAAGCATTTATTTAAAGGCTATAACGCAGTGCAAACGAATGAAGGAAACACCTAAGTCGCCAAATAATTGATAATTAAGTAGGAATGCCTTAAATAATCTATTAAATATTTATACAAATTAACTTACATAAGTAAAAAACCAATCCATTATTTCCAAAATAATTGAGCGTAGAAGGGCAAGGAATTTATTTCATTTTATTTCACCAAGAAGTATAAAACTGTTCTAATCGACCGAACATTTTAACAGACAGGATAAAACTAACCCCTATACTGCTACTCTAAATGGTAAAAATCTCCTCCCGCTCGGGAAACAAATATTTTGATTACCCTATTATGACAAAGGAAAATATGTTTTCTCTTATCTGATTGGCCGACAGAAGATCCACCCCGTGACGACCTATTTTTAACGACTCGTCATTACTAAATGTTGCACTATATTAAAATCTATACAAAATTAGTAGTTTTTATGTGCTTCTTATTACACGCGCACCTATAAATGTTAACAGAAAATGCGGGGTGCAGTAAAAAGCTACCCACTTGATAATTAAAGTTTAGTAAATGCCAGATGATTTAAGAGTTCTTCCTTCATTTGCCAGCTAAATTAGTTCGCCCACTCGAAGAAATTCGCAGAAAACAAGGTCGTAAATGTCATGTTGTCACATTAATTTTGTGAAGTGGTCGTTAACAGGGGAAAATTTATGGGAATTTTCGCTATATAAGCGGGATGACTCCTTTTAGAAAGGACAGTTGAAAGGTACTCACCGATGTAAGGTGTTACGCTGCCCGATCGCGAATCGAGATTCTATCTACGGGAAAGTTGAAAGTCTAGATTTAATAAGTCAGAAGTTTGGGCCTTATCGTAGTTTCTTGAAAATTAGCGTAAAAATTAAGTGCGTTAGAAACCCAGGAAATTGTCAAGCAGTATTGGAAAAATTTGGGGAAATTAAGAAATTGTGAAACAGTGTATTTTATGTGGCTCCCATAAGTAATCTGTGGAAATAAGGTGTAGTAAATGTTAGTTAAAATTTCATAGAAAGTTGGAGTTAGTGCCTAAGCCTCGGCAGTAAGCATCATACTGTTAGGAAGTCAATTGCACGGCTAGAAAAGGTGTTAGGTAAAGTGGTGGTTTAATATCAGTTGACGCAGCGTTCCTGCCCCGTGCACAAATTTATCTTGTTGCCGCCAACTGTATTCCCAGGTTACCGTTACAGCTAACTAAAAAACGGAAAGAAGGAAAAATGAATCAGTGTTTCAGCTATAATTAATGTTACAGTGAAACTCAAAAATTTTGAGGCAAGAAAAATTCGCTAAAGTATAGTCCTCGTTAACTATAAGTTATATTCGCATAAAAACAGTACAATATATTGCCAGTATTTAGTCCAGGCTAATAGGTTTTCTGAACGGTTTTAGTCAATGTAATGTAAGGACCAATATACGTCGATCGAAGTTTAACGCATCATAATATGTTACTATTGAAAAGTCGCGATCAAGTGAATCATTATGTAAGAAAGACTGGCTGCCAAGAACGTCTTTATAGCCAGGGACTTAAAACATCGAGCGACCTCCTTTGGTTAATCAAAAAATATTCTTATACCTCCTCTTCACGTTAAGTTAGGTTTGATGAACGACTTTGTAAAAGGAATGAATCGCGAAGAAGAAGAATTCCAATATCTCCGAGTAAAGTCTCCCAATTTAAGTTAAGCTAAAATAAAAGAAGGAATATTTGTTGGTCCTCAAATCAACGAAGTAATGAAGGATGTCAATTTGAACGATAAATTAAACTTGGTCGAAAAAAGGGCGTAGATATCAATTGTTGCAGTTTTTAAGAATTTATTGGGTAACGGAAAGGCTGACAGATACAAAACATTAGTAGAAGACATGTTGGAGGCATTCAGACTACCGGGTTGTAAGATGTCATTAAAAGTTCACATGATGCACTCGCATTCAGATTTTTTCCCGCTTAACATGGGTGAACTCAGTGCCGAACATGGAGAACGGTTCCATCAAGACATTTCAGGATACTATAAAACTTTTCCTTAAGCTGAAAATAAGTATAAGACAAAATCTAATCTACGTTTTGATTTTGAGAAACGATTGATTATATTTTCTGTTAATATCTAAATATTATTGTACATGTAGTACTCGTAATGCTACACTGGCACGTAACGTAAGCAGAATTTGTAAGAGAATGAAACATTTTGGGTAGAGGTCTTTATCACATAGTTTATAAATTTCTGTAACCGAAAGTTCACATTTATTTTCCTTCCTTACTTTGGTTTGTCTAAGAAGTTTTGATTTCCAGAGCCTGACCTTAGATTTGAAAATTGTTTCAGAATTTGACGTAATATCTCTAGATAATATTTGCTTATAGTTTTCCCACAGACTGCTAAGACACGTATTAATTGTTTCATCATCAGACCTTAGCAAGTTATTAGGTAATAAAATGAGTCAAGGGGGCAATTGCCCCCCTAGCCCCTTGGATCCGCCACTGTAATTAACTATCATTCCACCACCTCGTCAGTGGCGGCTGGTGAAATTTCAAAGTTGTATATCTCTGTTCCTACTTACAGGACCCTTGCCAAATTTAGAGGTTTTAATGCTGAGCCCACTGGAAATGTTTTGGTAAAGAAAAAAAACATTTTGTAATTTGCCAAAATGAGTTGAATTTTTGCTGCGCCCCCATGGGAAAAAATGAACGCATGTAGGTATTGTATTTATTATTTTTTCTAAATAAATTTTACATCATTTTGTCGATAAATTTTAAATTTTAAGAGAAAAAAATGTGTTTTAGCACAAAGTTATGGTCATTTTAACTTTTTTAAAATTGTATTTATAGGTTTAAAAAAATTGAAATTACTATAACTTTCCACTAACACATTTTTTTCTCTTAAAATTTAAAAATTTTCGACAAAATGAGATTTGTTTAGAAAAAACAATAAATAAAATACCTAAGCGGGTTCATTTTTTCCCATGGGGGGCGCAGCAAAAATTAAACTTTTTTTTCGCAAATTAAAAAATGTTTTTTTTTGTTTACCAAAACATTCCCAGTGGGCTCACTATTAAAGCCCGTAAATTTGGTACGGGTCCTGTAACTATGAACAGAGATATACAACTTTGAAATTTCACTATCCGCCACTGGTTGCTACTTGCGGGATCCATGCCAAGTTCAGGTTTTTTAATACTGAGCCTACTAGGAATGTTTTGGTAAAAAAAAAGTTGAATTTTTGCGGAGCCCCACCTGGGAAAAATTAACACGTTTAGGTATTTTTTTTAACGAATTTTACATTATTTTGTCAAAAATTTTTTAAATATGAAGAGAAAAAACTGTGTTAGTAGAGTCATAGTCGTTTGATTTTTTAAACCTAAAATATAATTTTAAAAAAATTAGTCAAATCACTTAACTAATGACTAGGGATTGCAATCCTGCAAAGTGGGATCCCGCAATCCCGCGAAATCCCGCATCATTTGACGGCCTGGGGGATCCCGCACCAGCTATGCGGATTCGCATAGCCATGAAAAAGCCGCAAACTCCTAAAAAATGACGCGAAAACGAGTATCTGCCAAATATCCGTGATATTATTATATGACAATTAATGAGACTGCTTAGGTATTATAAGTTATAAGTGTCTTACTTATCTTACGATCGAACTAATGTGATTTACTATAAAAACTGGGTGTTCCTAAACTCCGCCGGACTAATTGACCAGCCATATTTACTATACATAAACTCCGCCGGCAGCTTCAAGAATCTCATACATAAACTCCGTCGCATCATAATTATGCATAATATTGTAAATAAAACCATAAAACTTCATTTAAAATTTTTTATTAAACCCTGTCTAAAACTATACACTTGATATTAATTTTAAACTATCTTAATAACATAAAGCTTATAATTTAAACATTATTTCTTTAAATAATAGGAAACTAATTTTACAAACTCAAATTTCGTTATCGTTTTGGAATTTTACAAGGTTATTTTGTCTTTAAAAAATAATTTCTTCCTTAAATATAATTTATTTTTTATTTCGTGGGGTGTTTTAACACTATTCATTTTTACGCATGTATCTATCTGAAGATTTTTTAAAACATCAATAAAAAGAAAAATGTTTGGATGGGCATTATAAAAATATGAGTTGAATTTACTATGAAAGGACTCACAAGCATTTGTAGTGCGTTCAGTTTCTCTAGCACTTGCCCAGATAGATGGAGGAAATAAACTATACTCATCAATGTAATTGTCCGTCAGATAGTCAGCAAACTTAATTAGTTTGTGGTTAGTAGGAATCACAGACATAAGACTAAACACAAAACAGTCACTAACATCACTTGGTTCGAGCATTGCTAAACCAAAGGTCCACCGTAGCCATTCACCAACTTTAGATGATTTATTTTTATAGTCACTCACTAATCCCAACTTTTGAATTCTTCTCCAGAAACTTTGGCACAAATGGAATCGGCATCCTGTAATCCGGACATGTGGAAAAATGTTCCTTGCTGCATCATGGATGGCTTTTTCAAAGTCGGCAACGATTTCCTTGGGTTGGAAAATTAAGTTTAAACTCTGACACCTTGCGGCAATTGCTTTGAATGCTTGCATATACGTTGTCAACTTTTTATCAGGCAATAAACAAAACACCAATGGAGTATAGTGAGAGTTTTGTAAGCCGTGTATACTGAAGAACTGAAGAAAAAGTTTTGGGCAGTAATCAAAAGTTCCATCTACGAAGATTTTTTCTGAGTTACTCAAAAACTGGAGATTAGTTGCACATGAGAATATCACAATCTTGTTAACTTCGTCGTTCTCCATTCAAAATGGTTCGTTTTTTATCGTTGTTATATTAGCATTTTTCAAATATTCTTGGATTTTTTCAACAGATTCTGGCAGAGCAGGGAAGACAGATTTTCGAGCATTATATAAGTATATATTATTTCTTATATATGTGAAATCCCTTGTTGTCAATTCATCAATGTTATCCGACGCCGACGTTATTTCCATTCTAATTAGTTTGAGTGGCCTCTCGCTTATGTTTTCCACAGCTTTTCTTTTAATGCTGTTGGATATATGTTGCCTACTTCGATGTTTAGGCGGCGGGTGGTTATGAGACCCATCCTTTTTGAATATGGTTGTAAGCTCGCCGTCGACATAAATTTTAGAATTGCACTTTTTTTGGACGCACTTCCATTTCACTCCAAACGAAGTCTCTTCGGCTCTATGAAACTTGTATTCATCTTCTACTATTAACTTCCACGTTGTAGTATGTAGTATGTTCCAGTATTTCCACGTTGACCGGTGATCACTTCCATTCTTTTCACTTTTTCAAAAATAGACCTTCCTACTTCACTAAAACGAAACGACTTTATGAATTAGGCTATTTTACCTGTTTGGGAATATAACTACCTAATACTAATATAAATAAATATATAAAATCTAATTACCTACATCAACGAACCTGATCGATTTGTACAATTACCTGGAACAACCCCTAATTACCACTACGGCGGAGTTTATGGGTAGTCCATACAGGCCAATTTTCGAAATATACCTGTGACTGTCTTAATCCGGCGGAGTTCGTGAGCAGCCTAAAAACTAGTACCTAAGACTTATTATCTCAGGTAGAAAAATAATAAACATTTAAAGTTCATTTGCCCAAAGTTACTTGTTACTTTAATTAAGAAATGATAATGATTTAATTTAATTAAGAAATGATATTGATTTATAGTCATAGTAGTATAGTTAAGAGATGCTAGACTTTAAATTATATAATTTTTTTAACTGAACTACCGTTAATTTTTGATATTTATAATAAAAAATTAAAGTTGGCTTAATAATTAATTAAATAAACGTTAATTTATCGAATTTTATTAAATTAAAAAACCTTTGCTGGATCCCGCGTATAAACATTTGAAGTTCATTTGCACAAAGTTACTTGCTACTTTAATTAATAAGAAATTTAATTGATTTATAGTCATAGTAGTACAGTTAAGAGATGCTAGACTTTAAACTATATAATTTATTTAACTGAACTACTCTTTATTGTTGATTTTTATAATAAAAAATTAAAGTTGGTTCAATAATTAATTAAATAAACGTTAATTTATCGAATTTCATTAAATTAAAAAACCTATGCGGGATCCCGCGGGCTTAGAACCAATCCCGCAAATGCCCTGCGGGATTTAAAACACTGCGGGATTGCAATAACTACTAATGACCTACCTAAACGTGTTCATTTTTTCCTAGGGGGAGGGGCTCCGCAAAAATTCAACTTTATTTCGCAAATTACAATTTTGTTTTCTTTACCAAAACATTTCTAATACCTGGGCTGCTAATTGCGGAACCCATGCCAAGTCCAGGTTTTATAATAGTGAGTCTATTACAATTTTTCACCAGCCGCCACTGCATCTCGTACTTTTTATCAAGTTATTTTTAAAAAAATCTGTTTAGTTTGAACCGAAAGCTGTTTAAAAATATTCAGGGTAAACCCCTAATACATTTACTAAACAATATAACTTTTTAATCTAACTAATAATAATTAATGCTTAATAAAATTAAATTTGCACATCCTAATATGTTGTACTTCCATCAATCAATTCACACATAAATTAGTGGAACGTGGTGCTAAACTCTCCAAATTTTTGTGTTATGCAATTTTTGAATTACATGAAAGACCCATTGAAAATGACGACGAAGTTTTAAAGCAGAGAATTTTAAGAGCCATAGAATTGATTTCACTGAAAGAAATAAGAAGGAACTTTAGCTAATTTTAAGAAATTCTTGGCCAAATGGGTAAAACCCAATTAGGGTATGCTTGGAAATACAAAATACAAAAGGGCTTGTTCAGGTACCTGTCTGTAATAAACTAATCAATTGACAAGTTCATTGAGCATACTTAAGGAAATATTTTAGTTTATAGTTGGCCTTGCTACGAAGTGGTGTTAAGTCTGAAGGAAGTGCTTTACAAATAGTGTTTTTGTATTCGAAATTTTGTTTTACCCTCTGTGCAAATTTTTCAAAAAAAATATGGAGCCTATTCCTGGAGGTAAGTATAAACTTTTAAAAATAATAGAATAGAAGCATTAAACACAGTTTGTTTTTACTGAGATTTATTTAACCTACGTCCCTAAAATCATATAGAAATAGCATAGCATGGCATTTGTCAAGGCAAAAAATAATCTGAAAATTTCCTGCGATATTTTGCGATGTTGCCGTATTTCATTTTTTAATATTTTGATGCTTATCAAATATTTGATATACTTAATAGTAATAAAACGTGACGTGTGAAATAAGCTAGTAGAATCCTTAAAAGACTGCAAATCGAAGACTTTCAAAGGGAAATGTGACTGTTTTTAAATAAAATGTAGTTTTTTGCTATGGGATGATAACGACAGGAGAGACCAGTGGCGCACCCAGGGGAGGGGCTGGGGGCTGCTGCCCCCACCCCAAATCATCATCCTAGACACACAAAAATTAAAAAGTGTACTACTAATTGAAGAAATCCACCAAATTGCATTGTTCAGCACCCCCCCCCCCCCAAGACAAATCAGCCCCCCAAGACAAAATCCTGGGTGCGCCCATGGGAGAGACGCATACAATTTTAATAAAACTTAATTTTTTAACAGTTTCACGCATCGTTTTTAACATAGCCATCTCGATGTGCTTCGCTAGACAGAGACATCTGTCTAGCGAAACACATCGAGAAGGCTATGGTGGTGAAGTGTGGATCAACGAATACCAATAATTGATGTGGATCCACCTTAAAATTACAGTGGGGAAGTCTCGGTTTGGATACACTGTTGCCATTGTTAACGCCGCGGCGCACCGTAGCCTTCTTATTAATTATATTTAATTTATGATATTTAATATTTCTGAAATTGTCATAGTTTTTTCTGAAACATACTTGTTTTATTTTTACTTAGAAAATACCAAGAAGCTTTTTGCTAAAACGTAAGAACGGCCGTGGGGTCCCGACCCCACCTTGAGTGGGTCCGCGGTGGGCTCAAGCCACGGAGCCCCCACGGTTCCGGCGTATATGATGAATAGTGGTGTCCTTTTGCCGAAACTCAATGGTTTATGGTCTTTTATAGCACTAGCAAAGAATTTTTTTTTTAATTTTTACTATATTACAATAACTCTAATTATTTATCGGTAAATTAAATCGTGCGTATATGTATGAATACAAAAAAAGGGAGAATATGTTAGGCAAAATTATATCAGAGTGCTTTCTTGGTTAGAAAGGTTAAAAAATATATCTGCTCACTACACCAGTCTCCCCTAATAATTATTATTTTTAAAGTATCATTAAAACAATAACTTACCGCACAGGTAGATAGATATTGCCTAACCCCCACCAAAGGTGATATGTAAAGCGAATTCATGTCGAAATAAGTATATAAGTAAGCTAAGATTTTTCTTATAAGATTGTTTCCTAGTTAGGTCAATAAATTGGTGACAAAAGTTGTTACCTTGTTTCAAAACAAGTCGGCATACCTGCTCAATATTATTGTAACTGACCTCGACGGTCCAGCTTTATTTAAATAATACCTGAACCTGTAACTTCGACTTTAAAATTAGTTTTGCATCAATTAAAAAACGGTTTAAATAAAATCATTCTGTTTCCGATTGACGGCATTTCAGTTTTGTAAATTTCTGGCCCTAATAAAACTCATTGCGAATGTTTGACCACAGGAAAAATTTGAAAATTCAAATTACCGAGAGTAAACTGTTAATATTAAGAAGTAAAATTAAGCGGTTTTCGTTATATAGAACTGTGAATTTTTGTGTAAAAAGATTTTATAAGTTTTAAAAATAAAATCGGATTTTGATAAAAAAAGGTGAAATAGCTATCAACATGAAGAATGCAGAAAGAAAGGCAAATGATGAGATCAACAGTGAGAATGGAGATGTGGCGCTTTGCTGCAAAAGTAAAAATGGACCGGCAGATAGAAAAAAGTAAGTAAAGACATTTTCTAAGTTAGTAGAGTTCATAATTTAAATTTATAAAAACTATGTTTTCTAAAAAATACATTTCCGGGAAATATATTTTTAAAAGGTTCTTTTTAAAAAAATATATTTTCGAAAAGCTGTTTTTCTAAAAAAATTACTTTCCACACAGATGTTTGTTGAAAAAAAATTATTAGATTAGGTATTTGTCTCGTTTAGAAGCCAAAACTATGGAAATGTCTTCAGAAACAATCTAAGTGTATATAAATCAAAAATGCCAAAAAAGGCTTGCATTTTTTTACATGTTAGTATTGATCTATTATTCATATTTTTTATTCATACAATTCAGTTTAAAGACTTTACACAGACGGAAATATGTTTGTTTTTGTTTATAATATTTTGTAGAATATGTAGAAATGGTTAATATTTATGTTACAATATTTACTTTTATAAAATTCGCTAGGTAATGAATTCCTTTTTGTACAAGGCTCTAGAGGGTGGGGCGCTCTCTGCGCCCCCCTTAAATCCGCCACTGCTCCTGTATAAAATAACATTTTCGATGTTTTTTATAGTTATCCAATGAATCAGAATTTCTTCTGATCAAATTCATCCTCAAAATAGAGATCAAACATCGCTCTGTATAAGACAGGGAAATGGTCTTTGATGACGCAGTCCCAAAATGAGTGACCCCAATTTAAAAAATAAATTAAGCGTTGGCCCGCTGCAAAAATTTTGCGGGTTGGTCATCGAGGTTATGTTATTAAACTAAATTATGAAAATCCATTTTAATATTCCAAATTTATACTAAACTATTACACAGAAATATTAAGAAAATTGAGAAAACATTCAACGCATAATATTTTATAACCTAAAAAGATATTTACGCATTACTATTAAAGAAATATACACTAACCATTATTCACCGAACGACAGGAGCAAAAACCTATTACACGCTGAGGTCCACAATGATTTTTGGGCTTTACTATTATTTCTGTTCTACCGTTATATTTAAATACACTTAGGAACTTCGAAAAAACTTTCAATCCAAAAGTAATTTCGAAAATTAAAAAATGCTACAAACGTTTCGCAAAATATGAACCGCCGATAGGGGATCGTGGCGGTGTTGCCGTATTTCTAATTTGATTCGCCACATTACCGTTTACATTCAGCTGTTTTTCGTAGGATGACATCAGATGGGAAACAGAATTTTTAAAATTTGATTGAGTTCGTTCAGATTCACTAAGAAGGTTTAAGATTTGGTACTGGTTTAAATTAAGATCTTCTAGTTAGTCAGCTAGGTTTTGACAGGTTTTTGTCTTGTCATTGTTAAAAAGCCGTCATTAAAAACTTATGAGGTATTCTAATATTTCAGCGATTTGCTCAGTTTCTAAATGATTTTCACCTTGGAACGTGTTGCTAGAATGAATTTAGTTCTATTATTGTGGAAAGTGCGTACTAAAATGGCACTTCTCATTATAAATTTTCGAAAAAACTCCGAAACAAATTCATACCATAAAACTCAGTTCTCTTATTTTTACACTTTTGTCAGTTTAAAGCTTTTGGTTGTCAAATTAGACCGATCTTGCATTGGAGAATCTGGCCGTAATATTTTTGTTATTATATCCGTCCAGCCGACGTAAATTTTTGGGTGCGTGTTTCGATTGACTGACTGTGCAATAATATTACATATTTATTGAAAACGCGACATGAATAAACCAGCCTAATAAGTGCTCTTATATTGATTGTAATAAGGAATAGCGGCAAGGGCTTCCCTTCTCTTCAGACGCCCACGGTACGTTAGTACTTAGGCTTGAAGTCTACGTGGGATGTCGTAGATAAAAAAAAGGGCGGATCTTGAAATTTTGAAGTTGTATATCTCTGTTGCTATTTACGGGATCCATGCCAAGTTTAGGGTTTTTAATAGTGAGCCTACTACGAATGTTTTGGTGAAGAAAAAAATATTTTGTAATTTGCGAAAAGAAGTTAAATTTTTGCGTGACCCAGGAAAAAAATAAACACGTTTAGGTATTTATATTATTTTTTCTAAATAAATTTTACATCGTTTTGTCGACAATTCTTAAATTTTAAGAGAAAAAAATGTGTTAGTAGAAAGTTATAGTCATTTGAATTTTTTTAAAATTATATTTTAGGTTTAAAAAAATTCAAATGACTATAACTAAGAGGGGATTTTTCAAAATTCAACCCCAAAGGGGTCATAAGGGGATTGAAAGTTTATATGGAGAAAAAATATCAGATGGTCATATTAACTTGAAATTTCACAGAAGTACTCCAAGAAATAAATTATTAAACACGTATTTTACAGTTTTTAATAAATCAACCCCTAAGGGGGTAAAATAGGGGTTCAAAATTTGTAATGGAGAAAAATTGTTATACCGCGGACGAAGCTGCGGGCGCAAGCTAGTATACTTCTATAAATTAAGTCACGCACGGCACCTATCCACCTCTCTAAACATCTTAGATCCCTTTTTTTCGTTTTTCCATACCTAGTGATCAAATTATGGACAACTGCAAAGGTCTTTTTCTCCTGCCCCAACCCTAAATTTTTTAGGTCCCCGTATCTCCTTTTCTTCTCTCCTGATCATGAGCGGAACCAGCGTTATGGTTTGGCAGGGGCTGAACAAGTGGCGGCTCGTCGAAAAATATTTTAGGCAAGACTGTTCTGCAATAAAATTAAATTACCAAAATAAATATTTTGTAATTTTGGGGCGCATTTAATCAATAACAAACCCTATAGATTAATTTCGCGAATAAATATCTCTATTAAAGTGATGCGTCTAAGGTTTTCCTCTGCTAACACCGGCTACGGCTGTCTCAATACTAATAATGTAATGGCCTACCTTTAATTTTAGCTCAAGTTTTAGTAAGTGTATTTAAAAAATCTTTTAGCGTTCACTAAATTATACATCCATTATTAATAATAAATTTGCAGTCTACAAAATTAACAACCGACAGCTAACAATAACAACAACGATAACTGCAAATAAATGCATTTCCTAATGATATAAAATGCGCGCGAATTTACCAGTAAGGACTGTCACGGATGCAGCTAAATGACTAGCAGAATTTTCCGTATTAAATTTTATAAACAGCGGATCGGTGGAGTCGATTTCTGCCCTATATTCATTAGGTTGAAAAGTGCTGTGCGCGAATAAAAGCAGTTCAGCTCGGCACTCAAGTGACGTTGCGAGAAAATTATATTATCTTTATTTGGTCATCTGTACGTCGGTCGGTGCCGGGCGTGTTGACTAGCGCTGGCCTATTAACTAATTCTCTAACTACCAAGTAGTTAAACTACTTTTTTGATAAAGTAGTTACCACTACTTTTTTCAAGTAGTTTGCCCAACTCTGCTACTATCTAACCAATAAAATCAATTCAATACGATTTTTTCCATTCATTATAATATAAAATATAAAAAATGCATGGATTAGACTTTGCACATGTCTCAAGTATTTGGGTGTTTATTACGTATTATATTAACAACCTTTTAAATTCATTAACATACATATCTGATACAAAACAAACAATAAAGTTATATTGATTATAATAATGACTGATGATATTGATGAATGAGTAGGTGGATAGTTCGATGGAGAAACAATTTTTGTATGTTAACGGTATTGTCCTCAAGCCGTTGTTGCTGATATTACCTAGGTAATATTAACTGGAACGGATTCGGTACTTTTTTAAAAATATAGGTTTTCGAAAATACTGTTTCTTGAAAATTGAGTCTCAACTCTATTAGCTTAGAAAATGTTAATAAAAAATTACAGAAATAGATCCTGAGCAAACATAAACAAACCTGATCAAATCCTCTATGAAACACGAAACGATAATATTCCATTCCTGTTGGTAAACTACGTTAGCCCATATTCTTGTATTTTATTTATAAATTGTCCTATCTGTAAAAAAGGAACTTTTATCGGTAAATATAATAAAATTTGTAATATTCAGATCATTATTAATTATTCTATTCATCCAGTACTCACAAAATTCCATCAACATAATAACTCCTTATGACACACTAAACACCATAGATGAGTCCCATCATATTTTAGATCCGGAAATGAAAAAGTAATCTTCCGAACATTATGCCCTAGCAGTACTTTACTCATACTCGCGCCCCCACGTCGTCCTCACAATTCATATTGCGGCGTACTGTACCTGCATTACATCAATCGACTCCCGGTCCCGTTTGCTAACCCTCTTTACCCATTGCAAAATCTGCCTGCACAACGTTGCCGGCGCTCCTCTTCGCTCGACGTTCATGGTTGGGTACGAAGATTTTGGAGCTCTACACTCATACGTTTTTAATGACGACTTTTTAGCAATGACAAGACAAAAACCTGTTAAAACCCAACTAATCAACTAGAATATCCTAATTTAAAACAGTTCTAAATCTTAAACCTTTGTAGTGAATCTGAACAAAGTTTTTCAAAAAATAACTGTATTTTTTAGGTATTTTTGGAAACTTTTTTGAGATAATTGGAAAATTAATATAATCTTAAGACTCGTAAACCTATCTATGTCAAATTTTATTTCTAATAGAATAGGGCCTAACGTGTAAAACCCTATGGAATCTATCTATCTATAACAAGGCTGGCCAACCTTTTTGTAAGATGTGCCACTTTTGAAAACAAAAATTTTGGGCGTGCCACTCATTTTTCGGAAGGCAATATTTTACGTTTTTGTATAACGGCGTTTTGTTAACGGCGCCGCAAGCAAAAATTTTTTTGTGCAAAATGTATTTGTGATAAATGTTTGCGTGCCACTCTAGAGAGCCAGGCGTGGCCACTATGTCATGGCGCCGCGGGTTGGCCACCCACCCCTGATCTATACTATTATATAAAATTGTAAGGTGACTGATTTACTGATTCATCAACGCCCAGCCAAAACTACTAATGCTAAAAAGTTTGCACACAGCTTTATTTTACGCCGTAGACGTCCACTTAGAAAGGATATTGCAAAACTCGCCCTCTAAGGGGGTAAAAGCAACCCCTAAAAATTAAATTATTTTTTATTTTAAAAACTACTAAGTTCTAAGAAAAACCTCAAAATACGCCATTTTTTTTTACATATGACTACTTTTTCTTCGAGTTAGCATTTTATCCCTAGGGAGTAAAAACACCCCTACCACTGATTTAGCAAGGCCCAGCTCTAACTAATAAAGATAGGAAGCTGAAATTTTGCATCTTGCAAATTTGCAGCTTTAGTTTAGGCCCCAGGTGCCCGCTAAGAAAGAATAATATTAAATTACCCTCTAAAAGGGAAAAATCAACCCCTAAAAAGTAAATAATTTTTTAGTTCAAAAACCACTTTGTTTTATGAAAAAGGCCGAAACACGTCAGTTTTATTTAATTTTTGTATTGGAATACCAATAAGGGTCACCACCCCTCACCACATCTTCTAAAAATTCTTCTAAAAAATAAAATTTTGAAATTTGGCATGCAGGTTTGCTGTGCGGTCTTGGTGCAAAATAGTAGCGAGTGTTATGAAAGTCTCTTGCTAAGGGGGCAAATTCATTCTCAAAAAATTAAAATATTGTTCATTTAAAAACGACAGAAACAAACGCCGAACCATATCAATTGTATTTATTTTTTTAGATAACATCAAATTTTTTTGTGTTGTAATTTAATCCCTAGGGGGTAACACTATGTGCAAACATTTTTAGTTTATAATTACATAAATAAATGCGGCAACCGTGCTTTTAGATGTTCGGGCCGCATGACCTAGCGTGATCTAGCCATCCTTTTCTATTTTTCGTATTCTTTATTGTTATACACAGCAGCAGTGCCGTAGCTGGGTGTAGGCAGAGTAGGCCCTTGCCTAGGAGCGCCGGTGGTAAGGGGCGACAAATAATAAAACTATAGAGTCTATAAGCTAATTAGGTCTTGTAATAAGGGCGCAAAAATCCTGGCTTGCCTTCAGTCAAATTTAGCCTACCTATCACCACTGCACAGAAGCTATAGTTTAAAAAAAATTGGCACAAAAACAACCAATGTCGTTTATAAGGACTAAAGAAGTAATGTCCAAATACTTATATATTCTAAAAATATATTTCACGATTATATTTCAAGATTATATACATATCTTCTTGATGCGTCTTAAACTGGAAAGTCATTGACTTTTATAACGAATATAATCGAAAAACACCAATATTAAAATTCTAGTAACAGGCGCTCAATACTATTGTTAAGATCAAAGCTCAATGACTCAAGGCTCAAAATATCGTAAGAAAAAACTATACAATTTTCCCAACGCCCCAGACTTACTAAGTGTCACTAATTGATCTAAGATATGCAGAACAAATATTTACAAAATTTATATGCAAATTGTTTTCCAACATTAAAATATAAAAATATTGATGATGAGATCCTGTTAAAAGTTTTCTTATTAAAATCGAGAGTTTATTTGTTTTTCTTATACCACTTAAAACTCGACAAACGTCCGGAAAATAGTATAGTAGTAGAATTTGTTGCTAAGTTGTTTAAAATTGCCAGAAATCTTTACAAAGAATTTTTACGAATACACAGGGTGAGGATTTTAAAGCGTTACAATCCGATATCTTAAAAACGGTTTAGAATATTTAAATAAAAATTTGGCAAGGTAACAAGTAGATACAAAGACAAATTTTAAAATATGTTTGACATTTACCAAACTTCAGGGGGGGGGGGGCGCACAAAGATGGGTTTCTCAAATTTCTAAAATGCTCACACTTAAACGGCTTAATATGTATTTGATTGAAATTTTGCTTGGGGTTTCTTTCAAACTGAAAGTTGAAACTTTATTCCGTTTACTGCATTCCAAAGGTCACTTAAGTCTGTTACTATTCTGTAACATACGGTTGCTAACCAAACAGACCAGACGGATTGATCCAACTAATGCAAAATAAAAATTGCCCAATAAGGCGAAGCCGAGTTGGACAACATGTGAAGTGCGAAATAGCTATTTACCTCTTAAGTGCGGAAAGTGATACTTTTCCGCACGCGACTGCAGTTGACCGAACAATGCGAAGCGGAGTTCGGTCAGCAGTCGAGTGCGGAAAAAACACTTTCCGCACGTGTTATGTACATTGTTTTTCTACAAGCGTGAGGAAAATTATCTAGTTTTGGTATTTTTTGAAAATATTTTATTTCAGTATAGACGACAAAGTGAAAATAAAATTCAAACTTCTATTATGTTCATTTGACATTTGACCATAAGGTGGATGGTGTGCAAGTTTTTGAAATGTCGGAAAAGTATACTAGAATTACCTCTTCTTTCTTGAAATTGTTTATTTTCTTGTTTGCACACAATTTACCAAATGTGTCCAATTCTTTGGCATAACGGTATTTCGATTTTTCTGGTAACAGTTCGACGTTCACATTCTTGGCTTCTTCGAGAATGTCTTCCGGTACTCCATCAATCATATTCTCGTCAATTTCTTTCTCGATCTCCATTTTCTACTCAAAAGTTGGATAAAATTCGAGTAACCTTTGTATTTTAACTGCACTAACCTGCAGTGATTTTTTTCTAATGGATGTTTTGCATATAGAAAATAGCATTTGGTAGCCTTCCTAAACAAATTACAGCCTTTTTAAAACTGTAAAATTGACCGACCGACTACTGTTTTCGACATTTATGTGTGACCAAGGGCCAAGCCCTTCAAAAGAGTAAAACGTTCGATCTTGTTGGCATGGCTTTCGAACATAATTCCAGCTAGCACAAACACATTGCTTCAATCAGCAGCTAAAAAGCTTGAATTTCTAACGCATAATAGGTCGGGAGCCGGTGACACTGAAAGTACCGTCATCGCGGAATCAAAATTTTTTTATGTAAATTGATAGTTAATAGTCATACGAACAAAATGAGCTCGGTACGCCGGGATTCATTAAGCCGAAAGTATTTTTAAAACAATTAATTATTATAAAAAAGCAAAAATGTTTTTTTACCCAGGGTGTTTTCTAATTGAATGTCAATATTTAAGGGGGCGATTTTTGGGGTCCATTCTAAAAAGAAAACTTCATATGAACGTATGTCCTAAACGTCTTAACTTTTGAGATACAGGGTGGTAAAGTTTTCAAAAATAAATAGTTTTTTATTAAAATCTGTAATACCACTTTAGATATTTTAATTAAATTTGGCATACATGTACTATGTATCAAGAGGCATTATTTAGTGTACCACAATTTTTTTTTCTTTAAACCAGTGGCGTTCGTACGGAATTTCACCTGCCTATTTTGGCAGATATTGATGGTACGCCACTGATTTCTCGTAAAATTAAAATCATTCCTGAAATTCCCAATCATTTCTAAGCAAATTTGATCTCTTGCATTTTTTCAATCCGATGCACGGTTTTCGCTTAAAAAAATAAAAACCTTTTCTCTGCTATATGAACGATATTGTTACGATCATGCAGAGAAAAGGTTTTTATCTTTTTAAGCGAAAACCGTGCATCGGATTGAAAAAATGCAAGAGATCAAATTTGCTTAGAAATGATTGGGAATTTCAGGAATGATTTTAATTTTACGAGAAATCAGTGGCGTACCATCAATATCTGCCAAAATAGGCAGGTGAAATTCCGTACGAACGCCACTGGTTTAAAGAAAAAAAAATTGTGGTACACTAAATAATGCCTCTTGATACATAGTACATGTATGCCAAATTTAATTAAAATATCTAAAGTGGTATTACAGATTTTAATAAAAAACTATTTATTTTTGAAAACTTTACCACCCTGTATCTCAAAAGTTAAGACGTTTAGGACATACGTTCATATGAAGTTTTCTTTTTAGAATGGACCCAAAAATCGCCCCCTTAAATATTGACATTCAATTAGAAAACACCCTGGGTAAAAAAACATTTTTGCTTTTTTATAATAATTAATTGTTTTAAAAATACTTTCGGCTTAATGAATCCCGGCGTACCGAGCTCATTTTGTTCGTATGACTATTAACTATCAATTTATATAAAAAATTTTTGATTCCGCGATGACGGTACTTTCAGTGTCACCGGCTCCCAACCTATAAAGTATACACATAACATGTAGTAAATTATCACCACAAACATCTTTGAAGAAATGACCGGCAAGAAGCATGACTGCGGAGTTATTATCACTAACAAACCAACATACCTGTTGTGGTAAAAGTTTAAATCTTTCAATGTTAACATTATAACTCGATTTGAAATTGGTTGATAGTAATAAATCATTTTTAGCAGCCGATTCCATAGGCGCACCTACCTGACGTGCCGGTTTGAACCCTATTTACTTATCCGAATAATTTAGTAATCATTATTGTCATAACAGGTAAAAATAATTATGCCGAGAATTCCGGGAACAATTAATACACAATGTTACTTTTCAGGTAGTTACGAAAAATTAGGTACCTCTACTTATTGGTATAAAACTGTGAGTCATTTTAAGAGCGAACAAACCTAATGCGAGTATTCTAGGACACACATTTGGGTAATTTTTGAAAATGGAGAGTCTTTCAGGATTTATTCCAGTTAAGCGAGCTGCGAAATCAGCGCTAAGCATTAGTGAAAAGATTATTGTGCTTAATGTATTTAATGCACTTAGATATCAAAAAAGTGCAATAAGTATCGATTCTGCAGTGGAACTTTGTTCAAAGATGACAGGTATTGGAAAAGCAACCATCTACAGGCTGATGCGGGAAGAAAAGACAGGAACCGTGACGCCACCAAAACCATCTCCAGGAAGGCGAACAATACCGATCGATGAGGACGAAAAGGCCATCATAAGACGAAAGGTGCATTCATTCTATTTCAATAAGGAGATCCCTACTTTGGATAGAGTTTTAGGGGCAGTAAAAGAAGACTTTCCTGCAATCAAGAGAGATAAACTATGGAAAGTTCTAAGAGAAATGAATTTTAGATGGGAAAAACATAGTCGGAAGTCTCATTTGCTCGAAAAAGATGAAATAGTATGTTGGAGACGTAATTATTTGAGAAAAATAAGAAAATTTCGCAATGAAAACAAAACAATTTTCTATTTGGACGAAACATGGCTGAACGAAGGCTACACAGTTGGAAAAATATGGACAGACAAAAATGTGACTTCTCACCGGCAAGCATTTTTAGACGGTCTATCAACAGGAATAAATCCGCCCTCTGGAAAAGGAAAACGATTAATTATAACTCACATCGGTAGCTCCAATGGATTTTTAGAAGGTGGACTATTATCATTCCAATCAGTTCGTACAGGCGATTACCACGAGGATATGAATGCTGATGTTTTTGAGGAGTATTTCGAACAAATGATAGAGCTGATTCCACCTGGCTCCGTCATTGTGTTAGATAACGCTCCGTATCACTCCAGAAGATTGGAGAAGATGCCTACAACTGCTTGGCGAAAAGCAAAAATTATCGAGTGGCTTGTGGAGAAACAAATACAATTTGAGGACAATATGGTTAAAAAGGAGTTGCTATCAATTGTAAACACCCATAAACATCGGTTTCAAAAATATGTTGTTGACGAAATGGCCAAAAAACAAAATATAATAGTGCTTCGGCTCCCCCCCTACCATTGCGAATTAAATCCGATCGAACTGGTATGGGCTCATGTGAAAGGTTATGTGGCTAGAAAAAATACCACTTATAAAATGAGTGATGTTCAAAAACTCTTTGAAGAAGCGCTTCAAGAAGTCAACGCGGGGAAGTGGCAAAGATGTATAGAGCATGTACTAAAGGAGGAGGAAAAAATGTGGCAATTGGATAGTTTACTGGAGAAAACGGTCGAACCACTTATTATCAATTTAGGGGAAGAAGACAGTCCCTCAGATATTTCATTTTCTGATGATGATTAATTTAAAGCGAAGAACTGTAATGACTTACTATAAATTTTATAGAATTTCAAATAGAAACATTTTTCCAAATTTACTTGTTTATTAGTTGCTTTATTGTTATTAGTATTATATTTATTCAAATACAAGGGTAACAAATTATGCCACACATCCGAATGTTCACTAAATTATATAATTATTGTGTTTAATATAAACTTAAACCCACCCGAAAGCACGTGCATGAGTGCAAAACATCACAGGTAGAATACTACCGCTTATTGTTCGAGCCTCGGGTTAAGCTTTGTATTCGACGCCCTTATCAGATCTATAGGAATGGAAAGTTTAATAAATGCAAAAGGGTCTAGACTTTCAATGTATATACTATTTAAAACTTGGCAATTTAGGTGGACCACTCTGTGTACGTGTTTGACGGATTTTAATGATTTATTACTATCAACCAATTTCAAATATCTTTACTATTTCGGCAGGGCCCTTTTCTAATCGTTTACTTATCAACAAATATGGAAGTAAACGGATTTAATGTGCGTACTATAATATTGGAAACACAATGTTTTACCTACTTAGACTGGAAGTCTGCGTGAGCTATCTCAAATGAAAAAAATCAAAGGACACCTCCATAAAAGTTTGCACAAATTTATTGGGATTAAAACAGTCGCACTCGGAACGGGGGGGTCAGCGAGTGACCCCACTGAATTATTTTTGTTATATTTTTTATATTTTTAAATATTTTTTGGTACACAGCTATGACTTTTATTTCTAATGTTGAATGAACAAAATGAAATAAAGTTTATTCAAATATTTCTTATTTCTTTATTTTTTAAGTTTTTCTTCGTAAATAAGTGCATTCTTTTAAATGTCATAATAATATTTAAATAAATAAAATAAACATATAGTACGTTCATTCAGTGGCTTTTTTATTCAAGTATTTAGCTGAAGCAAAAACCATCGAAGCACTGACGAAAAAATGCGGGGTCAGACACTGACCCCCCTGTTCTAGGTTTGGGGTCAATCGCTGACCCCCCCCTTCCGTGTTCTCCGAGTACACGTTTATGTTCCCAGTGCGACTGTTACATTTCTACAATTCATAATTGTACAATTGACGTTTAAAATAAATAAATATGTGAATGATATTGTACTTTTATAGCTTTGTCTAACACGAATGCGTGCGAAAAAGTAGGGCATATTTTTTTTTATCGCACAAATGCAAAAAAGTGATTCATTTCGATTTTAAAATTGATGTCGAAATACTGCTATAACAGGATTTTATAAAAACAATATTTTAATTTCGGTATTATTATTTATTGATGTATTTACACATAGAATTAATAGCATTTAGGGGAATTTCACGATGGTCAATTAAAAACTTATTAAAAAGCATGCAAATATGCAAAATTTCGTAATTAAATAGCAAATTAGTATACTATTGTTGTAAACAGTTAGTGGAAAATTACTTAATTCAAACAATGGCAACCATGGCAACCAGTGGTTGTAATCAAATCGGTTACTTAGAACAGTATGGCAAAATAAAAATGAGTCACGTTTTGAAAAATTTGCTATTAAAGAAATACTATAGAACGTTCCTCACTTTTAAATACTGTAAAAAATCATTGTAATACGCATCTAAAAAAACTCGTGAATAGTAGTAATACTGCTCCCACATCTGAGGAGCGACATCACCTTCGACACTTAACATCATTGATCCAAAAGAGAGCCATTCGACTCATCAATGACCCAGTACTCACAAGAAAACTCCTTTCTCTCGCTCATCGCCGTGGTCTTGGTGACCTGTCTCTTTTTCCAGATATTTTAAAGACCCAAAGAGGTCGATTTCGAGAACAAAAAATTAGAAGCATTTTGACTGCTCTAGATTGTAGAAGAGGCATGTCTGAGGAGATCTGCTATCCCAGTAACAGCCGAAATTGCTTGGGTTTGCTTGAAATTGCTTGAGCTTTCAAGACTAAGTTCATCGCTCTAAGTCTAAGTCCTTTAGAAACGGAGAACTTTTTTTTCAAAAAATCACTACGACTTTAATTATTAATATTAAGATTTGAAATTTACACCGAAGGAAGAAGAAGAGTTATAGTTTATAAAAATATATTCGTTGTACTAAAAAAGTGGTTCAATGTTATTGATAATAGTGTTTAAAGTGACTGCTGTGGTGCTGATGCCGCCGTGAGCGCGGGAGTGGGTGGTTGACGCTCCACGCTCTCTCGGCCGCCCGTGCAGTGTTGCTAGATCTCACGATATTTCGTGATATTTTACAATTTCGGTTAATTTTTCACGATCTCACGAATCAAGTACAAAATCCCAAAATGTTTACCTTTATAGAAATATCAATCAGCGAATCTCACGATTTTGGTCTTCATTGAAACAAGACTGCAATTTAAAATTGAGGTTTGTAATATTGTTTTATAGTACAAAGTAATAGGTATTTGTTTTAAGTTTATAATTTTTTTAATAACTAAATTTTTATAATGTGTTTAAATTGTTTGACTTTTATTAAAATAAATGATAGTAGCGTAAAATTATTTAATCCTATTATTATTTTTACTTCTGATGCAATCATTACGGTTGCGCGATTTCTCACGAATTTTGGCCGTCAATTCTTACGATTTTTATTTCATGTCTTCTTGCAACTCTGCGCCCGTCTCGTTTTCTTTGTGTCAACGCAAATAGGATATATATATATATATACACAGTGAAACCTGGTTAAGTGGGCCCTGGATATGTGAGAAACCTCTGCTACTGATAATTACAATGAAGTCCCGACACTTTTGCATTGAAATACCTCTGTTACTGGGAATTTTCAAACCTGTTTAATTGAGATTTGATTTCTTAGATTTTTTCGATGTTTACCTCTATAATTGGGACTTTGTAGCTCAATAACCTGTGTAAGTAAGACAATTTATCAGGTTTGGACAGGTTACGACACGTTTGTTTACAAACATTCGAATTTCTTCCGCACGTGCTTTGTTTTTCAGTACTATCTAAGGTTTTGTACGATAAACAAGTGAATAAAAGTGCACAAAATGTCGAAACGAAAGTGTAATTCATTAACAGCCGCTGATAAATTACATAAAATATACATTTTTCATTAACATTTTCACCTCTATAAATGAAAAACGGTACATTTCGACCTCTCTTAGCGGGACCCTCTATAAATAAGACAACCGTCATTTTAAAACTGCCTATTTGGGAAACTGGGTAAATGAAAAACCTCTATAAGTGATAAAGAATCCTAGGTCCCTTGAGATCTCAGTTATAGAGGTTTCACTGTATATGCATACATTATTGAATAATCCAATTATTATTGTATTGTAAATGACTAACTAAACTAAAATCATTGTTTGTACGTAGAAGTACATGAAGCAAGTCAACAATTGCACAGTAATAATGTCAAATACATATATAAATAATTCAATACCTGCTTCATGTGAATTATTCTTTTTTTTTATAAAGGGTAAGAGAATATTTGCAGATGTTCACAATAATATTTTGTTGCATAAACAATGTCTTAAAAAAAGTTAAGTGTAAAATTGAGTACACGGTACAAGCATAAGTATAATTCTACAAGTAAAACGACAGCGACACGTTGCGATAAGATGATTTCTGACGGAGATATGAAAATTTTTTGTGAATTTGATGCGACTGACTCGAGTTCCGTGCGACACGGGCGGCCGTGAGAGCATGGAGCATCGAGCACAGTATTCACTATGACCACTAATATCAGTAACATTGTATCACTTTTTTAGTACAACGAATATATTTCATAAACTATAATTTCTTCCTTCGGTGTAAATTTCAAATTTTAATATGAATAATTAACGTGGCAGTGATTTTTTTAAAAAAAAATTTCATCTGCGTTTCTAAAGGACTTAGAGCTTTCAACTTTATCTTAAAAGTTGCATGAGAATACCAATTAATCAAAGCATCAAGTCCGACGAAGATCCGATTGGTCATTCGCGAGGTATTGTTAAATGTTTATAAAAAAAACATGCCAGTTTTTAAGGTTTAGTTTTCGCCACTGTAAATAAAACCGGTTTGCCCATTACCCCACAGGATAATAAAAGACTCAAATAATTGTTTGCGCCCAAGCTGGGGTTTGTAGCCTTGCCCAAAATGTCGGATGTGGATTTTAAATATTGCTCCCCTGGAGCATAAATCAGATAAACAAATACAATAACTTTTGAACTCAAAATGCGATCGAGCTGAAACGAATAGGGCACATTAAGCATATAAAAAGAAATCTCGTATCAATAGATTACATTGCCCTTCTCTTCAGACGCCCACGGTACGTTAGTAGTTAGGCTTGGCGGCTACCTGGGCTGTCCCAGATAAAAAAAAAACTAAGCCACCTGGTTCAGAAAACCTAGTCCGGTTTTAAAGTTTGATCTTCTATTTTTTACGTCAAAACTCTGTTTGGTACATCTGAAAAAACAGTCTCCATCAGTATAAAAATAATAAACCTAATTTAGAACTTTTTTCTATACTCAGATGTTTAAAAAGATGAGTAAAAAAGCAAATATTCTTGATAAAGCGAAGAGTTTTGACGGGGGTGCATTAAAAAAATGTGTACGATTTTATTTTAGGGCCATGTTTCCATGTTATTTAACTAATAAATAGTATTATAATGATATATGCAATTTTATAATTAACAAAATCTAACTATTTTTCTCGTAATTTGAGAATTAAAAAAATTAGTTACAAAGTAAATAAACAGGTTCATATGGAAAATTGGCACACATGCTTAAATATTTAATTTGTTATTTCTATCAAGATAAATATATATGACGCAATATCAAAATAAATAAAAAAATGGACGAAGGCCATTTTTTATCACAGTTGAATAAGGGTGACAATATAAAGGTTTGTGTATGTAAAATCAATCTATGGAATGGCTACAGACGTTAAAAAACGCTGGTTATTATTTGTAAAAAGAATTAGAAATGTTTAAAGATTCCATTGTCATCATGGGCGCCCATAGGGGGGCAGTTGCCTTCCCCCCTGGGTCGGGTCCCACGGGCGCTTTTTATCAACTGCGCAACTTCGTGTTTTTGTAACATGCGTTTTTTTGGCTGGTTGCCCCTCACCCCTTAAAATTTACTCTATGGGCGCCCATGATTGCCATTATACTTTTTTTGGCATAAAAATTTTCTTATCTCATCAGATGCCCGTAGTCCTTTTTTCTGTATCTTCTTAGATAATTCCATAGCGCCAGTTGTTCCCCACAGACACACGCACATGTATTAATACATGAACGCACGTTGATGTACGCGCGTTGATTGGGTGTAGACAAATTTTTCGGGGAAAATACCAGAGAATTTGTCTACACACTGGCGAACATCAACGCGCGTTCATGTATGCTTGGGTTTGCTTGGGTGCGCGTGTCTGTAGGTCCCTTTATTCTTCAATTTATGACTTTGGCTCTTCTTGTTCCCCACACATCCCTATTAATATTCTCTTTTCTGTCACATCTAAATTTCCTCCATGCATTTTGTGTCATGGAGGACTACGGTTGTAAAAATAAAAATTAAAAATCATTGAAGGAAGTGAGAAATTCTACAATTTTTAAAATTTATATAAACTTTGGATTTTTGTTATCGCTAAAATCAATGATTTCTTTTCTAGAAAGAAGACCAAATTCACGTTCAAGCAAAAGCTGTCTCTAGTCATGCTCGCACTAGCTGATTTCATGAGCTACTGTTCCATGTCCATACTTGCACCATTCTATCCGGCGGAAAGTTCCAAGAAAGGAATGACGGAGTCCCTGGCAGGATTGGTGTTTGGCTATTATGCCTTAGTAGTGTTTCTATCTTCACCAGTATTCGGTAAAGTGGTAAGTAATGGTAGTAAGCATTTTACGTCTAGCAACTTCATTTTAAAATAAAGATTTTCTTTGTGTACAAGACGCTATAAGCTTCTTCCGCCAAATGTCGAAGTTGACGTTTATACAAAATACAAAGGGATAAATTTGGCACAAAAGTTCATAGGAAAGAAAGGGGTATTTTGCGGCGCTTGGCCTATTTAATATTTTAAAAAATTAGGGGTTACAGGAAAAAGATTGATTACAATACATAAAAAATAGGGTCAGTGTGGGGACAGTGGATCATGCGATTTTCATTACCTCCCTTAAGGGATACTTATTCTATAAAATAAATTTGCTATAAAGAATAATATTGTTCACTTAATACATGAATGTTGTAGGTATGACTCTTATTCTCTCTAATTAGAAGGAATTAAAAGGTAGATGCTTTTTTACAAAGAAATCCTCTTTAGCCCCTGTGTACACCATGGTGGGCACAGCATGCAAGTATACAGTGGCTCAATAGAGGAAACAGTGATTGATCTTCAAAAAAAGTATTCAATAACAGGCGCGGCCCGTGAGTTTTTTTACAGGTGGGTCAAAATTTTATGGGCAACTAGTGATATCAACGCAACAAACAAAATACACTTTTTTAATTAAGGGAGGTTTTCTAATAATGTGCCTAGTTTTGCCAAGAAATTATTTACCTACAAAATAAACATCGCCAAAATCATAAAATAGGTACTGCAGAATATTGAACATTACTACTCTTGATGTTTATGACTTTCAGTATCACTTTTCTGTTTATGGCTTTTTTCTATGTGTTTTAATACTCTAAATTAGTAGATTTTAGCGGTTTTCGTTGTGATAAGTTTAGCTTCTCCTCAATAGGTGTCGCGCCTTGTACTAAAAGCCCAGAATATAAACAGAAAAAAAGTCTGAGCTAAAAGTATGACTATTCGTAAAATAAAATTAGGAACGCTGCCGAAACTCCGTTTTCTTTAATACATACAATGCTGGCGACTAGACATAGTAATACGATATTTGTCTACGCACGTGCAGGATGTAAGCTGTAGTAAATGAGATTGCCAACAATTTTAAAAATATTTTATCGAGGAAGAACTTGTTGCCAATACACCTTTTAGAGTCGATCTAATTTTTTAAATAACAAAAAATTTAAAAAAATAGTTCTTGCCCCAACACAGGTTCGAACCCGCGAGCGTCGGATTACCTCGCTCATTTCAAACACATCTATTAATTCAAAAATATTATTTACATTCCACTGCGGTTATACCCCTTGAGCTACGCTAGCTATGTAAGAAAAGCGGTCCGATACCGTTACATTCGATGGCTAGCGCTGGCCTGACAGAAATCGTATTTAAGTATAATAATTTTTGATGTTTAACCACTAATTAATATTGATATTACAATTCGCATATTAGGTACCTAATTAGTTTTTCTTTTTCCGAACCAAATGTTTTGAAATAATATATTTTAGGGGGCGGTTTGAGAGTATTTCCATAGTGGGCCAGATATTATTGGTGGGCCGTCGACCAATTGTGTCTCTTTTTAACTTCCTAAAGCGCGTATGTCTGTTTCTCTCTTGCTTTTAATGAATTTATATCGTCCAAATAAACCTATAAGATCAATTTACAATATGACCCAGCCCGGAACAAGCTTGGATATCCTTTGACGATGGCTGGCTTGACTTGATTCATTCTTGGGGAGTTTTAGCATGGAACTTTGAAACAAAAGATCCTTTTTTGGTTTTAAAAAATTAAAAAATAAATTATTAGGTAGATCACTGAAAATTTTAGGTGGGTCATTGACCAAATGACCTTATGGACGGGCCGCGCCTGTTCAATAAACTCAAATAAGGTAATAAACTATATTTTTCTTTATTTATTTTCGCATCAGTTTCACTATGTCAGTCATTAAGTAAAAAAACAGCAAGTACTTATACAATCTTAAAACTAATTATCACTGCGTGAGACGATTTGTGTACCCAAAGAACTGGTAACTTTAACAGTTTGCCAACACTAATGGAAGGTAGGAGATGAACACCAAATGTGTCTATCACATCACGTTTGTGAGGTAGACGTCGATAAAATTTGCAACCTACCTTCACTTGACAGACAGCTCTAAAAATGCCTTAGTTGACGTTATCTGTCCATCTATCTAGAGAATTTCCCTAGGTTAAGGAATTTTGAGAAGATTTGGCAACACCGCACTGGGGATGTAGGGGATGACCCCTCAAATACAAAGTCTCAGTCCACAATTCCGTCAAATAACGAAGATACCCCTATCTGGGCCACTTCCACCAATGCGGTTATGAAAAGAAATCACCTATTGTACCCCCTTATGAGACGCCTATGGTACCGATATCTGACAAACATTTCTTCCATAAAATGTCATTCTACCTAAACTGCATATTAAACTCGGTTTGATGAAGTGTTTTGTGAAATCAGTGGATAAAAACGGTGAAGGTTTTCTGTATCTCAAGTCGATTTTCACAAAATTAAGTGAGGCAAAATTAAAAGAAGGAATATTTATCGGACCACAAATACCTCAGTTAGTGAAAGTTGTGAAAGACTCAAATTTCGACCGAAAGCTAAATAACAAAGAGTTAGAAGTCTGGATTTCACCGAAAGCTGTTATAAATGGCTTTTTAGGGAACCACAGAGCCGAAAATGCGGAAATTTTAGTCAACAATTTGTTCAAGTTACAAAGAGATGTTACGCAGATGTCGCTAAAGACCCATTTTCTTGATTCGCATTTTGATTTTTCCCCTTCCTTCCTGAAGAGGCTTGAAAAGCGGTTTCAAGGTAGTTAGAATGCAGCTATGTTGAGCGGTTACTGTTGGCGTCTAAGGAGAGAGGAGTCTCCGTCCCATAAGAGAAAAAGGTAAAAAATTACTTAGTTCCTGTCCAAGTTCAGTGCTTTTTTTATTTGAATTTAAATACTACTATTTCAAAAATTATTTTTGTTAACTCTAGTGTAATTATTTGTTTTCAAAAATTGGAAAAAGTTGGTATTGATACTAAATCAGGTTTATTATTTTTGCTGTTGACTGTACCTAACAATGGGACGTGAACACTCTCTTATTAAGAAAAACAAACACTTTGAATTCTTAATAACAAGAGAGCAAGTTCATAAAATAAGCACAATAATTTGAAGGGGGTACTTGATTTTTATTTTAATTTGTAACGCAGCGATTAATTGAGTTAGCAACAAATATATCAAGGAACTCTCCTAAAATAACGATAACATTTCTATGGTTTACGCAGCAACTTAAACACAGTTATGTTTAGCCTTTTCTGCTGTTTTAAGAAATTTCAAAATAAATTATCTTAGTTTTATTTAAATAGTAAAACAGTGTTTTAAAAAATTAAACATTTTAACGAATTTTCAGTAAAGGTGAATCAAGAGATAAACAGAAAAATGACTTTTGCCTTAGTGTAATACCATAAGCAATTAGGTTTGCCAATATAAACGTAACATCGCAGTCTTCAACTAAAGCAAGATCTGGAATATCTAGAATAAGAAATTGATTAGTAGTTCCTGCCTTTCTCAGACAACTTATCTAGAAATATACAAATTTATTTCGATTTTCCAGACATTTTTTACGCGGCATTCTAAAAATAATATAATACCCGTGAGAAATTAAGTTTTCAATAACATTTTTGACTAGAAAGGCAAAAGTACACAGTGATCTAAGATTCACTGTGTACCAGTGTACCTCAATTGAATGATCTACTGTGTACCGATCCGCCATTTTGAATTTATTACTACCGGCACAAAACCTAAATCTAAATTTAAGACACAAAGGCCGATTTCGAAGAAAGAGAACAGCATGGTTTCATTTGGAACCACAGTAATACTTGTAACAATTACACAAACGAAATAAATAAAAAAGGTATAACCTTAAAAAATAAAACTGCGGTCGTTGAAAATACTACAAATATGTCTGCGCTTGATGCCAAATGACTAGAGTGGACGAATCAATGCCAAATAAGGATTATTGAGTGATAGATAGAACAAATAGGTATGTTTCTTTCAACTGAAAACTAATTCGGTTCACTGTACCCTCTTGGTCCATTGCTTCCACATTGACCCTACACTATATTCAGGTCATTCAATAATCAATTCATATAATAACAGTATATTATTCAAGAGCGGTAATGACAGTTAATAGTAGTCATTACCGAGAATAGAATACCTTCCTTTTTCTAGGACTATTTTATTGACAAGCCTGAAAATTACATTATTAAAATTTTATAAATTCCTACCGTTAAATTTAGGTTAACAATGTAGGTACTCTTGACATATACGTATTACTATATAGCGAACGATGAAAAAAATGATTAAGCAAAGACGTAGCCTTTGGAAACAATTGCTAACCAGTCACATGCCGTACTGAGCATCCCTCATAAACAACCATGTGATTTGTCCAGCCAGTGAACTCAATCCTATGTACCGCCCAGCAAATCAAAACACGAAATATGACAACAGGGCCGCTCGCGACTGTCATATTCAAAAGTTAAAATTTGAATCTGACAAGCCTTCGATTTCGCCGTAGAGATATTTTTTTAATAACCTAATAATCTTTAATTTAATTTATAATAAAATATCAGAAAACCAGTAAGTATCAATTATTATATACTTTAAAGTACAATATTGAAATAGAGTTAATAATATTTTAGATAGAAAATAAGATCTCGTTTCGCATGTCGACTGCCAGTTGAGAAAGACAGCGATTTTGCATAGGTAGGTAATTAATTCTTTAAGAAGATTTTGATTTTGATTATAATGTATTATATAAAAATTAATAATTACAATAAATTATACTTACCTATTTTGAGTTTTAATTCGAGCTTAAACAATGTGTTTTTTTTTAGATTTCCAAACGATGCCTCGCTTTATTTACATAATGTTCTTACCTGTCTTGCCCCAAAATCTCAAATTGTTATTAAAAATGATGTCTTCACTCTTCAGTTTACATTCTTGTGACGACTATCCACTACTGAAACTACAAGTAATTTTTTCACTTCTTGCTGTTTAAAACTGGCATTATCGGTACATTAGCTATGTCATTATCGTAAATAGGATAATAATTAACCTTTAATCCACTATACACAAAAAAAAACTCATTTGTCTTTACTTTTGAAAGGTAAGAAGACGAAAAGGGAACCGACAAGCTCACATTTTAAACTGCTGTCAGAACTGACAGTGACAGTTCCGTCAAAAGTTGTGGTACATCACGTGGTACAACACCAAACATCTTTGCTTCAAATTTTAGCAAGGGGTAGATTGGATGCTAACAATATAGTAGTAATACGTATATGACTCTTAACACAATGATTTGGCAATTGTTTTTATAAGCTTGCTTTGGCGTTTTAGAAATTTTGTTAAAGTTACTTTTTGATTGGATCAAAGGAAGGCGAATTAAAAAAATGATTTGTTGTGATTGGTCACAGAGCGTAAATAATGAATCATTACTCACTAACTAGCAAATGCAAACGGCATGAAAATGATGGTTTCATTAAATAGTCGTAGAAAAATATTTTTACTTAAACCGAAGGTTTTCTAAAAGAAAAATATTAAAATTATTTAACGCATCACGAGACTTCCCTATTAGGTGCGCCACCTTTATTATTTTATAAACCAAGTCACGTGCGTAAAGATAAGAATTATTTTTATTTTAGCTTCCCAAATTTGGCGCCAAAAATATATTTATTGCTGGTTTGTTTTTATCTGGAGTATCGGATGTTCTTTTTGGGTAAGTGCAGGTTATTATTTGTGGGCGAATAGATGACCAGGAATTTTATAAAGCGCATAGTTTTTTTATAAATGACTAGGCGAATTGTAGGCCGTCGGAAAAATCCCAAACTTTTGCAATTTAAAAATTTCAGGCGTTTTATAGAATTCTTTCCAGCTATTGGTCCTATTATTCCTATTGTTTATTATGATTAAGTAACATTAGATATGTCTTAAGAATACAAACAGTAAAAGCAGGTTTCCCGCTTTCAGGTTGTGGGCGCGTTAGTTATACCCAGCCCTATGTAAACAATTTTTTACAGTTTATACAGTAATCAAACTTTTATTTGCTTTGTAGACGAGGCGTATTAAATTTTTGCGAGGTGCCGTTTAAAAGAAAAATTGGGTGCCGAACTTAACATGCTAAAAACTGGTCGAAAATATTTCTGGATTCTTCGGATAACTTTTAAATAAAACATTACTTCTTTTTTTAGGATTCTGCAATTTGATAAGAATATTACTAATAGGTTCTTTTCCATTTTTCAGACTTATTGGAGATATAACAGACTATACCCTATTTGTAGCATTTTCCTTTATCATTAGAACTTTTGTGGCTTTGGGAGCCAGCGCCTACTCCACTGCCGGCTACGTGCTCATTATAAACATTTTTCCAGACAGTGCTGGTGGTGTTAGGGTAAGTTTAAATATCTTTTGCAAAATATATTATTATCCAAATTAAAGAATAGTACCTCAAAGGAGAATATCTAATAATCACTCATTCCTAACTGTTCTGTGCTATCTAGCTATGGCCTCTTGTTTCTTTAGCACCCAGTCAACATCTCCATCAAATCACGGGAAATCGGTTGTCATCCGGCCTGGTTGCGGAGTAGAAAATTCAATGGTTGAACTTAAAACACTAAATTTTAATTAGTATCTACATTTTAAAGCTTTAATTATTACGTGATGATTCCGTCATTCAGGCCATCCACCGCCGACGACCTCTTCTGACGGAATCTCGTCCATCCTTTACATTTTTTCAAAATTATTGAAACATTTAAACTTGATTAGCACCCAGTAGCGTAGCCAGCATTTGGGGGGATGGGCAACAACAGGATGTTATAAAAAATAGCTGTTCGTTATGTATATACGCGGGGGCGCCCCCCGGCCCCCACCTGGCTACGCCACTGTTAGCACCATCTAATATCGTTTTGTGTCTATCTGTTTTTTAAAATATTTCCACTAAGTTCAACAACAGAGAAATTTCACATGAAATATAAAGAAATGAATAACTAGGTATATGCAAAGAAAGACGGAATTCTTCATGCTTTAAACTGGTACTATGATTTAAGTTAAATTTAGTTAAACCCTTGACGTCTAGTAGTCTATACTTATAGTTTCTCGTAACGAAAAACTACTGTTTTTAATAAGAAAAACAAACATTTTTCTGGTTTTTCCTAATTTGAAGACGGATTTACTTATTCAATTTTAGCAATATTTAATCATCATAAAATTCACGAACAACTATTATAATTTTGTAAATGTTTTTCAGGGTCTTTTAGAAACTTTCGTAGGGCTTGGATTATGTGCTGGTCCTGGAATTGGTGGACTCCTTTATACGGTAAGTTAGGTTTTGTAACTAAATAATTGTGGATATTCACATAAAATAAGGGCCTACTGTGCCGATGTGGAGTTAAAGTTATTTACGAACATACATTTTCGAATAAACTACAAGTAATATTAGAGCTTTATTCAGCTTTCCAATTTTTTAAAGCAATTTTTAAAGGGAAATTCTAAGAATCTAGATTAAAAAAAAAAAACATCGCCAAAGCTTACAAAGTGCATCTTTTTAAAATACGGGTTTTAAGTAACTTTTGTCTCTACACATTTTTCAAAATTTTTAATTTGGCTCCGCGCATACAGGATGTGATACAGCGTTAGTGCAGACGGATTCCAAATTTAATGTTTAAAGTTTATTTTTTGTTTTAAAGAACAACAACGAATTGGCCTCTTTTCAAAACATAATTTTAATGATTTTTTGTAACTGTGATAAATTTTCTCTAGGAAGGTTGGAGGTTTTGGCTTACCATTTTACGTAGTTGGAATCGTTTTGATCTTCATAGCATTTTTAAATGTCTACCTTCTGGCGCAACCTGAAAGTAAGTAAACCAAACAGCAAAATAGTTATTAACAAATATATTTTAGACGTAAATATGACAAACATACGGCGGTAAAAATAATCAAGAATTGTGTAAAAATATTGGGTACATTTGTGGGTGGAGTTCAAAAAACAAAATCTTCTAATTTTTCTATAAAATTAGGCATTCTTGTAAAAATATGCAAAATTCGTATTTTTTTCTGCCTTACTATAAGTCTTATTATAGCGTTCCAAATAAAAATACATCATACTTAATTTATTAAAATCTAATATTTCTATTTCAAGTCTTTTTCAAAATATTATATAGTTTAATTACTGTGTTTAGAGTTGGTCCGCCCAGGAGATCCTCGAGATACACAAAAGTATATACCAAAAAAAAAACGGGCATGTTCGCGTGTGATATATTGATTATTGTTCAGGGTTCTAAGAAATGTACACTATTTCATAATGGACGAAGTATCTAAACCTGTTCTTGCAAAAACAGAACGGTTTGTTATCTTAACTTCCCAAAATTCCAGCATTTTTTTATTTATTTATACCCTCTGTCCATTTGGACTGATATATGAACATTTTTTGAAAACATATTTTCTAAAAGCACGTTTTTCGAAAATATATTATCGAATAGAGTTATTGGAAAACTAGGGATGTTGTCAAAACTTTTCTTTTCGGAAACCAACTTTTCGATTTTTCTAACCACTTTTCGAAATTACATTTTTTTTTAGGAAAACATGTTTTTAGAAAGCACATTTTTTTAAATTCATATTAAAAAACACTTCTTTGAATTTACTACACAGTAACAAAGCAGGCACAAGGAAACGTAAACCTGACCGGACCCAATAAATACTGTTCGTTTAGGTTAGTTCAGGATCTTTTTGTCATATATTTATTGACATTTTCTAAGCGGAGTGTGGAGTTCATCATTTAAATTTAGAAAAACTATGTTTTCTAAAAAATATATTTTCGAAAATGTATTTTTAAAAAATTCTTTAAAAAAAATATTCTCGAAAAAATTTCTTAGATCCATCTCCGAAAATGATCTTTTGAAAACGCTGTTTTTTGAAAAAAATTACTTAATTTAACAACAAAATAGATATTTGTGGAAAAAAACAGAACAGTTGGTCATCTTAGCTTAGACACGACAGGACAAATTGTTTAATTAATATGAAAGTATAAAAATTGTAACATTTTTTATTTATGCCTTCTTATGCTCATTTGGGGGGATATACGAATGCTTACAAAAGTATAACTTTTTTCAAACCAATTTTTAATTTTTTTTAAATCACTTCAAAAATTCATTCATCTTTTTCGAAATTAAATTTTTAATTTAAATTTTTTCGGATATTAATTTTTTAAAGCAGCGGCTTTTGAAAAAGTAATTTACGAGAAAGTAACGTGCCAAACCTAAGGAAATCTGATCAAACTCACAAAAGGTGCGTTAAGGTTTGAAAAAAAAATATTTTCGGAAAATGTACCTATTTTTCAAAAAATGTACTACCGAAATACGGGTATCTATTCGAAGAATATATTTTTGGGACATATTATATATATTGTATATATATATATATATATATATATATATATATATATATATATATATATATATATATATATATTATATATATATATATATATATATAAACAAGCTTCTTACCGTGATTGGTAGCAGTCCTCGAACCCATTATTTTTAATTAATTATTAGTTTTTGTTTTTAAGTATAAAATTACATGTTACACACTGATAGTCCCACATTAAAAAACTTTTTTTTATTGTTCATAGTATAAAGAACAAAACAACAAGTTTCAACAATATGTGCAATTTTAATTAACTTAAAAATATTTGAAGCAAATCTATACCTTTATGCCGGAAACTCCCTAATTATATTAAACCTTATTTCTGTCTGCTACTAAATAATATTATTTTCCTCATTAAAATTAAACCATTTTGTGAAACGGAAGTAAACTGCAATCATCAAAGAAATTAAAATCATTTTTAGAGTTGTCTAACCAGTATTATTAAGAAACACGTGTTTTTATAAATAATATGTTGAGCGTCATCAAACAGAAATGTGACGTCTGGTGTCTGTTTCTTACCTATAATTGATTTTATAATTTTGTTTTCTTGCTCTTTTGTCAAACATTAAGTTTTTAAAATAACTGTATATCTGAATATATGAATAATTCCTGAATCACTAATTGGCACTTCATCGGGCTTGTAAATTTTTACTCCAAATAATAAATATTAACATTGTATTATGTTCACCTTTTACCTTTTTGAGATGTTTACCTTGCAAAAAAAATTAATGCCAAATAAAGTTTATGAAAATCAACAAATACACAGAACGATACAACATTTAAAAATGCTGCAAAATGCATTATGGCTAGATGAGAATCAGCCAACCATTTTATAATTAAAAATTTCTTTGCAGGGGTAAAAAATCTGCGAAACTCTTTGCACGGAACTTCCCTCGCGAAATAAAGTAAAGTATAAAATTTGAAAAGGTACACTTTTTCGTTTTTTATCTATAGTAACACATAAGTAGAGCTCCCCAAATTTCGTGCTGTCACTCAGCACAGCACGCAGGGTGGGGAAAAAATCGGCGTCGCAACGCGAATTATCGACGCGCAACGTCATCTAGTCAGCAGGCGCGGCCCGTAAGTTTTTTTTACAGGTGGGTTAAATTTTGTGAGCAACTAGTGATATCAACGTAACAAGCAAAATACACTTTTTTAATTAATGAAAGTTTTTTAATAATGCACCTAGTTCTGCAAAGAAATTATTTACCTACAAGTAACACCGACTTTTTTTAAAATTACGTGCAAACCTTTTTAATATTATTTTTTTTATAATTTACTCACCTTTTATGTAGTTAAATGTGTTTGTGTATCAAATCGATCCTTCTATCCTTCTGTTGGGAGAAATGTTCAGTCAGTAGCCCATTAAAACTATAAATACTTCTAAGAAAAGGTTTTTCAATGCTTATGCTTATGCAGCTAAAGCGCTTAACCTTGACTCCCCCATTAAGTCTTAATACTTTTAGTGTCGAAAAGCACCTCTTTCACTGTTGTCATTGGAATAGTACATAAAATCTCTAATAATTTTACGCTTTCCGAAAACGTTTCACTGAGGTTCATTTCTAACAAGAGCTGTAAAATGGCAACAGCACCCGCACTATCATAAAAATCTTCACGACTAAATAAAACTTGCAATTGTTATGATCTTCCTAGCCTCTGAAAAAGTCCTTCTCAGTGATTTTATTCCTCTGTTTCCTTCTGGACTCTGATTTCTTCCTTTTTGTTAAAGTTCCTTATATCTCCTTTTGTTGCCTTCAATATTTGCCTATTTAATTCTGTTAATCGATCCGCATTTCCTGTGTATTTGTTTCGTATATTTGTTCACTCTGAATATGAGATAAAATCCCACCAAAATCATACATGTATAAAAACAGGCCAAGTTCTCTTCAGGACTGTGTGTTTATTGTTATCTGAAAAAAATAACTGAAATGTAAAAAGTATGCCAAGTTCTTTGTCTAAACGTTATTAGCAGTGTTTTAATAAGCACAGAAAAATATTGTGTGAATTGATAAATTTGCAGACCAAACTCGGCAAGTTTTCAAGGGTCTCAATATTGCTCAGTTCTTTAATGAATATTAGCCAAGTTTGGTCTGTAAATTTTTCAATTCACACAATATTTTTCTGTGCTTCGTTCATTCATTTTTTTTAAGTAAAATCTTCAGTGGTTTACAAAATAGTATTGCCTTTAAGCTAATGTTTTAGAGTTATTGCAAAACTAAATAGATATTTTTAAAATTTTTTCATTGTATATTCTATGAAAAATCTAAATTGTAAGTAAAAGCTTTAAGTGCAGACAAATTTTAATTTTTGTTAAGTTGGCTATTCTGTATCTGGGGGATTAAAAGCGCCGAGTGGAAGTAAATAAGAATAAGAAAGCGATGATATTTATTTGACTCTCTCTTAAGAACTTATTTTTTGTTGTAGGAAATGATGTGGAAAAAAGTGGATCGTTAATCAACTTATTAAAATTACCACCAGTTTTAATTACCTGCGTAGTTATGATTGTGACGGCGATGACTTGTGCTTATCTGGACCCCACGTTAGAACCCCATTTACGAAAGGTAAGAAAATTTGTAAAAAACCACAATATCAACCCAGGGAGGTTCTTAGATAATGTAATTTCAAAGAATCCAGACAGCTTTAAATCTGTACAAAAATATTTTGTCAGCTCAATAATGTCGTCATATCTGAATACCAAAACTGTTGACTAATTAATTATGAATATTGGGACACTACTTTTGTCGCAAGTTTTGTAGTTCTTCTTCTTTGACTCCCTCTTTTTCCAACTTTACATGCGGAGTCGATGTTGGTAGTGATTCGTCTCCACGATGCCCGGTCCTTAGCTTCTTTTCCTGTTAAACTTTTATTCCTCATATCATTTAAGCTTACATCCACCGACGTCTAATTCAGTATTCCTCTAGCTCTCCTACAATACACATCCACTTCCATACTCTTCTGCAGGCATAATCATTATATCTGCTTATCAAATTTCTGTACCATTGTAGTCTTCATTCTCACATCTTCTAAGATATCCGTTGTTTCTTTTTATTTATTTCTTCTTTTCGTGCCCCTTGTTACGCCACATATCCATCTTAACATTCTCCTTTCTGTCATATCTAACATTCTTTCATGCACTTTTCTTATTTCTCATGTTTCGTTCCTACTTTGTCAGTTCCAAATTCAATGTAACATCTTCTGTGATGGTAGAACCGAGATATTCAATATTCTTTACTTTATTCACCTCTGTTCCTTGCCTTCGTATTTCTGCTCTTTCTTCTCCATGTAGTCCGTTTTCTTCTAACAGATTTTTAATCTAATAAGTGATAAGATTAAGAATTTTAATCACCTTCAGTTAATGCTATACGATTTAACTTTACAGTCGATCTGAAGCCATTGGGTCCGTTGCACACTTTTTTATAGGCTTATTTGGCTTTCTGGCTTATAGCATTTATGGTCAAAATGAAGTGCAAAAATATTTTTTTGCAATTTTTTTAAGCGGGAGATGCCCTGAAAATCGAGTTAAACTTTGGCGAGTGATGTCATCATTTCCCTGCATTTTGATTTGTTAAACTTTTGCAATGTTGCCGAATCGTTCGTCTCTCGAGCTGGCATTCTAAATGCCTGCCTCAACATAAATTTGCTTATTACGAAAAAAGTATTCCTAGGAAATATAGATAATTACACAGAACAATGTGGGAAGCATAGATTTTTGTACTAACCGTTTTAACTCCACATTTCGTATTTCAGCGCTAAAATATTCTGCATTTGAAAGTAAATACTCTTATATCATGTCCGTAGTAAGCTTGGACAAATTGCCCGAATCAGCTTTTCGAAAGCCTTGATCCATTTTCTACTGAATAAGCTATCACTAGTAGTGAAGACACAAACGAATAAATTTTCTTTCAAAACCAACGAAAACATAAACCAAACAGAGTTCAAAAGATTTGTTAGATTATATTGACATTGTTTCACAACTGTCACCTTACCTGAAAGAAATGGTTTTTTCCCAAATTACATTCATTGCAGACTTCTCGATTCAAAGCCGATAACGGTGTTAAGCTGTCCGTTTCTAATGAGCAACATTGATGAGTCGGACATAAATCTTTGATTATGAAACTTTATGTTGATTACTGAGAGCTATGAAACAGTTTTATATGAAATCCTTTGTCAGACATTATGACAACAGCGCAAATCGATGTATTATTTTATTGGTGTGAAATATGGCGTTTTTTAAATTCATTTCAAATTTTCACGTTCAATATATTGCCGTAGACTTGTTTTAAGAAAAATCCTATTTCATTTTGTTAAATTGCACTTTAGCCACTCTTATTCAGACCCATTCAAAATATAAATTGATAAAACAGCACCGGAGTGCACTGTGCAGTTAAAACTGAACATCTGTAGCAAGAAACTGTAGAGCTCTGTCAGTTTTGCCATAACCTCACGTAGCTTGGTAATAAATGTCGACGTGTCACAAGGCCGTAGACAGAGTTGGATTTTGGGGGGACTGCAATATTTTTACAGAGGGCATCTCGTAGGAAAAGTCACATTCCTGGACTCTGTGTTGCTGGTCTCGGCTGACCCCTCGACCAGCAATCTTCACAGTCGTCCTGGAATGGTAAGCTTTTCCTACTAGATACACAATATACTATTTAACTGTATTTTTGTTTTAGTTTAACTTAAACTCATCTCAAGTTGGTCTCCTCTTTCTGCTGGAATCAGGTACTTACGGCATATTTAGTCCAGTGTGGGGTTTTCTGACAGACAAAATGAAAGACTATACTTGGATAATGACCACCGGCCTATTTTGTAGTTCTGTAGTTTTATTATTTCTTGGACCGTCACCCATATTTACATTTTTAGAAGAGTAAGTATTAGTAATTAAATATTAAAAGCCTAAGAATTACATTAGCAACTTTGAATATAAATTTTTCTGATGCTAAATATATCAAGAAAACTTCATAATCTAGTTAAAAAATTGAATCCGAATATAACCAATAAGACATAGAAAAAGTTTGAATATTTATATGGTGTTGAATGAGTCTATCTTTATAATATGTAACTCCGAATTATTATTATCTAATTTGTATTCTAAAAGTTAAGTGTAATTCTACTGTGAATAATATTTTTCGATATAGAACAGTGAGAAAATAAAGTAAAAATTAGGAATACATTTGCTTTAACCGATCTGAGTTTTATTTAATACTTTTTTTGTTTTAGTTCCATGTGGCTGAACGTTGTAGCTCTAGCAGCTTTAGGAATTTCTATATCTATGTCACTTATACCAACTTACCAATTTATTTTAGATAGTTCAATGTGAGTATATACAGAGCATTTTCTTTAAAGCGGACAATAGGGTTTTACATGTAAAATTTTTAACCCCATTGTAATATCCACTACTGATTCATTTCTCTTTCTTTACCTTTTCTAGTTGGCCGTCACGGTAACCTAGGAATACAGCTGGTGATAAAAAGATAAATTTTATATTTTATATATTCAAATTATTTTTCTGTTTCCCTGTTCCCTAACAGAAAACACACAAATTTCTGGATCAATTGCACTTTATTTCCACAGATTACGTATGGGAGCCATCCAAAATATACTTTTTCACAATTTATTAATTTTCACAAATTTTCCAATCATCCTAGACAATTTCTTGGATTTCTAATGCACTTAGTTTTTCACTTCTTTTCCCGCAATTTGCCAAGAAATTACGACGAGTTCCAAAACTTCCGAATATACACCGTACTTATTGAGCCCAGACTTTTGAATTTTCCTGCACAGAGAATCTCGGTTCGCGATCGGGCAGCGTAACACCTTACATCGGTGAGTATCTTTTAACTGCTTTTCTTCTAGCAGGACTCATCCCGCTTATATAGCCAAAATTTCCATAAATTTTCCCCTGTTAACGACCGCTTCGGGGAATTTATGTGACATGACTTTTACGACCTTGTTTTCCCGATATTTTACAAGTGAAGGTAAAGCTCTTAAATCATCTGGCATTTATTACATTTTTATTATCATATATGTAGGTAGCTTTATATTGCATCCCCGCATTTTCTCTTATAGGCGCGCGGGCATAACAAGCACATAAAAAAGCTATTAAGTTAGATAGATTTTAATATGGTACAACATTTGATAATGATGCGTCGATAAAAATAGGTCATCACGGGGCGGATCTTCTGTCGGCCAATCAGATAAGACAAAACATATTTTTCTTTCTCATAATAGGGTAATTAAAATAATCATTTTCCGAGCGGGGGTGGGGGAGAGTTTCACCATTTAGAGTAACAGTAGTTAGAGCAGCAGCAGGGTTAGTTTTGTCCTGACCTTATCTATGTCTAACAGATAAAACTTGTCAAAATTGATATGCATTTTGAGGTATTTTTTGGGGATTTTTTGGTATATTTGGCAAATTAACACAGGCGCGGATCTAGGCTTTTGGGGGGGGGGGGGGGGATGGGGGTGAAAATTTAGTTGAATAGGTATCCATCATAGTCAGGTTGTGAAAAATTGCACTCTTTGACCCCTTTTGTATCCGCGCCTGAATTAACATAGTCTTAAGATTCTGAAATTTATCTGTCAAATTTTATATAAATATTTCTAATCAGTGGCGGCTCATGAGAAAATATTATAGGTCTTCTGCAAGAAAATTAAATTACTGAAATAAATAGCGTGTAATTTTTTGGGGCCCGTTTTATCAATAATAAACCCTACATAATTTTAAAAAAAATGTTGATGAGATTAAGATATGTGTCTATATAATTACAGGAATTTTTTAACACGTAAAACGATATGGTCGGCTTTAAAAAAAATGTAGTGCATTCATTGCATGAGAAAATTATGTGGCTTTATTGCTTTATTAAAATTACGTTAATCAGAAAAACTTTAACTACAACAAGAATTATTGTAGGAAAAATAATAATCGTGCAATAACGCTTATTCTTTTACAGGGAAAATGGTTTTGTAGACTGCCTTGGCACACACAGTGTTATTGCCGGTCTGTGGTCATCGGTGTATTCCCTAGGTGAAGCGCTAGGACCGGTGCTAGCAGGAACTATAATGGAAAATTTTGGATTTCCAGTAACATCCACAACTTTTGCTTTTTTAAATTTTAGTGCTGGAGTTGCAGCACTGATATACTTTAAAAGTAGAAGTATGTCGTCCAAGATCGTAGCTGAAAAAAAGGGTGTGGATAATGTTATATTTTGCGTGGAGAGTACAGATGTGGCTAACATATTAAGTCCGACACCAACTACAACTAATAATGAGACTATAGTTAGCATCAGGTTGTAAAAAGATTATAAAATATTTTTTTTGAAGATTTTACTTCATTTGTACTAACAGTTTTTCAAAAAAAATTATACTGGCCATAATTTATTATATTTTAGGATATTTACAATAAATTAAATAGCCATTTATGTAACTAGATAGGAAATGCTTTATTTTGTTTAACGAGTGTAATGTTTGAGGGACGAGCGAAGCGAGATTCCTCAAAATTATATGAGTTAAACATAATTGCATTTCCTAAGGCGTTTCATACGTTTCTAATTTTGACATAAATATGTAAATAAAATTATTAATTTTAATTATTGTATCAAAGCATCTTAGTAGGCATCAGACGAAGACAGTTTTATTACATTTAGTGGGTACTAGGGGTGTCAATCCCGACTGGATTTTCGAGCTGTTGTTGTCTAATCCCGGGATCCCGGGATTTTTCCCGAAAAAAATATAAAGGGATTCAAATATTAAAATTTTTATTTATTAAGTTTAAACATACAAATGAACTAAAAAGGACCTAAATGACTTTAAATACAAAAAATATATATGTATAAATTTATACTTATTTAAAAAAATACCGCGAAAATATTAGGGCGTCCAAAGATTCGTCTTTCAGGCTAGAACGTATTTTGTTGCAGAAAATTCCTGCGGAAGAGAAACATCTCTCGGATTCTGTGCTTGTGAGATGAAGGGTTAGCAGGAAATCAAAGGATTTTTGAAGATTACATCCGCGACTGCCATCATTTGTAAATTTCTTGATTAAGGACTGCGGACATCAGAGTTTTATTACTGGTTTTGCTTTTGTAATGACTCTGAACATTTTAGTAATTCTTTTTGCAGTTTAACGTTGAATGGTTCATTCTCTTCTGCTTTCAGAATTTCTTAAATGGGAATGTCATCTTCGTCGCTGATTTCTGTTTCACTTTCGTTGTCTGTATCTAGCCTAATTAAAAATATTCTCAGTTTAGATTTAATGAGGGAAATATTTGATGTTTTGAAGCAGTCATCTTGTTCAGAGTTTAGAATGCCGGGATTTTTGAGATAAAAGAAAATGTCTGTCAGAATAAATGGTTCTGCATTGCTTAATCCTTGTTCTCAATGACTCTTGCAGTTCCGTACTGAGTGGTGTTTTAATTCTGGACAATTCCTTCAACATACCCTTTAATGCCGCATCTGCTTTACATAAATCCATAACACGACGGCATAGGGCTTCAATTGTAATTTTTATTGGTTGGCGAACTTTTACAACGCCTTTGAGAACCTTACTTTCTGAATCCTAATTGGTGTTATGTTTAGATAAATAAGATCTTTTTTTATGAAATTCTCTAATAGTTTAAAATGCTCGAGCATGTCAAGTGAGCCGCTCCATCTCGTTTTTCAATATAAGATAACCTTTAGCTCTTTCCCATGATCATTTTTGATATACTTTTGTAGTATATCATTTTTAGTTGGCGCTTTTCTAAATGTTCGAACTATTTGTCTAACTCCAGAGAACAATACCCAGAGGTCATGATTATTGGTAATGATTACTTCCAAAAACTCACTTTTTTTCAAAACTTCCACCTTATCCTTATCCATACGTTCAGTGTCTTCCATATCGCTGTCGGTGTCGCTAAAGAACATTAGAGATTAACCCCGAAAATATTAATCGATCCCGGGATTATCCAGTCCGGTTTATACTTCGGGATCCCGGGACCCGGGGGTTTCGAGATCCTGGGATTGACACCCCTAATAGGTACCTAATAGACAGTTGTCTGGGTCGAAATGATGTCGTTTTGAAGTTTTATTTGTAAAGAAGTGTCGCGTCACAAATTAAATATTTTCTTTTAAAAATATTGAAAATGTCCAATTTCGAGACCTCCTAAATGATATTGAAGAGGCAGCTCAAAACGCGTTATCTTCTGTTGTACCCGAGAAGTCAAGAGAGAAATACGAAATATTTACATTTTTGTGTTGTATTTTTTCATAACTGGTTATGAAATTAATATTGCATCACCAGTTGGGAAATATTTTACTTTTCGTAACTAGTTACGACAAGTAAGATGTTTGAAAACAATCATCGATTTTAAAAAGTGTCACTTTATAAAATATGTCAAAAATAGAAAAAATTAATTGTATTACTTTATAGTTCCTGTGCTGTTAGGTTGTAATGTTGTATTGTGAAGATAGGTTAAACAAAGATATCAGTATTTAGTGTTACTATGTTTTTCTTATAGGCCCCGATAGTTTTTTTATCCTTTTCTTGGAACTTTGCACACATGTACCGTTGCGGCAACTGAAATCTATTTAGCTTTTAAATCTACCGAAATTGAAATTGGTAGTGTCAGTGTCAAAAAGTGGCATATTTGTCTGTTAATAAATATTCACATGTGCATGACCATGCCGCACTTAAGCAAAGAAGACAAAGCCAAGACAGTCACACTAACAGACGAAGGTTGGTCAAGAATAACTGTAGGCGAAAGACTCGGAGTACCAAAAAGTACTGTTCACGACATAAAAAAGAAATATGATGAAAGGAATTCACTGAACAGAAAAGTAGGAAGTGGCGGACATTCTTCTGAACAGGCACCCTCTGAGGTGGTGCTGATATTTTACGTTTTTGTCGCTACCTTGTATACTATGGACCTTTTTAGATTATTAGTTTATTAATATGCAGAACTTTTCTACACAAAAGTGCTTTTTTTTCAACTTTCAGTATTTTCCGTATGAAAAAATATTTTCCATAAATTGTTTTTTAAACCTTTTCGAAACTTTTCTGTCAAACCAAAGTTGGCATTGCTTACCTATAAACAATTACAGAAATATGCTTGTTACATAGGCATTAGACTGTGTAAGCATGTATACGTATAAAAGACATATGACATATAAGTATGAGGCTGTACCTAATAGCAGAAATAAAACAAAAGCTTAGTGCCAAAATATAGTTTCTCCAAGCTTAGTTTCCACTTGCCAATAATTATCAACTAGTTGTACTTAAATATTTTCATTTCTGAGAATAATTTAATTTACATCCATTAAGTAGCATTTCGACTAATAGGTAGGTACTCATTAAGTTAATTTTAATTATTACCTTCCGCTATCATTACGTTATCAACAAAATTAGTGAAACAGGGACCAATATAAAGCCGGCTAGGAATATTGAAAATAGAAAACGTAGTAATTAAAACATCCATAAGAAAAACCGAAAGAAAAATAGTTGATTAGATATATTTTTAATTTTTAATATATCATAAAATCAATAAAAGTTTGTTTTTTTCCTAAAAAAAAATGCCCAATTGATCCTTATTTGCTTGGTATCTGTAATAATTTTGCTCGCTAGCAACATTTCCACTAATTCAGCTATCTTAAGTTTTCAGTATGTGATAACTAAGGATGAAAAAAGTTTGAGATGTCAAATATTTGACATAAAAATGTTGGCAACATAATTAACATACAAAAAAACGTAATGTTGTCAATTTCCTGTTTCCAACACCCTGTATAAATACATGGTGTGATCCTGTGTAAAGAATATGCCTGAGGTAATCCTGCCATCTTATTCTTTCTTTAATAAAAATACTAGGCAGAGAAACAAAATCATATTTTAATGTTGAAAAAGAACGCATGAGTAATTTGACATGTCAGGCTTGACTCATACCCCTCCGTCTTTGTTGTTTGACCGAGTCAAAGTCTACAGAACAAAATACACTTTGGCCACCGATTTGAACGGTGCTTTGGTCTAGTATTTGCGTAGCAACATCAGGACCAAATTATCTAATCATATGCAATAAATTATATGAATTTCCCTAAACATCTTTCTTTCTTAGTTTTAGGACATTATCTATAAAACGTACCGGGTGAGTCAAAGATTGCGCGGTGTAATTTATGCCTTGAAGGAAGGATTTGTCGATAAAATAATGCAATTACTAATAATTTGCAATCCTAAATACCACATGCCAACGAATAATAAAATATGCAAATATACCATTACTTTTTGTGATTATTTATTTTCACTGCATGATGACGACATTTAGAGTGACAGTGGCAATGATGCAATTTTTCCGTAGCAAGTGCCGTAGTCCCGTTTATTCATGGCCTAAACAGTTTTCAAGACGTACTATTTTGTGTGTAACGTTTCTGACTGGTTTAAGCACGTGTTGTAATGAAATTTTAAGTGATTTTTGGTTTTTGTTAAAACGACTTCATCCATGAACTTTGAAAAATGATGTGTCAGTGTCAGGTGTGTGAAAATTTTTTTTTTATTTGTTACTGTCCTTTCACAAGTTTGTTCGGTGGGATACAGACGGCTCGGAAAGCCATATCGATGGCGCTCAAAGTCGCATGTTCAGCGTTCTCTCTTTCCTCTTTCTTTGGCCCATACAGGGTGATATCTCGAAAACGGTTTAAAATATTTTATGACATTTTGGTGAGTTGATAGGGAGGTGTGGGGGGTAACTTTGGGTTTTAAATGGGATGATGTACTTTTGTTTATAAAATTCGAATATGCGTAAAAAATTACGTCTATGTACAATTTTTTTTTGATTTGCTCTTTCGTTTACGGAATTATGGTTAACTAAATTTTGATTGATTTTAAAAAATAAATAAATTTTAGCAATAAATCAGGCTCACTTATTTCAGACTTATTATTCGTTCTCATGGAAATGCGTTATATTTAGTTAGGTCAGTTGAGAATTTTGACGTTTTAACGGATATTTCTCAGTTTATTGCTCAATTATACATGAAAGCGAATTTTAATGTGCAAGTTGATATGTTGTTAAATTTGGGGGAGTGCAGAAAACATTACAGAGAAGCTGCACTGTGTGGGCGGAGAGGTTTCCTAATAACCCGAAATCTCACATGGAATTTATAAGGCTGGAAACCAGAAGTAGTACTACTGGCAGTAAAACGGAGAGACGCGCATGTAGGTACCAAATGGCTTGCTAGAAGCGCTGGAATGAGTCAAAAATTAGTTATGACCATATTACACTTGTACAGGGATATCCAAATTAAAGTGAACAGGCCTCATAACTTTTTTATTTTCACAGATGGGAAAAATGTTAAATATGAAAGTTTTGGGGATTTTTATGGATCATTCATATATCAATTCAAAACAATTGAGCATCGAATAAAAAAAATATAAAATAAAACATCGATTTCTCGCTTATTTTAAATTGGATAGTATGATTTTTATCATATTTTTGGATTTTAGGAAAAGTTCTAGACATATTTTGTATTACATACCATATGCGGTTTCTCAATCGTTTGTGAAATATATCAAATTAAAAGTTATTTCGCATAAATATACTTTGAAAATAACTATCCAGGTTGCGAACGTAATACCTGCCACCTTCTTAAATTTTCTTCGTAGGTAAGTCAAAGTTAATGTCAAGGTTGACGATAATACTTATAATAATAATAATTTCATTTTTATGCAAAATGAGATATTCCATTAAACAATAAATGTTAATTTTTATTTGTTATTAATATTTGAAAGCAATAACCAGTGATTATAAATAATATCAAACGAATTATAACATAAACAAATAAATGTTAACATTGGCGAATAAATATCAAAAGAAATTTTCAATGTCCGCCATGTAATTCTTCGCACTTTTCATACATTCTTCTCTTCCTCTCAAGTGTATTTATAATACGTTCAGCATCATTTTCGTTCAGATTTCTTACTTCATTTCTCGAATTCCTTTGAATTTCTTCACTTTTTTCATTATAATTGCTGTATACGAAATTTTCCAAATGACCCCAAAGAAATGTTTCTAAAGGTGTGAGGTCTGGGCTATTTGCAGGCCAATGTAACGTTCCATATCTACCGATCCATTCGTTATACTGATGGTTTAAAAAATTGCGAACCACAGTTATATTATAGGGAGGCGCTCCGTCCTGTTGCCATATAATACGTCGACGTTCTTCAAGTGGCAATTCGTCGAGAATATCTTAGATTTCATTTTCTAAAAAATTAAGACAGCGCTGGCCAGTTAATGCTCCCCGAAAAAACAATGCTCCTAGAATTTTATTTTGTAATATTCCACCCAAAACGTTTACTGAATTACGCCCCTGAAAAGCAATATCTTCGACGGTAAAGGGATTTTCATCCGACCAAACATGAACATTTCGTCTATTAAACATTCTCGCAGTTGAGAAAGTTGCTTCGTCTGTCAAAACGATAGTATAAAATAAATTAGGATCTTGCCGCATTATTTCGTTAATATTTGTGACAAAAGTATATCTCCTTTCTTTTTGATCGGCACAAAGCTTTTGAACTGGCATATTTTATATGGTTCACACTAAAAATACTTTAATGTTCTTTGAACTATTCCATAAGTCAACGTTTTATCTTTTCCTCCATATCTGAAATACCGTACACAATCCGGAATTGATATTTTTGCATTCTCTTGAAAATATAATAAAATCGCTAGGTCCATTTCTTCATTTCTTTCTCTTCTTATTTTTCCATTGCCCAGAATTTCCCTTTCTTCTAGTCTTCTATTTGTTTTTATTATGGTGTTTAATGATGTAGTTCTTTGTCCCTCTTCAATACTTTCTTCATATTGTTTGTGAGCCGCTGTAACATTATTGTTATTTTTTAAATATAATTTTAATATTTTGTATCTCTCATTAATAGAATAATTCATTTTGCATAAAAATAAAATTATAAATTCACGGTGACTAAAGTATTATTGTCAACCTTGACATTAACTTTGACTTACCTGCGAAGAAAATTTAGAAAGTTAGCAGGTGTTTCGTTCGCAATCTGGATAGTTACGTTTAAAGTATATTTATGCGAAATAATTTGTAATTTGAAATATTTCAAAAACGGCTAAAAAACCACATAGGGTATGTTATACAAAATATGTGTAGAACTTCTCCTAGAATCCAAAAATGTGATAAAAATCATACCATCCAATTTAGAAAAAAGCTAAAATTTAAATTTAAATTATTTAGCCACCCTGTATGCCTTAGATAAAATTTTTGAATAATCATGTTCTTTTTTCACAATGTAGAACTTTTATGAAGATATGATTTCTTGTAAAGGTGATATTATAAAAATAATTTTATTTTTGGGACCTCCAATTCACTAACAAAAAAAAATTAACTCTAGTACATTTGCAGTGGCAGTTTACCTTTAAATAACGATTTTATGGGGCTTTTTAGCTTCACGTGGATTAGGACTTTTACATTTTTAAGCTACCCTGTACTAGATCAAATTTTTGAATTTTCTCACGATGCAGAAATTTTTACAAAGAGAATTTTTTTCGTAAAATCAATAAAAAATTTCCATCTAGCAAGAACGTTCGAAGATACGCTGTATATTTTTTTATAAATAAATAACTATTTTTAGATAAAAAAAACATATTAACTTATGGGTGTGATTTAAACGGGCAGCGAAATTTTACAATTTTGACACATCGTAATATACGATTGGCCGGCGAAATGATGGATTGGGCGGTGAAGCTTGATCAGGTCATAAAACAAAAATTGGTCTGCGTTTTAGATTTGAACAAGCAGCTTCAAAATCTTTTAAGCAGTAAAAAAAAATAAGTTGCAACTAAATAAGTATTTGGTCTGTGCGAAATAAATTACATTTTATTTTTTTTTGCCTGCTCCAAAATCAAGTTGACTGCTGAAAAAATATTGTAACATTACAAATTGATGGGTAATCTAATACTGTTATGACTGCTCTAAAATTAACTTAGCGTGTAATAAGGGGTAATTAATTACGTAAAAAATAAAGCATTTAATTAGAAAACTCCAAATATTGATTACTGTAAAAGCACATTTTTTTTTTTTTTTTTTTTTCATCTTAGGCTCCGTCCGAGACCGGAAGCACTGCGGCCACTAGGGGCCTATTGTGCCTACCCAATAGCTTTTGTTACACCCACTCTGTTATCCCAGTTTCCTGCACAAGCCTGTACAGGTCCACAAGGGAGTGGGTGATCAGTTCCTCCGGTTCTAACCTTGGTTGCCCGAATAGTTGGTGGCGCTTGCGATCTAGTGACTCGCAGTTATAGATTATGTGCTGAACTGTTTCCCTGTCCCTGCCGCATAGTCTGCAGCTAAGGTCTCCCTGGTACAGTTTCATTTTGTTGAGGTGGTCCTTTACAGCCATATGTCCTGTTAGTACCCCTACGATTGTCCTCAACTGGATCCTGCTCAGATTGAGCAGTTGCCTGGTGAGTCTAGGATTGGGATTTCCTATAGCGGCCTTGCTGTGGTTCAGTCCCTGTACTCCATTCCAGTGGACTTTGTGTTGGTGTTTGATCCATCTGTTTACCGCCTCTCGTGCCGTGCACTTTGGCACCCCGAGAGATGGTTCTGGGCCAATGAATGGTGCAGCCGATCCCTGTCTAGCAAGTTCGTCGGCTTTTTCGTTACCAGTGATACCCCTGTGTCCCGGTACCCACATGAGCTTGACTGAGTTTCTGGCAGCGAGCGCGCCAAGATCGTTTATGCACTCCCATACCAGTCCCGAAGTGACTCTGTGGCATGAGAGTGCCCTCAAAGCGGCCTGACTGTCTGAACAGATATAGATCCGCTTATTTGAATAAGCCCTCCTATTGTTTTCCAGCGCACATTGTAGGATGGCGTAAGTTTCTGCTTGGAATACCGTGGGGTACTTCCCCAAGGAGAAAGACATGTCCCTCCTTGGTCCGACCCCATGTACTCCTGCTCCGGTTCCCGCTTCGGTTTTTGATCCGTCGGTATACCATATAATTGCCCCCGGAGGAAACTCTGGGTTTGTCGAAGTCCATTCCCTGCGATCCGCTATTACTACCTCGTAGGGGATGTTGTATTGGAATTTTGGAGTCATGTAGTCCGATCTCATTTCTAAATCGGGCCCTCCAATCTTCTCTCTTATGAGTACATGTCCCGCCCTTTTCCGCAATGAAGCGGGCAGAGTGTTTTGTAGTCGATAGAGACCCATCCTCGCCTCTCCCTGGATGACCAGGTGCAAGGGAGGAAGGTCTAGGAGATTCTCCATCGCTGAAGTGGGGGTCGATCTCATTGCCCCTGTGATGCCCAGACAGGCTAGCCTTTGCAGACTGCTGAGCCTGAGCATTATTGTTTTCTGCGTTGCCTTGGTCCCCCAGACCAAGGCTGCATATGTTATTGCGGGTTTCACCACTCTGGTGTACAGCCAGTGCACCATCTTTGGTGAGAGACCCCATGTTTTCCCATACGTTCGTCTGACCACCGCAAGGGTGATTTCCGCTTTTCGTATGGTTTTGTCCACATGCTTGTTCCAGGTAAGTTTTGAGTCCAGTGTTACCCCCAAATACTTTACCTCTTCCTGCAGTGGGATTGTGACTCCTCGCAGGGTTAGAGGACCGAGCCCCTCCTTTTTCCTGCGGTTGGTGAACGGGACGATGACAGTCTTGTGTGGGCTTACATTAAGTCCTTCCTGTCCTACCCATTTTTCCACTACGGCGAGGGCGCTCCTCATGCAGTCCCTCACGGTTGTGTTGAATTTTCCTTGAGTCGTTATGACCAGGTCGTCTGCGTAGCCCAGGATCGAATAACCCCTTTGACTTAGTTCTTTTAGAAGCCCGTCCATTACCAGGTTCCAGAGGAGGGGGGAAAGAACCCCCCCCCCTGAGGGCATCCCCCTGCCACCCGGGCTGCCAAAGTTTCACCGAGTAGGTCTGTATAGATTACCCGGCTCTTGAGCATACTCTCTACCCATCTGCAGCAGGTCTCATCTAGCCCGATGCCCCTGATTGCTCTGGTTATAGATGTGAAGGATGTGTTGTCAAACGCTCCTTCAATGTCCAGAAATGCTCCGAGAAGCACTTCTCCGTTACCTATCGCGTTCTCCACTCTGCTAACTAGCTGGTGGAGTGCTGATTCGGTCGATCGTCCTGTTCTGTAGGCATGCTGGTCTTGATGGAATGGTCCGTCCCCCATTATTTCATCCCTTATATGCCTATCTAACAGTTTTTCTAGCGTCTTTAAAATGAAGGACATTAGACTGATGGGTCTGAATGCCTTGGCGACCGAGTAGTTGGGACGCCCATGTTTCGGTATGAATACCACTTTGGTCAGTCTCCAAATCCTCGGTATGTGGCCTAGGGCCAGACTGGCCCTTAGTATATGACAGAGCTTGCTAACAAGCAGGTCTAATCCCTGCTGTAGCAACGCTGGACAAACTCCGTCGGGACCCGGAGATTTGTAGGGTTCAAATGAGTTTATAGCCCATTTTATTTTTTCAGGGGATATCACCTTCTTAGCAGCCTGCCAGTTGTCCCTATGAGCTCTGTTGGGAGCTTCATTAGGTCCTCCAAATCTCCAGGCTTCAGGTGTTTCCTTTATGATATTGGACCCAGGGAAGTGAACCCGAAACAGTTCGGTCATTGTATCCTTCCCCGTTAATGTTTGCTCTCCATTCTCAGTAACAAGAGAGTTGATTACAGGCTGAGTGTCCTTTGACAGTATCTTTGCGAGTCTGGCACATTCTGGAGTGCTTTCAATAGCCTCGCAGTGCCTTCTCCAGGATGCTCTCTTGGCCTTCCTCAGCGCTTTGTTGTATTCAGTAAGGGTTGCCCTATATGCTTCCCAGTTACCTGATCGTTTTGCCTGATTCCAGTTCTTCCTTACCTGTCCTCTTTTGGCCTCCAGGTCTGGTCCCCACCAGGGGACCTTCCGGGAGGAATTTGATGTGGTTTGAGGACAGTTTGCTTCGAATGCAGAAATGGCCGCGTCCGTCAATTGATCCGCTACCAGTTCGAGATCCGTCACGTTATTTATTACATCTTTAAGCCCCCCCAGGTTACGTTCTAGGTCTACCCGATAGTTACCCCAGTTCGTTCTGCGAGGGTCGCGATAAGAGTTAGTTTCCCGTTTTATACACGTTATTTCGAACCGTATGTGTCTGTGGTCCGAACAACTCTCTTCCTCAGACACGTGCCAGTTTTTAATATAATTGCCGACGTAAGCCGTTGATATAGTTATATCTAAAACCTCCTGCCTTTGCCCGGTTACAAAAGTCGGATTATTACCTCTATTCATAATGTCTAAGTTATTTGCCATTAGGAATTGAAAAATGTACTCACCTCTTTGATTGGTGTCAGTGCTGCCCCAGATGCTATGGTGTGCGTTTGCATCACACCCGATGATCAGCTGCGATCCACTTCCTCTGCAGTCTCTCACCAGTTCCTCCACAGCGCTGGGTGGTGGCGCTTCCGGGTCATCGTGTGGGAAGTAAGCCGATCCAATAGTGATATTTCTCGGCCCACCCCCCTCCGTTGTTGTTAGTCTTACTGCCACGAGGTCCCTAAAACAGAAATTAGTCAGTGGCAGCATCCTTATATTCTTTTTAATTAGAATGCAGGTTCTCGGTCTGTCGGAGGTTCTATTGTAAACCAATTCACCACCTACTCCCGAGAGACCTTTTATTGTCCCTTGGTTGACCCAAGGTTCTTGAATGAGGGCGATGTCGCAGTTCTCCATCACCTTACACAGGACTGCCGAGGCTGCCCTGCTGTGGTGTAGGTTAACCTGCACGACTAGGGATTCACGGCTTGACTTGATTTTCAAGTTACTTGACTTGACTTCGCTTGAAAACAAGTCAAGTTCAAGTCAAGTAGTTATATTTTAAGTACTTGATTAATCAAGTAATTATATTTCAAGTACTTGAAAAATCAAGTAGTTCTTCAAGACTACTTGGTTTTTCATTAAATACATTTGATATAATCAAGAAATGACAGGAAACCATGCAATAAAGCCTTTTATTTACAAAACTAAATCTTAAATTCTTATTTCAAAATTTATAACAAGAAGTAATATAAAAGTAACAAATGGAAATAATTTATTTTTAGGAAATAATAATACATTAACATATTATTCTTAAATATTAAACAAAATAATAAAACTGATTTTCCAGTGTATGTCCTCTTCATCTTATTCAGCAACACAGTAGTAACAGCTAAATTTAAAAGAGGTCTTTAATATCATCATTCGCCATCCAAGATCTGGCACCTAAGGCTTCTAATAGAATTGTCGCCTAATCGGTTGCGGGTTTTTGTAACAGTTAGAGCAGCCCTGGTTAATACACTTATTATTATACTGGTTTGTTTAAGCATACGCAACTACGCAGTTGTTACAGTCAATTCGGGGAACCCCGCATCTTGTTATATGTGAGCATGAGCTTGCAGAAATTATTGCGCGTTGTTTTTATACATAATCGGGTCGTTATCAAGTAATATCAAGTAACTTGAAATTGCTTGACATCAAGTCAAGTAGTAACCATGGAAAATCAAGTCAAGTCAAGCAGTGAATTTCTGAAAAGCTTGGATTTCAAGTCAAGTCAAGTAATTTATAAAAACTTCAAGCTACTTGACTTGATGAATCTCTATGCACGACCCTCACTTTGGTTCGCGACGCTCGCTATAACCCTGAAGGTTACCCTTCCAAGTCCATAGTATGCCTTGAATTGAGCTCGTTCAAGGCATCCAAGCGACGCCGCGTCTATTGAGAAGGCCAAGGTTTGTCCCTTTCCTTCTACCTTCCGGCTTAGCATCAGCCAGTCTCCCGTGTTGAGGCCAGGATTTTGTCGTCCTAGCCGGGTCCTGACTGTTTGTACCTCGACTGCCTCTGGAATCCAGACGAGGACTTTGGGCCTTTTGGGGAGGTCCTTAGACTCAACCACTGTCAAGTCTGCCCCCTCCCACAAGTTTCCCATGGTTGCAACTGCTTGTTGCAGCCAGGTCTTGGTTGAGGGATTGTTACACGTGATCCAGATAATGCCTCCCGTGTATCTACTCCCTTCAAATTGCGGTGGACTCGCACTCCCGGAGGGAGTTTCGTCCAAGACCGCAACCAGTCTTGCCTGAATCAGGTCAGCTTGCTCCTGAGTCAGGGTCGTATCCGGGTGGCGTCTTTGTATCACCGCCATCCTTAGTCCGCTAGCAGCCTTGTTGTAAGAAGAAATGCCAGCCTATCCCGATTGACTCCTGGCCTTCTTCTCCGGCTGTTTGCTAGAAGGTGAGATGCTGGTGTCGGGATGCGGCCTCTTTTTGGCGGCACCCTCCACTTTTCTCTCCCCCTCCTTTGTTTTTGGCCGGGGCTTTTCTTTTGTCCACGTCCCCGCCGCCATTTTTGCTGCCTTCCGGATCTTCCTTCTTTGGGCTCCGGATAGTTTTGGTTGTTGCAGGCCAACTTTTTCCATCCCTGCAGCTATGTTTGTAACCTCCGGAGTCTTTTCAGCCGGCCGATCGTCCGGCTTACTATCACCTCCCTGAGTTGGTAAATGGGTGTCATCTTCAGAAAGATCCACCTCAATTAGAGTTGAAGAGTCGCTCGTTTCCGAGTCCTCTTCTTTCGTTGTTCTTTGTTTTTTATGGTCCATGAAGTTCCCACGAGTCTGGGGGAAAGGGTGGTCCGCACCGGCAGCGCCCCCTTGCCGGTGTAAGGCTGCTTACTCCGGGATGTCGCCTGGTGTCCCGGAGGCTCCGTTTGAAACGCCTGATTACGGCTCAGGCGCCATTCATCCCATTGGCACGGGTCGCGTCACACCGTGGGATTAAGCCGAATGTGTTAAGTGTAGGTGAGGTGTAGGTGTTGTAGTGTGCTCACCTCTGTGCCCCGCCGCACCACGCAGGGCGGCCGCGGCAGGACAGGCAGTGAGCTGGTGTTAAATATGTAGTGTTGTAGTGTGGGCACCACTGTGCAGTTGTATCCTTCTTAGTCTGGCTTCTACCCTCGGAGACCTTCCCAGCATGGTTGGACCTAGCTGGCCTAGCCCTCCGAGTCAATGAAGCTCGCAAGCCCCGCCGGTACGTCAAACCGAGGATACGATGGGGGGTGTAAAAGCACATACATTTCATGGTATTATTAGTAAGGCTGCCCACCATGAGCGCCCACAGGAATTTTAAAGTTGTATATCTCTGTTGCTACATACGAGACCCATACCAAATTCAGGTGAGCCTACTAGGAATGTTTTGGTAAAGAAAAAAAGTTAAATTTTTGCTTGCCCCCCCCCCCTGAGAAAAAAAAATGAACACGTTTAGGTATTTTATTCATTAATTTTTCTAAACAAATTTTACATCATTTCGTCGACAATTTTTAAATTTTAAGAGAAAAAAATGTGTTAGTAGAAAGTTATAGTCATTTGATTTTTTTTTAAATTATGTTTTAAGTTTTAAAAAATTCAAATGACTTTAACTTTCAACTCTCTCTTAAAATTTAAAATTTAAAAATTTTCGACGAAATGGTGTAAAATTTGTTTAGAAAAAATAATAAATAAAATGCCTAAAGGTGTTCATTTTTTTCTCAGGGGGGCCAAGCAAAAATTTAACTTTTTTTCGCAAATTACAAAATATTTTTTCCTTTACCAAAACATTCCTAGTAGACTCACCTGAATTTGGTATGGGTCCCGTATGTAGCAACAGAGATATACAACTTTAAAATTCCTGTGGGCGCCCATGCTGCCCACCGTTAGTGCCGCTCCAGTAGCATTACATCGCGGGGAACTCGGCCGCAGCAGCAGTTCAATTTTTGGAATTCTTTAAAATTACGGTACGCCGCCGGGCCACGCGGCACGCCGTCCGGTACCCCCTACGAGCGAGTTGAACTCGCACCTGACCGTCATTTTTTATTTCACGTGAATATACATACGTACTTAATTTTCGGCATCAATGCCTCTGGTAACAGATCAAAAGTGACCAATCTTAGTGATGATCAAAAGTTCAACAGACGAATTAAAGAAACCGATCGAACTAACGGATCTCGCCGCTATCTTCAAACCCTTGCCAACTAAAAATATTAAATACAGGTCATTTGACTTTCTGGCTTCTTAAGTAAATATTTTGCAGAAAACGAAACGCTGCTTAAAAACTGCTGAACGATATTTTTTAAATACCGAGCACATTTTATTCACAGCCTAATTTATTTTGTCACCAGCCGACTAATAATTTCACCGCCCAATTAATAATTTTACTGCTCGAATAGATTTCGGACTGCCCAACGGGATAGTTATTTGTTACTTAAAGTTTTATTATGCCGACCACATGAACTATATTTTGCCCATCATTGTTTCACAGGCAGTTTATTTAAAGTATTGACAGAAAATTATTATACCACCCGAGTAATTTTTTTGCCGGTTGGGCTTACCTACCTACTTATTTAAATCGCAGCAGAAATAATTACTAGCCTTAACTTATTGTCACAGGAATTGCATAAGTTTGCAAAGTTTGAAATCGATACGACAATTAGAAGTGGGTGAAAAGTGAGTTGTAAGATTCCACTACAATGTTAAGTCAATCTAATAAAAGGAGTCAAAAACCCTTTATACTAGATTTGATATTTATGAATACCTACTTGTAATATGCCTTTATATACAGTCCAGAAAAAAAATGTCGTAATTGTTAGGCAAAATATAATCCCGGCTAGAAATTGTCATGCGAAGCAACATTGCGAAATCATTTACCACGTCTACGCGAACAAATGCAAAATGCAATTCGACATAAAGTAAACAGTAAAAAATTGTGGCGATCAATGATCATCGATAAATCAACGGATTTAAAGAAAAACTCCGTGGTCAATGTTGTAGTTCGAACATTAAATCTACGAGGACCGTCATCTCCCTATTTAATAGCCAGTAAAAGACTTTAGAGCTGTACATGCGAATCCATAAAAAATTGGGCAGTAAGCGCCGTATACAAATTTACTGGGTAAGTGTTTTTTAGTACCTATTATGGTATTATATAAATTATCTCTTACTTTTAAACAGTTTTAACAGTCCCGCCGCCCATGGCCATGAATGTGATCTTTTGGTGGGGGTCAATGGTGTGTAAAAAATAGTTTTTCGTGAACGAAAAAAAGCAAATTCATTGAAATACAAAATTTATGTAGTTGTAAGATGTTGTTAAATTAGATCGGTTTGAAATTTGGACCCGAACAAAATGTTTGTTGGCTTGCTTTAAAATAATTTTCTTTGGCAATAAAAATTTTGGCGGCTAAACTCTTCACTTCACCTATAAAAAGTTTGTTTACCATTTCATGGTCATTTGAATCGTGCTTCACAAGTGAATGCTTGGAACAATAAATAAATGCTGTATTTTGATCATCTAAATATAAACTTATTTTCTCGCGATATCAAAGTATTATTGGCTGTAACTATGTACTATATTCTGCGTTTTAATTTTAGTTGTGAAATAATATAGTGAGATCACAGTGGATTGTTAACTTTCTTGCTTGGTGGTGCATATGACATAGAAACATTAAAAACACGATACTAGTTATCTTTTATGTACTTATCTTTAATAGAATTACGATAATATGGTTAACCTCTAATATTTAATGATAGTGGATCAGACTGGTACGTGAGTAATTGATGCGTAAGGCGCAATTTTGTATCCTTATTTCTTCCATTCATAATGGTTTAAATTAGAATTTATTTTTTCCTTTGCAACAATAATTAATTACATATTTGTAATACATCGTCGTTCTCCAGACAGTGTCGTAGCTAACATTTGGTAAATTTTATAGGAAACACAAAAAATATAAACTAGCTCCGATTAAAGTAATAAGTTTGTTGCTCCAGCAATTTTAAATCAGTTTGAGCCAATGAAGTTCGCCGATTTCAATCAGTAAACTTTTAATACAAGTTTTTAAACCTACTCTGTTAATCTTGAAGATGATTCTACAGCGAATTCGGCTGCCATCTTGGCATCTGTTCAGCGTCAAGGCTGACCAAAATGATACCAATCGTTGTTGGATGGAAAACGGTGACGTCATGGTATCATTTTGGTCTGTCAGCCTCGTTTAATCATCGTTTTCGGCCGGATAGTGGTCATGGTCACGGTTGACAGTTAAATAATGGATTAAACTTCTTTTGTCAACCAACTGGTTGACAAATGAAGTTTCTATAATTTGTCAAATATTTTTTGCGGTGAATAATAAATATTTGCGACTGAAACATGTTTTTTAGGATAGTTTTTTTTGGGGTTTTTACACTTTAAATAGTGAATTATTAAAAATTACTGTAGTTTTGTATTCTCTGATTTTTCAAATTTAAAAAGTGCCAAAAATTATTCTAAGCAATACAAAAATATGTAAATTTATAAAATTAGGTGAAACAAGAAATTATTTTTTAAGAAAATAGCATTTTTTCAGTCTTTTTGTTTGTCGTATTTTCTCGATTAAAGTCTGGTGATTCGTTCCGTGGAAATTTTTAGCAATTGTTTGTCACAGGAAACTTTTTTATTGAAGCGAGTTTGTAAAAATATTAAATACATTTGACATTAATCACATGACACAATTTATGCTTTAAATTACCTTCATAATCACTTTCGTTAAAATGTCTAGAACAAATTCTAGCATTTCTTACATTAAACTTATCTTCTCGTTTGTACAGACGCTTCCAAACACTTTGTGTTTCTTTGTCTTTGGGGAAGCTAAAATCTTTAATATCGGGCATAAAGCTCTTGCATTGATTGTCCCCATCACAACCATCACAACACACCTCATTTTCACTTTCTTTTAAACTCTTAAAAGTGATATAAAATAAAAAATAAATTTAAAACACAACGCGATCTTAACAAAGACGTGTCTCGTTTACAAACTATGGCGGAATTACTCACAGCGTGACGTACATGGCCAAGCCTACCTGCGCGGTGTCATATCTTCTTTTATTTGTATCATGGGCTAAGGGTTTAAACTGTAAACTACTGCAGAATCAAACCTAATATAATCTGAAGTATTTTTTAGAACATCTGAACCATATTTTTACATTCTACTTTATACAAGATTAGCAACATATTTGGTTTTAAAAAATTGTCGTAAAGGCATATAGGACCTATTGGAAGAATATTCTTACTCTGTTACTCTTAATCTGGCTAGTCTTTTAAAAACGGCTGTTGTCAGGCTCTCAGTTATCTGGCGTATTTTCAGATTGATAAACTATACTAAAATATCGTATTTTCTAATAATCTGCAAGCGAAAATGCCACAGGCTAAAATCATATGACTAAGTATTAATAAAATATATAAATATACCAACATTTGTGATAATTAATTTTTGGTAATTTATTTCCACTGCATGATGATAAAATTTAGAGTAACAATGGCAACGTCGCATTTTATCCGTAGCATGAAATTCGAAATATTTGGTAAAATTGCGCGTGATAAATGTAAGAAGATCAGCTAAGGATCGTGGATCACGAAATCCATATACGTATTAAATAAATATACCGCTGGTTGTCTCGAATTTGTGATGCCAACAATGTGAAATGGAGATATACAATCTCGCATAAGTCTATCCTTTCTTCTGATATTTCTGTATAAGCGCATGCGTTAAAACGAATTTTTTCATTGGTCAGAAATTGTACTGAATTAGATGGTGAATTGTACTAATCATCGGCGTATATTTCGACTTCTTTCAGCTTTCTGGTTTTTTTAATTTACAGTTGGATCGCCATTCGCCATTTTTTCTTTATATCGTGTTGTATTTTGTATTCGGTGTTCTTGTGGTTTATTTTGAAGTGTGCTAACTTATGCCCTGGTGTACAAAAAGTAATAAACTAGTTCAATTATACTAAAAAACCAACCCTGTCAAGAAACTTATGAAGCGTGGCGCCGTTAGATCACAAAAGTTAGGGCAATCGCAGTTTGCGAAATATCTGAAGAAAGGATAGACTTATGAGAGATTATATATCTCCATTTCACATTGTTGGCATCAAAAACCGCACATTGGGTAAATGGGGAACCCGCGGTATATTTATTTAATACGTATATGACGAAATCCATACTGTCTATCGTGGATAAGTTTTTCTTTATCTGAGGTAACCCACGTAGACTTCAAGCCTAAATACTAACGTACCGCAGGAGTCTGAAGAAAAGGAAAATGTAATCTACTGACACGATATTTAAAGGATTGCAGGTTGGGAGGGGAAGGAAAAACATCTGCAGGCAATTTGTTCCATAATCTGGAGACGTTAGGTATGAATGAGCGAGAATAGTGGGAAGTTCTAGGCCCTTGTAGCTGGACAGTAAAGGGATGCATACGTAACGCGCCTTTTGTTATTTTGTTAGAAACAGTCAATTGGGGAATTATAGCCGCGAGTTCTTCAGAGTAAAATCCGTGCAAATATCGGTAGAAAAAGGATAAATTCCGGCGCGGCGATGAGCGAGAGAAGGGAGATTTCTTGTAAGAATTGGGTTATTGGTGAGTCGGTGAGTCTAATGGATAGAATAAAGGATGCTAAGTGTTGAAGGTGATGCGGCTCCCCAGATATGGGAACTACTCTAGGTTAGACTTAGTTGAAAAGCATAGAGAGTGTGTATGTTCGAAGGAGAGATTATTTTCTGGCTTGAAAAAGAAAACTAAGCTTTTTAGCTGTATTTTAGACATTTTAGAATTTGCTAGTTGATGACCTCCATAACAGAGAGAAGAGAGATATGCCTATAATTAGATGGGACGGACTTGGAACCTTTTTTGGGGACAGGTTGCACACGAGCAGTCTTCAAGCTGTCTGAAAAAATACTCGTCATAGAAGGTTTAAAAAAGATGAGTTATACAATATGTGTATTTTATGAAATTCTAAACTAAATAAAATTAAAATACGAATTGGAAAAAAAGAGGACGAATTATCAGGTTCAATTTTTAAAAGATGTTTGCCAAGGCCTTTTTAGAGAAAATAATCTACGCCTAGGACTAGCACCACAACAATTTATAATGCCTGATTTCCAGGTCGAAAATTCCCAGTTTCTAATAAAGATTGCGTTCCTATTTTTCTTGAGAGCAGTAAACTGCTACGTCACCTTTTTTCAAAGTGTCTACAAAAAAAGGGATATCTTATGAAAACTGAGGTGAAAATTTTTAAAATGCCTTGTAGTTGTCAGAGGAATTGTATTGAGTTCTTACGGGCGCAGTTTTAGATAAATAGTACAAAATAAAATTTTGATTTTTTAAAGAATTGCGTATTTTTAATGGGCCTGCACGGAAAACTCATCAATTAATAGCAAATAACTGGAGCAACAACAATTAAAAAAGAAACGAAATAGTAATAATGGTCATACTCGTATGATCACAATTTTTTGCTACTTGAATTTCATACTATCAATAAAGTTTTAAAGTTACGGAACTCTCCTTGGGGGTTCTTTGCACTCTTTCCCCCTCAAGAACGCTTTGAAGGACCATAATTGTATACGAGATATGGTTATTTCAAAATTTAATATTTAACATTGGTTAAATACTTTTTCTAATCTTCTTTAATTGCCGAGATTCTTCAACTTCTGATAACATACAGATAACAATAATTATGTTTATTTATATTCTGATATTGTAACAATTCTTTTTAAGTGGTCTAGTACGCCAGGATACGCAAACATACCTCGTTCTATGAACAACTACTGTGGTGTGAGTACTTAAATAGTTTTTAAAAAGTTTGGGATTTCTTTAACAACTTTATTTATGAGCAAAAATGTAAGTTTATGATTATTCTTTTTGTTTTAGACGTAATTTAAGACCATTTTAAAAATTTTAAATTATGCGTTAAATTGTGTAAAGTGAATTTAAGGTTATCTTGCCTAGAAGATTCTGCAAGTATTTTTTGACGTCCTTTTCCAACTTTGTATGGGGTCAATATGTTCCTGGTTAATTGCTTTCACAACGCCCGGTTCTGAGTTTCTTCCACTGTTAAACTTTTTTCCTTTAGTCATTTTTGACTTTAACCATTGTCTTTGTATATAATAGTCGTTCGGTGGTTAGTGTGGGGACATGTCTAGTAGATGGCGAGCACCATAACGTGTGCATATTCATAAAATCGCTGCAAGTGTCAGCGCGGTGGATGTATAAGAGCTGGGCGGCAGCGCTAAAACAATTCTGAAATGTTAATGCGTCGAGTGCTACGTTGCCAAGTTATTGTCAAAGTCCTAATTAATAGTAGGTTTTAATGTTTTATGGGCAACAGTTTCAATTATTATTATTACCCAAACCTCCACTTTGGCTTCCGCATTGCGCGCATGCACAAACTTTCAAATTCGATTAGTTTTTTGCTCGGGACCTTTAAAAAAAGCAAAACAAAATTTAACGAAGAAAACTGAGCAAACCCGTTTCCAATTAGAGACGGTTTCCTATTTTTTTTTTAATATTTTAAATGGCAAAAATTAAAAAAAATCACCTGAGTACGGATTCGAAGCCACTACCTGTCGGTTCATTAACGGATACTCTATCGCTGGACTACACTGCTGAATCAATAAAACCGGTAAACTTGTTACAAGTGCATCATATAATTATCTAAATATAAAATCACGATGTTTTGGAAATATAAAAGATAAACTGAAACACTTTTAAACATTTGGCAGATACAATGGGCAAATATAATAAGCGCGCCCAGGCGAAAAGCCAAAACGCATACACCGGAAAAATGGCAACACCGCATCTAAATAGATTTCGCGCTGCCGCCAAGCTCTTTTGGTGGATGTGGAAGGGTAGATGCATTCCTATTGGTCCGCCGAGCGTGAGGACGTATAGTCTATCCAAGATATTTGCAACCGTCAAAATAATTTAAAGAATGCAAGGGACGGCTTAGACAACGTTACAAATTTGTTTATAAGAAAAGTTTAACCTTATTAAGGAAAAATTAAACAGTTTTTCAAAACTGGTTTACAAACAATTGGTAACGTTGTTTTAAGCCTTTCATTGCATTCTTTAAATTATTTTTCCGGTTGCAGATATCTTGCGGACAATAAGCATAAAGGGTTAGTTTTGTGCGGAGTTGCCAGAAGATGGAAATCGCCAAAAATCACAACATGGTTAAGAAAAAATTTAAAAACTTTTTAATTTTTTTATGTATTTTTCATGTAATTAGGTAAGATCAGTTTTCTGCTTTTTAAACTACATATTATGTAATTTTTTTTACCTATAGTGTTATAATATGGTAAACTTACTTTTATGCTGAAAATAATGGGATTTATAATAAAAACAAAAATAACAAGGATATATTTTATACAAACATAGAGTAAGTTACATTATCATCCCATAGGTAGATAATTTCTTCGAGTTCTTTATCTGCATTATCTTCATCGTTATTATTTTGACACTGATACATGTTCGAATTAAACCTTAAAAGCATGCCTTTAGTTGACTCAAACGTTTTGCAGCAAACATTGTGATGTGAACAACGCTTTTCAGCAAATAATCTCTCATTGACTCTGTAAGTTACACAGAAAGAGCCGTCTTCCTTCATCTTCACGCCACTAACAGTCGTATATTCATAGTCGTTATCCTGGCGAATCGCCAACGACTTCTCAACAAGCGTTTCGCCGGCGACGCGCCCTTGATTTTGATGCATGTATGATAGTGAGCGATGTTCCGTCTATGAAATGCATTACCGGAATATGCGGCGGGATAAAAGCTGAAGAATGAGTGTGTTACACTCATTCTTCAGAGATTCGCCAGCTTTTATCCTGCCGCATATTCCGGTAATGAATTTCATAGACGGGGCATCGCTCATTATAATACACGCATCAACGGCGCGTCGCTGGCGAAGCGCTTGTCGTGAAGTCGCTGGCGAGTGGCGAAGCGCTTGTTGAGAAGTCGCTGGCGATTCGCCAGGATAACGACTATGAATACGACTGTAAGGTAAACGTGGATTAACTTCAGCCCCGGCCGCACTCCAGTCGCCTTGCCGCATTCGACTTCCCTTAATGGGTCGTAATGCGAGCATTGCGAGCCACGTAAATATATATGTATTATGTATATATTAATTAAGTTACCATGTGCCGTTGTAAATACTATGAAGTACTGAAAAGATTTCATAGTAAGTAAGTACTTAAATTATGAAACTAAACTGGCCCAATTGAGCTTCTTTAGATAGGTATCAGTTGGGCCGTCCGAAGTTTACAGAGTTCTAGAATGGCCCAAGTGGTGGTTGGGCCACTGTAATTTTATGATACCCGCCTAACTGACAATTGGGTCATTTACGTTACGTTTACGCTATTGTGTAGTTGAGTATTAGAGCACGAATTTGCTGTATTTTGTTTCCAACGTTGACTTATATTCGGGTAAGTTCCAGCATTGTAATTTAATACCACAAGAATAAATTATTTATTCTTGTGGTAATACTGTACGTATTTAAGTATAGTATATTCTGTATCCAAATGGTAGTCCACTTGACAATTGACAAACTTTAATTAAAAATTTAAAGACCTACAAGCTTCTACCTTATATTCCATAAATACAAAATAAATATTGATGCTTTTGATGAAGATATACATGAAGACGAGGGAGAAGACTAACGGCCCAATTGTAAATTATAACGAATTTGAAGATCCCTTCAGTGTCGTGATTAATGGCCCAACTGATTTGTTTTTGTAGAAAAACAGATTTTTTATAGCAATTATCTTATACATTTGTTGCCATTCATTTAGCATTGTTTTCCAGATATTATAAATCTTTAAAAAACAAATGAGAAATCAATAAACTAGGTTAGAATTTTTCGATTTTTTGTTTCTCATTTATCTCAAAATCATCTATTTTGCTGTTCAGCGACTCTGGCGCTAAGCGACTCAAATAAGCTCAGCATAATTATCTCAGATTATCAATTCAATTACGTAAAAGCAAATAACTTCAGTTACTCAGTAAATTTTACCTACCTATTAATAAAGACACTGTCAAGATAGCCCCACAAAACAAAAGACAAAATATTTTAAGATACCTACCTACTGTAAAAACATTTTTTTTATCAATAATTGTCTAATAAATTTTACACGTTAAATAAAACCATTACCACATTCTCAGCCTCAACATTCCTTTTAATTTTATCGATCGGCTACATATTTACCTCAAGGTCAAGTAAAATACTTTAATTTTCCAAGCAAAACGTTTTTAACAACTTGATATTCCCCTTAATATTTCGTACCCTTTCTCTTTTAACATTATTCATTCATTAAGTAACCTTCCAGATATCGCCTGAAGATGGCACCATCCGTCAATACCCCAACCCCAAAATGACTATTCTATACAAAGACAATGCTTTAATCACCCATCTATACTTTGGTCTTCCTCTACCTCGCCCATACATTTAAATTGCCATCCCCATTCTGCCAACACAATCATCCTTTCTCATCAACTGCTAAAGTCTGTTCAAAGATATGCCGTTTGATTCTTAACCGCAATATGCCAGTCATAAATGGTGTCCTTTTTACCTGGTGGCGCTGGGTCGTACCGTCCTTCAATAAGGATTCCAAGAAAAATTTGGTAAAAGAAATAAATGTATATACACTTCTTATATCTAAAGGTTATCGAGTAAGACTAGTGAATGTTATAAAACGTGTTTTTCTTTACTAAAATGTAAAATTTATGAAAAGTATCGTCTTATGTTCAATCCAAGACAAGTTTTTGTTGGTTTTGAAAGGGCCATCCATGTAGCATTAGTCAATGTTTGGCATGATGTTGAAATTAGATGTTGCCGATTTCACTTACACCAATAAAGATAAAGTCAATCGGCTTGAGTTCTGATTACACAGGACCACAAATGGGAACCGAAAAAAGTCCTTTGGCGAGATTGATATCCTATATGTATTTTGGTGCGCTGATTACGAATTCAAGGTCCAAATAACCCCAGCACATCACATTCAAGGTCATTTGAAGGTCAAATGCATATATTACAGAAAAACGGAAAATCTGACCACGGATTCGGAAAGAGCGGGAAATTTTACGTCCAAATATGTAGTTTTTATTTTTCCAACATGACCCTCCAAGGTCATCTGGGGGTGAAATGACTCACCGATAGACCAAATTCTTATTTCCCATATAGGTACATCATCACAACTACAGACTTTTACGTACAACTTAGTCAGGTATCTTTAGGTTTTTTGACGCGCTGATTACGAATCCGAGGTCCATATAATCCCAGCACGTCACTTTCAAGGTGATGATGTATATGGGAAATAAGAATTTCGTCTATCGGCGAGTCATTTCACCCCCAGATGACCTTGGAGGGTCATGTTGGAAAAACTAGAACCTACATATTTGGACGTAAAATTTCCCGCTCTTTCCGAATCCGTGGTCAGATTTTCTGTTTTTCTGTAATATATGCATTTGACCTTCAAATGACCTTGAATGTGATCTGCTGGGGTTATTTGGACCTTGGATTCGTAATCAGCGCACCAAAATACATATAGGATATCAATCTCGCCAAAGGACTTTTTCGGTTTCCATTTGTGGTCCTGTGTTATGAATCAAAAACTGAAATCGGCATCTGGCTTAAAAACACTTTGGGGTTGCCTTATTTCAATCCAAACGAAGTAGAAGACTGTTTTGTGTTCGATTTGATGTCATACAAACCACACAATGAACTTTTGGAAAAATATTGTGATTATTTGTTAGAGACATATATAGTTGAAAACACAAACTAGATAACCAGAATGATATCTTTCAGGCGGTACGTTTGATCTAAGCATCTAATGCCGAGGGACCTTGAATCAGCGTTGAAGCAAAATTTTATGATATTGCCATAGGCGTACCTAGGAAATAATATGTTACAAACATTTTTTCTAATGTAACTGACATCGGTCGTTGCAAGTGAGATGCTAATGCTTTACAAATAATTTTAGAATGCCTTTCGGATATATCTTCTTTCTTCTTCAGCTTTCCTTCTACACGCATTAGAAACAGTTTTTCTATTTAATTTTTGTTCATGTGCCTCATGATTGTGAGCGCCATCGTTTCTTAAGATTACGTTATCAGGACCAACAGCATAAACTTTGGCTTTACAGTTTAACCCTTTTTGGTTACACCACACGGAAATTTCTCCACATTTTGAAACTCTTGTCTTGTGAAAATATAAAATTTTAGAAGACAAGCAAATTTTTTCCACGGCCACTTCTTATTACTGAAACCGAATCAAAATGTCAATGCATTATCTATAATTTCTCAGACTATTATCAATTACATATTATATTGCATTTAACTACTTGAAGGGAAGCTCCCGCCCAATATACCTCCACGATTAAAAGACCCTTTTGTGAAAACAGGTAAGGGAGACATTTTTGCACCCAGTTAACCTCCGCCGTAACCTATTACATATTGCAATTACCCCAAGCCTTTATTACCTGCCTTATCGTTTTACAATTAGGAATTTTCGGAAATGTTTACTGAAGATAAAGAAGCATATAAATCTAATATTCCAATTAACAATTGCCTTTATTAGCTATCTTTACCGGTTTTACAGTTTAAAATTGAAATTTATATTTTCAGAAATGGTCATTTTATTATAATTAGAATTTGTTCTTGGATTTCTAATTTTATAGCTTTATGTAAATATATTATACAAAGTATTTTAAGAAAGCATGTGATTATTTCAAGAGTCGATTGTACAAGGTTATATTGTTACACCCCTATTAACTTTTTTATTTAAAATTAATAATTCTGTGTCTCAGAAACGAATATCACGAAAATGGCAACTACCTATGTCTAACAGTTACTGGAATATCCCGTAGTAACAATTAATTTGGAACACTGTACTTTACCTACATATGTATTATATCACCTTTCAACCTCTTGCGGAAATCTATAGAATTCGCACCATCATACAGCGTGCTTTTGATACCTCTTGACGTGAAAGTCGCTACTGCACTGGCAGTTTCGGGCTAGAATTTCGGGTTAGATGCGCTCGAAGGCCACGAGCAGGCGGCGATCACGGGATCGGAGATAGCCTTCTGGTTATTATCTATTTTGTGGTTGAAAACGCAACATTTCCTCCTGCTGTGGGCGGAAGAAAATGCTTCGGTTACAAGAACGACAAATTGTTGCGGGTCGTTCCATGCAAAATTTAATTCCTCTTTTTATGCAACACATCCTTATATATATATATATATATATATATATATATATATATATATATATATATATATATATATATATATATTGAAAATACTATTATCACACTACGCCAACGTGTTGTCCAAGGAATATCAGCCTTGGTGGTTCAATGACCTGATATCACAGGTACAAATGAACCGTGCCACCCCGACGACCGGTTTCGATACTGTTAGATCTCATTCAGGCCGGGGACAGGCAAATTGCTCTGTGTCGAGCAGGTGTTAAATGGTCGAACCAACCGAAACAACTACTCCGAGGGCTAATACCCCTACCGGCATTGAATTACACGATTGATTCTGGGTTTGTCCGTTGGGAACGATATTGAAAATACTATTATCACACTACGCCAACGTGTTGTCCAAGGAATATCATCCTTGGTGGTTCAATGACCTGATATCACAGGTACAAATGAACCGTGCCACCCCGACGACCGGTTTCGATACTGTTAGATCTCATTCAGGCCGGGGACAGGCAAATTGCTCTGTGTCGAGCAGGTGTTAAATGGTCGAACCAACCGAAACAACTACTCCGAGGGCTAATACCCCTACCGGCATTGAATTACACGATTGATTCTGGGTTTGTCCGTTGGGAACGATATTGAAAATACTATTATCACACTACGCCAACGTGTTGTCCAAGGAATATCATCCTTGGTGGTTCAATGACCTGATATCACAGGTACAAATGAACCGTGCCACCCCGACGACCGGTTTCGATACTGTTAGATCTCATTCAGGCCGGGGACAGGCAAATTGCTCTATGTCGAGCAGGTGTTAAATGGTCGAACCAACCGAAACAACTACTCCGAGGGCTAATATATAATAATAATAATATATATATATATATATATATATATATATATATATATATATATATATATATATATATATATATATATATATATATATATATAAAGTTGAAAGAATGTCAAATTAAAACAATATGTCAAAATACAAAGTTTAAATGTGCCGGCTAGATTTAGAGACAAAAATGTAAAAGCTAAGTTAGCTTCGCTTGATAATCTTGTTACTAAATATAAGCTAGGAGAAATAAATAGACTGCATTACCTGAAATGTACTTCGTATTTATAATGTATATTATGTGCCTTTTTTAATATACATAAAGTAAAGTGCACTATATTTTTAATACTGGAATGCCGCACACCTCATACCTATATATGAACAATTTACATTTGCGCCCAATTTACCTATAGGATTAAACGGACTCTAAAATCCATGCGTCCAGTTTACAAGTTCTTGATGGAGCAGGGAACCTTCGCGCCCAATTTACCACCGTCGAAATAATCACATTAAGTTCAGGCCTGTGCTATTATCCCATAGCACAGTAGCCGAAGCAGAGTTGCCAGATGGACAAGACCGGCACAGGCAAAGTATTGAGAAAGCGTGGCTATATATTCATAAAACGTACATTATCCCTAAAAATACTGGTTTGGCAATGGAGCAGTTTGGAAATTATTGCAGTCAATTTGTCAAACGGTATATCTTTGAACAGACTTTAACCACTGCAGCCTTCTTTCCTGTATATTCTGAGCTATTTCCACAACTTTGGACGTTCCCCTTGTTCTTTCATTAATAACCTTATCTTTCCTTGTTACTAGAAGATTCTTTAAAATTTTTCCCAATTACTCCAAGATTTCTCCCATGTACTCAAATCTGCTCGCGTCTGCGAGTTCAACACACTGGATAAGCTCTGAGAAGCTGGCGTTCAGATTTTATATCCGACTGGTGCTCACTGAACCGTTACCCGGAGTGATGACTTGTTTCCACGCGTGATGTAGACCCTAACCCGTGTCTCTAATTAGAGAAATTTTTAAACATCCATAAAATATCAATAGACACGGGTTACGGTCCACATCACGCGTGGAAACAAATCATTACTAAGGGTAACGGTTCGGTAATCAGGTATCAAAGCTCGATTTGAGCCTCTCGGAGCTCATTCAGTGTTTTAATCCCGCAGAATGGAGATCCCGGAAGATGCCTCGTGCAGTATAATACAAATCATGTCACATGTCATGTAAATAATAGAATTATGATGTCTAGTCCATGGTGAATTCCAGTGTTAATTTATTTTCTTGATTATTTCCCAGAGGTTAGAAAATTCGTGGTTAAGAAACATTACCTTTGAATAAAAGGAATGTTAACAATGACCGGAACGGAATTTGGTCAAGGGCAATCGGATAATCTGCTGAAAATTGATGCTTGTATGATGTATTGCCGCTAATTTGTCTTTAAAATTTTGTTACAAATACTTATTAGTTATTGTAACATAAAAATAAACGTACAGCCTTGTATGCTAGGGGTAAAATTCCCAACACGAAAAAAAGTACTCTTATGTAAAAAAATAAAATAAAATTGACATGTGTTGGCGTATTCCTTAGAATTAAGTGGTTTTTAAAATAAAAAATAATTTAATTTTTAGGGGTCGCTTTTATCCTTCTTAGTGGACATCTACCGACGTAAAATAAAGCTGTGTGCAAAATTTCAACTTTTTAGCATTGATAGTTTTGGCTGGGCGTGGATGAATTAGCGAGTCAGTCACTTTACAATTTTATATTATATTATTATAAATAACAAGTGCATTTAAAATTATCGGCAATTTTTGGGAAAATCCGCATGATGCGGTTTCAGCCAGAAAAAGCATGATTGGAAGTAGTGCACGAATGCAGATTTGTCATAATGACGCCAGCAATCTTTTATCAATAAACATGGCATTTTGGAAGTAACTATATGTTATTCGTGTAATATATTTTCCAGAAAAGCGCCTTTGACAACTTATATTCGAAAAAAAGTTTTTTCGAGAAAGATACTTCGAAACTGCTTCTCGAGAAAAAAATTTCATATGTTATATAACAAGTGCATTGAAAACTATCGGCAATTTTTGAAAAAATCGCCATGAATGCGGTTTGAGCCAGAGAAAGCATAGAGGGGTACATGGTGCACGAATGCTTTTGCTTTCTATAAACCTCATGAATGCAGATTTGTCCAAAAGTTGCCCATAATTTTCAATGCACGTGTTATATCCGTGGGAGAATTTAATTGACCAAATTTGCGACACCCCATCAATTTTCTGAATATGACTTTGGCGGAAAAATTCTCCGGATAATTTTTTTAACAAACAATAAAATACCCGTATTTTATTGTTAAAATTTTGATTTTGACTGGTGAATGAAAGTCTTCTAGTAATTTTCGTCAAAATAATATTTTTGGATTTTTTAAAAGATTTATGCGATAAAAAATACATGCAGATTCCTTATTAAAGACAGAATGCCGAAAAGTTATTCCACTTTGACACGGTCTAACCCCAAGACCTAATTTTCAAAATAATTTTCTTCTTTGTTGAAAAAACATCATAGCATTTTTATTTTTAGTTTAAGGAACAATGGGTACGAATGAACCTGTATTATTTAAATCAAATGCTGTACCATCGCCAGAAACTGCTGGTTCAAGCTCTAGCAAAAGCAGTATTACATTTTCATCTAATTCGAGTAATTCTGAACCTCGAGTACATCATAAATACCGTCGAACTAAATCACTATCGCATATCGTTGTTGACGATTACACAGCTGGTGAAATAAGAAGAATAAAGGAGAGGCTACTCAGGTATTCATAAACTTTAATTGAACAATTATTAGGAATGACAAAACAAAAACATGTTAGAGCGTAACTGATCAACTAGGGGTTGTATTTATTGAGTAGTCCTTACACCTTGAGGAAGGCGCGGCCCGTAAGTTTTTTTACAGGTGGGTCAAAATTTTGTGGACCACTAGTGATATCAATGCAACAAGCAAAATACACTTTTTTAATTAAGGAAGGTTTCTTAATAATGTGCCTAGTTTTGCCTAGTTTTTGTTGGGCCGTCGACAACTTTTGCCTCTTTTTAACTTCCTAAAGCGCGTATATTTATTTCTCTCTTAGTTTTAATGCATTTATATAGTCCATATAAATCTATGAGGTCAATTTAAAATACGACCGAGCCCGGAGCAAGCTTGGATATCTTTCGACGAAGGTTTGGCTTGATTCTTAACTAATAATAACTTAATAAATTATTAGGTGGATCATTAAAAATAAATTTAGGTGGGTCATTGACCAAATGACCTTATGGACGAGCCGTGCCTGCCTTGAGGTATGATTTAAGCAAGGTGTCCCTTATGCCTGAGAATACATCAATGTATAAGAAACATTTATAAATACCACCCCCAGAAGATTTAAATTTGAATCAGTAATAAATCTAAAAAATATTGCGAATCTCAAGGTAATTTCTTTACATTTTTATTTGCATATAATATTTATATTTATTATATGAAATCTCTAACAATATTTGTATTTATTTTGTCTTTTTTAGAACAAATTCACATTTAGAACCATCTGCTATAAAAAACTTCTCAAGATCTCAGAAACTAACGCTAATCATGCTCGCTTTAGTAGACTTTTTTTGTTTTTGTTCCATGTCCATTATGGCACCCTTCTTTCCAAGGGAAGCCTCAGAGAAAGGTCTCTCAGATACTATGTCAGGATTTATTTTTAGTTTTTATGCCCTAGTCATGTTTGTATCATCTCCAATATTTGGGAAGTTTGTAAGTATACGTAGATAGCTTTAATTTTCACTTCACATTTTAGTTAGAAAAACTGTCTAAAACCTATTTAAAATGTCAATTTTTTGCAATGAAAGATCAGTAGTGTTGTTAATTTTCAATATTACCATGACTGGAATCCTTAGGATTTGAAAGATGTATTTAAATTTTAAATGCGTTTTGGTGGTTATCGTAAGAAAAAACTATTTGTGATAAGTTTAGGTGTCTGTTAAAATCACTTGAGAATACTTCCATTTATCAAGTTTTTATAAAATTCAAAAGATCTCAAGTAGGCACCTGAGATATAAGGTTTATTTAATAAATAATTGATACGAGTATATCTAGCTTTTGACAAAAGCTAGATATATTGTCTAGTATTAAAGCAAAAAAAAAAACGTTTTATGACGGAGGTTGATAAAATTATAATTTTGGCTCATTTTCATTTATACATTTTTTTTGGAACCAATTTAAACTTTTCCGTTTCCAAACCTATATTAAGATATTTTTTATGCAATAAAACTAACCGTTTATATCTCTAATGTTAGGTAAGAGGGGCTTAAGTCAGAAATTCCTGTTTTCCAGAAAATAAAGTTAAAGATTGCATTATTGTTTGTAAATCTGATTATTACTTTTAGAAACCAATATTTGTACATAAGTATTAACAATAGATAGGCTTGCAGCCCCAATACATATTTTACAAAAAAATGAGTACTTACCTGGATTTTGCTAACTTAAGACTTTACGACCATTTAATTGGTCCTAAATCTCCTAAATCCAGGTAAGTATTCATTTTTTTTTGTAAAATACGTATTGGGACTGCAAGCTAGTTTATTTTTAATACTTATGTCCAAATACTATTGGTTTCTAAAAGTAATAATCAGATTTACAAACAATAATGCAATGTTTAACTTCATTTTCTGGAAAACTGGAATTTCTGACTTAAACTTCTTCCTAAGACTAGAGATATTTGAACGTAAAAATAAATAGATGGAACATTTCTCACAAAAAGGTTAGCAGGTCATTTTGTTTTATTACTTTTATCCATAATTTTACGTCAAAAACTAAAATAATGTAAGTTACATTATTTTAGTTACATTATGTAACAACGATTGAGACTACAACAACTAATAAATTCGTGGTAACATCCATAAAATCGACAGCCGTCCTGGAAATCTTTAAATTAAGACCCTCGCAATATTTGGTCTTCCAGGTACCGTGTGAAAATGTGGACCAAAAGGTCCTAAGCCGTGGGGCTTCTTACTGGTCTGGGATTCCCCTTCACTGCGAGGATCATGGGGGCGTTATGAAGACGTCGTTATAATATTAATTACAGTTTTCGGCGAAGTCTACCTTTGACAAATATGCTTAAAATAAAAATTGCTTTATCTTGTGTTTACCACAAATATTTGTGTTTTGACCAAAGTGCGTTTATTTTTTAATTATGGTAGATAGTAAATAGCAGAATATGTATGACACATATCATTTGATAACGTGTGTATTTTAGGAAATTTATTTTGGCAACAGTGCCGTAATATGCATTTCACAACATTATTTTTATTTTTGGTGAATAATTACCACACTATGTAGTGCTTGCAAATATTTAAATATTAAATAAATATTTTACACTATTATGTCACGTCAAAACTTGTAAGATAGAGTCACAAAAGTGATATTGAATTTTTTTGATAGATGTAAATAAGATACTTTGAATACCATGTAAAATACCTCCAGATTTTTTTTTTATTTTTGGGGTTTGGCATGAAAATAAATTCACTCAATGTCCCATAGAGTAGTAAATGCATACTTGCCGTAATTTTGTGAGTCTTAGAAAAGGTTACAAATACAGTCTATTTATATTCTGTATGAAGTAATTCACAGGGTGTTTGGTAACGAAGGTATGTCTCCCTTAGCAGTGGCTTCCCTGGCTGAATTTAGGTTGATTAAATTGAAATTATCTTAGTACTAAAGTTAATAATAGGATAGATGCAGGGTGTTAAAGTTATAATTTTATTTTACATTTTTATCGGCATGCTTTGAAAGATACTAAATGAATTCACAAAATTTGGTAGGTGGATTTTTTTGGTATGGGAAAAGCAAATTTCGTTCGCAAATTTGCTGTAGTTTGTAGAGAGCGCCCCATATGCCATTTTAAAACGTCCCAACTTTTTTGTGCTTCAATGTGTACAATTTCTGAGCAATTCTTATTCCCCTACCACTCTTACCTAAAAAAGGTATACTAAAAAAAATAAAAGGTTGGTAAAAGCAACAGAAAAAATTATTATTATTATTATTATTATTATTATTATTATTATTATTATTATTATTATTATTATTTTCACTTGCTGTTCGCATTTCCTTAATAAAAATATTTATTTTTTACTGAGGGTAAAATTTTTTATTTCTTATTTATTCTGTGAAACACCGAATTTAAATGCATTTTTGTCAAAAACAGTTGCTTCTAGCGACATAAATAAACTAGGTATACCCATTTTAAGTAAAAACTGTAGGGGAATAAGAATTTCTATTCGAAAATTATGTACCTAGATACATTGAAGCACAAAAAAGTTGGCATGTTATAAAATAGCATTTAATGCTGTTTGTCCCGTCCCCTACAAAATACAGCAAATTTGAAAATGGATTTGTTTTTCCTATCCCAAAAAAACCCGCCTGCCAAATTCTGTGAATTTATTTGTATCTTTCAAAACATATGGATACAAATATAAAATAAAATTTTTACTTTAACACCCTGTATTTCTCTTATTCTTATTATCAACTTTTGCACTAAGATAAGTTAAGTAAAATCGATCTAAACTGAGCAAGGGAAACCGCTTCTAAGGTATGGCGCATTGTTTACCAAACGCCCTGTATGTATTTATTTTTATTTTAGCTTCCTGCCTTTGGTGCAAAGTTTTTATTTTTGATGGGAATGTTTGTTGCTGGTGTGTGTAATTTATTATTTGGGTAAGTTTTGGTTAACTTACTACCCACACGGTATTGCAAAACTCTACCAACTACATTTTACAGATGATTTTTTGCCAAAAAAAAAACAAGAAAAAAAGGTCCCATTCGGACACGCTTAGTTTCCGAGAAAGAGGGTGATGAAATTGCAATTTTATTGTGGTTTCCAATATAAATTTTATATTCTTTTGTTGACCGCACCTCCGAATTTCTTTTTCCGACAACACTGACTAGCCGTTCGTAATATTTTTTTATTTAAAAAAAATACATTTTTGTAAAACTTGCGTAATAATTCTTTAATAATATTATTTCAATTTTTATTTTAGAATGCTTGAATATGTAACCGACTATACGATGTTCACAACCCTGTGTTTAGTTGTACGAGGATTTGAAGCACTGGGATCCAGCGCTTTTTCAACTGCTAGCTACGTTTTTGTAGTTAATGCTTTTCCTAATAATATAGGATCAGTTATTGTAAGTTATTGGCTTCTCACCACTTTCTAATACTTTAATTTTAAAAAGAAAGTTACAGCAGCATACAGGGTGTTAATAAAGTATGTCGCCAAACTTCAAGGTATTATTCCTTGCTTAATTTTAAGCCAAAAAGTTCATATAAACATAGGTCCTAAACGATTTTGTTTTTAATACACATGGATTTTTTTTAAAACGTTAAAACATGGTCACAATTTTTAATGCATAAAGAGGAGTCCTTCAAGTTAAAACCTGTTTTTCTCATTTTACCAGTGGCGTGCACGGATAACAGCCGAGGTTTAATTTAAATATACCGGGTGTTACAAAAAAATGTTAAGAAATTTTAAGGGCAGATTCTACATCTACAAATATGAAAATAAGTTTATATAAACATAGGTTCTCAAACGCTTCTCTTTCGGGATACAGGGTGTTTAATATTTTCTTTTTCAAAACGTTTCTTTTTAATTTATCGAAAATGCGTTAAGATATTGATATGAATTTTGGGACACGCCAGTATGAAATCAAATGGTACCTTTACGTTTAAAAATTTATTTTCTAAAGTACTTGCATTAGTGGCGTGCGTGCGGGTAAGTCTATTTTTAACGAAAAAAATGGCACGCCACTGTGTCTTTGCAAAATTGATTTTGTTTTCTTGAAACCCAATTAATTCTGCGTGAAAAGTGTCTCTTGAGCTTTTTTGTTCTGACGCACCGTTTTCGAGATAAAAATTCATTTATTTCTTACAATAAAAACAAATCATGAAAATTTTTTTTTAATATTTTTTGTTCAGGAAACAGTGCATTTTGATTTAAGTTTATGGTAGATGCTGGAAATGGCTTCTCTGTGCTTCAATACAAGCTGTAAATCGTCTTCGCATATTCCTCCTAACTCTTCGAAATAAACTGAGGTGTGAAAATATTAAACACCCTGTATCTCGAAAAAGAAGCGTTTAAGGATCCATGCCTATATAAACTTATTTTCATATTTTTAGAAGTAGAATCTGCCCTTAAAATTTCTTAACATTTTTTTGTAACACCCTGTATATATAAAAGTACGCCACTTTTTTTCAATCTAATAGGATTTATGATTTAGCAAATAAAACTACACAAAAATCCTTTCCTGAATGTTTTTGCCCAGATTAGCCGTTTTGGATAAAAACGACAAAATGTAAAGTTATGCATAACATCATTTTTTATTAGTGTAATTTTTTGAAAATAACAAAAAGTACGAGAGCCGTGGAAACAAAAACACTTCTTTAAACAAGTTTAACAACTAGCAATACTTCTCTTTATGCATTAAAAATTGTCACCAAGTTTTAACCTGCTACTAATTTGCGTCTTCTAGTTATTAAAAAAAAAACTTGTCAAAAAATTCAACACAATGTGTATCAAAAACACAGTCGCTTAGGACCTATGTTTATATGAACTTTTTATCTTAAAATTGAGTAAAGAATAATACCCTAAAGTTTGACCACATATTTTATTAACACCCTGTATACAGGGTGTCCCAAGGAGTTCTTGCCATGTGTAAAAATGTTTCACTGAAAGTTGAAAAAAAAATCACTAATATGCAGAAATTTTCAACACCAAGCTTCTGCATACTAATAAACTAAGAATCCCTATGGAAAATCTAAAAAGACCCAGTATACACTTACGAAAAAAAAAAATGTTTTTAAATTTTTTACTGTACGTTACGAAATCAATGTTAGTATATAAGTTAATAAAAACTGATTATCTTTCACACAGGTACATATGCTAAACTTACATATTATGTAACTTTATTCTTTCTTAATATTCGTTTTATATCCAAACTACTAATTTTTTATCGTAGGTGGCTGTGATTTTATATTTAGAGAGAAAAAATGATTCCAAATAGTATCGTGCTAAATAAGGGTGCTTCATTTTTGGGTATATTTTACATTTTTGTCGCTACTCTGTATGCTGAGGGTCTTTTTAGATTTTTTTCACAGGGATTATTAATTTATTAATATGAAGAACTTTTCTACACCAAATTGATTTTTTTTCAACTTTTGGTAAAAAATGTTCCCATATGGCAATAACTCCGTGGGACACGCTGTAGGTATCTACAGGGTGAAAAGAAGTCATGGAGCAGAAATAGTACACTCTGTGGGGCTAAATAAAACATTTCATGTGCATGCATGTAAGGGTTTTTTTAATAAAAAAAAAATAAACCAATAATATAAATAATCACTTTTCATATAGTCAAATAATTTTCTTTTACATTCCTGAATATCTTGGACAACTTTTATATTTTTCAGGGTATTCTGGAAACATTTGTAGGATTAGGAATGAGCACAGGTCCAGTATTAGGAGGGTTCTTGTATTCGGTATGTATGAACTTTTATATTTTTATTTTTTGTCCTTTCCAAAAAGCTCTAGCGTAAAGTTGCTTTCAGGCTTGTGACAAAACCCCGTACCATGACACCGCCGCGAACCTAATCGCGTTTAGTCTGGATGGTATTCCGTAACCGCAACGTGTGACATCGCCGGGTGTCATTAGTCTGTTTCATGTCTCGTTGGTTGTCGGTTTTTTGGCGTTGCATCAAAAGGATGCCATGCAGCCTGGGTCGGTAAGTCTGGACGGGATGGCGTATCATTGGCGCGTTTTAAAGTTTGCATGTTTAGCTGAATTTGATCATTGCAGCGGTCAGTCATTGTTTTCCTTTAGTTCTTGCTAAACTTTACGAACTAAATGATTAATAACTATGTACGCTGCTGCTGCAACGTCCATGGTGACTGTTTTTATTAAAATGAGCGGAATGCATATATAAGTTCGCGACGATGACACGCGTCGAAGTTCGCCCAGTCAAGAAAATGTTTGCGATCATGGATTTATTAAGAAAGGATTCGATGTCCGTATACTGTGAGCGTATCGAACGTGAAGCCTTATATTTGTTGTTTGTTATGAAAACAGTTCTCCTGTGAGAAGAGTTTACGAACTACGAATTACTACGTAATTGAATCAAGAATGGTAGTAGAAAGAGATAAAATAGCATTGGAGTGTTGGAGCGCAGAAGTGTTGCTGTCTGCTGGTTGCTTAGGAAAAACGTCTGCGAAAGTTCGGTTACACGTACGTCTTTGTCTAATGAACTAGAAAAGAAAAAGTGCGACTTATAGATTTATAAATGACTCGGAGCGACTTTAAATAAACACCTTTAGAAATAACATAACCTATAAATAATAAAACCTTTTTAACTTAAATTTATTATTATTTAGCAGAAAAATAAAATATTTTAGGGCTTTTATTACTTTTAGTAAATGTTGTGATGCTTCTAACGTATTTTTTGTACAAAAATACAAGGTAAAATAAGATGTGGCCAATGTTTACAAATTGTGTTTACAGTGTCGTTTAGAATGGTTTGTTTTGGCTTCAAAGAATGTTAAATCATCCCGTATCCATTCTTAATAAATCCATGTTTGCGATGCATTGTGATCAATTTCTGTTATTTAGGTAGACAAAATTATTCGCTCCTCTATTATTGCATAAAACTTAATGAAAACTAATGAATATTAAGAGAGAAGCCTTATATAATCGAAAATTTAACAAAAATAGTTTTTTTATTTACTAAAGAAACGAAAATTAAAAAATATATCCGTACGTTTGTTACTGATAAGAAACATATTAAGAAAACAATTTATTAACACTCTTCCCCATCATCATAAAGATTCTCTTCTGTGAAACTTTTTTATTAGGATTGATCACCACAAACTAAGGACAACTTGTCGATACAAATATTCGCGGCAGACTAACCCCGTCAAGCTGATATTAAATCTTTGGACCTATCTCGCATCAGGCCTACCAATTTTAGACCTGCAAATTTTGTAATTTAGTTTTTAGTTTAAATACATTTATTCCCAACCAGCATTTACAATTGCTTATTACAGGGAAATAATTACAAACTACAAATAAAAATCTATTATTATTATTATTACTCCAGGGTTATTAGGCTAACTACCTGCATACAGTGCATACTAATCTTTTTGTTCTGATAAATTTGTTTTGGTACCTTTTGTCCACCTATAAATATACAAAATTGATCACAGTGTCACTCCGCGTCACGTTACGGGATTTTGTCACAAGTCTGGACGCACCTTTATAATCGTAAGAAGCTATAATTGTTGCTTGTTTAGGTTTCTATGACAGAGTTTTGGATAATTATAATTAAACCCTGTATGAAAATGTAAATGAGACAGTGATTTCATAAGGAATTAATTTGTTACAGATATATTTCATTTAGTTTAAAAATAATAAAATTCCAATAGTATAATTTTCTTTTTTAACAATATATTATTAGATGAGTGTTGTATTTATATTTTTGTTCTAGATAGGTAGGTGGCTTCAACTTGCCATTCTTCGTTTTAGGAATTGCCATGATAGCCATAGTACCCTTAAATATGTGGCTTCTACCTAGAGTTGCTGGTAAATAAAAATTATTAGTTTATTACATAGATTTAGAACCAAGGATGAAATACCATTATTTACATTATAGAGCAATCAGAGATTGCAGGATTACTCTAAATCTGGCCAGTTATACAGTGTGTCTACTTAAGGTTGCAGCATATGGGAAACTTTTTTATTATTAATTTTACGAAAAAAAGTTATTCTTCATAAAAAGTTCTGCATGATCCAAAACCTAAAATGCAACTATCAGATATCTAAATTTCCCAGTCATATACGAGGTCTGTCAGAAAATACGAATTTTACCCTACAGCAAAATACTTTTATTTTTGACAGTATCGAAAACTGTTATGAAGAAAATTTATTTAATATATATCTGTATCAGGCCAACAAATTTCAATAATTTAGCAATTTATAGATATTTCAGTATAACATATAAAATCAGAATTAGTATTGCTTCTTCTTTTTCTTTGACTGTGTCGTTTACCCATTCCATTTGAGGCTGACGTTCCTGGTTAATAGTATCCATTGGGACAATCCAATTGATTCAAGTCATTGGTGCAACCAGGGGGAGGGGGCGATGGGATGGCCGCCTCATGCGTCGAGCGGGGATGCCAAAATGCTAATGGTTATTTACAGTTGTAGGATTTTCATTAGTGTATTCTTTAACTTTATGTTACACTTTTTTTTTTAGATTTTGACAACGTTACGAATCGAAAAACTTCAGTCTTCAAATTGGTCAAAGTGCCAGCCGTTTTTGTTACCGGCTTGGTAGTTGTAATAGTTTCCAGTACTTGGGCTTTCTTAGATCCAACATTAGAACCACATTTAAGACAAGTAAGTATTTATTTGTGGCCTAATTTATGGCAGGTGACACACGACGACTTATTAATAATGGCAGGACATAAACTTGCCAAAACCTAACTGACCAACTAGAAAATGTTAGAGTTTTTGGGGTTCATCCTGTAAAATTCTTTAAATTTGTTGTTGCTTTAGTTCTTTTCCACCTGTAGTATTGGAACACCTAAGTGGCCAGAAAACTGATTATTAAAAATTATTTAAATAATCTTCAATATATTATACAAGTTTACTCACATAATTAGATAAATTGTTTCACTTAATTTCGCCAAGATCTGCGATAACTTTTCCCGTAACCGACCAAATACCAACTGACTACCGCTTCCGAATTTCGACCGAACATTTGAAGAATCAGGAGCAAAATAACCTTTTGCATTGATACTCTTAGGTAATAGTGAAAATCTCCACCGTTTGAAAAGAAAATTCCTAATTACCTTATTATAACAGTAAAATTACGTTCTGTCTTATCTGATTGGCCCAACCGAAGAACCACCCCTTGATAACATATCCCTGGTAAACAAGTATTATTAAATATAGCGCCATCGTAAAACCTAAATTTATTGTCTCTTTTATGTACGCCAATAAATGCCTTTAGAAAATGCAGGGAGCAACAAAAAAGCTACCCACTTGACAAGTAAAGTCGTTAATTATCCGATAAATATTGCCCCTTTTCAGCTAAAACAAGATCGCCCACTAGTAGAAATTCGCGGAAAAACGAAGTGGTAAATGTCATGTTGTCACATTAATTTCTTGGAGTGGTTGTTACTAAAGGAAATTAATGAGAACTTTCGCTATATAGCGGGAAGACCCCGACTAGAAAGTTAGTTGAAAGTTTAAAAGATACTCACCGATGTAGGCTGTTACGCTGCCCCATCGCGAACCGAGATTCCGTCTACGAAAAGTCCAGAAGTCTGGATTCAATAAGTACGGAGTATAGTCGGAAGTTTTGCTCGTCGTAATGACAAATACCGTAAAACAATAAGTGAAAAAGTGCGTTAAAAACCCAGAAAATTGTCTAGAATTATTGGAAAAATTTGGAATGGGGAAACATAGCAAAATATAATTCAAATATAGAAATATTAGTCAAAAATTTAAAGAAAATTGGAGTTAGTGCCTAACCATTAAGTAATACTGTTAGAAAGTCAATTGCACGGCTAGAAAAGGTGTTAGGTCAAGTGGCAAGGGCGTACCTAGGATCTGAACTAGACGGGGGCAACTCATATTATTTTCGAGAAAAGGGGCGGGATGCGAATTCGGTTTGTGAAGATCATACCCTATTTTTCTTCAAGGGGGATGCGAAGATCATAGACTCTTTTTTATTTTAGGGGGGCAGCTGCCCCCTGCCCCTCTCTGGGTAAGCTCTTGTAAAGGGGTGGTTTAACAGCAGTTGATACAGGCATTTTCCGTCTTTACGCGAAAATTTATCTTGTCACCGCCAGCTGTATTCCTAGGTTATCGTTATGGCCTACTAAAAAAGGGGACAAAAGAGAAAGAAATCAGTGGTGGGTGTTACACTGTATGCTTACTTCATTAACAGGATGCACCCAAAATAGATTTTTTTCTTGTCCCGTTTCTCACGACATGATATTATCACATTCTTATTAATTATAAACACTGCAAACACTGCGGGGTGACGCCATGAAAATAGTGTATCGACAATAAGTTTTCCTGTAATTTGGATAAGAGACAAAATTTCATGAAATTTGTTTAGGTTTGAAATTTTACAAAAGATTGGGTCACCTTAAAATTCAGTTTTGAAGAAATATTATTTTTCATCATAATCAAGTTCATTGTGATTCATGTTTTTTTGTTTTTAGTTTAATTTGTCTCCAGAGAAAGTCGGCCTGATATTTTTGCTGTTTTCTGGCCTGTATGGTGTATCAAGCCCAGCGTGGGGTTGGATGGCAGATAAAGTTAACAATCACTGGTCGATGATGGTGGCAGGACTGTTATTGTGTACCATAGGACTTTTACTGCTAGGACCATGCCCATTTATCCCTAATATCACAAAGTAATATATCTAATCAATTTTTAGTTACTTTAATTAGTTCATAAAAACCAACCCAATACAAAAAAAAATACAAAAGTTTTAATAAATTTATAAAGTTGTTTATGCATTAAAATAGTAAATTATAATTATGTATCAACAATAAAAACATATAAAATTCAAGATAGGCAGTGTTGCCAATCCTCATTTTTTTATATGGCTTTGGTTTAACTTATTTGTTATTATTTTAGTTCTGTTTGGTTAAACTTGGTAGCACTCTCCATTTTGGGAATCTCAGTTGCACTAGCTCTAATGCCTACTTTTCAAGGAGTCTTGAATAGCGCTATGTAAGTATTACTGGAGTGACTAAGTGCCACTTGCATCACAATTTCGGAGAAGTTTATGTTGTACTTAACTACGATTTAGTGGCCCAGTAATGCAGTGCGGTGCAAGAAATTGCAAATAAGGGCGTCGTCACGTTACTGTCCAATACTTAGCTTTTCCTAAATTGTATTATAGCAAGTTGTGGTAAATTATTTGCTCATTTTAAGTTAAGAAAACTTATTTTTATAAATAAGTAATACATTTTCAATTATGTTTCGATTAAAATATGCCTGATGTAGTTGTGGATTGTGAACCCGGATAGAAATAAAGGGCAAGTTTTCTGAAACCCAGAATTTACAGAGAATCTGTGTAAAAGGATCTCTTTGTGCTAGAGAATTATTTTAATTCCAATTTTTGCTCATTTGTGTTTGAAAAGGGTTTTTATTTGGCTATTACCGCAAAAAATATGTAGGTACTGTTCACATTGACAGAACCAAATCTGTTCTTGTAATAATGTGGTAGTACAAAGTTATATCAATAGAGGTCCTCAAATCCTATATACTTTTTCGAGATAAGGGGTGACATAAAATAAAATTCTTAGGTTCTTATCGTTAATATACAATACTAGCTTTCGCTCGCGACATAGTCCGGCATAACCATTTTACTCCAGTTCAAACTTTAAATCGCCCATTTCACCCCCTTACGGGTTGATTTATTAAAAACTGTAAAGCATGTGTTTAAATATTAATTTTTAGAGTACTTCTATGAAGTTAGTTAGGTAATAGAACCATCTAATATTTTTTCTCCTTACAAAATTTGACCCCTGTTTCACCCTCTTAGCACCGCTTAGGGGTTGAAATTTTTTTAAAAGAACCCTTCCTTAGTAGATGCCTACGCATGGGCGCCCGCAGGGAGGGCGCCCCCCTGAGATTGTGAGATTGTCACACTTCGTACTTTTTGTTGGACGACTTGCCAAATATCTATTATTTTTGTAATAAATAATATTTCTATTTATGATAAATGTTGTCTATTTTTCTGAATTTTCTGAACATCTTTACAAAGTCACGTACCAAAACATGAATTAGGATTAGGAATATTATTTAAACCCAGCCCTAACTCAATGCAACCAGCACGGCAACCAAATTACTATAAATTTTCTGCAGCCTGCATGTTTCTTTTATGCAGAAGTTTTAACATGTTTTTTTAGTGTTCCGTGCTAAAATTAGCAAAACGGAATCACTTCGGTGTCCGTCTGTCACAAGCGGTTTTCTCTGAAACTATTGGACGTAAAAATTTGAAATTTAGCACAGAAATAGAGCGTGGTGGCCCAATTATAGACGTGAAATATAAGAAGTTGAATTTTGATTCTGAGGGTTAATTATAGGGAGTAAATTGGGAAATGGAAAACAATGAAACCTTATTGAAGGACGAATTTAACAATATGATGTATTTTTTATGCATTTTTTAACCATTTTCCGGAAAAAAACGCCTAAAACTTGCTCTCCCCCACCCTCATCACCAAAAGAACCGCTCAGAAAAATCTGAAAAAAATCATGACCATTGAGAATTAGGTGTAGTTTGAGCCAAAATTATCGAGATTGAAAAACGATATAAACGATTTAATTGTTTATTTCCTTATAACTGCAGAACCTTTGGTTTTAGGGAAAAAGTTTTTCGACAAAAAATATTTCTAACGACTTAAGCAACAACTTTTGCCCTGTTTCCGAAATTTTTAATTTGGCTCAGTCGCTCCCCACTCAGCTCCGCGCATACGCGATGTGATACGGCGTTGATGCTGTCGGCGGCGGGATCGCGGGAGATGGGCTGAAATTGGGCGGCCAAGGTTTGCTCAAGTTAACTGGGAGGGGGGGGGGGGGGGCTAATGGCACGGACCACTAATTGTGTAAGTATAGCTTGCACTTGACCGAATTTTTCTGATTTTAATTATTAGGGTATTTGTATAAATCACTACAAATAAAATCTTTAAAATTATTTTTTTCATTTTGCCCCCCCCCCTGAGAAAAAAGTCTGCGGGCGCCCATGTGCCTACGTTATGGTAGACCACCCATCCTGTGCAAAGTTTCAAGTTTCTAGACCCACCGGTGTGGGCTGTGCGTTGATGTCAGTCAATCAGTCAGTCAGTTTCTTCTTTTATATAGGTATACCGTAGTCGGGGGTGGTGGCGGATGGTGTTTAAAAGAGGACAAGCGGACCAAATTTTGCAAGGTACGTAAAAATGCCACTCCTAATGAAAGTTTTTGCTTGTAAAATAAATAAGATTCACGATATAAAAAATTAAGTTTTTAATATGGGGAGCATAAAAAACACGAAAACGTTATTTTGCTTGACAGTAAATAAACATACCTTGTTTATCATTTTCTACCAAAAGAACATATAAAGTATGTTTTAAATTAAACCCTAAGCCGAAGTACAAGATTTCATTTCTGGGTTATTGAACGAACAGCCTGGGTAATTCTGCCTTTTAGCACGTCATTATTATTTGATACTGGAGTGGCATAAACAATTTGTTTTAAACGGCCCAATAGAAACATATCGGCCAACGTTAAGTCGGCTCCTTGGCGGCCACAAATTGGGCCACTTCTACTAATCCCCCTTGGACCAAATCTGCGGTGAAGCCATTCGGTTTCCTCGCGAGCGCAATGTGCTCGACAACCATCTTGTTTTTTGAAAATTGAATGGCAAATTTTCGATTTGATCGCTAAAAATGTATCCAGCATTTCTATTTTTACTTTTATTAGGAGTGACATTTTTACGTATCTTGCAAAATTTGGCCCATTTGTCCCCTTCTAAATCCCATCTGCTGACATACTGTATATAGAATGTGAAATATGTGAAAAACACAGCGTTCTATTTTTTATTCCTGTTGCTAAAGTGCATTTGGTGATTTTGCTTATAAGAATTGTCAGTTTATTTAATAATTACTAAGTACCTAAATATCATTTAAATAATTTCGGTGTAAATTAATTGACTATGTGAAGTCTGAAATGTCTTCAATTTTTGACTCACTTGGCATAAATGGATTCATATTATTTATTATTTTGATGATATATGAAAATGTTATTTTCTTTGTAGCCATGGGGGATGCAGCGATTCAATAGCAACATATAGTGTGGTAGCTGGGATTTGGTCCAGCATGTATTCATTAGGTGAAGTAGTCGGCCCAGCCTTGGGTGGCTTTCTTTTACAGTATTATGGATTTCCAATTTCTTCCACGGTGATGGCTGCATCTACCTTTTTTATGGTAAGTTTTAATAAAGCCCTAATTTTTCTATGGACTATAATCTCATTATTAGCTAATGATATTTATGTTAATATTAATCTGTGTTACTTACAAATAATATTAAACTAGATAATATCTTATATTCCGGTAACAACAGTAACAGCAGAATAAAGTTCCATGTATGAAGTCATCCAAAATTTAATAAAGACAAATTTTTAGGCAATTATAACGTTTTTCTTCTTTGTGTTTAAAACAACGTGGCACGATAGCGAAGCTGGAACGGATAGCGGAATCAGCGGTTCTTGGAGAAGCGACTCCAGTGAAGCCAGTAGCGAATCAACTCCGCTATTACTTTCCACTATTGGTCATAGTTACCGTGCTTACACCGATGAAAAAATTGACTACTATGAGCACAGCAGGAAAAAGGACCATGAGGTAAGGTCTAGTACTTACTACGGATAGTGTCGTCTAAGTGATTATTTGGGACCCCATTGTGTTGATGATGTATAAAGATGACAGCAAAGTTGGCAAAATATGTTTCAGATTTAGATTTCACTGTAAGTATACAGTGTGTCCGCGGATGGGGTTTAGAAGAGGATAAATGGACCAAATTTTGCTAGATACGAAAAAAAAAGTTTTTGCTTGTGAAATAAGTAAGATTCACGTTACGAAAATTTTAATTTTGTATACAGGGAGCATATAAAATACGAAAACGTTATTTTGCACAAGAGTAAACATACCTTGTTTATCATTTTCTACCAAAAGAACAAATAAATTGTTTTAAATTAACCCTAAGCCGAAGTACAAGATTTTAAATATTAAAAGTAACGAGTTTTATCACATTATTGTTTTACAGTCCCAACTATTCTCTCACACACCTTTAACCAGAGTACTAGTTCCTATATACTAACCAATAATGACAACTATGGAATAGACTTGTTTATCAATGTCTAGCAATTTTTCGAGTTCATCGCTAAAAAATGTATAAAGCATTTCTTAAAGCCGCGTACAGACCAAGTCCCAATCCAAACCAACGCCAACTCCATCGAATGTGCCAGCTGGCGTTGGGATTGGAAACGATTGGAAAGCATTTTACGTTGTGGTCCACACCGCGTTTGGAGTTTCGAATTGGATACCGTTGGATACGGTTCGGTCATTTTCTGCGGAAAGAAGTATTTTAATATGTCGTCAAGTGATGATGATTGATGAGTCGTTATGTGAAAGTGCCGCATTTTTAATTGTAAATTCTTTACTTAACAATAAAAAAAAGAAACGTCGGTCAAGACGCTGGTGGATGACAACACCATATAAAATCAGAAAAGTATTAATAACGCAAGTAAGTTGCTGGAGGAATTTCGGAGTGAACACAGTGATCATTTCAGAATCTTCTCTCTATTTTTTTCATTATTTCAGCAAACTTGCACCTAAATTCATTAGCAGTGGTTTGCCAAATATCTTCTTTTTGGAGAGTTTATAATTTATATTGCTAGGATCCCATAATATAGGGTTATTCCGGTATAGTTCAATTAGTTTAAGGCATAAATCAACTGTACATTTCATATCAAAAGGCGAAATAAACAAAATATTTGTCAAAAATAAAACGCACAGACCTGGCGAATACTTGCCAACGACTGAAAGCATTCAAATCTCGTCCACACCAAATCAAACATCTCTTTGAAGTACCGCTCAACGACCGAACGCGAGCCAACGCCAACGGTCCCATTGGGAACCGTTGGAATGCGTTGGCTTCTGTTCGCCAACGCCGTACACACCAATTTAAATGCTTCCGAATTTCTAGTCACATGTGCCTTGGTGTGCGTTGGAACTTCGGTCTGTACGCGGCTTAAGCCGCGTACAGACCGAAGTTCCAACGCACACCAAGGCACATGTGACTAGAAATTTGGAAGCATGTAAATTGGTATGTACGGCGTTGGCGAACATATCCCAACGCATTCCAACGGTTTCCAAGGCCACCGTTGGCGTTGGCTTGCGTTCGGTCGTTGAGCGGTACTTCAAAGAGATGTTTGATTTGGTGTGGACGAGATTTGAATGTTTTCAGTCGTTGGCAAGTATTCCTCGGGTCTGTGCGTTTTGTTTTTGACAAATATTTTGTTTATTTCGCCTTTTGATATGAAATGGACATGATTTAGCCTTAAACTAATTGAACTATACCGGGATACCCCTATATTATGGGATCCTAGCAATATAAATTATAAACTCTCCAAAAAGAAGATAGATATTTGGCAAAGCATTGCTATTGCTACTGAAGTTAGGTGCAAGGTTGCTGAAATAAAGAAAAAATAGAGAGAAGGTTCTGAAATGATCACTGTGATAACTCCGAAATTCCTCCAGCAACTTACTTGTGTTATTAATACTTTTCTGTTTTTATATGGTGTTGTCATCCACCAGCGTCTTGGTCGACGTTTCTTTTTCTTATTGTTAAGTAAAGAATTTACAATTAAAAATGCGGCACTTTTACATAATGATTCATCACTCATCATCACTAGAGATGACATATTAAAATACCTCTTTCCGTAGAAAATGACCGAACCATATCCAACGGTATCCAATTCGAAACTACAAACGCGGTGTGGACGACATCGTAAAATGCTTTCCAATCGTTTCCAATCCCAGCGCCTACTGGCACATTCGTTGGAGTTGGCGTTGGTTTGGATTGGGACTTGGTCTGTACGCGGCTTAAGTAAGATATTCTATTGCAGGTGTTATTAAAAAAAAATGTGGGCCTATAATGCCATGGACATATATCGCGCACCACACGTTCACTTTTGCAGAATATTGTCTTCACTTTATATTCTCGAGACCAGTACTTGTCATGCTGGGATGCTATAGTTCCATTAGTAGAAAATGTACATTCATCAGAAACAGTGGCGCACCCAGGGGGGCTGGGGGGCTGCAGCCCCCCTCAGACCATAATCCTAGACACACAAAAATTTAAAAAATGCACTACTAAATAAAAAATTCACAGACTTTCTCTAGTCAGCCCCCCAAGACAAAATCCTAGGTGCGCCACTGATCAGAAAACATAATAAGTCTATAAAAATGGATATTTCCGCTTAAAATTGGGGTTTCCACCCATAAACAAAAATCCAGTGATTTCGCTTCATCTCCCTCTTTCAATGTTTGGTTAAAGTGGGGTTTGAACGAAAATAATTTATTTTCTTTTAAGATCGTCTGGATATAAGCTTTTTTCACAACTTCTAGAAGATGTTCAGCACGATATCTAAGGGACATCACAGGAGTTTCTCTAACAGACTGAAGAACTAAAACTGTGGCAGCATCGTTTTGGTCATATTTCTTCTTCTTCTTGAAATTCAAAACCGAATCAGTTGTTTGGGAATTTTTTATTGTGCTGTAGATTGTCATTTCACTTATTGGGATTTCTACAAATTTCTCGCTAAATTGCTCCATGATGTAGCGGTATAATACTTGTCTATCCCCATAACACTGGAGTGGACTATAAAAAAAAATTGTTCCATAGATAGAATTTTGATGAGAAGTATTTTAAATTAAATAATTGCTTTATTTATTAAAGACATTGACAAACATGTCCATGGGTGCCATTATTGTTTAATATGTAGAAACTAGTACTGTGGTTAAAGGTGATAGAGAAAATCTGGGACTTTAAAAAAGTAATGTGATAAAACTAGTTACTTTTTATATTTAAATTTATTAATAAAATCTTGTACCTCGGCTTAGGGTTTAATTTAAAACATAAAATATATTTCATATTTGTCTTCTTGGTGGAAAATGATAAACAAGGTATGTTTTCGTATTTTTTATGCTCCCTGTATAAGAAATTTAATTTTTCATAACTTGACAAGCAAAAACTTTTAGTACCTACTAGTAACATTTTTACGTATCTTGCAAAATTTAGTCCATTTGTTTTCTTCTAAACCCCATCCGCGGACATTCTGTATACACCATAGGCCTACCAACCATGGTACCCGTACATGAACTAAATATTTATTTATATTATTACTTTCAGTATGGAAATATTGACTACGATCAAGTTACAGATGTGAGGGGAACTGTTATGGTAACTGCTAAAGGATCCTGTGAAGTATAATGCATTATTTTATAATTTAAGTATAAGTTGTAATAAAAAAGTTGTTAAAACAATGATATTTTATTTAATAGAAACAAATACACACCACACGTTGAACTGACGAGAACAAGGTGACCAAAGCTGTTTTAGAGAATGTCGAAAGCGAGCTATTTTAATACTTCATTTACATTAATAATTTGTTGTAATCAGTTTTAAAATGTTTCCGCAAGTATCGTCTTACTGACATCTTTAAATTTTTTTGTATATTCGCGTACAATTTGCTTGACGTTGTTCTTCATCTTTTGTTAATATTTTATTATAGGTATTCGTCTATGAGTTTAATACCCCTTTCTGCTGTATCATTCACTACTTTAAACTTTTTTTTACTACGTAGTGAATGATACAGCAGAAAGGGGTATTAAACTCGGATGAATATAATAAAATATTAATAAAATATGAAGAACAACGTTAATGTATACGGCAAATTGTAAGCGAATACCTATAGAATTTTTTTTTAATCTCAGTAAGACGGCACTTGCGGAAACATTACTGATTACAATACATTATCCATGTAAATACATAATAGGGTTAGTTTTTAGGTACAATTTACCCCTTTGGGGTACTCAATAACTCGAAAACGAAAAGTCGGATCAAAAAACGGATTCATACGTGAACCTTTAAAATCTCAAATACTCTCTTTTTGCTATACCTACTACTATACCTAAGACGGCTGGAAATGAATTTATTTGGAAAAAAACTGGAAATTTTAATTTTTGACCCCAATTTTGCACGTTTTTTTAAAAAAAATTTCGGGGTCAAAATGGATCCAATTCAAATATCCCATATGCCTCGCCGAAAAAGCTCGTCGAAGTACGTGATATCCATATTTTTAGTTTCTTCATTCTTTATAGTCAGGTTAGTGTTAGTAGGTATGTAGGTATCTATTTCTTTTTTAAAGAGCTGTAGGCCCGGTATTCGGATTTTGCGTCTTAGCACCATTTCCAATATTCCAATGTCTATTAAATCTTAAATCCGCTAATACGCACCTGTATTGTATGATGCCGACAGCGTTGTCCAATTTTCATTGGTCCGTCTCTTGACAGCTCTTGAGCCAGCTGATTTGTCGACGATACAAAAAGTTTGTAAAGATGGTTTATCCCGTTTAAATTTGCGTTTTAACAAAAAAATCTTCTTATTTTGGTACCGGAGGTTTAAAATACGACGGCATACTTAGACTGAGTCATCAATTTTAATTCAAAGCCCTTTTGTCCTTTTAATTCCAGATTTTCAATAGTTTTTTGAGGTTAGTTTTAGTATTTTTGTGGTAGTAGTTAATTAATTAATTTCCTTTTAAATATTCCATTTTCTAGAATGAAACTTTCGGCTATCCTGGGAACCTTGGTTTTCACAATAATAATTTCTAATGTACGAGCAAAGGTAAAATCCAAGTCAGTAACAACATTGTTGGAGGCAAAATGGGAGCGAACACCTTTAGCTTTAGAAGTAGCTGAATTTTTAGCAGATGAAAATATAGAATTATTGTGGAATTTCATTGACTTAACATGTAGATTAAACCCTCCACTAAAACAAATAGGTAATACTTATAATATGTTATTTTTTCTTTTTATTTAATGCTTTTAAAGGTTAATCTCATTTCTTAACTAAACTAACAAATGAAGTTGTAAGTTAACCGTTATTAAAATAGCTTTTTATTGTACTCAATGATATTTTTAAATAAATTATACTTTTGTCAAAGCTGCCGTGCTAAGCTGAAAAGTCCTGTCTGAGAAAATGAATGTCTTGAGATATAAGCGATTTTGCATTCAGTCGGAGTTCGCATGTTAAATAATTTTATAAATTGATAAAATTTAACTGATATAAGTATTAAAAAGGAGTAAAGTTTGGTGGATATATTTGTAAAAGGATTCAATTCTTCTAAGTTCATAAAATTGGATAGGACAAAAATGCTAAGAAAGTATGGTGTTTGATGTAGTTAGGACTAAGTAATTTAGGTATATTAAATCGATACTTTACAATGTAGATAGGGCCATTTTGGCTAGAAAAACAGCTAGAATATCGTGCTGTGAGCCAGAAAATGCATTTATTGCAAAATCCAAAATTTTGTCAGGATATGTTTTGGGCATGTTTGAAAAAATGTGATTTTGTTTTGCATTAAAATTATTGATTGTATTGTCTGCTCTTTAGAAAATGAGAAGGAACGATATGACATTCTTCTTAAGGAAGCTGCTAAATTATTAACACCATCACAAGTATCTATATTGAAGTTAAGTTTGTCACTACACATATATTCCCCAGAAATCCAGATGTCTAAACAAATAGGTACAGAAAGTGATTTACCAGATTGTTCGTGTGTGGTTGATGTAGGGGGAAAGCTTAGCTGTGATTTAACTGAGATTGGTCAGTTAATAGATAATGTAAGTACATTTTAAGTAATGTAAAGGATGTAGCATAAGCTCTTTTATAAGGGATATTACAAAGTTCAAACGTAGGTATTTGAAATATGCAAAATATTTTTTAGCCAGCAACAAATTACAAAAATGCCGAACTGTTCAATGTAGATAATCACTATCCAGGTACAGCGAATCGCTCATTAGCTGTAGTTTTTTATGGTGAAATTGGGACAGACTGTTTTGCAAAGTTTCACCAGTTGCTTAAAGAAAAAACATTAACTGCTGACATTGATTACGTTATGAGGCATCACATTAGAGTAAGTTAAAATATAAATTTTATATAGAAATGTGAAACATCTTACATGTTAATCTATTGTTTAGGATAAAAGTGATAAAAGATTAAGACTGTCCGGTTATGGTGTCGAGTTACAAATGAAATCCACTGAATACAAATCTCAAGATGACAGTGAAGTTAAAAAAGAAGAAGGATCTGAGGAATCGTCACAGGAAGAGGAAGAGGTTGAAATTGATGGATTTGATTTTAGCAAATTAAAGTAAGCATTGTAAAAATATCGGGTTGAACTGTTCAAATTGTTACTTTTTCATTTTAGGAGGTTATTTCCTGATCTTAAAAAGAAATTGGACAAGTTTCGGCAACATCTGGAAGATTCTTCAAATGAACTATCAGCTCTCAAAGTTTGGGAATTCCAAGAGTTAAGTTTACAAGCTGGTGAACGAATTATGAATGCCCCTCAGGAAGAAGCTTTAAAAGTGTTTACAAATATTGCTCAGAACTTTCCTGTGCAAGTAAGTGTTTTGATTAGACTGTGATATTTAAGATATTCTAAGGTTATATTAAAGAGCAGTGTATAGTTTGCTCAGGTTTCTATCTGCAAATACCATTTTTATGTTCCAGCTAGCTTTCGCCCGCGACTTCGTTCGAGGTATAACAATTTTACTCCATTACAAACTAAAACCCATTTCACCCCCTTAGGTGTTGATTTATTAAAAACTGTAAAACACGTGTTTAAACATTTATTTTTTACAGTAGTTCTCTGAAGTCTTGAGTTAATAGGACCATCTCATATTTTTTCTCTATACAAAGTTTGAACCCCTGTTTCACCCCCTGTTTCAAACCTTCCTTATGGTGGATGCCTACGTTATGTAAGAAACCTCTGTGCAAAATGTCAAGTTTTTAGGCCCAGCGGTGTGGGCTGTGTGTTGATATGTATGTCTTACCTACATTTTATAAAATACTTACAAGCTTTATAGGTACATATTTAATCAAAGAAAAAAGTAATATAAAAATTCAAAACCCATATATAATATATATATATATATATATATATATATATATATATATATATATATATATATATATATATATATATATATACACACATATAATATTTTTAAAATATTTTTACAAAAACAAAAATGACAAGAAGAAATTCTAAATGAATACCATTCGAAATACTGCAGAAAAGCTAATTGAACACCTTTTGAATCAAAATTTAAGTCATGATAAGTCGGATAAGTTGTGATATATTGTGATTTCAATTCATGGTTATGAATAATCTAGTTGTGTCTGATTTATTTATTTATTATTATTGTATTTTATATTATTTAAATGACATAAATTGCATAAACTTGGATGAATATTATTTTTAAGTCAACTCGCACAAGTATATTTACTTCGAGAGTCCAGGATTGATACTTGGCTTATTCAAGAAACTTTATTTCAAATGTACATATATCATAAATTATTGAATAAACCTATTATTATTATTAATCTGTCAGTCAGTTTCTTCTTTTATACATATATAGAGATTAAATATTTTTAGGCAAAGGGTTTGGTAAACACTGTAGTAAACCCAGATCTAAAGAGAGAAATGAAGATTAACTCGGATATCTTTGGATCGACTCTAAATCTTCAACCATCAGACACTGCCCTTTTTATTAATGGCATGTTTTATGACGTTGATGTTGTTGATGTGTATTCAATTTTAGACACTCTTCGGCAAGAATTAAGAACTATGGAAGGTAAATAATAGAAAAAATATTGAATACTTTAAATTTATAAAAGCAATTTGTTTTAATCTTTTAGATATATGTTTAATCTGTTAGTGTGAGTAAGGCTGGCCACTTTTGGTCTGCTCCCAGTGGTGTTGTTTCGGCGGGAAGAAAATATCTGTAGAAACTCTTTCCTTCAATTTATTTCTTCCAAACCGGCCACTTTGTCGGCGAAACTTCAAAGGCCTAGTTTATTTAGCAAATCTCTTAATTTAATTGCTTTAGCATTCTAAAATACATGCATACAAAAGTCAAAGATGGCTACAGATATAAACCCCCTTACGTCTCGCAGTCGTACCGGGGTATCAACGCTCGGCATCTTCCTATTTTCCAATGGTCAGAGTAGTATTTGCGTCATCGCTGTTCTTACTCTAATTGGTCAAACCCTTTCTGGCGGGTCCCCGAAGGGATGGTACACTTCATCTCAACTTCGTTGCCGTCGAAAAAACAAGTTAGTTAGTTAAGTAACTCAGAGCAAGAGTGTTGTGCTCGGGGCATGGAAAGAAAGTCGGTTAAGTATATGACCAGACACGTTTACACAAAGTCGGTGTGAAGTAGTGAGTGCGGTAAAAAGTCCTCTCTCATTTTCTCGGGTCGTCAGTACCCATTTCTAGAGGCAATGTCCTGTTCTTGGGTCACAGAACCCCTCATTTCTCCAGGCAACAAATTTCTAATACTTGCTGGGTAAGCATTTTACAATATTATATTCCTTATCAGCTATATAACGTATACTCACTTACTTATTTCCGCTATCGCCGCCTCTGGATATTTATTCAAGGGTAAATCTTCCCATAGTTATAAAGAATTTTGCGTTCTGTGAGAAATCCACAATATTGTATGTACAGTACGGAACCCTCTATGCGCGAGTCGAACTCGCACTTGACCGTTTTTTACACAATCACTGCAACGCCCATGGATTAAATTCTTTTTGTCAAATAACCTATACGCACGTACTTATTTCCGGCATCGACGCCTCTGGTGACAAACCAAACTGGTCGGCCTTAGCTATGAGTGATTTTTAGCCTATGTGATATTGAGAGGTGGAATCTGTAAATAGCATTTTCTATTGGATTACTTTTAAATAATTATTTTCTTATGTTTAGGTATTCATGCTCTTGGAGTTAGCAACAAGAAAATGGGTTCTCTTTTACATTTGGACTTTAGTGAGGGAACTGGTAACCCCGATTTTGGTATTGATATCAGAGATTCATCAATAAATTGGCTAAATGACATCGAACAAGATTCAAAATATAGATACTGGTCTAGCAGTTTAATGGAACTCTTAAGGCCTACTTTTCCTGGAATGCTGAGACAAATCAGGAGAAACTTATACAATTTGGTAAGTATACAGATAAAAAATCTAAGAAGAAATTCAAAATTATGAATTAACTTTTTATTTCAATGACATGACTCAATGTTTTACTTTTAATATATTTGCAGTAATAGCCAAATAAAGTCGAACAAAAATCCGCGAAAATAAATATAAACATAAATACAGTTTCCTCTACATAACTTAATCCTAGTAATTTTTTCCTTACAGGTTCTTATTATTGATCCGACTGATGTTACAATTCGACCGTTACTCAAAATAGTGGAATCCTTTGTAATCCATACGACACCGATACGAACAGGCATAGTTTTCAACGTCAATTCCTCTAAATCAGTGACGGGCCTAGATGACGCCGGTGTTGCCATGCTTGCTGCTTTTAATTATGTGCAGCAAACAAAAGATGCTTCCACTGCTTTTACCTTTTTGAGAACGGTTATGGGGAACAGTGAGGGGGATAAGGTGAGTAAATTACCCAGAAAACGTTTATTGGCAACGAAATGAAAAAATTTGGAAACCACTCCAATTTCTTTTGCGGAATTTTATAGGTTCGTTGGAATATCCAAAATTTTATAATAAAGCTTTTTATTATTATTATCTTAGGTTACGGTTGAGGATGTTAAGAAGGAACTAAGGTCACAGTACAATGACGACCCACATGACATACTGGGTGAGGATTCCGATTATGATTTTGGAAGGCAATTATCCCAAGACTTTACTGAGAGAACTGGGCTGACGACTTTTCCTCAGGCATTATTAAATGGGATTCCGTTGCCTCAACAAAGGGTAACAACATAATAGTATTTTTCTGGTAGTATTAGTAGACTGTTGATACTGTAATTTTCCTTTTTATACTCCCCCAAAAGTGAGTCATCCTATTTCCTTGCTTACAAAGAATTAAAAAAAATAGCTTTCACGAATTGAAAGTTCTATTTTTTCCATTGCGACCGAAAGTCTGCTTTTAGTTAGCAAGTCAGTTCCGTGTCACCATGTGAAAACTGTTAAATGTGGGGGCGATATAAAGATATCATTCCTCATTCAGGTTAAAACGCGTTTTATATCTTTTAATCTCCCTTCTGCTGCAGGTGAGTGCACCTAAGATTAGTTTTGTTACCATTTTTTGTACAAAACCAATCTATTTTACTCGCCATAACCCGTTTCCGCATCAGTTTCGTTCTCGTTGATATTTATGAATTTTTATGTTTAACAATTTTTCTCGGGTAAGTAAAAGAAGTTACGGTCCTTGCCTTAGAGGTCAATTTTTGGCAGTGTATTGTACGTTTCTTGTTTTGTCCAGATAGGATAACAAATGTCAGGTTCGTGGCTATTAATTTCGTGTCGAAGTGTAATCACAAAATTAACGATTTTTAAAATGATTCAATCAATTAGCTGTACTTGACTGGCTATTATTATTATACAAGAAATGGGAGTGTAGGTTCTACATTATACAACAAAAGGGAGTATAGATTCTACAGGATTATTTTTTTTTTTACAAAGATAGTGTAAAAATGACTCACTTTTGTTGCAGTATTATGTCATTAATAAAAACATAATCTGTGTAGCTTTTAATCTTTTGCAACAAAATTCTGTTTTATTTTTTTCCTGTAACTGCATACACAGTATGCCCACTGATGGGGTAGACAAGAGGACAAATATGGACCAAAAAGTGAAAGATATGAAAAAAGGTCATTCTTTATAAAATATTTTGCTTGCTTTAAAAATAAGGTCCACAATGCCAAAAATTTATTTTTTTGTACAGGGTATCTAAAAATACAAAAACGTAAAATTTGGTTGAGAGGAAAGTTGCCTTTTTTAAAATTTAATGCAAAACCTTAAATAAAAAAGTTGTAATATTGGGTTATAAAATATTCTTTGATCTAAAGACAATATCTTTATTATTTTAACTAATACGTCACAAATATTTAAGGTATAATCAAATAAAAAAGGTGACATTGTGACTTAGAAAGATTTTGATTTTAAAAGTGTAATTTAGAAATTTAAAATAATAATAATAAAGTTTACTTAAATTAATTACAATTTAAATATGATATATATATATATATATATATATATATATATATATATATATATATATATATATATATATATATATATATATATTATAAATAAACTTTATAAAATCCCCGAAGACCTACTTGTTGGGGGCAAATCTTATATTTAACATTACATTATTTAATTATATAAATCACTCAATTGAAAAAAATATATATTCAAATACATACATACAATTTCTTTTTTAGGACAAGAGAGATCTTTAGAGAAAAATAAATAAATAATTTTTATATTATACAAAATAATTTCAAAATAATTCCAAAAATTTCATTAAATCGTTTGTTTTTAATATCCAAGCTTTTATTTCAATTTTATATTTTTTTAATGATATAATTCTTTTAATATTTACTGGTAAATAATCGTTTAAATAAAAACATAAATATTTATAATTCTTTTGTGCTATAAACTTATGTATTTTTGGTTTAATGGAAATTTCACTTTTATGACGCGTGTCATGGTTATGTTTTTCAAATTGTATTAGATTTTTATTTTTAAAAACGCATACTAAAATATTATAAATATATACTTGCCTAACGTCCATTTTTTTTGTTTCTGAATATAATTCCTTTGAAGGATAAAAATAGTCTTTATTAAACGTAATTTTTAGAAATCTTTTTTGTAATACTTCTATTTTTTTCACTAAAGTTCTACTTATTCCTCCCCAATCTAAAATCCCATAATTCAAATGAGTTTTAACTAAGGCATAATACAATGTTTCTAACTGTTTTATATCCAAAAAGGTTTTAACATTTTTGAATATTGGTAGCAAACTTCTTAATTTTGTAATTACGTAATCTACATGTAAATCCCAATTTAATTTACTGTCAAAAATTATTCCCAAGTATTTAACACTGTTAGCTTTTAAAATTTGAATATCATCGTCTATTTTAATACTATCCACATTTGAGGTGTTATTATTTTGATTTAGACTAAAAGTAAGATAATTTGATTTGTCAAAATTAATTGTTAATAAGTTATTATCAAACCAATTTTTAACTATTTTAAAATCTTTTGTAATTTTGTTATGTATGTTGTTCCAATTTGTATCACTATGAAAAATAACAGTATCGTCTGCAAAACTATGAATTTCTCCATCACAATTTATACTAAATAAATCATTAATGTAAATATTAAAAAATAATGGTCCTAAAATTGTTCCTTGGGGAACACCGTATTTAAATACTTTTTTTTAAATATGGAATAAGAATGCCTTTAAAATTTAAAACAACTTTTTTATTTAACGATTTACATTAAAATTTAAAAAAGACAACTTTTCTCTAAACCAAATTTTACGTTTTTGTATTTTTTGCATACCCTGTACAAAAAAACAAATTTTTGGCATCGTGGATCTTATTTTTAAGGCAAGCAAAAACTTTTGTAAAGAATGACCTTTTTTCGTATCATCGTCTATTTTAATACTTTTTGATCCATTTGTCCTCTTGTCTATTCCATCCATGGACATACTGTATAAGCTTTTATTTCATATTTAAATTATATGCGTTGATTTTATGAATTCAAGATGAATATTGAAGATTTTGAAGAAGCAGTTCTTCAAGAGGTCATGGCCCAAACGACCTACTTTCAAAAAGCAGTTTATCGAGGTAAACTTACCGAAGGTAAGAACGTCCTCGATTATATAATGGATCAACCCAATGTCATGCCCAGATTAAATGAAAGAATATTGAACAAAGAAAAGTCTTTTTATTTGGATATGTCTGGAAAACCTACTAGTACAAGTAATTTGCAGGTACGCGTAAGAAATAAATTAATCATGTTTTCCAGTGTATTAGTTAGTTTTATAACAGCATTTATGATGGATTTATTAAGAATGGATACGGGATGATTTAACATTCTTTGAAGCCAAAACAAACCATTCTAAGCGACACTGTAAACACAATTTCTAAACATTGGCCACATCTTATTTGACCTTGTATTTTTGTACAAAAAATACGTTAGAAGCATCACAAGATTTACTAAAAGTAATAAAAGCCCTAAAATATTTTATTTTTCTGCTAAATAATAATAAATTTAAGTTAAAAAGGTTTTATTATTTATAGGTTATATTATTTTTAAAGGTTTATTTAAAGTCGCTCCGAATCATTTATAAATCTATAAGTCGCACTTTTTCTTTTCTAGTTCATTAGACAAAGACGTACGTGTAACCGAGTGTTCGCAGACGTTTTTCCTAAGCAACCAGCAGAGACAGCAACACTTCTGAGCTCCAACAGTCCAATGCTATTTTATCTCTACTACCATTCTTGATTCAATTACGTATTTCCTTAAAGTTCGTAAACTCTACCCCTAGGGGAAATGTTTTCATAACAAACAACAAATATAAGGCTTCACGTTCGATACCAGCTTCGATACGCTGACAGTATATGGACATCGAATCCTTTCTTAATAAATCCATGGCATTTATTTATTTTTTATGCAGTGATTACCAAAAAGTACGCACCAAATAGGATTTTTTTTATTAAATGGTATATGCGAAATGCAACTCTGCTTATCTTAAGACTAATAAGATATTTTCGCGAAATCCCGTTAGTCTACCGTGAACAGCATGTCACTTAATATATCAATGCAGATGTCACATGACCTTTAGTTCACGGTGGATTAACGGGATCTCACGGACATATCCTATAAATATTTACAAGAAAATTGACAGCTGTCATTTGGTATAGGTATGTCAAATTTACATTTAAGCCGACGTCCCATGTGCGGAATTAAAGACGGAGGCGGAACGGAAAAGGCGATTCTATTGGTTTGATTTGAATTTTTGACGTCAAAAATTGTAAGATGGTCGCCCAGCGACCAATAGAATCGCCTTTTCCGTTCCGCCTCCCTCATTATTTCCGCACATGGGACGTCGGCTTTAGAGAAAAAATGATCAGATTTTTTTTTAATTTTGTTTCAAGAATAGGGAATATGTATATAACCCAAATAAATCTGAAATAGTTCTTTTCTATTCTCTACATAAATTAAATGTTTATGGCGGTATATTTTAAAAAGTTTTCGGGATATCGCCTTGTAACACTTTAAAAAACTCACCCTGTATATTCGACTTTTATTAAACACTTGTTAAGTTTTTAGACTTTAATTTGACATTAAAAAGAGGTATATTTTTAGTCGCAAACATTGTAACCCTGTAATTAGCCACTACTAAGCGGACTGTCCCGCATAAAAACTAATTTATCTTATTTTTTACACCTGATAATTTAAAAACGCCTGCTATCAAATATGATCGGTTAAAAATACAGGGATTGTTTAGTGGATCGATTATTTTGTTGAGTGTTGTGCTTGCTTAGAAAGCGACTAGATGGCGTTAGAAGTTTGTTCTCCTCGATGCACTTCGACAAAAAAAGTTTAAAGTATCACGGTGGCTCTGAAATCGTTAGCTTTGCGCAGTGGCATTATCGTAACCAATGAGGTTTATCCGAGGTGCGATTATTGCTAGTTGAAAACTTTAACCAATACCCCGCCATGTGCACGTGAAATACCGTGCGCTACGGCAATTTTTGTAGGTCTCCGAGGAGACCGATTAGATTAAAAAAAGAAAAATGTAACCAAACTGCAACAGTCTTTGAAAACTTCCTGGAATTTTTACATTTTGGGGTCGATCTACAGCGTGTCTAGAAAGTAAAAATCTTAAATGGAAAACTTTAATTTTTGACTACGAAAAAAAGGTATTCATAAAAAGTTCTTCTCGAGAAATAAGTACAATAACGCACGAAAGGGTCGCCCAGAACCAGAACTGAAAAATGATCGAGTATGAAATTTGACAAAAGAACTTTACGGTCATTCACATGTACCGTTGAGTTTTTTAAAAAAGTGTTTAAAATACGTGTTTTTAAATAACATATTACCAAAATAAACAATAATAACATTTTATGAAATACCACACTAAGCTCCAACATGACAACCGCTTCTTTCTATACAAACTATTGTACATCGTGAAAATTCCGCCACTGCATTTCTAACCATCTCACACTGGTTCCACGTTCCACGCCCATACTAAGGTGCGACAAAAATAAAAATATCCCTGTTTTGTGGGGTTTATGACTAAAACAACTTCAGTCCAGTGTATAGAACATTTATTAACATAAATAGTGAAAGTAAAAACTATTTGATACAAACCATTCTAAACGACACTGTAAACACAATTTGTAAACATTGGCCACATCTTATTTTACCTTGTATTTTTGTACAAAAAATACGTTAGAAGCATCACAAGATTTACTAAAAGTAATAAAAGCCCTAAAATATTTTATTTTTCTGCTAAATAATAATAAATTTAAGTTAAAAAGGTTTTATTATTTATAGGTTATGTTATTTCTAAAGGTGTTTATTTAAAGTCGCTCCGAGTCATTTATAAATCTATAAGTCGCACTTTTTCTTTTCTAGTTCATTAGACAAAGACGTACGTGTAACCGAGCGTTCGCAGACGCAACCAGCAGACAGCAACACTTCTGAGCTCCAACACTCCAATGCTATTTTATCTCTTTCTACTACCATTCTTGATTCAATTACATGGTAATTCGTAGTTCGTAAACTCTTCTTATAGGAGAACTGTTTTCATAACAAACAACAAATATAAGGCTTCACGTTCGATACGCTCACAGTATACGGACATCGAATCCTTTCTTAATAAATCCATGGTTTTCCTTGTACGGCAGGTACAGTTTTTATTATTTTTTTACATCCCGTATATGCTGGGTCAAAATTTTTGATTTGAGTGTTATTTTCTCAACAAGCAGAACTTTCTATCAAGAATACCTTTTTTTCGTAAAGTCAAAAATAAAAGTTTTCCATCTGTTAGGATGGTTTCTGAACACGCTGTATTTTAACTTACCTTTATGACTGTATATAGTTTTTTTCGAAGTAAAATCCACTTTTAATTTTTCTTATTATCTGTCATCTTTCTAAAACACACTATTTTCAGGCTTTGTTGCAATTAAGTTTGCAAGATATGACTGCCACAGCCGTAGAAAACGTAAGATACTTTACGGTAACTAAAAAGGGCAGGCAATATCACTCTCTAACTTATTGGATTGTAGGTGATTTGGATTGCCCTAAAGGAAAGCAGCTGTTATTGGATGCCTTGGAGCATTTGGTAAGTTTTTAATAACATTCTAATTAATTGATTTTATTTATTTGGAGAAAGGTAGGAAAAAAGTTATACCAGATATAAAACAGTAAAAATTTTATGCTTATTAGTGTAACTTAAGATAAAAAAAGTCCTCACAGTATGCCGTGGAAAGGTATAGGTGAATGAAAAATAAAATTGTCAAATTCTAAATTTTTTATTAAAAAAAAAATTACATTATTTTCTTTGTCATTGCATAATACAGAATTGAAAAAAAAAACATATACCTACAACAAAGAACCTAAAAATTATAAATTAAAACTAAATGACTGACGTGTCCACCTTCTACTTCCAAACATGTTCTCATTCTTCTCGTTACAGCATCACATTGGTGAGCACTTGGGGGGAGTTGTTAATCTCCTGAAATTTATTTGTAATTCTTGCCTGTAGGTCTTCTAAATTTTCACAAGGGGTTTTGAAAACCGAGTTTTTAATGTGTGGCCATAACAAAAAAACTCTCACGGCGTGCGATCGCAGGACCGTGGTGGCCACCTAACTGGCATATTGCAACTAATGATTCGGTCTTCGAAAAATTCTTCCAAAAAATTTAAATTATCAAGAGTTACGTGAATTGGTGCGCCATCCTGCTGGAAGTAGCATTGTGGCATGTGTTCATCGTCTAATGCGTTTATAAAATTTTCTAAAATTTAGTTACGGTATCGCGCCGAATTGAGAGTCCCTTTAAACAAAATCGGTCCAATTAACCTTCTTTTCAATATGGCCGCCCATACGCCAACTTTCTGTAAATGCAGAGGCTTCTCTATAAAGAACTGTGGATTTTCAGAACTCCACATTCTCATTTGTTGAGAATTTGCATAACCAGAGAGGTAAAACCATGCCTCGTCAGTAAAAAAAGTTTTTTTCAAATACATTTTCATTATTACGCAAATTACCCATAAACCACTATAAAAATTGCATTCGCTGCGGCTTATCGTTTGGTAACAATTCTTGGACTGAGCTTAGACGATAAGCGTGCATTTGCAGGTCACATTTCAGGATTATATTGCAGGTTCCGTAGGATACATTTACTTGCTGGCTTAAACGCTAAATGGGGGTTTGTGGGTGTTCATAAACAATTTGCCTCAATTCTTCTACTTTTTGTGCAGTGCGAACTTAGGGTCTCCCACTGCCGTTCTTTCTATTCACACTTCCTGTTTCCCTAAACAAAGCCACATATCTAGTCGAAACTTGGCGAAACTGGTCGAAATCCATGACTATGTGTAGAAATTCTGTTTGAAAATCCTGCATGGCGTCCCGTGTTGAATAATAAACCCACTGGCTATCAAGCCTTCTACCATTCCTAAAGTAACTTTCGATCATAAAAGCTTTTTATTCTGCCGCGATTAGCATATTTAATTTTCTTAAAAATAAAAATTTCAGAACTTGACAGTTCTATTTTTTATTCACCTATACCTTTTACCTATGTTACCATTGATATTAAAAAACTATAAACAAAGCATTTCATTCGTCCATTTAAAACATGCAATGGATGTGACTAAGAGAGGTAGACACAGTGGAAAATTTAGCAACACTGTCCAACATTCCTGGCGGCTGCCTCTTCCAACACCAGCTGCGTGCTTTGTTGTAATAAATTTTTGTTACCCTAATATTACTAATGTGTAGATATATGTAAAACTACACCAATGGATTCGATACAAGTGAATACAACCTCACTTACTTGTGAAAAGGAACTTATCGGTTTAAATAGTCCAATTTTTTGCAAACTTGACACTGGTGCACCATAATTGAATGTTTTTTCGCAAAATAATGTCAGCTTCTTTAAAGAAAAACACTTAAACGCTTCTCGCAAACACAAAATAACACAATTCCACTTTCGAACAATGTAGCAAACGTCAACGAATTTTATGAATGGTCGCTTGTGTCACTTTTCAATTCATAGTAAAACTGGTAGTAAACCGTCAAATAGCGTTGTCACTTTTCCTTAATAACTTAATAATTTATCACAGTGAGAAGGGAATAAAAGTTTATTCGGCTATGATGCATAAAATAGAATAAATTGTCAGTATTACTTTTTTTATTATGACTTAATACTTATTTATGCTAATTTTATTAGATGAAAATATAGTCAAATAAATGTCGTGTAATACTGTATTGGGATGGCATCAATCAGGACATTTTGTACCTACACTTTGGCAGCCGTATGCAGTTGACCAGTCAATACAATCCCCTAGTTTTTAGTGCAAATTCGATGACTGATTGCTTTGAATAGTAAATATCTTTGTCTCTGTATGTTACCTTTCAAGAGTAATAATTTAAGACATGCGCGATTGATTCCACGCCATACTTTGACGACTTTTCTTGATCTTACATTATTGTAATTAAAACTTACTTTGCTTATTATGGATTCATATCGGAAGTTATTTTACAGAAAATGGAAAGTGATATTAGGGTTAGTTTCCTGCCAAATGTCGCAGGAAATAAAAAGAATACTTTAAATAAAGTAGTTTTGGCCGCACTTGAAGTGTTACCATCTGAGAACGCTTTCAAACAAGTTTTATCACTTTTGAGAAACGAAGAGGCAACTGAAAAACTTGACAAAGGTGATAAGTTGGACATACCTGTAAGTATTTTAAAATTTTCTCTTATTTTTAAGGGGTTATGCAGGCGATTGGACTCATGTTAATGTAATTGCCAAAGGTGGCTCTAATTCTAACAATTAAATTTTTACTTGATTAAAAATTTTGAGTCTATTAGTTTGTCTGGTTTGATAGTTTAAGACTGTAAGTTTGTTCTAACAGGAGATAAGAAATATACCTAGCTTATTTTTTTAGTCTGAAGTTTGGTCTAAAGTGGAAAGCCAAGAACTCAACTTAAAAATGCTTAGAGTGTACTGCCAGAAAGTGTTAAACCTGAAGGAGAGCGAAAGAGCAGTAATAGCAAATGGAAGAGTACTGGGACCATTTGGTGAAAATGAGGCGTTTTCCGGAGAAGATTTTTCATTGTTGGAGAGATTTAGTAGCGCTACATATTTAGATAAAATAAATAAGGTGTTTGAGGGATCCGATGAGGATGATGACGATGGTAAGAAAAATCGAAACATTATTTACAGCTTCATAGACAAAAAATTAAATTAAGAATTAGAAAAAGCATATTTTCAATAAAAATGAATGTAGAATTTGTCCCAAAATAGGAAAAAAACGGTTACAAATTCGTAACATTCAAACGTTGTATTTTAAGGCAAAATATTTACTTTCCGATTTTTAGTTATTTACTGGAAATAAGTGACTTTAAGCCAAACAAGAGTATATACAATAGGGTGCTTCGTTTTAGACGACTATTTTTTTTTTGGTCCATTGACGGAATAGTGTTATAAACATATAAAAAAAAATTCTCACCAAAGATGAGCTCTTAATTTTAATTTTAAGAAGTCGCTAAATGAATTTGAAAATTTCCCATTTAATTAATACGTAGATTTTAATTTTTTTTTTCAATTATCTATAGCTTTGCGATATTTCATGATATTTAATTGGTAATAGGTCGAAATTACAGACGAATCTTTCCTCTTTAAAAGTGCCTGTAGCCAATTTATGTTTTGCAACCGACCTCGCCAGTAAAAAATCTTGAAGCCAATTTTTTCTCGAATTTCATGTTTTTTTTTTATTTTTCTCATAAACCACTAACTTCACAACAAAATTGTATTTCAATTTTTTATGGGGAATTTAATTTCCTACAAAAAGAGTTAGGTAAGCCGTAATCGTAGAGCTAGTAGTTTTCGAGATAAATCCAATTAAACATCTCAAAATTTGAAAAATCGCTGTTTTATCCAAGTTTTTAGTTATTTTTAATGAAATCATTGCTAAAAAATATATAATGTATAAGAAGGAAATATAAAAATATATATTACACATTGGTAAGTAATCACCAAAAATATTTCGTGTAAGATGAAGTCGTTTCTTATTACCGTATTACTGACAAATATGTATTTACCAGTATATATTATATATTTCTTCAGCCATAATATTATTAAACGGATTGAAATCTAGCATACGCTAATAAGAAACGGCTTCATATTACACGAAATATTTTTGGTGATTACTTACCAGTGTGTAATATATATTTTTATATTTCATTCTTATACATTATATATTTTTTCAGCAATGATTTCATTAAAAAGTACTAAATTCTTCGATAAAACAGCGATTTTTCAAATTTTGAGATGTTTAATTGGATTTATCTCGAAAACTACTAGCTCTACGACGGTTATAGCATACATAACTTTTTTTGTAGGAAATTAAATTCCCTATAAAAAATTCACAATTTTGTTGTGAAGTTAGTGGTTTATGAGAAAAATAAAAAAAAACATGAAATTCGAGAAAAAATTGGCTTCAAGATTTTTTACTGGCGAGGTCGGTTGCAAAGCATAAATTGGCTACAACACTTTTAAAGAGGAGAGATTCCTCTGTAATTTCCACCTATTGTCAATTAAATATCGGGAAACGTCGCAAAGCTATAGATAATTGAAAAAAAAATTAAAATTTACGTGTTAATTAAATGGGAAATTTTCAAATTCATTTAGCGAGTACTTAAAATTAAAATTAGGAGCTCATCTTTGGTGAGAATTTTTTTTATATGTTTATAACATTATTCCGTCAATAGACCAAAAAAAAAATAGTCGTCTAAAACGAAGCACCCTAATATACAAGTTCGAAAAATCTCTAAATATATATATTACATTAAAAACAATTTTATCAGCATTTATTGTTCATTTTTTAGCGATAACGAGCGACACAATACTTAAACTCGAATCACTATTAGTGTCGAAAACGTCCAGTAAGGCTCGTTTTGATATAACCTACGGCTCGGACGAATACTCGGTAATTAAAATACCCGCTCACCATCCTGACCAAGTAGCTTTTGATCTGGTAGCGGTGGTGGATCCCGTTTCGAGAGGTGCTCAAAAGTTGGGACCCATTTTGCAAGTTTTACAGGAGGTTCTCAACTGTAACATTAAGGTGTTCTTGAACAGCGTGGAGAAAAATAGTGACATGCCGGTGAAAAGGTAGGAGTTGGTTTTGTTGCCTAAAAATGATGTTTTTAGAACATTTTAATACATTGATTTGGGCGAGTGCATCAAAGGTGATTCTGTTTCCTTGCTTTGAAAAAATTAAATTAGACATTAGTAGCCTTATTTCCGCTTCTACTTCTAATAACCATTGCACATCAGCTAGGCATACTCGAGATTAAATTTGCTATTTGGTTTTGATCAGTATCATTCCAAATTTCAACAACTATCGTTTCTATGCCAGGCAAGATTGCAGGAGGAGGCTGACACTGTCCTAATTTTCTGCCAAAAATGTCCCACAAATGCTCGTTCGGGTTAAAATCTGGACTGTGAGGTGGCCAATTCGGAGTCTGACTATTTACCTCGTGTAAATATTAATGCATGCTACGTGAGGTCTTGCATTATCGTTATTAATTATAATGGTTTGGGGAAGAATTTCCTTAACAGCGCGGACATATATTGGTCCTTTACGTGGAGGTTCTTTAAATACCGACAGGTATATTAATGATATTTTATCTGAGCACGTTGTCCCTTTCGTTCCTTATGTCGGCAATAACTTTTTGTTAGTGCACATTGAATTAGCCACCGCACAGTCCAGATCTCAACCCGATCGAGCATTTGTGGGACATTATTGGCAGAAAATTAAGACAGCGTCTGCCTCCTCCTGCAATCTTGCAAGACATAGAAACGATAGCATAAAGAGAAATAAAGGTACTTAAATTTTTTTTCACGATTTTTAATTTTTATAGGCTTGCCATTTAAAAACGAATTAATATACGGACCTCGGGTTTGCGGTAAAATGTTTCTTTTTTGAAGACCTTTAAAATGAGATACTACATGGCACAGGATTGCATTTAAAATCTTTGCCCACATCTCCCTAGCGCCACCTGTTAAGTGAAAAAGTTAAATTACATTAAAAAGTAGATTTATTAACCAATAAGATACACCTAAAATTTTGGTGTCTGTATCTGCATTTATAGCAAATATATTTGCTCATACTAAGACTTTTCGGATACCCTGTATATTCTGAAAATACATTGACGTTTTGTTACCCACTTGCATTAGATACTTTTTTATTACCTACAAAAAATAACAATAAAAGTATCGGTATCTTTTACTAAATAAGACAATTTAAAATAAATAACTTATAACGCCGAAACTTTACAACTTTTCCTATTTTTTTTTTTAGTTTTTACCGATTTGTCTTGGAACCGGAAATCCAGTTCTCTGAGGATGGTAAGCAGCTTCCGGGACCCATCGCCCGGTTCAATAATATGCCTTCGTCGCCCTTACTAACCCAAAACTATCATGTGCCTGAAAATTGGCTGGTCGAAGTTGTTAGATCAGTGTACGATTTAGATAATATTAGATTAGAAAATGTGGAGAGTAATGTTCACAGGTAACGTATAGTGGTAGAAATAATAAACTATTCACGCTACAAATACAATTTCCAAAGCACTTTGATATTTATTTAGAAACGAGCAATAAACGATAATATAAAAGCAATAAACGGTACTATAAAACAAGAAAATTCCATTTTCAACACGACTTTCAGTCAAGAAATCCGTTATTCAACAACTTCAGGGTTTTCAGATTTCAGTTGTGTATATCGTCCAAGCTTTCAGTACATCAAAGGACTCCAAGCGTCCGAGCTTATAACGTTTCTGCTGCGTAAATCTGCAACAAGTGTTCAAGCTAGTAACGGTTTACCTGTGTAAACCGTCCAAGCTTGTAACGTTTCAACTGTGTAAGTCATTCAACCCTGTAACGTTTCAGTTGTGCAAAACGCCCAAACTTGTAACGTTTCACCTGTCCAAAGCTTTAAAGCTTGTAACGTCTCAGTTGTGTAAAACGTCTACTCTTGTAACGTTTCAACTGTGTAGAGCATTCAAATTTATTAACGTCTCAACTGTAAAAAACGCCCAAACTTGTAATGTTTCACCTTTACTGCTGTGTAAAACCTCCAAGTAATTTGTATAATTTTTTATCTATAAATCATCTAGTCTTTCGATACAATAAACGACCCCAAGAGTTCAAGCTAGTAACGTTTCTACTGTGTAAAGCGTCCAAGCTTGTAACGTTTCAATTGTGTAAAGCATTCAAGTTTGTTACGTTTCAACTGTGTAAAACGCCCAAACTTGTAACGTTTTAACTGCAGAACTTTCAAGCTTGCAACGCTCCAATAGTGTAAAACGTCAAATCTTGTAACGTTTCACTAGCGTAGAGCATTCAAATCTGTAAGGTCTCGCCTGTGAAAATCGTCCAAATTTGTAAAATTTTAACTGCAAAACTTTCTGTCTTATAACGTTTCAGCTGCGTAGAGCGTTCAAACTTGTAACGTCTCAACTGTGTAAACGTCCAAACTTGTAACGTTTTAACTGTGCAAAACTTTCAAGCTTATAACATTTCAATTATATAAAACGTCCAAGCTTGACACGTTTCAACCTTGTAGGGGGTTCAAGCTTGTAACGTCCCTATTGTGTAAAACGTCCAAGCTTGTAACGGTTTAACCGTGTAACGCATCCAGGCTTGTAACGTGTTATCTGTGTAAAGCGCCCAAGGTTGTAACGTTTCAACAGTGTTAAACTTTCGAACCTCTAACGATTTAGCGGTCTGAACCGTTTAAGCATGAAACGTTTCAGCGTGCCAGTGGTTGACTTTTTTTTATTTTAGTGAGTATGAATTGGAATACCTCTTACTGGAAGGCCATTGCTTCGAGCAAACTACAGGTAGTCCCCCGAGAGGTCTTCAAATTACATTAGGCACTGAACGGCAGCCAGTCATTGTGGATACAATTGTAATGGCAAATTTGGGATATTTCCAACTAAAGGCCAATCCTGGTGCTTGGTTACTTAGGTTGAGGCAAGGAAGAAGCGCTGACATTTATGATATTGTTAGGTAAGTTTCAATTTTATACATGTTATTAATCTTTATTGTAATTGTATAATGTAATTAATATCTTTTAAAAATCCCTTGAGTGAAATAATGCTGATGTTGTTTTTAGTCATGATGGTGCAGATACACCGACCAATTCATCCGATATTAAAGTACTTATTAGCTCGTTCCGATCTCACATTGTAAAATTAAGAGTGCAAAAGAAACCTGAAAAGTTCAATATTGATTTACTCTCTGACGATGATGACAACGGTGGTTTGTGGAATTCCATTACGAGGTAAGAAATTGAAATGGAAAGAAAAATAAAAAACAATTAATTTGAACTCTGGGTTTCACTAAAATGGTTTACGACTCGGTACCGGTTTAAATTTAAGATTGTAGTTGAGCAGTTAGGTTTTGATAAGTTGGGTGACATGCTATTATTTCTGCGATTTGTATGCTTCCAAATTTTGGAAATTGTTGCTTAAATGAATTTAGTTCTGTATTTGTGGAAAATACACCTTTTTTATAAATTTGCGGAAAAACTTAAAAAATAAATTTATAGTACAAAACTTAGTTGTCTTCAGGCGCGAACCCCATCCGTGGACATACTGTACATATTAGGGTGCTTCGTTTTAGACGACTATTTTTTTTTTGATCCATTGACGGAATAATGATGTTATTAACATATAAAAAAAATTCTGACCAATGATGAGCTCTTAATTTTAATTTTAAGTAGGTACTCGCTGAATGAAATTGAAAATTTCCCATTTAATTAACATGTAAATTTTTTTTTCAATTATCTATAGCTTTGCGACATTTCATGATATTTAATTGGCAGTAGGTGGAAATTACAGAGGAATCTTTCCTCTTGAAGAGTGCCTGTAGCCAATTTATGTTTTGTAACCGACCTCGCCATTGAAGCCAATTTTTTCTCGAATTTCATGGTTTTTTATATTTTTCTCGTAAACCACCAATTTTACAAAAATTGTATTGGAGTTTTTTTATAGGGAATTTAATTTCCTACAAAAAAGCCACAACCGTATAGCTAGTAGTTTTCGAGGTAAATCCAATTAAACATATCAAAATTTGAAAAATCGCTGTTTTATCCAAGATTTTAGTACTTTTAATGAAATCATTGCTGAAAAAATACATAATGTATAAGCATGAAATATAAAAATATATATTACACATTGGTAAGTAATCACCAAAAATATTTCGTGTATTATGAAGCCGTTTCTTATTACCGTATGTTAGATTTCAATACTTTTAATAATATTATGGCTGAAGAAATATATGCTGGTAAATACATATTTACCAGTAATACGGTAATAAGAAACAGCTTCATATTAGACGAAATATTTTTGGTGATTACTTACCAATGTGTAGTATATATTTTTATATTTCCTTCTTATACATTATATATTTTTCAGCAATGATTTCATTAAAAAGTACTAAAATCTTGGATAAAGCAGCGATTTTTGAAATTTTGAGATGTTTAATTGGATTTATCTCGAAAACTACTAGCTCTACGGTTATGGCTTACATAACTTTTTTTGCTGCTCCAATACAATTTTTTGTAAAGTTAGTGGTTTACGAGAAAAATAAAAAAAAAACATGAAATTCGAGACAAAATTGGCTTCACGATTTTTACTGGCGAGGTCGGTTACAAAACATAAATTAGCTACAGGCACTTTTAAAGAGGGAAGATTCCTCTGTAATTTCCACCTATTGCCAATTAAATATCATGAAATGTCGCAAAGCTATAGATAATTGAAAAAAAAATTACCGGTTAATTAAATGGGAAATTTTCAAATTCATTCAGCGAGTACTTAAAATTAAAATTAAGAGCTCATCTTTGGTGAGAATTTTTTTTATATGTTTATAACATACCAAAAAAAAATAGTCGTCTAAAACGAAGCACCCTAGTACATATATAACTTTTCATTGTACTTATTGAATTTACAGATATTTTTTTAGTTCATTTAGTACCAAAGAAGACGAAACAGAAGAAAAACTAAACATATTTTCTGTTGCATCAGGCCATTTGTATGAAAGATTTCTTAGAATTATGATGCTGTCGGTATTAAAACATACTAAAACTCCTGTGAAGTTTTGGTTCCTGAAGAATTACTTATCTCCCCAAATTAAGGTAATTGTCCTTATTTTGTATGCAAAGAAACATGAATGTATTGTATTGTTAATTATAAGCGACAATTTAATTTAACTTTGTATGGAAGCTTTTTTTTAATTTTGGCTGTAAATTCCATATTTAACTTTTTTTACCAACTTTTATTTTTAGGATTTCTTGCCATACATGGCTAAAGAATATGGTTTCGAATATGAATTAGTCCAGTACAAGTGGCCCAGATGGCTCACACCTCAAACTGAAAAGCAAAGGATCATATGGGGCTATAAAATTCTATTTTTGGATGTACTGTTTCCACTTGATGTGAAGAAAATTATTTTCGTAGACGCAGATCAGGTAAATACATGTAAATTAAAACAAATTTTAAGGCTTTTTCAGTGACAACAACTTCTTTTGACCAGTTTGTAACCATTTTTTTTTATTTTGAACACGTAGAACAGAAGCTCCCGCGACTTGAGTCATTTATAAACTCATAGTTCTTGGTATTAGACCGTGTCTAAGTTGAATAAAATTCCGACGTTTCTCCTTTGATTAAGGAGGCATCTTCAGAGATCTTACTCTGCAAAATCAAAACACTAAATGATTTTAGTGTTTTTAACATTGTTATTCAGTATTTTGATCCCCAGAATGAAGATCTTTAGTTGCTTTGAAAATACCCTCTATGTCTGATTCATATTTCTCACAATATATCGGCCACAATATAAACATTTCTTCTTTGTATCTCGCATTTTAGGTGGTAAGAACTGATCTTAAAGAATTAAGAGATCTGGACCTTGGCGGTGCTCCATATGGTTATACACCATTTTGCGAATCTCGAACAGAGATGGATGGATTCAGGTTTTGGAAACAAGGATATTGGAGAAATCATCTTCAAGGTATGTGACTCAGTTTGTTCAAAACTAATATATACAGTGACCGCCAGAAAGTGCGCAGCATATGGGAAAAATTTTTATCTTTGAATTCAACAAATTTATTTTATTTCGAAAAAGTTCTAGGTACATACCTTCAAACCAAAATAATACCCAATAAATCTGGTGAGTCTTGTCTTATGGTATACGAGGAAGAGTCAAAAATTCGAAATTGCGTTAAGAGTAAAGTACCCACATTTTTTACTTTAAAAACAAAACAAAATCAAAATTTAAATTATGAACTCTACTAAATTTTAATCTGTTTATATGTCTAGTTTTCGAGAAATTATAAAAATTTAAGTTAGCAGCCAAATTTGTAAAAAACTGAAACGGCTTGCAAGTGAACGACTCTGGTTATAAACTATAGTACAAGCAGGCCTTAACTTACCTTGCAAATATTAATCTGTTTATATGTCTAGTTTTCGAGAAATTGTAAGAATTTTAGTTAGCAGCCAAATTGGTAAAAAACTGAAACGGTTTGCAAGCGAACGGCTCTGGATACAAACTATAGGGCTAACAGGCCTTAACTTACCTTGTAAATATTAATCTGTTTATATGTCTAGTTTTCGAGAAATTGTAAGAATTTTAGTTAGCAGCCAAATTGGTAAAAACTGAAACGGTTTGCAAGCGAACGGCTCTGGATACAAACTATAGTACAAGCAGGCCTTAACTTACCTTGCAAATATTAATCTGTTTGTATGTCTAGTTTTCGAGAAATTGTAAAATTTTTAGTTAGCAGCCAAATTGGTAAAAAACTGAAACGGTTTGCAAGCGAACGGTTCTGGATACAAACTATAGTGCTAGCAGGCCTTAACTTACCTTGCAAATATTAATCTGTTTATATGTCTAGTTTTCGAGAAATTGAAAAAATTTTAGTTAGCAGACAAATTGGTAAAAAACTGAAACGGTTTGCAAGCGAACGGCTCTGGATATAAACTATAGTACAAGCAGGCCTTAACTTACCTTGCAAATATTAATCTGTTTATATGTCTAGTTTTCGAGAAATTATAAAAATTTAAGTTAGCAGCCAAATTTGTAAAAAACTGAAACGGCTTGCAAGTGAACGACTCTGGATATAAACTATAGTACAAGCAGGCCTAGTTTTCGAGAAATTGTAAGAATTTTAGTTAGCAGCCAAATTGGTAAAAAACTGAAACGGTTTGCAAGCGAACGGCTCTGGATACAAACTATAGGGCTAACAGGCCTTAACTTACCTTGTAAATATTAATCTGTTTATATGTCTAGTTTTCGAGAAATTGTAAGAAATTTAGTTAGCAGCCAAATTGGTAAAAAACTGAAACGGTTTGCAAGCGAACGGCTCTGGATACAAACTATAGGGCTAACAGGCCTTAACTTACCTTGTAAATATTAATCTGTTTATATGTCTAGTTTTCGAGAAATTGTAAAAATTTTAGTTAGCAGCCAAATTGGTAAAAAACTGAAACGGTTTGCAAGCGAACGGCTCTGGATACAAACTATAGTACAAGCAGGCCTTAACTTACCTTGCAAATATTAATCTGTTTGTATGTCTAGTTTTCGAGAAATTGTAAAATTTTTAGTTAGCAGCCAAATTGGTAAAAAACTGAAACGGTTTGCAAGCGAACGGTTCTGGATACAAACTATAGTGCTAGCAGGCCTTAACTTACCTTGCAAATATTAATCTGTTTATATGTCTAGTTTTCGAGAAATTGTAAAAATTTTAGTTAGCAGACAAATTGGTAAAAAACTGAAACGGTTTGCAAGCGAACGGCTCTGGATATAAACTATAGTACAAGCAGGCCTTAACTTACCTTGCAAATATTAATCTGTTTATATGTCTAGTTTTCGAGAAATTGTAAAAATTTTAGTTAGCAGCCAAATTGGTAAAAAACTGAAACGGTTTGCAAGCGAACGGCTCTGGATACAAACTATAGTGCTAGCAGGCCTTAACTTACCTTGTAAATATTAATCTGTTTATATGTCTAGTTTTCGAGAAATTGTAAAAATGTTAGTTAGCAGCCAAATTGGTAAAAAACTGAAACGGTTTGCAAGCGAACGGCTCTGGATACAAACTATAGTACAAGCAGGCCTTAACTTACCTTGCAAATATTAATCTGTTTGTATATCTAGATTTCGAGAAATTGTAAAATTTTTAGTTAGCAGCCAAATTGGTAAAAAACTGAAACGGTTTGCAAGCGAACGGTTCTGGATACAAACTATAGTGCTAGCAGGCCTTAACTTACCTTGCAAATATTAATCTGTTTATATGTCTAGTTTTCGAGAAATTGTAAGAATTTTAGTTAGCAGCCAAATTGGTAAAAAACTGAAACGGTTTGCAAGCGAACGGCTCTGGATACAAACTATAGGGCTAACAGACCTTAACTTACCTTGTAAATATTAATCTGTTTATATGTCTAGTTTTCGAGAAATTGTAAAAATTTTAGTTAGCAGCCAAATTGGTAAAAAACTGAAACGGTTTGCAAGCTAACGGCTCTGGATATAAACTATAGTACAAGCAGGCCTTAACTTACCTTGCAAATATTAATCTGTTTATATGTCTAGTTTTCGAGAAATTGTAAAAATTTTAGTTAGCAGCCAAATTGGTAAAAAACTGAAACGGTTTGCAAGCGAACGGCTCTGGATACAAACTATAGTGCTAGCAGGCCTTAACTTACCTTGTAAATATTAATCTGTTTATATGTCTAGTTTTCGAGAAATTGTAAAAATGTTAGTTAGCAGCCAAATTGGTAAAAAACTGAAACGGTTTGCAAGCGAACGGCTCTGGATACAAACTATAGGGCTAACAGGCCTTAACTTACCTTGTAAATATTAATCTGTTTATATGTCTAGTTTTCGAGAAATTGTAAAAATTTTAGTTAGCAGCCAAATTGGTAAAAAACTGAAACGGTTTGCAAGCGAACGGCTCTGGATACAAACTATAGTGCTAGCAGGCCTTAACTTACCTTGCAAATATTAATCTGTTTATATGTCTAGTTTTCGAGAAATTGTAAAAATTTTAGTTAGCAGCCAAATTGGTAAAAAACTGAAACGGTTTGCAAGCGAACGGCTCTGGATACAAACTATAGGGCTAACGGGCCTTAACTTACCTTGTAAATACTAATCTGTTTATATGTCTAGTTTTCGAGAAATTGTAAGAATTTTAGTTAGCAGCCAAATTGGTAAAAAACTGAAACGGTTTGCAAGCGAACGGCTCTGGATACAAACTATAGGGCTAACAGGCCTTAACTTACCTTGTAAATATTAATCTGTTTATATGTCTAGTTTTCGAGAAATTGTAAAAATTTTAGTTAGCAGCCAAATTGGTAAAAAACTGAAACGGTTTGCAAGCGAACGGCTCTGGATATAAACTATAGTACAAGCAGGCCTTAACTTACCTTGCAAATATTAATCTGTTTATATGTCTAGTTTTCGAGAAATTGTAAAAATTTTAGTTAGCAGCCAAATTGGTAAAAAACTGAAACGGTTTGCAAGCGAACGGCTCTGGATACAAACTATAGTGCTAGCAGGCCTTAACTTACCTTGTAAATATTAATCTGTTTATATGTCTAGTTTTCGAGAAATTGTAAAAATGTTAGTTAGCAGCCAAATTGGTAAAAAACTGAAAAGGTTTGCAAGCGAACGGCTCTGGATACAAACTATAGGGCTAACGGGCCTTAACTTACCTTGTAAATACTAATCTGTTTATATGTCTAGTTTTCGAGAAATTGTAAAAATTTTAGTTAGCAGCCAAATTGGTAAAAAACTGAAACGGTTTGCAAGCGAACGGTTCTGGATACAAACTATAGTGCTAGCAGGCCTTAACTTACCTTGCAAATATTAATCTGTTTATATGTCTAGTTTTCGAGAAATTGTAAAAATTTTAGTTAGCAGCCAAATTGGTAAAAAACTGAAACGGTTTGCAAGCGAACGGCTCTGGATACAAACTATAGGGCTAACGGGCCTTAACTTACCTTGTAAATACTAATCTGTTTATATGTCTAGTTTTCGAGAAATTGTAAGAATTTTAGTTAGCAGCCAAATTGGTAAAAAACTGAAACGGTTTGCAAGCGAACGGCTCTGGATACAAGCTATAGGGCTAACAGGCCTTAACTTACCTTGTAAATATTAATCTGTTTATATGTCTAGTTTTCGAGAAATTGTAAAAATTTTAGTTAGCAGCCAAATTGGTAAAAAACTGAAACGGTTTGCAAGCGAACGGCTCTGGATATAAACTATAGTACAAGCAGGCCTTAACTTACCTTGCAAATATTAATCTGTTTATATGTCTAGTTTTCGAGAAATTGTAAAAATTTTAGTTAGCAGCCAAATTGGTAAAAAACTGAAACGGTTTGCAAGCGAACGGCTCTGGATACAAACTATAGTGCTAGCAGGCCTTAACTTACCTTGTAAATATTAATCTGTTTATATGTCTAGTTTTCGAGAAATTGTAAAAATGTTAGTTAGCAGCCAAATTGGTAAAAAACTGAAACGGTTTGCAAGCGAACGGCTCTGGATACAAACTATAGTACAAGCAGGCCTTAACTTACCTTGCAAATATTAATCTGTTTGTATGTCTAGTTTTCGAGAAATTGTAAAATTTTTAGTTAGCAGCCAAATTGGTAAAAAACTGAAACGGTTTGCAAGCGAACGGTTCTGGATACAAACTATAGTGCTAGCAGGCCTTAACTTACCTTGCAAATATTAATCTGTTTATATGTCTAGTTTTCGAGAAATTGTAAAAATTTTAGTTAGCAGCCAAATTGGTAAAAAACTGAAACGGTTTGCAAGCGAACGGCTCTGGATACAAACTATAGGGCTAACGGGCCTTAACTTACCTTGTAAATACTAATCTGTTTATATGTCTAGTTTTCGAGAAATTGTAAGAATTTTAGTTAGCAGCCAAATTGGTAAAAAACTGAAACGGTTTGCAAGCGAACGGCTCTGGATACAAGCTATAGGGCTAACAGGCCTTAACTTACCTTGTAAATATTAATCTGTTTATATGTCTAGTTTTCGAGAAATTGTAAAAATTTTAGTTAGCAGCCAAATTGGTAAAAAACTGAAACGGTTTGCAAGCGAACGGCTCTGGATATAAACTATAGTACAAGCAGGCCTTAACTTACCTTGCAAATATTAATCTGTTTATATGTCTAGTTTTCGAGAAATTGTAAAAATTTTAGTTAGCAGCCAAATTGGTAAAAAACTGAAACGGTTTGCAAGCGAACGGCTCTGGATACAAACTATAGTGCTAGCAGGCCTTAACTTACCTTGTAAATATTAATCTGTTTATATGTCTAGTTTTCGAGAAATTGTAAAAATGTTAGTTAGCAGCCAAATTGGTAAAAAACTGAAAAGGTTTGCAAGCGAACGGCTCTGGATACAAACTATAGGGCTAACGGGCCTTAACTTACCTTGTAAATACTAATCTGTTTATATGTCTAGTTTTCGAGAAATTGTAAAAATTTTAGTTAGCAGCCAAATTGGTAAAAAACTGAAACGGTTTGCAAGCGAACGGCTCTGGATACAAACTATAGTGCTAGCAGGCCTTAACTTACCTTGTAAATATTAATCTGTTTATATGTCTAGTTTTCGAGAAATTGTAAAAATGTTAGTTAGCAGCCAAATTGGTAAAAAACTGAAACGGTTTGCAAGCGAACGGCTCTGGATACAAACTATAGTACAAGCAGGCCTTAACTTACCTTGCAAATATTAATCTGTTTGTATGTCTAGTTTTCGAGAAATTGTAAAATTTTTAGTTAGCAGCCAAATTGGTAAAAAACTGAAACGGTTTGCAAGCGAACGGTTCTGGATACAAACTATAGTGCTAGCAGGCCTTAACTTACCTTGCAAATATTAATCTGTTTATATGTCTAGTTTTCGAGAAATTGTAAAAATTTTAGTTAGCAGCCAAATTGGTAAAAAACTGAAACGGTTTGCAAGCGAACGGCTCTGGATACAAACTATAGGGCTAACGGGCCTTAACTTACCTTGTAAATACTAATCTGTTTATATGTCTAGTTTTCGAGAAATTGTAAGAATTTTAGTTAGCAGCCAAATTGGTAAAAAACTGAAACGGTTTGCAAGCGAACGGCTCTGGATACAAGCTATAGGGCTAACAGGCCTTAACTTACCTTGTAAATATTAATCTGTTTATATGTCTAGTTTTCGAGAAATTGTAAAAATTTTAGTTAGCAGCCAAATTGGTAAAAAACTGAAACGGTTTGCAAGCGAACGGCTCTGGATATAAACTATAGTACAAGCAGGCCTTAACTTACCTTGCAAATATTAATCTGTTTATATGTCTAGTTTTCGAGAAATTGTAAAAATTTTAGTTAGCAGCCAAATTGGTAAAAAACTGAAACGGTTTGCAAGCGAACGGCTCTGGATACAAACTATAGTGCTAGCAGGCCTTAACTTACCTTGTAAATATTAATCTGTTTATATGTCTAGTTTTCGAGAAATTGTAAAAATGTTAGTTAGCAGCCAAATTGGTAAAAAACTGAAACGGTTTGCAAGCGAACGGCTCTGGATACAAACTATAGTACAAGCAGGCCTTAACTTACCTTGCAAATATTAATCTGTTTGTATGTCTAGTTTTCGAGAAATTGTAAAATTTTTAGTTAGCAGCCAAATTGGTAAAAAACTGAAACGGTTTGCAAGCGAACGGTTCTGGATACAAACTATAGTGCTAGCAGGCCTTAACTTACCTTGCAAATATTAATCTGTTTATATGTCTAGTTTTCGAGAAATTGTAAAAATTTTAGTTAGCAGCCAAATTGGTAAAAAACTGAAAAGGTTTGCAAGCGAACGGCTCTGGATACAAACTATAGGGCTAACGGGCCTTAACTTACCTTGTAAATACTAATCTGTTTATATGTCTAGTTTTCGAGAAATTGTAAAAATGTTAGTTAGCAGCCAAATTGGTAAAAAACTGAAACGGTTTGCATGTGAACGACTCTGGATATAAACTATAGTACAAGCAGGCCTTAACTTACCTTGCAAATATTAATCTGTTTATATGTCTAGTTTTCGAGAAATTGTAAGAATTTTAGTTAGCAGCCAAATTGGTAAAACACTGAAACGGTTTGCAAGCGAACGGCTCTGGATACAAACTATAGGGCTAACAGGCCTTAACTTACCTTGTAAATATTAATCTGTTTATATGTCTAGTTTTCGAGAAATTGTAAAAATTTTAGTTAGCAGCCAAATTGGTAAAAAACTGAAACGGTTTGCAAGCGAACGGCTCTGGATACAAACTATAGGGCTAACAGGCCTTAACTTACCGTGTAAATATTAATCTGTTTATATGTCTAGTTTTCGAGAAATTGTAAAAATTTTAGTTAGCAGCCAAATTGGTAAAAAACTGAAACGGTTTGCAAGCGAACGGCTCTGGATATAAACTATAGTACAAGCAGGCCTTAACTTACCTTGCAAATATTAATCTGTTTATATGTCTAGTTTTCGAGAAATTGTAAAAATTTTAGTTAGCAGCCAAATTGGTAAAAAAATGAAACGGTTTGCAAGCGAACGGCTCTGGATACAAACTATAGGGCTAACAGGCCTTAACTTACCTTGTAAATATTAATCTGTTTATATGTCTAGTTTTCGAGAAATTGTAAAAATTTTAGTTAGCAGCCAAATTGGTAAAAAACTGAAACGGTTTGCAAGCGAACGGCTCTGGATACAAACTATAGGGCTAACAGGCCTTAACTTACCGTGTAAATATTAATCTGTTTATATGTCTAGTTTTCGAGAAATTGTAAAAATTTTAGTTAGCAGCCAAATTGGTAAAAAACTGAAACGGTTTGCAAGCGAACGGCTCTGGATATAAACTATAGTACAAGCAGGCCTTAACTTACCTTGCAAATATTAATCTGTTTATATGTCTAGTTTTCGAGAAATTGTAAAAATTTTAGTTAGCAGCCAAATTGGTAAAAAAATGAAACGGTTTGCAAGCGAACGGCTCAGGATACAAACTATAGGGCTAACAGGCCTTAACTTACCTTGTAAATATTAATCTGTTTATATGTCTAGTTTTCGAGAAATTGTAAGAATTTTAGTTAGCAGCCAAATTGGTAAAAAACTGAAACGGTTTGCAAGCGAACGGCTCTGGATACAAACTATAGGGCTAACAGGCCTTAACTTACCTTGTAAATATTAATCTGTTTATATGTCTAGTTTTCGAGAAATTGTAAAAATTTTAGTTAGCAGCCAAATTGGTAAAAAAATGAAACGGTTTGCAAGCGAACGGCTCTGGATACAAACTATAGGGCCAACAGGCCTTAACTTACCTTGTAAATATTAATCTGTTTATATGTCTAGTTTTCGAGAAATTGTAAGAATTTTAGTTAGCAGCCAAATTGGTAAAAAACTGAAACGGTTTCTAAGCGAACGGCCCTGGATACAAACTATAGGGCTAACAGGCCTTAACTTACCTTGTAAATATTAATCTGTTTATATGTCTAGTTTTCGAGAAATTGTAAAAATTTTAGTTAGCAGCCAAATTGGTAAAAAACCGAAACGGTTTGCAAGCGAACGGCTCTGGATACAAACTATAGGGCTAACAGACCTTAACTTACCTTGTAAATATTAATCTGTTTATATGTCTAGTTTTCGAGAAATTGTAAAAATTTTAGTTAGCAGCCAAATTGGTAAAAAACTGAAACGGTTTGCAAGCGAACGGCTCTGGATACAAACTATAGTGCTAGCAGGCCTTAACTTACCTTGTAAATATTAATCTGTTTATATGTCTAGTTTTCGAGAAATTGTAAAAATGTTAGTTAGCAGCCAAATTGGTAAAAAACTGAAACGGTTTGCAAGTGAACGACTCTGGATATAAACTATAGTACAAGCAGGCCTTAACTTACCTTGCAAATATTAATCTGTTTATATGTCTAGTTTTCGAGAAATTGTAAAAATTTTAGTTAGCAGCCAAATTGGTAAAAAACTGAAAAGGTTTGCAAGCGAACGGCTCTGCATACAAACTATAGGGCTAACGGGCCTTAACTTACCTTGTAAATACTAATCTGTTTATATGTCTAGTTTTCGAGAAATTGTAAAAATGTTAGTTAGCAGCCAAATTGGTAAAAAACTGAAACGGTTTGCAAGTGAACGACTCTGGATATAAACTATAGTACAAGCAGGCCTTAACTTACCTTGCAAATATTAATCTGTTTATATGTCTAGTTTTCGAGAAATTGTAAGAATTTTAGTTAGCAGCGAAATTGGTAAAAAACTGAAAAGGTTTGCAAGCGAACGGCTCTGCATACAAACTATAGGGCTAACGGGCCTTAACTTACCTTGTAAATACTAATCTGTTTATATGTCTAGTTTTCGAGAAATTGTAAAAATGTTAGTTAGCAGCCAAATTGGTAAAAAACTGAAACGGTTTGCAAGTGAACGACTCTGGATATAAACTATAGTACAAGCAGGCCTTAACTTACCTTGCAAATATTAATCTGTTTATATGTCTAGTTTTCGAGAAATTGTAAGAATTTTAGTTAGCAGCCAAATTGGTAAAAAACTGAAACGGTTTGCAAGCGAACGGCTCTGGATACAAACTATAGGGCTAACAGGCCTTAACTTACCTTGTAAATATTAATCTGTTTATATGTCTAGTTTTCGAGAAATTGTAAAAATTTTAGTTAGCAGCCAAATTGGTAAAAAACTGAAACGGTTTGCAAGCGAACGGCTCTGGATACAAACTATAGGGCTAACAGGCCTTAACTTACCTTGTAAATATTAATCTGTTTATATGTCTAGTTTTCGAGAAATTGTAAAAATTTTAGTTAGCAGCCAAATTGGTAAAAAACTGAAACGGTTTGCAAGCGAACGGCTCTGGATATAAACTATAGTACAAGCAGGCCTTAACTTACCTTGCAAATATTAATCTGTTTATATGTCTAGTTTTCGAGAAATTGTAAAAATTTTAGTTAGCAGCCAAATTGGTAAAAAATGAAACGGTTTGCAAGCGAACGGCTCTGGATACAAACTATAGGGCTAACAGGCCTTAACTTACCTTGTAAATATTAATCTGTTTATATGTCTAGTTTTCGAGAAATTGTAAGAATTTTAGTTAGCAGCCAAATTGGTAAAAAACTGAAACGGTTTGCAAGCGAACGGCTCTGGATATAAACTATAGTACAAGCAGGCCTTAACTTACCTTGCAAATATTAATCTGTTTATATGTCTAGTTTTCGAGAAATTGTAAAAATTTTAGTTAGCAGCCAAATTGGTAAAAAATGAAACGGTTTGCAAGCGAACGGCTCTGGATACAAACTATAGTGCTAGCAGGCCTTAACTTACCTTGTAAATATTAATCTGTTTATATGTCTAGTTTTCGAGAAATTGTAAAAATGTTAGTTAGCAGCCAAATTGGTAAAAAACTGAAACGGTTTGCAAGTGAACGACTCTGGATATAAACTATAGTACAAGCAGGCCTTAACTTACCTTGCAAATATTAATCTGTTTATATGTCTAGTTTTCGAGAAATTGTAAGAATTTTAGTTAGCAGCCAAATTGGTAAAAAACTGAAACGGTTTGCAAGCGAACGGCTCTGGATACAAACTATAGGGCTAACAGGCCTTAACTTACCTTGTAAATATTAATCTGTTTATATGTCTAGTTTTCGAGAAATTGTAAAAATTTTAGTTAGCAGCCAAATAGCAAATATTAATCTGTTTATATGTCTAGTTTTCGGGAAATTGTAAAAATTTTAGTTAGCAGCCAAATTGGTAAAAAACTGAAACGGTTTGCAAGCGAACGGCTCTGGATACAAACTATAGTGCTAGCAGGCCTTAACTTACCTTGTAAATATTAATCTGTTTATATGTCTAGTTTTCGAGAAATTGTAAAAATGTTAGTTAGCAGCCAAATTGGTAAAAAACTGAAACGGTTTGCAAGCGAACGGCTCTGGATACAAACTATAGTACAAGCAGGCCTTAACTTACCTTGCAAATATTAATCTGTTTGTATGTCTAGTTTTCGAGAAATTGTAAAATTTTTAGTTAGCAGCCAAATTGGTAAAAAACTGAAACGGTTTGCAAGCGAACGGTTCTGGATACAAACTATAGTGCTAGCAGGCCTTAACTTACCTTGCAAATATTAATCTGTTTATATGTCTAGTTTTCGAGAAATTGTAAAAATTTTAGTTAGCAGCCAAATTGTTAAAAAACTGAAACGGTTTGCAAGCGAACGGCTCTGGATACAAACTATAGTGCTAGAAGGCCTTAACTTACCTTGTAAATATTAATCTGTTTATATGTCTAGTTTTCGAGAAATTGTAAAAATGTTAGCAGCCAAATTGGTAAAAAACTGAAACGGTTTGCAAGCGAACGGCTCTGGATACAAACTATAGTACAAGCAGGCCTTAACTTACCTTGCAAATATTAATCTGTTTGTATGTCTAGTTTTCGAGAAATTGTAAAATTTTTAGTTAGCAGCCAAATTGGTAAAAAACTGAAACGGTTTGCAAGCGAACGGTTCTGGATACAAACTATAGTGCTAGCAGGCCTTAACTTACCTTGCAAATATTAATCTGTTTATATGTCTAGTTTTCGAGAAATTGTAAAAATGTTAGTTAGCAGCCAAATTGGTAAAAAACTGAAACGGTTTGCAAGTGAACGACTCTGGATATAAACTATAGTACAAGCAGGCCTTAACTTACCTTGCAAATATTAATCTGTTTATATGTCTAGTTTTCGAGAAATTGTAAAAATTTTAGTTAGCAGCCAAATTGGTAAAAAACTGAAAAGGTTTGCAAGCGAACGGCTCTGGATATAAACTATAGTACAAGCAGGCCTTAACTTACCTTGCAAATATTAATCTGTTTATATGTCTAGTTTTCGAGAAATTGTAAAAATTTTAGTTAGCAGCCAAATTGGTAAAAAACTGAAACGGTTTGCAAGCGAACGGCTCTGGATACAAACTATAGTACAAGCAGGCCTTAACTTACCTTGCAAATATTAATCTGTTTGTATGTCTAGTTTTCGATAAATTGTAAAATTTTTAGTTAGCAGCCAAATTGGTAAAAAACTGAAACGGTTTGCAAGCGAACGGTTCTGGATACAAACTATAGTGCTAGCAGGCCTTAACTTACCTTGTAAATATTAATCTGTTTATATGTCTAGTTTTCGAGAAATTGTAAAAATGTTAGTTAGCAGCCAAATTGGTAAAAAACTGAAACGGTTTGCAAGCGAACGGCTCTGGATACAAACTATAGTACAAGCAGGCCTTAACTTACCTTGCAAATATTAATCTGTTTGTATGTCTAGTTTTCGAGAAATTGTAAAATTTTTAGTTAGCAGCCAAATTGGTAAAAAACTGAAACGGTTTGCAAGCGAACGGTTCTGGATACAAACTATAGTGCTAGCAGGCCTTAACTTACCTTGCAAATATTAATCTGTTTATATGTCTAGTTTTCGAGAAATTGTAAAAATTTTAGTTAGCAGCCAAATTGGTAAAAAACTGAAACGGTTTGCAAGCGAACGGCTCTGGATACAAACTATAGTGCTAGAAGGCCTTAACTTACCTTGTAAATATTAATCTGTTTATATGTCTAGTTTTCGAGAAATTGTAAAAATGTTAGCAGCCAAATTGGTAAAAAACTGAAACGGTTTGCAAGCGAACGGCTCTGGATACAAACTATAGTACAAGCAGGCCTTAACTTACCTTGCAAATATTAATCTGTTTGTATGTCTAGTTTTCGAGAAATTGTAAAATTTTTAGTTAGCAGCCAAATTGGTAAAAAACTGAAACGGTTTGCAAGCGAACGGTTCTGGATACAAACTATAGTGCTAGCAGGCCTTAACTTACCTTGCAAATATTAATCTGTTTATATGTCTAGTTTTCGAGAAATTGTAAAAATGTTAGTTAGCATCCAAATTGGTAAAAAACTGAAACGGTTTGCAAGTGAACGACTCTGGATATAAACTATAGTACAAGCAGGCCTTAACTTACCTTGCAAATATTAATCTGTTTATATGTCTAGTTTTCGAGAAATTGTAAAAATTTTAGTTAGCAGCCAAATTGGTAAAAAACTGAAAAGGTTTGCAAGCGAACGGCTCTGGATATAAACTATAGTACAAGCAGGCCTTAGCTTACCTTGCAAATATTAATCTGTTTATATGTCTAGTTTTCGAGAAATTGTAAAAATTTTAGTTAGCAGCCAAATTGGTAAAAAACTGAAACGGTTTGCAAGCGAACGGCTCTGGATACAAACTATAGTACAAGCAGGCCTTAACTTACCTTGCAAATATTAATCTGTTTGTATGTCTAGTTTTCGATAAATTGTAAAATTTTTAGTTAGCAGCCAAATTGGTAAAAAACTGAAACGGTTTGCAAGCGAACGGTTCTGGATACAAACTATAGTGCTAGCAGGCCTTAACTTACCTTGCAAATATTAATCTGTTTATATGTCTAGTTTTCGAGAAATTGTAAGAATTTTAGTTAGCAACCAAATTGGTAAAAAACTGAAACGGTTTGCAAGCGAACGGCTCTGGATACAAACTATAGGGCTAACAGGCCTTAACTTACCTTGTAAATATTAATCTGTTTATATGTCTAGTTTTCGAGAAATTGTAAAAATTTTAGTTAGCAGCCAAATTGGTAAAAAAATGAAACGGTTTGCAAGCGAACGGCTCTGGATACAAACTATAGGGCTAACAGGCCTTAACTTACCTTGTAAATATTAATCTGTTTATATGTCTAGTTTTCGAGAAATTGTAAGAATTTTAGTTAGCAGCCAAATTGTTAAAAAACTGAAACGGTTTGCAAGCGAACGGCTCTGGATACAAACTATAGGGCTAACAGGCCTTAACTTACCTTGTAAATATTAATCTGTTTATATGTCTAGTTTTCGAGAAATAGTAAAAATTTTAGTTAGCAGCCAAATTGGTAAAAAACTGAAACGGTTTGCAAGCGAACGGCTCTGGATACAAACTATAGGGCTAACAGACCTTAACTTACCTTGTAAATATTAATCTGTTTATATGTCTAGTTTTCGAGAAATTGTAAAAATTTTAGTTAGCAGCTAAATTGGTAAAAAACTGAAACGGTTTGCAAGCGAACGGCTCTGGATATAAACTATAGTACAAGCAGGCCTTAACTTACCTTGCAAATATTAATCTGTTTATATGTCTAGTTTTCGAGAAATTGTAAAAATTTTAGTTAGCAGCCAAATTGGTAAAAAACTGAAACGGTTTGCAAGCGAACAGCTCTGGATACAAACTATAGTGCTAGCAGGCCTTAACTTACCTTGTAAATATTAATCTGTTTATATGTCTAGTTTTCGAGAAATTGTAAAAATGTTAGTTAGCAGCCAAATTGGTAAAAAACTGAAACGGTTTGCAAGTGAACGACTCTGGATATAAACTATAGTACAAGCAGGCCTTAACTTACCTTGCAAATATTAATCTGTTTATATGTCTAGTTTTCGAGAAATTGTAAGAATTTTAGTTAGCAGCCAAATTGGTAAAAAACTGAAACGGTTTGCAAGCGAACGGCTCTGGATACAAACTATACGGCTAACAGGCCTTAACTTACCTTGTAAATATTAATCTGTTTATATGTCTAGTTTTCGAGAAATTGTAAAAATTTTAGTTAGCAGCCAAATTGGTAAAAAACTGAAACGGTTTGCAAGCGAACGGCTCTGGATATAAACTATAGTACAAGCAGGCCTTAACTTACCTTGCAAATATTAATCTGTTTATATGTCTAGTTTTCGGGAAATTGTAAAAATTTTAGTTAGCAGACAAATTGGTAAAAAACTGAAACGGTTTGCAAGCGAACGGCTCTGGATACAAACTATAGTGCTAGCAGGCCTTAACTTACCTTGTAAATATTAATCTGTTTATATGTCTAGTTTTCGAGAAATTGTAAAAATGTTAGTTAGCAGCCAAATTGGTAAAAAACTGAAACGGTTTGCAAGCGAACGGCTCTGGATACAAACTATAGTGCTAGCAGGCCTTAACTTACCTTGCAAATATTAATCTGTTTATATGTCTAGTTTTCGAGAAATTGTAAAAATTTTAGTTAGCAGCCAAATTGGTAAAAAACTGAAACGGTTTGCAAGCGATCGGCTCTGGATACAAACTATAGGGCTAACGGGCCTTAACTTACCTTGTAAATACTAATCTGTTTATATGTCTAGTTTTCGAGAAATAGTAAAAATTTTAGTTAGCAGCCAAATTGGTAAAAAACTGAAACGGTTTGCAAGCGAACGGCTCTGGATACAAACTATAGGGCTAACAGACCTTAACTTACCTTGTAAATATTAATCTGTTTATATGTCTAGTTTTCGAGAAATTGTAAAAATTTTAGTTAGCAGCTAAATTGGTAAAAAACAAACGGTTTGCAAGCGAACGGCTCTGGATATAAACTATAGTACAAGCAGGCCTTAACTTACCTTGCAAATATTAATCTGTTTATATGTCTAGTTTTCGAGAAATTGTAAAAATTTTAGTTAGCAGCCAAATTGGTAAAAAACTGAAACGGTTTGCAAGCGAACGGCTCTGGATACAAACTATAGTGCTAGCAGGCCTTAACTTACCTTGTAAATATTAATCTGTTTATATGTCTAGTTTTCGAGAAATTGTAAAAATGTTAGTTAGCAGCCAAATTGGTAAAAAACTGAAACGGTTTGCAATCGAACGGCTCTGGATACAAACTATAGTACAAGCAGGCCTTAACTTACCTTGCAAATATTAATCTGTTTGTATGTCTAGTTTTCGAGAAATTGTAAAATTTTTAGTTAGCAGCCAAATTGGTAAAAAACTGAAACGGTTTGCAAGCGAACGGTTCTGGATACAAACTATAGTGCTAGCAGGCCTTAACTTACCTTGCAAATATTAATCTGTTTATATGTCTAGTTTTCGAGAAATTGTAAAAATTTTAGTAAATTGGTAAAAAACCGAAACGGTTTGCAAGCGAACGGCTCTGGATACAAACTATAGGGCTAACGGGCCTTAACTTACCTTGTAAATACTAATCTGTTTATATGTCTAGTTTTCGAGAAATTGTAAGAATGTTAGTTAGCAGCCAAATTGGTAAAAAACTGAAACGGTTTGCAAGTGAACGACTCTGGATATAAACTATAGTACAAGCAGGCCTTAACTTACCTTGCAAATATTAATCTGTTTATATGTCTAGTTTTCGAGAAATTGTAAGAATTTTAGTTAGCAGCCAAATTGGTAAAAAACTGAAACGGTTTGCAAGCGAACGGCTCTGGATACAAACTATAGGGCTAACAGGCCTTAACTTACCTTGTAAATATTAATCTGTTTATATGTCTAGTTTTCGAGAAATTGTAAAAATTTTAGTTAGCAGCCAAATTGGTAAAAAACTGAAACGGTTTGCAAGCGAACGGCTCTGGATATAAACTATAGTACAAGCAGGCCTTAACTTACCTTGCAAATATTAATCTGTTTATATGTCTAGTTTTCGAGAAATTGTAAAAATTTTAGTTAGCAGCCAAATTAGTAAAAAAATGAAACTGTTTGCAAGCGAACGGCTCTGGATACAAACTATAGGGCTAACAGGCCTTAACTTACCTTGTAAATATTAATCTGTTTATATGTCTAGTTTTCGAGAAATTGTAAGAATTTTAGTTAGCAGCTAAATTGGTAAAAAACTGAAACGGTTTGCAAGCGAACAGCTCTGGATACAAACTATAGTGCTAGCAGGCCTTAACTTACCTTGTAAATATTAATCTGTTTATATGTCTAGTTTTCGAGAAATTGTAAAAATGTTAGTTAGCAGCCAAATTGGTAAAAAACTGAAACGGTTTGCAAGTGAACGACTCTGGATATAAACTATAGTACAAGCAGGCCTTAACTTACCTTGCAAACATTAATCTGTTTATATGTCTAGTTTTCGAGAAATTGTAAAAATTTTAGTTAGCAGCCAAATTGGTAAAAAACTGAAACGGTTTGCAAGCGAACAGCTCTGGATACAAACTATAGTGCTAGCAGGCCTTAACTTACCTTGTAAATATTAATCTGTTTATATGTCTAGTTTTCGAGAAATTGTAAAAATTTTAGTTAGCAGCTAAATTGGTAAAAAACAAACGGTTTGCAAGCGAACGGCTCTGGATATAAACTATAGTACAAGCAGGCCTTAACTTACCTTGCAAATATTAATCTGTTTATATGTCTAGTTTTCGAGAAATTGTAAAAATTTTAGTTAGCAGCCAAATTGGTAAAAAACTGAAACGGTTTGCAAGCGAACAGCTCTGGATACAAACTATAGTGCTAGCAGGCCTTAACTTACCTTGTAAATATTAATCTGTTTATATGTCTAGTTTTCGAGAAATAGTAAAAATTTTAGTTAGCAGCCAAATTGGTAAAAAACTGAAACGGTTTGCAAGCGAACGGCTCTGGATACAAACTATAGGGCTAACAGACCTTAACTTACCTTGTAAATATTAATCTGTTTATATGTCTAGTTTTCGAGAAATTGTAAAAATTTTAGTTAGCAGCTAAATTGGTAAAAAACTGAAACGGTTTGCAAGCGAACGGCTCTGGATATAAACTATAGTACAAGCAGGCCTTAACTTACCTTGCAAATATTAATCTGTTTATATGTCTAGTTTTCGAGAAATTGTAAAAATTTTAGTTAGCAGCCAAATTGGTAAAAAACTGAAACGGTTTGCAAGCGAACAGCTCTGGATACAAACTATAGTGCTAGCAGGCCTTAACTTACCTTGTAAATATTAATCTGTTTATATGTCTAGTTTTCGAGAAATTGTAAAAATGTTAGTTAGCAGCCAAATTGGTAAAAAACTGAAACGGTTTGCAAGTGAACGACTCTGGATATAAACTATAGTACAAGCAGGCCTTAACTTACCTTGCAAATATTAATCTGTTTATATGTCTAGTTTTCGAGAAATTGTAAGAATTTTAGTTAGCAGCCAAATTGGTAAAAAACTGAAACGGTTTGCAAGCGAACGGCTCTGGATACAAACTATACGGCTAACAGGCCTTAACTTACCTTGTAAATATTAATCTGTTTATATGTCTAGTTTTCGAGAAATTGTAAAAATTTTAGTTAGCAGCCAAATTGGTAAAAAACTGAAACGGTTTGCAAGCGAACGGCTCTGGATATAAACTATAGTACAAGCAGGCCTTAACTTACCTTGCAAATATTAATCTGTTTATATGTCTAGTTTTCGGGAAATTGTAAAAATTTTAGTTAGCAGCCAAATTGGTAAAAAACTGAAACGGTTTGCAAGCGAACGGCTCTGGATACAAACTATAGTGCTAGCAGGCCTTAACTTACCTTGTAAATATTAATCTGTTTATATGTCTAGTTTTCGAGAAATTGTAAAAATGTTAGTTAGCAGCCAAATTGGTAAAAAACTGAAACGGTTTGCAAGCGAACGGCTCTGGATACAAACTATAGTGCTAGCAGGCCTTAACTTACCTTGCAAATATTAATCTGTTTATATGTCTAGTTTTCGAGAAATTGTAAAAATTTTAGTTAGCAGCCAAATTGGTAAAAAACTGAAACGGTTTGCAAGCGATCGGCTCTGGATACGAACTATAGGGCTAACGGGCCTTAACTTACCTTGTAAATACTAATCTGTTTATATGTCTAGTTTTCGAGAAATTGTAAGAATTTTAGTTAGCAGCCTAATTGGTAAAAAACTGAAACGGTTTGCAAGCGAACGGCTCTGGATACAAACTATAGGGCTAACAGGCCTTAACTTACCTTGTAAATATTAATCTGTTTATATGTCTAGTTTTCGAGAAATTGTAAAAATTTTAGTTAGCAGCCAAATTGGTAAAAAACTGAAACGGTTTGCAAGCGAACGGCTCTGGATATAAACTATAGTACAAGCAGGCCTTAACTTACCTTGCAAATATTAATCTGTTTATATGTCTAGTTTTCGAGAAATTGTAAAAATTTTAGTTAGCAGCCAAATTGGTAAAAAACTGAAACGGTTTGCAAGCGAACGGCTCTGGATACAAACTATAGTGCTAGCAGGCCTTAACTTACCTTGTAAATATTAATCTGTTTATATGTCTAGTTTTCGAGAAATTGTAAAAATGTTAGTTAGCAGCCAAATTGGTAAAAAACTGAAACGGTTTGCAATCGAACGGCTCTGGATACAAACTATAGTACAAGCAGGCCTTAACTTACCTTGCAAATATTAATCTGTTTGTATGTCTAGTTTTCGAGAAATTGTAAAATTTTTAGTTAGCAGCCAAATTGGTAAAAAACTGAAACGGTTTGCAAGCGAACGGTTCTGGATACAAACTATAGTGCTAGCAGGCCTTAACTTACCTTGCAAATATTAATCTGTTTATATGTCTAGTTTTCGAGAAATTGTAAAAATTTTAGTTAGCAGCCAAATTGGTAAAAAACCGAAACGGTTTGCAAGCGAACGGCTCTGGATACAAACTATAGGGCTAACGGGCCTTAACTTACCTTGTAAATACTAATCTGTTTATATGTCTAGTTTTCGAGAAATTGTAAGAATTTTAGTTAGCAGCCAAATTGGTAAAAAACTGAAACGGTTTGCAAGCGAACGGCTCTGGATACAAACTATAGGGCTAACAGGCCTTAACTTACCTTGTAAATATTAATCTGTTTATATGTCTAGTTTTCGAGAAATTGTAAAAATTTTAGTTAGCAGCCAAATTGGTAAAAAACTGAAACGGTTTGCAAGCGAACGGCTCTGGATATAAACTATAGTACAAGCAGGCCTTAACTTACCTTGCAAATATTAATCTGTTTATATGTCTAGTTTTCGAGAAATTGTAAAAATTTTAGTTAGCAGCCAAATTGGTAAAAAACTGAAACGGTTTGCAAGCGAACGGCTCTGGATACAAACTATAGTGCTAGCAGGCCTTAACTTACCTTGTAAATATTAATCTGTTTATATGTCTTATTAAAAAGTTATAATAAAAACATAGGATTAGGGTTGGAATCCAACATGAAGGACGGCGGAGGACCATCTGTTTCGCCTCAAAATGAACAGTTAGCAAAAATTAAAACCTTAGAATCTCAGCTCAATGCAGCACTTAATGAGATTAAAGAGCTTAGAGAAATAATCGTTTCTTTGCAGCCCAAAAAAACTTATTCCCCAGTCAATTCAGACGAGGAAGAAGAAGTAGTAGCCCAGGAGACAGCATGGCTCCTACCCAAAAATAAGAGAAGAAAAAGAAAAGCCACTAGCTCGCCAGAAAAAGATGATAATATTTCCGAACCTAAATTAGCCACACCCAAAAATAAACAAGTTGTCCCAAAATCACAAAAACCACCACCTGTGATTTTAAGCAATGTGAAAAGCTATAAAAATATAAACCAGACACTAGAGTCAAAGAATCTTAAATTTAAAGCAAATTTAATGAATAATAACCAGCTAAAAATCAATGTAGACACCGAAATTGAATATAGAGATCTCACTGCCTTCATGAATAGCACCGACATGGAATGGCATACATTTGAAAGTAAGCAGACTAGGCCGCTAAGGGTGATGGCGAGAAACCTACACCCTTCGTGTGATCCACAAGACATCAAGGATGATTTATTGAGCAGAGGCTTTAAGATCCTTGAAGTCGTAAACAAAATAAAAAAGACAAAAGTTAAGGACGAGGTTAAAATAATCCCCCTACCCCTATTTATGCTAACCTTCCAAAACTCGGAAGATATCAAAAAAATATACGAAATTCAGTATATATGCCATATGAAAGTTAAAATTGAAGCGATAAGGAGCAATAATTTGATACCTCAGTGCAAAAAATGCCAAAGATATGAGCACACACAAAAATTCTGCAAACACGCAGTCACTTGTGTCAAATGCGCTGGGAATCACCTGACCTCCGAATGCACCAAGCCAAGGGAAACACCACCTAAATGTTCAAACTGCGGAGAGGCACATCCCGCAAACTACCGTGGATGCGTGGTAGCAAAAGAACTGCAGAAAAGACGAAATAACGCAAACAATGCAAGGAAACCACAAAATGGACAACCAAAAAATTTCACATCTAAAAATACTACCAAAGAGGTATCCTATGCACAGGCAGCACATGGCCCTAAATCTCAACCTGCACCAGTTCCGAATGAGCAACAGTCCATGATGCTAATGTTACAAAATATGATGAACCTTATGAACAAACTTACAGAAAGGTTAGACAGACTGGAAACCAAAACTCGTGAAAAACCATAATGCATCAACAAGATCTAAGAATAGCAACTTGGAATGCTAATGGCATCCAAAACAGAATGCAAGAAATAGAAATATTTCTCAACACACAAAGTATTGATGTGTGTCTGGTCTCAGAAACACATTCAACAAATGAGACCTACCTAAAAATAAAGGGTTACCAAGTATACCAAACGATTCATCCCGACAATCAGGCACGTGGGGGAACGGCTGTTATAATAAAGAATAGCATTAATCATTATGAACAATGCCCTATTAGGAGTGCAGAAGTTCAGTTAACAGCAATAGGAATTAAAACAAATAACACAACCAAACAGAGACTGACTGTTGCTGCAGTGTACTGTCCACCAAGGTATAACCTCAAGAAAACGGATTATAAAAACTTTCTACAGCATCTGGGAGACAGATTCATCGTGGGAGGTGACTACAATTCGAAACACATGGATTGGGGATCCAGATTAACAACTACAAAAGGTAAAGAACTTAGGGAAGCTATAAGGGAAACCGGATGCAACTTTCACACTACTGGTAAACCAACATACTGGCCTACAGATACTAATAAAATTCCAGATCTATTAGATTTTTTTATATCAAGAAAAGTGTCACCCAATTTTATTGATATTCAAGATAATTTTGACCTAGACTCCGATCACTCAGCTGTGATCTTAACTTTGAGCGAGAAAATAATTAGAAAAGAAAATAGGCCAACTTTGGTTAATAAAACTACTGATTGGAAAAGCTTTAGAAATGAACTGGAAAATAAAATTATCCTTAAAATCCAATTAAGAACCAAAGAACAATTAGAAGTAGCAGCTGAAAAGTTCAACAACATCATACAAAAAATAGCCTGGGACAACACAAAGGCGTACACTCAAAAAACAATGGGAAACAACTATCCAATGGAAATAAGAGAACTTGTCAAAGAAAAGAGAAGAGCCAGAAGGAGATGGCAACACACTAGGGATCCATCGGACAAAAATATTCTTAACAACAAAACTCAACAACTTAAACGAGAAATACAAAAACTTAGAGAAGAATCTATAAACAGCTACCTAGAAAATTTATCAGCTGATGAAGACAAGGATTTCTCCTTATGGAAGGCAACGAAAAAACTCAAAAGGCCAATCACCCAAATGCCACCCATCAAATTAAGGGATGGTACTTGGGCAAGAGATAATAAGGAAAAGGCTGAAGCACTTGCAGAACATCTAGCCGAAATTTTTCAGCCAAATGATATCCAGTCCAATGTCAATATGGAAGAGTCTGTGAATATCCAAGAGAATGAAATAGCACTAGTCACTCCTAAAGAAGTAGCGAACGAAATCAAAAACAATTTAAGCGCCAAAAAAGCCCCTGGGTTTGACCTTATAACAGGAGAAATTTTAAAACAACTACCAAAAAAAGGTATAGTTATGCTGACTTACCTAATTAATGCAGCACTTAGATTAAAACACGTCCCTAGCGTCTGGAAAGTGGCTGAAGTCATTATGCTACCAAAACCAGGCAAACCACCGAATGAAGCCAAATCTTACAGGCCCATATCACTACTACCAATTATTTCAAAATTATTTGAAAAGCTTTTCTTAAAACGACTTAAGATTATAATAGAGAACAGTAACCTAATCCCAAATCATCAATTTGGCTTTAGATGCAAGCACTCCACGATAGACCAAGTCCATCGAAGACATCATAGAAAGGGCACTAGAAGAAAAGCTAATCTGCTCAACTATCTTCCTTGACGTAGCTCAAGCTTTTGATAAAGTTTGGCACAAAGGGCTAATTAACAAATTAAACAGAATGTTACCAAAACAATATGTAGAGTTGCTAACCTCCTACATTACAGATAGAGTGTTCAGAATTAAACAGGAGGATGAATACTCCAAACTGAAGGAAGTTAAAGCAGGTGTGCCTCAAGGAAGCGTCTTGGGACCCGTCCTTTATTTACTGTACACTTGTGATCTCCCACAAACAGAAAATGTAACTGTGGCTACATTCGCTGATGACACTGCTGTATTAGCAGTAGGAACAGACCTAGATGCAGTAACCAGACAACTCCAACATGCTAGCGACCAGATTTACAATTGGACCACAGACTGGAAGATTAAGCTTAATGAGCAAAAATCTATTTGTGTCAACTTTACCAACAAAAGAATAGGCAATCATCAACCAATTAACATAAATTGTATCATAGTTCCCTATGCAAATACTGCCAAATACCTGGGGATGACCTTAGATGCGAAACTAAGATGGAAGGAACATATCAGAACTAAACGCACTGAACTAGGGCTCAAATATAGACAGTTGTATTGGCTCTTGGGACGAAAATCTAAGCTGTCAATACACTGTAAAATCATGATATACAACCAGATTTTAAAACCAGTCTGGGTTTATGGCATCCAGTTATGGGGCTGTGCCAAGGAGAGCCACATCAAACGCATCCAAACCTTCCAAAATAAAGTATTACGGAACATAGTTAGTGCACCGTGGTACATACGAAATAGTGACCTACATCGCGATCTTGGTATCCCGTATGTCGCTAGTGAAATTAGAAGATTTGCCATCAAGCACGAGTCTCGACTCCATCAGCACGTTAACGTCGAAGCCATTAGGCTTCTTGACAACCAGGACCTAGTTAGAAGGCTGAAGAGGACCAAGCCCTTTGAACTAGTATAGACTTTTGAAAACATAGTACAGTGCGCAAGTGTGTGAGTGCTAAGTGCCATGGCCATGAGTCACAACAGATAAACCTTTAGGACTCCATTGGGTGAACTTTAGTATATAAGGATTTTAGTTTTTAAGAATTTAGAGAAAAATTAATGGTTGGTCTTGCAGACCAGTTTTAATAACAGTAAACGCCGCAGGCTTTATCAATAAAAAAAAAAAAAAAAAAAAAAAAAAAAAATATGTCTAGTTTTCGAGAAATTGTAAAAATGTTAGTTAGCAGCCAAATTGGTAAAAAACTGAAACGGTTTGCAAGTGAACGACTCTGGATATAAACTATAGTACAAGCAGGCCTTAACTTACCTTGCAAATATTAATCTGTTTATATGTCTAGTTTTCGAGAAATTGTAAGAATTTTAGTTAGCAGCCAAATTGGTAAAAAACTGAAACGGTTTGCAAGCGAACGGCTCTGGATACAAACTATAGGGCTAACAGGCCTTAACTTACCTTGTAAATATTAATCTGTTTATATGTCTAGTTTTCGAGAAATTGTAAAAATTTTAGTTAGCAGCCAAATTGGTAAAAAACTGAAACGGTTTGCAAGCGAACGGCTCTGGATATAAACTATAGTACAAGCAGGCCTTAACTTACCTTGCAAATATTAATCTGTTTATATGTCTAGTTTTCGAGAAATTGTAAAAATGTTAGTTAGCAGCCAAATTGGTAAAAAACTGAAACGGTTTGCAAGTGAACGACTCTGGATATAAACTATAGTACAAGCAGGCCTTAACTTACCTTGCAAATATTAATCTGTTTATATGTCTAGTTTTCGAGAAATTGTAAGAATTTTAGTTAGCAAGCGAACGGCTCTGGATACAAACTATAGGGCTAACAGGCCTTAACTTACCTTGTAAATATTAATCTGTTTATATGTCTAGTTTTCGAGAAATTGTAAAAATTTTAGTTAGCAGCCAAATTGGTAAAAAACTGAAACGGTTTGCAAGCGAACGGCTCTGGATATAAACTATAGTACAAGCAGGCCTTAACTTACCTTGCAAATATTAATCTGTTTATATGTCTAGTTTTCGAGAAATTGTAAAAATTTTAGTTAGCAGCCAAATTAGTAAAAAAATGAAACTGTTTGCAAGCGAACGGCTCTGGATACAAACTATAGGGCTAACAGGCCTTAACTTACCTTGTAAATATTAATCTGTTTATATGTCTAGTTTTCGAGAAATTGTAAGAATTTTAGTTAGCAGCCAAATTGGTAAAAAACTGAAACGGTTTGCAAGCGAACGGCTCTGGATACAAACTATAGGGCTAACAGGCCTTAACTTACCTTGTAAATATTAATCTGTTTATATGTCTAGTTTTCGAGAAATAGTAAAAATTTTAGTTAGCAGCCAAATTGGTAAAAAACTGAAACGGTTTGCAAGCGAACGGCTCTGGATACAAACTATAGGGCTAACAGACCTTAACTTACCTTGTAAATATTAATCTGTTTATATGTCTAGTTTTCGAGAAATTGTAAAAATTTTAGTTAGCAGCTAAATTGGTAAAAAACAAACGGTTTGCAAGCGAACGGCTCTGGATATAAACTATAGTACAAGCAGGCCTTAACTTACCTTGCAAATATTAATCTGTTTATATGTCTAGTTTTCGAGAAATTGTAAAAATTTTAGTTAGCAGCTAAATTGGTAAAAAACTGAAACGGTTTGCAAGCGAACAGCTCTGGATACAAACTATAGTGCTAGCAGGCCTTAACTTACCTTGTAAATATTAATCTGTTTATATGTCTAGTTTTCGAGAAATTGTAAAAATGTTAGTTAGCAGCCAAATTGGTAAAAAACTGAAACGGTTTGCAAGTGAACGACTCTGGATATAAACTATAGTACAAGCAGGCCTTAACTTACCTTGCAAACATTAATCTGTTTATATGTCTAGTTTTCGAGAAATTGTAAAAATTTTAGTTAGCAGCCAAATTGGTAAAAAACTGAAACGGTTTGCAAGCGAACAGCTCTGGATACAAACTATAGTGCTAGCAGGCCTTAACTTACCTTGTAAATATTAATCTGTTTATATGTCTAGTTTTCGAGAAATTGTAAAAATTTTAGTTAGCAGCTAAATTGGTAAAAAACAAACGGTTTGCAAGCGAACGGCTCTGGATATAAACTATAGTACAAGCAGGCCTTAACTTACCTTGCAAATATTAATCTGTTTATATGTCTAGTTTTCGAGAAATTGTAAAAATTTTAGTTAGCAGCCAAATTGGTAAAAAACTGAAACGGTTTGCAAGCGAACAGCTCTGGATACAAACTATAGTGCTAGCAGGCCTTAACTTACCTTGTAAATATTAATCTGTTTATATGTCTAGTTTTCGAGATATTGTAAGAATTTTAGTTAGCAGCCAAATTGGTAAAAAACTGAAACGGTTTGCAAGCGAACGGCTCTGGATACAAACTATACGGCTAACAGGCCTTAACTTACCTTGTAAATATTAATCTGTTTATATGTCTAGTTTTCGAGAAATTGTAAAAATTTTAGTTAGCAGCCAAATTGGTAAAAAACTGAAACGGTTTGCAAGCGAACGGCTCTGGATATAAACTATAGTACAAGCAGGCCTTAACTTACCTTACAAATATTAATCTGTTTATATGTCTAGTTTTCGGGAAATTGTAAAAATTTTAGTTAGCAGCCAAATTGGTAAAAAACTGAAACGGTTTGCAAGCGGACGGCTCTGGATACAAACTATAGTGCTAGCAGGCCTTAACTTACCTTGTAAATATTAATCTGTTTATATGTCTAGTTTTCGAGAAATTGTAAAAATGTTAGTTAGCAGCCAAATTGGTAAAAAACTGAAACGGTTTGCAAGCGAACGGCTCTGGATACAAACTATAGGGCTAACAGGCCTTAACTTACTTTGTAAATATTAATCTGTTTATATGTCTAGTTTTCGAGAAATTGTAAAAATTTTAGTTAGCAGCCAAATTGGTAAAAAACTGAAACGGTTTGCAAGCGAACGGCTCTGGATACAAACTATAGTGCTAGCAGGCCTTAACTTACCTTGCAAATATTAATCTGTTTATATGTCTAGTTTTCGAGAAATTGTAAAAATTTTAGTTAGCAGCCAAATTGGTAAAAAACTGAAACGGTTTGCAAGCGAACGGCTCTGGATACAAACTATAGGGCTAACGGGCCTTAACTTACCTTGTAAATACTAATCTGTTTATATGTCTAGTTTTCGAGAAATTGTAAGAATTTTAGTTAGCAGCCTAATTGGTAAAAAACTGAAACGGTTTGCAAGCGAACGGCTCTGGATACAAACTATAGGGCTAACAGGCCTTAACTTACCTTGTAAATATTAATCTGTTTATATGTCTAGTTTTCGAGAAATTGTAAAAATTTTAGTTAGCAGCCAAATTGGTAAAAAACTGAAACGGTTTGCAAGCGAACGGCTCTGGATATAAACTATAGTACAAGCAGGCCTTAACTTACCTTGCAAATATTAATCTGTTTATATGTCTAGTTTTCGAGAAATTGTAAAAATTTTAGTTAGCAGCCAAATTGGTAAAAAACTGAAACGGTTTGCAAGCGAACGGCTCTGGATACAAACTATAGTGCTAGCAGGCCTTAACTTACCTTGTAAATATTAATCTGTTTATATGTCTAGTTTTCGAGAAATTGTAATAATGTTAGTTAGCAGCCAAATTGGTAAAAAACTGAAACGGTTTGCAAGCGAACGGCTCTGGATACAAACTATAGTACAAGCAGGCCTTAACTTACCTTGCAAATATTAATCTGTTTATATGTCTAGTTTTCGAGAAATTGTAAAAATTTTAGTTAGCAGCCAAATTGGTAAAAAACTGAAACGGTTAGCAAGCGAACGGCTCTGGATACAAACTATAGGGCTAACGGGCCTTAACTTACCTTGTAAATACTAATCTGTTTATATGTCTAGTTTTCGAGAAATTGTAAGAATTTTAGTTAGCAGCCAAATTGGTAAAAAACTGAAACGGTTTGCAAGCGAACGGCTCTGGATACAAACTATAGGGCTAACAGGCCTTAACTTACCTTGTAAATATTAATCTGTTTATATGTCTAGTTTTCGAGAAATTGTAAAAATTTTAGTTAGCAGCCAAATTGGTAAAAAACTGAAACGGTTTGCAAGCGAACGGCTCTGGATATAAACTATAGTACAAGCAGGCCTTAACTTACCTTGCAAATATTAATCTGTTTATATGTCTAGTTTTCGAGAAATTGTAAAAATTTTAGTTAGCAGCCAAATTGGTAAAAAACTGAAACGGTTTGCAAGCGAACGGCTCTGGATACAAACTATAGTGCTAGCAGGCCTTAACTTACCTTGTAAATATTAATCTGTTTATATGTCTAGTTTTCGAGAAATTGTAAAAATTTTAGTTAGCAGCCAAATTGGTAAAAAACTGAAACGGTTTGCAAGCGAACGGCTCTGGATACAAACTATAGGGCTAACAGACCTTAACTTACCTTGTAAATATTAATCTGTTTATGTCTAGTTTTCGAGAAATTGTAAAAATTTTAGTTAGCAGCCAAATTGGTAAAAAACTGAAACGGTTTGCAAGCGAACGGCTCTGGATATAAACTATAGTACAAGCAGGCCTTAACTTACCTTGCAAATATTAATCTGTTTATATGTCTAGTTTTCGAGAAATTGTAAAAATTTTAGTTAGCAGCCAAATTGGTAAAAAACTGAAACGGTTTGCAAGCGAACGGCTCTGGATACAAACTATAGTGCTAGCAGGCCTTAACTTACCTTGTAAATATTAATCTGTTTATATGTCTAGTTTTCGAGAAATTGTAAAAATGTTAGTTAGCAGCCAAATTGGTAAAAAACTGAAACGGTTTGCAAGTGAACGACTCTGGATATAAACTATAGTACAAGCAGGCCTTAACTTACCTTGCAAATATTAATCTGTTTATATGTCTAGTTTTCGAGAAATTGTAAGAATTTTAGTTAGCAGCCAAATTGGTAAAAAACTGAAACGGTTTGCAAGCGAACGGCTCTGGATACAAACTATAGTGCTAGCAGGCCTTAACGTACCTTGTAAATATTAATCTGTTTATATGTCTAGTTTTCGAGAAATTGTAAAATTTTTAGTTAGCAGCCAAATTGGTAAAAAACTGAAACGGTTTGCAAGCGAACGGCTCTGGATATAAACTATAGTACAAGCAGGCCTTAACTTACCTTGCAAATATTAATCTGTTTATATGTCTAGTTTTCGGGAAATTGTAAAAATTTTAGTGAGCAGCCAAATTGGTAAAAAACTGAAACGGTTTGCAAGCGAACGGCTCTGGATACAAACTATAGTGCTAGCAGGCCTTAACTTACCTTGTAAATATTAATCTGTTTATATGTCTAGTTTTCGAGAAATTGTAAAAATGTTAGTTAGCAGCCAAATTGGTAAAAAACTGAAACGGTTTGCAAGCGAACGGCTCTGGATACAAACTATAGTACAAGCAGGCCTTAACTTACCTTGCAAATATGAATCTGTTTGTATGTCTAGTTTTCGAGAAATTGTAAAATTTTTAGTTAGCAGCCAAATTGGTAAAAAACTGAAACGGTTTGCAAGCGAACGGTTCTGGATACAAACTATAGTGCTAGCAGGCCTTAACTTACCTTGCAAATATTAATCTGTTTATATGCCTAGTTTTCGAGAAATTGTAAAAATTTTAGTTAGCAGCCAAATTGGTAAAAAACTGAAACGGTTTGCAAGCGAACGGCTCTGGATACAAACTATAGTGCTAGCAGGCCTTAACTTACCTTGTAAATATTAATCTGTTTATATGTCTAGTTTTCGAGAAATTGTAAAAAATTTAGTTAGCAGCCAAATTGGTAAAAAACTGAAACGGTTTGCAAGCGAACGGCTCTGGATACAAACTATAGTACAAGCAGGCCTTAACTTACCTTGCAAATATTAATCTGTTTGTATGTCTAGTTTTCGAGAAATTGTAAAATTTTTAGTTAGCAGCCAAATTGGTAAAAAACTGAAACGGTTTGCAAGCGAGCGGTTCTGGATACAAACTATAGTGCTAGCAGGCCTTAACTTACCTTGCAAATATTAATCTGTTTATATGTCTAGTTTTCGAGAAATTGTAAAAATTTTAGTTAGCAGCCAAATTGGTAAAAAACTGAAACGGTGTGCAAGCGAACGGTTCTGGATACAAACTATAGTACAAGCAGGCCTTAACTTACCTTGTAAATATTAATCTGTTTATATGTCTAGTTTTCGAGAAATTGTAAAAAATTTAGTTAGCAGCCAAATTGGTAAAAAACTGAAACGGTTTGCAAGCGAACGGCTCTGGATATAAACTATAGTACAAGCAGGCCTTAACTTACCTTGCAAATATTAATCTGTTTATGTCTAGTTTTCGAGAAATTGTAAAAATTTTAGTTAGCAGCCAAATTGGTAAAAAACTGAAACGGTTTGCAAGCGAACGGTTCTGGATACAAACTATAGTACAGGCAGGCCTTACCTTACCTTGTAAATATTAATCTGTTTATATGTCTAGTTTTCGAGAAATTGTAAAAATTTTAGTTAGCAGCCAAATCGGTAAAAAACTGAAACGGCTTCCAAGCGAACGGCTCTGGATATAAACTATAGTACAAGCAGGCCTTAACTTACCTTGCAAATATTAATCTGTTTATATGTCTAGTTTTCGAGAAATTGTAAAAATTTTAGTTAGCAGCCAAATTGGTAAAAAACTGAAACGGTTTGCAAGCGAACGGTTCTGGATACAAACTATAGTACAAGCAGGCCTTACCTTACCTTGTAAATATTAATCTGTTTATATGTCTAGTTTTCGAGAAATTGTAAAAATTTTAGTTAGCAGCCAAATTGGTAAAAAACTATAGTACAAGCAGGCCTTAACTTACCTTGCAAATATTAATCTGTTTATATGTCTAGTTTTCGAGAAATTGTAAAAATTTTAGTTAGCAGCCAAATTGGTAAAAAACTGAAACGGTTTGCAAGCGAACGGCTCTGGATACAAACTATAGGGCTAACAGGCCTTAACTTACCTTGTAAATATTAATCTGTTTATATGTCTAGTTTTCGAGAAATTGTAAGAATTTTAGTTAGCAGCCAAATTGGTAAAAAACTGAAACGGTTTGCAAGCGAACGGCTCTGGATACAAACTATAGGGCTAACAGGCCTTAACTTACCTTGTAAATATTAATCTGTTTATATGTCTAGTTTTCGAGAAATTGTAAAAATTTTAGTTAGCAGCCAAATTGGTAAAAAACTGAAACGGTTTGCAAGCGAACGGCTCTGGATACAAACTATAGGGCTAACAGACCTTAACTTACCTTGTAAATATTAATCTGTTTATATGTCTAGTTTTCGAGAAATTGTAAAAATTTTAGTTAGCAGCCAAATTGGTAAAAAACTGAAACGGTTTGCAAGCGAACGGCTCTGGATACAAACTATAGTGCTAGCAGGCCTTAACTTACCTTGTAAATATTAATCTGTTTATATGTCTAGTTTTCGAGAAATTGTAAAAATGTTAGTTAGCAGCCAAATTGGTAAAAAACTGAAACGGTTTGCAAGTGAACGACTCTGGATATAAACTATAGTACAAGCAGGCCTTAACTTACCTTGCAAATATTAATCTGTTTATATGTCTAGTTTTCGAGAAATTGTAAGAATTTTAGTTAGCAGCCAAATTGGTAAAAAACTGAAACGGTTTGCAAGCGAACGGCTCTGGATACAAACTATAGGGCTAACAGGCCTTAACTTACCTTGTAAATATTAATCTGTTTATATGTCTAGTTTTCGAGAAATTGTAAAAATTTTAGTTAGCAGCCAAATTGGTAAAAAACTGAAACGGTTTGCAAGCGAACGGCTCTGGATATAAACTATAGTACAAGCAGGCCTTAACTTACCTTGCAAATATTAATCTGTTTATATGTCTAGTTTTCGGGAAATTGTAAAAATTTTAGTTAGCAGCCAAATTGGTAAAAAACTCAAACGGTTTGCAAGCGAACGGCTCTGGATACAAACTATAGTGCTAGCAGGCCTTAACTTACCTTGTAAATATTAATCTGTTTATACAGGGTGGTGCAACCAAGATGGGGTGGACGATTGTGAGTAAACGGTGAGGAATTTCGAAAAATTTTTTTTTGTATATTATGGATAGTCAAACCCGCTATGTTTTAAAATTATAGCCATAATACAGGGTGGTCCGAAAAACTCGTGGCGAACCAAACTTGTGTTTTTTTAAATGGGACACCCTGTATATAATTGTTCCCATTGATTCTCCTGTTCATTACGATCATTTTGATATCAGGTTTATTGGGTCTAAAACTTATAGTAAGGGAATGGGACGCGGTTAAAGTTTAAAAAATGCTCACAGTTCGGCCATTTTAAAAAAAAATTTGAAACAGGTGTGGAAAAACCAAATATTCCATAAAACGTTACATATCCTTGAATACATTAATCGCTTGCAATTTGTTTAAAATTATTCACTGTTATACAGGGTGGTCAAGTTTTGCAAATACGCCCTGGACTCATTTTTTTTAAATGGAACACCCTGTATATTTTATTTTCATCTTAAAGATAACATTGCTAGCTTTCAAAAAATACCATACATGATGCCTTTCTGACCAACAGTTTTTTAGTAAACTAGCCGTGAAACCAAGGTTTCTTCATTCTAATACGATTATACTGAATTTACGTTGTTTATTATTAAATATCCAATAGTAGGAGGCCATGACACTATCATAAATGAAACAGGATTGACGAACTTGCCAAAGCTACTGCCGTACAATCCATTATTTACAAGTTAAGTGTAGGTGGCCCAATAATTATGAGGTAAGAAGACTGAGACCCGAAACTTTTACATGTTTATTAGAGATATTTCAAAAAACAGAAAATATTGTTTTTAGGAAATGTAAAGTAATTAATAAACCAGTTATAAACAAATTTTTTGAGAAACGAGTTGCCAGTATTGGTTGAAGATTTACGTTTAATGGTAAGGGGATCCTTATGGTTTGAACATAATGGAGCGCCTCCGCATTGCCATAGGAATGTAAGATATTTTGTCGATAAATTGGAAGACAGATCGTTGGATTGGGCGAGGTGGACCAGGTAAGTGGTCAGCCAGACCACCCGACTTAACACCACTAGATTTTTTCTATGGGGGCATGTTAAAGAAGAAGTCTATAAAGAGGTTCCAACCACTGTGGAAGATATGAAGACGAGAATAAGAAACAGTTTTCGCAACGTTTCAGAACAGACTTTGAGAAAAGTGAAACTTTCATTTATGGATAGACTCGAAATGTGCCTTCAGCAAGATGGTGGTTTAGTTGAACCCCTTATATGAGCATTGTTAATTGTTTATATTAAATTAGGTTTACAAGTAAGTACATACCGAAGTAATTTTAAAAGATGTTCTGTTTTTGCTTAATTAATTTTTTTAAACTATTAATAATACTGATAACTGATTATCTTTGTTTATAACTGGTTTATTAATTACTTTACATTTCCTAAAAACAATATTTTCTGTTTTTTGAAATATCTCTAATAAACATGTAAAAGTTTCGGGTCTCAGTCTTCTTACCTCATAATTATTGGGCCACCTACACTTAACTTGTAAATAATGGATTGTGCGGCAGTAGCTTTGACAAGTTCGTCAATCCTGTTTCATTTATGATAGTGTCATGGCCCCCTAATATTAGATATTTAATAATAAACAACGTAAATTCAGTATAATCGTATTAGAATGAAGAAACCTTGGTTTCACGGCTGGTTTACTAAAAAACTGTTGGTCAGAAAGGCATCATGTATGGTATTTTTTGAAAGCTAGCAATGTTATCTTTAAGATGAAAATAAAATATACAGGGTGTTCCATTTAAAAAAAATGAGTCCAGGGCGTATTTGCAAAAGTTGACCACCCTGTATAACAGTGAATAATTTTAAACAAATTGCAAGCGATTAATGTATTCAAGGATATGTAACGTTTTATGGAATATTTGGTTTTTCCATACCTGTTTCAAATTTTTTTTAAAAATGGCCGAACTTTGAGCATTTTTTCAACTTTAACCGCGTCCCATTCCCTTACTATAAGTTTTAGACCCAATAAACCCTATATCAAAATGATCGTAACGAACAGGAGAATCAATTGGAACAATTATATACAGGGTGTCCCATTTAAAAAAACACAAGTTTGGTTCGCCACGAGTTTTTTGGACCACCCTGTATTATGGCTATAATTTTAAAACATAGCGGGTTTGACTATCTATAATATCCAAAAAAAAAATTTTCGAAATTCCTCACCGTTTACTCACAATCGTCCACCCCATCTTGGTTGCACCACCCTGTATGTCTAGTTTTCGAGAAATTGTAAAAATGTTAGTTAGCAGCCAAATTGGTAAAAAACTGAAACGGTTTGCAAGCGAACGGCTCTGGATACAAACTATAGTACAAGCAGGCCTTAACTTACCTTGCAAATATTAATCTGTTTGTATGTCTAGTTTTCGAGAAATTGTAAAATTTTTAGTTAGCAGCCAAATTGGTAAGAAACTGAAACGGTTTGCAAGCGAACGGTTCTGGATACAAACTATAGTGCTAGCAGGCCTTAACTTACCTTGCAAATATTAATCTGTTTATATGTCTAGTTTTCGAGAAATTGTAAAAATTTTAGTTAGCAGCCAAATTGGTAAAAAACTGAAACGGTTTGCAAGCGAACGGCTCTGGATACAAACTATAGTGCTAGCAGGCCTTAACTTACCTTGTAAATATTAATCTGTTTATATGTCTAGTTTTCGAGAAATTGTAAAAAATTTAGTTAGCAGCCAAATTGGTAAAAAACTGAAACGGTTTGCAAGCGAGCGGCTCTGGATATAAACTATAGTACAAGCAGGCCTTAACTTACCTTGCAAATATTAATCTGTTTATATGTCTAGTTGTCGAGAAATTGTAAAAATTTTAGTTAGCAGCCAAATTGGTAAAAAACTGAAACGGTGTGCAAGCGAACGGTTCTGGATACAAACTATAGTACAAGCAGGCCTTACCTTACCTTGTAAATATTAATCTGTTTATATGTCTAGTTTTCGAGAAATTGTAAAAATTTTAGTTAGCAGCCAAATTGGTAAAAAACTGAAACGGTTTGCAAGCGAACGGCTCTGGATATAAACTATAGTACAAGCAGGCCTTAACTTACCTTGCAAATATTAATCTGTTTATGTCTAGTTTTCGAGAAATTGTAAAAATTTTAGTTAGCAGCCAAATTGGTAAAAAACTGAAACGGTTTGCAAGCGAACGGTTCTGGATACAAACTATAGTACAAGCAGGCCTTACCTTACCTTGTAAATAATCTGTTTATATGTCTAGTTTTCGAGAAATTGTAAAAATTTTAGTTAGCAGCCAAATTGGTAAAAAACTGAAACGGTTTGCAAGCGAACGGCTCTGGATATAAACTATAGTACAAGCAGGCCTTAACTTACCTTGCAAATATTAATCTGTTTATATGTCTAGTTTTCGAGAAATTGTAAAAATTTTAGTTAGCAGCCAAATTGGTAAAAAACTGAAACGGTTTGCAAGCGAACGGTTCTGGATACAAACTATAGTACAAGCAGGCCTTACCTTACCTTGTAAATATTAATCTGTTTATATGTCTAGTTTTCGAGAAATTGTAAAAATTTTAGTTAGCAGCCAAATTGGTAAAAAACTGAAACGGTTTGCAAGCGAACGGTTCTGGATACAAACTATAGAGCTAGGAGGCCTTAACTTACCTTGCAAATATTAATCTGTTTATATGTCTAGTTTTCGAGAAATTGTAAAAATTTTAGTTAGCAGCCAAATTGGTAAAAAACTGAAACGGTTTGCAAGCGAACGGCCCTGGATACAAACTATAGAGCTAGCAGGCCTTAACTTACCTTGCAAATATTAATCTGTTTATATGTCTAGTTTTCGAGAAATTGTAAAAATTTTAGTTAGCAGCCAAATTGGTAAAAAACTGAAACGGTTTGCAAGCGAACGGTTCTGGATACAAACCATAGAGCTAGCAGGCCTTAACTTACCTTGCAAATATTAATCTGTTTATATGTCTAGTTTTCGAGAAATTGTAAAAATTTTAGTTAGCAGCCAAATTGGTAAAAAAATGAAACGGTTTGCAAGCGAACGGCTCTGGATACAAACTATAGAGCTAGCAGGCCTTAACTTACCTTGTAAATATTAATCTGTTTATATGTCTAGTTTTCGAGAAATTGTAAAAATTTTAGTTAGCAGCCAAATTGGTGAAAAACTGAAACGGTTTGCAAGCGAACGGTTCTGGATACAAACTATAGAGCTAGCAGGCCTTAACTTACCTTGCAAATATTAATCTGTTTCTATGTCTAGTTTTCGAGAAATTGTAAAAATTTTAGTTAGCAGCCAAATTGGTAAAAAACTGAAACGGTTTGCAAGCGAACGGCTCTGGATATAAACTATAGTACAAGCAGGCCTTAACTTACCTTGCAAATATTAATCTGTTTATATGTCTAGTTTTCGAGAAATTGTAAAAATTTTAGTTAGCAGCCAAATTGGTAAAAAACTGAAACGGTTTGCAAGCGAACGGCTCTGGATACAAACTATAGTGCTAGCAGGCCTTAACTTACCTTGTAAATATTAATCTGTTTATATGTCTAGTTTTCGAGAAATTGTAAAAATTTTAGTTAGCAGCCAAATTGGTAAAAAACTGAAACGGCTTCCAAGCGAACGGCTCTGGATATAAACTATAGTACAAGCAGGCCTTAACTTACCTTGCAAATATTAATCTGTTTATATGTCTAGTTTTCGAGAAATTGTAAAAATTTTAGTTAGCAGCCAAATTGGTAAAAAACTGAAACGGTTTGCAAGCGAACGGCTCTGGATACAAACTATAGTGCTAGCAGGCCTTAACTTACCTTGTAAATATTAATCTGTTTATATGTCTAGTTTTCGAGAAATTGTAAAAATTTTAGTTAGCAGCCAAATTGGTAAAAAACTGAAACGGCTTCCAAGCGAACGGCTCTGGATATAAACTATAGTACAAGCAGGCCTTAACTTACCTTGCAAATATTAATCTGTTTATATGTCTAGTTTTCGAGAAATTGTAAAAATTTTAGTTAGCAGCCAAATTGGTAAAAAAACTGAAACGGTTTGCAAGCGAACGGCTCTGGATACAAACTATAGAGCTAGCAGGCCTTAACTTACCTTGTAAATATTAATCTGTTTATATGTCTAGTTTTCGAGAAATTGTAAAAATTTTAGTTAGCAGCCAAATTGGTAAAAAACGGAAACGGTTTGCAAGCGAACGGCTCTGGATATAAACTATAGTACAAGCAGGCCTTAACTTACCTTGCAAATATTAATCTGTTTATATGTCTAGTTTTCGAGAAATTGTAAAAATTTTAGTTAGCAGCCAAATTGGTAAAAAACTGAAACGGTTTGCAAGCGAACGGTTCTGGATACAAACTATAGTACAAGCAGGCCTTAACTTACCTTGCAAATATTAATCTGTTTATATGTCTAGTTTTCGAGAAATTGTAAAAATTTTAGTTAGCAGCCAAATTCGTAAAAAACTGAAACGGTTTGCAAGCGAACGGCTCTGGATATAAACTATAGTACAAGCAGGCCTTAACTTACCTTGCAAATATTAATCTGTTTATATGTCTAGTTTTCGAGAAATTGTAAAAATTTTAGTTAGCAGCCAAATTGGTAAAAAACTGAAACGGTTTGCAAGCGAACGGTTCTGGATACAAACTATAGAGCTAGGAGGCCTTAACTTACCTTGCAAATATTAATCTGTTTATATGTCTAGTTTTCGAGAAATTGTAAAAATTTTAGTTAGCAGCCAAATTGGTAAAAAACTGAAACGGTTTGCAAGCGAACGGCCCTGGATACAAACTATAGAGCTAGCAGGCCTTAACTTACCTTGCAAATATTAATCTGTTTATATGTCTAGTTTTCGAGAAATTGTAAAAATTTTAGTTAGCAGCCAAATTGGTAAAAAACTGAAACGGTTTGCAAGCGAACGGTTCTGGATACAAACCATAGAGCTAGCAGGCCTTAACTTACCTTGCAAATATTAATCTGTTTATATGTCTAGTTTTCGAGAAATTGTAAAAATTTTAGTTAGCAGCCAAATTGGTAAAAAAATGAAACGGTTTGCAAGCGAACGGCTCTGGATACAAACTATAGAGCTAGCAGGCCTTAACTTACCTTGTAAATATTAATCTGTTTATATGTCTAGTTTTCGAGAAATTGTAAAAATTTTAGTTAGCAGCCAAATTGGTGAAAAACTGAAACGGTTTGCAAGCGAACGGTTCTGGATACAAACTATAGAGCTAGCAGGCCTTAACTTACCTTGCAAATATTAATCTGTTTCTATGTCTAGTTTTCGAGAAATTGTAAAAATTTTAGTTAGCAGCCAAATTGGTAAAAAACTGAAACGGTTTGCAAGCGAACGGCTCTGGATACAAACTATAGTGCTAGCAGGCCTTAACTTACCTTGTAAATATTAATCTGTTTATATGTCTAGTTTTCGAGAAATTGTAAAAATTTTAGTTAGCAGCCAAATTGGTAAAAGACTGAAACGGTTTGCAAGCGAACGGCTCTGGATACAAACTATAGTGCTAGCAGGCCTTAACTCACCTTGTAAATATTAATCTGTTTATATGTCTAGTTTTCGAGAAATTGTAAAAATTTTAATTAGCAGCCAAATTGGTAAAAAACTGAAACGGCTTCCAAGCGAACGGCTCTGGATATAAACTATAGTACAAGCAGGCCTTAACTTACCTTGCGAATATTAATCTGTTTATATGTCTAGTTTTCGAGAAATTGTAAACATTTTAGTTAGCAGCCAAATTGGTAAAAAACTGAAACGGTTTGCAAGCGAACGGCTCTGAATACAAACTATAGTGCTAGCAGGCCTTAACTTACCTTGTAAATATTAATCTGTTTATATGTATAGTTTTCGAGAAATTGTAAAAATTTTAGTTAGCATCCAAATTGGTAAAAAACTGAAACGGTTTGCAAGCGAACGGCTCTGGATATAAACTATAGTACAAGCAGGCCTTAACTTACCTTGCAAATATTAATCTGTTTATATGTCTAGTTTTCGAGAAATTGTAAAAATTTTAGTTAGCAGCCAAATTGGTAAAAAACTGAAACGGTTTGCAAGCGAACGGCTCTGGATACAAACTATAGTGCTAGCAGGCCTTAACTTACCTTGTAAATATTAATCTGTTTATATGTCTAGTTTTCGAGAAATTGTAAAAATTTTAGTTAGCAGCCAAATTGGTAAAAAACTGAAACGGCTTCCAAGCGAACGGCTCTGGATATAAACTATAGTACAAGCAGGCCTTAACTTACCTTGCAAATATTAATCTGTTTATATGTCTAGTTTTCGAGAAATTGTAAAAATTTTAGTTAGCAGCCAAATTGGTAAAAAAACTGAAACGGTTTGCAAGCGAACGGCTCTGGATACAAACTATAGAGCTAGCAGGCCTTAACTTACCTTGTAAATATTAATCTGTTTATATGTCTAGTTTTCGAGAAATTGTAAAAATTTTAGTTAGCAGCCAAATTGGTAAAAAACGGAAACGGTTTGCAAGCGAACGGCTCTGGATATAAACTATAGTACAAGCAGGCCTTAACTTACCTTGCAAATATTAATCTGTTTATATGTCTAGTTTTCGAGAAATTGTAAAAATTTTAGTTAGCAGCCAAATTGGTAAAAAACTGAAACGGCTTGCAAGTGAACGACTCTGGATATAAACTATAGTACAAGTAGGCCTTAACTTACCTTGCAAATATTAATCTGTTTATATGTCTAGTTTTCGAGAAATTGTAAAAATTTTAGTTAGCAGCCAAATTGGTAAAAAACTGAAACGGTTTGCAAGCGAACGGCTCTGGATACAAACTATAGTGCTAGCAGGCCTTAACTTACCTTGTAAATATTAATCTGTTTATATGTCTAGTTTTCGAGAAATTGTAAAAATTTTAGTTAGCAGCCAAATTGTTAAAAAACTGAAACGGTTTGCAAGCGAACGGCTCTGGATATAAACTATAGTACAAGCAGGCCTTAACTTACCTTGCAAATATTAATCTGTTTATATGTCTAGTTTTCGAGAAATTGTAAAAATTGTAGTTAGCAGCCAAGTTGGTAAAAAACTGAAATGGTTTGCAAGCGAACGGCTCTGGATACAAACTATAGTGCTAGCAGGCCTTAACTCACCTTGTAAATATTAATGAGTTTATATGTCTAGTTTTCGAGAAATTATTGTAAAAATTGAAGTTGGCAGCCAAATTTGTAAAAAATTGAAACGGCTTGCAAGCGAACGGCTCTGGATATAAACTATAGTACAAGCAGGCCTTAACTTACCTTGCAAATATTAATCTGTTTATATGTCTAGTTTTCGAGAAATTGTAAGAATTTTAGTTAGCAGCCAAATTGGTAAAAAACTGAAACGGTTTGCAAGCGACCGGCTCTGGGTATAAACTATAGTACAAGCAGGCCTTAACTTACCTTGCAAATATTAATCTGTTTATATGTCTAGTTGTCGAGAAATTGTAAAAATTTTAGTTAGCAGCCAAATTGGTAAAAAGCTGAAACGGTTTGCAAGCGAACGGCTCTGGATACAAACTATAGAGCTAGCAGGCCTTAACTTACCTTGTAAATATTAATCTGTTTATATGTCTAGTTTTCGAGAAATTGTAAAAATTTTAGTTAGCAGCCAAATTGGTAAAAAACTGAAACGGTTTGCAAGCGAACGGCTCTGGATATAAACTATAGTACAAGCAGGCCTTAACTTACCTTGCAAATATTAATCTGTTTATATGTCTAGTTTTCGAGAAATTGTAAAAATTTTAGTTAGCAGCCAAATTGGTAAAAAACTGAAACGGCTTGCAAGCGAACGGCTCTGGATACAAACTATTGTGCTAGCAGGCCTTAACTTACCTTGTAAATATTAATCAGTTTATATGTCTAGTTTTCGAGAAATTATTGTAAAAATTGAAGTTGGCAGCCAAATTTGTAAAAAATTGAAACGGCTTGCAAGCGAACGGCTCTGGATATAAACTATAGTACAAGCAGGCCTTAACTTACCTTGCAAATATTAATCTGTTTATATGTCTAGTTTTCGAGAAATTGTAAGAATTTTAGTTAGCAGCCAAATTGGTAAAAAACTGAAACGGCTTGCAACTGAACGACTCTGGATATAAACTATAGTACAAGTAGGCCTTAACTTACCTTGCAAATATTAATCTGTTTATATGTCTAGTTTTCGAGAAATTGTAAGAATTTTAGTTAGCAGCCAAATTGGTAAAAAACTGAAACGGTTTGCAAGCGAACGGCTCTGGATACAAACTATAGTGCTGGCAGGCCTTAACTTACCTTGTAAATATTATTCAGTTTATATGTCTAGTTTTCGAGAAATTATTATAAAAATTGAAGTTGGCAGTCAAATTTGTAAAAAATTGAAACGGCTTGCAAGCGAACGGCTCTGGATATAAACTATAGTACAAGTAGGCCTTAACTTACCTTGCAAATATTAATCTGTTTATATGTCTAGTTTTCGAGAAATTGTAAGAATTTTAGTTAGCAGCCAAATTGGTAAAAAACTGAAACGGTTTGCAAGCGAACGGCTCTGGATATAAACTATAGTACAAGCAGGCCTTAACTTACCTTGCAAATATTAATCTGTTTATATGTCTAGTTTTCGAGAAATTGTAAGAATTTTAGTTAGCAGCCAAATTGGTAAAAAACTGAAACGGTTTGCAAGCGAACGGCTCTGGATACAAACTATAGGGCTAGCAGGCCTTAGGTTACCTTGTAAATATTAATCTGTTTATATGTCTAGTTTTCGAGAAATTGTAAAAATTTTAGTTAGCAGCCAAATTGGTAATAAACTGAAACGGTTTGCAAGCGAACGGCTCTGGATACAAACTATAGTGCTAGCAGGCCTTAACTTACCTTGTAAATATTAATCTGTTTATATGTCTAGTTTTCGAGAAATTGTAAAAATTGTAGTTAGCAGCCAAATTGGTAAAAAACTGAAACGGTTTGCAAGCGAACGGCTCTGGATACAAACTATAGGGCTAGCAGGCCTTAGGTTACCTTGTAAATATTAATCTGTTTATATGTCTAGTTTTCGAGAAATTGTAAAAATTTTAGTTAGCAGCCAAATTGGTAATAAACTGAAACGGTTTGCAAGCGAACGGCTCTGGATACAAACTATAGTGCTAGCAGGCCTTAACTTACCTTGTAAATATTAATCTGTTTATATGTCTAGTTTTCGAGAAATTGTAAAAATTGTAGTTAGCAGCCAAATTGGTAAAAAACTGAAACGGTTTGCAAGCGAACGGCTCTGTATACAAACTATAGTGCTAGCAGGCCTTAATTTACCTTGTAAATATTAATCTGTTTATATGTCTAGTTTTCGAGAAATTGTAAAAATTTTAGTTAGCAGCCAAATTGGTAAAAAACTGAAACGGCTTCCAAGCGAACGGCTCTGGATATAAACTATAGTACAAGCAGGCCTTTACTTACCTTGCAAATATTAATCTGTTTATGTCTTGTTTTCGAGAAATTGTAAAAATTTTAGTTAGCAGCCAAATTGGTAAAAAACTGAAACGGTTTGCAAGCGAACGGCTCTGGATACAAACTATAGTGCTAGCAGGCCTTAACTTACCTTGTAAATATTAATCTGTTTATATGTCTAGTTTTCGAGAAATTGTAAAAATTTTAGTTAGCAGCCAAATTGGTAAAAAACTGAAACTGTTTGCAAGCGAACGGCTCTGGATACAAACTATAGTGCTAGCAGGCCTTAACTTACCTTGTAAATATTAATCTGTTTATATGTCTAGTTTTCGAGAAATTGTAAAAATGTCAGTTAGCAGCCAAATTGGTAAAAAACTGAAACGGCTTCCAAGCGAACGGCTCTGGATATAAACTATAGTACAAGCAGGCCTTAACTTACCTTGCAAATATTAATCTGTTTATATGTCTAGTTTTCGAGAAATTGTAAAAATTTTAGTTAGCAGCCAAATTGGTAAAAAACTGAAGCGGTTTGCAAGCGAACGGCTCTGGATACAAACTATAGTGCTAGCGTAAATATTAATCTGTGTATATGTCTAGTTTTCGAGAAATTGTGAAAATTTTAGTTAGCATCCAAATTGGTAAAAAACTGAAACGGCTTCCAAGCGAACGGCTCTGGATATAAACTATAGTACAAGCAGGCCTTAACTTACCTTGCAAATATTAATCTGTTTATATGTCTTGTTTTCGAGAAATTGTAAAAATTTTAGTTAGCAGCCAAATTGGTAAAAAACTGAAACGGTTTGCAAGCGAACGGCTCTGGATACAAACTATAGTGCTAGCAGGCCTTAACTTACCTTGTAAATATTAATCTGTTTATATGTCTAGTTTTCGAGAAATTGTAAAAATTTTAGTTAGCAGCCAAATTGGTAAAAAACTGAAACGGTTTGCAAGCGAACGGCTCCGGATATAAACTATAGTACAAGCAGGCCTTAACTTACCTTGCAAATATTAATCTGTTTATATGTCTAGTTTTCGAGAAATTGTAAAAATTTTAGTTAGCAGCCAAATTGGTAAAAAACTGAAACGGTTTGCAAGCGAACGGCTCTGGATACAAACTATAGTGCTAGCAGGCCTTAACTTACCTTGTAAATATTAATCTGTTTATATGTCTAGTTTTCGAGAAATTGTAAAAATTTTAGTTAGCAGCCAAATTGGTAAAAAACTGAAACGGCTTCCAAGCGAACGGCTCTGGATATAAACTATAGTACAAGCAGGCCTTAACTTACCTTGCAAATATTAATCTGTTTATATGTCTAGTTTTCGAGAAATTGTAAAAATTTTAGTTAGCAGCCAAATTGGTAAAAAACTGAAACGGCTTCCAAGCGAACGGCTCTGGATATAAACTATAGTACAAGCAGGCCTTAACTTACCTTGCAAATATTAATCTGTTTATATGTCTAGTTTTCGAGAAATTGTAAAAATTTTAGTTAGCAGCCAAATTGGTGAAAAACTGAAACGGTTTGCAAGCGAACGGCTCTGGATACAAACTATAGAGCTAGCAGGCCTTAACTTAAGTAGATGGTTTTCAGGCATACCAGACCAGGATATATATCCAAAAATTCCCCCCACTCTTCACCGGTACCAGACCAGGATATATATCCAAAAATTCCCCCCACTCTTCACCCCACCAAAATCCCCCACTCTTATATCAAATCCATTCCTCCTATCCCCCACACCACTTTTATTGCTATAAATTCTCAATATTTGCAGTATTTAACACAATTCACAACGATGTCTGTAGCAGTCCCTATTGATTATTCATGGGACACAGAACATTGCGAAAGCTATAATCCACAAGACTACATACAAAATAATTTAATTTTACGAAAACCTCCACCTAATCTATCTAAGAGTGCTAAAAAAAGTTTCGAACTGAACAGAGAAAGAAAGTTCAAGAATTGGAAGCAAAAAAGGAAAAGACTGCAAAAAACTATGTCTTGTCCAACAGCAAATGTAATGTTTAGTCATGTAAGCGGAAAGAAAACCTTGCAGGATTTTACTACAGAAGAACTAGAAATGTTACCTTTGGAATATCTAATTAATTATGCAGATCATTTGGAACTCTTGGATGTATGGGGAAAATTACCAATGTCTTATAAATCAAGTTTTGATCTTCAAATTAAATTGCCATGTTTTATACATTACAATCGTCCTGACTGGAGCACACAATTCGATGGTCCTCCTGTATCCCAGAAATCATGTTTCATGTGCAATAGAAACATAAAGTAGAGTAATGTAGATAAACTCACTGTTATTTTTGTTCAAAAGTAAACCTGTATTTTAATATATGTTTTATAAATGTCAAACAAATAATTAGAAGTATTATTCATTAATCCATGGATTTACAGCATCCCACCACCACCAAATCCCCCCACTCAAAATCGTTAAACATCATTACGCAAAGCTTCACTCATTTCATCGTAATACAGCGCGTTACTTAAAAGGGTAAGTGCGGTTAAAACGCAAGTGTTGTACTAATTCGAACAATACACAGGTCAATACAGACCCCATATGTAGAGCGGTAACAACAAATTTTTTTATTTGTAGCTTCACTATTGGAGTTATATTCTTAAAAGTGGGTGGGTTGGAATGTACACACCAAAGTACATCTCCTAACACTCCGTGCGCATGTCTAGCAAGCTCGGTGTGCGCGTGGTACGCATTTTGGTCTACTGCGCATATAAAAAAATGGCGGCTCAAAAAAAAAAAAAATGGCGGCTCCAAAAAAAAAAAAAAAAAAAGGCGGCTCAAAAAAAAAGGCGGCTCAAAAAAAAAAAAAAAAAATGGCGACTCCAAAAAAAAATGGCGGCTCAAGAAAAAAAAAAAAAAGTTTTTTATATTTTTCGTTTTTTTACATCTGCGCAATAGAGATGCGCATGGGCATGCCCCGCCCAGACGGATTCTCTTTATATTCTCTCTTCGCTTCTCGTTCTGCAGTCGCATCTTCAGCTGGATATAATACAGTTGTGTCTTCTCCTTGTTACGTATATATCCTCAGCGGTTAGTTAGCGTTGATATTATATTAATTGTTTAGTTTGCAAAAACAGTATTGTGCAAAGTGTTGTGAAACCAGATAAAATATCGCAAGAATGTGTTGAATAAAAGAGTTGTGAAAGCTGAAGATGTTAAAACATAAACATCAAATAAAAGTAAAAAATTTAAAAAGGTTTTTTTGTGGACACGCGCTATGAACTTTTAGAATTAGACTGTAGTGATGAACAACTCTTTACGTTGCTTGAGGAAGGTATAGCGTTATGTAACAATGTTCTTGCAGGATCTATAAAATCAAAACATTTTAATGACCATATAAGTCGTATAAGTTTAGGTTTAGATTTATATGAATGGTTTACCGTAATGAGAGGAAGAAATCTGATTGCGGAAGAATAAGTGTAAGTTTCCCGCGCGTTTTTGTTTAGTTCCCATCATGTTTTCATGCAGTGAATGCAACAAGAGTTTTACTCATCAATCGAACGTTCATAGACATAAACGAGAAGCATGTCCTTGTATACCATCCTGTTCTCGGGAAAAACGAAAAACCAATACCCAGTTATGTGATATACCGTTGAAAAGATCCATAGTAGAAGACAGACCCCCATTACCTAAACTTACTTTATCGCGATGTAAAGATTGTGATACTTGGTATATAAAAAATAAACTTGCTGCGCATTTACGTTCAAACCTACATAAAAGTGCACTTAAAAGTATATTATTAAGTATATTGTTAGTAGTGTTTCTATGTTCAATAGATATGATATTATTCAAAGTATATTTGTATTATAAATAAAATTCAATAATAAAAAACATATCTACCATTGTACAGTATAAGTTAAGATTATATTATTTCAATAAAACTTCAATAGTGACACAGGAATGGAATCAGTTGTATAGAAAATCTTGTATAGAAGAATGTAATTCAAATGTGTGTCTAGTATTATTAAGTATATTGTTAGTAGTGTTTCTATGTTCAATAGGATATATATTATTCAAAGTATATTTGTATTATAAATAAAATTCAATAATAAAAACATATATATAATAATATACTCATACAAGATGTGGTTAGCATATACATCTCAACGAGTAGCATATAACCTAACAAGCGCTATAGATAATCTATCACAACACTTTAGTAACTTAAAATTTGATGCTGTCCATGAAGCCGAGTATGGATTCGAAAGATTTTATACGTATGAGGAATGTATGGATATGGCTAGAAAATATGAAAAAGCAGCAGAAGCCTGTAACATATATTTTCATACTTCTGATCTCTCTTATGTTAACCGGGTGGCAACCCATGAAGGGAAATGGTTATGAGAATCACTTTGTGTTTATTGGTGTTGCAAGAATAATTAAGATTACACAAGATGTTGGTAATGAAGTATTCCTAGCTGGTGATACTATAAATGAATTAGTGAACTTGACAAATTTAATCAAATATCGTTTTGATATCTTAAAAACCAGGAATTTTCCAAATATTTCAATATTTTAGTTAGTGGAATCTCTATGAAAAAATGGTGATTTGTTAAAAAATGTATATGATGTTATTTCACCTATGGAAAATAGTTTAAATGTTTGTAGTGTTTTAGAATTATTAAACGTTTATTCTGATTGCGTTGTGGAGGATGTAGAAACGTTCGCATGTAGTGAATTTGTAAAGACTTGTATTGAAAAATAAAATTTTAAAATATATTTTTCCTTTTTATTCCTCCCACCTCCTATTCCTCCCACCTCCTATCCTAAATTAATATTTAAAGCTCTGAACTTATTTTAAGTCTCACATACTCATACAAGATGTGGTTAGCATATACATCTCAACGAGTAGCATATAACCTAACAAGCGCTATAGAGAATCTATCACATGACTTTAGTAACTTAAAATTTGATGCTGCCCATGAAGCCGAGTATGGATTCGAAAGATTTTATACATATGATGAATGCATGGATATGGAAAGAAAGTATGAAAAAGCTGCAGAAGCCTGTAACATATATTTACATACTTCTGATTTAAAGTCTTTTCTGCAAACCATAAAGGAAATGGGATTTGAGGAGCATTTGGGTGAAGTAAAACAGTTTATTCCACAAGACATCATTGAAGAAATATTTGAAACCTAATTTATATCAAATAAAAAACTTTATTTCATTTATGTGTTTTATTCAATCATTAAATAATTATTATATAAATTGTATACATTAGTAAGTGCACGTATACATGGTGATTTAGAATGATAAAAACAATGAGCTTCTCCTTCTTGTAACGATGGATTTTCATCAAGTTCCATGACTGGTTTTAATGAATATTTTCGAATGTATTCGGATTTCTCTCTCCTTTTTACTACCTCTCCTATGCCACCTCTCTCTTATGCTACCTCTCTCTTATGCTACCTCTCTCTTATGCCACCTCTCCCTACCACTCCTCTCTCTTATGCTACCTCTCTTTTACTAGCTCTCCTCTCCTATGATACCTCTCTCTCGCTTTTACTAGCTCTCTCCTCTCTCTTATGATACATACCTCCCTACCACCTCTCTTTCTTATGTTACTTTCTCGCTCTCTCCCTATGCTACTTCTTGCATACAAGCTGCCGTTTTACCATTTGTTTCAAACATTACATAGTTCTAACGTATAAAAAAGAATGTACAAAAAGGTATAAAATGTCTATTTTTTCTGAATTTGGTTTCAGATTTTTCCAATTTATCTTTATAATATTGTTTATTACCTATACCAAATTTAAATTAGATTTATCAGCCACATCGCCAGCTAAAAGCTTGGTTTTTCTCTTCCGAGCCAGAAAACTATTTCTTCCATGCCTAATTACACACTCTTTATGTTTCCCAACTAATACCTCCAAATGAGAGCCATTCGACTTATCATTAACTCAGTCCTCCCAAGGAAACGCTCTTATTTATTTTCTATCGATACTTGCACGGATTTTGCTTTGAAGACCTCACCGCTATAATTATCATCCTTAATTGTTTATAATAGAACAACAAAAGGCGTGTTACGTATGCAAGGACCTCCAGATTATGGATCAAAATTGTCTGCAGACGTTTTTCCCTGCCCCATCCCAATCTTCAATCCTTTAAATCCTGTGTCAATAGATCACATTTTCCTTCTCTCTTCAGACTCCCACGACACATTAGTACTTAGGCTTGAAGTTTTCGTGGACTGTCTCAGATAAAAAAGCCAAGTGTTTCACCTTTATTTGTGAAAAGACAATATTTTGATGTGGAATAAATAATGCATTTTTGAGCTTTTTCTAAGACCGATATCTTTCAAAAATCTTGCTCTTGATGGTAGTTTTCGACTGAACAAAATCCTGGCAACGCATAACTGGTCAACTAGAACACCTTACTTTAAACCAATACTAAATCTAAACTTTCCTAGTGAATCTGAACGTTTATGTCGACAACACCAAAAAAGTATTAATCCAGTACACTTTGACGATAAGAAATGAAACATCCTTTGAAGCTATTTTTAATAAATTTGATCTTAGATCGGTACACTTAATTGTAGCAGCTCGAAAAGGTGGATTAAAACTTTGTTCTTTAACTTGATGCATCCCAGAATAATATAATGACAACTTGTGTTACTATCTTTATTTAACCCATCAGTGTACATCTTACCTAGTAAAAACATTATTGAATTCACAACTAAAACTATTAATAAAACTCAATTCCAAGTTGCTCCAGTTCTCTTAAAATACTCATAATTTTGGGTGTATTAATGCCATCCGTATTATTCTCTTCCAAACATCGAAATTGGTCTATCATGTCATTGACATCTGCATACTCTAGGATAGGACTCTCCGTCTAACTTCCTGAAGCCCTCCTCCCCATTTTTCTACTTCGTAGTTCCCATCGCTAGTGTCTTCGATTAATTTTCTCCTTTGGATTTCGTTTTGAAATTTTAAAAATTTTAAATATTTCGTATTTTTCTTTTTAGCCACTATATTATTCAATTCTTTATAAGTGCTTCGGGGAGGAAATAGCTTTTTAATAATATTTACATACTTCCAACCAGACGATGAACTAATGCGTTCACACCGTTTAAAGTTTCTTTTGTGGGCATTTGTTAGAACTAAAATGTTTCTATATTGTAAGAGGTCGTTATCGGTGTACTCTACAGGGTGTTCCTCAGTCAGGAGATTTAGGAGGCCATCTGTTAACTTAAACTCTTTCTCACTAATAATTAGAGTATTTCCTTTAAAAACAGCTGGCACATTTCCAAGAAACCAACTAGAGCACACCTCCCGAAAACCAAACACGTTTTTATTTGACATTTCCATCAACTTTAAAGTTATTTTGCTGATAGCCATCTTATCTCTTTAACATCTAACTTGATAATGAAGCTTTCTTAGTGATAGTAGGATATTTATTAACACGTAATGGCGTCGTAAAATAGACGTAACATAGACGTAACATAGACGTAACATAGACGTAACATAGACGTAACAGAGACGTAACATAAACGTAAAATGGTATATGGCCTGTTTTTACCTGGTTTTCAGCTGGTTTTAGCTGTTTTAGCTGGTTTTTACCTGTTTTTAGCTGTTTTTAGGAAGAGTCCTTTCTATCAGTTAAAAAAATAGAATATTTCTTAACGAGGGAGAAAACACAATTTACACTCGTGTAGCATCATCCCGAGCCGAAGGCGAGAGATGATCGAACGCCACACTCGTGTGGCATCATCCCGAGCCGAAGGCGAGGCATGATCGAACGCCACACTCGTGTGGCATCATGCCACACGAGTGTAAATTGTGTTTTCTCCCTCGTTAAGAAATATTCTATTTTTTTAACTGATAGAAAGGACTCTTCCTAAAAACAGCTAAAAACAGGTAAAAACCAGCTAAAACAGCTAAAACCAGCTGAAAACCAGGTAAAAACAGGCCATATACCATTTTACGTTTATGTTACGTCTCTGTTACGTCTATGTTACGTCTATGTTACGTCTATTTTACGACGCCATTACGTGTTAATAAATATCCTACTATCACTAAGAAAGCTTCATTATCAAGTTAGATGTTAAAGAGATAAGATGGCTATCAGCAAAATAACTTTAAAGTTGATGGAAATGTCAAATAAAAACGTGTTTGGTTTTCGGGAGGTGTGCTCTAGTTGGTTTCTTGGAAATGTGCCAGCTGTTTTTAAAGGAAATACTCTAATTATTAGTGAGAAAGAGTTTAAGTTAACAGATGGCCTCCTAAATCTCCTGACTGAGGAACACCCTGTAGAGTACACCGATAACGACCTCTTACAATATAGAAACATTTTAGTTCTAACAAATGCCCACAAAAGAAACTTTAAACGGTGTGAACGCATTAGTTCATCGTCTGGTTGGAAGTATGTAAATATTATTAAAAAGCTATTTCCTCCCCGAAGCACTTATAAAGAATTGAATAATATAGTGGCTAAAAAGAAAAATACGAAATATTTAAAATTTTTAAAATTTCAAAACGAAATCCAAAGGAGAAAATTAATCGAAGACACTAGCGATGGGAACTACGAAGTAGAAAAATGGGGAGGAGGGCTTCAGGAAGTTAGACGGAGAGTCCTATCCTAGAGTATGCAGATGTCAATGACATGATAGACCAATTTCGATGTTTGGAAGAGAATAATACGGATGGCATTAATACACCCAAAATTATGAGTATTTTAAGAGAACTGGAGCAACTTGGAATTGAGTTTTATTAATAGTTTTAGTTGTGAATTCAATAATGTTTTTACTAGGTAAGATGTACACTGATGGGTTAAATAAAGATAGTAACACAAGTTGTCATTATATTATTCTGGGATGCATCAAGTTAAAGAACAAAGTTTTAATCCACCTTTTCGAGCTGCTACAATTAAGTGTACCGATCTAAGATCAAATTTATTAAAAATAGCTTCAAAGGATGTTTCATTTCTTATCGTCAAAGTGTACTGGATTAATACTTTTTTGGTGTTGTCGACATAAACGTTCAGATTCACTAGGAAAGTTTAGATTTAGTATTGGTTTAAAGTAAGGTGTTCTAGTTGACCAGTTATGCGTTGCCAGGATTTTGTTCAGTCGAAAACTACCATCAAGAGCAAGATTTTTGAAAGATATCGGTCTTAGAAAAAGCTCAAAAATGCATTATTTATTCCACATCAAAATATTGTCTTTTCACAAATAAAGGTGAAACACTTGGCTTTTTTATCTGAGACAGTCCACGAAAACTTCAAGCCTAAGTACTAATGTGTCGTGGGAGTCTGAAGAGAGAAGGAAAATGTGATCTATTGACACAGGATTTAAAGGATTGAAGATTGGGATGGGGCAGGGAAAAACGTCTGCAGACAATTTTGATCCATAATCTGGAGGTCCTTGCATACGTAACACGCCTTTTGTTGTTCTATTATAAACAATTAAGGATGATAATTATAGCGGTGAGGTCTTCAAAGCAAAATCCGTGCAAGTATCGATAGAAAATAAATAAGAGAGTTTCCTTGGGAGGACTGAGTTAATGATAAGTCGAATGGCTCTCATTTGGAGGTATTAGTTGGGAAACATAAAGAGTGTGTAATTAGGCATGGAAGAAATAGTTTTCTGGCTCGGAAGAGAAAAACCAAGCTTTTAGCTGGCGATGTGGCTGATAAATCTAATTTAAATTTGGTATAGGTAATAAACAATATTATAAAGATAAATTGGAAAAATCTGAAACCAAATTCAGAAAAAATAGACATTTTATACCTTTTTGTACATTCTTTTTTATACGTTAGAACTATGTAATGTTTGAAACAAATGGTAAAACGGCAGCTTGTATGCAAGAAGTAGCATAGGGAGAGAGCGAGAAAGTAACATAAGAAAGAGAGGTGGTAGGGAGGTATGTATCATAAGAGAGAGGAGAGAGCTAGTAAAAGCGAGAGAGAGGTATCATAGGAGAGGAGAGCTAGTAAAAGAGAGGTAGCATAAGAGAGAGGAGTGGTAGGGAGAGGTGGCATAAGAGAGAGGTAGCATAAGAGAGAGGTGGCATAGGAGAGGTAGTAAAAAGGAGAGAGAAATCCGAATACATTCGAAAATATTCATTAAAACCAGTCATGGAACTTGATGAAAATCCATCGTTACAAGAAGGAGAAGCTCATTGTTTTTATCATTCTAAATCACCATGTATATGTGCACTTACTAATGTATACAATTTATATAATAATTATTTAATGATTGAATAAAACACATAAATGAAATAAAGTTTTTTATTTGATATAAATTAGGTTTCAAATATTTCTTCAATGATGTCTTGTGGAATAAACTGTTTTACTTCACCCAAATGCTCCTCAAATCCCATTTCCTTTATGGTTTGCAGAAAAGACTTTAAATCAGAAGTATGTAAATATATGTTACAGGCTTCTGCAGCTTTTTCATACTTTCTTTCCATATCCATGCATTCATCATATGTATAAAATCTTTCGAATCCATACTCGGCTTCATGGGCAGCATCAAATTTTAAGTTACTAAAGTCATGTGATAGATTCTCTATAGCGCTTGTTAGGTTATATGCTACTCGTTGAGATGTATATGCTAACCACATCTTGTATGAGTATGTGAGACTTAAAATAAGTTCAGAGCTTTAAATATTAATTTAGGATAGGAGGTGGGAGGAATAGGAGGTGGGAGGAATAAAAAGGAAAAATATATTTTAAAATTTTATTTTTCAATACAAGTCTTTACAAATTCACTACATGCGAACGTTTCTACATCCTCCACAACGCAATCAGAATAAACGTTTAATAATTCTAAAACACTACAAACATTTAAACTATTTTCCATAGGTGAAATAACATCATATACATTTTTTAACAAATCACCATTTTTTCATAGAGATTCCACTAACTAAAATATTGAAATATTTGGAAAATTCCTGGTTTTTAAGATATCAAAACGATATTTGATTAAATTTGTCAAGTTCACTAATTCATTTATAGTATCACCAGCTAGGAATACTTCATTACCAACATCTTGTGTAATCTTAATTATTCTTGCAACACCAATAAACACAAAGTGATTCTCATAACCATTTCCCTTCATGGGTTGCCACCCGGTTAACATAAGAGAGATCAGAAGTATGAAAATATATGTTACAGGCTTCTGCTGCTTTTTCATATTTTCTAGCCATATCCATACATTCCTCATACGTATAAAATCTTTCGAATCCATACTCGGCTTCATGGACAGCATCAAATTTTAAGTTACTAAAGTGTTGTGATAGATTATCTATAGCGCTTGTTAGGTTATATGCTACTCGTTGAGATGTATATGCTAACCACATCTTGTATGAGTATGTGACACTTAAAGTAAGTTCAGAGCTTTAAAAATTAATTTAGGAGGTGGGCGGAATAAAAAGAAAAATATACCTATACATTTTTATTTTCAATACAACTTTTTACAAATTCATTACATACGAATGTTTCTACATCCTCCAGAACACAATCTGAGTAAAAGTTTAATAATTCTAAAACACAGCACACATTTAAACTAGTTTCCATAGGTGAAATAACATCATATACATTTTTTAACAAATCGCCATTTTTCATAGAGATTCCACTAACTAAAATATTGTAATATTTGGAAAATTCCTGGTTTTTTAAGATATCAACACGATATTTGATTAAATTTGCCAAGTTTACTAATTCATTTATGGTATCACCAGCTAGGAATACCTCATTACCTCCATCTTGTGTAATCTTGATAATTCTTGCATCCCCAATAAACACAAAGCGAATCTCATAACCATTTCCCTTCATGGGTTGGCACCCGGTGTTGTTGGAATAAATAAAGCTCATCATAATTCCTTGATTATTTAGGAAGGAGATCCATTGATCTTCATTAAAAGTGACATTTTGATTATATTTGTATCCACAGAGTTTAACAACAGGAATATATTTTCTCTCTAAGGAAAATCCAATGCTGACCCATTTGGATTTGGATTTGTTAATGTAGTAAATTGTTTTATTGACGAGAGCTACATTGCGCTTGTTACTAAACTCTTGTTGGTTTCCTGTTGGTTGATACATTTTCAGATGCTTGCTTGAAATAATTGTTGTAGAACTGTGGGTGAGTGCTTAAATAAGCAAGCGTGGTAGTGGGGATAATAAGCGTGGTAGTGGGGAGTAGTAAGAGTGGTGGGGGGATTTAAACACTAATCTTATAGATTTAAACATCATTTAGCGACTAACCATGAATGAGTGTAAGACAGAACTTTTTATCGACATTCAAGGATATAACAGTTCCTTTGGATACATTCCAAAAGAATTAGCGATTTATGATGGTATTCGTTGCTCAAATTATCTGTTTAAATCACCATTTCAAAAAAATATGTTATCTGCTCTCGATCTCAAAATGGTTCAATGGGGCGAAGAGTATCATGGACTAAAATGGGAATTTGGAAATATAGAGCTTAATGAAATTGATAATATTTTAAAGCATATGTTAGAAGTTTACCAATCGCCCAAAATTTACGTGAAAGGGAATGAAAAAATAAACTTCTTAAAAAAGTTTTTGGATGAAGATTTCATATACGCTATTCCTATTGCCCAAGAACCAAAATTAAGTAAATTTAAGAAAATTCCAGAATGTTATTTTCACAAAAATGTGAATCCATGGCATTGTGCATTAGCAAACGTAAAATTGTTATATAATTATAGGTATTGTTATGAATAAAAACCATTATTATATATATGTTTTTATTATTGAATTTTATTTATAATACAAATATACTTTGAATAATATATATCCTATTGAACATAGAAACACTACTAACAATATACTTAATAATACTAGACACACATTTGAATTACATTCTTCTATACAAGATTTTCTATACAACTGATTCCATTCCTGTGTCACTATTGAAGTTTTATTGAAATAATATAATCTTAACTTATACTGTACAATGGTAGATATGTTTTTTATTATTGAATTTTATTTATAATACAAATATACTTTGAATAATATCATATCTATTGAACATAGAAACACTACTAACAATATACTTAATAATATACTTTTAAGTGCACTTTTATGTAGGTTTGAACGTAAATGCGCAGCAAGTTTATTTTTTATATACCAAGTATCACAATCTTTACATCGCGATAAAGTAAGTTTAGGTAATGGGGGTCTGTCTTCTACTATGGATCTTTTCAACGGTATATCACATAACTGGGTATTGGTTTTTCGTTTTTCCCGAGAACAGGATGGTATACAAGGACATGCTTCTCGTTTATGTCTATGAACGTTCGATTGATGAGTAAAACTCTTGTTGCATTCACTGCATGAAAACATGATGGGAACTAAACAAAAACGCGCGGGAAACTTACACTTATTCTTCCGCAATCAGATTTCTTCCTCTCATTACGGTAAACCATTCATATAAATCTAAACCTAAACTTATAAGACTTATATGGTCATTAAAATGTTTTGATTTTATAGATCCTGCAAGAACATTGTTACATAACGCTATACCTTCCTCAAGCAACGTAAAGAGTTGTTCATCACTACAGTCTAATTCTAAAAGTTCATAGCGCGTGTCCACAAAACACCTTTTTAAATTTTTTACTTTTATTTGATGTTTATGTTTTAACATCTTCAGCTTTCACAACTCTTTTATTCAACACATTCTTGCGATATTTTATCTGGTTTCACAACACTTTGCACAATACTGTTTTTGCAAACTAAACAATTAATATAATATCAACGCTAACTAACCGCTGAGTATATATACGTAACAAGGAGAAGACACAACTGTATTATATCCAGCTGAAGATGCGACTGCAGAACGAGAAGCGAAGAGAGAATATAAAGAGAATCCGTCTGGGCGGGGCATGCCCATGCGCATCTCTATTGCGCAGATATAAAAAAACGAAAAATATAAAAAACGTTTTTTTTTTTTTTTTTGATCCGCCATTTTTTTTTTGGAGCCGCCATTTTTTTTTTTTTTTTTTGAGCCGCCTTTTTTTTTTGAGCCGCCATTTTTTTTCATTTTTTTTTTTGAGCCGCCATTTTTTTTTTTTTGGAGCCGCCATTTTTTTTTTTTTTTTGAGCCGCCATTTTTTTATATGCGCAGTAGACCAAAATGCGTACCACGCGCACACCGAGCTTGCTAGACATGCGCACGGAGTGTTAGGAGATGTACTTTGGTGTGTACATTCCAACCCACCCACTTTTAAGAATATAACTCCAATAGTGAAGCTACAAATAAAAAAAATTGTTGTTACCGCTCTACATATGGGGTCTGTATTGACCTGTGTATTGTTCGAATTAGTACAACACTTGCGTTTTAACCGCACTTACCCTTTTAAGTAACGCGCTGTATTACGATGAAATGAGTGAAGCTTTGCGTAATGATGTTTAACGATTTTGAGTGGGGGGATTTGGTGGTGGTGGGATGCTGTAAATCCATGGATTAATGAATAATACTTCTAATTATTTGTTTGACATTTCGTTACCTTAGAGTTACACTGTTGTATGTAAAATCAACTAACTTTTGAGTGAGTGAGACATACCATTTAGTAACTGGAAACATGATATTTTACCTTTCATACAACTATGTAATAATACTTGCCTACATCCTAACCTTGATCTTACAACTTTGAAATTGTATAGAAACCACAGACATGTGGACATACACTTATGTCATAGTGAAAAGTCCGATCTGACAAAAATGCGACATACAACAGTGTAACTCTAAGGTAACGATTTATAAAACATATATTAAAATACAGGTTTACTTTTGAACAAAAATAACAGTGAGTTTATCTACATTACTCTACTTTATGTTTCTATTGCACATGAAACATGATTTCTGGGATACAGGAGGACCATCGAATTGTGTGCTCCAGTCAGGACGATTGTAATGTATAAAACATGGCAATTTAATTTGAAGATCAAAACTTGATTTATAAGACATTGGTAATTTTCCCCATACATCCAAGAGTTCCAAATGATCTGCATAATTAATTAGATATTCCAAAGGTAACATTTCTAGTTCTTCTGTAGTAAAATCCTGCAAGGTTTTCTTTCCGCTTACATGACTAAACATTACATTTGCTGTTGGACAAGACATAGTTTTTTGCAGTCTTTTCCTTTTTTGCTTCCAATTCTTGAACTTTCTTTCTCTGTTCAGTTCGAAACTTTTTTTAGCACTCTTAGATAGATTAGGTGGAGGTTTTCGTAAAATTAAATTATTTTGTATGTAGTCTTGTGGATTATAGCTTTCGCAATGTTCTGTGTCCCATGAATAATCAATAGGGACTGCTACAGACATCGTTGTGAATTGTGTTAAATACTGCAAATATTGAGAATTTATAGCAATAAAAGTGGTGTGGGGGATAGGAGGAATGGATTTGATATAAGAGTGGTAGGATTTGGTAGTGTGAAGAGTGCGTGTTGTGGAATGGTTTTAAGCTCCTGAGAGGAGAGGGGAGAGGAGAGGGGAGAGTTTTTTGAGCGGCGAAGAGTGGGGGGATTTGGTGGGGTGAAGAGTGGGGGGATTTTGGTAGTGTGAAGAGTGGGGGGATTTTGGTAGTGTGAAGAGTGGGGGGATTTTGGTGGGGTGAAGAGTGGGGGATTTTGGTGGGGTGAAGAGTGGGGGGAATTTTTGGATATATATCCTGGTCTGGTACCGGTGAAGAGTGGGGGGAATTTTTGGATATATATCCTGGTCTGCTATGCCTGAAAACCATCTACTAACTTACCTTGTAAATATTAATCTGTTTATATGTCTAGTTTTCGAGAAATTGTAAAAATTTTAGTTAGCAGCCAAATTGGTGAAAAACTGAAACGGTTTGCAAGCGAACGGTTCTGGATACAAACTATAGAGCTAGCAGGCCTTAACTTACCTTGTAAATATTAATCTGTTTATATGTCTAGTTTTCGAGAAATTGTAAAAATTTTAGTTAGCAGCCAAATTGGTGAAAAACTGAAACGGTTTGCAAGCGAACGGTTCTGGATACAAACTATAGAGCTAGCAGGCCTTAACTTACCTTGTAAATATTAATCTGTTTATGTCTAGTTTTCGAGAAATTGTAAAAATTTTAGTTAGCAGCCAAATTGTTAAAAAACTGAAACGGTTTGCAAGCGAACGGCTCTGGATATAAACTATAGTACAAGCAGGCCTTAACTTACCTTGCAAATATTAATCTGTTTATATGTCTAGTTTTCGAGAAATTGTAAAAATTTTAGTTAGCAGCCAAATTGGTAAAAAACTGAAACGGTTTGCAAGCGAACGGCTCTGGATACAAACTATAGTGCCAGCAGGCCTTAACTTACCTTGTAAATATAAATCTGTTTATATGTCTAGTTTTCGAGAAATTGTAAAAATTTTAGTTAGCAGCCAAATTGGTAAAAAACTGAAACGGTTTGCAAGCGAACGGCTCTGGATATAAACTATAGTACAAGCAGGCCTTAACTTACCTTGCAAATATTAATCTGTTTATATGTCTAGTTTTCGAGAAATTGTAAAAATTCTAGTTAGCAGCCAAATTGGTAAAAAACTGAAACGGTTTGCAAGCGAACGGCTCTGGATACAAACTCTAGTGCTAGCAGGCCTTAACTTACCTTGTAAATATTAATCTGTTTATATGTCTAGTTTTCGAGAAATTGTAAAAATTTTAGTTAGCAGCCAAATTGGTAAAAAACTGAAACGGCTTCCAAGCGAACGGCTCTGGATATAAACTATAGTACAAGCAGGCCTTAACTTACCTTGCAAATATTAATCTGTTTATATGTCTAGTTGTCGAGAAATTGTAAAAATTTTAGTTAGCAGCCAAATTGGTAAAAAACTGAAACGGTTTGCAAGCGAACGGCTCTGGATATAAACTATAGTACAAGCAGGCCTTAACTTACCTTGCAAATATTAATCTGTTTATATGTCTAGTTTTCGAGAAATTGTAAGAATTTTAGTGAGCAGCCAAATTGGTAAAAAACTGAAACGGCTTGCAAGTGAACGACTCTGGATATAAACTATGGTACAAGTAGGTCTTAACTTACCTTGCAAATATTAATCTGTTTATATGTCTAGTTTTCGAGAAATTGTAAAAATTTTAGTTAGCAGCCAAATTGGTAAAAAACTGAAACGGTTTGCAAGCGAACGGCTCTGGATACAAACTATAGTGCTAGCAGGCCTTAACTTACCTTGTAAATATTAATCTGTTTATATGTCTAGTTTTCGAGAAATTGTAAAAATTTTAGTTAGCAGCCAAATTGTTAAAAAACTGAAACGGTTTGCAAGCGAACGGCTCTGGATATAAACTATAGTACAAGCAGGCCTTAACTTACCTTGCAAATATTAATCTGTTTATATGTCTAGTTTTCGAGAAATTGTAAAAATTTTAGTTAGCAGCCAAATTGGTAAAAAACTGAAACGGTTTGCAAGCGAACGGCTCTGGATACAAACTATAGTGCTAGCAGGCCTTAACTTACCTTGTAAATATTAATCAGTTTATATGTCTAGTTTTCGAGAAATTATTGTAAAAATTGAAGTTGGCAGCCAAGTTTGTAAAAAATTGAAACGGCTTGCAAGCGAACGGCTCTGGATATAAACTATAGTACAAGCAGGCCTTAACTTACCTTGCAAATATTAATCTGTTTATATGTCTAGTTTTCGAGAAATTGTAAGAATTTTAGTTAGCAGCCAAATTGGTAAAAAACCGAAACGGTTTGCAAGCGACCGGCTCTGGATATAAACTATAGTACAAGCAGGCCTTAACTTACCTTGCAAATATTAATCTGTTTATATGTCTAGTTTTCGAGAAATTGTAAAAATTTTAGTTAGCAGCCAAATTGGTAAAAAACTGAAACGGTTTGCAAGCGAACGGCTCTGGATACAAACTATAGAGCTAGCAGGCCTTAACTTACCTTGTAAATATTAATCTGTTTATATGTCTAGTTTTCGAGAAATTGTAAAAATTTTAGTTAGCAGCCAAATTGGTAAAAAACTGAAACGGTTTGCAAGCGAACGGCTCTGGATATAAACTATAGTACAAGCAGGCCTTAACTTACCTTGCAAATATTAATCTGTTTATATGTCTAGTTTTCGAGAAATTGTAAAAATTTTAGTTAGCAGCCAAATTGGTAAAAAACTGAAACGGCTTGCAAGTGAACGACTCTGGATATAAACTATAGTACAAGTAGGCCTTAACTTACCTTGCAAATATTAATCTGTTTATATGTCTAGTTTTCGAGAAATTGTAAAAATTATAGTTAGCAGCCAAATTGGTAAAAAACTGAAACGGTTTGCAAGCGAACGGCTCTGGATATAAACTATAGTACAAGCAGGCCTTAACTTACCTTGCAAATATTAATCTGTTTATATGTCTAGATTTCGAGAAATTGTAAAAATTTTAGTTAGCAGCCAAATTGGTAAAAAACTGAAACGGTTTGCAAGCGAACGGCTCTGGATACAAACTATTGTGCTAGCAGGCCTTAACTTACCTTGTAAATATTAATCAGTTTATATGTCTAGTTTTCGAGAAATTATTGTAAAAATTGAAGTTGGCAGCCAAATTTGTAAAAAATTGAAACGGCTTGCAAGCGAACGGCTCTGGATATAAACTATAGTACAAGCAGGCCTTAACTTACCTTGCAAATATTAATCTGTTTATATGTCTAGTTTTCGAGAAATTGTAAGAATTTTAGTTAGCAGCCAAATTGGTAAAAAACTGAAACGGTTTGCAAGCGACCGGCTCTGGATATAAACTATAGTACAAGCAGGCCTTAACTCACCTTGCAAATATTAATCTGTTTATATGTCTAGTTTTCGAGAAATTGTAAGAATTTTAGTTAGCAGCCAAATTGGTAAAAAACTCAAACGGTTTGCAAGCGAACGGCTCTGGATATAAACTATAGTACAAGCAGGCCTTAACTTACCTTGAAATATTAATCTGTTTATATGTCTAGTTTTCGAGAAATTGTAAGAATTTTAGTTAGCAGCCAAATTGGTAAAAAACTGAAACGGCTTGCAAGTGAACGACTCTGGATATAAACTATACTACAAGTAGGCCTTAACTTACCTTGCAAATATTAATCTGTTTATAGGTCTAGTTTTCGAGAAATTGTAAAAATTTTAGTTAGCAGCCAAATTGGTAAAAAACTGAAACAGTTTGCAAGCGAACGGCTCTGGATACAAACTATAGTGCTGGCAGGCCTTAACTTACCTTGAAAATATTATTCAGTTTATATGTCTAGTTTTCGAGAAATTATTATAAAAATTGAAGTTGGCAGCCAAATTTGTAAAAAATTGAAACGGCTTGCAAGCGAACGGCTCTGGATATAAACTATAGTACAAGCAGGCCTTAACTTACCTTGCAAATATTAATCTGTTTATATGTCTAGTTTTCGAGAAATTGTAAGAATTTTAGTTAGCAGCCAAATTGGTAAAAAACTGAAACGGTTTGCAAGCGAACGGCTCTGGATATAAACTATAGTACAAGCAGGCCTTAACTTACCTTGCAAATATTAATCTGTTTATATGTCTAGTTTTCGAGAAATTGTAAGAATTTTAGTTAGCAGCCAAATTGGTAAAAAACTGAAACGGTTTGCAAGCGAACGGCTCTGGATACAAACTATAGTGCTAGCAGGCCTTAACTTACCTTGTAAATATTAATCTGTTTATATGTCTAGTTTTCAAGAAATTGTAAAAATTTTAGTTAGCAGCCAAATTGGTAAAAAACTGAAACGGCTTCCAAGCGAACGGCTCTAGATATAAACTATAGTACAAGCAGGCCTTAACTTACCTTGCAAATATTAATCTGTTTATATGCCTTGTTTTCGAGAAATTGTAAAAATTTTAGTTAGCAGCCAAATTGGTAAAAAACTGAAACGGTTTGCAAGCGAACGGCTCTGGATACAAACTATAGTGCTAGCAGGCCTTAACTTACCTTGCAAATATTAATCTGTTTATATGTCTAGTTTTCGAGAAATTATTATAAAAATTGAAGTTGGCAGCCAAATTTGTAAAAAATTGAAACGGCTTGCAAGCGAACGGCTCTGGATATAAACTATAGTACAAGCAGGCCTTAACTTACCTTGCAAATATTAATCTGTTTATATGTCTAGTTTTCGAGAAATTGTAAGAATTTTAGTTAGCAGCCAAATTGGTAAAAAACTGAAACGGTTTGCAAGCGAGCGGCTCTGGATATAAACTATAGTACAAGCAGGCCTTAACTTACCTTGCAAATATTAATCTGTTTATATGTCTAGTTTTCGAGAAATTGTAAGAATTTTAGTTAGCAGCCAAATTGGTAAAAAACTGAGACGGTTTGCAAGCGAACGGCTCTGGATACAAACTATAGGGCTAGCAGGCCTTAACTTACCTTGTAAATATTAATCTGTTTATATGTCTAGTTTTCGAGAAATTGTAAAAATTTTAGTTAGCAGCCAAATTGGTAAAAAACTGAAACGGTTTGCAAGCGAACGGCTCTGGATACAAACTATAGTGCTAGCAGGCCTTAACTTACCTTGTAAATATTAATCTGTTTATATGTCTAGTTTTCGAGAAATTGTAAAAATTGTAGTTAGCAGCCAAATTGGTAAAAAACTGAAACGGTTTGCAAGCGAACGGCTCTGGATACAAGCTATAGAGCTAGCAGGCCTTAACTTACCTTGTAAATATTAATCTGTTTATATGTCTAGTTTTCGAGAAATTGTAAAAATTTTAGTTAGCAGCCAAATTGGTAAAAAACTGAAACGGTTTGCAAGCGAACGGCTCTGGATATAAACTATAGTACAAGCAGGCCTTAACTTACCTTGCAAATATTAATCTGTTTATATGTCTAGTTTTCGAGAAATTGTAAAAATTTTAGTTAGCAGCCAAATTGGTAAAAAACTGAAACGGCTTGCAAGTGAACGACTCTGGATATAAACTATAGTACAAGTAGGCCTTAACTTACCTTGCAAATATTAATCTGTTTATATGTCTAGTTTTCGAGAAATTGTAAAAATTATAGTTAGCAGCCAAATTGGTAAAAAACTGAAACGGTCTGCAAGCGAACGGCTCTGGATATAAACTATAGTACAAGCAGGCCTTAACTTACCTTGCAAATATTAATCTGTTTATATGTCTAGATTTCGAGAAATTGTAAAAATTTTAGTTAGCAGCCAAATTGGTAAAAAACTGAAACGGTTTGCAAGCGAACGGCTCTGGATATAAACTATAGTACAAGCAGGCCTTAACTTACCTTGCAAATATTAATCTGTTTATATGTCTAGTTTTCGAGAAATTGTAAGAATTTTAGTTAGCAGCCAAATTGGTAAAAAACTGAGACGGTTTGCAAGCGAACGGCTCTGGATACAAACTATAGGGCTAGCAGGCCTTAACTTACCTTGTAAATATTAATCTGTTTATATGTCTAGTTTTCGAGAAATTGTAAAAATTTTAGTTAGCAGCCAAATTGGTAAAAAACTGAAACGGTTTGCAAGCGAACGGCTCTGGATACAAACTATAGTGCTAGCAGGCCTTAACTTACCTTGTAAATATTAATCTGTTTATATGTCTAGTTTTCGAGAAATTGTAAAAATTGTAGTTAGCAGCCAAATTGGTAAAAAACTGAAACGGTTTGCAAGCGAACGGCTCTGGATACAAGCTATAGAGCTAGCAGGCCTTAACTTACCTTGTAAATATTAATCTGTTTATATGTCTAGTTTTCGAGAAATTGTAAAAATTTTAGTTAGCAGCCAAATTGGTAAAAAACTGAAACGGTTTGCAAGCGAACGGCTCTGGATATAAACTATAGTACAAGCAGGCCTTAACTTACCTTGCAAATATTAATCTGTTTATATGTCTAGTTTTCGAGAAATTGTAAAAATTTTAGTTAGCAGCCAAATTGGTAAAAAACTGAAACGGCTTGCAAGTGAACGACTCTGGATATAAACTATAGTACAAGTAGGCCTTAACTTACCTTGCAAATATTAATCTGTTTATATGTCTAGTTTTCGAGAAATTGTAAAAATTATAGTTAGCAGCCAAATTGGTAAAAAACTGAAACGGTTTGCAAGCGAACGGCTCTGGATATAAACTATAGTACAAGCAGGCCTTAACTTACCTTGCAAATATTAATCTGTTTATATGTCTAGATTTCGAGAAATTGTAAAAATTTTAGTTAGCAGCCAAATTGGTAAAAAACTGAAACGGTTTGCAAGCGAACGGCTCTGGATACAAACTATTGTGCTAGCAGGCCTTAACTTACCTTGTAAATATTAATCAGTTTATATGTCTAGTTTTCGAGAAATTATTGTAAAAATTGAAGTTGGCAGCCAAATTTGTAAAAAATTGAAACGGCTTGCAAGCGAACGGCTCTGGATATAAACTATAGTACAAGCAGGCCTTAACTTACCTTGCAAATATTAATCTGTTTATATGTCTAGTTTTCGAGAAATTGTAAGAATTTTAGTTAGCAGCCAAATTGGTAAAAAACTGAAACGGTTTGCAAGCGACCGGCTCTGGATATAAACTATAGTACAAGCAGGCCTTAACTTACCTTGCAAATATTAATCTGTTTATATGTCTAGTTTTCGAGAAATTGTAAGAATTTTAGTTAGCAGCCAAATTGGTAAAAAACTCAAACGGTTTGCAAGCGAACGGCTCTGGATATAAACTATAGTACAAGCAGGCCTTAACTTACCTTGCAAATATTAATCTGTTTATATGTCTAGTTTTCGAGAAATTGTAAGAATTTTAGTTAGCAGCCAAATTGGTAAAAAACTGAAACGGCTTGCAAGTGAACGACTCTGGATATAAACTATACTACAAGTAGGCCTTAACTTACCTTGCAAATATTAATCTGTTTATAGCTCTAGTTTTCGAGAAATTGTAAAAATTTTAGTTAGCAGCCAAATTGGTAAAAAACTGAAACGGTTTGCAAGCGAACGGCTCTGGATACAAACTATTGTGCTAGCAGGCCTTAACTTACCTTGTAAATATTAATCAGTTTATATGTCTAGTTTTCGAGAAATTATTGTAACAATTGAAGTTGGCAGCCAAATTTGTAAAAAATTGAAACGGCTTGCAAGCGAACGGCTCTGGATATGAACTATAGTACAAGCAGGCCTTAACTTACCTTGCAAATATTAATCTGTTTATATGTCTAGTTTTCGAAAAATTGTAAGAATTTTAGTTAGCAGCCAAATTGGTAAAAAACTGAAACGGTTTGCAAGCGACCGGCTCTGGATATAAACTATAGTACAAGCAGGCCTTAACTTACCTTGCAAATATTAATCTGTTTATATGTCTAGTTTTCGAGAAATTGTAAGAATTTTAGTTAGCAGCCAAATTGGTAAAAAACTCAAACGGTTTGCAAGCGAACGGCTCTGGATATAAACTATAGTACAAGCAGGCCTTAACTTACCTTGCAAATATTAATCTGTTTATAGGTCTAGTTTTCGAGAAATTGTAAAAATTTTAGTTAGCAGCCAAATTGGTAAAAAACTGAAACAGTTTGCAAGCGAACGGCTCTGGATACAAACTATAGTGCTGGCAGGCCTTAACTTACCTTGAAAATATTATTCAGTTTATATGTCTAGTTTTCGAGAAATTATTATAAAAATTGAAGTTGGCAGCCAAATTTGTAAAAAATTGAAACGGCTTGCAAGCGAACGGCTCTGGATATAAACTATAGTACAAGCAGGCCTTAACTTACCTTGCAAATATTAATCTGTTTATATGTCTAGTTTTCGAGAAATTGTAAGAATTTTAGTTAGCAGCCAAATTGGTAAAAAACTGAAACGGTTTGCAAGCGAACGGCTCTGGATATAAACTATAGTACAAGCAGGCCTTAACTTACCTTGCAAATATTAATCTGTTTATATGTCTAGTTTTCGAGAAATTGTAAGAATTTTAGTTAGCAGCCAAATTGGTAAAAAACTGAAACGGTTTGCAAGCGAACGGCTCTGGATACAAACTATAGGGCTAGCAGGCCTTAACTTACCTTGTAAATATTAATCTGTTTATATGTCTAGTTTTCGAGAAATTGTAAAAATTTTAGTTAGCAGCCAAATTGGTAAAAAACTGAAACGGTTTGCAAGCGAACGGCTCTGGATACAAACTATAGTGCTAGCAGGCCTTAACTTACCTTGTAAATATTAATCTGTTTATATGTCTAGTTTTCGAGAAATTGTAAAAATTGTAGTTAGCAGCCAAATTGGTAAAAAACTGAAACGGTTTGCAAGCGAACGGCTCTGGATACAAACTATAGTGCTAGCAGGCCTTAACTTACCTTGTAAATATTAATCTGTTTATATGTCTAGTTTTCGAGAAATTGTAAAAATTTTAGTTAGCAGCCAAATTGGTAAAAAACTGAAACGGCTTCCAAGCGAACGGCTCTAGATATAAACTATAGTACAAGCAGGCCTTAACTTACCTTGCAAATATTAATCTGTTTATATGTCTTGTTTTCGAGAAATTGTAAAAATTTTAGTTAGCAGCCAAATTGGTAAAAAACTGAAACGGTTTGCAAGCGAACGGCTCTGGATACAAACTATAGTGCTAGCAGGCCTTAACTTACCTTGCAAATATTAATCTGTTTATATGTCTAGTTTTCGAGAAATTATTATAAAAATTGAAGTTGGCAGCCAAATTTGTAAAAAATTGAAACGGCTTGCAAGCGAACGGCTCTGGATATAAACTATAGTACAAGCAGGCCTTAACTTACCTTGCAAATATTAATCTGTTTATATGTCTAGTTTTCGAGAAATTGTAAGAATTTTAGTTAGCAGCCAAATTGGTAAAAAACTGAAACGGTTTGCAAGCGAACGGCTCTGGATATAAACTATAGTACAAGCAGGCCTTAACTTACCTTGCAAATATTAATCTGTTTATATGTCTAGTTTTCGAGAAATTGTAAGAATTTTAGTTAGCAGCCAAATTGGTAAAAAACTGAAACGGTTTGCAAGCGAACGGCTCTGGATACAAACTATAGTGCTAGCAGGCCTTAACTTACCTTGTAAATATTAATCTGTTTATATGTCTAGTTTTCGAGAAATTGTAAAAATTTTAGTTAGCAGCCAAATTGGTAAAAAACTGAAACGGCTTCCAAGCGAACGGCTCTAGATATAAACTATAGTACAAGCAGGCCTTAACTTACCTTGCAAATATTAATCTGTTTATATGTCTTGTTTTCGAGAAATTGTAAAAATTTTAGTTAGCAGCCAAATTGGTAAAAAACTGAAACGGTTTGCAAGCGAACGGCTCTGGATACAAACTATAGTGCTAGCAGGCCTTAACTTACCTTGCAAATATTAATCTGTTTATATGTCTAGTTTTCGAGAAATTATTATAAAAATTGAAGTTGGCAGCCAAATTTGTAAAAAATTGAAACGGCTTGCAAGCGAACGGCTCTGGATATAAACTATAGTACAAGCAGGCCTTAACTTACCTTGCAAATATTAATCTGTTTATATGTCTAGTTTTCGAGAAATTGTAAGAATCTTAGTTAGCAGCCAAATTGGTAAAAAACTGAAACGGTTTGCAAGCGAACGGCTCTGGATATAAACTATAGTACAAGCAGGCCTTAACTTACCTTGCAAATATTAATCTGTTTATATGTCTAGTTTTCGAGAAATTGTAAGAATTTTAGTTAGCAGCCAAATTGGTAAAAAACTGAAACGGTTTGCAAGCGAACGGCTCTGGATACAAACTATAGGGCTAGCAGGCCTTAACTTACCTTGTAAATATTAATCTGTTTATATGTCTAGTTTTCGAGAAATTGTAAAAATTTTAGTTAGCAGCCAAATTGGTAAAAAACTGAAGCGGTTTGCAAGCGAACGGCTCTGGATACAAACTATAGTGCTAGCAGGCCTTAACTTACCTTGTAAATATTAATCTGTTTATATGTCTAGTTTTCGAGAAATTGTAAAAATTTTAGTTAGCAGCCAAATTGGTAAAAAACTGAAACGGTTTGCAAGCGAACGGCTCTGGATATAAACTATAGTACAAGCAGGCCTTAACTTACCTTGCAAATATTAATCTGTTTATATGTCTAGTTTTCGAGAAATTGTAAAAATTTTAGTTAGCAGCCAAATTGGTAAAAAACTGAAACGGTTTGCAAGCGAACGGCTCTGGATACAAACTATAGTGCTAGCAGGCCTTAGCTTACCTTGTAAATATTAATCAGTTTATATGTCTAGTTTTCGAGAAATTATTGTAAAAATTGAAGTTGGCAGCCAAATTTGTAAAAAATTGAAACGGCTTGCAAGCGAACGACTCTGGATATAAACTATAGTGCAAGCAGGCCTTAACTTACCTTGTAAATATTAATCTGTTTATATGTCTAGTTTTCGAGAATAGTATGAATTTAAGTTAGCAGCCAAATTTGTAAAAAACTGAAACAGCTTGCAAGTGATCGTCGCTGAATACAAACTATAGTGCTAGTAGGCCTTAACTTACCTCATGAATATTAATCTGTTTATACAGGGTGTTTTCTAATTGAATGCCAATATTTAAGGGGGCGATTTTTGGGTCCATTTTAACAAGAAAACGTCACATGAACGTATGTCCTAAACGTCTTAACTTTTGAGATACAGGGTGGTAAAGTTTTCAAAAATAAATAGTTTTTTATTAATATCTGTAATACCACTTTAGATATTTTAATTCAATTTGGCATACATGTACTAGGTATCAAGAGGCATTATTTAGTGTACCACATTTTTTTATTTCCACCAGTGGCGTTCGTACGGAATTTCACCTGCCTATTTTGGCAGACATTGATGGTACGCCACTGATTTCTCCTAAAATTAAAATTATTCCCGAAATCCCCAATCATTTCTAAGCAAATTTGATCTCTTGAATTTTTTCAATCCGATGCACGGTTTTCGCTTAAAAAAATAAAAACCATTTCTCTGCATGATCATAACAATATCGTTAATATGACAATATCACCATGCAGAGAAATATATTTTGTTTTTTAGATCAAATTTGCTTAGCAATGAATAAGGAAGTTAATTTTTGAGATCCTCATTCATTGTAAAAATTTAAGTTAGCAGCCCAATTTGTAAAAAACTGAAACGGCTTGCAAGTGAACGACTCTGGATACAAACTATAGTGCTAGTGGGCCTCGACTTACTTCGTAAATATTGATCTGTTTATATGTCAAGTTTTCAAAAAACTGTAAAAAGTTCTCGCTATCAATTGTTTACTGGTTCCAGCCTCTCGTGCTGTGTTGCCTGATCATCTACTTCATGGCTCCCTTGTTAAAGAAGGCTGTGGTGTACGTCACTTAGCAGTAAAATATTGTCGAATTCATGGACAATAAATGTACTATAAAGTATTTTGAGTTGATATTTTTTTTTTTCCAAAATGTACCACGTCAATAAATGTTAACGTTAGTTTGTCATCAGTTTTGAAGCAAATATTGTAATTTTTATGGCATGTAAGTTACAGTAAATCCTAGACCTGTTGTTTGATAATCATGATATGGAAGAAAATAAATATATTGCGCTTTCGCCGGAGTTATTTTCAGCAATACAGCAAATTAAAATTAGGCGATTCTCGCATCAGCTAAGGCTAATTTTGTTGTAAAAAATAGTATCAATAATGTTGGACAGTTTGTTTAAATTTTCAGGTTATATATTGCTGTGGAGATATACGTAGCTAAAAAATTAATTTATGTTCATTTTAGGCAGAAAATATCACATTTCTGCACTGTACGTAGTCGATTTAAAACGATTCCGGCGAATAGCAGCTGGCGACCGTCTTAGAGGTCAGTACCAGGCCCTAAGTCAGGACCCCAACAGTCTGTCAAACTTGGATCAAGACTTGCCCAACAACATGATTCATCAGGTGGCGATTAAGTCTTTGCCTCAGGAGTGGTTGTGGTGTGAGACGTGGTGTGATGACGCTTCTAAAGACCGAGCTAAGACCATTGATTTGGTAAGTAGTTTTATATAATGCGCCGATTTGTGTTGATGTCAAATTTTCCCAAACACCTTTACCAATTTGGAAATTATATTTTCCCAAAATGCAGCAATTTTCTTCTACTACTATCAGTTACTGTTTTTACCAGGTTTATGTTAGATTATAACTTTCTACTAACATGAAAAACTGAACACGAAAATATTTCGATAACAATCTAATCTAGTACTAAATACTATCTAAATACTGGCGCATTCGTGAGCCGCAAAACAGATACGACGGTTGGGCAATGAGGTGGAGAGTTTTAGAGGCAGATCAAGACTCGAGCCTAAAACACAAAAATATTATTTAATATAACATATTGTCAAAATAAATGATTACGAAAAACTAGGCAAGCGCGGCCCGTGAGTTTTTTTACAGGTGGGTCAAAATTTTGTGGGCAACTAGTGATATCAACAAGCGAAATACACTTCTTTAATTAAGAAAGGTTTTAGAGCCGATCTGATTTTTTAAATAACAAAAAATTAAAAAAAAGTTCTTGCCCCATCACTGATTCGAACCCTCGACCTCCTGATCAACTCGTTGAGATTATACCTCTGGACTACGCTGGTAATGTAAGAAAATCGGTCCGATACCATTAAATTTGATGCCTAGCGCTGGCCTGACAGAAATCGTATTTATAATTTTTTATGTTTAACCGCTAATTAATATTATTAATACAATGCAAATACAATCCGCATATTAGCTACCTAATTAGTTTTTCTTTTTCCGAACCAAATGTTTTGAAATGGTATATTTTATGGGGCGGTTTGAGAGTATTTCCATAGTGGGAGTGGCCCAATATTATTGGTGGGCCGTCGACCAATTGTGCCTCTTTTTAACTTCCTAAAGCGCGTATGTCTGTTTTCCCTCTTAGTTTTAATGAATTTATATCGTTCATATAAACCTATAAGATCAATTTAAAATGACCCAGCCCGGAGCAAGCTTGGATATCCTTTGACGATGGCTTGGCTTGATTCTTTCTTGGGGAGTTTTCGCATGGAACTTTGAAACAAGATTCTTTTTTGGTTTTAAAAAATTAAAAAATAAATTATTAGATCACTGAAAATTTTAGGTGGGTCATTGACCAAATGACCTTATGGACGGGCCCGCCTGCTTATTACCTTTGATTTTTAGATAAAGTATAACTCAACTTACAAAAATAAAATTTTAAAACTGAAACAAACCTAGAAAAATAATTGTTTTTAACCCTGAGAACTTTAAAAATAATTATTTCATTACTTAAATAATTTTGTACTTAATTTAAATTGCAGTGTAACAATCCACTAACCAAAGAAGCTAAATTATCTGCCGCTATGAGGATAGTACCAGAGTGGAAGGGCTACGACGAAGACATAAGAGAGCTGCAAAAGAAAATTGATTCGGGGTTGTTGGATGACGATTCTGAAGAAGAAAATAGTAGTAGTCGGAGTTCCGGCGATAACGGTAAGGAATAATGGATGTTTTTTATATTTATGCTATTTATAAATGAGCCCTTTATTTTCGAAATAGTATAAGTCCAATTTTGAGTTTATACCAAGAACATTCGGATTCGGTCGTTCATATCATCTAAAGTCGCTGCAGTCGTTATCACTTTGTCCTTTATAAAACCCCACAAGAAAAAGTCAACGGGAGTCAAATCCGGGGACCTAGCAGGCCAGTTGACCGAATCAGATCGTCCAATCAAATATTTCATTCAAATGATTACTGGCCTGTATTGCATAATAATGGGGTGAAACTCCGTCCTGTTGAAACCACATGTCAGGATTTATGTTTTGCTTTAATAATTGGGATAATTGGTTTGGCCCAATTGCAAAATGTAATTTAAAAGTCTTGCCCATATGGTGGTGTGTAATATGCTATGGATGAAAATTTTAAAGTTCTTGCTCTATGCAATGTTACCGAAATCAAAATTTAGTGAAAGAGACCATTATACAGGCTGTTATGAAATTCACTGCATATATGAAATGGAGACTCCTGGGGTAGTTTACAGACGTACTCAATACTTTTCCCCCTCAAATCGCACTTTTTTTTATTTTAAAAAATTCCCAAATACCGGCCCTTATCCGACGCTTCTGAAGAGCCTGACGTCATAGGCTCTAATATTATAAAGAAAAACAAATTATCCAGCCTGTGCATTGCCAAACTTAAATTATTATCGTGACATCTCATTTTTTTTTATCAGTTTTAGTGAAAACCGACAGTAATCCAAAGTATTTTTAATTCTACAGACGTATTTTACCAAAAATGTGTATTTTAATTATCTCGCAACAGCAATTTATTTACTTAATATGGGAAAATATCGACCGTCGTTTGAAATTGTGACCAGAACGAAACAGGCTATGTTATACCGGCAACACAACGAATTATGACACCCTATGTTACGTTATTAATGAGATGAGCATTATTCCTACTAGTTTAAACGTCCAATAAAAGGTTAAAAATCAACACGACAGACACTAATTAAGCACAACTATACAGTATTTTAAAATTATAATCAAAATTTTTTTATTACAGCATTTGTCAAAAGAAAACATTATTCAGTTTCACACAGCACGTTTAGAAAATTGTTATTCGCCCTTTAGTCAAGAAAATTATTAGAACTTGAAAATTTCCCCTAAATGAGCTTTTATAAAGTCGAAATGAATCTAAATCGCTTTTGTGCACCCGCAAACGTTACATAATACGTAAATATTATTAGTGTTAAATTTAATTTAGTTTTCAGTCCTATTAGTTTAAGAAACACTATAATCAAAGCACAAACTAGATAAAACTGAGCAAAATATTAGTTAATAACGGATCGACGAATACCATTCTCTAGGTAGCAAAAAGAAACGACATTATTATTTAAAACTAACTTCTAGAGAAAAATATTGATAACATTCAAAATATGCACGCGTTTGTATTGTTGCCTATGCAGTAGAGTATGTTGAAATAAAAAAAAACCAGACAGAGGTAAAATTTAGACATTTAGATATTTCAACGCTAGTCGCAGGAGGTTTGTTTGTGTTTCATAAAAATGCGAATTGCAAAATTGGCGAAAACCCGATAAAGTAAAAAGATTGATTGCTGCTATTATTTCCACACAACTTTTTTTCTATTTCTTATGCAACAATAACTATTGGTAGTTTTTTTGGGTTGCCTATCTTTTGTAACGTCAGGGGTAAAACTATTTGAAACAATTAGATAATAATATGTCAAATAACTTAGGATATGGTCCGAAAATAACCAACCGTAACCATGGTTAGCACGTCACGTGGTTTTTATTATAATTTGTAGTGGTAGTCATATGATATCTGTCATTAATGGTACTAATGACAGCGGTTGGTTACTTTCGGACCATACCCTTATTTAGGCGGACCGCAGGAGTTGTGTTGTTTAATAAATAACTTTTTAGTTTTTTAGTGCGGATAGTATAAAAAAATACCGTGGATTCTTCTCAGCATTGTGCTTTAATTCGTTAGTGGACCGTTTTTTACATTAATGGCTATACTTACTGTTTTGTTAGTGTTGAATAAGTTTAACGTAAAACGTAACAAACCTATTCTATCTTCTTTGGTAAAATCTTTCTACAGGAAGTGTATTTTACAGAGATTTTACTTTTAAAGTATCAAAAACATTAGTTTTCGTTTTTAATAGTGCGGATAGTGACAAAAAAGAGTGGAATCTTAGTGTTTATTCGTCGAGTGCTCTTTTTTGCATTAATGGCCGTACTGTGTTGTTAGTGCGTATTTCCTAACCTAAAATATTTTAAAACGAACTGTATTTTAAAGGGATTTTACTTTAACGTAACAGAAACATTATTTCTTATGCCGACTGTAGCGTTTAAGAAATTATTGATAGAATTGGTAACTTATTCGTACTATGTGTTCTTGCCAGTGGCGGGTACCATCGATTAGAGAATGTGTAAGGCGCGATTACTAGCTTATTTATTGGGAAACGCCATCGATGAATATTTTCTGCAATCTGAACTCGAACCAGGATTTACCGGTTTCAATATATGCAGTGAATTTCATAACACCCTGTATTTGGAGGGAATCTAGGGCGTAATTTAAGGAAAATTAAAATAACACAACAAAATCTACTTATGAAATACATCTATTCAATATTGCTTTTTGTTACAGATGCGACTGATATACATTCGGAGCTATAGGATAAGTCGATTTAATGTAAATTTAATTATGTACAGTAATTTTAATTATTGTTAAAGTAGGTAAGTGTTGTGAACTGTCGATAAAAGTGAGTGGTATTATTTACATTTTTAAATTATGTAAAAAATCTTTTTAGAAAAATAAAATTAAATGCCTTAAGAATATCGTTTCAGCGGAATGTGTTGGAATGTTGTGTTTACGTTGACAAGTTTATTATATATATATATATATATATATATATATATATATATATATATATATATATATATATATATATATATATACAGGGTGTTTCATTAAGGGTGATGAGGTACCATATCTCAGGAATTGTTACTCCAGGAGCTTTGGAAAAAAAATCCTAAGAAGGAAAGCGGCCAAGAGAAATTGCTGGAAATAATTTTTAAGTTCCTAACTCTGCCGCTAGGGGGCGTAATTGCTGTGGTCATGTAAGAAAAGACATTTTTCTGGAAATTATCCCTATAAAAGCTGTCAAAAAAATATTACACTGATAATTCTACTAGAATTCTACATCTTTTCGGTTTAACACTTTTTGCTGTAAGATGTAAAATTAGGGCGGAAGGGGAGGGGGAAAGTCTACTGATAAAAGTGTCCATAACTTTGGTTTGACTCAACCGAATTTGATGAACTTGGTCTCGTTTAAGAAAGGAAGGCTTGCTAATTTAAACAAATTAATGGCTGTGATACATTGATTTTCGCGGCACTCGCTAGAGGGCGTTATTTGAGAAACTCTTTGTTTTTCCAATTTTTCTCCGAAATTTTAAATGGAATGACATAGTTATTATATCATAATCGAAAAGTAGAATAAATTTGCAAGAGAAAATGTAAAAAATTCGATTCGATATCTTCATTAGTTTCGGAGTTATAGCCAAAAGAATAATTAATATAATGTTAATTGAAAAAAGCAATTGTTTTTATAGGTCCGTGGTCAAGCGTGCCATGGAAAATAAAAAAAAAATTTAAACTTTTTATTAAGTGTGTTTTTCTCTTTTTATTTAATTTTTAAACTGATTTTATTATTTCACACTCATGATTTTTATTTATTGTTTTGTTTTTGTTTACCTTCCTTCAGGCTTATGACTGGTCCAAACCATGCGAAACGCAAGATTTGAAGCGTGTTTAAAGGCCAACGGGCCAAAACAACAATAAAATCCACAACCACCTTCACGTTCTTTATCAAGCCATAGAAATCTTGTTAAAAACAAACAACAAACAAATACTTTATAAATGTTCAAAATGACCACCGTTTTGCAAAATGCAAGTGTTACATTTTTCTCTAGTGCTGGAAACGGCAGTTTCAATTTCAGCTCGTGAAATCGTAGTTATGGCATTTTGAATTCTCTCAATCATATTCTCCCGTGTGGTTGGTCGTGTTTGATAAACAATCTCTTTTAGTCTTCCCCACAAGTAGAAATCTAGCACGGTTAAATCGGGGATCTAGGTGGCCACGGAAACAAACTACCCCTTCCAATCCAACGATTTGGGTAACTAGCATCTAAAAAGTCACGGACTCTTCCAGAAAAGTGGGCCGGGCATCCATCATGTTGATACCATAGGGATCTTCTTATATCAAGAGGCACATCTTCTAAAAGGATAGGCAGGATATTTCATAAAAAGTTTAAGTATGAGTCGCCATTTAGGTGGCCATGAAAGAAAAACGGTCCGATAATTCTGTTTCCTAAAATTCCGCACCACACGTTGACACTCCACCTGTTTTGGTGATCAACTTCCCGCATCCAATGAGGATTTGTTTCTGACCAGTAGTGCATATTGTGCAAATTGACTCTACCACAACTAGTAAAAGTTGCTTCATCTGTCCAGAAAAGCAAGGAGAGGAACTGGCAATTTCCGTTGCACATACCTCTTAACCAATAACAATAATCCCGCCGCCTGTCAAAATCAGTATATGAAAGGGCCTGGTGTAAAACTACATGATAGAGATGCAGCTTAAAATCCTTTAAAATTCGGAACAGTGTAGTGCAACTTATACCTAAGTCTAAAGAAATGTTTCTGATACTCAAGTGCGGATCCAGTTGCACGTACGCGAGAACGTTTATAATATTGTCTTCATTCCTTACGGAACGTCTCCTGATGGGCACTGGAATGGGACGTACACTACCCGTTGTTCTAAGACGTATTGCCAACCGCCGAAACATATTTCTACTATGGGGTCTTCGCTCAGGATACCTGACAGCATATTCACGTTCCGCAAGAGGAGCATTTTCAAAACACTGAAAATATACGGCAAGCATATCGTAAGCCTCGGCGTTGGTATATGCCATTTTTGAAAGATGCAGCACAAAAGTTGAATACCGATGAACTCAAATTCACAGAAAATCCAAGATAAAATCTTGAGAGATACTTAAAGATTGATTAAAGTGACATTTCAATTTGTTTGTTTCCCTGACAACCTGCCGATTTTATTTCATCGCTTACTAGGTAATTTTTTAATAATACGTCAGGTTAGTAAATTAAAGGCAATAGTAATGGAGTAAAAAGTGAAAAAAAAAACACTTAATAAAAAGTTTACAATTTTTTTTTATTTTCCATGGCACGCTTGACCACGGACCTATAAAAACAATTGCTTTTTTCAATTAACATGATATTAATTATTCTTTTGGCTATAACTCCGAGACTAATGAAGATATCGAATCGAATTTTTTACATTTTCTCTTGCAAATTTATTCTACTTTTCGATTATGATATAATAACTATGGCATTCCATTTAAAATTTTGGAGAAAAATTGGAAAAACAAAGAGTTTCTCAAATAACGCCCTCTAGCGAGTGCCGCGAAAATCAATGTAACACAGCCATTAATTTGTTTAAATTAGCAAGCCTTCCTTTCTTAAACGAGACCAAGTTCATCAAATTCGGTTGAGTGAAACCAAAGTTATAGACACTTTTATCAGTAGACTTTCCCCCTCCTCTTCCGCCCTAATTTTACATCTTACAGCAAAAAATGTTAAACCAAAAAGATGTAGAATTCTAGTAGAATTATCAGTGTAATATTTTTTTGATAGCTTTTATAGGGATAATTTCCAGAAAAATGTGTTTTCTTACATGACCACAGCAATTACGCCCCCTAGCGGCAGAGTTAGGAACTTAAAAATTATTTCCAGCAATTTCTCTTGGCCGCTTTCCTTCTTAGGATTTTTTTTTCCAAAGCTCCTGGAGTATCAATTCCTGAGATATGGTACCTCATCACCCTTAATGGAACACCCTGTATATATATATATATATATATATATATATATATATATATATATATATATATATATATATATATATATATAGATATATATATAGATATATATATATATATATATATATATATATATATATATATATATATATATATATATATATATATATATATATATATATATATATATATATATATTACGGAACCCTTATTGCCTTTGCGGACGTGCGCTATATTAGAACTTCATCATTAGTGTCGTACAGTCGTGATAGAAAAATCGTACTAGTAACTCACAGTCTAAACGTTTATTAAAGAACTTTTCTAAGGAACTGGCACTTAGACTGTGAATTGGAGATTTTTTCCACGGATGTACTGCCATTGCCAATGCCAACTTTCAGGTCTAAGTAAAAACGCAATGTATATCTGTACAATGGCTGTTCATATCAAATATCGAATTTGCGAATCGGCGGAATAGTGAATCGCAAAACACTAGTTTTGAGAGTTGTGTTTTAAATTATTTACAAAATATAGTTACTTAGTTTTTACCCCTTTATTATATAAAGATTAATACAGGGTGTCCAAAAAGTCTTAGTATGGGCAACTATATTTGCTATTAGTAAAGATAGAGACACCAAATTTTAGGTGTGTCTAGTTGGTCAAAAGCTCTACTTTTTTCAACCCCCTTGAGGGGTGACGCTAGGAAGTTGAGGTCAAAAATTTTAAGTGCAACTTTATGCTATGTGGTATCTCATTTTAAAGGTCTTCAAAAAAGAAACATTGTACCTCAAACCCGAGATCCGCAATTTAATTTATTTTTAATGGCAAGCCTATAAAAATTAAAAATTTAAGTACCTTTATTTCTCTTGTTACTTTAAAAGTTGTTCACAATGACCACTATGAACTTCTTGGCAGTAATAAAGTCGATTTTGGAACTCTGTTAAGAAGTAACATCTGCCATTCTCGAAAATGTGAGAAGTGAGTTCCAAAATCGACTTTATTACTGCCAAGAAGTTCATGGTTGTTATTTTGAACAATTTTTAAAGTAATACGAGAAATAGAGGATATTTAAATTTTTAATTTTTTTCCCGATTTTACAAGGCTTGCCACTTAAAAACGAATTAAGATACGGACCTCGGGTTTGCGGTAAAATGCTTCTTGTTTGAAGACCTTTAAAATGAGGTACTACACGGCATAGGGTTGCATTTAAAATTTTTGACCTCAACTCCCTAGGGTTACCCCTTAAGGGGGTGGAAAATGTTAAATTACACAAAACAGTAGATTTACTAACTTTCTATCTTTACCAATAGCGAAGATATTTGCCCGTACTAAGACTTCTCGGACACCCTGTATAAAGATTTATATACTCGTTTTAGTATTACAAATCCTGTTCTTAAAAAACTCAAAAGAAAATATAAAGATTAATGAAGATTTGTAATATTAATTTTTAAATAACAATTATAACATATTCTATAAACTATCTTTAAATACATTAATAAATAAAGCCATATATTAACAATACTGACCAAATTCTTATATTATAGATACACTTAGATTTAACCTGATAATGCCCATTTATATAAACATTACAAATAAGCTTTTTATTTTACATTATTAATTAGGTGTGTCCTAGTTCCTTTATGTTAAAAATTATAAATTATTTAAAGCTATTAAGTACGGATTTTACTATGGTACTAGACTATGTCGGAAATACTGATGAATCAACTACGTGACAATGCTTTTTGAGGACTGGGTGTGGTACACTACAATATTTAATTTTCACACTTGTAGCAGTTGGGGGCATCCCAGAACTGGATTCTAGGATTTTAATGAAAAAACCTTAGAAATTCTAATCAGATCATCAGTGATGGCACGTTTTAACCTAGGCTAACTAGGTTAACCCCTTCCTAGGGTGGTGGGGGTTAAGTACATTTTTATACTTAATACTTTGATCCAAATTCCAAGACATTTAGGCAAAAAATGGAACTTCTATTCCATGCGCAAAATACGTGCAATTACAGCTTGTCAAATATAGCTTTGCCTCTGAAAAATGTTATACTTGCGCGGACGAGCAAGTGAGATAGGATCGGATAATAGAATTGGCAATATTAAGCGGCTTCTGCTGGTGGTACTGTCAGCAAAAAAAAATATTACATAGTTGCTTTATAATAGTCGGTTTCATTTAAATACGATGATCTTTCCTTGTCATTAATTTAGCATAAATTAGTTTAAGACAGGTAGTAGTAAACAGTAATTTTGTTCCTGGATTCTGCTTGCTTGATTCTGCTAAAGAATAAAGACAAATTATTTTGTGTTAAAGAGGTTCAATTGTGATTATGAGTGGTATCATAAATAATTTCCGGAAATTTTGGTAATTATATTTAGGGTAGGTACTAATTACAATTCTAAATTCGATAAGTTACGTGATACATATAATAAATTGCTACCAGCTTAATTATTATTGTTATTATTGTTCTGAAAATGTACCAAAACATTCCCTACCATAATTGTCTACATTATTAAAATTAAAATCAATATTTCTGTCTGCAATAAACTGTTTTAGAAAGGCCCAAGCAAGTTCAATGGGATTTAGATCCGGATGATAACAGTATGTCCATGTTCTTCCAGGATTTTATTTATCGTATATGTTTCATCCAAAAGTTTTCTCATTTTTATTAAACTGTATAAGTTCTTTTTTAACATGTCGGTAACGGTGGCACCACGTCATCTTAACCATGCCTTGTCAGCATATAATATCACGACTACTCTTGAAGATAGCGAAGCAAGTAAAAGCGACTCGGGGGCAGACTAAGACATATAACTACATATTATATACATATGTTTTGTTTTAAATATAGACTAATAGCCGACAAATTTGTGGTAAATAAATTGTATGATAATATTAACTTCTTTCCGAGTTCTAATTTTTGTCCCAATTCTTCAAAAGATCGCTGCACTGTGCGACGTCAGCATCGCGTGAAGTAGGCGGTACGCCAACTACTCTGAGCGCTGAGTAATAATCGGTCAGCTGTCACTAAGCCTGGTGACACACTAGAAAAATTAATTTCGTGTAACTTATACAGGGTGTTACAAAAAGATGTTAAGAAATTTTAAGGGCAGATTCTACATCTAAAAATATGAAACTAAGTTAATATAACCTTAAACGCTTCTTTTTCGAGATACAGGATGTTTAATATTTTCTTTTTTAAATGTTTCTTTTTAATTTATCGAAAATGCGTTAAGATATTGACATGAATTTTGGTACATACCAGTATGTAAACAAATGATACCTTTACGTGCAAAAATTTATTTTCTAAAGTACTTGTATCAGTGGCGTGCGTGCGGGTAAGTCTATTTTTAGCCAAAATAATGGCACGCCACTGATTTTTTGCAAAATTGATATCGTTTTGTTTAAGCCCAATCAATTCTGCGTGTGTGTCTCTTTTCTGTTCTGACGCATCACCGTTTCGAGATAAAAATTAATTTATTTCTTACAATAAAAACAATGAAAATGATTTTTTTTAAATATTTTTTGTTCAGAAAACGGTGCTTTTTGATTTAAGTTTATAGTAGATTCTGGAAATGGCTTCTTCGTGCTTCAACACCAACTTTTCGGAATACTTGAGGTGTGAAAATATTAAACACCCTGTATCTCGAAAAAGAAGCGTTTGAGGATCCATGTTTATATAAACTTATTTTCATATTTTTAGATGTAGAATGTGCCCTTAAAGTTTCTTAACATCTTTTTGTAGCACCCTGTATAAGTGAAACAGATCACATGAAATAAAAATTTCTTGTTCAGAGCATATTAGTGAAACTTGTTACGTATACATAATTTGATATTCTACATTTCTGCATTCAGGGTTTAGCAAAATGTCTTCTGATGAAGACGATATAATTTTGTTGTGGTCGGCAAAATTAAAATTTCTAGTGAAGAATATTAATTTGAATTTTGTATACATATATGTATATCTGAATTGCTGCAGTAAATGGAAAAATTTTAACTCAATACCTATTCATCCATTTGAATTTATATTTTAATTTAAAGTGAATTACCATATGTCTCGAGTCAGAACACCCCCTCTTGTCAATATATAAGTTAATCCTTAAACATTTTGTTTGTTTTTGCATTTAGTAATATTTCAGTCTAATCAACCTTTTCTTTACGCGAGGCGCACGCTAACAACAAATAATATATATTTATAAACACTCGTACACTTGCGTCATCGTTCGACAAATTTTACACTTAACATAACAACAGTTATAAAATTTACACTGACATCTTTCGATTTTCTCTTCCACTACTGTTCTGTATCCTCGGCCACAACATAGTATCCTGCAGCTGTCTAGACTATTTGACGAAACGTTGCATTGCCTGAAAAAAAAAAGATATTTTCAACGAGACAGACCTACTTCTCATAGGACTCATTTTGGCACACTGATGCGATGGAAGCGGGTTTGGGGGATTTATTTTTATTTTATGTTGAATTGAATTTATTTGTATTATTGTCAAAAGTACCTACTAAAATTACAACTTTCTGCTATAAAATTCTATGAGGTATTTCACAACGAATTTAAGCGTTTTTAAATCTGTTTACTGTTAAATTGGACATATTAAGTCCATAAAATATCATCACATTTTTAATAATTATCTTTAAAGAAGGTAAAAAAAGTGGTTGGTTTTTCTAAGATTTATTATCCTTAATTATAGATAATAAGCGTCTTGGTTGATTCACAAAAACTCGACGATGTTTATGGTAGTAATTTCTCCGTGTGCAACGTCCGAATTAAAATTCCTTTGTGGTTATTATTCTCTCAGGAAATAATTATTATAAAATAATAGAAACAAATAGTTTTATCGAGCACATAAGGGTTGCTAGGTTATATGTACAGTATGTCCGCGGATGGGGTTTAGAAGAGGATAAATGGACCAAATTTTGCAAGATACGTAAAAATGTCTCTCCTAATAAAAGGTTTTGCGTTATGAAAAAATTAATTTTATTTACAGGGAGCATAAAAAATACGAAAACGGTATTTTGCGTGAGATTAAACATACCTTGATTATCATTTTCTACCAAAAACAAATATGAAATATGTTTTAAATTAAACCCTAAGCCGAAGTACAAGATTTCATTAAAAAACTTAAATATTAAAAGTACCTACAGAGTCTTATCACATTTTTTTTTTAAATCCCAATTATTCTCTCTCACCTTTAACTAAAGTACAAATACACTAAACAATAAATACACCTATAGACATGTTTGTCAATGTATTTATAATGAAGCAATTATTTAATTTAAAATACTTCTTATCCAAGTGCAATTTTTAAATAATACGAACATTTAATTAAATTTCAAAGAATATGATATAAACTAAGCCAGTGGCGCAGCCAGGAATACGCTCTGGGGGGGGGGGGGGTGTTGACAAAAATTTTTGACAAATACGCTCTGGGGGGGGGGGGGGGGTGTTTTGACAAAAAAATTTGACAAATATTTCTTTATTTTCGTTAATTTGGGAAATGGGTAGGGTAATCTTTAGGCCTTGGGGGGGGGGGGGGGTTTAACCCCAACCCAATTTCTGATTTCTTCCTGGGATATTAAACGAGCAGCCTGGGTAATTCTGCATTTTAACACGTCAATATTATTTGGTATTGGAGTGGCATAAACAATTTGTTTTAAACGGCCTGATAGAAACATATCGGTCAACGTTAAGTCGGAGCTCCTTGGGAGCCACAATGTGCTGGACAACCATCTTGTTGAAAATACATTTTTTGGCTAAATTTAATGGCAAATTTTCCAGTTCATTGCTAAGAAAATATATCCAGCATATCCAAGTAAGATATTCTATTGCAGGTGTTATTAAAAAATATGGGCCTATAATGCCATGGATAGATATCACGCACCACACGTTCACTTTTGTAAAATATTGTCTTCGCCTCATTACTCTAAATTCGGGGTTTTCTCTGTTGAAGAATACAACCATTTTTAATTTGTTCTGTATTTGTTAGGGGTAGTTTGGTGGTATAATACCTTTGTGGAAAAATAATAGAATTGTCATTATAAAGATATGTCTGATTATAAACTAAGTTTCAAGTAAAATAGGAGTTTACTGGGGTCAACTTCAATATTCTCGAGACCAGTAGGTACCTGACATGCTAAGATGCTACAGTTCCATTAGTAGAAAATGTATATTCATCAGAAAACATGATAAATTTATAAAAATGAATATTTACACTTAAAACTTGGTCTCCCACCCATAAACAAAATTCTAATCTGTTTGCTTCATCTCCCTCTTTCAAGGTTAAAGTGGGGGTTGAACGGAAATGATTTATTTTCTTTTAAAATCACCTGAAAATGAATTTTTTTCACAACTTCTAGATGTTTAGCACGATTTCTAAGGGACATTACAGGAGTTTCTTTTACAGAATGAAGAACTAAAACTGTGGCAGCATCGTTTTGGTCATATTTCTTCTTCTTGAGATTCAAAAGCGAACCAGTTCTTTGGAACATTTTTATAATGTTGTAGATTGTCATTTCAGCTATAGGGATTCCTACAAATTTCTCGCTAAATTGTTTCATGATGTAGCGGTCTGATATTTGGCCATCTCCACAACACTGGTCTATAAAAATCCTTTGTTGAGTAGATAGCATTTTGATGCGCAGTATTTTGAATTAAATAACTGCTTCATTTAATAAAGACCTTGACAAACATGTCCATAGGTGTCATTATTGTTTAATATGTAGAAACTAGTACTATGGTTAAAGGTGTGACAGGGCATAGTTGGGACGTTAAAAAAATAATGTGATAAAAATCGTTATTTTTAATATTTAAGTTTTTGAATGAAATCTTGTACTTCCGTTTAGGGTTTAATTTAAAACATCTTTCATATTTATTTGTTCTTTTGATCGAAAATGATAAACAAGGTATGTTTATTCTTACGCAAAATAACGTTTTCTTATTTTCTATGCTCCCTGTATAAAAAATTATATTTTTCATAACGTAAATCTTATTTTTTATACAAGCCAAAACTTTTATTAGGAGTGACATTTTTACGTATCTTGCAAAATTTGGTCCCATCTGCAGACATACTGTATATTTTGTACTTTTATATGTTTAGATAACTTTAGCTCTTTTTAAAATTTAAGGGAAGCTAATACAAATGGTAGTTTTCGGGTGTAGATGAGATCCCACACAAACAAATAATAGGAATCAGTAAGTATAATAGATTAATACATTATTAATAGAGAATTGCGCCGATTACAAAGCTTAGAACTTTGGCGTACAAGTACCTAAATTTGAACAGGAGCATGCTTACCATTAACATCAGTAATATATACGTAAAAATATTATTTCAACCTTTTCAGTGCTCTTCTCTTTTGAAGTCGGTTCATTTAGAGAAAAAATATGATTTTATACATTTATTAGATTTTAATAGTGTAAAAAATGTTGATAAAAGAGACAGAAAAAAAAAACTTGATTAAATCTAATTAAACCTGACTAAACCCGCATTCTTTTGTCTTTTTTCCATTGACGTTAGTATTTTAAAATCCATTAAAGCTCAAAATTCACTTTTTGAAAAACTGTTTTCGAAAAATTTTGTTTTAAAAAAAATTATTTTTCAAAATTTTTCGTAGATCTGTTACCTTCCAATAGTTCCAACACTCCCCAACTTTTCATCTTTGGTACAGTAATCTGGAGACTTGGACATATAGACCAGCTGATCAGACGTCCCAACTTTTTTCTCGAGTCGATAATTCGTTGTTCTGACAATCTCTTTAGCAGTTGTGTACTTTTGAAGCAGCTCTTGACCTATTTCAGTCATTGATGGCAGAGCTTTCCAGCATGTTTTTATGTTGCATGATCCAGAGACGCCATGGCATTTGCATTGGGTATGTAGACTAGTTGTGATAACCTATTGAAAAACATTATTTTAAAAACAAGACAATGTAGCGAAAAATGTTTTAGATAAAAGAAAAGTTCTTGGACTTTCGAAAATCTATAATGCGGCAAAAATGGGACATGCCGTTCTGCATCTTCCTCCGTATTATTGAATTTTCAATACAATTGAGCATATTTATGTGGGGTCAAGTAAAATCCAAAGTAAGATCTGGAAACACTTCACCGACTCTTAGTGCCAGTAAGGAAAGTATAGCTTAATAGCTTTTGGTTTTGTAGAAAGTTGGTTGGTACGTATCTTGCAAAATTTGGTCCATTTGTCCTTTCTTAAACCCCATCCGCGAACATACTGTATACACACCACTGGAACCCGCCCTCCTTTCCCTTTCCGCAGCCATCATCGGCCCAACATTACGTCACTAAAATTATTTTCGATAATATAGGTACTATAACTTACTTTTCTTCCCACTCTGTTATTATGTAAGTTTACGACAGCTGCGTCATCTTTCAAGATTTTGCTTTCTTCTTTGGTGTCTTTGGCCCTCTTGCTCTTCTCTTTTTTGACTAAGGTATGTTTTTCAACGTTGTCAATGAATCTTTTAGCAAATTGGGACGCCCACCTGCAATTGAATGAATGAATACAAACACCTTAAGTAGCATAGTAGTAGCATATTAAAGTATAAGTTTTATAAATCATCATTTTAGAGCACGCGCTAATACATTTATAAAACATGTAGTTTATACTAATTTTTTCTATTTTTCATTTTTTTAAAATAAAAAAATGCGTATTTAAAATGAAAATATGACACAAATTTTGTAAATTTTTATGTCAAAATTTTATGTTGGTAATATCAAATTATTTACCACAGCAGCCTTGATAAATTAACAAATCATTTTATTATATGACTACACACCGCATTACCAACTTAAAAAAAAATAAAAACTTGTTCATAAAAAGCTTATTACAATACTGAAAACGATATCGAAAAAGCTTTGATTTGAAACCAAAATAGAAAAAAATGTTTTAAATTCATGCATACTTTGAGCCATTTTTGGGTGCTAATACAATTCAGTAACATTTTGTTTTCTTGATAAACAGTAACGTCATACATGTCATACACGTCATACATGTCGCGCAATACCGAGGGTATTGGTTGAACCCTATTTGAGAACATTTCGTACTGGTGTTTAATACATATTGTCCTCTTTTAATAGTCTTTGTTTTGTTAAAGACGTTAGATGAAGTGACAAGATAGGGTGATTTGTAAGTTACACTTTTGTAAAATTGAAATCAGTTTTGATTGACGCTCGTCGGCTGAGCATGGTAAACTCGCATACATGCATAGTGTAATTAAAAACTTAACAGTGCTTACCTAACGTTATCTCCACATCCACCCCATTGAAAATTTTCTTCCGGTTGGCTACTTGGTTTACCAGCGCAGGTACATTGATGTAAGTTGCCACTTGAACAGGCACGTGCTAACGTGTAGGTAAGAGCGGCTGAACTGATTGCATAAACATAGGCTTGTTCTCTTGTTGCTAAATCAAAGAAATACGATTAAAAATATTGCTAACTCTCAAATTATCGAAGTGCAGCAGCAGAATAAATTGTATATCTATCGTGTTCTTCCTAATTCTGTTTTTAGCTGCTTTATTGTCATTTAACTTGTTGGTAACGGTAACTTTGAAATTGGTGAGGATCGGAAAATGGAAAGTAATTCTTTTAAATTCTTTTAGGCCGAAAAATGCCACTTGCAGACCCATCTTTGGTACCTAATAACTCGAAAACGAAACGAGAATCTCAAATACTTCTTGCAATACATTGACCTATATCTAAAATGATTGGAAATTGGGAAAAACTTGAAATTACGATTTTTGATGCAAATTTTTGACGGTTTTTAATTTTTTTTGGGGTCAAAATGGATCCAAATTGAAATCCCATGTACCTCATCGGAAAGAGCTCGTCGAAATACGTGAATTGCTATATTTTTGAGTTTCTTCATTATTTATAGGAAGGGAGCAATCGACGATTAAATTTCGATTATTTGACATTTTTTTAGATGACATCTGTACATTAAAATCATTCTGTATCTTTTCCTATCTAATTTCTTCCCACTTTTTCAACGCTATTCTATGGAGGGATAATCAGGCTTTAAAATGAATCTCGAATAAGTCAGCCAGGACCGTATTTAGGGGGGTAAAAACTATTTTTTTTCTAGTTTTTCCCATCAAATCTTTAACCGTCATTATTCTATATTATTTCTCTTATTTGCCAGTTCTTTCTGGGTTTATTTTATTTTTAGTTCTTCATCGGGGATATATAATATTTGATCAAATTTTATAACATCTTTCTAAACACTTACGGCCAGATTCTTCAAAGCTAGATCGGTCTAATTTGACAACCAAAAGTTTTAAACTGACAAGTATAAGACAACTTTATACCATGAATTTGGTTCTGAGGTTTTTCGCAAATTTATAAAGAAAACGGCAATTTTAGAGCGTACTTTCCACAATATTAAAACTAAATTCATTTTAGTAACACGTTCCAAGATGAAAATCATTTGGGAACCATGCAAATCGCTGAAATATTAGAATAACTCATATATTGTTAATGACGACTTATTAACAATGACAGGACAAAATCCTGTCAAAACACAATTGATCAAAAGAAGATTTTAATTTAAACCATAACTAAATCTTACACCTTTTTGGTGAATCTGTACGTAAGAAATAAAAAAAAACTTAAAACATTTGTCGTAATCTCGTCGGAAACTTTACTATTTCGTGTCACGTTTTTCCATCACCAATTTTCTCTTCTAAAATGCTACCAGGCAAAAAGTTCTTTATCATAGCAAATTAAGAAAATGCAGTTTCATTAGGCTTAAATGGAGAAAGTCCAGAAAAGCATGGGCGTAACTCGGAACATCTCATTTACAGGGTGTTTTATTTCTAGGTCCAAAGTCAGCAATTTCTAATTAAAAATGTCACTTTTATCAAATGGAACACCCTGTAAACCAAAACACAGAAATAATAGAATAGCCTCTTAATGACTTATTAACAATGACAGGATAAGAACCTGTCAAAACTTAATTAATCAACTAGAATATCTTAATTTAAACTAGTACTAAATCTTAAACCTCTTTAGTGAATCTGAACATACTAATCAACTAGAAAAGTTTAAATCTCTTTAGCGAATACCGTTGTTGGTGATTATAAAGATCAAACTCAATAAAATAAAAACTAAAATACTCTAAAACGTAGGTTTTCTAACACAATTTCTGTTGTATCCTTATTTCTGTTGGTTAACAGACAGAATACTGGGATGGGCCGTACCCATTTGGCCTCCCTCTAGTTACGCCTATGTAGGAAAGGGAACTTGATTCACGTGGGATGTGATCCCTTTTATTTACTTCAGTTACTCGCCTATCTAGAACTCACGTGTCTGGAATTTGAGATCGCGGAAAAAAATGCCGGAGACGCAATACGGAAAGGTAGATAGCTTTTACTCTTCTGCCGAAATAAATTCTTTTCTTTTTGTTAATTATTTAATGGAATCGGGATTCGTCTCCTACAGAGTGTTTTATTTGAAACTCTAAACGCAATCCTCTTAAAACGAATAAAGATAGAAAATCTGAGGAAATAAGCGACATCAAACACCATTATTTTATATATACATATAAAAAAAGGTTGTGACACGACAATTAAATGTACGAACTTTAAAAGGATAGAATTTATTGATTACCTATTTTTTTCCGATTTCTCACTTCGTTCGTCGCAAGAAAGTCTGTTATTTTAATCGCGAACAAAATCACCTTTGGAGATTTTCGCCTTTTAGGCTTTCCAGTTCATGAAAAACACGTTTTCCCATTTCCGTCTCTTCGTTTCTCTGTTAGCGTGACAACTCAGCAATTTTATTACTTCACTGAAAATATATTATTTTGCAATATATAAAATAACATGTCCTGACTGACTGACTGATTGATTCATCATCGTCGAGCCGAAACCGCTGAAGCTATAAATATGAAATTTGGTCAGTAGTTTTATTTTGTAATGTAGAATCTCACTAAGAAGGGATTTTTCAAAATTAAACCCCTAAAGGGGTCATATTGTCATGTCATGTTGGTCATGTTGAAAGTTAGTATGGAGAAAAAATATTAGTTGGTCCTATGAACTTGAAACTTCATAGAAGTACTCCAAAAAATAAATGATTAAACATATGTTTATCAGTTTTTCATAAATGAACCCCTAAGGGGGTAAAATGGGGGTTCAAAGCTTGTAACGGAGTAAAATTGTTATACCGCGGACGAAGTCGCGGATGCAAGCTAGTTTTGCATATAGTTTAGCCCATCTCGGAACTGAACAAACTTCTGATTACCATATTATAGTATTAATTTATAACTATTTTTGCCCTAAATTAAAAACGAAACATTTTACAAAAATAATATTTTGCACTTAGTGCCAAATATTTTTTAGTTTTTCGGTGGTGCTGATCGTAAAAAATACCATGGTTTGTTTCAAGCATTGCACTGTCCTTAATTTGTAAGTGGAACGTTTTCTTTATTAATGGCTATTCCTACTGTTTTGTTGGTATTGTATAAGTGTGTTCCTTTCTAGATAGAGCTTAACAGAGATTTTACTTTAAAAGTAGGATAAAACATTGTACTATATACTGTATAACTACAGTATAGGTACTATATACTGTATACTGTAGAATCAGTAGACTCAGGTAACTGATAGAAAAGGCATGGCAAAGGTAAATGAAATTAAATTAATATTAGATTGTCAGGTTTTATTTATGAATTATTGCTCCTAAAAAATAACATATTTTTTCTTCAAAAGCATGAACCAACTTCACAAAAGGAAAAGAACTGAAAAGTATGAAATAATATTATATAAATACGCAACGTATTTATTACTGCGGTTAATGGTCAACTTAATTTTGTCCATTTTTGTTTAAAAAAATTATTGTTTCCTTTTTAGGGCACCTACTCCCCCCTCTTATCTTATCTTCCCCTCTTTAAATTTGAAATGCCTATGTAATATTTGATTTTTGACCTCAATAACCCCAAAAATGACATACGTTATTTTTAAAGAAATTTCCACCCACCCTTTTACTCCCTCCCCCCGCCGTTAATTTTTATAACATCCGTTACACAAAATTAGCTTTTTGCTCTTAATAACCCCGAAAATGTCACATTAGTTAACATTGTTGGCGAAATTGCCAGTCGCTCCTCCCCACCCCCATTAATTTTTTTAACATCTATTACACAAAATTAGATTTTTTGGACCTTGATAACCCCGAAAATGACAACATTTTTGGAGAAATTGCCAAACGCTCCGTTTTATCCCCTCCCCCCGTTAATTTTTTTACCATCTGTTAATCTATTAGACAAAATTAAATTTTCTGACCTAAATAGTCCCGAAAATGACACATTTAACATTTTTGGAAAAATTCCCAGCTGCTTCTTTTTACCCCCCCCCCCCCCCCATCTGATAATTTTTTTAACATGTGTTAGATAAAATTAGATTTTCTAACCTCAATAACCCCGAAATGAGATATTCGTTAACATTTTGGGAGAAATTTTCAGTCGATCTCACATTTTTTGAGAAATTCCCATCCGCTTCTTTTTAGATCACCCCCCCCCCCCCCCGTTATTTTTTTAAACATCTGTTGGACAAAATTGGATTTCCTAACCTCAATATCCCCGAAAATGACACATTAGTTACATTTTGAAGAAATTTACAGTCCATTTTTTTATCCCCCCCCCCCCCCATTAATTTTCTTAAAACCTAAATCTATTACATAAAATTAGATTTTCTGACATTAATAACCCCGAGAATGGCATATTAGTTTATATTTTTGAAAGAAATTGCCATTCCCCTCGTTTTATTTTCGGAACTCAATAACACCATACGAGTAGTCTTGTCAAAAATATTTTTAATATTTTCTGTAAGTATACATTATCTTTCCCACGCAGTCCGTTCCTGGAATGTAATATTCGAATCCGGTCTCTAATTATTAGCCGTGTTGGTTTTTTGAATTGAATTAATGGCTGTACTGTGTCGTCAGTGTTTTTTGGTAAGTATATTGGTATTTGTTAATCTAAAACATTTTCAAAAGAAGTGTGATTTGAAGTGATTTTACTAGAAAGGTAGCAATACCATTATTTTTTATGCTGACTTGTTACCAGTCGCGGCTCGTGAGTTTTTTACAGGTGGGTCAAATTTTGTGAGCAACTAGTGATATCAACGAAACATATACACGACACATAATACACATTTTTTAAGGAATGTTTTTTAATAAGGTGCCTAGTTCTGCCAATAAATTATTTACCTACAAATAAACACCGCTAAAAACATAAAACACTAAAATTACATTTTTGCTGTGACTTTTTAAATTACCTACAAAGAGTTTTTTGCACTGTTAAAGCCATTGTTAACACAAGTACCCAAGTACTAGTACTACACTACTACCCAAAGGACACAACACAAATATCAAATAATATCCAAAAACATATTACACAAAAACAACAAAATTAGGAAAGCCGAAACTTCGAAACACCCCTCAAACTAATAATAATAAGTGCCGGCGCGACATAATAAAGTGTAAACAAAAGTTTATACAAAAACAATGCGCATATTAGGTAATTCGTTTTTCTTTGTCAAACCCAAATGTTTTACAATAGACGGAGCGGTTCGATTATATTTCCACAGTCAGTTGGGACAACAGGCGGCGTTAACGGTCGCAGTGGTCGCACGCGTGCCGACAGCGATATATATTGTTTAGTGGGCCGTCGACTATTTCCTGACATATTTGCCTCTTTTTAACTTCCTTTAAGCGCGTATGTTTGTTTCTGTCTTAGTTTTAATGCATTTATATAGTTTTGTATTTCCATATAAACCTATGAGGTGAATTTAAAATACGACCGAGCCCGGAGCAAGCAACAGGAATTGGTGATTGGCTTCGCCGATTCGTTATTGGGTGGTTTTCGCATGGAACTTACAAATTTTTGAAAAAAAAAGAAGATAATTATTTTTTGCGTTTAAAAAATAAATTATTAGGTGGGTCATTGAAAATAAATTTAGGTGGGCTATTGACCAAATGACCTTATGGACGGGGCCGCGCCTGCTTGTTACATAGAAAAAATTATTGCAACTTATTCGGTATCATGTGTTTCTTGCCAGTGGCGGGTACCGCTGCGGTGGTTACAGAAAGTTTAAGGGTCAGTTACCAGCTTATTATTGCAAAGCGGCATTTATGAATTTTTTTTAAAATCCGAATTCATATCAGGGTTTGCCCATTTCAATATATGTAGCGAATTTCATAACACCACCCTGTATACGCAGTTTCTATTGTCTGAAATGACTACTTAGCCTATTTGCATACTTTGCAATTTAAAAATATTTCAATTTGGATTTAGAAACAAATTATGAGGCTCTTTATAAATTTAGTAAAACTTTTCTCGTCCTCTGAAAGTGATCATTGAATTAAGAGTAATTTGACGTTGAACTGGAACTAATTTACGTTTGAGACAATGATGTGAATTTTTAATACCTAAAGCTACTTTATCCATTAAAATACGGATTGAATCGATTTTTCGCTGTGATATAAGGTATCGACTGAGAAATGCTTAAATAAAATTAAAATATGTAAAGTGTTTTCTCGGGAGATTTTAACAAGAAATTGTGAAAATGCAATAACTGTTGATTGGTTAATAGGTTTTGCTTCCCTTAAAGTAAAATAGCTTCTTTTTTTCTTGACTGTAGGAGGCAGAGGACAGAGGAGGGTAATGCTTTTAACAGTCAATGTATGTATGTAAACATTTTTGTGCCCTTCTAGAGTCACAACATGTCAAGCAAGTTCAGAAAATCATTTGACGCCAAAAAATCCTCCGGTCTAGTTAGCATACCAGCAATCGTTCTAAAAAAATGCGCTCCAGACCTTGCACCAATCCTAACTCATCCACTTCAAAACTCCTATGACAAGGGTATCGTTCCAGATAGCTGAAAGACTGCTAGTGTGCAACCAGTATCCCCAAAAAAAGGTTACAATTCACATATTTGGGAAAATCGCCGACGCTAGACGCTATAATTGTTCAAGCCAAAACATGATCAAAACCAGGGGAGTTAACATTGGGTTCTAGCTTTTGGCGAATTTCATTAAAATTTGGAAGTGTTATAGGGAACATCGTGCTGAATATAGTTTTAATGGCCCAAAATCTAAAAAGCTAGATGAAAACCAAAAACTTTAAAGTGACTAAGCTATTTAAAAACAAAAAACCCGACTGTGAAAGACAAAAGTTGAACTAAAAAGAAAGAAACAATATGTTCTAAAATTGTGAAAACTTAGTATGAAACATTATTTAGCTAACATAACAAGACGATATCCTTATTGGTGAGATTTAAATAAACCCACACAAAAATGTTTTTCGGAAATTTTTTATTGATCCATTTTAGCTTACCCCTTGTCAAATCTGGCGTTAAAAATGGCGCTGTGACTATCGAGGAACAGTTCCATCTTCTATCTTTAAAGACTTTTTTACAGGTATCTGCTGCCACTACAGCGGCGTTTTGTATATGGGGCATTGCTTCCATTGAATTTCGGCACAATTTTGCTTGAATCTTTACTAATCCGTATCTAAAAATAAAAATAGATAATACAGGGTGGTCCAAAACTAATGGGACATAGAGCAACAGTCGATTCCTGGCATAAAAATGTTGCGATTTAGGGATTGCCAGCGGCGTGCAGTGAAATTTCAAAGTTGTGTATCTCTGTTCCTACTCACAGGACCCGTACCAAATTTAGGGGTTTTAATAGTGAGCCCACTGGGAATGTTTTGGTAAAGAAAAGAAAACATTTGGTAATTTGCGAAGAAAGTTGAATTTTTGCTTTGCCTACCCTGGAAAAAAAATGAAAACGTTTAGGTATTTTATTTATTATATTTTCTAAACAAATTTTACATCGTTTTGTGGAGAATTTTCAAATTTTAAAAGAAAAAAAATGTGTTTGTAGAAAGTTTATTCATTTGAATTTTTTTAAACCTAAAATAAAATTTAAAAAAAATTCAAATAACTATAACTTTCTACTAACACATTTTTTTCTCTCACAATTTAAAAATTCTCAACAAAATGGTGTACAATTTCTTTAGAAAAAATAATAAATAAAATACCTAAACGTGTTCATTTTTTCCCAGGGTAGGCAAAGCAAAAATTCAACTTTTTTCGCAAATTACAAAATGTTTTTTTTTTGTTTTCGATACCCAGTGGGCTCACTATTAAAACCACTAAATTTGGTACTGTTCCTGTAAGTAGGAACAGAGATATACAACTTTGAAATTTCACTGCACGCCGCTGCGCTGGGGATTGCAATATTCTGATACCAGAAAGCATCATTAAGTTTTTGGTTTTACCACTAAGAAAAAGTTATTATCCTCATTTCTGAGGAAGGGAAAGGCAGAATTAATTGTAGAGCGAACCAAGTAAGATTCTCGGGTGGGCCATACCCACCTGCTCCCCTTTATTACGCCTCCATTGTATAAAATCCAGAATAATAGTGTAGGTGTCGAAGAAAATGGTTAGGTCTTATTTAAAAGACTTATCAAGAATTTACCGATTAAAAGAGAAAAAGTATTTCGAAAGGAAATCCAAGATTTTTTAGCAGCTGTTATCGCCAGTAGCAAAAAGGTTTATTCTGTAAATTTTGCTAATAAAGAGTGATCTTTGTTTTGATTTAATATAACATTGTTTAGAAAAGGCTGGCATAATATATTACTTTATATATTTGCTAGAAATCTATATGTACATTTCTGCAGTGTGCTAAATAATATTGGTAGAATATACGTTATTTTCTTTACCTTCTTCTAGCTAATGTACAAGGCGACCTTACTCCAGATCTAATACCACGTCCATGGTTGCTATTTACAGAGCTAATATTCCAATTTAGATGTGAATGCTGAAGAGATCTGTAAAAAAATTAATACCAATAAGAACTGCGTACTAAATAGACTTATTCGCAATATAGATATATGTGCTGGTAAAATTTGTTTATTGTGTGTAAATTTGTGCCTACACGGTGGAAGAGATATCTAACATCATGGCATTAAATAGATGCATGCACATGAAGTGGGCAGTCAATTTTATGTAAAGACTGGGGGAAACTTTTACTCAATAATTATAATTATTAAATAGAGAGATTTTCTCTAACTTCTTTCTCATTCTACATTTTTTACACCCAATTGTTTTAAAGCTAATTATTGACTATATCTTAGAAGCATAAAATCATGATTATTGCAATTTATTTAACGATTTTATACATACAGTGACTAATATATATATATATATATATATATATATATATATATACACTGCGCACCAAAATTAACGCATAATTTTATACATTCTATTTACACTCATTATCAATAAATTTCTGAAAGAAATTTTTATTTTTAAGGTTAGTTTGTAATCATCTGAAATAAGTAATGATAGTTTTTCATGAAAATTTTATTTGAAATCAAGAAAATTATAATAATAATAATAATAATAGAAATTTATTTATCCTGCACACTATACAGACTTAACCATAAAATAGGTACAGCTTCTTAACTAACTAATACTAAATTTAAACTAATTAAGTTTACACAAATTGTTTTACCAATTCTTTCCTACTTATATTAAAGAAATCAATATTTTTCTGCTGAACTAATGTGTTGCATTCTTTCAGTGACAATTGTAAGGGAGTCTCAGCTCCCTCAATTCTAAAAGTACAGTCACGTCTTCTTAATCTTATGTTTGGAACATTTATTGGAATATCACTCAGAAGTTGCGGAGTATTTAATATTTGATTAAATATATCATGAATGAACATGATTCTGGCATTCGCTCTTCGCTTTACGAGGGTGATTATTCCAAACTCTCTAAGTTGTGTACTGTATGATACTAATATAGGGTACATTGGATATACCCCATGTTTTTTAAAATACATTGACCTTAAGAATTTTTTTTGTATTTTTTCCAACATATCACAATACACAACCTCTTTTGGTCCCCATAGTACAGCACCATATTCTAACTTAGATCTCACCAATGAATAAAATAAAGTGATACATGTTCTTAAGTTTTTAAACTCCCCAGAAAATCTCAAAACAAGTCCTAATCTCCTGTAACATTGCATAGTGAGATCCATTATGTGGTTTCTAAACCTCAAGTCACTAGTAAATATAATACCTAAATCTTTTATTTCGTTTAGTGTTTCTAATTCTGTGTTATTAATTTTACATACAAATCTAATGGGGTTTCTATTTCTGAAAAATGTTACATGTTTACACTTGGACTCATTGAGATTTAAATAATTTTCTCGACAAAACTCATTAACGTTGTCCAAGTCCTTCTGCAGGTTTCTGCAGTCCTGTATATCATTTATTGGCGCAAATATTTTAAGATCGTCAGCATATACCATAAAGTGACTGTATTTTATATAGTTAGATATATGCATTTAAAAAAAACTACAAAATGAAAAATTCTAATGTCCAGAATAACAAAACTTAGAAGCGAGTATTTCCTCCCCTAGCATTTATTACAGCTTGGCAACGATCCCTCATACTGTCAATTAACGTTCTTATTTGATCCTGGTCAATTTGATCCCAGATTTCTACCAGTCGCAAAAAAATGTCATTTAAGGTATTCGGAGGGTTGGGTAGTTGTCTTAGCCGCCTCCCTGCTAAGTCCCACATATGCTCAATTGGGTTCAGGTCAGGGCTTCTCGGAGGCCAAACCATAGTACGAATTCCGACCTCTTGAACATACTGTTGCACAATTCTTGCCACGTGTGGTCGGGCATTATCATGCATAAGCATGAAATTGTCCCCAATATAGGGTGCAAATGGCACAACATGCTCTTCTAAAATGTCTGTAATGTACCTGTGTGCGGTTAGCCGCCCTCTATCTATCCGAACTAATGCCGTACGAGCCTCCAAACTGATCCCACCCCACACCATCACTGAGCCGCCGCCATAACTCACTGTTTGCACAATGTTACACTGGGCGTATCGTTCCGGCCTTCTGTACACTCTAGTAGAGGGATATGATGCTCCCCGAGTCTCCGCATGCGCAGTAGGGTCGACCTTGAACGCCCAGGTGTGCTATTGTTATTTGGCCTTGATATGCGCAGGTGTTATTCCAAGGTCAAGGTCAAGAACTGGGCCTTGAACGCGAGCAGATGTTTCTTTGTTTGGTGATGACCAGGTGTACGATGCTTATTTCAAGGTTACATTTGCGGTGCATATTTTCAATGAATGCGAGCAGCTGTTTCTTTGTTTGGTGATGACCAGGTGTACGACGCTTATTTCAAGGTTACATTTGCTTGGCCTTGAACGCGAGCAGATGTTTCTTTGTTTGGTGATGACCAGGTGGACGACGCTTATTTCAAGGTTACATTTGTTTTGTATTTTTCGAGGTCGTCGGATGTATTCCTCCCACCATAAATAAATACTTGACCTTGGATTACTTCCTAATAAATATGGCTCATTTCGAAAATAGCTTTCATTGTCACTCATACATCGTATGCGTTAACTGTTGCTTTGGCATATAAAGTATTGTGTTTGTGGTGTGTTCTACAAGTGTTTATTCAAGGTACTTGACAGTAATTGTTTTTATTGTATTTTAAATCATGAGCATTTCAAAGCAGACCATAGCCGAAATTAATAATATGATAAACCAAGATATTCAATTTCTGGAACGTAGAAAATTCTCTACATTAACGGTGGGCAAAATTTATATGATAAAAAAAATTAATTCTTTGACTTCACGTTTTGGAAAAGCCATTATCGTCACATTGTTTGATCCAACACATCAAGCAACATTTGAAACATTTTTACCATCACGCGTAGCTGAAATTCTGACAGAGGATACTATTGAAATGATGAATAACTCCGGTGATCAGTACACCTTAACTTATTTGGGGCAAAGCTCACATGTATTCTCTGGAGGTAATACTAGAGCGTTGTTAAATTTTGGTTGTTTGTAATATATTGTTGATTAGGCTATTTTAATGTTGATTTAAAATGTAATAAAATAGTTCTTGTTAAGTATATATCGAAAAACACACAGTCACACACAATCACATATCCATTATTTTCTATTTAAGATGTGTGACTGCCCTACTGTCATTGAAAATCGAGATATGTACATTAATTGGTTATCATGTAAATTAAGAGAGCTGGCTGAAGAAATAGTACACTTTGCAAATTATGGTAAATCCGATGTGGGTTTTAGTGAAAGTCAGTATAGGAAGTATATGAAAGACGCCGTAAATTTCACGGCTGGAGCACATACTTGCGAGAAATACCTATATGGAACCATTGATCTGGACGAATTTTGCGCTGGAATGATAAATGAAGAATTGGGAAGCTACCTATTCGAAGTGCCCCATTTACCCGATGAATTAGCTACAAAATATGGTTTGGCTCCCGCAGATGATACCACTATTCTTGATGACCTTGGAAATAAAGCAGTCACCAATGAAGTTGATAGTAAAGCATTGGCTACTGTTAGCGATGACGAAATGGAGTGTGTTCAAGAAGATGAAGAAAATCTTTAATTCATTGTATAATATAATAACATGAGATGTTAAATAAATGATTATGTACCTAAATTATTGTTTAATTTTTTATAAATAGGCAACCTTCACAAAAATCACATCAGTTTAAGCTAAAAATGGGTCGTGTTAACAACACAATTGATAAATTTGGGCGCCAAAAATTTAATGACCAAAATCACATTGTTCTTGTTGGACAACCAGGAGTTGGATTTAGATTGACCGATGATGGTCAATATGATATACAAGGGAAATCTTTAACTAATGTAGCACCACCAAAGAATCCTGGGGATGCCGCTAATCAGGAATATGTTCTTGAACAAAGGCGTGAAATTATTAAAAAACTTAGTGAATTAGTGAATAATGATGTTTTGGAATATGTTAGAAAAGAACTTAATGAAATGAATAAAAAGCTTGCTGAAGAGGCGAATGAAGATTTTTTGCAATCTGTTACAAAAAGACTTAAGGAAATCGATTCAAAATTGTTGAATCAAGAAAAAGCTATTCAGCGTATACGTATTACGCGCATGTAGATAAAGAAACAAGTCTATTCTGTGTATGGTGACCTCGATTTTACATGGGATATGAGAGTGGAGGGGTTTGAAGGTCACCTAACAGATACAAATAGAGGCACAAAACTTTCTTGTTTCAGTCTGCATTTCAGTACTTCCAGAATACTACATAGTAATTTATTTTCTCAAAATGCAGTCACCAAAAAGTGAACGTCAAATTGCAGTTGTTCGCCCATTCTCTGTAAACGGTCGTCAGATGTGTGCCAATTGCGAAAATTGGGAATTTATTAGTGGAATAATGGGTTTCTGTGAATGGTGTCAAAATGAGTACCATAAGAAACATGGGATGAAATCACCGCAACAAATATCTCGTGAAAATTCTAGTGAATCTCTGCAAAGTCTCGCTGTCTCAGTGGGAGGTTCATCAGAACATAATAATCACGATACGCCGGAATTCAGTCAAGAAGGGCAGCGCTGGACTTCTTCAAGCAATTTTGAAGATCTCGAAATAATTAACGAATCACCGCAAAGTCCTGTTTTCTTAGAAGGAGGAGGAGGAGGAGTAGGGGGAGGAGGTTCATCAGAACGTAATAATAGTGAGACCATGGAATTCGACCAAGAAGGGCAGCGCTGGTAATTCCGAAAAATAGAGACAATTTAGATATAGTGTAAAAGTTTCTTATGATAGTCATGTAATTTTAAATTTATGTGAAAAAGTGCGTTTTTCTAATGATAGTGTGTATGTATTATTTAAATCTTAATAAAAATCTTTTTGTACTAAATATGTTTATTATTCACCATACATTTGAATTAACAAATCGCTCTTGATATATATTATTTCTGTGGTTCCGTTCTAAAATCCTCGCTAGCATTACATCCATTTTTCCAATTCTCCTTTGAAAACGATATCTATCAAGTATTAGTTGCTGAAAATTACTTTGTCTGGCTTGTCTATATGCAAAACACCAAACAGACATACGGTGGATAATATTTCTTTCTTCGTCAAATCTTACTTGCTTCATGGTGTATTGTAAAATGAATTTTTATTAGTTATGTCATTTATATATAGGCTGAACATAAAGAGAGTGAATTAGTTTTACTTTAAAATGGGTCGTGTTAACAACACAATTGATAAATTTGGTCGACAGAAAACTCCTGTTTGTAACAACTTATCGCGAGGGTTGCCCGGAATCGGATTTAAACTTACTTCAGATGGACATTTTGATATAGAGGGAAAATTATTAAGGAATGTTGCCCAACCGATAAATGATAATGATGCTGCTACCAAAGAATATGTCCTTACGGAAGTTCATCAACTTGGTTCGCAGATAAATACCATACTTAGTAATGTGCTAGTACCGGTTTTTCAAAAAATGTTTGAAGATGATGAGACCAAAATTACGTACCTTAAGGAAAAAATGTATCAAATTCACTCACATGCTGCACGGTATACTACAACGAAGATAAAGGATCCAAAAAAACCAAAATGGAAACCAACCTAGATAAAGTTCTATTTAAAAACATAATTATACTGTTAAATTGAAAATAAAACGAATAATTATGAAAAGCAATATTTATTTTTATTATTTATAATGCATACATACGTAACGTAAAACCTATTTGATAATATTTATACAATATCTGATTTGTCTATCCAAGAATTAAATTGATTTGGAAAACCTAACCATTTTACAAACAATTGATCGTTTTGATTGTTCTTGCGTTTTCTAAGAATTTTCTCAACTAAATAAACACCAGGGCTAGCTGTCTTTTGCAGTTCTGCTTCGTAAAAACATCCTTTAATAGGTTGACCTTCCAATGATTGCAGCAAGTAGGTGGGTGGATTTGTAATATTAACTTTTGCTATTTCAAACAGTTCCGTGGACCAGGAAGGCGTATATCCTTTGTCAAATACACCTTTGTACTTGCTAATGCGAACAACGTCACCCAAATGAAATTTTTTTTTCTTCGGAGCAATTTTCAAATAGTCATATGCTTTAATAGGGGTATCCTCTTTTACACTGTTAGGCTTCATTCCAATGGTGCGGTGTTTAGTGTTATTATAGGTCTTCGTTATAGCTGGTAATATTTGTAACCATCTGTAAGAACCTCTAGCCGAGAATTGTTTATATAACTTATTTTTCAAAGTTCTTATAACACGCTCAACAATTGCCGCTTTTTTCGTGCTATATGTGGAATAATGGTTTATATTATATTTTTTCATGAGGGCTTGAAAGGTGCTATTATAAAATTCCTTTCCTTGATCACTCTGTAAATTGTTTGGTGCATATGATGCTTCTTCAATGATGCTTTTCATGGCATTCGTAACTTCAACACCGGTCTTATTCTTAACTGCTTTGGTGTACACGAATTTGGAGTAACAGTTTATACATACAACAATGTAACGGTAACCATCATTGTCAGTAGCATATTGCTGCATTTCCGCCAAATCAATTTGCCACAAATCTCGATATCCTTTTATGACTGTACGTCTTCTAACAAAATTTTTCCTTGCTGTCCTATGTAATTCATTTACGACTTTAATTTTTTCTCGGCTAGGATCCATATTATAAGGTTCCACGTCTTATCAGACACTGAGGATGGCAACTACGTGCAAAACTTAATATATTATTCCTTCTTCTCGAAGCTCTTCCATAATTGACATAATCTCATTATCATGTCCGGTATGTCCAGCTACTTTTGACCCCCACAATAATCGTAATCTATCCACTAACTCCTTAGGTTTATTCCAATAAACATATTCAGATGATTTCGACGATAGGCGCTTTTTTGCTGGTAGTTGGATTTTGTTGTCGCCTTTTTTTCTTCCTACACCACCACCACCCAGTTTGGTTCCCATAATTAGCGGTTTTATGATTCGTAAATATTTTCTCCATCGGGTTTCCCTTAAACCACGTTTCTTGTCATAACCGTCGTAGGCCGCATCCGTCAATTTCAAAATGGTTTGGTATTTTCGAAGTACATCTAGACTAATTTCGTCTTCATTATCTAAGCATGCTGGATTTTTTAGAAAAATCAAATCGTAAAGCTCAGCCGTTCCATCGAATTCAGCAATGTTTGTTTTGTTCTTGTATAACACCATCTTTCCGTTTGTTAGAAAACGAACCACCAAGTTGCCAATATATTTTGTTGATTTATTGTCTTTTTTACCAAAGCGTACACCATACACGGTATCATAACGGGACGGTTCGAATTTTAATCCATTTAAATAATCTTGAATAGTTTTTGCGGCTGAACTGCTACCACTTGATGTGTGTGGTGATGTGTAAGATGATGTTATCGTTGATGGGGAAGGGGTTTCGAACAGTGACTCACGATTTCCACGTTTTGGTGTAGGAATTTGTGTTTTTTGCGAAATCGGTGTAGATGTTTCAAAATCCGCTTCTGTTGGATGTTCTTCAAACATTTTCGCCATTCCCACCGAGCTGCTGCTGCTACTCCGACTTTGTGGTTTAGTCGTAGTACTTGATTTTTTAGTTGCGTACTGTTGCTGCTGCTGCTTTACGGCTTTAGATATAGATTCTAGTGGTTTAGAAACTGGTTCATAAAACTTTTCCAAATCATGTTCATTCTGCACTTTAGCTGCTTTAATTTGTTTAAATTTTTTTCTAACCGCATTTGTAGTTTCCAGTAGCTTTCGTTTTAATTCGATTTCTTCATTCATGATGCTTTCAAAGCACCGTTCAACGATGAAATGATTATCCAAGTTATTATTATAGGAATATATAACTATCGAATCCCTTGCGGTATCTGCCCGAATTTACATCACTGTCCTTGTCAATAACTAAAAAACCATATTTATTATCCCAACATTTAGCACACATCTCTTGAAATTGTGTAAACGTCAGGTCGGGTGAAACGTGATCGGAAAATATATGTTTCATATTCATCTCATCTTGTTTAAACATAATAATGAAGTTGGCATTATCCCGGACGAGCTGCTTAGGAACACGAGAATACGTTTGCGCCAAGTAAAAGGCATCCACATTTTTGTGACGTCCCATGCTAAAATACGATCTTATAACGTCCTGTTTCTCACACATAACGTCATCAAAAATAAATATTGAATTAGGTTTAGCATCTGACGGTTCCACAATGTTATTTGCGTCGCTAAAAGCGTAGTAGCCAAGACCTTTGATTGGTGATAAAATTTTCTTTAAATATTCATATTTCGGTTGATAGAGCGACTTTGAGTAGATATAAACATTTTCGAAACGCAGTCCCGAGGGGTGAGTAAGCAGCGAAATCATAACATTTGTTTTTCCACAGTTTGAAGGTCCTATTAATAATCCACGAATAGATGACGGTAGCAAAGGACCATGTCTTTTAAATAATTTTTGTTCTAGTCCAGATCCGACCTTTACATCGAGATTATCGACGGGAAGTTTTTGTTTAAGATTGACGACACGCATCTTAACAAAATCTATATTTTATACTGAACTTTCACGTAAACTATCATTCAGATGTCGCTCGTCAGACGAAGTAGACGGTCTCGTTTATCAAGTAAGACTGGAAGCGGTATTGTTAATTCAGTAATTAATAGGCTACCGTTTGAGTTACACATTCCCGGCTATCAGTATTGCGGGCCCGGGACGAAAGTAGTAAAACGTGTGGCAAGAGGAGATCAAGGAATTAATTCTTTGGATGTCGCATGCAAAAAACACGATTTAGCCTATTTGCGTAATAGTGAAAATTTAAGTGCTCGCCACCAAGCAGATCAGGAACTCGAGCAAAGCGCGTGGAAAAGAGTAAAATCTAAAGACTCTAGCGCTGGTGAAAAAGCTGCAGCTTGGTTGGTAACCAACATTATGAAAGCGAAACAACGTTTTGGTATGGGTGTATCATCATCATCAAAATCGAGAAAAGCATCCACTAGAGGTAAACGTCGCTTCCAGCGCCGCCGCCGCCACACTAAAGGTAAAGGCGTTGGTAAACATAAGCGACTACACAAAGTAGCTTTTGGATCATCTATTAGACGACCCGTTCGATCAGAATTGTTAAAAGCTGGTGGGAAAAAACTTGTCGAGAAAAATATCATGAAAGCATCGAAAATAGCTGCAGTAGCTGCACGTAAATCCCTAAGAATAGCCGGTGGCAAACGAAAAATTCGCACGCCTAGAATCATTCCAATTCCGAAGACTGGGGGGATATTACCGTTAATACCAATATTTGCAGGACTATCGGCCTTAGGTTCATTAGCAGGTGGTGCAGCAGGCATCGTGCGTGCCGTAAAAGCAGTAAAAAAGTCGACTGCAGAAAAAATAGGTACCGGCTTACATCTAAGTTCAAGAGGAAATGGATTATACTTGAAACCATATCGCACAGGTTTGGGATTATATATAAACAACGGCAAAAATAAGAAATCAAAAAACTAATAGAATCCCTACCTCAAAGACCACTATCCAATATTGATATAGAAAAGTACGCCTTAAAAATGAAAATACCACACTTTCGAGGCGTATATATGAGAGATTCATTACCTGTACGCGGTCCCAAACGTTATGAGGCCGCCATTATAAATTTGGATAGTATGTCGGGTGTAGGGACTCATTGGGTAGCATATAGAAAAAGCAATTCTGATGTAACATACTACGATAGTTTCGGTGATTTACCCCCACCTATGGAATTGGTACGATATCTGCAGATGGGTTCCGAAGCGACGAAGAAAATTTACTATACATACGACCGTCAACAAGAATTCGGAACAGTCTGGTGTGGACATTTGTGTTTGAAGTTTCTTTTACAATCGTAAAAAGTATGTCTTTGACACCCCAAATGGAACGTGACAACTACACCAAAATGTTGCTATCACTTAAAGCATATCGTGAAGTCGGAGGATTACAAAAAATGACTGCCGAACAGTTAGAAAATACGCCCAAAGAAGTGTTGATCGCATTAGCTCCAAATGAAATAGCACTAGTTTGGGATAGGTTACCTAATCACCTAAAAAGTGACGTCGATATATTGAAATATCAATACTGTTTCGAACATTATAATAGCAATAATTCAGATTCGGACGAGGGCGATGGACCGATACCAAAAAAAATATTTTGTTGTTATTGCAAAATTAACGATGTGAATATAAAGGCAGAAAACAGTTTAAAAACGTCCAAAGGAATAAAGCAACGCTTCAGCTTAAATCCATTTAACTGTTGCAAACAGCAATAAAATAGCTACACAAATAGTTTCGTGGTCAGTCATGTCTTACACATTCACTCTAACAGGACATACAAGTGTCTTAAGTGCGGATTTTTACCCACCCATCGAGTTAAATACAACAGACAAATATGGAGTTGCACTGCTGGGATTTTACACATATAATTCGATTTTTAATATCGACGAAAGCAATAATTCATTCAGCCATTTGAAAACAGCGATACCAAAGTATGTAAGGATTCCACCAGGAGCTTACGAAATTAATGAAATAGCAAAAGCCATGTACACCGCTTTAAAAGAGTCATGCAATGAAGTTGGTACCGATTTATTTTCATTAACAGCCAATAATAATACGTTAAAATGTGAGCTAAAGTCAAAATATAGCATCGATTTTCGAGGTAGCAATAGTATCGGCAAAGTGCTCGGATTTGGCTCTGTGCTGCTGCAAGGTGGACAACGACACGAATCAAGTACCATCGTGGACATAATGAAAGTGCGCATCGTACGTGTGGATTGTAATATAATTTCCGGAGCATACCTGAATTCTTTGGAAAGTCATACGTTATTTGAATTTGATATTGACGTCGAACCCGGTTACAAAATCTCTAAAGAACCGCAAAATAATATTTATATGCCGATAATGCCGGATGGTCGTCAGTTTATCGACAACATTACTCTACGCATCTTGGACGATAGCGGTGATTTGATCGATTTTCGAGGTGAGAAAATAATAGTTAAACTAGAGTTGAAAAAAATCGTATAATGGGTTTTTGCTTTAACCGTCAACTGCATAAGCTGTCAACAATTCAAGATTCAGTTAAACGACATAAAAGTAAGCAGACAACACAGTCAAGGTTCATTCGCAAGTCAGACGGACGATCGAAAACACATCCGCACAGCAATCGCCAGCTCTCCGCGAAAGATTGCAAATTTCTACAATCGATCGGTTTGAAAGTGAGAAAAATTAGAAAATGATGGCCGCTAGCAGTGACAAAATCGAAGTTTTTACCGAACCCATTTTTGATAACTCCATTATTAGTTTTCAAGAACACACATATAAACCTTACGGTTCTCCAACATTCCGCAATTCCGATGAAATTCGTATACCTGTACACTTTCAAGATATCATTTTGGATATATCGGATAGTTACATTTACATCGAAGGAACATTTAAACCCAAAGATGTTAGTAAAAAATGTTATCTATCAAATAATGCCATCGCCTTTCTATTCGACGAATGTCGTTATGAAATGGGAGGGGAGCAAGTTGCCGTCGTTCGGAAACCCGGAATTACCACAACGATGAAAACTATGGTGTCATTGGGTGCCGCACAAAATAGAGCTCTCATGGCATGCGGATGGGGTCTAGACGAAGCAAATCAAGGGATACTAGATTCCACAAGTAACATGTTCTCCGGCAAGCTTCCTCTAAAATATCTCATGGGTTTCGCAGAGGATTATTCAAAGGGTATTTTTAACGTCAAGCAAGAGTTGATTTTAATTATCGCCCGCACTTGCTATATCGGCGAAGTAGATGCAGACATTTCAATCGAAAAAATTGAATGGAAAATTCGTCACATTATTCCAGACGATCGACAGAAGTTAAAGATATTATCACGCATGAATAAAGGTGGCAGTAACGCAAACGTTCCAATGGCTTACCGTAAATGGGATCTTTACGAGCTACCTTCTTTGAGAGAAACATCGTCAGACGTTTGGGCCTTAAGAACTAGCACGAGTCTCGAAAAACCGAGATATTTGATTATCGGTTTTCAACCAACTAGCTCGTCCGACAACAGAGCAAAAGATAGCACACAATTTACAACGGCCGATATAAGTGATATTAGGCTCTATCTGAACTCTGCCGTATTTCCGTACGAAAGATGGAATTTAGATTTTTCAAAGAAACTGTATGCCGCAGCCTATTATAATTATGAGAATTTTCAAGCTAGCTACTACCAGCGAGAACTGAGCGATCCTATGATGAGTTTTGCCGACTATCTGAAAAATCCGTTATTCGTAATCGATTGCAGTCACCAACCAGAAGCCGTGAGGACGTCCACAGTGGACGTGAAATTGGAGTTTGAAACACGCAAAAGTAAATTTCCTAAAGACATTAAAGTGTACGCGTTAGTTATTCACGATGCATTTTTTAGCTACAATATACTTAATGGTTCTGTTACTAACAAATCAATACATTAGTTTGAAGTTATGTAATTCTCCAAATTATATATTTTTACATATTTAAAATAAACTTGTAAAGGACATATTTGCGTTTTATTTTTACTATTGCCTTATTTTAATACTTCAAATGTGGGGCTTTGGTAAATAAGGTTATGAGGCGAAAAATAGAGAGAAATTTAGGAGAGGGGTGGGGAAAAGAAAGTATATAAGACGGGATTTAGAAAATTAAATTCACTCGAAGCCACAATGTCGTCAAGCTCGGATAATGGTTATTCTAGTGACGACGAGCAGGCAGTCGCACCAAATGTGCAACATAGGCTCGTACGCAGACCGCGTAGGCTTAGACCTAGGTATTGCATCATGCAATCCTACGTCTCATGGGGGTCTAGAGATTTGTGTATGAACTGCTACACGAGAGGATTTGGAGCTGCGATTATGGATGTTCATTTCGTCACAACCCATTTTACAGTGGGTTCGCGAGGTGATCAAAGGCGGAACCACTCGAGGTGTGCTTTGTGTAGGGAGAGACTGTTTACCGTCGTTCATCAGCAGTCTTGCCTTATTTGCAATAGAATGTAAATTCTATTACAAATAAAGCTCCTCATACGACAACCCTGCCTGTCCCCTGACAAAATCAGTCCTTTTCAGGACTACAGAATATTTGATCGTAGTTTGTAGTTAAACACTATGTTTCCTAAGGAAGATATTTCTCGAAGGAAAAATTGTGTTAGTTTGGGTGAGAGATGCATTATGTGTTTAAATCATACATAGATGGCGAGAGAAAGAGCATTTGCAAGATTTAGCTTGTAGTTTTTATGTATGATAAGAACGCATATGCCTCTAGTTATTCAAAGTGACATAACTTTCTATCAAGAAACATATTTTAAACAATAAATTCACTCTGGGTTGATACGCTCAAAAAGATACATCTGAATTTGTGTCGTTTCACATAGAACGTTGGCAAACCTGCTCTTAAGTATGACAAAAACAGACGTATCCTTTCAGTGTAACAAAATATTTCGAACAAGAAATCTATTCTATAGGAAATATTTTGTTACTCTGAAAGGATATGTTACAACTGTTTAGCCCCACTCTCACCCCCACTCTCACCCCCACTCTCATCCCCCACCATCCTAAATGCTTTTAAAAGCGGGAGCAGCCATCACAATTTTCATTTCTCAACCAGCCATGAAGTGGGACAGGCTGATGTTAAGGACGACAAGGGAGTCCAAAATAAGCGAGTTTTGGGAGGCTTGGCGTTTAAAAAACGCGAATAAGCCAACGGCTATCGTACAGCCGATCCCAAGACCGCAACCACCACCGGAGCCGGCTCCAACAGAGCCCGTGGAAGTGGTGGAAGGACCACAGATGCTGCTGGGTCCTGAAGAAAGGGCGGCTCTGTTAGAAGAGCTCACGGAGCGTCGCCGGAGCCGTCGCAGCACTCGGCTGGAGGTGCGAAGACGGCGAGCTGCACCGCGATCGGTGCAGATCGCGAGAGGGGAACAACCACTCTAGGTTTCCCTCTCCAACCCACCGTGAAAACGGCCCTTTTCAGGGCCACAAAAGATTTGATCGTAGTTTAGATATTCTTAGTCACTTTGTGTTTGACACTGAATCGGTGAAAAATGCAAAGATGACCAAGGATGACATTTTCAGGACGTTTAAAAATAGACGTTGGCATTTTTGCATAACTCTTTTCGATAATTTACCTAGAAGTGTCTAAAACTTATTTTAAGTTAAAGGTCCAAGATCCGTTAAAATTGTTATTTTTCTAACTTAAAAATTGTATCCATTTAGTTATTTCCGAGACGTATATTTTTGGAACTAAAAATCGATATTTGTCGACCCACTAAGATTTTTATTTTTGTATATTTTTAACAAAAAAAGCAACCACATTAACCCTTATATAACAAAAATATTTTTATTTCGGATCAAAGCAATGACAACAAGCACATAACTTGTGGGTTTGCTCAGGTTTGCTTGGGTTTGTTTAGCCAATACAAATAATAAGAATTTTGTTATTAATATTATTATTATTTGATAGTTCAAGGACATTTCAGAACATTTGACATAAAACTTTTTATGATCAAAATGATCAGACTAATCAAAATTTCAAGAATTATGGGGTTTGATTGGGTTTGCTCATGAATAACGGGAGAAGTGTAGCTCAGATCGAAAAAAGTTATAGGAAAATATTTTAGAGTAAACTTTTTGTGATTGGAAATGACTTTTCAATATTTAATTTGGAAAAATTGAAAAAGACATTTTTCAGATTTCTAATTAATTCAAAGGGGTAGTATAGGGAAGCTGTGGGGAATAGGGCGAAGGCATGAGGGATGGGTGGCATAATCGTTTTTAAATAAGACCCGAGTGATTTGAGTCATTAAAAGTAATAAGAGGTCGGTCAAAAAAAGACCTAGGGAGTAGGTATGTATTTTAGGGAAAACAGGGAACTATGAAAAGATAGTCAGGTCCAAACTAATGTGAATTGTACAACTTGACTGTTATTCCGGGGTTCGGGGGCGAGGCCCCAAAACCCCGCCGTCGTTAGGTCGCGAAGCGACCTAACCTCCGCGCCGCCCCCGCCCCCCCGGCCGCCCCCACCGCCCACCCGCTGGCCCGCCTCCGTTGCGCAAAAGCCAAACGGGGTCCAGGGGCGGTAGCCCCTGGCGGGGGTTTGGGGGCGGAGCCCCCGATCTGGGGGGGGCCCGGGGGGGCACGAAGTGGCCACCCCGGGATTTTTCGAGGTTTTTGGGGGTCTTTGGGGGTCTTTGGTGCAATTTTAGACCTTCCAAAACTGAATTTTATATATTTCTTTTTCTTATATCTTTGCACGTAAAACACCCTTCAGCGTTTAAGTTTGTCATCTCCTAAGGGTTCTATCATATCTTGGTAGTCGTCATAGAATCGCACCATCATCCCCTCCTGTATTTTTAGCAAGGGTGGGGGAAGCTGAGGTCTTTAAAAGCAGCTCGAGTCGACTGCTTACTTCATTACATTCGCTCATCTCAACATGGCATCATCAGATGATGATGGATACTTAAGCGATGATACTCCTAGGAATTTGGATAATTGGGCACTTAGACAGAGGAAAGTTTTCCCCGTCCGATCCCGCCGGGTGTGCAAGATCTTAAACCTGGTGAAGGTGGGTGATGACGGCTGGTGTATTGGCTGCTATGCCGACTTGGAAAACAAGTCGGCTGGTGACCAATTCTTCAGTGGTCATGTAACCCAAGATTTCGGTAGTCGCGCGCACATACCGAACTGTAAAGGTTGTGGAGTAGCTCTTGGTACTCTACAACATAAGAGTGCGTGCCTTATTTGTAATCGAGCCTGATTACAAATAAGATTTTATCCCTTGAAAAACGGTCCTTTTCAGGGCCACAGAATGTTTCATCGTAGTTTTAGTTACCTAATGCCATAGTACATGTGGTGTTAGGTAGAAAATTATATAAGTCCAGTCGGATCGACTATAATTTTCCTTGCAAAATCCGTCCTTTTCAGGATGACAGGATATTTTGATCTTACTTGTATTTATCTAATGCCACGGCATCTGTACAGGATATTTTGATCTTACTTGTATTTATCTAATGCCACGGCATCTGTGACATTAGATAGAAATTATGTAAGTCCAGACGGATCGAGCATAAGTTTCTTTGTCGGTCACATTTCCACAACACAATTACACCATTTTTGAGAACTAAAAGCAGTTTTCGACAGTGAAGTCCGCCAGTATCATTTTTGGATGGAGGGCATTTGTATAATAAACTCTAGTTTGTTGGCGGTGGAAAGGTGGGGATGGAGTGGTGGAGGGGGTAGATTATCTCTATTTAAACGGTTACGAGCGGGTCACAGAATCACTTCATTTTTAAATCTTAAAGTACGAAGATATAACTATGGATTTCGAAAGACCATTGAGTCGCGGTTCATCGGTTTTTAGCGATGATACCGTTGACATGAATGATGTCGATATGGATGACCTACTCTTGGACATCGAACGACTTCTAGACATCGAGGCAGAAGATATGTTTAATGCCTGGGAAGAGGAGCGGGCGGTCGAAGAAGCAGATGTGGGTCTGGAATTGCCAAACATGGATTGGCAAAATGGGGAGTTGTCGGCTGAAGACATGGAGCCAGACTCCAGCACTGATTGGGTGCCACCACCGCCGCCGGAAGGTCATGACGGTCCGGCCGATTCATCCACTTGGTGGATCACGGACCATCAGGATGATGATGGTCCAGCTGATTCCACCAACTGATCCCGGAACCATGCCCTCCCCGACCTACCCCGACAAAATCAGCCCTTTTCAGGGCTACAAAATATTTGATCGTAGTTTGTAGTTGATTCATGTCACATCCCAAGTAACATGATATTTCTCAAGAATTAATTTCTTTTGGAAAATATTGTGTTACTCTATAAAGACATGTACGTTCTTACCATACGTTAGAACTAGCTAAATTTCTAGTAAGTTCTCTACGAAAATGCCGAGAGTTTGGTCTATTATCTTACTTGCAGTAAAATTCACATTTTATTACAAATAAGATGCATGTTCTCAGGCATTGTAACGGGTAGCCTCTCTTCACAGACATAACACTTTATCGCATACTTAAGTTGTGTGCATCTAATGATTACACACCTAAAGTTACGGCCCTACATTTTTTCGTCTATTCTTTTTTCTATTTTGCATTTTTATTTTATTTTGTGTAACTTTCGCATACTTATTTTAGAAATAAAAAATATTGTTTCATTTAACTTTTTATTATCATATATACAAAAACATTTTATTTTACTTATATATACAACACTATTACAAAAATAACTTAACTCTATATTTACAATAAAATTCTAAAATTAATTATATGGAAAATTGTCCAATAACTTAAGTCTTTTTCTACACACTTCCCCTTCACTTTTACACTGTTCAATTTTCGCCTGCAGTTCCTTAATCTGTCTCTCGTATTGCGCCACATCACTATCGTTCTTTTTTAGTTCATCAACTAGTTTTTGCCTCGCACTAAAAGCCACGGAGAAGGCACACTTCTGGCTTGGAGAAAACTCTTCCATCCAGTCCGGTATCGGCACTTCTGCAGAAGAAGCAGCAGCAGGTTGACGGGGTTGACTAACCGCCTCGAATAGCCGCTTGCACCGCTTCTTTAATGGTTTGCGGCACATTCCACGCCCAACTATTGGCGATATCGGCGCACTCGCGATCGGCGATTTTTCGTCAGCGTCGGCCACCAACACAATCGGAGGCATGGACTTCGGCGGCTCGGGCGTTGTCGAGTTTGGGCCTTCATTAATGATGACGACCGGTGACAGAGGCTTCGGTGGTTGTGACGTCTCCAAAAAATCGGGGTATTGAACTGGCACTGTTGGTCGCTTGAACACGAATTTCTTCTTCTTCTTCTGTTCACCCTCCATAGCTGCATAAAATTGACTTTTATTGTTGCCGGCTGTCTTTGGCAATTTCAGCAGCTTTTCCAACTTCGTAGTGGGTTGCCGCCTCGCCTTCTTTACCACCACATCACTTATGATATTGATGCGCCCGCCGTCCTTCTCCGTCCAGTTGTTGACGTAATCAACCGCCGAAGATACTTTTTTTTCACCCACATTCTCTTCTTCCACAAACGCAGTGTTTAGCACGTCGTCATTGTGCCACTCGTCAAACACACCCGGGGTCAGCAGGTCAATAACGTCCTGCCCCATCAACTCTGCTTGGATACTTCCATCCAAGTTAAACGCATTTAACAACGACTCACTACCGGAATTCATTTTTCTAACTAACTCACTGCACTTAACTGACGAATGTATTTACTTGGCGAACTGTTCTAGCGAACTATGAAATGCTCTGCCTAGCAAACCAAATTTATACTTATCACCCCACCATAAACTCCCCCACCCTATCTGACGGTTGATGCTTTAGAGGCCAAACAAGTTAATTCAACTTACAAGGTTGCGTTCTACGGCTAAACAGCGATTCAAGGACATATTTTCAAGGTAATCGTGTGTCCTTACTTCTGTTATTGTTTGTGCTCTCAAGGTTATATGACCCAGACAACCCATATTTATAGACACTCTCTTTCCTTCGATGCCTATTATCAGAAACTATAATGTTGCCCGCAGATCAAGATAACAGTCGTCCAGCTGAGACTTTTTCGGGAGCACAAATAATAATTTCTGCTGTTTGCTATAATTGTAAAAGAGAAGTATATATTTGGACTGACCACATGCAATCTTACAGTTACATTGAATTGTTGAGAGTAAGGATTGTTAAGTGTCATTACTGTGGAACGCTGATGTGTCGACGAGGGCCGATTAGCAGATCTGATATGTTGAGAAGACAATGGATGCTACGAGAAGTTTACAAGCCAGACATTAATTAATTTTTATTTTTGTAACTTTATTACTATATTGTAAAATAAAACAAGATATTATTGAAACAATTATCTATGTATTTTCCTATCCTGCGTTATAAAATTTCAACTATTGCTATTACTATAGTGGTTAATAAAACTACGTGACATTGGAGTTAATATTTTTTTATTTTTCTAAAACATAGACTTTCCAACATTTTTCTAATTATAACTAATATTTTCGGGTAAAAAACTTTGCATAGCTTGTATTAACATATTTAGGTTATCTTCAGGGTTTGTTTCGTAAAACTTTATGTCTGGGTGCCCCCAAGGTAGAGTTTTTGTTGTTGATGGTATAATATAACGTTTATCGTCGTGGTGACATAAAGCAACTTTATTAATTATTTCGGTATAAACGTCGTGTTTATAACTTCGAAAGGTTTTCATTTTTCGAAATATCTGACCACCACGTTCTACGATATTCCGATAATCTTCCAGGTGAAGCTGTTTTTCAATTACACGTTTTTTTATACCTTTCGCTTTTTTAATTTCGCTACTGATTGAGTTTATGTAATAAGCTTTGGCTCCGGTACCATAAAAACTTATTATTGGATCACCTGGAAATTCATCCTTCATTCTACCTACTACTGACTGACTTTTTTTTATGTTAAAAATATTTCCTTCGGTATAATTGGATGTATCGAATTTATCCGGATTTTCTGCAATTATACGATAAAAATTTTCGGTGTAAACTTTTAATATTAACGAATCTGTGTCGGTATACAGTAAAGAAGCATTTTTGCCAAATTTTGCTTTAATGAATGAGTAGAAAAAATCATAAATTACTGTTTTCGACATGTCCAGTATGGAAAATCCGATATAAATTGGTTTATTATAAGTTACCTTTAATCGATCCATATGAATGGCAACGAATTCTTTATTAAAAACCGTTGAACTTTTAAAATAAGGACGAGAAATTAATGCTCGTGCCCCAATTTTATTCCTGTCATTTTCCCATCGGGTGACTAGTTTTATATCATTACGATTCTCCACATTTTCCATGGTCTTGCCGAAAACAGCATTAATGATTAATTTAAAAGTGTCTTTACCAAACTTTGTTGTTGCCCTATTGCGCAAATCTGTATTTAAGTCGATATATGTCTTTAACCAGGGGGATTGATTAAATTTTAAAATTCTGTGTGTTTGCATTACCATTAGGCCGTTATTGATTGCTTGTTTTAATGTTCGGTAATGAATGATGTATTTCTTTTTATCGTTTAAATTCGGAATTAACTTTGAAAATTTTGCCGATTCCGTGGGTGGTACAATATTTTCAACTAAAAAGGGTAAGTCGGAATGATCATCATATAGCGTATCCGGATAATGAACGTCAACTTCCAAAACGTATCCTTCTGGACCATTATCGTCCACATCCATAATATTTAAATTTAAAATTTCATGCTCTGATAACCATCTAAAGCCGCCAAATGGTAATGCTTGCGACATACTATGACCGTACAGATTTGTTGCATCAAGATAAACAATGAAAGATGATGGCTCGTTAGGATCGTAGTTTGGTACATATATGTTGTTGGCAGCGTGCATCCTTTCTGAACACTGACTTATACCGCCTCGAATACCTTTTTTGAAAAAATGAACCGTGTCGATATCGGTCAATAGCTCTAACTCTACCTTAGAAATACGCAACATACAATCAAACGAATAACTTGGAAGGGTATGGTACTGTGCTGGATCCAGTTTATACGTTTCTAAACAAGTATCGCGAAACTGTTCAAAAACATCGGTTAATAATAAAACATCAGATTTCAAATATAAATCCGAATAGTCCCCCAAATTCTTACAATTAAATGTGTCCCACACCTTTTTAGCTCTATCATAATCTTCATCGCTAATGTGCTCCTCTGACAAACTATCATAAAACTGATTTTTTGTGGGTAAAGTTGGATGGTTCATTTTGTCTATTGAATCGACAAAACTATAGGGAAAAACACCTTTTTTACGCATTAAATTAAACTGCTCATTATCAGAAAAATATTTTCCTGTTTCCCTGAAACTACCCACAGCTAATCCATTACCCAAATTTTCCAGTGACGTTGATAGAAATTTAAAACTATCGATGAACCGCAATTTCAAATATTTTTTCTTTATTGTCCCACTTTTATTATCGACATAATCGTGAACGTAAATACTTTTCGTAAACGAAATATACTTTTCCTTGCTTTGAGCTAAAACATCGATCTTGTCTCCGTGACGACACAACTCTTTAATAAACATGTGGCAATCGTACCCGCTCAAGTTATGAAATATAATTGGAATAAAATTGGGTAACTTATAATTTAAATTGCAAATCGAATGAGCAGCACCAGGTCTTTTTTTCCCAGTTATGTGACAGTGGTCCTTTACTTTACAATTATTATTTTCAAAAGGTCGTTCACATATACCACATTTTGTGGCATTATTGAACTCCGCTATTTGGTCAGCCGTTAAAGTTTCCATTGCTTTTATATCTCTTAAGTATGTATTGTAAAGAGATCTTAAATCACTTTCAAGTCGAGAAACGAAAACCTGGGCTGCGTCGTTTCCCCGGTAGAGCTCAAATTTTGAAATCGAATCGTCAAAGGAGCACTTAATTAAATACGCAAAAGAATACGGTTCATGTTTGATGCTTTTGACTAAGTAAGAATTTGTGGGATTCGGTTCCACTGTATCCAGTGGTTTAAGCACCGATTCAAAATCCGCGTAAACGACAAACGGTACACGCATTTGCTTTTCTATGTTGTCAAATTTTAATATATTTTCACTTACACTCCTTCCAAATTTATCTATTTTTAAATTTAGTGATGGTGTTAATGAATATTTGTGGTTACAGTCATTTTTTTGGTGTGATATCAAAGATGATGGTGAACTAAAATATATCAAACAACCATCACAAAAATACATTTTATCTCTACGTGATGTAATTTGACTGGAACATAATTTCGATAAGTCTTTTATCCAACAATAATGACTTTTAGAACAACGCGTATCACAAATATGTTCATCATCATCTTTAATACTACAATCCTTTGTTATTAACAACAAGTTGACATGTCTGTTAAGTTTTCTACCCGAATACCTTAATGGACCGACAACTTCGTACTTTAACATATTATTTTCGAAATTTTTTTGCAAACCATAAACGTTAACTGAAATATTATTCATTTCTTCAAATTTTGATATATCACGCAACTTTACTGGAAAGTCTATACCTGTAAAATTCAGCACTCTTGAATAGTGTGGATAAGATTGAATCTGTGATGCCATTCTAGTGGTGGGGCACAAAGCAGACACGATTGACCACGCAAAGCAACACTCATCTTGATTAAACACATTGATGATGGCTTTTTTCAATTCGATGAATCGGGGTAACTTTATATATGAAGATCCACCAAAAGGTTTATACTCGTTGACATTTACTTCCAGGTATAGAATTTTTTCCAGAGCCCAACCTACGAAAACAAAAAGGAATGACATAAGTATTTATTTTATTTTTAGTCGTTAATTTATAACATACCTGAATCTTTTTCCTGAAACTCAGTCGATTGAGTCTTCATGGCTTCCACTAATGATTGATATATTTCTTCCAAATCGCTTCCTGAAGTGACAATTTCATTGCGTGTATTAAATGACTTGTCACTGTACATATTATCTTGTGTTGGTAAAAGATACCGACCAACAACCACCATATTAACTTTCAAAGCACAACGCACTCTTACTAGGTCACTTACTACCTCTAACACTCTTGCTTTAATTTCATCAAAAAATAATGAATAGTCAGTATGTTCATTATCACTTGATATACGGTATGTGGCAATCCTATTTCTAAAAGCACTGGACACTAGCTCAACACCAGCTGATATTGGTGAACATGCATTACTTTTATGGTGTATTGTTCTTTGATGACCTGCCATTCGATTTGCTGGTATGGTTATATTGCAGCAAGTGCAAGTACGCACCTCGGATGTTGATGCCCCATCGTCAACTTTTCGCTGTTTTCCACCATGCATATTTTCAAATCGTGCTACGCACGATTCTCGTTTATGTCGTAACATATTATAACTCCGAGTAAATGATTTACCACAATTTTCACACACGTACGCCATGACTTTCAAATTAACTTGCTTGAACCGTTTTACTCAACACAATGTTCTATACTAAAATTTAACCCCCCCTACCCTCATATATACCGATCCACATTTAGACCCAACCCACTCGACCGTCATACCAAAACATGTTACACCCCAGTAATAACTCAAGGTAAACTAACATCATAAATGTAACCTTGAAATAAGCGTCGTCCACCTGGTCATCACCAAACAAAGAAACATCTGCTCGCGTTCAAGGCCAAGCAAATGTAACCTTGAAATAAGCGTCGTACACCTGGTCATCACCAAAGAAAGAAACAGCTGCTCGCATTCATTGAAAATATGCACCGCAAATGTAACCTTGAAATAAGCATCGTACACCTGGTCATCACCAAACAAAGAAACATCTGCTCGCGTTCAAGGCCAAGTTCTTGACCTTGACCTTGGAATAACACCTGCGCATATCAAGGCCAAATAACAATAGCACACCTGGGCGTTCAAGGTCGACCCTACTGCGCATGCGGAGACTCGGGGAGCATCATATCCCTCTACTCACTCTATTTCGCCTGTCATCCGAAAAAAGACAGTACCTAGATTCATCGGTGAACAATATTCTTGACCAATCTTCAATATCCCAACCTACGTGTTCATGAGCAAAGTTCAATCTTTGTCTTCTATGCTCTACGGTAAGTAACGGACCTGTGGCTGCCCTTCCAGGCCTCAGATCAACTGATGCAAGTCTTCTTCTTATCGTATTTTGACTAATTCTAAAATTGTAACGGTCCAAAAATTCATTTTGTAGCAAAGTACTGGTCACAAACCGTTGCCTCAGTGTACGAAGGCGCAAAAATCGGTCTTGCTCAGGGGTTGTAACCCTTCCACGACCCTGACCTGGTCTTCTTGTGTTACTCCCTGTTGCCGCAAATCGTGTCAGAACTCTACAAATGGTTGATTGATGCACATTAAACCGTTCAGCGAGCTCAGCTTGATTGTAACCTTCTTCCCGAAGAGTAATGATTCTAACGCAGTCAGATTCCGATAAATTTCGATTTTCTCGCTGTTGTGGGTTCATTTTGCGTAAAGATACTCAATCAATTTTATAAACGTCTTAGATGATTTAGCAAAACGTACTAAAATCAATCCGAATTGAAATAAACAGCTCTCATCATGTTTTGGAATTCTTGGCAAAAAAAGACAACAAAAGATAATTTTTTTTTGCTGTTAATCCGATAAATAACGGCAAAAGACCAGGAATATTAACATATATCAAAACAAGACTTAAAAAATTAAAACTATTTGATTTAAAACGATTTTTAAAATTATGCGTTAATTTTGGTGCGCAGTGTATATATATATATATATATATATATATATATATATATATATATATATATATATATATATATGTGTCGTCGTTAATCCGGGAATACATCCGTTCGTTTGATTCGTTTCTAGTTGAAACCTGCAGACGTTTCGCCAAAATCTCATTTGGCATCTTCTGTGCTTACTCGCTGGTCGTAGAAAGTAAACTGAGGGTGGCAGCCGCAGTGCGTGCTTTTATAGTGGATCGCCTCGGTCTTAGGTCGTATCTATTGTCCGGCGTTGGCTCCGCCCCCTGACTGGTCTGCTTGGGAGCTGTGTTCGGCTTCACTTGTGTGAAGTGAATTAAAGAAAAAGTTGTTTGAATTTTAAAAGATATTCCAGATTTTCAAGTAAAAATTTGAAATTTTTAAGTCACTCGACTGATGACCGAACTTCGCTTCGCGTCGTTCGGTCACTTGCAGTCGCGTGCGGAAAATTATCACTTTCCACATTTGTTAGATAAATAGCTATTTCAGAGCTTTTCGAAGTCGCTTAATTTTTTTGTTTGATTGGGTTATTATTACCAATAAATGTAATACTTTCCTCTGAATGAATTATAGTAATTTGCGGATAGGGGTGATATATATCTCGCCTTCTTACACATAAAACGTTTTAAATAAAAAAGAACATAAATCGCTGCCAGGTGATAACCACCAGCCAGAAATAGACGCGTCGCTGACCACTAGCTAAGGTGTAATCTTTAAGGCGATTAGTAGAGCGGATTAGCTACATCTAAAGGGTAATAAATTGCCATTGTTTAACACTAAATATCCTGCGACTTAACTTTTGACAGTATCTAATGTTGTTTTTGCGTGCGAGGCCCATTCCTAGGAATTGTAAATAATTTCACATCATGCGATTCTTTGTGAATGTCAAACACTTGGGCCATTTAAAAATAGGTGAGAGAAAACGACCTGGTAATTTATTGGCTGAAACGTCAGTGTGCTGGTAAATTATGGCTGTATGATATTCTAGAAAATTAAGATAACATGCAGTTGCAGTTTTCATAACAGTTCTGAAACTATTATTAATGGCTGCGGTCTTAGTTTTACCTCGGCAGGGATTATACCTTTGGAAATTAAAAGAGAATTGAAATAGAGGGTTAAAATATTTGGAATTCTAAATGTGTACCGTACGCCATACAACAGGAAATGTAATGAAAGACGAATACTTTAATATCCATCAGGTCACCTCTCTCTCTCTCTGATTTGTTAATAAAAAAGTGCAACAGTAAAAAAACAAAAATATATTCAGGTTGTTTTATAAATTTTTGGCCAAGATCCGTCTTATCTTTTCCTGCACAGCTCCTTACTAGTGGAAATTTTCTTGTGGTTAACCAACAGTTAAATTGATTACCAACATGTTTTAGTACACTTTCGCTTCTTTAAAAAGCTATAGCCCTTCATTTTCTGTATTTCAAATTTTTTTTAATTAAGTCCATTAATGTTATTATTTATGGAATTAGGTATTCTTTTACATGAAAAATCCACATACCACCATAATAATATTTTCATTTAACTTTCAAAATTCTAAAATGATGAAAAAATCAAAGTAAAACGTTATATGAACAATAAAGAACTAAGTTCCTGCCTCTCTAACTAATCCGGAAGGAAAAAGCACATTTTCCCATACGGGTCCATAGATAACAAAGATTAAGCTGTTTTATCACTTGCATCTGGCAGGGTGTTTACTATGCCATCACCTGACGCACCTACGAAAAAAAACATACCGACAACCATGCCGTTTAAATCTCATTACAAAACAAATTGTCGAAGAATATTAAAAAAAAATGTTGATTTAGGTTTATAACTATAATTAACCTCTTCAAATAAGCCAGAAATGATACATTTCCTGTAAATCTATTGTCTTAGCGTTGAGCAATGACACCCGAGCAAACATGGGCTGGTCCGTGTCAGAGCGTAGGAAGATTATATGAAAAAATCTGTCTAGATAATTATCGACGTACGATAAATTAAACTCAACTCTTATTGCAGTAATTGTTTGATATCGATGTGATAGCTTGCACGAACGGCTTGAAGTCAATAAATTATCATGAGACGGATAAATGAAATTCTGCATATACTCAAAAGACCTGTAATATCGAAACTGCCGACGCGACGTTTATTTTACTAAATAGGACATTTTTGCATACTAAGGATATAAATTGAAAAAAAGTTCAAATCGCTGAAGAATAAACTATCCCTATTTTTAAAAATTATGGATGAAAACTTTATGAAGTAAAATTGCTTAGAATATCATCAAAATTCGCAATACAATTTGAGGTTAAACTTCTGAACATTTTTATTGCACACTGTTCCAGAAAATTCGCATTGAAACAAAAAAAAAAACAAGTAGAATTTTATGAAAAAAAAATCATTAAAACTAGCTAGAAAAACTTAACAAAAATTATCCTTTTAACATTTGAGAGTTGCGCATTTAAAAAAATAAAACGAGTCAGGGTCGTACTTGGGCGATGTAAAATTGTGAAAATTATTTCAGACTTTTTTCTTTACAATTTTAACTTCAACTTTTGTATTTACGGCTTTTAGAGATCCTAAGTAACTTTTCTCAATACAATTTTCGTTAATTTTTAAAAATAGAGGTAGTTTATCCTTCAGCGATTTTCACTTTTTTGTAATATATGACCTTAGTACGCAAATTTTAGAAAAACTGTCATCTTATTTAGAGGTTTTAGAATAAGCACCAACTTTTTTTAAGAATAAAGTTTTTTGAGGAACGTCAAATAAAAAAGGTTTTCCTTTGGTGCAAACTGTTTTGTTTTGAGCACTCTGTATTTATATATTAAGAATAGTACTAGGATAATTTAACTAAAATGCGGGTGAAAATATTGATTGGGGAATAGTTATTGAGAACGGAAAAAAATTCAATTTTAAAGAGGACGAAGTACTAACCCAAAAAGTGATTGACTTGAGAAACGGAAATGAGTCTGACTATTAAAGACTTTTTGTAAATGAACAAGTAACAAATTTATTAGTTGAACAAACAAATTTATATGCAAATCAAACTATTCTAGATGGTATTTTGAACGAAAAAATTGGCCCATGAATGAATGGTGCTGTTTCTTAGGAGTTTTATTATGGGTGGGTTTGGATAGAAAATCTAAAATGGCCTATTATTGGCGAAATTCCGATTTGTACTTATCAAAAGCAGGTACTTATATATCAAGAAACCGTTTTGAGATATTACTAAGAATGTGGCATTTTTCAAATAATGAAATTATGTCCAACAGGAGAAAGACCTTACAACATTCAAGCAATTGTAGATGGAAGATGTATGCATAGATGAAATGATGGTACCCTGTAGTGGACGCTTAAAATTCGTCAGTATGTAACAGTATGTAAAGAGCAAGCGACTGTGACGCAAACAAAGTGGATGGCATGTCAGTTGCAACAAAAGTTGTTTTTGAGTTAATGGAAGATGGAAGAATGTCTTGATAAAAGCATAACATTATTTACAGATAACTAGTACACCTGTCTTGAGCTAGCAGAAAAGTTACAAGACGGAAAACGCAATTTGGTGGAAACGCTAAGGAAGATAAAAACAAATTTAAATTATGTCCCGAAAAGTTTTGTTGTCTGGAATGTTTCTTCCAAAAACATAATTTTTCAAAAAAAAAAATAGACTATCCTTACACAATCTAAATTAAATTGATAATTACAAGTTCTTTTTAGTAATAAATGATTTGTGTACTGTGTGACAGCAGATGGTTTCATACAGTCACTTCTAATTTTATTCTTTGAAAGGTGTCGATGTATTGCAACTGCTTCAGCGGAATTTTAGGACGGCTGTCTCTACCATAACATACCAGACTAGGGTTAATAATTCCAATAACACCTACGACTTCTATTTTTTCTTGCCACCCAGTGGTCGACAATGGTTTAATCTTTTTTACAGCACCTTTATGACTATATAGTATTTCATAAAGCAATTAATAGTGTTTTATACGGCATGTGTGAAAACTGTTAAATTTATATTTCAACTAGGTATACAAGTATTCGTAGTTTTAAACATACATAGGTAACTGATAAAATTTTGTTGGTTAATGGAATGCCTTAAAGTGCACCGTAAAATAATCTCTTTTTAGTAAACCATCTTTTCCTTTAAGTATAAACTGAAAATTAGACAGTAGGGGAGGTCGAGGTCTGTTCTTGCGAAAACAGAACGGTTTGTTATCTTAACTTACCAAGATTCTACCATTGTTTCTATTCATATCTTCTGTCCATTTGGACTAATATATGAAAATTTTGCGAAAACATATTTTTTGGAAGCACGTTTTTTCGAAAATATAATATATTTTCGAAAAAAATAATATATTTCGAAAAAATATATTATTCAAAAACTAGGGATGTTTTCAAACCTATATTTTCGGAAAAAGTATTTTTGAAAGATTATTTTCAAAAAAATACATATTCCAGGCAATTTTGTAGATCTATTTCCGAAAAAGCATCTTTCGAAGAAGCTGTTTTTCGAAAAAAAAAATTACTTAATTTAACATCAAAAAAGATGTTTGTTGAAGAAAAAACATAATAGTTGGTCATCTTAGCTTACACGCGATAGGACAAATTGTTTCATATGAAAGTATAAATATTGTAACATATTTTTATCTATGCCTTCTGCTCATTTGGGGGATATTACAAGTACTTACGACAGCACAATTTTTCTAAAAACAATTTTTCAAATTTTTTTAAAGCACTTTTCAAAAATACATTTTTTCAGAACATATTTTTCTAAATAAATTTTTTTAGGATATTAATTTTTTCAAGCAACGACTTTTTGAAAAAGTAATTTACGGGAAAGTAACATACCAAACCTAAGGAAACCTGATCAAACCCAAAAAAGGTGCTTTTAGGTTTGTTCAGGACAGTGGCGTATTGAGGTTCAGTGCCGCCCCGGACTACTTAAATCTGGCTGCCCCCACCGGCACCGTCAGCATTTCTTCACATTTTACATCAAAGTGAAGAGATATTTGCCGCCCCTAAAATTCTGCCCATACGTAAATATGCCCCAGGTTCAAGATCCTTTTTTCTTCTTTTTTTCATTAACATTTTCCAAGCTACTAAAGCATAATTTTTGAAAAAATGTACTTTCGAAATACGCGTTTTCGAGAAAATATTTCATAAATCCGTTTTCAAAAAAGTATCTTTCAAAAAAGCAGGATATTTTTGGAAAAATCTACCTTCGAAATACATGTATTCGAGAAAATATTTTTGAAAAGTTTCGATAATCCGATTTCGAAAAAAAAAAATACTTTCAAAAGAATGATTTTTGAAAATAACACTATTGGGTTGTTTGTTATTGTAAACAAATTTTGATAAAATTGCAGTGAGATGTCTAAGGAATGTTTTCAGAAACAATCAAAGAGCATGCAGATCAAAAATACCAAAAAAAGGTTTGCGTTTTTCACACATACACATAAGTATTGATCTATATTCATATTTTTATAGCATAATGCATTTTGAAAGACCTTACATAGACGGCAAATGTTTGTTTTTGTTTATAATATTTTGTAGAAGATAATATTAAATCCTTTTTGTACAAGGCTTCAGGAGGGGGCGCCCCCTGCGCCCCCTAAATCCGCCACTGGTTAGATAACGAACAGGGTAAGAAGATAAATTAAGACATTTTACCTACAAAATAATTTTATCAATCAATGCTTAGTGGCAATCAGTAAGTTACTGCTACAGGATTTTAACTAAAAGAAATGTAATTTCTGAAAGACTATTAAGTTTCGACATACATATAGTGCCTTAAGTACCTATGTATGTTCAGAATTTTAAAAATTAAATTTTATTATATACAGGATGTTCTATTTAAAATTTGGCAGTTTCTGTCAGTCACTGGTATAGCAGGTATATCGCATCTTCAAAAATTAGATTACAAAAGCCTTTGACCAAAATTTAAAATATATATTTGTATTAGTTCCTGAGGTATTCTAACAAGTCATTCGCCATGAATAACCCATAACACATTGAACTTGGCCAGTAGATCATAACTGCGTTAGTCTATAACGGTCTTTTAAAAAAATACATATTCCAAGAAAGTCCTTTACGAAAGAAGTGTTTTTCGCAAAAATGTTTTAAAAAATCGTTCGTAGATCCATAAGCTTCTAATATATATTTATCAAATTATATTCCAGGCGGTTGGAAAAAGTTTTGTCCCGTTATATAGAGGAAACCCTGTACAATATAAACCAATTCCTTCTTCAGTCGCTCTTTGTTTCTATCCCCAGCACTATACTAACACAATATGACTTCTTCAAACTGCTCCTACACAACTATAAGAAATATAAAATACACCCCATTGTTGTCTAACTTTTATCCATTTTATGACACCGTAGCAATTTCTTTATAAAAAGGCAATTAGCTACGGCTACTCAAGAAATAATGGAACTGTGGGTTTTAAAAAAGAATGCAAAGAATAGCTCATCATTGTTGATTTAAACGTCATTTAGCAAATTTATGGCGATGTTTCGGAAAGCACGGTTCCTAATCATGATTGGATTCTTTAAATCTGTAACTCGTCTTAAAAAATTCATAGACGGTTATTTATTATTCAGCGCGTGCGTGAATTTGCTTGCCAAATGGAAAACTTATTTATTACTAATTTTTGGGAAAAAAGTTAATTTTCATTAAAAGTTTTGCTTTCAAAAATATTGATATCGATATTTTATACAGGGCCTGTCAAAAGAGGAAAAAATTACATTTTAAATGTGACAAAATTTTAATACAAATATTTTTGAGCGACCAAATTGAACAAAGGCAAACAGATTAAAATTGTTATAATTAATTTGTAACAATTTTGACAACAATACATTATTTTTTCAGTAACTAACATTTCAACATTTTTTCTTTAAATAAAACCTAACTAATAATTATAAATTAACCTTTAAATAATTAAATGTTATGGTAAAACCTGTAAAGACACACTTCACGAATTGACAAGAGTCAATAAAATTGTGATTTGTATTTTTTTCTTTAACAATAAGTTTAACTAATCAAGAAAAAGTCGACATTTTTTAATAGTTGGAAATAATTATAGCACAACTAGAGGAGCAACCGAAAAATTTAACAATAAAACTACCCAGAAAGACCAGTACGGTTTTGGTGATATGTTGGACGACATACCTTTGGCCGTTAGACAAAATTTATTCTTTCAGCTAGATAGGGCTCCGGGGCATTTGGCAGTGCAAGCTAGATATTTGTTAAATAGAAATTTTGCTAATAGGTGAATAGGAAGAGGTACAAATCAAGATTTGCGTTTTTGTCATTGGCCAGCGAGGTCCCCGAATCTCACCTCACTGGATTATTTTTTGTGGGGTGTCCTCAAAGAAATGGTATATATAAAAGGCGGCCTCGAGACAGAGATGACCTGAGAATATGCATATAACCCAAATAAATCTGAAATATTTTTTTTATATTCTCGACACAAATTAAATGTTTATGGCGGTTGGTATTATGCATGTATTTTGATCTTTATCAATAATAAAAGAAGGATTTTCTACTGCAAATTTTCGCGCGAATTTTGAAACTTGTAAAACATGCTCCCATTGGCTGTGTCGTCAAAAGTGTTTTTATGACTCATAATGAGTACATGGCGAATTCCAGTGTTGAAGGATCATCGAAAAATATCGCATTAAGACTTCAATTTGATTTGTCGGGTAATAAATACTGCTATATTTTTTTCCCCATTTAAAATTTAAGTTAATCGTTTTTTGAGACATTCTGTACAATATTAAAAATAAATGTCTAAGCCAATCCTAATATTTTTGAAACCAAAACGTTTTATGAAGAGGAACCTTTTCCCAAAAATTAATAACAATAAAGTTTTCCATTTGGCAAGCAAATTCACACACACGCTGTCTAAGTGTTGTCAAAAATAATGTATGTCGCTGTTACGGACAGGGTATTTGCTTTTGTTAAAGTGTTTTAAAACATTTTCATTATAAACAATACGATTATGTAAAAATTTGCTACCATTGTAAAAAGCAGACCTAGCTTAATAGAAAAGTACACTTTGTTTGTGAATAACCAGCTGCATACTCTTCTGCGACTAGAAAAATATAAAATAAAAGTTTTTTCTTATTTAATCACGTATTTTTCTAATTGCCATTGGCATACAGACATATGGCATGCAATTCGAAAATAAAGAGAACTTTGCGATTGAACAATATGTGTTATTTTGCTCTTGAAGGTAGCAGGAAAGTTTAACACGATCTTTTATTTTTATTGAAAGACATTATTAGTGTTCAACACCAAATACCGTTGCCTTAATAAATAGTTTTCTTTATATTCTTCTAACCGACAACTGACCATATGTAGGTATATAACAGGTAACAAAAACTACATAGTTACGCTTCATAACACAATTTTTCACACTAGCTCGGACAAAAAGAAGTCCTTTAGTCACATCCCCGTCATAAATAATCTAAAAAACGGCCCGCGAGGCGCCCAGTCGGCACCTAATAATAACTGATCCGCCCCTGTAATTATTAGGCGCCCCTTGATTTACCTGACTTATTACAGGGGAGAGTTTTCGCGGTCATTTTTAATTTACTACTTCTGGACTATGTGAAACCAATACATCGACGTCGATATCTTTATTATAATATAATTACTTTAAAGATCCTTTTGTTATTTTAGCTCATCACTTGACGCCATTTTATTTTAAATTTCATTAGGTGGCACTGTTGCCCTCGCCCGCGTACCACTTTATGCAGAAACTTAAGTTACAATAATTCATTCTTGAGAAAATTAAAAAAAAATGTCCAGTTGTTGAATTAATATAAAATTGATTAATCTTTCTTCCCTACATATAAAAAAAGAAACTGAATGACTGACTGACTGACTGATTGGTTAGTATCAATGCACAGCCAGGGATGGGCTATGTAGACAATATCATGTAAACAATTGAATTATCGACACGTCGACAACTTAAGCGATGTGGACAATGTCGACAACGTTGATAATCACTTTAAAATTTATAATGCCCATTAAAATAATATTAAAAGATAAAAAAATACATTTATAACGCGTTTTAATAAAAACCCTCATTCTTACATTAACAATTCTGAAAATAAGAAAATAATAATTAAGGTCGTCCTCGAAATCGCTTTCATAGTGATCACAATTTAGCGTATCTCTTACTGTTTCGAATTTAAGTATGAAATAAACAGGTATCAACATTTTAGAATGTGAGAAAGACTTTTATTGGTGCGTGGGTGTATCGCCAATTGGAGAACAACCTTTCAAGTGTTGCTGAAGATGCTGGAATTTTAAGTAACTAACCTCACATTTTCAGTATTCTTGACATTGTCGACATTGTTGACATTGTCGATGGTAATTTCATTGTTGACGCATTGTCCAAGACGCTTCCTTGAGGCACACCTGCTTTAACCTCGTTCGATTTAGAGTATTCATCCTCCTGTTTAATTCTGAATACTCTATCTGTAATGTAGGACGTTAGCAACTCTACATATTGTTGTAACATTCTGTTTAATTTGTAAATTAGCCCTTTGTGCCAAACTTTATCAAAAGCTTGAGCTATGTCGAGGAAGATAGTTGAGCACATTATCTTTTCTTCTAGTGCCTTTTCTTTTATGTCTATTATTCGATGGACTTGGTCTATCGTTGAGTGCTTACATCTAAAGCCAAACTGATGATTTGAAATTAGATTACTGTTCTCTATTTTAATCTTAAGTCGTTTCAAGAAAAGCTTTTCAAATAATTTTTTAAATAATTGGTAGTAGTGATATGGGCTTGTAAGATTTGGCCTCATCAGGTGGTTTGCCTGGTTTTAGTAGCATAATGACTTCAGCCACTTTCCAGACCTTAGGGACGTGTTTTAATCTAAATGCTGCATTAACTAAGTAAGTCAGCATAACTATATCCTTTTTTGCTAATTGTTTTAAAATCTCGCCTGTTTTGGGCTGGGGATTTTTTTATTCTCTTGGATATATACAGACTATTTCATATTGACATTGGACTGGATATCATTTGGTTGCAAAATGTCGGCTATATGTTCTGCAAGAGCTTTAGCCATTTCTTTATTATCTCTTGCCCAATCCCTTAGTTTATTGGGTGGCATTTGGGTGATTGACCTTTTGAGTTTTTTCGTTGTCTTCCACAAGAAGCAATCCATTTCTTCATGAGCTGATATAATTTATTGACGAAAATACAAGCCGATTGACCAAATTTTCGTATCACTCACCACAATTTCAAGTCGATTCACCCAAATTGGCGTACTCTGCTCTTGACGTTTTACAAAAGAACTGACTAGGGATCCAGATTGATTGATCTTTACCAATATTTACCAAACTTGGCAACATTATTCATTTTAAATGAGTCGGTTAAATACTACCTACCCTGTAGAGATTTAGAACCATAACTGCTTACGCCAAAACTCTTTCTAAGATTATCGCGAGTGTTAATTGGGGTTGTTGGATTCACGCGATATTTTTTTCCTTTACGTGGGAATATTTTGATTTAACGGCTGATCACTTATTCATGCGTTGCGTACCATTCCGTAGGATGGTGCAAAAGAATAGATAACGGGGCTGATGGTTTGACTTGCTTTTTTTCTCTAAGCAGAAATGAAAAATTGATTTCGGGATATTTCGACCACAAAACCTGTCCGAGTCTATTCCTTACATTAATCAGTTTGGTTAAAGCGCCCAAAAAGAGAAATCTACATTTTTTAGAAGAGTGGTATTAGTACTTAAGGCGATTATTTCGGCTTTGTGTAACTCCAAATCTGGTGTAATATATACAGGGTGCCATCAGGGCTACGTATATGGTTGTGCACCCCCAATATAAGTCAAAACACACATGTCCTAGACGCAGTTATGTGTGTAACCGTGTAACCTAAAAAAATAAAGAACAAGGACCACAAACAGGAGCCAGTACACTCAAGGAGGACACCTAGACCAGAATAAAAAATAGTAATTTTTGCATTTTTTAATATATTACCCTACACAGGGTAAGTTTTTAAAAGTATTACGAGGCGAAAACGGTTTAAATTATTTTCATGAAATTTTGGTAAGTTAATAGGGAGATGGAGGGACATATTTAAACATATTTTTGACATTTACCCCCTTCCTCTATTTTGAGGAGTGGGAGTAACTTTGAATGATGTACATGACATGATGTACTTTTGTTTATAGAATTTGAATTTACGTAAAAAACTATGTATGTGTACAAATTGTTTTTTTATTTGCTCTTTCCGTTAAGGAATTATGATTTATTAGGTCATAAATTTTAAAAAAATATTTACCATTTAATTTAACTTATTTATCGCCTGTCATACTTGAGAAGTTGTTCGAAATGTCCCCCTTCAACTTTCAAACACTTTCTTAGATTCGTTGTGAAAAAAGGTACAAATGACTCGCTTTTCTGGTTATACCTTATAGAAGTTTATAGCAGAAAGTTGGGCAATTAAGTGGAGCAATACTAAAATTGTACAAGATACAAGTGTGATGGCATTACGAGCTTCCAGGATATTGGTTACCATTATTTTATGTAGTCATATTAATGCCTCTTGTGCTGTTTTCTTAAATGCAGTCATTGGAACACTCAAAAAGCTATGCAGAGTGAGTGAGTTTCTTAAAGTGTTACAAGGCGATATCTCGAAAACGATTTGAAGTATTTTCATGAAATTTTGGTGAGTTAATAGGGAGATGGGGGGACATATTTAAACATATTTTTCACATTTACTACCTCTCTCTATTTTGAGGGATGAGGGGTATCTTTGGATTTTTAAGCGGGATGATATATTTTTGTTTATAAAATTCGAATCTACCTAAAAAACTACGTATCTGTATATTTTTTTATTGCTATTTCAGTTACGGAATTATGATTTATTAGGTTATAAATTAAAAAAAAATATTTTACCATTTTATTTCAACTTATTTATAGTCTGTCATGCTTGAGAAGTTGTTCGAAATGTTCCCCTTCAACTTCCGAACACTTTTTCACCCTTTTTCTAAATGAATTTCGATTTCGTACCCGCTGTAACATTTCAGGTGTCACTAATAAGCATGCAAAGCGGATTCGGTCTTTCATATCATCTAAAGTTGTTGGTGCAGTCGCCACCATTTTGTCCTTTATAAAATTCCACAAGGAAAAGTCAAAGGGGTCAAATCCGGGGACCTAGAAGGCCAGTTGACCGGACAAGCTCGTCCGTTCAAATATTTTACACTTCCCCAAAATTAACAACATATCAACTTGCACATAAAAATTCGCTTCCATGTTTAATTGAGCAATAAACAGAGAAATAATCGTTAAAACGTCAAAATTGTCAGCTGACTTAAGTAACAATAACGCATTTCCATAGAAACGAATAATAATTCTGAAATAAGTAAATTTGATTTATTGGTAAAATTTTTTTTTTTTTTAAATTCAATCAAAATTTATTTAACCATAATTCCTAAACCGAAAGAGCAAATAAAAAAAAATTACATGTATACGTTTAAAATTCATAAGTTACCCCCAACCCTCAAAATAGAGAGAGGGGGTAAATGCCAAAAATATATTTAAATGTGTCCCCCCTCTCCCTATTAACTCACCTACATTTCAATAAAATATTTTAAACCGTTTTAGAGATATCGCCTTGTAATACTACAAAAAAACTCACCCTGTATATATTTTTTTTCACCAGAGAGTCTTCTTCTTGTAGCAAAGAAGTGGCAACAATAATTAAAAAAGTATAACCTTTTTTTAAATGTTTTTATTCCTATATTGTATAATCCCAATAAGTACAGAATTTTAAACTCGAGCTACGACTAAGGCTATATCACAGGTAAAAGGTCATTTCAATATTTAACTCTATTTTACCTTCTCAATTAAAATTCTTTTAGAGAATAAATGGAATTTATCCCTAATTAAAACGACATTTTACTCTTGTATATTTGATCTTAAGTATTATATATTTTAAAAAAGCTTTTAAATTTCCCTAACAAACTAGATATTACAAAAATTTAAAAATATATGTATTTCGTGTGGACGGTGGATTTATGTTTTATGGGGCCTCATTACTATTTTGTATTTTTGAACATTATTTTGCTCAATTATTTGCTATTAAAAAAAAACATAACTTTCTGGTGTAGTTATTGTTCTTTTAGCAAAAACTGAGCAAAAATAATGTTTTATAGAAAATAACGGAGCAAAAATAATGTTTTTTAGAAAATAACTGAGCAAAAATAATTTTTTTAGCAAATAACGAAGCAAAATTTTGGGTTTATTAACAATCTCTTGATTAATATGATAAAAGGTCTAATTGTTAATTTAAAAATAATAACTGTGTTAGTCCCAAAGGAAAGCAAAGAACGATTATTAGTTGTTTTTGCTGATTGGACAAAATCAGAAAATATCATACCTACTTGCGTGCGGCCTATTCTGTGATGTGTTAATTATTGAAAAACTCTCTGTTTATTATGTGTAAAATATCCAAGATTTCAACTTGCCTGCTCGCTTTTGTATATTTTTGGGTATGTAATGTGTGTTAGATGTTAAGTAAAATTTAGTGACTCACCGGTTGCCGAATCTCACTACTATAGTAGCTATGGATCAGCGCGAGTTTCTCAATATTTTGGAGGGATACTCAAGTGAAGATGCCCTAGTGGCAGAGAATATCCAAGAACTTGCAGTCTTACTTGAAACAAAAAACCTAAATCTTAATATTATTCATCTAAACATTAGAAGTCTGCAAAAAAATTATGATGAGCTTTTAATTCTGGTTAAAAATAAAATACTAAACCTCGATGTAATAATTTTGTCTGAGACGTGGAATATAACGTCTATTGACAATTTTTCCATTGATGGCTACATGTGTATATATAACGAATCTAAAAATAATCAAAATGATGGAGTTGTGGTTTATATAGGAAATAATTTATTATCTACTTTTCACAGATATAGAATAGATAATATAACTTTTATGAAAATAGTAATTAATATGTGTAGTACAAAAATAGGCCTTACATGCGTGTATAGATCTCCTTCAGAAAAAGTGGAAGACTTCCTACCCATTTTAGATCATTATATAAAAACCCATAATCAGGGCAACGTATGTCCTGTTGAGGCGTTCATAGGTGACATAAATATAAATATTCTTGATGAGCCTATTAACCATACAGCGGATTATCTGGATATATGGGCTAAATATGGATATGTGAACTTTATTAATAAACAAACACGCGTCACCCGTGAAAGTAGCTCTTGCCTAGACCATGTTTTTATAAAAAATATTACAAACTCAACTGACTTGAAGTCTTTTGTATTGGAAACTAACATTACAGATCACTATCCGGTGGGTTTCAATCTGCAATTCTTGAACAGGGTTAGAGAAAAACAGCAATACACAGAAAAAAAGGTTGACCTAGATAAGTTTACCCAGCTTATAAGCCTTGAAAACTGGAGCAGTGTTTTAAACTCCCAAGATCCTAACATAGCTACCAATAATTTTATAGCTTTAATAAAAAAATCTCTAGAAAAATCGACAACAATAAAATTTTTAAACAAAAATAAGGTTAAAATTAAATCTTGGATAACAGATGGTATTGTCTGCTCCATTAGAAAACGTGACAAACTCAAAAAACAACTTCTCAGAGACAAAAATAATGAAATACTTATAAATAATTATAAAAAATACAGAAATTCGCTCACACATCTTATCAGGAAAACTAAAAATGATTATTACAAACATTTGCTAGAAAGTAACAAAAATAATATCAAAGAAACCTGGAAAATTATTAATGAGGCCTCAAACAACAAAAAAAGGAATATTTGTGATAACTATAATATAACTGACTCAAATAATATATCAATTACTGACAACAAAACTAAAGCAGATAATTTTAACGAGTTTTTTTGTAGTATTGGTAAGGAGCTTGCCTCAAAAATTACTAAACCCTCTCAGAACTATTCTGATAATATTAATAATCAACAGAGTATCTTTTTGACTCCTGTGAACGAAGAGGAGTTATGTAAGTATATCAATTCCTTAAAAAACAGCTACTCTACTGGATACGACCAAATTTCGACAAAAATAATCAAAGCTGCATGTCCATATATACAGACTGCACTTGCACACATTGTTAACAGCATTTTTGAATCTGGACTGGTGCCGGAACAGTTTAAAACATCTGTGGTTGTTCCAATCTATAAAGGAGGTTTAAAATCTGAAAAATCAAATTACAGGCCGATTTCTTTAATAAATAATTTCGCTAAAATCTTCGAAAAAGCCCTAAAAAAAAGATTAGAAACATTTTTAAACAAATGTAATATAATATCAGAAAATCAGTTTGGTTTCCGCCCCTCTATGTCCACTACAGATGCTATATATAAACTGACTAGTACAATAAATAAGAATTTTCATGATGACAAAAAAACGATTACAGTGTTCTTGGACTTGGCGAAGGCGTTTGACACTGTCCCTCACGATAAAATGATAAAAAAATTAGAAAACTATGGTATAAGAGGGACGGCGTTGAACGTCTTCGTTAGCTACCTGAGGGGTAGAGAACAGTTTGTAAAGGTGGGTAACTGTCTGAGCGATAAAAAAATAATAACCATAGGTGTCCCACAGGGCACAGTTCTCGCCCCCCTACTTTTTATTTTATATATTAACAGTTTATGCTCCCTTAAAGTCTGTGGTACTTTAATATCGTACGCAGATGATACAGCCATTATTTTTACGGGCAACTCCTGGGGAGAGGTTAGGGAGATAGTGGAATGTAATATGAAAAAAGTAAAAGATTGGCTGGATTTCTTTTCCTTATCATTAAATATTCAAAAAACTAAATTTATATCTTTTTCTATTTATAACTCTCACCTACCTGGATTAACAAAAATTAAAATACATGATACTGATCATGAATTATTATCTACAGATAAAATAAAATACCTGGGAATTATAGTAGATCAAAACTTAAAATGGCGTGAACACACTTTATATCTAGCCGATAAAATAAGAAAGATGTTGTATAAATTTTATAAATTAAGGGATATACTCTCGCATAAATGTATAAAAACGGTTTATTTATCTTTAGTAGAATCAATTTTAAGATATGCAATTATAATTTGGGGGGGTGCATATGAAAACACATTGAAACAAGTTCAGACGGCACAAAAACTAATTCTAAGGATTGCATTTAATAAAGGACCACTGTATCCCAGCCTAATGTTGTATAAGGATGCGGGTGTATTGAGTCTAAAAAATTTATATGTTATGGAAAGTGTTATTTTTGTTAAGCAACGTCTTCATTATTATAGTTTTCCTGGTCATAATTATAATACGAGGTTTGTCAGCAATTTAAATATTGCCCAGGAACAGTTTAATAAAACACATTTAATGAATTTTATTGACTATACGGGTCCATATTATTATAACCAAATTCCCTTACTTCTTAAAAGATTAAACCACCCCAATTTATTCAGGAAAATACTTAGAAATAGTTTGCTTAGTAACCAGCTTCAGATAAGCCACTTACAGTAAAATACTGCTTCACTTGAGTATCCTTCAAATCCTTAAAATGCTATGTTTTCCAATTCCTAACTCATTTCTTCAGTTTCGTTTTCATTTTTATTTTATTTTGAGATCTATTAAATAAGACATGTAAAAATTCTCTAAAGTAGATCATTTATTTTGCTTATATAACTTATTTTCAACCTCTCCAGCGCAACACGAGCACCAAGTAGTGCTCAGGCGCACTATATACTAGTAGTTAGTGGTTTTGTAATTTTATTTTGTAAAGAAGATAAATTTTGGAATAAAAAATTATTATTATTATTATTATTACTTTTAAACTTTTAATGGTTTACTTTTAAGATGGTTCACTTATGGCAATTTGGAGTAATTATAACAGTGCTCTACTTAAAACAACGAGAAAAAGAACAAAATCGTCAGATGACAGATATAGGTAATTTTGTATTTCTGTCTTGCTTCTTAAGAATTTGATGGAGGGAAATGTTTGCGTTGAATGAAATATGTGGTCAACTATGTTCAGGGGCGTATCCATAGGGGGATGGAGTGGGGGAGAAGGATCCTTTTCCGTAGGCACTGGAGTTGGAAAATTAGAGTACGAGTTTTCTGCCGGTTCTTCTATAAAAACGTTGGTAGTTTAATTCCGAAATTCTATTTTAAACCTGAAAATTTGCTTACAGGAAAGGTAACTCGAAAGTTTTTCTTCCCAGAGCTTGGCGCACCTTGATTAGACGACGCGACTCTTTATAAAGTTTAAATGATTATAATTCATCTCATACCTGATACGTATATAATTGTTATTAAGCAATATTTTTTTGACCTGACCTATTATAAATTTTTCTTAACTAATCGCACCTATATTAAGTACCTAATGTCAAAGGTAAATTGAAAATAATAAAGGATTATCAAAACCAATTTTGTTGTTATATTTGCATACTGTCCCTCTATGTGAAAGTATTATGACAAATAAGGACCTAGAAACTTTAAGATGGCATACAAAGAGTGACATTATAGTATAACTTTGCGATTCTTGCCAAATATTTGGCATTAAAACGTTGGCAACATAATTGAAATACAAAGAAAATATAATGTTTTGTTTGTTTGTTGTTACCTACAAACCTTATAAAATTTGCCATATCTCTATATTGCCATTTTTTATAAAAAAATACATATCCTTGTTGCCACCCGGTATGTTTCTTTCTTTTTGAGACAGCCGTGTTCGCTTAACAATAAAACTGAGCAGGGTGTAATTAACAACCTACCCAAATTATATATGCGTCATTTTCCATGCAATACTCGTATTTCATCAATGCAATGTAAATTTACACTGCCTACATGTGAAATTTGTCACTTAAGCGAATTGTCTTTAAAATTTTAAGTGGTTTTATCCTAGCTAAATGCAAAATTTATGACGGTAAAGTGGAAGGGGATGACTTAAGGCTGCTATTAGGTGAACAATAAAAAATTCTATATTAAGAACTTTAATGCAGGAGACCATTACACTGGATAACAAATATCATATTCACTTTTGTATTAACAATGCATTTTTTTACATTAATTGTGGGACGATGATTACACAACGGATGAGCTTTTTATATTTTGTAATACCTGTTAAACAATGTTAGATTCATTGACCTCAATAGCTCCGAAAATGACACATTAATCAACATTTTTGGAAAAAATTTCCAGCTGGTTTATTTTATCCCTTCTTATCCCCTCCTCTTCTACAATTTTTAACATATGCTATACAAAATAACTCTGAAAATAATAAACTAATCAACATTTTTGAAAAATTATTCCCAATCGCCCCGTTATATCCCCTCCCACTCCCATCCCTTTTATTATTTTTTAAGTCCAGTATCATCCGTACCACCGGACCATCATCCCAAACACAACGGAGAAAAAATACTGGTATTTGCCTTGCCTTTCCGAAATACAAGCGAAAAAAGTTGTCTATCTTCATGATTTTTTTTTAGTTTTATATAATTTTTTTAAGCTTCCACGCACTTTAGCTAAAAATCTCTTACAACGGGACCATTCGGGAGAACTCGTCTACAAAACAAAACAAACTTCATCGAAAACGGTGAATCCCTTCATGAATAGGGAATATACACTGTCACGGTTTTTTCACATAAATAAAATATATTGTATAGTAATATACAATATAATATAATACTTCTGAACGTTTCAGCGACGGCAGCTGTTCATCGGTGAGCACTAGGCTATGAGTTAGTAGTGTGGTTCACTTTTCTAACAGGGCGCCACCCAGTCTGCATAACTTGCTTTAAGTGAAGAAGAACCCCCAGACTGGGAGATGAACTCTTAGAAAAGATGTTAAAATAAAAAGCAGATTACCATTTAATAGGTATTCCCAGTACCTATTATCCTATTCTTATTCTTATGTTTATAATTTTATTAGAAAAAATTAACGTTTCTGATAGCAGAATTTCAATTTTTGAATACCCCCACCAAACTTAATTACGCATTCGAATGGTTGATTGATCAATCAAATTGACACGCACAAAAAATATAACACTAATATCAAATCAAAAAGGCTTTTGCTATCAGCATATTTCTTTGGCAGGAAAGATCCATAAATGTTAGTCCGGAATTTCTCAGGAACTAACCATGAAACACGTATTATTCAGGCAGGAAACATAAGTAGATAGGAGGAAAAACGTACTTGAATATTGTACACCAGTGTGTACCCCATGAAAAAACTCGCAATACGTAATGGCCTATTATACATTGTTAAAGGTATCTTACCTCAAAGATGTTTTGAGAGTTTTTAAATCAAAACAGGCATTTCTTGACGAAAACACGGAACTTGAAGGTAGATAAAGGCATGTTCTAATGAAAGAACTGAAATAAGAAACGAATTTTCAAACGATGATCACGAAAAAGCTTGACAAACAAGCAGCGTTTTCTTTCATTCTAGATTTCGTGAGTACTCAGGCGCATAATTAGCAAGTTCATAATATGAACGTCTTCCGAATACATCAATTCACGATCGACGAACAAGCAGCGTTCTCTTTCGTTCTAGATTTCGTGAGTACTCACACTACTCACTCGCATAATTAGCAAGTTCATAATATAAACGTCTTACGAATACATCAATTCACGATCGACGAACAAGCAGAGTTTTCTTTCATTCTAGATTTTGTGAGTACTCACGCGCATAATAAGCAAGTTCATAATATAAAAGTCTTGAATATATCAGTGCACGATCGACAAACAAGCAGCGTGCAGCGTTGTCTTTCATTCTAGATTTCGTGAGTACTCACGCGCACAATTAGCAAGTTCATAATATGAACGTCTTACGAATTCATCAATTATTCATGATCGACGAACAAGCAGCGTTTTCTTTCATTCTAGATTTTGTGAGTTCTCACGCGAATAATAAGCAAGTTCATACTTAATATAAACGTCTTACGAATATATCAGTGCACGATCGACAAACAAGCAGCGTTTTCTTTCATTCTAGATTTCGTGAGTACTCACGCGAACAGTTAGCAAGTTCATAATATGAACGTCTTACGAATGCATCAATTCACGATCGACGAACAAGCAGCGTTTTCTTTCATTCTAGATTTCGTGAGTACTCACGCGCATAATTAGCAAGTTCATAATGTAAACGTCTCACGAATACATCAATTCACGATTGACGAACAAGCAAAAGTTTTTTTTCAACTTTGTCTAATACTCCGTGTATTCGAGAATTTGTCTATATTCTTTATAGTCTCTGATATTACTCTGCACATAACATTACATTATATTATTTTCTAATTTTCTTTCCTTAATCTTTTTAGTAGCGCTGTCTTCTTCATGAAGGCTATTAAGCATTTTTTGGTAGCTAAATATTAATGTAATTATTAATAATTATGACACAATGGCGATATTAAAAAACATATCCTACAATTTAGCAACGTTATTATTTGTTTAGTGTAAACAAAATTAAAAGTAAAACTTCTATTGCCATGAATAATTAAAAGCAAATCTACCGATTGTATGCCCCCGGGAGCATAACTATTTAATATTTTAATGATGATTACTGTTGACACACAAAACACAAGAAATTGGTAATTATTAAAATTTCTATTCTGCGTCTTAAAAATTAATTTCAAAATATCAAAAATAATCCAAAGAAACAATTTAAAATTGCTTTAAGTCCCTATTCATTATCAAATGTAATGCAGTTTTTAAAAAAAGTTTTTTAAATCAGTTTCTAACTAAAGATGCAACATCAGAAAGCCCAGTCCTCTGCAAACTAAACTAAAGAAGATTAAAGACCTTTAGAAATTTCATAGTAGGAACTGTTAACTAAATCAATTAATAGCTAATGAAAACTTGATGCTTTATTTATGCGATGCACAAACCTAAGTGATAATAAGCGTATATAAGAAGAAATGGGTCTTCATGTCTCAAAGCTTCTTTTTGAAACCATCCAAAAACTTTCTCATATGAGGAAAGATTTAAAGTTCATAAAATAAACCTAAACTTTTAAAATGGATTGCGATGCCAAAATTCCCAATTTTCGAATTTTATTTATCAAGAGAATATACGGCACATATTTTTATGAAGTACTTGAAAGTTTTCTTCAGTAAAGGATGAATCTGTCATTATAGGATTATGTAGGTACATACATAGACAAAGTTAGCATTAAAGACTAGCTAATAATTTTATTTTTATGTATGTAATTAGAACATTTTTATGTATGCAAAAATTGAGAATAAATTCTCTAACCACCTGGTGGTTAGAGAATTTATTCTCAATTTTTGCATATTTATATGTACCCCTGACAAGTAGACTTTCATTCATACGTTAGAACATTTTTATTTCTTTCCATAGTTTTATGCAAAATCCAGCTACATTTTCTATAAAACTTTGTGATATAAATTACGTGTGATAAATATGTAAAAGAATATTTTACTGCTCTCCCTGGAAAACCGCCCAACGACACTCAAGGGTACAGGATAAATTAAATATTTAATTTATTACCGACAGCGAGACAGATGGCAGAAGTTTCCAAAAATATGGATTGTACGCATCCAGTTTATACAAAGTAGATTAGTTCCCGCGACTTCGTCTGCATGGTATAGTTATTTTTGGGGTCGTGATTATGAATACATGAGTTATGCCAGGTTAGGTTCAGTGCCTATTTTTGGTTATAGGGGGCCCTAGGCCCGTTATAGGGGGCTCTAGGCCCGTTACGCAATCCGGGGCCCCTCACAACTTCAAAAAGTCTTTTTTCCTTAATAAGTTACGCAACACTAATCTGACGCGAGCCGCAACTTGTCAGGATTTCTTTGCGATTGTTTTTTGTTTAGCATACAGTAATAATGTCTAGAAAGCATATTTAGCGCGAAAAAAGGTATACACAAAATATAGGAATCCAGTGGCGGATTTAGGGGGGCGCAGGTAGGCACCCCTACAACCTTTTACAAAAAGGATTTTAATAGGGAATTAAAATACCTAATTATTAAAAAAAGTAAATATTGTAACATAAACATTAATCATTCCTACATATTCTACAAAATATTATAAACAAAAAGAAACATTTGCCGTCTGTGTAAGGTCTTTGAAATGAATTATACCACAAAAATATGAATAATAGATCAATACTAATATGTAATATAAAAAATGCAAGGCTTTCTTGGCATTTTTGATTTACATGCTCTTAGATTGTTTCTAGAAACATTCCTTACACATTACACATCTCACTGCGATCTTATAAAAATTTGCGCCGGATAGTTTTGGTTTCTAAACGAGACAAATAACCCACTAAGTTTTTTTTCAACAAACATCTCTTTGGAAAGTAATTTTTTGCGAGAATCAGCTTTTTCGAAAATGGATTAACAAAATTTTTCAAAAATATTTTCTCGAAAACATATTTCGGACCTACATTTTTATCAAAAATGTCCCAACCGCTTTTTCAAAGATGCTTTTTAGAAAACGGATTTATGAAATATTTTTTCCGTGTTTTGAAAGTACATTTTTTCAAAAATATCTCCTAACAAGTAATTTTTAAAAAAGGTACATTTTTCGAAATTATATTTTTTCGAAAACAATATTTAGAAAATTAAATTATGAACTCTAGTAGCTTGGAAAATGTTAATGAAAAAAAGACGAAAAAAGATCCTGAACAAACCTACACGCACGTTTTTTGGGTTTGATCAGGTTTCCTTAGGTTTGGCATGTTACTTTTGCGTAAATTGCTTTTTCAAAAAGCCGTTGCTTAAAAAAAATATCCGAAAAAATTTAATTTCGAAGATGTCCTCTAAAAAAATGTTTTTATTTGAAAAGTGCTTTAAAAAAATTGGAAAAATTGTACTTTCGTAAGTACTCGTATATCCCCCCAAATGAGCAGAAGGCATAAATAAAAAAAATGCTACAATATTTACACGTTCATATTAATCCAACAATTTGCCCTGTCGCGTGTAAGCTAAGATGACCAACTCTTCTAGCTGTTTCTGCTGAATCATTGCAGCGTTTAGACAAGATCATCATGCCAGTATCAGAAATGCGGCACGTCTTTTAAAACATTGACAAAACTAAAGTATAGAGATGCCTAAAAAGAAACAGAATAAAAGCGTTCAAACCAAAGTATCTACAATCTACATACTTTGTTCGAAGGCGATAATTTGAGAAGACTGGATTATTGTTACTGGGCGCAAGGACATTTTCTCAATGAGAGATTTTCTCAAGAAAATAATGTTTACCGTTGAAGCTACATTTACTACAAATGGTCTAGTCTCTAGACAACATTGCCGATACTGGGCTGGTGAAAATCCCCATTGGATGATAAACTGTAAAAGTCAACGGTCCGAAAAAGTAAATGTTTGGTGCGGGATTTTCAATGAGCAGATTTAGGTCCTTTTTTGAAACATTAAACGCCGAAAAATTTTTAAACTTTCCCCTAGGGGATTTCACTATGATATTTTGGATAACATGCCTCTTTAAACAATGCACGATTTAATTCTGCAACTGGACGGAGCACCAGCTCATAAAGCGAACGTTGTTCGTAACTGGCTTAATACACATTTTCCGATGAAATGGCTAGGTCCAAGAAGTCCCCTTCAAGAATGGCCACCTCGACCTCCAGATCTCACACCAAAAGACTTTTACTTCTGGGGGCGTATTAAAAATTTAGTGTACAAAGTGAGACCTCAAAGCGCCGAACAACTACGGAATAGAATAAGACAGGCTTCAATAACACCGGCAGAAAAGAAGCATAACAGAAAATTTATAGAAAAATGTATTCATATGGATGGAGGATATGTTGAGCAAACTGCGATTTAGTTACCTATCTATGTAAGATTTATTGGTGAATATTCATGAATTAAATTTGTTTAAAATTGATCTTTTTTGCCTTCCACCGCAATTCTTATTTAATTCAGACTCTTAAGTAAAACTCAGTAACGTCATGGTATTCATTCCAAATAGAAAACCTGTCTTTCACCAGCTTATTTCATACTTAATTACTGCCGGTAATAAAGTTGTGACCGTAATAATTGGTCGGTAGGTACTGTAGAAAGTGAAAAGTTTATTTTCTTATAACGTGACTATACTTTTAAAATTCGGTATTGGGGTATTTTTGGTAATGCCGAATAAGATTATGAGATTATTTTACAGTTAAAATAATGCCTAATATATTAGAACGCCCCTGGTGGAATTTAAAATATTCTACCGTGACACAATCTCCTGATGGGTAAGTAGGTACCTTCCACCCAAATTTGACAAAAATCGCATTGTTAATGAGGAAGCTATAATATGCGAGTCATGAAAAATGGGACATACTGTATATGTATAAACAAATTTTCAAAAATTAAGAAGTAGGTATTGTAACGAATTCTTTGAGGGGTGTATCCATAGGCTTGTTATTTTTTTACGACAAATTTTCAGTTGTCGGTTTTACGAAAAATGCATTTTCGCGTGTTCGCCGCTTAGGAAAACCAATAATAATTTTGTAGATTTTTCAGTTTTAAAAATAATGCAGTAGTTATCAGTGAGGTAAAACATGTACTTTAATTTTTCAGTGAGTTTTATTGGCATAACGTTGAAGTTATCTCGAAAAAGATAATAAAATAGGATGATAAAATATCGCTATAAAGAAATTGTTATAAAACGATAATGAAAAAAAAATCATCTAAAACTTGGTAAAGTTGTAGGTAGATGTCTTCTACTGATATTTAGCCATATATATATGATCATTTTGGTATATATGTTTTTTCTTATTAAACGTGGTTTTTCATATTGCGCGCCAAAGACTTATAAGTATTGCAGAAATATATATATATATATATATATATATATATATATATATCTATATATATATATATATATATATATATATATATATATATATATATATATATATATATATATATATATATCTTAATTCTCATATGATTAATTAATTGTCTTGGCGATTATTTATATGTGAAATTTTGTTTTATCCAAATATCTTTAATTGATCAAAAGGTATGAGCACTTATTTAGAGCGCGCGACGCTTATGAGAATATACCACTGCATTCGCTGCGTTCTTTTTGAGCAGTTTTTATTTATTAAATACTGACGAATCTATTCGTCTTAGAAAAAAGTGCTCAGAAGCAACATTTTGTAAAATTTTCTCATCTTTTTAATGGCGATTCGCTATTTTAATAAATAACTGAGATATGACGGAAGAACCGAAAATAAAAACATAAACTTTTTGGCAATACATTGTTAGTAAACAAAATTAGCAACAAGATATTTTTATTAAGAGTCATATATGTTCATATGGACACCTTTACGGACCCATTCCAATTGGTTCCATCCATTGCATATTTTCTTTGCTTATTTCGACCCTCCAGATCTAACGTGCTTCCTCAGCTCGTGGTATATAGGACTTTTTGTTTTACTATGTCCATGATATTACCCATTAAAATGATTGCACTCATACCCTTTTTACCCGGTATACCCGTTAGTTATAATTTAAAGTAAATATGTGTAATTGTGTACTCTGTAACGGATAAATCGATGCATTACTTCTTTAAAAATTCATTGAAAAACGACAGAATTCTAACTTGATTAAAAAAAACTTACAGCCATTTTATACTTCCTCCTATTTCCACTAACCAACCGGCAAAAATAAAAACACAAACGATGAAAATCCATGTCCCTCTAAATGCCATTATCGTGAAGACATCTTAAGTTCGAACATCAAAGTCATTTCTCAAAATTCGTCCTTAAAGTCATATCCAAAATTTTCAGTAATTTCGAATATTCGAAATTCGAGACATTATGTCAATTTGCCGCCGAACACGTGACTGGGCCCAATCAGAAAACCGCGGTACGCGAGAGAGTTTCTTTGTGCCGCCGAAGCTCGATTTCGACTGCCAGTCGGCGAACCATGCAGGATGGAATCTCGAAAGCCGGAATGCCTGAAAGTCACCGACTGAAATTGCTGAAAGGACGACAGGACAAAGTTAGAAATCGCCCGGAAAAATCCGGTAATGGAGCGTGCTTTACCTCTGGTATGTATTCTTAGCTTGTCTTGGGATTCCTGTTGTGCAGGTATAATGCCACAAAGGAAAAATGGACTATAACTTTTGTGTGGGAAACTGAAGGGCTGCTCTATCAAGAGGCAGCACATTTTAGAATATAATATTTGATTAAAACACAAGGGGCAGAGCAAGTCCACAAGATCTCCTGCGTCTTGTCTGGACCCGGTTACTTAAACCCACTAATCGAATATTTTTAAACTGACATATTACATAAGTACTTTTTCCTAAATAAAGCATTCTATCAAATTTTCTATATGGTAATATTTTTATTTTATACTTTATTCTATTCTAATTCTTTACTTTTTCCTTGTATGTTGTTAATTTTTGAATCTGGATCGGTTTGGAAGAATTGCTATATTAGGCTTTTTCCATCAGTTAATAAAGTTAGATGTTTATTAACTTAGTTATGCTTTTTGACTCAAAAAAGATATATTGTAAATTAATATCAAAAGAAATTTTCAACATGTCCGCCATTTAATTCTTCGCACTTTTCATACATTCTTCTCCGAGTCTGAAGTGTGAATATTTTCAACATCATTTTCGTTCAGATTTCTTACTTCATTTCTCACCTTCCTTTGAATTTCTTAAATATTTTCATTATGTTTGCTGTATACGACATTTTTCAAATGACCCCAAAGAAATGTATCTAAAGGTGTGAGATCTGGGCTATTTGCAGGCCAATGTAACGTTCCATATCTATTGATCCATTCGTTATACTGATGGTTTAAAAAATTGCTAATCTTAATTATATTATGGTGAGGCGCTGCATCCTGTCGCCATATAATACGTCGACGTTCAAGTGGCAACTCGTCGAGAATATCTTCGATTTCATTTTCTAAAAAATTAAGATAGCGCTGGCCAGTTAATGCTCCCCGAAAAAACTATGGTCCTAGAATTTTATTTTGTAATATCCCACACCAAAGGTTGATTGAATTACTCCCCTGAAAAGCAGTATCTTCGGTAAAGGAATTTTCGTCCGACCAAGCATGAACATTTCGTCCCGCAGTTGAGAAAGTTGCTTCGTCTGTCCAAACGATAGTATGAAATAAATAAGGATCTTGCCCCATTCTGTCGCTAATATTTGTGACAAAAGTATATCTCCTTTCTTTTTGATCGGCGCTAAGATTTTGAACTGACATAATTTTATATGGTCTATACTTAAAATACTTTAACGTTCTTTCTTCTTCCATATCTGAGATACCGCACACAATCGGGAATTGATTTTTTTGGATTTTTCGATTTTTGGAGTTCTTTGTCCCTCCTCAATCCTTTCTTCATATTGTCTTTGAGCCGGTCCAACATTACTGTTATTTTTTAAATATAATTTTAACATTTTATATCTCTCATTATTAGAATATCTCATTTTGCATAAAAATAAAATTATGAATTCACGGTGACTAAAGTATTAGTGTCAACCTTGACATTAATTTTGACTTAAACACGAAAAAAATTTAAAAAGGTAGCAGGTATTTCGTTCGCAACCTGGATAGTTATTGCATTTAAAGAATGTTTATGCGAAATAATTTTTAATTTGAAATATTTCAAAAGCGATTGAAAAACCGCCTAGGGTATGTTATACAAAATATGTCTGGAACTTCTAGAATCCAAAAATATGACGAAAATCATACCATCCAATTTAAAATAAGCGAGAAAATCAATGTTTTATACTATATGTTTTTTATTCGATGCTCTGTTTTTTTACTAAGATATATGAATGATCCTTAAAAATCCCCAAAACTTTCATATTTAACACTTTTCTCATCTTTAAAAATAAAAAAGTTATAAGGCCTGTTCACTTTTATTTGGATATCCCTGTACATAGAGTTACTTCAATTAAAAATTACTTCGTAGCACGTTCTTTTGCAGTTTTAAAAAATTAAAGAAGAAAAAGTTAAAACCATTATGTTACTAGGTAATTTTTAAAATTTGTTTTAAGAAACAAAAGTTAGATACTTCTTATGAAAAGTTTTGTTTAAAAGAATTATTGCATTTAACAAAAAATACTGCTCATTTTAATGTCAAACTGAACACTTGCGCCCTCTCATTACGCCTCAAAACGTATTTAAACATAAATATATTTTATGTAACACACTGTAGTATATCTTAAATTTTTTTAAAGCTAACATATCGGAAAACACGAAACTGCCAAACATCAAAACTTTATATTTGCCTAAACATTTACTTTTATATGCAAGTACTTCAAATACTTTCGTATTTCAATTCCTTTTGACGTATTTGAAATACTATTTTATTATTTACACTTGCTTAGGTTTATTGGTTGGGTACTTAAAGCATTTCAATTACTTTTCAGATACTTGAAACACATATTGTTATTTGAAATTTTTACTTTTTAATACCTGAAGTATTTTGGTACTCCAAATACTTTCATTGTACTTTAAGTACTTTACTTCCTTCATTTCAAATACTTCTACCAATTCCTCAATACTTAAAATTCTTCCCTAAATTTAAGAGTGTTTGTACGTAAAATACTTGCATTAAAGGGAGAGTATTTGGTAATTGTACTTTACTTATTATTAATACTTATGACAGCTCTGATAATAATGGAATGATTTTAAAGTATGTTTCATTATTAAGGCGACTTTGTCATCAACCTTACAAATTTTTGAGCTTTCCCAATAACAGCTGCCTGCTGGGGGGAGATTCAAATTTCTTAGGAAACTGACAATTTTACACAAGCTTTTAAAACCTCATACAGACATTTTTTGGCATAGATATTCTTATCAAATGTAATTCATAACAAATATCATACGGTGTAACAACCCGAGTAGCAAAAACTCACTGTTGTTATCATATATCACAACAAATATAATGCCTGAAACATTAGCTGAATATATGTATGGACAACGGATTGCGATCAATCATAGACAACTAATGGATTTTCGAAACATAACGATACACCATTAAAGCAGCATATCAAGATAAAACAGCAAAAACTGATTTTTGTGTAAGGAAGTTTTAATGCATTTATGATAACCCGATACATTTTGGTCATGTGAGGTTTTATCAATAAATGATGGATAACACTAAAGTAACATTTATGGTTCTCGGACATTTCGCCCCTGGACAGTTTTCCCCCGAAATTTCCGGTCCCAGACGTTTAGTCCTTCGGATTTTTTGTACTTCGGCCTCCTCGTTTTCCAGACTTTTCATCCTCTCCCGCCACCTAGATACTCTCATATTACATTCGATATTTTGGTATTTTGATATCTATCTGTAACTTGAATCAGGTCTTAGAGAAATGGACTACTTCTTCGGTTAGCATTTTCTTGAATGTAAGGGAACATAAACAATTTCTATGCATCATGGAGCCTGAACAAAATCACGATCATACTTCATCCAAAGCTTATTTCAATTTTCTAGCAAAACAAAGACTAAATTTGCCAGAAAATGTCAAACTTTACTACTCAAGAAGCCTTGAAGGCTGGGGCAAATAAAAAAATCATTTTAGATAACTTAATTAGAGAAACAGGTTGTAAAATGACATTGAAGGACATCACTAATCTTGGAAATCGTAGCAAAACTGAGGCAAAGAATTTTGAAGAATGCATGCATATTTTAAGAAATTCATACCATTGTATTGATATTGCGATTTTACTTGATTAAAATGAGCTTTTCAAGGGTTTATTTTTCCAAGATGACGGAATCAAGAAATAAATGGAATGTTTTCCAAAGATTATTTTTGTTGATGGTACTATCCTTTATAGTCTCTGATGGTAGGTACCTATTGCCTGGTAAATCTAAGGTTTGCGACTTACATAATAATTGTAGAAGATGAAAGCGGCCTGAGTGAGATTGTAGCTATTTGCTTGTTGGCGAACGAGGATGAATATTATTATATTATTCGCAGAATAATAATTGTTATATTTTTGAAGCAAGATTTAAGTTTCGTTGCCGGTGCCGGCATCCATAATGGCTGCCGGCGCCGGCAGCGGAGTCACTTCCTTTATATTTAGTTAAAAACTACGTTGGATCTATACAGGGTGTCCAAAGTCTTAGTATGGGCAAATATCTTTGCTATTAGTAAGAATAGAGATATACCAAATTCCCAGTGTATCTTATTGATTAGTAATTCTACTTTTTTGTGTAACTTAAGTTTTTCAACTCCCTTGAGGGGTGATGCTAGGGAGTTGAGGTCAAAATTTATAAATGCAACCCTATGCCGTGTGGTACCTCTTTTTAAAGGCCTTTAAAAAAGAAACATTTTACCGCAAACCCGAGGTCCGTATCTTAATTCGTTTTAAATGGCCTACAAAAATTAAAAATCGTGAAAAAACAAATTAAAAATTTAAATACCTACCTTTATTTCTCTTATTACTTTAAAAGTTGTTCAAAATGACCACCATGAACTTCTTGGCAGTAATAAAGTCGATTTTGGAACTCTGCCAAGAAGTAACACCTGTTATTCTCGAAAATGTGAGATTTGAGTTCCCTCAATGTGAGAAGTGAGTTGACCTCAACTCCCTAGCGTCACCCCTCAAGGAGACTGAAAGAGTTAAATTACAAAATAAAGTAGATTTATATACCAATAAGATACACCTAAAATTTGATGTCTCGATCTTTACTAATAGCAATGATATTTGCACATATTAAGACTTCTTGGACGCCCTGTATAATACAGACTTCCAATAATATGGAGAACTGTCACAAAGTATATTTTTTAGCTTTTGTCGACGGAAACTTTTCAATAACTTCAGAGATGAATGGCGGTAAATTACAAAGGCGAAACAAAAAGTAGCCGACCCACCACGCCAAGCCCCCGGGCTAGAGCTTTTTCACCCCCCCCCCATGTGAAAGCCATGAAATTATGTCATCCCGTTCTTAATTTTTTTAATTGAACAAAAATATTGTTAATTTTTATGCCCTGAGGATATGCAAACGAAGAATCAGCCTTAAAAGTTTTTTCTGTGCTTTCCCTTCATCTCTTCGCCATAGTAACGTGAACCAAGTGTATCTTCCAATCGTTGTTAAAACACAAAAGTAAAGAAACTTTTTACTAATTACTAATTACAACATTATGCAGCAAACCTGTTGAACAGTAATGAAAATTTACTAATAAGGTGTTATTAATTTACTTAAGCGGGACGTGGAGGTATTTGCTGGGATTGTATTACACTGTGTGGCATTAGAAAATTGGGTTTAAAATCTAAACAACTAGATAATGTTTGATGTTTGACGTTTTACAGCATTTTAATGACGCGAGTACTCTTTTCCCTTCTTGTACGTGTATGTTTACTTTATAAATAATTGTTTACCTTAGATATATTATTGGTCATTTAAAAAGTTTATCAGTAGTAATTTTAGCTTCGATTAGATTTAGATTGAGCTTTTTCAAAATACATGCAAAACCAATTTAGTTGATAGTCAGTCACATGTGCAATTGTACAGGGTGTCCAGTTTTTGACACTTCTGCAGAGTATCTCGGTTATCTTTAAAGATAGAGAGCTGCGGTTGTCGTAATACTGTGCTACTGTTTCGTGAAAATATTTGATAATTTTGTGTCCTATAATTTTTGGAGTGCAAAAAATAGCGTATATACCACGGGACTAAAGGGTCTTTTAATCCCTCGTACAACTGGTACCTTGGCGTGTGGCTCGGGCACTAAATTTTGCCCTCAGGATTAAAATACCTACTTTAGTCCCTTGATATATAGTATACTATTACGCGCTCAGTGCTGTCAGGTCTGGCCCCTCATAGCTAAGTAGATATACAATCGTAATTACCCTCTTTTCTCTCACATACGTCTGTCAGGAAACAGCAATAAGGACTTTTTATAAAATGTTGGAAACATTTTTAAGAAAATCTAAATGTTCGGTTCTTTTTATCAGTAAACTCTACCCTTATGTGGATTTTTTTGGAAACACTAGTAATGACTTAACTTGGTGACAAATTTGAGCAAAATCTTTAGCCTTTTTGAGAGAGTGGATTTTTTTATCATTAGTAAACTACCCTTTTTTGCAGGCATAGAAAAATAAAAAGGTGCAAGATATTTAAAAGGATCCTAGAAATCAAATTTTATACAAGATCGGTTAACTGGTTTAGGCAAACCTAAGCGACAGATACTTGTACACAGACATTTTTCCAAAACCAAGTCGAATTTTTGGACGATTAGAATACTCTCCTCACGGCTCTTATCGCTCGAAAGTAAAAATAGACAATCTACTTATGTTTAATGTGCATTTATTAAATTTTAACTGATTTTTAATATGTACATTTTCAGTCATTATTTTATGTCACAGGAGAACAGTTGCTAAAGTGACTAATAATAAATCTTTATACAAAAGCAAGGTATTTTACACAAGAAAAATGAAAGTGACTTATATGTATATGCATCTTATATTGTCTTACACTTAGTAAGTAAGGCAATATTTGAAAAATTTTCACGTACTTATTTAAATGTCATTCACATCTTTGAGGCTTAATAAATTATAATAAAATTTGTTTACCTATTAAGTAATGTAAATTACTGTGATAAAATAGTATGCTGATCTAGAGTTAGCTTAAATAAGTGTCATAAACGCATTAAATTAAAATTTTTATATAAAAGAACAATCTTTTTTGATTTAACAACTAATATACAAGAATAGTAAAGTGTTCTTATTTCCAACTTGAAATTACTTTACATAAAAGTGCCTATTACCTATATAATAACTTGGTACCTAATTAAATAAAAAAACAAGTAAATTCAGTTTTATGAATGCTTGGGTAACATAATTAAAATTTTCAGTGATACCACATAGCCACAGGTAAATTTAAAGTACATTTTCAGAAGATTTAAATTGGTTTGCTCTTGTATTAATTTTTTGTTTTATTTAGTGTCCTGTCCTGTAGTTCCAAAATGGGGCATTATAGGGCATATGAGTATAAAATATACAATATCAAGTACAGCATAATATTCAAAATAGAAAACAAAGGTGTGTTGTTTGTACGGGGCGAAACTGCACCAACCTGCACTGATTTTTGCCAACGGGCGTCTTCTACTAATAAAAAATAGTGTAGGTTAGTGCTGTTTCGTAAAACACAAACGAACAGACCTTTAACTAGCTGGTTAGCAAACCCTAGCCAGAGCTGGCCGCGGAATTACGTCACTTTGAGTCTTTTTTTAATGATTATCGAATTTTTTGGAAAAAATATTTTAAAAATTGTTGTGTTTTTCCAAAAAGTTAATGATCAGATTCACTATCCCTGGACCGGTCTGATTTGGCAACGAAAAGCTTTAAACTGACAAGTGTAAGAATAAGACAGCTAAGTTTCTCTACTATGAATAATAATAATTTTAATTGATTTATACTCTCTCTTATCTTCTGGGTGTTTTCTCTGTTTTGTTTGTATAGGTACTTTGTTTCTTTGTTTTCTCTGTACCATTTGGAATTTACATTCCGTAGTGTATATATAGTATATAGGTATATGAAATAAATAAATCAATTTATCTCTGAGTTTTTAGCAAACTTATAAAGAAAAGGACAATTTAAGTAGGTATGTAAGTTTCGCAATAATAGGAAAAAATTTCTTTTAGCAGCATGCTCGATTGGTCGAAGATTAAAATCATTTGGAGACCAAAGTAAATTGCTGAAATATAACAGTAACTGATAAGTTTTAAATGATGTCTTATTAACAATGTACTGAAACTTTAAAAATGTTTTACCCAATGGCTGGAAATGACTGACCTCTCATCTGACCGCCAAACACATTACCATTGAGTTGTAGATTATAGGAAAAAGGAATGTATTTGTATTTGATGATAAGTAGAGTAAGAAAAAAAATATCGTTGGCAGATCCAGCTATGCAATCTAGGGGTGCTGTATTCCTTTATATTTATTTTTTATTTTGGATACACATTTCTGCTCGTACTTGATGACATAAGGATTCTTGTGACCTCTGCATCTTCTATTGGGTTTATGAAATAAAAATAAGTGTGAAAAAACGGCCGGAGCAAGCCCAATGGATTATCTAAACACAAGCGAAAATGGTGTGGTTCATTACCAGGATAAATTAATTTAAGTACCTTAGCAATTCTCAAATACTGTTAACTTGTATTTGATTTAAAAAAAAAGTAAAAAAACACTGTACAAGTTTCTTTATGGTACATTAATACAACTTTAAAATTTATATTCTTATAGTAAAATATGTATCCACGTCATATGCAAAAAAAATCAAATATCTATAACTACAAATAGCTCAAACCTGTTTTGTTCAGGTTCATTAACAATCTGCATAGCTGAATATGTTATAGCTTTTACCTCAGTTCCTTGTGGATGTTTTCCAAGTGTAAACTCTTCCCCATAACACTTACATTTAATACTGAATTCTTCACCTTCGGTTCTAAACTCTGTTATGACCACTTTGCTGCAGATTAAAAATGGTTCGCAGCTAAATAAAAATAAAAGTTCATCTAGAAAATGGAATAAAAGACTTTCTATATCATGACCACTCGCTTCAATTTCAGAACATTGTTGTATTTCAACAGAGTCGATTTCCGTCATGTATGCAAACATGGCAATGCCACACTGTTCGAATGCTTCTTTGAGACTATCACCCCAACTGTGGAGCCTAAAAATTACTTCGATATACTTAATTTCAAAGAAAAATATTGTGTCACTTACTGTACATCTGCAGTATGGTCCAGATCTAAAGAAAAAAATACATAGGTTTATTTGGAAAATGAATGCGCTTTTTAGGTCTAACTTACATTCATATTTTACTGGTGCCAGAGCTAATTCCTCCTCTGTGAAGTCAGACATGATAAAACTTACTTTAAGACTTCAGGACCGAATAGATCTGACTAATAGTACCTGGATAGTACCAAAGATAAAAACCATCAGGATTACACCATAAACCGCAAGAATTTCTCTGGGAAAAACATTGAGGTTAGTCAACTTAACAGCTAGTGTCAAAATTTTAGGTTATGTATTGATAAAGCTACGTGTATCGTAATTTTAAGGATGAGAAAATCTATACATGACCGTATATTGATTTTGCGGAAAGAATTGTATGCTGAGCTTCTGTTTAGTCACTTCCATTAAAAAATAAATTAGGACGATACCAACTTCGTCAGACAGTTCTTCAATCCATTGTAATTAAAAAATTTTGATCAATCCAGCTACTAAATTTCTACTACATAGGCAACATTCTAAGCAAGCATGATCGGTTACAATTTACGGCGAAGGCGCTAGTCCTTATTTTCTATAATATTTTGGTCACCCAAGCAAATCTATCACTGACGAGGACACACTGTATTAAATTTTAAAGGAATATAATATACCGAGAAATAAATGTTGCTTTCGGTTGGGGTGGCTTAAAAGGAGCACGAATTTTGTCCAAGGGGCTGAGGCTGATTCCTTTTTTGCTAGTTGACAAGGAAGAACAGGGGCGTAACCAGAATTGTCCATTTTACTAGACGCAAAACTAAAGAGACGCAAATTTTGCTTGGGATTGCAAACCTAAGCAAACCCGAGGAAAAGAGTGCTTTGTTTTGGTTGCCATTTATCTAAGAACTAAGAAGGTAGCAGTGGCGCACCCAGACTTGAACTTTGGGGGTGATATTGTCACGTGGTACCCGGCACCTCCACCAAAATATCACGTGGTACCCGGTGCCTTCACCAAAAATGTTACGTGGTACCCAACGCGTCCACATAATGTCACGTAATTGTGTGGTGTAGTGACGTAGTTAAGGGGGTGACGTATCAACGGTATCACCCCATGGTATGCTAGGGTACGAAGCCTTAAAATTTTTTTTATGTATGCCACGCCCAAACTAACCCATTTGCGTTACTTTTGGCGGCAAAATTTCTATTTTATCAAAAAACCGTTTTCTTCATATTTTTGTTGATACTCCTGGATTTTTAAAAAGGAAAAATTTAGAATGGGCAATTTTTTAAAAATAATTATTGGAGTCCTACAATTAAAAATAACCTTTGTGTATAAAATTTCACATGTAGATAAAAATTCTTGTTTGAAACATTTTCAAACTTTTATTTATAAACTACTTAAACTAGTACCTATGTATACATAATGGGGTTTAAAAAATAATTAAAAGCTTCCTCTTCTGCTCTTGACACCTTCGAAGTCACGGATTATTTCATCGAAATCAAGTTCTCTGTTCTTTATTTGCTAAATTTAATAATATATTCTTGGTATTGGCTAGAAGATATACATATTGAATTTAGGATATAGGTTTGCAAATCGGCTTTTTTAAGCTTTCACAAACGTGCAATTTTTTTATATTTTGATTTTAATTTTTCATATTGTCACGTATGCGCCTCAAGACACGGGGCGCCTCCACCAAATGTCACATAGGGGTTTGACGCTAGTGGACCTCCACCAAATGTGACGTATAGGCCCAAAAACACGGCGCTTCTCCACCAAATGTCACGTAGGGGTTGATAAATTATGCTGCGGTTTACCAAAACACTTATATTTCTATCAGATACAAACACAATACACTTACGTGGCTAGGGATACTAGCATGGGGTGGGGGGGGGGCAGTTTCTGACGGGGTAACTTGTGCAGCCTAAAGGGCCGGCGCTATCGGTACTACTAGCGCGACACCACAGTACCGCCTCCCTCTCGGGACGCGGCAGTACCGCGCTCCCTTTGCATTTCGCTGATACGCTTTATATATGAATCTCTCAAGAACAGTTTATACGAACCGTACAAACTGGTCAGGATTCATAAAATAACGGCGAGGCCAACGATATGCAATTGTAGCACGTAGAGGGGTTTCCGAAATATTAAATAAATAATAGATATCATAAAATGTATAGAAATTTGAAGAAGTTATGACTCTTTTTCAATGGAAAGTATTCCTAACACAGTTAAACGAACTTGAGTCATTGAATTTCTGAGAAAGGTCTTGATCCGTTTAAGGGTAGAAAAACACCTTTCGGCCTCTGACGTTGATATGGGAGTTGTTATTAAAATGTCTAATATATTTTTTTCTCTTTTGTCGATAGTGTGTCGGCGGCTCTTTTTGCAATTTTCTGACTGCATACGGTACGCGCGTGTTATTTCCATGCGATGAATTGCCAGCCTTCAACCTAAAGCGTCACGGACTCGGCACACAAGAAACGATACTTAGGTAAGTTTCGAATCGAACGCGGTTATGATTCTGGGAGCCCAGTTGCGAAAATCGGCTTTCGCAACCGCATTCGGATCTCCAGCGGCTGACCCTTCTTCTTTTTAAACTTAATGGTGATGGCTAATCGCCAAGTTACCGCGATCATTCCGCTTGACTTTTCCCGCCATCTCTCCAATGAACATGCGTGATAGTAAATTTCCGAGTTTACAGGACGGTGCTACTCGACAACGAAGATCCGCCATTTTTTGTGGAAGCGTATAGACGTGTTGTGCATGGAGGCCCTTCAAGTAGTCCATAGTGTTGTGTTTGGTGTCTTTTTTATGTGTTGTTCAGTTGTTCGCCTATATATTGTTTTGGAATGTATATATTATTGCATTATGTATTGTTGCATTTTCAGTGATGATCTCGTTTTTTATTGTTCCTTGTTTTGTATGTAAATATATTTTTTTAAATAAATTTGTCCACTACTTTACAATTATTACTATTATAGTTTAATATTTTTTTCCTTATCTTCTGCCATTTTACTACTTTCCTAACTAGAAACGTTATAAACTAGTTTAAAGTGATGAGATAAATTTGGAAAAACAGTCAAAACATATCCACGTAACAAAAATATTACATATAGGTATTATTTAAGTACTTTTTTATCTTCTTCTAACACTTAAGACCTTAAATAAAATATGCAATATTTTTGTCCGTTAGTGCATTTTGTTTAGATTTATTTCCTAAAGTTGGTTGCAATCTCGTGCAACTCAATTAATTTATGCTGGTGCAAATATTATTCTTTTGACATTTTGCTTAATGAATCTAAACATTATCCCGATTGCAGGTATTTTTGTGTAAATTTGGTTATATTGGTTGGTAGACGTAGAATTTTGTAGATCAACTTTTTCTTTTATCTGGGAATATGAGAATTTCCGAACCAGACAGTAAATTATAAACCATATGTGAATGCTAGTACGTGTCACTTTATTTGCTACTTCGTCAACAAAAAACCATGTTAAAGCATATTTTTTTCACGATCGGTAATAGAAATTTCTCTGATATCAAAGTCATGGCAGAAAAAGCAAATTATTCTCAAGGTAAATAATTTTTGAAAAAATTTCCTAGGAATTTTTCATTACAAATCAAATAAAAATTGAAGAATTTAAGAAATTTAACATGTTTATTTATTACCAACTTGAACCACACATTTATAACACAATTGTTAAAATTAACATCAGGTGTATTATTAAGCAAAACGTTTTTTTCTTCGGAATGTATACTTATATTGGTTGTTGACGTAATACGTCAACAACATAGCACGTAATACAGCAACAACATATTACGAACCCTTCAGGATTTGATTAGAAATGGCTTTCTTATTCTCCACTGAATTTTCAACACAACTCTCAGCGACTGCTGTAGATACTGAGCCCATAGGGTAGAACATTTAAACTAATTTAATATAATTTTCACTAAAGTATACCAGCACGCATTTTCAGTAAAGTTTACTACATGCTTTTCTGAGCACCTCTTTTTAAAAGTTTGATATACTGCTCCGTGTAACTTCCTTGGCTTTTCTAATAGTAAACTGACTGCCACAGCATTTTTGCTGCTTCAGTGATTTCTTGAAGGTTCTTCTACATAAAACACTTTAAAATTCATATTTTACCACAAACGAAACTTATTTAAATTTTGTACAGTTGTCAAGGACTTTTTTTCAACTGATCAAAAACTACTAATTATTTTAAAATCAATAAATATTAATGTAATTAATTAGTTTTCTCGTTTTAAACTTCCATGGCTCGTAAAAAATAGTATTTACTCCTCGGGAGAGAATGCTATTTTACCGTCAGGGCTTTGTAGCCAGGGGGCGAAGCCCGACGAACTGCACCTTAGGAAAAATCAAGCACTTCTCTCCTTTGATGTACAATGTACTATTCTAAGTAAGGAGTAAAACGTTTAAAACATTATTTACCAATCTCCATTTTTTAAAGAAGATATCTTTTAAATAAAGACAATGTTTAAACTACATAATATTTATTATATTCACTAAAATTTTACAACGCTCCTGTAACAAAAATGTACAAAAACAACAATTAAATGACTAAATATGTATACTTATGTATTTTTACAATCAGCTTATTAATAACACGGTCTATGGCTCACAATAATAGTTATTTACATTACCAGTGGGGTAAAAGCATCACTACAATCACGAGTGAGAAATATTTATCACACGTGTGCTGTAACATGCTCTAGCCCACATGTAATGTACAGTGTTTTATCTACGACCGCTTGGATAAGAAAAAACTAATAAGAAACGGTTTCTTACTAAAAAATCAGATTGGACTTTTAAATAATAAGTTACTTAAACATGTTATTGATTAGGTATTCCACTCCCTCTGTTTATAATTTTTGGAAATTAAAATTTTATCTATATAATGAGGTCACTACACCATTAGTGATGCGAGCTCACTATAATACTAAAACAGCCATCAATGAATGACAAGTATTTATAAGGAGATCGTAGATACAAACATTTAAAACGAAATATTCTTATAACCCTTTCATGAAAACGTTTCATATCACGCTCAGATTACGAAAATACACCAAATATACATCTTTTAACGCTTGTTTAATTTTTAGATCTAAGTTAATTTATATCTGCATAGTAACACTAGAAGAGCGACTCTGCCCTGGTTTACTTAATATTCTGTATATATATCGCTTCAGTATTGCACCACACTTACTATATATGAACTATACAAAGTACAAAATTAGAAAAGTTTCTGCCATTAGTATTTAAGTCCGTTTCGGTATGTTCCAGTTACGAAATTTGATACTTAGTATGACCTAAATGTAATGTTAAAAAAATGTATAGCAGTATGGCTTACTATAATATAAGTCGACGCTCATTGGGATCTCGCGTTAATGGTAAGATATACATACAGCCCAGCTTAAATTATGACAAAGCTGCGCATTTTCGAGTTTATAATAGGTACCTACATATTGTCTACTGATTAGAGTTTTAGAGCAGTTTGATCAAATAATTTTCTGGATATGAAGGAGGGAGAGAAGTTTTCTGTTTTTCTTTTGCTTGATAGCAAAGCAATGCATATGTGATGGGTTTCTGTTAGGTACAGTTAAAAGGGTAATGATGGAGGCTAGTTCTTTAGAGTAAAATAGGTAAAAATATCAGTAGCAGAGAGACATATCAGATAGGTGAGCGAGAGAACAAACTTTTCTTGTAAAGCTGATTCATTGAGGGGTTAAAAACCTCTCTTTTAAATATAATCGAGAATGTGTTGAAGGTGATGTCGCTCTCCAGATGTGGGAACTGTATTTTAGGTTAGGTCTTATTTGGGAAACAGAGAGTGTGTAACTTGAATGGGAAGGAATATTTCCTGCCTCTATTCAAAAGCGATGGTAATAAGATCGAACGTTTATTATCCAGTTCTAAATTCGGGACTTGTTGGGTTTCGTGAAAAGTCAAAAGATGATTTAAAAAAAATCTGAGTAGAAAACGGAAAAATGGAGTAGATAAATAAAATGTAGCTGTATAAATTATTTATTTTCTTTCTTTCCCATTGAAAATAAACCTACATTTCGCCAAAATCAAAGTTGGAAATATTTGGAATTTTACCGATATCTTCTGAAGTATTAAATTTGTAAACGTCAGACATATTGACAAAAAGCAAGATATTTGCGCAATAATTTAAATTTGGCTCTATCTCTAACCGTTTTTCAGATTCCCCTTTTTGCTCTTTTGAACCTAGAAATCAATAACTTATTTATAAATAATATTAAAGGCTAGCTACTTTTCGCAAGCAATATACAAATTTCATTATTTTCTGCAAAATGCCTTAGTGAAATGTAACAATTACAATTAGTTGTGTTCTGAGGACAATTAATTGTTTTTTTAGGTGTAAGAAGCTTAGCCAATAATATATAAAATTAGTAAATATCCATGATTTCCATTTTGTAGGACCATTACATTTAAAACTACATAAAATCTTAGCAAACACACTTGTGATGTTACATAGATATTACTTAAATCTTATATAAACTTAACTATTAATTTACGTAACATTTACGTAACATCAGAAGTGTGTTTGCTGGGATAGCAAAAATATGGTTGTATTTGCCTCGAAATATTTTATGTAGTTGTGTGATCAACTAGAAACTCGAAAAATAACGCTAGTTTCGAATATTGAATCACTTCTTGGGTCTCCAAAAAATATATTAATGATCAAATATTAATAAAGAATTATTGGTTATTTATTAGCCTGGTTGGTAAATATGTTTAACCATATTTTTCGCCCTAGATATGTAAATAAATGGAATAAATACTTAACAACTGTAACAGAATACCTTTACTGGTTTTGCCTTTCGCTTGGTATGTCAGATTATATTCCTTAGTGTTTAAAATACAGTGGAAACTGTAGTACAAAGTGTTTTTACGCAATGTTTGTTTGAATTTAAAGCACCTTATGTATCGGCAAAATTTCAATTTAGCACAGAATTTTAGTAAAAATTTAAAAGCCGACATGAAGTTATCGCTCAGAAAACAAGTTGGTTTTAAAAGTAAAAGATATTATTTTTTCATTTGACATATAGGTACCTACTTATATAAAAAATTGAAGATTTCTTAAGCCTTCGAAATTATTTAAAATTAAAATAATATTAAACAAATTTCAAAATTTCTAAATTTTCTTATTAGTGACAGGAGAAAGAATAAAGTTACAAAACATAAACGGCCAGATTCTCCAACGCTGTTTCGGTCTAATTCGACAACCAAAAGTTTTAAACTGACAAGTGTTATTAGAATTAGCCAACTCAATTTTATACTGTGAATTTGTTTCTTAGTTTTTTCGCAAATTTACAAAAAAAGGGAAATTTTAGTACGTACTTTCCACAATAATAGAACACAATTTATTCTACCAATACGTTCCAAGATGAAAATTATTTGGAAACCAAGTAAATCGCACAAATATTAAAATGACTTATAAGGTTTTATTGACCACTTATTAACAATAAAGCCGACGTCCCATGTGCGGAATTAAAGACGGAGGCGAAACGGAAAAGGCGATTCTATTGGTCGCTGGGCGGCCATCTTACAATTTTTGACGTCAAAAATTGTAAGATGGCCGCCCAGCGACCAATAGAATCGCCTTTTCCGTTCCGCCTCCGTCTTTAATTCCGCACATGGGACGTTGGCTTAACAGGACAAAAACTTGTCAAAACATAACTGATCAACTAGAAGATCTTAATTTAAACTAGTACTAAATCTTAAACCTTCATAGTGCATCTGAACGAAAGAATCTTATTCTTATTAAGTACTTACCATTTTTGGGTATTTAATAGGTAGTATCAACAAATCTACAATTTAAAAATAGTGTAGAATTTTACACAAAAATGTGAAATTTGGCAAGTATAAGACTTCAGTTTTATTATTAGATTTTCACAAACCTATGAGAAAAACTGTTTTTAAACATTGTAACTGTATTGCTTTTTTGAAGAAAGAAAATCATGAATATTTAGAAAAAATGTATCTGACTGTACAATGTACATCCTCATTTAATTACTATTTTGGGGTTTTTGGCGCTGCTGTTACTTAGTTGTTTTCTATAAAAAAAAACAAAGCTTTTCAATACAGGCATATATAAAAAAACCAAATTTATTACTAAAAATTAAAAGTATATTTTAAACTATTTGTTTAAAACCACCTGCAGCAAATATTCAAGAGATGTATTGAATAAAACGTGAATATAAGGTAGCGTTCAAAATAAAATTTAAATTTCATAAATATGTCCTTTTTATATGTCTATACTGCAGTGTTGCCAACAGTAAATATTCTTCTTCAAATAGAGTAAATTTCACTGCCTTTGAATAAATTAATAATATTTTCAAAAACTGATATTTTGTTATAGTAACGGTGGGAATAATTTTATTTCGTCCATGTGACTTATGCGATGTTTAAATTGGCAGCTGGATGACGTCATTCGCACCTTTTAATGCCGAACACTGAATGGACGAAAGTGTGGGTACATTCTTACTCCCGACTCCAGAATTTTGAAGAATTCCGAGTCATGCACTGAAGCACAGCCTTTTTTAACAAGGGAGCCATGAAGCAGTTCACCTGGCAACACAGCATGGGAGGCTGGAAACAGTACACGTGTTAAAAATACCTACCTAGTTCCTAAAGTTTAACGGCCGTAGCGATTTTTTAAATTAAATATATTGTTTTCTATAATCGGCAACGATATTGTTGAACAATAATAATAAACATTTTTGGATTAAAGTGAATAATATACTGTGTAAAGGGTGTCTGTTTGATGTGCCTTCCTGGAAGGTTTTCTAACATGGCGTACGAATGATTTGGATTTTAAACTGTTTTAAGGTGGTTAACGTTAAATACTATTAACTTATGTCTGCCCAGTTTTTAATTTAGACTTTTACTTAGGCTAAAGTAGTGTACCTACACTGCCACGGTAGAACAGATTATGATAGTATTATTAAAACAAGGTTATCAAAGTATCAAACAACGTTCAGTTTTCCAAAAGATGACGAAAATAAAAAAATTTGGCTGAGCGCTATCCACGGAGACAATTTCTCAGTGACTCATTCTTCAGTTGTGTGTTGTAAACATTTTGATGTACTTAAGTGATATTATTAGAAATGAAACATCCAAAGATAAAAATGACAATATTCACGAGTTTCCTTTATCATGTCCTAAATTAAGGGATGGCGCAGTACCCCGCCTATTTACAAATCAACCAATATTTGTCTACACCAAAAAATGTTTTAAGGAGGGACCCTAATTAAATTATTTATTTTTTAGTTTAAGTAAGTTTAAATACATATGTATGTTCACAATTTTACTACATTTAACACTTTAAAGCATCTAAAATGTTCTCCTATATTGTGTTGTTTCTTGTATTTTATGAATTATTCGGTTTCGATAGAATTAAAAAAGGTTCCTAAAAAGTGTTATTTTGCTACACTGGAAAGTCACTGGTTCTTTATAGCAAACAACTGAGCGACAATACCGTTAAAAATACCAAAATAATAGTACCTAATAGGAGATGAACACTTCTCTTAAGGCTTATTTACTGCTTGTATGCTCTGGGGGCAGTTTATGAAATTTCAAAATCATCATCATAAATTTCATTTATTGTGTTGTAATTTTGTTTTTTTTGGAATTTTACGTTTTTTATGAACTGGTTATCTGGTTTTAAAATCAATTTATAAAAATGTAAGATGCTTAAATAAAGTCCGCTTTAAGTCGATTTTTAATTTTTTTCTTTAAACAAAAATATCGTTAAAAACTTAAATTTCTGTACGCCTATGGCATGTCAAAGTAGATAAGTTTGAAGATATACCGTTTATAACTTGTAACAGACGTTAAAATATTCTGATAAAAAATCGATTCATTTCTTCTGAATTATTGGGTTCTTATTGCTATATTTAGTGTATTTAAGTAACCTGCTAACGCATTACAAACATTTGTAATTTATCTAACAAACACTGCTATTTAATAATAGGTCACTATGACGCATTTTTCTTGTGTCAGACTGCGGACGAAACTTACAGAATTCATCTATAAATCAGCCCAATTATACCATAAAGGTGGCTTTACAATGTACTTCAGTACTAAAACATTTTCACGTACATACAAACAATTTTCACATCCTTTTTTGTTCAAATCAACTTGAGAAAATTTGGCCTTATATTAATATATGCCTTAGATTTAGGAAGAAACCATTTAAAGCACTAACACGGTAACATGTCTATTCAAAACTGGTCCAGTTTTAATACAAATTTCAACATTTTAAATCCAACCTCATTAACACTAATCGAATTTGAGGATTTACCTTAAAAACGTCTCACACACCTTAAGTGTAACACTGCAAACTTTCCCGACAAATTTCACAAGTCCACAGCCTTTTTTGTAAAGTTTTAACCTAATGCACTTACATAGATTTAAATATTAAAGAGGTACAAATGGTAAAATAAATGCATTGTTTATAAACAAACTCTTTGGTAAAACTAATGCATACCTAGTGATAATTTTGCATTGGGCTTAATTTTAATCGTTATTGTCAAGTCGTAAACTGATCAGTTTACGACTTGACAGCAACGAGTAAGCATTGATAATGCCAAGTGAGACCTTGGCGAAACGTCTGCCAGATTTCAATAGGAAATTTAACAAACGAACGGATGTACTCCCGGATAGACATTTCTTCACATCTCTCCATCCGTGAAAGTCTACGTTTAAACATATATATATATATATATATATATATATATATATATATATATATATATATATATATATATATATATAATACATCATTTCCGGCTGAAAGTTGAAATTGTCAATGGCTCTACCTGTATAACCTCTTTTTGCGGTTTGGAGATTCAAAAATGTATGCCTTAATTTTGTCCAGAAGTTTATTAAATAACATAAAATCAATTCCATGACCACCCTAAAATACCTTATGCAATAAATGCTAGACAAAAAAGGAAGGCTAAAAAAATATTGTGCTCCCTGGCTGCCGAATTATAAAACCGAATTTGCTCAGGTTTTTTTTTTTATTTTAGTAAAATTATTATTTTGAATAAATACAGTAAAGATAGAATAAAGATACCATAAAAAAAGCTTTCTTCTATGATAATATGTTAATACAGCTGACGCCCCTGCTTTTAATAAATTGCTTAAGAAATTGATACAAATAGCACCAGGATTACTTTTTTATGAGAGTCAAATCAAATAAGTATCCCAACAAAACATTACTGTAATAATATTGGCTTCTTTTTCGTGACTATCTGGCCGTAACAAGTAGTAAGATCTGATGTCGAATTAAGTTCATCATCATTGTTACTTGATGGGTCTAAAACTTTTTATTTTTTTCTCTAAAGTTGAATCAACTATCTTCAACGAAAATTGGCCTATTGTGATTTGGCTATTATTCCTCATTACAAAAACGTGACATGGCTGTGGCTGTTATTTCAAATGCATAACGGTAAAGTCACATAAAATCAGTTGTTGATTGATTAGGTTGATTAAACTTTAGAGAAAGAGAAAGAGAAAGTTGTAAACCCAGTAGTAACGTAAGTTAGTAACAATGTAGTATTCTGGGGCTACGGAACGCATTTTACAATTTTGACGATAAGTGAGTGAGTGAATGTCAAAATAACTAATCGTAAGATTTAATTAAGAGACATGAAATATGACATTAAGAAGTTTATTTAAGCTTGCAAAATCAGAAAATAAATTTGGGCCATGTGACATGGGGGGGGGGGGGGAGGCAAAAGTTGGCAGAGTTATCGCCAGAAAAAGGTTTTCGGTAGTGCGGTACCAACTTGAAATTGCTATTTTACTGTGTTAAATTAGAATATGATAAATTCAGCTGCCCGGAGCGAATTCACTATTACTTGTAAACGTTTTTATTGTATAAGATATTTTTGAGTAGTTAGAGAATTGATTTTATATTTAATAAAAGGTAGGGTTGGGTAGGATTCCAGTCTTGATTATTTGATCTTAATTCACAAAATTAATTCGAATACTTGGAAAGATTAGGAGGTATTTTCCTTGATTTAATTTAAATGGACGATATCGATTTCAGTTTTTTCAAACTTAACCCTTATAGTGTTAGTATACTACTAACAATTTAAGAACTTTTAAATGGGTTGTAAAATGTAGACTGACCTACCTACAATATTAAATTTATTAAGAAGTAAGTTTGCGCATAAATGCACTCAAGCATTTTCTAGGGCAACAAATCTTCAGGGATGATTTTCGATAATTTTATTTAGTATATTACAACAGAAAATACAACTGTATTAGTAAAAAAGCGTTTTTTTCTCTGATCCCCAAGATACGTATGGTTGAAATTTTTCTGCAAAAAGTTACGAATTTAATTTTGTAAAATGTATTAATGGCTTTTAAAATTGAACACCTGAAAAATATAGAGACGAGTATTTCCTCCTCTTAGTAAGTTAGTCTTACAAAATATTGTTCAACAAAAGCTTGCTCAAGATGCCCTAGGTGTTCGGGTACACGCGGTCCTTTTCGTAGACGTTTGCCAAGCTGGTCCCACAAATGGATTTATTAAAATAGTGCGTCTATGGATGGAGCTGACAAGAGGAAAAACAACTTTACGAGCAATATTACGAAGAAAAGTCATTCTTTATAAAAAGTTCTGCTTTTTTAAAAAATGAATTTACCATATAAAAATTTTAGATGAAATATACAGTGTGTTAATAAATTAGGGAAACATGAAAATGCTTCAAGAGAGAAGTACCATTATTTATTATTTTAGATAAAATTTTTATAAAACAAAGTGGTTCATAACCTAAAATAAAGACTAAATACAAAATTTGAAATAAAAATTTTAAGATCTATATTTGGACTAATAATAGCGGTTTTATGTAATTACTATTACATTGCATTTGACAAAAAAATCAATATAGTCGATTTAGTTAACGTCAATGTTACGTCAGCATCTTATTTAGTCTCTCAGTATTCTGATTTAGTGACGATATTTTCAAAAATGTTCACCAAAAAAAAGCTATGTAGAATTAATTTAAATCTTAGAATGTTTATTTCAAATTTTGTATTTAGTCTGTAATTTAGGTTATAAACAACTTTGTTTTTAAAAAGTATGTATAAAATAATAAATAATGGTACTCCTCTCTTGAGGAATTTTCATGTTTTCCTAGTTTATTAACACCCTGTATATTTGATCTAAAATTTTTATATGGTAAACTCATTTTTTAGACAAACAAATCTTTTTATAAACAATGACTTTTCTTCGTAAAATCGATAATTTTTTTTCCTTCGTCTCAACTCCATCCATGGACACCCTGTATATATATATATATATATACATATATATATATATGTATATATATATATGTATATATATATATATATATATATATATATATATATATATATATATATATATATATATATATATACAGAATCAGGCTAAAAAATACATGAGTTAAATATTGTAGGCAAATCATTCTACGGGTTGTCTAAAAAATGAAGATTTACGTGAACATAACTACGACAAAAAAAATTTTGTGATCAATATTACAACCTTGCAAACTATCCATAATATTTAAATTTTTTTGAAATCCCCTTTTTTAAGATTTTTTTTACAAGTAATCAGAAAAGTGCTACGTGCATGAACATTTACTTTTTAAATGAAAACCCTGTATATTTTTACATCTTACAATCAGTTATAGACATTGTTTATGTAACCTATTGTATACTGATCTCCAACTGTTTTCGAAATATTAACACTTCTAACTTTTAAAGACATTTTTTATATAATATGTCCTATATCAACCAGTTAACGTCAAATAAATAATTGAATTGTTACTAAAGATACCGTCACATAACTCATAAAATTGTCAATAAAATTTTCAATTTTACTGTGTTGTTAATACGTCCAAAATGCGTCTTGCTGAAGACGAACGCATAGAAATTTTGTATATGTTGGGTTGTGACGATAAAAGTAGAAGTCGTAGAGAAGTCCGTAACATATTTAATGATAAATACCCTAATCGCCCACCTATTAGTATTAGCGTCTAGCCGGTACCGGGAATATCTGTCCCGAATTTTGCCGAACGATTGTTGGATTTTTTTCGCACCGATCCCTCTTCGCCTGCGAGGAAAGAGACTTGTCAGGGCCCCTCACCAGGTGCTAACCCTGTTCCGACCTTAGGGTGCCCTCCGATCTACCGTTCGCTAGATTTTCTGGACCCACAACAAACAAAACATAATTTTTAGGTTAAGGTACCTAGACACGATAAATTTATTGCTCGGGATCTTTAAAAAAAGACAAAACAAAATTTTTATCGAGGAAGGAGTGCTAACCCGTTTCCAATACACCTTTTAGAGCCGATTTCCTAATTTTTTATAAAATTTTAAATGACAAAAATTAAAAAAAAAGATGCAGCCGAGCACGGATTCGATCACACCTCTCGGTCAATAAGCGGATTATTTACCACTGGACTACGTGGCTCATGCTAGGAAATCGGTAAACTTATTAACAAGTGCATCATTTACATATACGCATTTGAATGACTCGGCTTTTTACCTTCGGGATAGATATTCCCGGCACCGGCCAGACGTTAAACCTATTAGTCAATCGAGAGTATCTAGGGTAGCAATGAAATGGAGTATTTCTCTAGTATTAAAGATAGTGTTAAAGCGGCCGCCCTCGTATACCCGAGGAGAAAAAATTGAACATATTATTAGCACTACAAAATGATCCTCATTGCTCTAGCACCCAAGTTGGACGTGATAACGATGTTCACTAAACGACCGTAACAAAGTTAAAAAAAAATTGCATTTCTATAAAGCGCAATTGGTCCAAGAGTTATTGGAAGATATCTAATCCTGACAGGCGAGATTAAATATTACTTTTCCTGGGCGATGGATAGGTAGACGAAGGGCAATAGAGTGGCCACCCAGATCATCCGATCTTAACCCGCTGGATTTTTTTTGTGGGGTCACGTCAAAGATTGAGCTTATAAATCTAAACCCGACTCGGTGGATACGCTTAGGGAGCCCATTCGACGAGTCATACGAAAAATTTCCCCACAAAATGTACAACAGGAATTTTTAGACCGATTGGTCTACTGCAGAACAGTTAGTAGAGGACATTCTTAATATATAGGTTCCATATTTCCATATTTTATTGTTTGCTTTCCTAATAAAGTACCTTTTATGGTAAAAGTGTTAATATTTTGAAAACAGTTGAAGATAGGTAAGGATATGTTACATAAAAAATGTCTAGAATTGACAGTAAAATCCAAAAATGTACATATGTACATATTTTATTTAAAACGTAAATGTTTGTACACGTAGCACTTTTTTGATCTACACTGTATAATTATTTTCTTAAAATTCGTTTCAAGGAAATAAAATTGACGGCTCCGAGCCATTTTAAATAAATGTACGTACTTGGAAAGTACCACGATTAATGCGCCAAAAAATGAAGCATTTGAAAATCATCCCGTAATCTCTCATAGAATTCTTATATAAAATAAAAATAATTTTTGCCAAAATTGTACAATTTGACAGTAAAATAATATTTCTTCCTAAAACTAAGGCATGTTTTTATAGGTAATTAAGTATTTATACTAAATCATGCTAAATATTATTTTTGGTATGGCCTAGTAAATCATAACATAATATTGTCATACCTAAACGCTCTGTCTGTACCTTTTAATTGTCTTCTATTATTTTAAAAATATATGTAAAGATCGTGTAAGTTCTCCCGTAAGTAGGTAGGTAAAAAGTTTCATTAAAAATAACTTATTTCTACCGCAAATATCTTCTTTAATTTAATATACAATTTTTATAATAAATATAATAAAAATACAAAGTTTACCCTGATCAAAATTATTATTAAATCATTTGCGGTTAACAAATAGTTGTATATTTTAATGTAACTTTTATTGTGTAGGTACCTACTACTAAAATTAAAGTGAAAAACTTTTCAAAGCTGATTATATTCAATTTCGTGTTAGTTCTCTATAAACAAATATTTAGCCAATATAAAATTAAATTACTATGGACGAAATTAAAACATGGCACATTAAATAATTTATAAGCAATTCAAGCTTTAACCAAAATATAGTCAATAATAATTTAATATTTATATAACAAAATTGTAACTCTATTTTAATAATAAAAGTATTGCTGTGAATTTTGGAACGAAATTTATCACAACGCATTTCTATAGTTTGTATTTTTCTCTGTTATAATGAACTCTTTCACTATATTTTAATTTTGATGTTGTATAGAGTAACTAAAATTTTAATTTTCAAAACAACAAAATAAACCCTCTTGTAAATTATGGCAAAAGTGTGCTTAAAATGCAATTAATTCCTCGAACCTTTTCTACATGTGGCAGCAATGTATTTGTCGAAGTAAAAATTCAGAAGTCCTTTATCGGATTAATCCAGTTCTCAGCTGATATCTAATATCTGTTTCTTTTCTAGGCAGAGAAGGATAACAAACCTTCAGCGCTTATCAAATTACTCAGATCTTAGCTTACGCAAATTGCTAAAACTTTTTTAAATGTAACACATATATCAACAAGACGATGGCAAACATTTTATAACCAAAAAAGTTCCTACCAATTGACCGATAATTCCAAATAACGAAGTCATGCCCACATTTTATTTTCAGTCAAGTTGGCTGTGGAATTCCGAAATGACAACAGTATTTAGCTTAGATGGCTATGAATTTCAAATTTACATAATGATACTTTACTTTGTTTTTTAAGAAGAGAGCTGTGAATTTAGTAGTTAAAATATTTAGACAAGTAGGCTATGGATTCCTAAATAATTTTTTTCTACTCCCATATTTGAATTGATTTATGACATTTACTACCTGTACTTTAATGAGATTCATTAAGATACAGATTTTTCATTAATATACAAGTTTACAACCAATAGAAATGCAACATCACAGCAATATTCGGTTAATATCAAAGATTGCCATGACCATGACAAATTCACACTTAAGGAATTTTTTGGCGAGATAAACGGTTTTAAATTTTGGAGCGGTATCTGATACCGGTCCGTTTTCGCGACTAAGCGGTCTTTCAAATGACGCCATTGCTGACGTCATCGTTTTAAAAACGGTCTTTTAATTTATTCAACAAGGTGCAAGTTGTTGATAAAACGCCATCACCGGTTAAATTTGACATTAAGAGCCAAATTCGCCATTTTTCAACGTACATAGCCCAAAAAAAAACGACTTATGGAGTCCTGTGCAGTGATCTAGTCCTGTGTCTGTGCCTGTGCCAAAAATGCATCCACAAAAATGAAAAATGAACAGTACTGGCAAATTGCTCCAGAAAGAGACGCTAACAATCCATTAGAGAGACAGAGAAAATGAACAGAATGAATACTCGGTCAACTTTAGAGGCAGGGATGGGCGCCCGCAGGGAGGGGCCAGGGCTAGTGTTGTAAATATCCGTATTCATTAGATATCCGAATCATACGGAATCGGAATCAGCTAATATCCGTATCCATTATCCGAATACGAATCCATTTCTTGACCCGCCCGAAAGCGGTTACAGATCATGTATACGTATGCATGCAACACACTAAAACCTTTTCTATCCGGATACACGGCTAGGTAGGTCGATGCGGTATCGGTATCATACCATTCGAAGTCGAAGTTTAGGGATAAGAAGGCACCGCGTCGCGCCGTTCTCGTTTGAATTCGGTTCGAGTGAGGCGGGACTAGTTTAACCAATGGGTCTCATCTCATATGATACCCGTTACCCCGATAACTATGCCATCTTTTTTTAGGAAATGTCATTAGAAAGAGAAAGCACAATATCAAATATGCCAAATCGCAGACCGTGTTGTTCGCTTACACTCGATTCCGATTCCGTTTTCTCTTTGCACTTTGCATTAGTAACCACCCGATGCGAATTTATTTTGATTCCGAATCCGTATTCAAGTTCTCGGCCGGTTCCGGATAATCCGGATTCTTTTAATATTCGGATCCAACGGATTTTTGGATACGTATCCTTACATCACTAGCCAGGGCCCCCCTGAGATTGTGAGATTGTCATCCTTTTTAATTATATTAGTAATAAAATCTTTAAAAATATATATATATTTTTTATTTTACCCCGCCTAAGAAAAAAGTCTGCGGGCGCATAAAGCTGGTAACAGGTTTGGCTACTGTCATGGAGTTGCTAAACGGTAAGTAAAGTAAACAGTCAAATTAATTATTAATAAATAAAATGACACGTTTTGTTATTTGATAATTATTATTTAACTTCAATTTGTTTTGCATGTTTTTTTTTGAGTTAATAATTGTGCCTTGTGCTGCTAGTAATTATATTAATACATTGCAGTCAGTAAACACTAGTCAGTCTAGTACAATAAAACAAAACCAACAAACGAGAAATAAAACTTGACAGATGGTTTTATAAACAAATGAAAAAACCGTGTCATTTTGGCGATTTACAAAAACCGCTTGATTATGACGTCATTATTAAAAGACCGCAGCGGTCATTTACATATAACCGTTTATCTCGCCAAAAAATCCCTTTGTCATTCAATTTTGACAGTCCATGGTTAGGTACTGTTCACTTAGTAAATTCGTAATATTTGTGCTTTTTACAAATACTATCCGGTGAAAATGTGCGATAGTGGGAGTGAAATTGAGATTTTAACTCCACCGGAAATTGTGGAACAGGTCATAAGAGCCGCAAACAATTTATTACTCGTAAAATGAACAAAATACGAAAAAATAAGTTTAAGAAATTTAGAAAATTGAAATTTTTGTTTTTCATTATTGTTACTGGTCGTAGAAAAAATAGTGTATGCAACTCACATTTAATGGCTATTAAGACGCTCGTATTCTCCTACTCAAGTATTAATAGATATCATTAAATTCTCACTGTATGATATACTATTTTGTTGCGGAATACCACTGCCAACTTGACTGAAAATAAAATATGGGCATAACTTCGTTATTTTCAATTTTAGACAAATGATATCTTTAATTGGGTGTTATGCCACTCTACCGTTAAGGAAAAATTAATGTTTAAAAGAAAAACAATAAAAGTCACTGCGTTTGAAAGTACAAAAATAAAACAAATTCTAAAAAAAAATTCTGTGCACTGTCAGCGACTTTTTTTAAAAAAGGATGCCTGACCCTTATCTATCTATGTAATGTAATATAGATTCTGCCTGATACCCAACCTGATGATGATTTTTTTTATGTTTCGACACCTAATCTCTAGTCTCGTTATCAAAGAGTCTAATAAATTCGAATTAAAAGGATACATCAAATTTCTGCCTGAATTCTTCGTTGACTTTTATTATTATAATAATTTTTCCTTAACAGTAAGATAAAACTTGGTAAATCCGAGTAATGTAACACCCAATTAACAGACCGTTTCCATATGAATCCGCCATAATTACATAGACATTATTTGCTGAATAATTATTTCCCAAATTAGGGTAATTCTAGGTGAGATGACGCGCTTAACGTTCTAGTGGTATAGTTCATCCGGGGTAACCCTGTACCATGGCTTTTCCACTACCAAACAGTTACGGTTAACTGCAGTTTAAGCCGTTTTAGAGGGCGAATATTTGGGAGTATATATTGAGACCATTTGGGCGACCATCAAAAATTTTTGCATTGCTTAGAGCCAGATAGCTTAAACGTATGTTAAAGCTACGCTTGTTATGCTTTGTACTGTAGCTGCCAATTGTATACGTATTCCTAATATCAACTCACCACGTTTCTGTAAACAATACTGGCTAATAAGTCATGTCTCCTTATAAAGTAAGGTGAGTTGACACTATTTTAATTTCGTATTTTTTTTTATTAAATAATGTATTTTTTAGGAATTCTGACAAAATACAATCCTTAGAAGGGGTAAATGGACAATAATGATTGAAAAAAATGAGAAATTCTAAAAGAGTTTTATTGTAATATTTAGATTTCGCTTCAGAATGCGTTTTTTTTTGTTTTATTACTGACCAGCAATATTAACGCACCACTAGAAATTTGCAACAATTTTGATGTTATATTTCTTCTAGTTTCTTTGAAAGGTTTTTTGCGTATTATAGGCTCATTCCTTAAGAATATATACAGTGAGGACCAAAAGTCGCGCATAAATTAGATAAAAATTTTAAAAAATCAGAAAAACGCTGGTACACGTAAATTTTTGTTTTTAGTTGTGCATTTCTTGACATGACAGGCAAGTATACAGGGTCCCCCATGTAGTAGATATATATCTTTGTCAATGGTTTTCTTATAGAACCCCTTATATATCGTTGAATTTTTTAATTCTTCAGAAAATTTTAAACATATTTGATATGACCTAAGTCATACCTAAAGTCAAAGTTATTGATAAATAATTTACGATTGAATATCATAAAACGCACTCATAAATTTAATATTCCTCTATTTATTAAAAATGAAATTATAAAAATTAAAAAAACATTAAAAACTACTCTAATCTAGATTTTACCAAATCAAATAAAGTAGATTAGGGCAGTTTTTAATGTTTGAATTTGAATTTTTTATGTAATTTGTGTTTTCTTGGGTGTGCTTGGGTTTTCGTTAATTATTGTTAGTTTAATAATGTTTTTTAAAGTTACTTCTTAAGATATTATAATAAAAACATCCTGAGATATAAAAGTCCCTACTTCTTTTATTATCAAACATAACTAAGTGAACCAAAATCAAAATGAGAATGAGAATCAAGTTAGTTTTAAATGCAATATTTTATGAATGGTACAATATTCCACATGGTGTTGCGAATTTTGGGAAAAAACACAATATGTTTTGACACGAAGTATACAATGACAATTACCCTTCTTACCAAAATTAGGATACAGAAATATTCTTAAATAATGAGCCCATAATACGTAAAAAAATCATTCAAATCACACACTAGATTAAGAAGAAACATACCATCAAAATTGTTGCAAATTTCTAGTGGTGTGGTAATATTGCTGATCAGTGTACGTAACCAAAATTATCTTTGTGATTGTTAAAGTCAATACAGTTCATTAAACTGCAGTCAAATGAACTTAATAAAGTCCCATGTGTTAGTTTATAGTAAAAATACACTACGCCATCTCTCCTATATAAGGGAGAAGATTAATTTCGTTCAATGTTTGAAGAATAGGAACTACTGTTTGATCAGTAAAAATCTTATTGGTTTTGTTATTATACCAAAGATTACTACATTTTTTATGAAGTAATAAGCCGTAATGCTTAGGACAAAACATTTGTTTGTCTCTCGATATTAAAATAATTTAAAAGTTTTTCACTTTAATAGTCTTTACAATAAAATGGTAGGTGTACTGTTACGAATGGTTTTAGTCAAAGTCTTTTAAACTAAAAAATATTTAGCACTGTGTAAAAATTTAACCAGCTGATATGAAGAAAATTGTGCCTTTTTGTGTAATTATCGTTGACGTTTATTATTCACTAAATTTAGCCACTAAGCACTCTCCAGAAAATGGTTGGCAGTCGTCATAAAATCTTGCACATAACTAAAAACGGTTTTCTAGAGTTTTTTCTTTATTTTGAATTACATATTTCTACAATATGACCAGTTCAAAAATTTCTATATGACCCAACAACTAGAAAATTTCACATTTAACAACTCGTCCGCTTTGTTTTATATTTGCCAAGTAACATAACTTAAATATTTTATATTAAAAATTAACATGGCACCTATAAGACTGCTTAGGCGTTTGCAAAAGTATATTTTTAAATTCATGTTTTAGTTCGAGCAAACAAATTTTGGGTTTTTTTATTATTGATAAAAAAATGATTTTGACATTAATTATACCTTACCATGTAGAAATTCAAAGCATAAATGAAGGGTGTTTGGAGAAAACTATAGTAATCGAAACCTAGTTAGGTACACCGGTACTGTCCAATCATAGCTCAAGAATCAAACAAAATGTTAGTTGTCAATGTCAAAAGGCATTTTAAAGGTTATTATCAGCAAAAAAATGTATATCCGCCAGTGCAAATACTAGCGGTCAGATTCTCCAAGGCTAGAACAGTCTAATTTGACAACCAACTGACAAATGTAAGAAAAAGTTAACTACGTTTTATACAATGAATTTGTTTCCGAGTTTTTTCGCAAATTTATAAAGAAAAGGACAGTTTTAGTCGGTACTTTCTACAATAAACTAAACTCATTCTAGCAACACATTCCTAGATGAAAATCATTTGAACAGCAATTAAATAGCTGAAATATTAGAATAACTCATACGTTTTTAATGGCGGGACAAGATCGAAACCTGACGAAACCTAAAGTAGAAGATCATAATTAAACCAGTATTAAATCTTAATCTCTGTTTTCATTTCTAATTATGTGAAATTATTCGGTTTTCAATTTAAGAAATTTATTTTTCTCAAAATCATGCTCTTCTCAACACCCCTCCCGAATCCCTTCTTTAGATTATTTGCTTATACATGCAATACATAAAGGTTATCTTTACCAGGTAGTAAACCTTGAACAATAAACATTGTGTGCCTTTTAGAGATTAATCAAATAAATACATTCTCGGCAATCCACTATCACTGCTTTAGTCAAAAACTTTAAAAACACATTATACCGATATTAATCAATGATTTTACAAAGCCTCTATCAACCGCGTGCACTGTCCCGAACTCATATCAATTATTTAACAATTACTGAAAATTCTATACAAAGGCAAGAGATGATTTTATCAAATTTCAAAATAAAAGTTATCTTTAAAAAAACCTAAGAACGTTTTTAAAGGAGGTATTACTATATTAACACTTTTTGTTATTTTATTTTAAATCAATAAAGTTAACGGTTATTATTGTATGTCATAAACTGAAACATTGAAGATAAATGTGTTTCAACGTTTCGAAACAATCTTAATAGTAAAAATTTAATAATAGTCCGACAGTAATAATAACTAATTCGTAAAAAACTTGAATTTACGATATTTTTACTTAACATAAGAAGATATTAATCCGCGTTAAAACGAAAACCTTGTTTTTTAACTGCTACTAAACAACTTAATCATGTGTGGCACCAGTTGTTTATTATCCTGTTGAGAAAATAGAATAAACTATTGCTGAGGTTTGACCGTGGTCTATAACATTATGTATTGTATAATTACATGATGTGTGATATGCACTTTTTAGTTTTTATATTTACGGAAGTACATATGATTGACACTTTCTTCGATCATCTTGCTTTTATTTTAGTTGAAAAATGTCTTGCCTTTATTAAACAAAGTTTACTTCTATTAAGCAAGTAATTCCACGTTTTGTAATGAGTGAAATTTGGATTAAATAAAATGATGAGCGGAAGCAAAGTTTTGAATATTTTTTAATTAATTGATACCATTTTTTGATATAAATGTTAAAGGTTGTTTATTTTAGTCCCCGATATCTTTGGTAAAACAATTCGCAAGATATAAGCTTTTTTCTAGTACAAAGCGTTTAAATATTTAAATTATCAAATTGATGTCAATAAATGATCAAAATTTAAAGATTAACCGGTTACAACAGATTGCCGAATGTAGGTTTACTACATGTTTGCTAATGAAAAAAATAAACCCGAGATTTATTTCTTCATTCGCCTTGTTCAATAAATTGTTTAAACAGTCAGTTAGTCTGCATGAGTAAACATTTCAAGTCTATTACAAACGGTCTGTATTATATTTGGCACTCAAATTTATTCTATTTGGTACCTACTACCATTCAAAATATTCATTAAAGCGTAATCAAAATTTGTTTGCTCTGCCTTAGACTATAATTTGCATTTCTTTGTTGCATTACTTTTCATGAATTCCTTTTAATGGAAGCGTGAGCAAATCCAAATAATTTTTCCAATAATATCTCCATTAAAACTGATGGCAAGTAATAAATTTTAAATGGACGGACATAAAACTATTACAAAAATTAATTTTATTTGCCTGGACCGTTAAATAAATATTGATTTTTGGAAATGTACAAGCTTCCACACCGCACAGCGCTTTTGACAAATGGAATTAAAACAAAACATAAATTAAATTAGTGTTATCCATTTCCATAATATTTCTATTACAATGTTTTAAAAAAGCCTATGTTTTCTTTGAATTTTGTTCCTTTGAATAGTTACATAATTTTTGAAAATCATGGCATTTATGTATAAAATAGAGTCAATATTTTATTTTAGGACTGGCCTAATACAGTCGTTTAATTTTTAATTTGATTACACATATATCAAAATAAAGCTGTAAAAAATTAATAATAATATATCTTTAACATTTTAACAATCCATTACATAATAATACCAACTATATACTTCGCAATAGCCTTGTTAGAACAGAGTCAGAAAATACCAACCTTAAAACAAATATCTAATAATTTTACAGTAAGAAAAATCACAACATATTAAATTTCTAACTTTTAATAAAAATTTAATAGTTAAGACTGATAAATAACACTCATTGTTAAAACAAGATTCTTTTAAATTTTTGTATTAACCAGTAACAACTATAAATTCATAGTTCTAACAACAACCGTCATTGAAGACCGTTGTGGTTTCAACTATAGTTAAAATATACCAACATTTCTCCTAACATTTTTCTAAATATATTTGCTTAGGTTTAGTCTTTTCGTTTTTAATAAATTAAATATTTTGTAAATAAAAGTTAATAAATTACTTTATGTTGTATATTGTTTCTAATATTTTTATAAAACCTGTTAAATTTATTACTAAAATTTATTTGTCGGAATTCAATTGTCGTTAATTCCTTGACCACAGCGTTTCGGTAAGCCTGTATGTCCAACCATGTCAAGCAAAAACGTTTTTTCCTGATAACGGTTGGATATATCACAAGCAAATAAAGATAATGGACGTCCAACAAATGAGTTTTAGTGATAATTCGTACATTGTCTATCACTTTTAAACAAATTGTTAAATCTATGTTTGGTTTAGCTCTTAATATGTTTATCTATAGGCTTCCTCAAACATGTCCGGTATATTTTTATAGGAGACAAATACGTAAAATACAAACTCACAAAACATAAAATAAATTTATTTGCTAATTGACAGATAACTGGTTTCAATTTATGACTCTAATTCCACAATACGCAGTCCTAAACAAACTATGTGCATAAAGATTAAACTTTCTCTAAAAAATTGCCAGACATCCGACAAAGTCTGTCTATGCGCGCATGGCAACAAAAATTGGCATAAAAGCTCTGTGCTACAAAAATAAAGATTTTTTCATATTATCGATATATTATATTATATTTGTAAACGGCTGACTAATAGTTACGAGATATTTTATTTACAGTATACCATTTATATTATTTTAAATTAATTTATTACACGCTTCGTAATGTAAAACCTTTTTACAGTTTATTATAAAATTACGACCAAAGTGAAATTAAAAGTTTGTGCGTTTTATAAATCAAAAAGTTTGTAAAAATGCATTAGCATTATATCTACACATCCTTTTAAGTCTGTAGTATTATCTTTTATCGCGTAAAAAAGAATGCATTAATTAGGAGATAAAATTTGCAGAAGCTTTATTGCACAAGACTCAAATCTATATATGTTTTATATCCTTGCATAAATAATGGTTGTAAATAAAAGTGGGAGATAATTTAATTTATTTATTTCCAAAAAACAATGTAAACTTTCATTGTTATGCTTCAGCATAAATTAAATTAGCACAAAACTATATTAAATAAAATTAAAATTACGTCATCTGTTGAAAATTTCACTTGAATTCTTATGTGTTTACATATAATTAAGTTAGCAAGATTTTGACGAAAGTAATGCTGGAAAATTTTAGGTCCTAATATTCATTTAGCATTGGTAGCAAAGCTATTTATGTTGTTCATACATGTCTAAAATAAATAAGCTATTGTTATATATTGCTTATTCGTAAAGTATATCTGTTTAAAATGTTGAATCGTAATGTTTTTCACAATTCCATGAAATTATTTAGGTAGAAAGACTTAGAGCATTTCTAAATGTAATAAACGTAGTTTTTAAATTTCTGGCAACAATATGAGATTACAGTTAAAGAAATGATAAACTTATCTTTAAGTTTTTAAGAACTTAACTAAAATAATATAGAAGATGCAAATTGTTAAATTTTCCTAATTAAAGTGCTCTTTCCCAGTTGATATTATACAGGTCTTTCGCAATTTTTCTTCTGCTAAATCTATCTAATATATTTGTTAATGCACTTTTACAATATGAACATATTAATGTTTGGTCGTTAAAAATCACGCGAACATTAAAAAAGTAATGAATGAGAATTAAATTTACGTAGTTGAGTTTATTGAACACATTAATCTTGATAAAAATTTAGTGAGCTATTTCTTCTTTATTAGGGGAGTCTGTTATTTATAGGGCCTTCTGGTTTAATAAATACTTTTATACCGTAGTAATTTTTATAATCAAATATTATTTTACGGTATGAAGGTAATTAAAGAGCCTGGTAATTTTAAAAGTTTCTTTTTGTGGCATACTACTTCAATGAATAGTACAACTTTAATACTGCTACTGCATACCGTTTATCGCACAATTATATTTAGTATGATACACACATTGTTATTCGTATCATGACGGAAGTGTATATGATTGACACTTTTGTTTGTTATTTTGCTTTCATCTTAGTTGAAATAGGGTTTGCAGTTGTTATCATAATCAAAACTTTGCAGTGCTTCTAGAAACTAGGTAATACCCTTCTAGCTTGTTAACGATTTAAGTTACAATCATGAAACCTAAAATTAATAAATGCTAGGTAAAGTCTATAACATTAGACGAAATATTGTTCAACCAATCGTCGTAATTGGGAAGAGAATACCTTTAAAATATTTCTTTATTCCTAATTCACTTCCAAACTGCAGAGATATTGATGACCTATACCGGTGGTTGCTAACTATTGAAGTGCAAGGTTTAAGTTTTCTCTTTTTACATCATAAAGAATAATTAGGATTCAGTGTCGGATTTTAAACGAAACAAATGCATAGCAAAAATTTTTATTCTAGGCAAAATAATATTTCAAAATTTTTGTTGGGTCTCTCTAAATCATTAATTTGGGGGTAAAGTGATATCTTATTTTAAATGCTATTTATTGTTAATTTATATTTAAGTTTTGCTTCTAAATAGAGTCCTATAAAGATGGCGGGTGTTAACTAATTAATGATTTTTTTAGATGGCAGTTAGCTGCCATTCCAATAGGTACTTTTCTTTCGAAAAGTAGTAATAAATTAACTAACTTTTGCTTTGCCTATTTATTATTAATGACTTCGTTTTTGACATCATCAAATGTAGTGTCTCCTAATGAAGAATCCATTAGGAATGTAAAGTGTTTTAAAATCACTTGACCTCCCTCTCCATTAAAAAGTATTCGAAGATTACTCTCGCTACCTTGACAAGAAAAAACGGGGTTTTAAAATTTATCATGTTTTGATTTATTCGCAATTGAAAGGTCGCTTTAAAGCTAGCAGGGCGTGATATATATAATGAAGCTCTGTGTATTTTTTATATTAAATAGATTCATACAACAGAAAATTTTAAACATGAATTCAAATTACTAAAATTGAATTTATTGTTTTGTATCATATATCAATGCTTAACTCTCACAAAATATTAATAAAATTAATACTATTGAGATCAGGCAATAAATATGTTTTTATTATATTGAGTAGTAGTTATACCACAATGGAAATTTAATAAATCGTTAGCCCTCTCCCTTGAGCAAAGTCCATGCCAGGCACAGACAGACCTGCGGGCGTCGACTCGAACACATAAAATCTCCTATTTCTATTCGCCAGCGGCATTTCGGTCCGTCTCTGGCTAATGGCATCCTCAGTACGATGATCGGTCCCTATCAGCACTTCGGCACTGTCCGAACACTGTTAGCGGTACCGGTTAAACAATTTAAGAGGTCATTTAATCGCGCGCTATGGCGCAGCGTCAATAACAAAATGGTCCACCACATCCACCGGGCCACTGGGCTGATGGAAGTCCTTGCGCCAGACGTGGGTGTGTCGATGATGCTCCGGCTGTCGTCCGTGGTGTCCGTCGTGGTGTGCCCCCGCGTGCCGTTGGGGGGCCTGCCGGGGCAGTGCTCACAGGCCTCGGGAAGACCCCGGCCTGGCGCCCCGCAGTGAGTGTAACAGCAGTCTTCTTCTCCCGTCGTCGAGTTGGGCCTCTGCTCCAACCGAGGAATGTTGGGATCTAAAAAATACCGAACATTACTAAGTTATCTAATCTACAGTGCCGGCGAGCCAGGGGATTATGAGATGTAAAGCCCCCAGCGGTAAGATTTCCGGCTTTAAAAAATATGTTATCTACTACTAACTTTACGCACGCTGTACAGCTCGCAAGTGGGACACCAGTTGTTTATTATCCTGTTCAGAAAACAGAACAAACTATTGCTGAGGTTTGACCGTGGTCTATAACATTATGTATTGTACAATTACATGAGGTGTGATACGCACTTCGTAGTTTTTATAATTACGGAAGTGTATATGATTGACACTTTCTTTGATCATTTTGCTTTTATTTTAGTTGAAAAATGTCTTGCCTTTATTAAACAAAGCTTACTTATATAAAGTAAGTAATTCCAGGTTATGTAATGAGTGAAATTTGGATTAAATAAATTGATGAGTGTAAGCAAAGTTTTGAATAATTCTTAATTAATTGAACCCATTTCTTATTTGTTATAAAAGTTAAAGGTTTTTTTTATTTTAGTTCCCGATATCTTTGGTAAAACTGTTCGCAAGATAAAAGCTTTTTTCTAATACAAAGCGTTTAAATATTTAAATTGTCAAATTGCTATTAATAAATGAACAAAATTTAAAGATTAACTGGTTACAACAGATTTCCGAACACAGGTTTACTACATGTTTGCTAATGAAAGAAAAAATGAGCCCTAGATTTATTTAAAATTCTTGTCTCTTCATTAGCTTTGTTCAATAAATTGTTTAAACAGTCATTTTCGGGAGACAATGATCTTGCAATTCGATGCCGGCGGCGACGCAATGGAGGATCTGTAGCCAGCAAGACAATCCAGCAGCATAAAGCCTTTTTCTAACGGTCCATTCACTAACATTTACATCTCTAACTTCTTGGAGTTGATTTCGCAGCAAAACCTGCAAAAGTAGTTCTATACTGCAAAAAACGGTTATCTTTTTCGGCACTTTTTCGCCCGGATCCTGGTCTTTTGGTTATTAGTTCTCGGAAAACAAATGATAAAGCGCCTACTAGTACAATGATGTCCGTATTATTCTTGCTTCTAATATTATTTGCAACGGCTTAGGTGACCTTAATTTTTTGCCACGCCAGTGTATATATACATATATATATATATATATATATATATATATATATATATATATATATATATATATATATATATATATATATATAATAAATGTAAATGCGAAGATTTACTTCTTCGCTAGTGCAGCGAAAAGGCCGTGAATGAAAAATAATGAGGACTATCTTTGATTCTGGTCTGGGTGACCTCCTGCTATCGATTTCTGGGCCCTTACCCATCAGCGGGCAGGCTTACACCCAGGGTGGCTGAAGAACAGACCACGATTTGACCAGAATCAAAGAGAGTCCTTATATCCAAAATGTTCGGAAAGGATGGGTTTCGCATTTACATTTATTATATTACCTATAGGCCAAGAAATCTTCCATTTTTCTACTATATATATATATATATATATATATATATATATATATATATATATATATATATATATATATAATATAATATCTCGGAATCGAACATTTTCAATATTTTTAAAAGAAAAAATTTAATTTTTGACGCGACACTTCTTTACAAATACAACTTCAAACGACATTATGACAACCCAGACAACTGTCTACTAGATGAAATAAAAATTTCTTCGTCTGATGCCTACTTAGATGTTTTGAGACAATAATTAAAACTAATAATTTTATTTACATATTTTTGTCTAAATTAGAAAAAAAAAACATTACACTCGTTAAACAAAGTAAAGTATTTCCTAACTGGCTACATAAATAACTATTCTCAAATTTTAATGAAAATAAAACCGTCTCTTTATTAAAAAGAAGTCCTCATAAAACTTCCCATTTTATTTATGTATCTTGGCGGTTTCTTAAATGCACTGTAAGCGAAGCCGCCGTAAAGCATTCTGTTTTATCAGTCCCAGTCGTATCGTTACGAATCCGCGATGAATAACAAACAGAAATAAGGCCTACAACGCACAGACGAGCTAATGGGTTAACATGTAAAGTGCGATAAGGAAAATGGACTCTTTCAATGCATTTTAATTTGGGTGGCAAAGATAAATAGAATTTTCGGTGTAGTTTCTTTTGGATATTTGAAAATAATAAAACAAATTAAACCTTCCTATAAATCACCGCACAAGCTTAAGTTACGTCATAATAATTAGTGGCTAGTATGATTTCATCGTCGTTCATAGTAATATTATGTAATGTAGTTTACAACTGCATTTATTTATAGTTATGTAGTACACAGTACAGTACTTAATACAATGATTGTACTTTATGTTCAGTAATACATCACGTTTAATGTTGTTGATTTTTTTAATTAAAACTATTTTAAATAGTCATAAATATCTTGCGTGGACCTCGTATAAGCGCTTACAAATAAAACCATTTCGCTTGCTATCGCGGAGTCCCCGTACAGCGTGGTTTCCATCACGGTTGAATGCTTTGCGACGGATTGCAAAAAATGCCGGCATTTCGCGGACTTCAAAGAAGTGACTAGACTGTTTAGAATATCTTTCGATGATGGCTCTGTAGTACTATACTAATCATTTGATGTTTTGGAGCATCTGCTCCGTTCCCTTCTACCGCTTCATTGCTCTTTACGCACTGAAATTTTCAAGGACATCTATTCGTTTTTTCTCTTTTCTGTTACTTTCCTGGTCTTTTCGGTCCTAACGATTTTGGAACGTCTATTTCGTTGTCTCTCTAACTTTGGATGGTAATCCAAAGTGAGTTGTATTGAATTGGTTTGTTGATAGGTAAGTCCATCGCTGTGTATGTTTTCATAACAATCAAGAAATTGCATTCCCTTGACAAAATTTCTAATTTCTAAAAGGTCAAATTTCTTGAGCTTCATTTTGTAGGGGTCAGAAAAATCATTGAAAAAGGGGCTCAGGCAGAGGTTGATTTTAGAATTTAACCTTTATACATTATTTATGTCAGATCACATCCTGCAAAGACTTAAACGTCAATAGCGGACTGTAAAATGGTAAATATCAAAAGGTTAAGAGCGTCTCAAAAACGTATTCCCAAAACCATCCTGCAAACACACCCTATTTGGCACAAGAAAGGCTAGAAGCCGTATCTGTTAAAGATATCAATCACCGAGTCAGTATATGTGAAATAAACGTATCAACCTTAAACAGGTATATTAATAATTCAGAAGAGTGGCAGGCCCAAATCGTAACTTTGACTGTCCGCAATCTGATGGAGTCAAGTATTTTATTGGCAATGAAAGTCGACTGGTCTGGTTAAAAATTCAACACATTAATAGATAAAGGAAACGTTTGTGTTTCCGCTAAGGTACAAGAAGATACGTTTCTTTTTTTTAAAGGACACAGTATGTCAGCGGATGGGGTTTAGAAGAGGGCAAATAAGAGGAACAACTTTTGCAAGATAAGTAAAAATGTCCCTCCTAATAAAAGTTTTTGCTTGTAAAATAAATGAGATTTACGTCTGAAAAATTAAATTTTTTATTCAGGGAGCATACAAAATTAATTTTGCGTAAGAGTAAATATACCTTGTTGATCAGTTTCTACTAAAAGAACAAATATGTTTTATATTAGACCATAAGCAGGAGTACAACAATTCATTAAACAATTTAAATATTAAAAGTCACGCGTTTTATCACATTATTCATTTAAAGTCTCAATCAATCCCAACCAAACTATTCCCTCTCACACCTTTAACTAGCGTACTAGTTTCTACTTAACCAGAGTACTAGTTTCTACATATTAAACAATAATAACATATATGGACATGTTTGTCAATGTCTTTATTAAACGAAGCAATTATTTAATTCAAAATACTTCTTATTCCCGTGCAATTTTTAAATAATACGACCATTTAATTAAACTAAAAAGAATATGATATAAACTAAGCAATTCAATAAAGATATCAAAATTCAAAAACTCCACCCCCATATTCAACACATTTTTTCTAATAGCTTCCTTAGATATCTGAAGGAATTTCTGATTTCTAAGGAAGAGAATTGATTCCTAGGATACTGAATTACTGAACGAACAGCCTGGGTAATTTTGCCTTTTAGCACGTCAATATTATTTAGTGTTGGAGTGTCATAAACAATTTCTTTTAAACGGCCCCATAGAAACATATCGGTCAACGTTAAGTCGGGGCTTGTTGGGGGCCACAAAATTGGGCCATTTCTACCAATCCACCTTGTACCAAATCTGCGGTGAAGCCATTTTGTAACCGCCAATGTGCGAGCGTAATGTGCTGGACAACCAACTTGCTGAAAATACATTTTTTATTATACTTCTTTGAAAACACCTTATTTTCATCTGTTTTAGCAATAATGTAAGATGGGCTTTTTCGGGCTAGCGCACGGAAAGAGCGCACGGAAAAAATTTTCCTGGTCTCCAGTTCTTTCAGTGTGCTGAATGAAGATACCGACTATTTTTTGGCTTTAAAATAGAAATATAGGTATAGGAAAATAAACTAAACTCAAGAAAGTCTATATGCTATCTGATATTTAATATGTACCTATTTTGTATTTTATTTCGTAAATATTTGAATATTTAGATGAATTTCTGAAATATTTTTTGACGTTTTGTCAATCTTATCTGACATAGACAAATTTAAATCACCTTTTAAATGATTTGAAAGTTACCATGAAAACGCATCATACCTGCCAAAGACCATATTGTCAGCGTTGTTAATTTTCTGTCAATTAAATTCATTCTAATAAAATGTTCTCTCAACCTGAAAAAGTGGCATCTTTCATTATTAATAGTTAATTTTTAATTACTCTAGTAGTTTTTTTTTTAAATTCCGATAACAGTTGTGAAAATAAAAATATTCCAAGTTTATTTTGTATGTATGTATTTTTTTATGTTATATTTTGTTTTATGTTATCGTTTTCAAAGAAGTATAATAAAAAATATCGTTCATTACACGTCCAGAAATGGATTTTTTATTATACTTCTTTGAAAACACCTTATTTTCATCTGTTTTAGTAATAATGTAAGATGGGCTTTTTCGGGCTAGCGCACGGAAAGAGCGCACGGAAAAAATTTTCCTGGTCTCCAGTTCTTTCAGTGTGCTGAATGAAGATACCGACTATTTTTTGGCTTTAAAATAGAAATATAGGTATAGGAAAATAAACTAAACTCAAGAAAGTCTATATGCTATCTGATATTTAATATGTACCTATTTTGTATTTTATTTCGTAAATATTTGAATATTTAGATGAATTTCTGAAATATTTTTTGACGTTTTGTCAATCTTATCTGACATAGACAAATTTAAATCACCTTTTAAATGATTTGAAAGTTACCATGAAAACGCATCATACCTGCCAAAGACCATATTGTCAGCGTTGTTAATTTTCTGTCAATTAAATTCATTCTAATAAAATGTTCTCTCAACCTGAAAAAGTGGCATCTTTCATTATTAATAGTTAATTTTTAATTACTCTAGTAGTTTTTTTTTTAAATTCCGATAACAGTTGTGAAAATAAAAATATTCCAAGTTTATTTTGTATGTATGTATTTTTTTATGTTATATTTTGTTTTATGTTATCGTTTTCAAAGAAGTATAATAAAAAATATCGTTCATTACACGTCCAGAAATGGATTTTCCGTGCTTGCTTGACTTCCCGTGTTCGGCTGCGCCTCACACGAGAATTTGTCAAGCGCGCACAGAAAAATCCTTTTTTCCGGACTGGTAATGAAATATACTATTCCGTGCTTGCTTGACTTCCCGTGTTCGGCTGCGCCTCACACGAGAATTTGTCAAGCGCGCACAGAAAAATCCTTTTTTCCGGACTGGTAATGAAATATACTATTTTGAGAAAAATTTGATGGCAAATTTTTAAGTTCATAGCTAAAAATGTATCCAGCGTTTATAAGTAAGATATTCTATTACAGCTGTTATTAAAAAAATATGGGCCTATAACGCCATGGACCGCTATCGCGCACCACACGTTCACTTTTGTAAACTTCGCCTCATGATTCTAAATTCGGGGTTTTCTCGAGACCAGTACCTGATATGCTGGGATGTTACAGTTCCATTAGTAGAAAATGTACATTCATCAGAAAAAATAATAAATTCATAAAAATGGATATTTAGGGCTCAGATTTTTTTTGCGTGACAGGAAGCAAGACTGGGTTTGGAGGCGTTGAACTGAACCAGATTCTTAGCACCCCAGTGTAAAATTAATTGAAGATCTTGGGAAAGGGATAGATCTGAGTCTAGCATCCAGCTCTTGATTCGAGACTTGGTCTTGGAAAATAAATATTGGAGTCAAGAGTACTATCGGCAGCGTAATTGTGAATGGGATTGCTAGTTGAAGAGAGCAGGTCATTAGTGTAAATAATAAATAGAGTTGTTGCCTGCCTAGGGGCCTCAATACCTAGGGTTGATACCTGGAATGAATTCTAGCTGCTCCAATTCACTTTTCCTCTCCGAGTCTTATGTTTGCACAATTTCAGCTTGATTCCTCTGTAATTTCGTTTTGAATGCCGCCCCTTTCTTGATGCACAGATACAATAATGTCGTCTGACGTGGTATTTCTTCTTCTACGTAACTCTTTTGCATTATATCCCATAAAATATACATAGCCCCTGAGGCCCTCGATTTTTGCTCTTAAATTTTAATATTTTACTTTCTAAATTTTTAACATGATGTTGTTTATGCCCAACCACCTCTACCACTTATAAAAATCAGACATTTTTATTCAGCGATCTCTAATCAAAAACGAACGGGGTGCTAAGAGTAAAACGAGAACATCTGCTCTCTTTTGTCTAAAGCCTTAAAAGAGCTTCCCTGGGTGCCTGATGCATTTCACTTCCTTGATCTGTGTTTTAATTGGATATCCAATTAGCACTTTAAATATCTTAATTAAAAGTGAAAATTTTCTTTCCGCTAAGAGAAAAATCTGGTAAAGTATTTACCGCTAAACTTAGCTTGCTGTAAAAAAGGGAAAATGTTCCCCCAGGAAAATTTTATGACTGTGGTGTAAGTAACGTTGCCGTGATAAAAACAAAAAAGTTTAGTATCAGAACGGATCCACATAACTTCAGGTGACTTGAAGCCAAGCTTACTACTGTGAAACGAAGGAAACAACAGCTGGTGTCTAAACTGGCCTACACATCACCATGCAAGTGTTAAGACCTGCTATACAGGTCTAAACTAGCAGTCAAGTACGGCGTCTTTGAACGAAAACGAGCGGCAGATTATTCAGGCCAAAGCGCAGAATGAAATGCATCTAGCAGATCTTTCTTGATTCCTCTTTTTTTATCTGAGACAGTCCACGTAGACTTCAAGCCTAAGTACTAACGTACCGTGGGTGTCTAAAAGGAAGGGAAATGCATTCTATTGGCACGGGATTTAAAGGAATGGAGGTTGGGAGGGGAAGGGAAAACATCTGCATACAGTCCGTTCCATAATCTGGAGACCCTAGGTATGAATGAGCGAGAGAAGTGAGATATTCTAGGCTTTTGTAGCTGAACAGTAAAGGGATGCATACGTAACGCGCCTATTGTTGTTTTATTAGGAGCATTCAAGGGACGAATCATAGCAGCTAGTTCTTCAGAGCCAAATCCGTAGAAGTATCGGTAGAAAAGGGATAAATCCCCAACAGCGCGGCGATGAGCATGAGGACTGGGTCATTGATGAGTCGAATGGCTTTCAGAATCAAGGATGCTAAGTGTCGAAGGTGATGTCGCTCCCCAGATATGGGAACAATACTCTAGGTTAGGTCTTATTTGGGAAACATAGTGTGTAAGTTGGAAGGGGAGAAGTGTGTTCTGGCAGTCTAGGATTAATTGCAGATCTTGGGAAAGGGATAGGTGCATAGATCTGCGTCTATTATCCAGCTCTTGATTCAAGACTTTTCTGGAAAAATGAATGATGGAGTGAAGAGTACTATCGTCAACTGTGGATGGGATTGATAGTTGAAGAGAGTAGGTCATTAATGTGAAGAAGAAATAGGTTTGGTGCCAGGACTGAACCTTGGAGTAGGCCAGCATTGATAGGATTGAAGTTAGATGAGTAACCGACAGATATGCGCAGATTAAAGAGAAAGCTGCCTATCCAGGTACATAGTCTGATAGGAAGACCGTATGAAGGCAGTTCGTTGAGAAGTGCGGCATGCCATTCTTGACAAAGGCCTTGGAAATATCAAGAGTAACAATCTGGAATTCGCCATGAAATTCGGGAGACTTGTTCCAGTTATATCTGACGAAGGTAAGGAGATTAACTATCTTTGGTGACGAAATCTGTACTGTCCGTCATGGATGTTTTTGTATTTTTCTGGATACTTTAGAATTTGTAAGCTGATGACTTTCTCCATAACTTTGCTGACAACAGAGAGAAGAGAGATAGGTCTATAATTAGATGGAAGGGACTTGGAAACATTCTTCGGGACAGGCTACATACGAGCAGTAATCCAGTTGTCTGGGAAGAAACCTTTGTCATAGGAGATCTGGAAAAGGCGAGTTAAAATGGGTGCGAGCTCTGGAGCGCATTTTTTTAGAACAATTGCTGGTATGCCATCCAGACCGGAGGACTTTTTGGTGTCAAGGGATAGAATCATTGTTTGAACTTGTTTGACCTTAAGGTCAATAATATTCAAGTATTACGTTGGAAATTTTGTGGGGTATAGACGTAGCGGTTGGAAGAGCGCAATTGGCAGGAGGAATGAGAATGGAATTGGCAGCGAATTGTTTGGCAATAGTCCTCGAGCAAGTGCGAAGATTTACTTGACGTGCGTAGACCAAATCGCTTTCAGTTTTCGATTTTAAGTGTTTTTTTTTGTAATTTCCAACATTAATAACGAAAGTATTACAATTCCAAGTAGACAATTCGTTAGGAAATTTATTGATTTGTACAGAAGTCACACAAGTTTATGGAAAATAAAATCGAAAAAACATGCAGACAAACATAAGAAAGATGAAGCTTATTGAATTTTATTGGAAAAAATGAAAAAAATAATTCATAACTTGAACGGTAAATGTTTTTAAATGAAACTGAAAATACTTTGCTCACTGGAGCAAAGTTCCAGGCACAATTGCTGGTATGCCATCCAGACCGGAGGACTTTTTGGTGTCAAGGGATAGAATCATTGTTTGAACTTGTTTGACCTTAAGGTCAATAATATTCAAGTATTACGTTGGAAATTTTGTGGGGTATAGACGTAGCGGTTGGAAGAGCGCAATTGGCAGGAGGAATGAGAATGGAATTGGCAGCGAATTGTTTGGCAATAGTCCTTGAGCAAGTGCGAAGATTTACTTGACGTGCGTAGACCAAATCGCTTTCAGTTTTCGATTTTAAGTGTTTTTTTTTTGTAATTTCCAACATTAATAACGAAAGTATTACAATTCCAAGTAGACAATTCGTTAGGAAATTTATTGATTTGTACAGAAGTCACACAAGTTTATGGAAAATAAAATCGAAAAAACATGCAGACAAACATAAGAAAGATGAAGCTTATTGAATTTTATTGGAAAAAATGAAAAAAATAATTCATAACTTGAACGGTAAATGTTTTTAAATGAAACTGAAAATACTTTGCTCACTGGAGCAAAGTTCCAGGCCGGCCCGGCCAGTTCCAGCTTTCGCACTTACATATTCAAGCAAATCTTCACACTTGCATAACTAGGTGTGGCACGGTTAAGTCGCTATGTCATTATTATTATCTACATATAAAACAGGTGAGTTTCTCGCCTATTTTATAAGGTGTGTTGAAAATGTAATAGACTTATTGTGTAAAATTTACACAATTTTCTGTCATTTTTACTTACAATTTTCTGATAAATAACATCACAGTTATCAAGGCCATTTAAATTCTAAGCAACACATCACGCTCAGCTGGGTGAAAGGGACGTAAGTATGTAATTGTGCAAATTTTCGACTTGAGGCCCTTGACATATCTTTATGTTTTCAGGTGTTCTAAAGCCGCCGTCTTTTTTCTTACAACTTAATTCGAAAAAAAAACTGTATTTCTCGACGCCACTGCTTGAAGAAATTAACAATCATAATTTCACGAGCAGACGTCTTTATTGGGTAACACTAAATAACACATTATTTTTGCAACCCAAAGCCGCGGTTCGAAAATTACGTGTGACATATCGAAAACTCATAAAAGCGCAGTAAGCATGGGATAGCTGTTAGTCGGGAATATTGGCCGGATTCCAGCTCATTTGCACAAAATTGAAACTTTTGCGACATGTGTCTGGGCTTTAATCGAGGGACGCTTTTGACATCTTTTCTGATAATCGATTTAATTTTTAATTAAAAAATTTATTGTGATATTTACATCAAAGGTCACAAGTAAATATTAATTATTACAGTGGCGTATCGTAAACGTGCTGGACGGGAAATAATTTTTAAAGTGGTTGAAACATACTTTGTTATCAGTACATCTAGAACGATGCTGTCACTAAACTGTGGTGTTGCGATTGTAGAGCGTAATGAATACTAGAATTTTCCAGGATCTCATTTTCTGATATTGGCAAGTATGTTTGGAAAAAAAATCTTTTTGTAAAACAACGCAAATATGTATCCTACGTCATAAACTACATATGTTTATATGTTCCCGTTAAAATGGTTTAGTATACAGGCTGACCGGAAAATGGGTCAGGATACTTGGACAGGTAATTCCACCTGGTAAAATAAAGGTAGTAAGCCATATAATAAAAATTCGAAATCTCAATATTTTCCTAGTTACGACCTATCAGGTATCGGTAATAAATGTTAAGAAAATTAACGTGCGTGGGGAAGGGCTGGGGGGGGGGGGGGGTATAAAAAGAAGCGACTGGAAATTTTTCCAAGACGTTAACTAATATGTGATTTTCGAGGTACTACCTTTTCTTTTCAGTTACCTGTCTCCGACCCCGATTTTAATATTGGAATCCGGTCTCTAGATATAACTAACCTAAGTCATGTTTCATGTATTCATAACCATGACGTGACACCAAAACTACAGTATTATCACCTATACAACGCGGACGAAGTCGCGGGAGAAAGCTAGTGAATCTATATAGTTTTTATTTAAGATATAATGAAGAAAATTCAATATAACGAATTTTAAATTTCCTTTAAAATTCTAAAATTTATAAATAAAGAACGCCATTTAAGAATTTGTATTATTTTTTCGTAGCTGTTTATAATAATGTTAAGAATACCGTTTAAAGTTATCACTACGATATTGATTTTTCAACAATAAATCAAAAATTGTCTGATGGCGAAACCATTTCTTATCATACCAATAGGATTTCGATTAATGTAATGGCTAGTTGCGCTATAAGAGCTAAAACTTATTTAGCAATAAATCTCACCATGTATGTGAACTTTTGAACTTATCGTTTTATTGCTTTTAAACTGAAAAAAAACACTTATAAGTGTTCAGAAAGGCCTTTGAAATTACTGTTTTTTAGAAATAAGTCATAAGCGAATGCTGGTGGTACAAAGGAAATGGTACAACGAGTAATATTGGATATCTGATGATATCAAATATTGTGATTTAGTGAAACGTCATATTATGTACTACTTATATTCATGATTTAGGTCGTATTGGGAAACATAAAGAAAATACAGATTGAAAGAGGGAAAATGTTGTACTCGAAAAAAATCCTAGCTCCTTAGCAGCTGACGTAATAACAAGGTTCTGTTGATGCAGTGGCGGCGCTAGCCCTAAATTTTTGGCTGGGCGAATGCCGGCAGTAGCATCCAACGATTGGGCAGCACCTGGATACTTTTATGTTCGGCGTTCGTTAATTTCAGAATTTCAGATTGATGATTGGGCCAGTAGAATTTTAGTTGGGCTCGCGCCCAACCTTGCCCACCCTTAGCGCCGCCACTATGTTGATGGGAGTGAAAGGGCACGAAAGCATTGCAGATAATAGAGAGCTCGCGAGATCCTTGCGAAAGAGGGTGTCAAGGCTCAGTTTTGCAGGCCTGAGGAATTTTATAGTGACGAGAAACCATTTATTGGAAGGCGTCCACAAATGGGAAAAGGATGAACTGGAATCCTACTGGAGAAATATTCCAGCCCAAAAGTCAACAAAAAAGTTTATTAATCCATCGCTACAAAAAGTCAAGAAGCATCTTGATCTAAACAGAAATGACTTAAAATTTGTTATACCAGATATTGCCCCTGAAGATATCATCTTAAGAAAATGGCCAAAACAGAAGACTACAATTACCAGTATTGTGATGATGCTGCGGAAATAGCAAGATAACTCTGTGCGACTGCATGGTACAGCTAAGTAAAAGGCTAAAATACCTACTAAAGATCACCCTATCTAGGACTCACTTAAAGCATTCTAACCCCACAAGATGAATGATGAATTTTCTTGTTATGAAGATTATGATTGAATTATTTTATTAGTTTCGTCCTGTTACGAATTTCTAATTAACTTACCGAGGCAGAGGAAGTTGGGTTCTCCGGCGTATTGGGGCGTGGGATGCGCCGCCTCGCTGGGCGTCAACGTCTGAGGCAGCAGATAAGGGCACTGCTGTTCCACGTCCTGGCAGAGACGCAAGCAGGGGGGTATGCGGCCGCCGCCCGATCCGTAGAATGGCACCAGCGAGCTGCAGATCCAGCGCCGATAGGCTACCTGTACAAAAAAGTTATGAATTAGTAGTTGAGAACTCAAAAAGTAATGTGTTCTGTTCTTGCCTTACACTACAGGAAGTACAACTAAAAAGGCAATTTGTATGTGGATTGCCTTACACTACAGGGAGTTCAAAGCACTAAGGTTTCGTCTTCATTGAAACTGATCAGACGGCCAATAAGGCAGCCCCATCAATGGTAATTTCGTATTCTTAATAGCTTTTATACAGGGTGGGGACTTTAACTGGAACAAATTCGTTGGAAGTTTAGGATAGGATGCAAATTTACCGGGTTTGCTTGGGTTTTAGTACAGCTGGTGTCGATAATAGTTCATTGCAGGCAGTAAGTCAACGAAAGAGCTTGAAACGAGCTTTACCATGGGCCAATTTTACTCAAAATCAATCAATAAGAACTCTATTCACAATTTGCGTCTATATGAAACATTTTTAGATGGGAAAATTATTATGGAACCATCACATTACGCGTTATGACGAGCCAGTTATTTTTTTAAACCGCTCTAACAATAAAATAAATCTACCGAAAGTATCTTCTGTAATATTACTGCTGTCATAAATGTTTATTTGGTAAATACGAATTGCGAGAAATTACAATTATATTTTATTTTTAAAACGTAAAAATATAAAAGCTTGCTCATAAATATGAGAAGTATTTTTATTGTCCTATAAATCACCGTATAAAACTTTAGACAGTGGGTACGTTTAATGGTGTATTTTTCATGAAACACAATAAGCACATCACATCACACACATCAACACAAAACACACAAACACATCTGCATACAGTTCGTAAATATTAATCTAATACTGGAATCTGTAAAATATTACGTGTGTCAATATTAATGAAATATTTCTTTACTGGTCAAAGACATACAATATAGTACTGCGTATTTTTAAACAGATAAAAGTTAAAATGTGTTGACTTTCCTCCTTAAAGTCCCAATGTATCGAATTTCAACAACATAATATTTTGACACACACACATTTAATTTTGAACCCTAATCATTTAGATTAATGAAGAAACTGGCAAAACCTGAGCAAACCTAGATAAACCTAAGAACACGTGCACATGTAGGCCTGCTTACAGTTCCTTTCCTTCATATACAGGGTGTCCGAAAAGTCTTAGTATAGGCAAATATCTTTGCTATTAGTCAATATAGAGAGACCAAATTATAGGTGTATCTTACTAGTTAATAAATCTACCTTTTTTGTAATTTAAATTTTTCAGTACCCTTGAGGGGTGACGCTAGGGAGTTCAGGTCAAAAATTATAGAAATATTTTACCGCAAACCCGAGGTCCGTATCTTAATTCATTCTTAAATGGCAATCCTTTAAAAATTACAAATCGTGAAAAAAAGTGAAAAATTTAAATAGGTACCTTTATGATTCTTAGTACTTTAAAAGTTGTTCAAAATGACCACGCCATGAATTGCTTGACAGCAAAAAAGTCGATTTTGGAACCCACTTCTCACATTTTCGAGAATGATAGGTGTTACTTCCTGGCAGAGTGCCAAAATCGACTTTATTACTGCCAAGAAGTTCTTGGTGGTCATTTTGAATAACTTTTAAAGTAATAAGAGAAATAAAGGTATCTACCAAAATATACAATTTTTTTTCACGATTTTTAGTTTTCATAGGCTTGCCGTTTAAAAACGAATTATGGTACGGACCTCGGGTTTGCGGTAGAATGTTCCTTTTTTGAAGATCTTTAAAATGAGGTACCACACGGCATAGGGTTGCATTTAAAATTTTTGACCTGAACTCCCTAGCGTCACCCCTCAAGGGGGTTGAATAAGTCTGGTAAATTACATAAAAACGTAGATTTATTAACCAATAAAATACACCTAAAATTTGGTATCTCTATCTTTACTAATAGCAAATATACAAAGCTCATACAAAGACTTTTCGGACACCCTGTGTAGTTTTTTAAATGTGCTTTATGAATCAATACTAAAGGTCCTTTCCAAAATAGAAATTCGTAAATGTACCCTATCCAATTCATAACCTTTTTCTTTGTAGCCCGGTCTATCTGAAGCCCACTTTTGTCAGACATAGCTGGACAAAGTCTTGAATTTGAGGGTGATTCTCAAATTGTTATCCTCGACATGTTCAAGGTCTTTGACTAGGTATGACATGCTGCAAAGTCCTTTTTTTCGGTCTCTCCCCCAAATTCTATACTTCAATTAAGCGTAGTGATACCAACCCTAGTTCTCCTGTACATTAAGCACCTATTGTGGTCTACAACCAATCCTACCCGTAGCTATGTCTTGATGATAATACTCCCCAGTTCAGTACTTCGGTATCCATTTCCTCTAGCCGGTTCCAAAACTTAACGATCCCTAAATATATTTTATGCACTTTAGGGATTTAAAGGGTACTTTAAATCCCTATTTTCCGGGAAAAAAGTGGTACTTTAAATCCCTAGGGATTTAAAATTCACTTTAAATCCCTAGGGATTTATATGCTATATTTATATGCTAATGCAATAGAAATGTAACGTGTTTAGAACAATATTAACTATAAAAAACAACTTAATTTTTATAAATATTAACATTTAAATCATTTTGAGTATCAATAAACGGGTATTGTTCTCCAGATTTCCTTGGTAATAATTGGCCTACAGCCTCTTGAGCTGCTTTTTCGATTTCTTCCATCACAATCAACACACGTCTTTCAGGTTTGGCATATTTGACTATGTTTATCGAGTTGATTTTGTTTTACTTAGTTACTTGTCAAAACACACTAAATTTTCAGTTGACAGAGACAATCATGGTACAAGAAGTCATTGAAGATGACGTTTTAGAAATAGAGTACCGTTTAGTGGTATGAGTTTTTTTTGTTATTTCTTTAACGTTTTGCCTATCCTAAAGTGCATAAAATAGTATATTAACCTCGTGACTAAAGTGTCTTTTAATCCCTTGGCGAATTGTAGCCCTCCCTACGGTCGGGCTACAAACCTTTCGCCGCGGGATTAAAAGAGACACTTTAGTCCCTAGGTTAATAATATACTATTATTTCTAAATTTTTTAACAAAGCAAAAGTGCTTCCGTTACTGTCTAGAAAAAAGCAACTATATATCTGTATTTTAAAACCCTATAAAACCAGAAGTAGGTCGTATATTAAATGTGAATTTGCACTCCAGTATATAAAATGACAGTAAAACTTGTGATAGTTTTTTTTTCGTAAGTCGGCTTATGGTTTACTTTTAACTTTGTACTTTGCTATGGGGCACCCCTAAAAATTCTCGGATCTGCAAAAATTTCTTTGAGAATTATATTTACCAGTCAAAACCAAGATTTTAGCAATAAAATACGGGTATTTTATTGTTTGTTATCGTAGCTATATTCATTGTTGAAAAAAATTATCCATGCAATTTTTCTGTAAAAAAAATTACCCGGAACATTTCGCACCCACTTTTTCTAACCAATCACAAGCTTTTATTTTGAATCGTTTCCATGACGAGAAAAATTTCTGGAAATATTCATCTTGCTTGAGCTTCTGGCAAAATTACACTGGAAATCTTAAATGTGAAAATATTGACGCGGGAATCGAAGTGTCTGAAATTAAAGTTATTTGTAGACGCAAGAAAGCATATTTGGTACACAGATATTTGCGGCGTATAAACGTAAAGTTTTGTTTAAAATTGTATTTAATTTTTTTCATAAAAAATAATAAATCTTAATAAAAACTTTCAGTAACTAAATTTAAGTACTTTTGAAAGTCCAGTAAAAATTCTTCCCATTTTAACGAAGAATTAGTAGGACTGAAAGCTGAACTTTATAAACGTCTTTGTTTCATTAACTATATAAAACATATAGATAAAATTTTAATTTAGATATTTTATTAAATTTACTTGAAGATTTCACTTAGTATTCTTGGATTCTTCTAAATAGCTTCACATCTGATGTTTCCTCGTAATGATCATCTTCAACCAATAAATCGTTTAAGGAAGTCATTACAAACCCAAAAAATTACTAGAATAATTGAGCTAGAATTTTTTTTACTTTTAGGTATAATTTATTACAATCTAAAAAGCAGCCATTTGGCCTCATCCTTTTTTTTGTTAATAAAGACTCAAATAAACCGATAAGAATAATCACCAGAAATAATTAATTTATTTTGGGAATATAAAAAATATTTCAGATTTATTCGGGTTATATGCTTATTCTCTATTGTAACAAATAAGTAAGATAACGATGGTTTTTTAATGTCTGCATAATCTTTGCAGAAATTACACACTGCGTATATTTTAGAGTCTGAAGTCATTTTTATACCCATGCCCTTTAGTGTTTTTGATAGTAATCAAGTTATTTCAACAAATTCTTAAAAATGAACTTAATAAAATAATATAATTACCGTCTCTAAATTCGGCAAGCATTACAATTTTCATATCTTTTGTTATTCCATGACCACCTAGACGCTTTTAACACATCAGCTAAATAACATATCTATTCTCGGATTTAAGTAATATTAGGTGTGATTACAATTAAAATGTTCTGGCACCACCATTAGAAAGATAAAACTAATAAAAAATACAAATATAAGTTATTTAGAAAGTTTCCTATAAGCAACTAAAGAAATTCGCATTTTATTAAGCATAAAATAGTGAAAAACTACAGAATAATAATTATCAAAAGTAAATATTCTTCCATCGATGTTAGTAGACTTAAATTAATAAAAGACGAAAGTATAACCTGCCTTTAAGACATTTATAAAAATTTAACTTAACTAAAGCTGGAAAACGTCGTTTTATTTCGCTAAGAATCTAGTACTTTATTATGCATATAATCTTGTAGTGCCTCAGAATTAGGAAGTTTCCATTTTTTTCATTTTCTCTTAATAAATAGTCCTAAAAATGTAAAAAACATATGTATTTTTTGTATTTAATTATCTGTAGAAATAAAAAAGTTATCGTCCTTCAAAGTCTGAGATGCTACGCTCACGTTGGCTGAGGTTCGATGACGTCCATACACAAAACTCCGTCAACAGCGGAATAGGCGCCCGTTTAATCTTTAGTGTTAAGGTTTGCGCACATTGGCGCGAATTATTCGGCGCGACGGCGAAATTTTCGCGCCGCGAATTATTCGTTAGCCGAAATACACAGCGTTCAATTGGAAGCAACACATCGACGCGAAGATTTCGCTTAGGCGACACCGAAAGTTCCGCGAATATTTTTTAAACGCCACGCGCCGCGTTTTCTGTCGTTTTCGTTGCGAATTAAATATGGCGTCAACAGAAAAGTTAATATAATTAGTTAACAAATATCCTGTTTTGTACGATCTAAGCCACGAGGACTACAAAATCATTAGAAAGAAAGATAAGGGATGAAATAGGACAGGAATTAAATAATACAGGTTAAATAACAAGGTAATTAAATTTTACATATAGAAACATAGATTGAATGAAATAAATTTTACCTTTCATCTTCCTCATTCTCTAAAGCAGCCAACAACAAAATTGCCTCTTCTTCAGAGTCTGAAGAATCCATGATTTTACAGAAAGTAGGACACGGAATGAAAAAATTTTGTGGCGAAAGATTCGCTGTTGATGTGCCGAGAGAGACGAATAATCGTTATCGCATATGCCGCGAAATATTCGTTTCGCCGTCGCGTCGAATAATTCGCGCCAATGTGCGCAAACCTTTATTCTTACCGGACAGGATACAATGCATTAAAGTAAACACGCGAAAGCAGCAGCGGGCAGCTAGCCCGGAGACCATGGGGCGACAGAGTTGTGTGTTTTGACGTCACGGCCGATAAAAGCCGCGCGCGAAGTTATTACATAAGAAATTGAATAAGTTCGTCAATTTTGGAGATATCGAGATATTTTTTTTTGTTTGACAAGTTAAGTGACTATTAAATGATGTTGAAGTTACTCGATATTTCTGAAATAGGAAACTTCCTAATTATCAAAAGTAAATGATTTTCCACTTATATTAGTTAATTAAAGTTTATAAAAAATGCAAATATAGTATGTCTTTAAGTTATTTATAAAAGTTTTATTTAACTTAAGTTGGAAAGTGTCATTTTATTCCTCTTAGAAATTTGATACTTTATTATGCATATAATCTTGTAGTGCTTCGGAATGATTATCAAAAGTAAATGATGTTTTACCAATATTAGTAGATAAAGTTTTAAACTTTGCTAGATGCGAAATTTTCTTACGGAATATCCCACGGGCTTACATTAATTATGTAATAAAATGGAACATTATAATTTATTCGATAGCAATTATTACTGGAATAACCTAAAATTCTGAACATAGAATAATCTAAAAGCCATAATTTTCGATATTCGGCTCTCACAGGAAGCGAACATGTGGTCCAACATCTGGGGATAAGGGAGATTGAAAGTACCAGAAAAATGTAATAAAATGACCAAATATCAGATATAAATATTTGTTTTCAAAACTCACATAAAAGCGAGATTAAGAACTTTTAAAAATTTAAAAACCTTTTTTTGTCAGTAACCAATTTACGACTAGGGAAAACAAATAAAAACTTTGGGATTATATTGCTAGACCCTAAAATGCCGAAAAATGTGGCAAGATCTACCGCCGCATTTCACGCCGCCACATTTACAAATATAATTATCGACCAGTTTCTATAATGGTAAAAACATCAGGAAAATGTCGAGTATTTCGTGAAAATTGCAATATATATGATCATAACAATATGTGATCAAAGTGATTTTTTCCTATTTCACACATATCAAAATGCATATAAGTATAAATAAAACAGATAAGTAGTTTTAAATAACCGTGATTAGGTTTTTTTCATCACTTTGAAAGTTGAGTTAAGCTAATAATATAGATCTTTCATGCCTTTATACATTATTACCGGAGAGAGAGAGAGTGCAAAAATATTACAAGTAGGTATCATTAATTTCATTAAAATTAGAAACTCATCGTGACATCTTGTGCCAAATAGCTGAAACTTAACATTTAAAGGACATATCACAAAATGAGAATCAGATGGATAACGAGAGCTAGCATTGGTCACAGGGTAAAAAGGGTAGTTCTTACGGGGATGAATTAAGAAATAGGCGGTACCATTAGGTTACCTCTAAGCTAAAAGAGATATTCAAAAGCAGTTCATAATCTACGTTAGTTTTAACTATTTTTCTTTTACTGTTCTAACTGTTGATCAGTTTCTCTTATGAAAATTGTGCTCCTGGTCATTTTCTTCCAAACTTCATATAATCTTTTTTAAAGTGTAGTGAATATTTTTGGGTAAGACAATTTATTAATTTGTGTTGGGTCCGACCAACACGAGAGGGGGATTTTCAATCTTTATAATTCGTGGGGATTATCAAAGAAGCCTAGATTTTTCTTTAAAGTTTAACTTTTCTTTTGATTTATAATTTCATCTAAATTACCATTAATAAAATTTATTACTTCATATTCATTTAAGTAAACGCTTGTCTATATCTCTTCTCCTGTTTTAATTTAATCCAAGTTAATTATTTTATTGTTCACTAGTTTGAAGTTTACCTTTGTAAAGTCAATTTTTATTTTATTTTTGTTAATAGAGTTTAAGTGTTTTGAGACACAAGTGTTTTATTTGCTGAACAAAAGAGGCTATAATTCATAGCAAGCATTATCTAAGAGCTAAGATTCATTAAAGGCGAAACTGATATCTCGGGATAACTCGCGGGTCGCGAATCCTTGCTCAAGTCCTGACGAGTCCTGTCAGAGTTTGCTGACGAGCCTACACTCCATTATTTGGTCAAGTTTGGTTTGGTAAGAGTTTTATATTTACTAACACTCTTTATTAACTTGATTCTTTGCATTCGAGACTACAAGAATCTTCAAGAGTGCCTTGCCTTCATAATTGCGATTAATATAGGTAGTTCGAAATACCATCTATTATGTTACAGACAGGATTAATTGATTAACGCTACCATATTCTTCATCTAGGTTCTGATCTGTGACAATTACCAGAAATTTTTCCTCGTCCGCAAATATTTTAAGAAAATTATCCCTTCCCTGCTGCTCGGCAAAATTTTCAAAATATTTGCGACCTCGGAAAAATTTCCGCTAATAAAATTTAGGCACTAGGGATATTATAAGTGAAAATATTTTTTCAAAAAGTTTTTCTTGAGAAACTCTTTCGAAGTATCTTTCTCGAAAATACGTTTTTTTTTTCGAAAATAAGTTCTTCGTAAGGTGCTTTATTGGAAATTTACTCAGTATATGTATATTGGCATATTTACTTCCAGAATGTCAAGCTAGAAAAGATTGCTGGCGTCATAATTCTGACTATTTTTTCCTTTTCAGTTTTAAAATGTAATTTTAGAAAAATGTGTTTTGATAATTGATTTCTTGTAGTAATTTTATAATACTAAGTAGCGATAAAGCACACACAACGAAACCGTGTAACAAAACGTAAAACGAACCTAGCAGACTATGCAAATTATGGAATTTTTTCAGAAACGGTATATAATTTCTCTATAGTAGTAGTTTAATTCTATTTGCGATATAAATCAAACTACGAGTAAATTCAGAGAACTAAACTTTGTTTTACAGATTCCCGTTAGCGAGAACTTAAAATCGAACCTGTAACTTACTAAACCAATTAGAAAACTTGCGAACTAGACTGAATTTAGTGGCACATAACGGCAATGAAACATATTTGCAGTTTTAGGCAGCGAGATTTAATTAGTGGGCTGAAAATTTTGTTTGTTTAATTGATTTACCGTGTTAAGGTTGATAAATGGGCGGTAAACTACTAAGAGTCTCATATTCCTAAGCTAAATATTGTAATAATTCTTCAGCTCTACGAAGTTAGATCTTTTCAGAATACAAAACTCAAGAGCACTTTGTTAACGCATAAAGTTAGTATTTATTTTTGCAACACGAGTGGATGTCACATCCATATGCAAAATATATTTGTGACCCTTTCATTTGCCAAGTGGTATAAATGAAAATTTCATGTTTTAGGCTTTCAAAAATTTCTTGTTCTATAGAATTTTACCTGCCTTTGCAAAGGTTATAGAACAAAATTTTAAATAAGGCCTTTTGACCTAGCAAAACAATGGGTAAAATTTCTCTTAGAACCCTCATCATATAATGTATGTTACAGTGAAATTATAAAAAATCTTTTAAACTTGTCAAGTAGCAGACCGCTATACAACGGAAAATGTCAAGTTACTCGCGATAGTGCAGCATGCTGCCAACAACGGCTCAAGAATATTCATTTTCTTGAAAGTCTAGTCGATGACGTCGTATTTCAAATACGGTTTAAAAACCGTGTTCAATACGGTTAGCAAGAAAAATAGGCTTGAGTCAAATCAGTTTTTCCCAACAAACATGACTCCACAGGGGATTTTAAAGTGCTATATTGCGATATCTCAAAAACGGACGGGAATATTTTAATAAAAAGTTTGTTAGGCAATAAGGAGGCAGGAGAACTTATTTTAAAATTTTTGACATTTAGTGTATTTCCTTTTTAATTCTAAACCAAGTTATAAAGCCGAACAATTTATCTACAAAGTGCGTAAAGAATCATTACAATCCGTGCAGAAGAAAAAAGATATCAAGCAATCAAATTAGTCCATTTTTCGTGCCGGTCTGTGTATATCAATTTCGTAGAGAATAAAAATTCTGAAATCTCATTTAAATCACACTCATTATTTCTTTTTAAACAAATTTCCATGACAGATGCCATGTATCACGCATCTGTGACCACGTAGGCGACTCGGGGATATCTGTACAATTTTTCTCGTTCGCATGACATTAAAAAAGTTTTCGTGTCGCGCGAATCCATTGATAAAACTTTTTCGAGGATTAGGCGCACATTTTAGATACGTCAAGTGTTCAGCCCTCATTTCAGCCCTTTGGGAGAGAAAATTTAATAGGCATTCTGAAGATTTTATAGGGTCGTTCTCTTTAAAGGCGCCGTTGGAAAGATTTGAAGGTTTTTTCGGTAGAAATATTTTGCCGGGTAGGGTCGCGGCTTTTCTTGTACAGTAACAAATTGTGTACGGTAGGATAAGCATGTTGTAATAGTATCTATATTGTTTGATAAGCGTGTAATATTGGCATGGTATAAGAATAAATTACACGGGTTAATATGAAGTTAAAAAAAAATATCAGCTGATTTTGAGTAATTCCATCCCTCTGGTAACGAACATAATATGGTCTGTCTTGCCACCTCACGCCCATATTCTTCACCAAATTTTTAAGATTTGGGGTGAAAATTGTTTTGTTTTTTCAATATCGCGCTGACCATACAAACTAGTTTATTGGCCAATAATATGGATTTAAAAGAGAATTTTCTTTTTTATAAGCTTGTATTTAACTTCACCTCTTAGCTTGCTTGTACCTATGTATATATGTTTGTTAGCATACTATGTGCATATTATAAATTGCAAACAAAATTTCGACTAGTTCTAATTAAGCTAATTTGAAATTTTTCACACGTATATAAGTCCGGCGACAATGCAATATGTATATCCAATATTGTTCTGAATCCAATATGGCGGACGCCCCAAGACGGCGGATTATCTTTTTCTTCACAATTCTCTTGATATGGGTATCAAATGAAAGGGTTCGATGAGTAGAATACGATAGCATATGTGACGTCATTCTAAACCTAATATGGCGGACGCCACAAGATGGCGAATTACCTTTTTTTCACAACACCCTTGACATGGGTATCAAATAAAAGAGTTTGACGCGAGTAGAATACGATAATCTATGTGAAGTCATTCTAAAGCCAATATGGCGGACGCCACAAGATGGCGGATTACTTTCTTCTTCACAATCCCCTTGATATGGGTACCAAATGAAAGGGTTTGGTTAAAAGTAAAATTCGATAAGCTATGTGACGTCATTCTAATGGCGCACGCCATAAGATATTTTAGGAATACCTTTTCCTTCACAATCCTCTTCATACGGGTATGAAATGAAAGGGTTTGACGAGTAGAATACGACAAGCTATATGATGCCATTCTAAACCCAATATGGCGGACGCCACTAGATGGCGGATTACCTTTTTATTTAAAATCCCCTTGATATGAGTATCAAATGAAATGGTTTGATCAGTAGAAGACGATAATAGGTAAAATGTCTTGTAATAATGATGCATTATCCAGAAATGCGGCGTTAAGACGTAACTAAAAATTTGAAAATAAAATCTTATGAAAAAAATACTTTTACAAACAAGCTTTTATTATTAAGATGTTCTAAAACGAAAAAATGAGGTATAGTTTTTTCCAAAAAATATATAATAGGTTTTATTGAATGAATGTTATTTATAAGTGGACGTAGTTTTCGCGTGCGACAAGCTTTTCAGACTATAAATTTAACATATCTGATATATTAGATCTGTTTCAGTGACAGCGTTGCTACTACTTTTATTAGGATCCACTACAATCTTGGTGTAGTTAGCAAGAAGCAAGATGTAAATAACATGGAGAGACGCTATCAAGGACTATGGAGTGTGTCTGATTGCGGACTTCTGGATGTCTCAACGTGATTTCCTCAATGAAGGTTACTGTAGGGATTCGGTGAAAAGAAGTTTTAATTAGTTATTAATTTTAAACTGTGTAAGATAATCTTACATGACACATAAAAATATTTTTATTTGTGCAATCGGCACTGGAACATACAACTAAATTTGGTATTAAAATCAAAATACCTTTACAAAATTCTGTTTGTTAAAACTTGTTCGCCATATTCAATACTCCTGTTATAAGTGAAGTGCTAACGGAAGGTTTTAGGCGTGGTTTTAAATTCACTTGTGGGTGAATTGGTTCCAGTTGGTATGCTTACCATCCTTGTTTACATAACGGAGCTACAAAAGGACATCACTCTTAACCGATGGAACGTGTTCGTCTACAGCTAAATGTAAAAACAAGGTGAAAATGTTGTTAACATTTCAGTATTGTTTTATTTTATAACAAAAACAAACTATGTTGAAATTCATTTTCATGATAGTTACAAACTCACATTTTTGACCCTTTAAATCGATAAACAGTAGATTATTGCAGATTTTTTCCATTTTAAAAGCAGATATTATTATCGGTAGTTAGTTTAAAATACACAAAAGTATCAATAACATCGTTAAATAAATAATCTAAACCTTTGTTTCTATGTATGTGGCATTCAGAGGCTTCATAATATATCATGATGATAGTTTTTTCACGTTGTAACAGGTCATCTATGCTATTTTCTTCTAATCATCCTTAGAATTCGTAAAGATTCCAATTTTGCTTTTAGGTATCAAGATAACAGCTGAAAATCCTTTAAATCACTTAACTAAATAAATAAAAAACAATAAACAACTTTTAATCAAAATTTTGCAACTTTAATTTGAAACCCCGAGACCCTATAGGCCTTACAAAAAAGCCCAATTTGTATATCTCCAGGTTTCATCGACTATTCTCAAAGTTTTTACATATTTATAATTTACCAAAACCACAAAAAAATGAGGGGAAAAAGCATTTGGGATGTCATAATGATGGAGAAAGCGAGTTTGGGGGAAATATGAGACATCGTCGTGGCTGGAATTTTTGAAATGGTACACTGACGCGAAAGGGGCATAATGTATTAAGTATAATATTTTATTTTAAGTCGAATATTTTTGAGTATTTAAGAATATGATTCAAATTTTTCACTGAGTGCGTAATAAGGAATATGTATGTATTTTTTTATTGTACAAATCGTTTAAGGAAGTCATTACAAAGTCAGAAATATTATTTTGAAGAAATTAAAAGGGTAATTTAACTAAAATATTTTATTACTTTTCTGTATATTTTATTACAATTTAAAAAGCAGACATTGCCCTCAGTGACAAGTGACGTCAGGAGATAAGCAAAAATTAGTGCCAATCTACATGTTAACAAAACGTTAACCTAGAGGAGCTACATACAAACGTATATGAATTGACAACTTCTACAGGGTGATTCAGGTGGAAATGTCAATATTTTAGATACGTATTCGGGGACGCAAAATAAACATAAAAGTTCCTATAAACATGGGTCCTATTCCCGGCCGTTACCTAAATACGGGGTAAACAATATTCAAATTAAAATTTTTCTAGGTTCTATAGTTTTCAAAAATGCCACCACTTCTAAACACAAGTCAGCTCTCTGATGAATAGCTCGGGTCTCTCTATAAATGGATGCGGGTATGTTTCTTAGTTGCTGCTGCATATATTATTCGATCGAGTAACGCATCTCTAGTGTTTACTTTACTTGAATATACCAATGATTTAAACCACCCCCAAGGACAATAATCCAGAGGATTAAGGTCTGGCGAATCTACCGGTTTGGAAAGTTATTGTTTCAAAAATTTCGTACTTGTAAACTGTAGTGTGCATCATGTTGGAAATACATGTTCTGTCGTATATTAAGTGGAACATCTTCTAGTAGGTTTTGCAAGTGATTCTGTAGAAAATTTAAGTATACTTGTCCTGTGACAGATTACCGTCGATTATGAATGGACCGATTAATTGACTATTTAACATACCACACCACACATTAATGCTGAATTCATGTTTAAAATTATGTTCTACAGTAGCGTGAGGATTTTCATAGGACCATCGGTGTTCATTGTGAAGATTATTAATACCATCGTGAGTGAACTGTGCTTCATCAGTGAACAGAACATACATATACAGTCTTCGATTTGCATTAATCCAATTGCAGAATTGCATCCTTAACGCAAAATCACCATCTTGCAAATGTTGAACTCGTTGTAAGTGATATGGGTATAAACAATTAATGTGAAGATCCCTCCAAGCAGACGATTGTGTAATTTGATAAATATCGGCAATTCGCCTTGTACTTATGCTTAGATCATTTTCGACGGCGTTAAGGATAGCCTCTTCTAGTTCAACATCAAGTCCCGATTCCCGTTCAGATACAATTCTCGCACTTGGAAACATACCAGATTCTCCAGCAGTAGTAAAAACTTGTTGAAAAACCCTTCTATCTGGTACTCTCTGATTCGGAAATCGATGCTGGTACTCGGCAACTGCAAGATTTGAGCTCCCGTTGCAGAAGCCATAAACGAATATCATCGGGTGACCTGGCAATACCTCCTAAGTGCGTTAATGCACTTTTTAAGGGAGAGACAAAAAACTGTTGGGAACTGTACAAATATGGTTTATTGTTCCTGGTTTTGATAAGTATCTATTAGAACAGAAGATTTACGGGCTTTTGGCAACCAGTATGAAAGTTTGGGAATACGCAGCAAGACACGCCGACTCCAAATCCATCAGTAACTCATGGTCGCGAAAAATGCAGATAGGAGGTATTGCCAGGTCACCCGCGAAATTCACGATGAGAGAATGTCGCAGGCATAATGAAATGAATCTAATGTTTGAACTGTCAGAAAAAACACGATTTATCAGTGACAAATCTTATTCATATTAATACCTAATACTTACTATTGCTAAGCAACAGTGCAAAGGCAACGGAACATACTTTTTTAAACTAAAACAACTATAAAACCTAGCCTACTTGTTATAATAATTTCATAAAAATTTTAATTTGAATACCCCTGTATTTCGGTAACGGCCGGGAATAGGACCCATGTTTATAGGAACTTTTATGTTTATTTTGGGTTCCCGAATACGTACCTAAAATATTGACATTTCTTCCTGAATTACCCTGTATAATAGTCCAATATTAAGTGAGCATTTTCTCGTACTATTGTACCTATACCTATCAATTGATTTACCAAACTAATTTTTATTATTTGTAATACTCTATGTATAAGAGTGGCAAATGTCAGTCTACAAGACCTAAAATTGAACAGGTTTGTTATGCAGCACCAAAAACATTCACATTTTCTAGCGTCACATACTCTATCAGATTTATTTTTTCCTCTTCATAACACGACATCGACCAATCAGACGAGAAATTTAACTTCGGAAACAAAGGTGTGCACTTAGATGAGTAGCGTGTGAAGTCGCCTTTGCTAACACAGGCACGCAAAAAAAGTCTCATGCTCGGTAGACTAGACCACCTTCTCCTATGTATTTTCAGTCGTTAAACACGATTTTGACCACAGAATTCCTTGAAATATCTGGATTTGACACTGTTTAAAATCATATCCATTTACCTTTAAAATTTATTTCCTTTAACCCTAAGAGTAGTTTGAGTCATCTCTATAAGTTAAAAGCCTCTTTCGATTGCGGTAAAATCCTCATGAATTCAAAAATGCCACTAAAATCTGTCTAAATTAATATTTTGTTTGACCAGTCACCAGAAAGGTTTAATTAAATTATAAATGATTCAGTTCACAACAAATTGATTGATGTGGTAAAGGGTTTAGTTAAGTGTAAATTTTAACTATTTTGTTCGGCCAAAAGCGGGTCGGCATTTATTCTGCATAATAAAATTAAAATATCCGCCATGTGTTACTTGTTCTTAAGAAAAAAATGATATTTTTTTTAATATATGGAAAAAGTAATCTATGGTGATAAACAATATACCAACACTGTGGGACAATTTTATTTTTTTTCTGAAAATAAAATAAAAAAAAGTGCAAGTTCCATGCGAAAACTCTCCAATAAAGAATCGAGGCAAGCTTGCTCCGGGCTACAATAAGAGAGAAACAAACATATTTAAGGATATTTAAAAGAGGCTAATATACAGGGTGTCCCATAAGTCATGGATCAAACGAAGTGAGATGATGGGGGAGGTCATTTGCAATCATAAAGACCATATATGTAGTTATCTTATTATTGATGGTTTAAAAGTTATTTGATATTTTTCATTTTACCTAAAACTGCTTTATGCCTCAACAAAAAGCTGAAGAAAAAGAAAACTGTGAGTTGTTCACCTAATCTTTTTTCAGTGGACACTTAGATATGTCGTATTTTTCCAATAAAAGCATTTTCGTCAAATTCGTTACCATTTATCAAACAGAATGGCTTATTTTCGAAACACTTTATGTTTTACTACACCTTTACTTGATTTTGAAGTTACGCCAATGGAAATTAATTAACAAAATATTAACTGCTCAATCATGACAAAAAATTGCCTTTTGGTGCAAATTGCCAAGCCATATTAAAGGCATTGAATAAATCGGCACTGTTGAAATAAATATTTTTTTAACAAAGGTGTTCATTTTATTATTATTGAAGCTAAACTGTTCATGGGGGTCCGCATGTTACTAATTTCTAATTTTGGGGGTCCAGAATTTCGAGACATTTGGGAACCACTGCCCTATACCGTCCATGAGTATGCATAAATACATTACATTTACGCAGTTTGTGATGGGCATGCTGCGGAATGTGCGGAATCGTTCACGATATTCTCGAGCAGCGTCACACACACCGTAAATGTAATGCATTTCTGCATACTCATGGCGGTATAAGGCTTACGGCCGGTTGCGCATTTAATCACTTATGTTTCGGTCATTGCCAAAGCTGACTCTAAAAGTCAATTCAATTTACTACTTTAATAAAAAGCTTTGTGCAACCAACTGATTATGTTGTAACCTAATCAAATTGTGTGCAAACAAATGACAAGTTAATTTCCACTAGCGTAACTTCAAAATCAAGTAAATGTGTTAGTAAAACATAAAGTCTTTCGAAAATAAGACATTCTGTTTCATAAATGGTAACGAATTTGACCAAAATGCTTTTATTGAAAAAATACAACGTTTGTTGACTCACAGTTTTCTTTTTCTTGAGCTTTTTGTTGAGGCATAGTAAAGCAGTTTTAGGTAAAAATTAAAATATCAAATCACTTTTAAACCATCAATAACAATATATATTATGGGTTTTCTGATTGCAAATGGCCTACCCCATCACCTCACTTCGTTTGATCCATGACTTATGAGACACACTGTATATACGAAATTGTTGGTTGCCCACCAATAATATGGCTTTAGGCGACGCCGCCGCCGCGCCGAACCGGTTATCGGGTTGTCCCGGGCCCCTATGAAAATATCACCAAATCAAACCCAAAAAAAAAGAAAAAAATGTTCAATCAAATTCTTGAAATGAAAAAGTTGAATTTTTGCCTTAGAACTGACCTTCGCATGGGTCCCTGGCGAATAGTCAGTTACCATCGACTTACCGGATGGATCCACCTAATTGACGCATCAGTTGACAATTTTCAAAATGCTACAAGCTGTACGTTTACAATCAATATTACCAATAATAAATAAGTAGTTTTAATGTTAACAATTATTTATATAAAATACAAATTTAGTTGTTTAGATTGGCCTTTTAAAATAAAATTCGGTCGTAGAAAAACTTTTGTTCAATGTATTGCTCAATGAGTTTAAAAAAAGTGTATCCAGGAAGACGCAAAAAATGGCCACGTCATGTAATCATTAAATACTTTCTTTAATTATCATTAAACGGAAATATTTTTTATAAGTCTAAACTAAATAAAAAGACAAAAATATACTTTTTAAAAATTCAAGAAATCATTTCAAAACGATTTAACCAAAAATTTACAGTATTCTGTATTTATTGATATTAATACACATTATTATAAATACAAGCGTATTTTGTTTGCTTAGTCTTTCAATGGTGAATAGCGCGAGTAAATTATTTTTCTCGTAAAAAAATATTTCACCAATATACATTTAGTATAACATAAAAACAGTTAATATAATTTAAGAAAAATTAGGTGTAATAAAATGCCTTTTTGAAAAGAGAAACTGCCCAAAATGGCCAACCTAGCAAAAAATTCGATATAGTACACCCTAAAAAATTCCTTCTAAAATTATTAAACAAAATATTCCCCATATTTGGTTTGGTTTGGTTAGCCCTCAGTGGCACCGAAAAGGGAGGCGACTCGGGCGACTGCGAGACCGCAAACCGCAAAGCATTTTCTCTCTTGCGGCGTTGTTAGTATATTTACGTCTCGTGTATGTAAACACTATTTTTAAAATATTTTATTTTGAGTTAACCAATGTGACGGATGATCGAAACTTGATACAATTATAAATTATTATCAATCTTTTAATATAAATATTATTGGTTAAAAATCAAGATGACAATGACGCCACCGCCCATAAATTACTTTGTTTTTGTCAAATACCGTATCCGTACGTAACTATGTTCGGCATCGACTCCTCTAGTAACAGATCAACCGTGCCAGCCTTACATTAGTTATACAGGGTGTTACAAAAAGATGTTAAGAATGTTTAAGGGCAGATTCTACATCTAAAAATATGAAAATAAGTTTATTTAAACATGGGTTCTCAAAGGCTTCTTTTTCGAGATACAGGGTGTTTAATATTTTCTTTTTTAAATCTGTCTTTTTAATTTGAAAATATATAATAAAAATATTAAACACCCTGTACCTCGAAAAAGAAGCGTTTCAGGATCCATGTCTTAATAAACTTATTTTCATATTTTTCGATGTAGAATCTGCCCTTAAAATTTCTTAACAACTTTTTGTAACAGCCTGTATAACCTATACGCATTAACTTATTTCCGTCATCTTGTTATTTATTCATGGCCTTACCATAGTTATTAAGAATTTTGCGCTCTGTGAGAAATTCACGATATTGTATGCTGTACGGAACTCTCTATGAGAATGTCGGACTCGCACTTGACCGGATTATTTTATTTGGTACAATCAAGGCAACGCCCATGAAATTATTTTGGTTAAATTCGGCAATTCGTGTGTAAAGTACCTTTTGTACTGGGATTGTCTCACTCGCCTACGACTCGTATTAATGAATAAAATGATACTTTCCACACTTGTTGCAAACATGACTATTTCCTGTGGTATTTCCAATGAGCTAATAAAAATAGTGTGAAATAGGCTCATCCCAAGTAATAAAAAAGAACTTGGCCTATTTTTTACATTTATTTCTGATCGTAATTTGCCCTCTTCCTTTCTTAGCAATTCAACTTTACATGTAGCACCTTATGCTTAAATCCAGGCATTTCCGAAATCCCGGTCGGCAACGTTCGCCAGCACAGCTGGCTTAAGGGCGGTGGCAGCACGTTCGTTCATCCCCCCATCATTGCTCCCTTGACATAGCAACCACGTGAATGGTGGCCGCCGACAGCGTGCTTAGCAACGAAAACACGAGGTACGAGACGGAGAGGCATTTTAAGGAATATGGGGTGAATACCGAGATGAGCCGGTGGATTTTTTAATTACAGGGTAGTTGTCTTACATTTTTAGTTTAGAATAGTGTACAAAGAGAATACTTTGGTTTATATTAGTTACGTAGATATCTGAACAATATGAAACTTTATGAATTAACATGTGAAGCAAATTTTAATAATATGAATGAAAGCTACTTGTCAGTGTCAGGGGTACATATAAATATGCAAAAATTGAGAATCAATTCTCTAACCACCTGAAAATTCCTTATACAATAAGGATTTCAACAAATAATGGTAAAACAGCTATTCTCCGGGCTATATGCCCCTCCTAGCGCTGAATTACATACCAAAATTTGCCGTATTTCCTTCTAACACAGTTAGATAAGAAAATACTAATGTTTCGAATGCAAGAAACTACCAGGAAGAAGGAAGCTTTTTTTTAGTTAGAATGTCGTCACCTGCATACCGATTTCGAACGCGTTGGTTCTCATCAGTACAGGATAGACGAACATACCAACCTTCCGAAAAAGTAATCCCTTAAAGCTACAATGTCGTACTGCATAAGCAGTGAGAGACAGGCAGCTCCATCCATTAGCAGTTCAAGGATTCAGAGTAGAGTTTACCGTAAGATAAAATTTTTAAAAATATGAATGAAGTCTACTTGTCAGGGGTACATATAAATATGCAAAAATTGAGAATCAATTCTCTAACCATGCAGTACGACATTGTAGCTTTAAGGGATTACTTTTTCAGAAGGTTGGTATGTTCGTCTATCGTGTACTGATGAGAACCAACGAGTTCGAAACCGGTATGCAGGTGACGACATTCTAACTAAAGAAAAAGCTTCCTTCTTCCTGGTAGTTTCTTGCATTCGAAACATTAGTAATTTCTTATCTAACTGTGTTAGAAGAAAATACGGCAAATTTTGGTATGTAATTCAGCGCTAGGAGGGGCATATAGCCCGAAGAATAGCTGTTTTACCATTATTTGTTGAAATCATTATTGTATAAGGAATTTTCAGGTGGTTAGAGAATTGATTCTCAATTTTTGCAAATTTTAATACTACTATGTAACAATTAAGTCAATTCAATAAATATTCCGTCATTGGCGGCATGTTTCCAGTGCAACCTATCTTTTATTAGTGTGAGTACATTTTATAATAGCGTGTTAAAACCATTTGAAAGGTGAATATTTTCGGTTCAGATGTAATATATTTTATAGAAGTTGATGTTAATTTTCTATCGGACATTTGTTCTTTCGAAAGCGGCATACATTATTTATTGTGAATTATTATTTTTTTGTAAAATGTGAAATGATTTTTTATAACGTTCCACAATCTTTTTAAAACGTGATGTATATTACTTTTCGTGTATTCATTTTTTTAAAGTTGGACATATTTTTTAATGTTTATTTATTTCCTTTCATAGCGATTTTAACCTATTTTAAAGTGCAAATAATTATAATCCATAAAAAAATATATGCATATTATTTATTTTCTTTTTGGAGTTTGAAACATATCGTGTACCAAGGTTTTTGTAACCCAACTCAAATACGAATTAAATGATTTAGCTTTCTAATCGCATTTAAAAATATATTGGTTTCTGTCGAAAACCTAAATAAAACTAGTTCAAATTGAAATAATCCAGAGCAATTGGAAACATTCATTTAAAGTAATCCGCTTTTGCTCTAAAACGTATCTATTGTACTAAAAACAGAACAGGTGCAAACTGCGAAGCAGTCAAACACTTTAAACTATCAATAATTTGGTATTAGATTAGCAAAATGTGTTAACTCTTCTATTTATTATTACGAGAGCTGAAGGAAAGGATCAAGTAATAATTTAATCAAGTGAAAATCAAACTGGTTGACACAGATTGAGAAGCATAGATTCAGCACCCTTTGCCCCTATTCGTTTTTTTGGCATTGTTTTTGCTTAGTTATTTGCGATATCGACAGATAAATAGGACGTAAATTAAAGAAATCAAAATTTTATCTTTTTGTACTCTTCCTCTAAAACCGTAAATCATGTGATAGAAACACCACTCTAAATTTTATCGTTTATAGGTTAGCGTACCTGCAATTTCTAGTTGCAAAATCTCACTAGTATCTCGACACAAAGAACCCCTTTTCTTATCGAACCAGAAATTTATAAGTGTTATTATGAGTTTGCCTATACTTTGTCACTAATGTCAAATAACCTGCTTAACAAAGAAAATCTGGGCCTAGCCAGAGAGTTGGGCTTGGTAACAAATACATTTTTAGTTTTCATTTTTTTAATAGTGCTGATAGTAAAAAATACCGTGGATTATTTTAAGCATTGTATTTAATTAGTTAGTGGAACGATTTTTTCATTAATTGCTATACCTACTGCTTTGCTGGTTTTGTATAAGTGTGTTCCTTTCTAGAGGAAGTGAATTTTACAGAGATTTTACTTTAAAAGTAATGAAAACATTAGTTTTAAGTTTTTAATGGTGCGGGTAGTGACAAAAAGTTCAACAGAGGTATCAAATGTTTGCGGTGTGTAGTTTAAAAGAAAAAGACTAAAATTAAATTGGGATTTATTGAAGCCAATGATATATTTTGTATTGAATTTAGAATATGGTATTACTGCATCAAAGAATTTTTATATTTAAATGACCCATTAGAAACCAATGAAACCTTATATTTCCAGCAATCCTATAACCTATTGATTAACGTTGATTGAAAGAAACCGAATTTGTATTGGGCAATATGAAATCGGGTGGGTCATTAAGTGAATTGGTATCTAATTCAATATACGATAGTGTTTTTTCTGTATATAAACTTCGAATATTAGTTTTTTTTATATAATTTAGTTGTGTAACGTAACCTCGATGACCAACCCGCAAAATTTTTGCAGCGATGCCAACGCTTAACTTATTTCCTAAATTTGAGTCGCCCATCGTGATACTACGTCACCAGAGGCCATCTTCCCGTTTTATAATGAGCGATGTTTGACCGCTATTTTGAGGGTGAATTCGATCAGAAAAAGTTCAAATTTTTTGGGAATAAGCTTTTGGAATGGAGTACTTCTAGTCTTCAATCTTTTTATTAATGACATTGTTTCGGGATTGAAGGTCGACTGCTTGCTTTATGCTGATGATCTTAAAATTCTGTGCGAAACATTCTCTCCTGACTACACGCTTAAGCTACAGTTTCCTCGAAAGCGGCACCGTTATATAGCGGCCATCAAAATCCGGTGAATCATGTTACAAAAGAAGCTGAGCTTTCGCTTTCCTGACTTTACAGTTTACAGCTGCCGCCACCGACGATGCTTGCCGCATTTTTTCCACCGCTGTATGACGTGAGCATGGATTTATTAAGAATGGATACGGGATGATTTAACATTCTTTGAAGCCAAAACAAACCATTCTAAGCGACACTGTAAACACAATTTGTAAACATTGGCCACATCTTATTTTACCTTGTATTTTTGTACAAAAACTACGTTAGAAGCATCACAAGATTTACTAAAAGTAATAAATGGCCTAAAATATTTTATTTTTCTGCTAAATAATAATAAAGTTAACTTAAAAAGGTTTCATTATTTATAGGTTATATTATTTCTAAAGGTTTATTTAAAGTCGCTCCGAGTCATTTATAAATCTATAAGTCGCATTTTTTCTTTTCTAGTTCATTAGACAAAGACGTACGTGTAACCGAGTGTTCAGACGTATTTCCTAAGCAACCAGCAGAAACAGCAACACTTCTGAGCTCCAACACTCCAATGCTATTTTATCTCTTTCTACTACCATTAAAGTTCGTAATCTAGACCTCTAGGGTAAATGTTTTCATATCAAACAACAAATAAACAGACTTCACGTTCGATACGCTCACGAATGACGTTATTCTCTCGAGATCTACAACTATAAAATACCTTGGTGTAGTACTTGACCCTAAATTGTCATTTATACATCATACTGAATGTGGTTACCAATGCATCTTATGGGTTGGGCTTTATAGTGCGGAACTTTAGGGAATTTCGACGGGTCTCTACTCCTCGTGCTCTAGCGCGTTCGGCAATGCAATCTTTCCCATAGTTTTGCTCGGAATTATTGACAGGCACGTGATCGGTCGTACTGTTTACAATAATAGGTCATGTGACCGTCAAAAATTCCGAGCAAAACGATGGAAAAGATTGCATTGCCGAACGCGCTATCTGTATATGATCTTTTTGAGATAACGACTTGAGTATGCATCTATTGCGTGGACTCCGATCTACCAGGTCTACGTTTCTCTCTTGGAAAAAATTCAGCGTAAATTTATGACAGCATTTGTTTTTGCATTCTGGCCGATGCACAGGTGGGCCAAAGACCTGACATTAATTCAGGGGATGGGTTTACTGCAGATAATTGTTTTTAGTGATGTTAAAATGTTTATATTTAGGTACAAATTCTACACTAAGCATATTTGTTTAATTTTTTTTACAATTTATATGGATTTTACTTGGTCGCGCTTTTAAATTTAGTTACCTATTTAAAGACCAAATGTTTTATAGCTGTACATGTTAACAGAAAACCGGGTATGCATGTGTGCAGAGTAAAAGGAGGCGCATTTTGTTAGTTGCTTTAGTCTCCGCAACTATAAAAGAAAAATAATTATTTTTAACGTTTTAGTGTGCTACTCATGAAAGCGTGTTTTTTAGTTTTTTAGTAAATTAGGTTTAGAAGATACAGGAGGTCCCAAAAATAAAATTAATTTTTATTATCGACTTCATCTTCTATTCTATATTGTAAGAAAAGAGGATGGTTACTCAAAAACTTGATGTAGGACAATACAGGGTGGCCCAAAAAGCTGAAAGTTGCAATTTAAATTGAAATTTTTTAGCCACCCTGTATGACCTAGATACAATTTTTAACTTACCATGTTCTTTTTTTATGAAGATATACTTTTTTGTAAAGGCGATATTAAAAAATTAATTTTATTTTTGGGACCTCCTGTATGTTCCAATCCTTATTCACTAATATAAAAAATTAACTCTAGTACATTTGCATTGGTAGTTTACCTTTAAATAACGATTTTATTTCTTTCTACCTTCACGTGGATTAGGACTTTTATATTTCTGAGCGACCCTGTATGTACTAGATTTAGTTTTTGAACGACAATGCTATTTTCTCACGATGCAGAACTTTTTATAGAGACGCTTTTTTTCGTAAAATCAATAATACAATTTTTTCCATTTAGAAGACAGTATATTTTAAGAAATAAACATATTATTGCATTGTCACGGGAATTCTATAAGTTTGCAAAGTTTCAAATCGATACGACAGTTAGAACTGGGTGAAAAGTGAGTTGTAAGATTTCATTACAATGTTAAGAAGTGACTGATCAAATTAATAATAGCGTGTTAATAAATAATATAGAAAAAATTGCTAATAAGCCCATTGATTACTAAGCATGAGTTATAACATTATACATAGCCCAATTTTTTCTCTTTTAATAAATTCTTCTTCAAGTATTATGTCGAGGAATAATAAAAAATTCAAGCAGAAATAATAAGATAAAGATTTTGTTACCCTTCGCTCGTCGATCTCGGCCGTAAAATTACATTTGAATCAATGACAATCTCTCAAATTAAAATACAAAACGACATTTTAATAAAAAGAATATTGCAAAGCTTTTAACGCCAAATCATTTTAACTGGGAAGATCTAAGTTTAAATTATTTCTATAGGTTTCCATCTGAGTGGTTACTTTTGACAAGGGCTTAACAAGCTTCCGCTCTGTAGTAGACATTTTTATTACAACCCATAATATTTTGTGTTTGCTTATTCATGGTAAATTTGTTATCTGAAGCTTGGACGAATATACATATTTTATATCGGCGTTTAAAATAAATAAAGCATCGTGTACATGCACAATATAAAATGTTATGATTCACATTTCTTATTTTTGATTATACCAATAAGGTTCCCATAGTAAAATAGTAAGTACAATAAAAATACCCTTCTTAGGGACATCCCTTGATATTTATAACTCACAATCCTGTTTAAGAATTTACGTTCAGATTCACTAAAAAGGTTTAGGATTTAAAACTGGATTAAATTAAGATTTTTCTAGTTGAGTATTTAGGTTTTGTCATAATATGTCAGCGATTGGCCTGCTCTCCAAATGATTTTTACCCTGGCAAGCGTAGCTAAAACGAAGTGAGTCCTATTATTGCAAAAATACATACTTAAAGCGTCCTGTTTTTTTATAAATTTGTAAAGTAAACCTGGTCGTTAAAGTATATTAGAAATATTAATGAAACAATAAAAAACTTTTTCTGCTACACGCTAGAAACGTACCTGAGCAAACCTGAACAAACAGTCAAGAGTTACGTAAATTGGTGCGCCGTCCTGCTGGAAGTAGCCTTGTAGCATCTCTTCATCGTCTAATGCGTTTACAAAATTTTCTAAAATTTAATTAAGGTATCGCGTCGATCAAACCCAAGCAAAAATTCAAATTTTTGTCACAAATTACAAAATGTTTTTTTATTCTTTACCAAAACATTCCCAGTGGGCTCATTATTAAAACACCTAAATCTGGAACGGGTATTGTAAGTAGGAACAAAGATATACAACTTTGAAATTTCTAAATACGCCACTGGTCCAGTTAACCTTGTTTTCGATATGACCGCCCACACGCCACCTTTCTCTGAATGCAGAGGCTTCTGTATAAAGAAATGTGGATTTTCAGTATTTACATTCTCATTTGTTGAGAATTTACATAACCAGAGAGGTAACCATGCCTCGTCAGTAAAAAAAAGTTTTTCAAATACGTTTTCATGCAAACCACCCATAAAATACTTTGAAAATTTCATTCGCTGCGGCTTGTCGTTTAGTAACAATTCTTTGACTGTGCTTAGACGATACAGGATATAGGATATAGGTTCCGTAGGATACATTTACTTGCTGGCTTAAACGCCGAATATGGGTTTGTGGGTGTTCATTGTTCTACTTTTTACGCAGTGTGAATTTTGGGTCTTCCACTGCCTTCCATTCTATTCACACTTCCTGTTCGTCTAAACAAAACAACAGATCTAGTCAAAACTTGGCAAAACTGGTCCAAATCTATGACTACGTATGGAAATTCTGTTTGAAAATCCTGAATGGCGTCCTGTGTTGAATAAACCCACTGGTCATCAACCCTTCTACCATTTCTAAAGTAAGTTTCAATCATAAAAGCTTTCCATTCTGCCGTAATTACTATATTTAATTTTCTTAGAAATAAAAACTTCAGAGCTTAACAGTTTTAGTTTTCATTCATCTATACATTTTACCTATGTTACCTTTTAAGAGTTATAATTCAAGACATGCATGATTGATTCCATGGCATACTTTAAGGACATTTTTTGCTTATGTTAAGTTACATGAGTGACTATCTACAACGGCAGACCGATTAGGATGAAAGCTAGCGATCCAGGTACATAGTTTGTGAGGAAGACCGTACGAAGGAAGTTTATAATCGCATTTTTACTAAGCAAAAATAAATTGTGACTGTCAAATAGCTTTAACTATTAAATATAATAATTTATCCACTTTAATATTAATGCCTTTGTAAGAAAGATATACAAATAATAAAAATATAGAGAAAATATTTAATATTACGCGGGAAGTAATTAAGCTAAATATTGTATAGCATTTATATGAGACAAAAGGCCGACTGCTTCGAGATCAAGGTCTAAATTATTATTTATATACGAGTTTCCATTTAAGTGATTACTTTTGATGAGGGTTGAACAAGCTTTTACAGTGTAGCAGACGTTTTTATTAGAATCAAGTGTAATATGTTTCATGTGTGTTTATGCATGATAAATTAGTAAGTAAAACCAGTGTGAGACGTGTAGACAAACGTTTTAATAAAAAAGGGTAAACTCCGAAGTATTTATAACAGTCTGGACATCACAATAGCATGTAGACTGAAAGCTATATAAATATATATGTAAAATATATTCAGTAAAGATATTTATGTTCAAATTCACTAAAAATATTTAAGATTTTGTTCTGGTTTATTCACTAAAATTTGGTACTGGTTTAAATTAAGATCTTCTATACCGTATCCAATTTATTTTGAGAATGATGACAGAAACCCATTTTACAACGGACAGATCAAGTATGTCTCTCTCTCATGTTCTTTCTTTCTCTTTTTTTCTCTCTCGTCTTCTTTCTCTCTCATACTCGTAAAATTTTTACAGCTGGTAGAAAGTTAGGTTATGAGAAAGATAGACATGACATATTATTTGAAGCCTGTCCCATAATATAAGTTTTTCTTGCAGTGTAAAAATACACTTAAAAAGTATATATAAAATATTAGCAGCTTAAGTTCCTGTGTTCTATGAATCTGGGAGTGACTAACAACTATTGAAATATTACGCAAGGTACATATTTGTTCTCCTTTACATTACTTGGACCGGGCGTTATGGAAATGAGTAACAGGAACGCCGACCCGATATAAAGTTGAGCATAGTGGGCATGACAGAAGATTTCTTTAGTTATTGAGAAAGTAGTGAAAATTGCGCCTTAGAAACGTTTGGTTTCAGTTTAAAGATGCCATTACAAAGTGTATCTATCCTTCTGGAACTATGACAACATTTCCATTTAAAAATTGTGAAACTACTTGGTGTATTCGATTAAAAATTTTTTATCCCGTCTTTAACTTACACAAACGTCACTGTCCGCAGGTATTATAGATCATTTTCATTATATATCGGAGAATAGGGAATATTTTTTAACCTTGTTATAAAGAGGGAGTATTGTTACTTGGGTGGGAAACAATTTTAAGTAGTATAAAATAAGAAGGTTAATGTGGTTATCCTGACACTGTTTTTGCTTAATAAAAACGAGATTTTTGCAAATGCTGTTTGTGTTCAGTAAAAACAAAGGTCTTCTGCTATAAAATCATAAAACTTACGTAAGTGTTTTTGTCAGGTTAGAAATTTATTTTTTTATGACAATTCCGATTAAACTTTCACAGTAGACAACCAGAAATACTTGTACAAACAAAGCCAACTGTGATAAAATGTTTGATTATTCTTTTTATTGGCAACAACATCGTTTTTATTTTTCTTTTACTAATGCCCCTTTTGCTATCAAGGATAGAAAGAAATCGGATTCCGTTGGGAATTCCATCAGGAAAAAAAAAGAATTTTGCGATGACTAATCTTTCGAAGTACATAATCAGCAATACTCCCACAAGCAACGATAGCGATAGATAAAAGCAAACGATAAAAATTTGAATAAATCATTTTTTTATTTGTCTTTGTCTAATGCACTTTCGCCAACACGATAGAAAGAAATCTCATTCCTCCGTGATTATCAGGAAGGAAAAGATGAATATTCTGATCACTAAAATATGTTCTGGTGTAAACTATCCATGGAACTGACCAATAGGGTGAATTCTTGTTAAATTGTTTTTTCTGTCATCGTTCTCACATAAAATTGGATACAATACAGTTGATCAGTTATGTTTTGACAGGTTTTTGTTCTGTCATTGTTAATAAGTCGTCATTTAAAACTTACGAATTAGTCTGATATTTCAGCGATTTGTTTGGCTTTCAAATGATTTTCATTTTGGGACGACTTGCTAGAATGAATTTAGTTCTATTATTGTCGAAAGTACGTATTAAAATGATTGCCCTTTTCGTTATAAATTGGCAAAAAACCTCAGTGGCGTAGCTACCGGGGTGTCGGTGGTGGCAGTGCTACTCGATGCTGTCAAAAAGGCGCCGCAGGTGCCGTCCCAATCCAGTTATTTTATCATTATTTTACCACAAATGATTTTTTAAGCTGAAATATACCCATAAAAATTAAAAATATTAAAAAACCCTAAATAAAAATATTTTAAAGAGCTGCTTAATACGTTGACTGCTCGTAACTTAAATTCAGTTATAAATGATGCTGTCAATGAAGTCCCAGAGGTAAAAAGTCTTTCGGTGTTATTAGTTGCCTATATAATTGTTTTTCGAATAATATTAAACGGTGAGAGTTACTGAAAGAATCCTCAGTAAGTAAAATACATTAAAAATACTGATTCCTACTAGATGGCCTTCTAGGAATGATTCATTGAATGCATTGCGATTTAATTTTCAAGATATTTTAAAGGCTCTAACAGAAATTTCGTTAAAAAACAAAAATAGTAAAGAAAATTCCGAAGCAATCGGACTTGACATTTATTTTGTTACTATTACTTAACAGTTTTTAGGGCATTTCAGCGCCAGACGATTACGTAACATTGTATTTTATTTTAATTTCAGTTTACAACAGTGACGCCTAATAAAAAGGTGAAAAACAAACTCAAAAACTCAAACTCAAACTCTTTATTTAGCCACTTGTAAATACAATAACATAAAATTTTATTCATTGGCACGTCAAAACCTGGTACAGGCAGAATTAAAATTAAAATCATCTAGGTCTAAGTTAGATTAAATTAAACCTAAAATTACAATTTCAGTTAAAAACTAAAGTTAAAATTTCTATGGTGATCTAATCACTAATTGTCAGCTCTAAACTATATAAAAACATATTAAAAGTCTGAGTTAAAATCAAGACCAATCAAACTCCATCAGTATGGAGAAGCGTACCCATCGGACAGTCGAAAAACTCCTGAATGGAATAAAATGCATTTGACGTCAAGAACTGCCGTAGTTTCACCTTAAAAAGACTCACACACAAAGATCTCATTTCAACCGGCAGTCTATTAAACAATGTTATGGCATTATAGTCAACAGAGTTCTTGAAGTTGGCCGTCCTGTGTCTCGGAATTAAAAGAGTGTGTTCACCTCTTGTTTGGTGATTATGACCCTGTGAGATATTAGGGAACTGCCCCACATTTGTTCTAGCAAACACCAAACATATATAGATAAAAATACAAGGAACAGTTAGGATTTTGTTATTAATGAAAACACTCTTGCAGGACTCCCACACACCCATATTAAAAATTAGTCTTAGGATTCTCTTTTGATTCACGAATACCCTGACAGAATCCCCACTCCTTCCCCAGAGCATAATGCTCAGGGAAATATGCGAATAGGCCAAGGAGTAGTAAACCCGTAACAGAGCCCTACGGTCAAGAATATTTTTCAACTGCAGGATAGCATAATAAGCGCTATTCAGCTTCTTCGATATGAAATCAATGTGCGTATTCCATGAAAATCTATCGCTTACGTGAGTACCCAAGAATTTAGCATTCGAAGACAGAGGGAGTGAACTGTTTGGCAGGGGTTTGCGAATATTAAAATTAACGTAAACTGTTTTTTTCTCATTTATTATCAGCTTATTTCTTTGGCACCAACTGATCATTCTATCATACACATCACTTACCCTCAGATGCAGCTCCTCAGGCGTGCTAGCTGTTACCGTGATAGATGTATCATCGGCATACATGGTAACATGATCACCTCAACAAAACAAAACCATTGACTACGCCTCTGTGTCGAAAATCAGTGCAGATTGATTTATATTTAAGCACAGCATAGAATTCCAACGAGATTCTCTCATTAATCATTTTATTTTAAGAAAAAATAAACCCATTTATGTAGTGGGTGAAAAAGTAAAAATATTCAGGTAAAAAAGCAGCGCAAAAATGTGATGAATTAATCTACCAGGTGGGCTATTATATTGTCAGATCATTAATTTTCTTAATGCTGTTTACAGAATGGGTTCAATTACTTATTTTTAATAAAATTTCGTAATTTACGTCTCAAAGAATCTAAATTAATCTATTTTGTACCTTGCTTCATTGGCGGTGTTACCTAGAAGTACAAAAAAGGAAGTTTTATGTTTTAAACACCAAACATGCAAATTTGCAGTATTAGAATTTTCAAAATTAGGTAGAAGTTCATTTTCAAAGTGGAGTGTACGTATAAGTAGAATAGGGTTAGGACGTTCTCCACAAAATTAGAACTTAAAAACTTATGATCGATCGTTGAGGAGTCAAAGAAAAATAAAAAGAAACACTCTCATCCCTGTGAGCTACAGCGCCGCTGCAATGAGATTGCAAGTCAATCAAAAGGAGTATGGGGAGAAGATGAGACTGAACACTCGGAGAAAGTAAGGGTTGTCATCAAGCTTAAAAGAGTTAAACAAACTTCCCCAATTTAAATTTAAGCTTTTACATAAGTCTGAGCTCAAAAAGCGATAAGAAACCTAATATTGTTATTAATTCATTCGTCTTTAATATAAACGATACCATTCAGACCATTAAACCGTACGAGAAAAGAAATAAAACAGGATCGTGATATGCTGTAAATGAGCAGCGTCTCGAACTAAGCTCAGGAGAGAGTAGGAGGGATTATTGATTTATGTTTTCGGTTGCGGTCATGGATTCCCCTTGGGGGATGAGCTCATGGACGGATTGCTTTTAAAAGAAAGTAGGTAAGCCTATTGATGCTATTCGAATGAAAGAACTAAAGATTTTCACTCAGGCGTTGCGTGAAAGAAATAAAAAATGCCTTTTTAATTAATTTGCTGAAGCGAATTATTAATAGTTTTTAATTAGTGTGTTGATATTGAAACAAATAAAAAACCTAGCCGAAAATTGCAATATACGAGTAAGTTCGTCTTTTATATACTTACAGGGACTGTGATACCATGACGTGAGCTTTTACAGTAGTGTCGCTCGGGTGGGCGGATATTGCTGGTATCATAACATAAAGGGGCTCATCGGAAGCGAGGGAGGGAGGGGGGGGGGAGTGGAGGAAAAAGATTCCGACTGTGCAAAGAATTTCATAATTTTAAGAAAATTCTTTTTATAAAACTGTAAACATATTTTTTGCTAATCGTCGACTTTTTTGTAAATTTCCTCAGAACTAAACTGGCTTATACTCCAATTAGCCAAATCGAGGAGGGGGCGCACCCCTCATATCCCAGCTAATATAAGCTCTTTAATTAATTAATTGTTAAACATTAATATGTAAGATAAGTACCTATTTAATGTTAGTTTTTATGAAATTGTAGGATTATTATTACGAAACAATATAAGTCAAAATCGTTAGGTTTAAAAAGCCTTGTATTTATTTTCACTTATACTATCCCTAGGTGCTTAAATTATTACCGTAAATTTTTCCGAGGTTGAATATGTTTTGAAAATAATCCCGACCCGCTGGCGAGGGATAATTTTCTTAAAATATTTGCGAACGAGGAAAAAATTCCGGTAATTAATTTAAGCCCGTGGGATATTCGGTAAGGAAATTTCGCACCTAGCCAAATTTCAGAAATATCAAACCCAAACAAAATTGAAAAGTTTTATTACTAAAAGATTATATGCATGATAAAATACTAATTTTTTTACTGAAATTAAATGACATTTTCAAACTTTAATTGAATACAATTTTTATAAATCACTTTAAGACATCTTGTATTTCCGAAGCACTACACGATTATATGCATAATAAGTACTAAATTCCTTAGCGGAATAAAACGACGTTTTCCAACTTTAGTTAAGTAAAACTTTTATAGATAACTTAAAGATATCTTATAAAATATTTGTGTACCAAATATGCTTTTTACGTCGACAAATAACTTTAATTTTAGACACTCTGATTCCCGCCTCAATATGTTGACATCTAATATGACAGAAAAATTTCCAGTGCAATTTTACCGGAAGCTCAAGCAGGACACAAACGTCTTAAAATAAAATAGACTGCTAATGCCAATAGAGTTGTCATTTCAAAAGTGTCGCCACTGTGGGCGCCGCCATGTTGGGTGCACAGAGTTGTGGTAACAATGAAATTTCTGTTTTTCAGTGGTTGGCAACATTGTTTTTGCATGAACTTTGTCAGCTGTCAGTTGTGTTTATTATCCAATTAACAATCACAACAATTTTTCTCAAGTTGTGCTTGTTCCTGACTGCAGTACTAAAGAACAAACCTGAGCAAAAATGTAAAAAAACTCCAGTCTATTTAAACCAATAAAAAAATTTTAGTTCAAACATCCCGCCTGGAATTTTTATTTTCCGATGCATTGGTGATAATGAAATTCAGTGTTGCCATAAGTCTTTGCACCCAACATGGCGCCGAGCATACTGGCGACACTTTTCTTCTTAAATGTCAGCGATCCATTTTATTTTATGAAATCCGGGAAGCAGGATGAATATTTCCGGAAATGTTTCTCGTTGCCGTGGAAACGGTTCAAATTAAAAGCTTGTGACTGGTTAGAAAAAGTGGGTGTGAAAATTTCATTAATATAATATCATATTCACTACTACTGTAGTCGATATAAAATTCTTATGGCCAGATTCTTCAACGCTAGACCAGTCTAATTTGACAACTAAAAGTTTTAAACTGACATGTGTAAGAATAAGACAACTTAGTTTTATACTATGAATTTGTTGCTTAGTCTTTTTCCAAATTTATAAAGAAAAATGCAGTTTTAGTACGTACTTTCCATAATAATAAAACCAAATTCATTCTAGCAATACGTCCCGAGATGAAAATCATCCGAAACCAAGCAAATCGCTTTTAATGGTGATTTATTAACAATAATACGACAAAACCATGTCAAAACCTAACTATACGATGTAAGTTTATGCCAGTACTAAATCTTAAACCTTTTTAGTGATTCTGAACGTTACTTTTTAAAGTTTGACTTTTAAAATGTTCGTCTAATAGTGAAATTTTTAAAATTTTATTTCTTGCACATAGGATGGGTCCCTCTACAAGGGTAATACCCGGGGGGCTCCCGCCCCACTAATGACATTATTGAGCTTTCGTTTAATATCTATAATTTTTGCACACTTTGGGTACACCATTTGTTGACAGAGGAACAACGCGCAGAACGAGTGAGTGGGTGCAGAAAGATTATCAAAAACTGCGAATGCGGCCATCATCATGAAGTGTATTTTATTGTTCCTCTCAATCTCTTATGATATGCCAACAAAATCACGAAAAAAAGATGGATCTTCGAGGACAAGCAACGCTAGTTTGATTTTAGAAAATGCGGGTTTGAGTTGTGTTAGAACATCAGAAGACGTTACAAATTTGGAAGGTAGTAGAGGATTTCTTCGGAAGGTGGTAGCGGATTTTTGGAAGGTGGTAGAGGATTTCTGAAAGATAGTAGAGGATTTCTTCCTCGACCGAGGTACCACCACACACATCCTGTTAAAGGGCTGGTGAAGTCCCTACGGATGTTTCCAGCTCTGGATGTGTGAGTCAGATTTCCCCAGTACACCCACGGTACATAGTACTTAGACTTCGGTCTTCGTAGGCTGTCCGAAAATAAAAAAGAAAAACAACAAAGTGGTACACTGACGTAAGTCTACCTTAAATTATGGACACTAAAGAAATCTGTGTCTAAATTCACTTTTGTCCTCTTGGCAATAGTCCCACACGTTAGGCCACTATCACACCAATTTTTTTACGCGACCCTGTATCTAAATTAGTGGATCATGCTCCTATAGACCAGGTTTGGCACCCTGTAACTATGGATTCTTCCCCTATGCAAAATCAAAGATTAAAGGGCGACAGTCTGCTTCTGAGTTCGAGTTGCTTGAAGCGTAGAATGAGATAATAATGTAATCTTATAAACAAAGAACAATGGCAGCAAGTAGCTTGTGTTTATTGTTAAGGATTAAAAGTGATACTTCAGTTTGAGGAAATAAAAAGGCAACACCCAAAAATGTTTTTGCGTAGAAGTGAAAAAGAATTTTTAGGGATGGTAAAATTATTAAAAATTCAATAAGTACACCGAAGTAAATATTTACATATAAGCTGTTTATCTTATGTACACTGACGTAAGTCTACCTTAAATTATGGACACTAAAGAAATCTGTGTCTAAATTCACTTTTGTCCTCTTGGCAATAGTCCGACACGTTAGGCCACTATCACACCAATTTTTTTACGCGACTCTGTATCTAAATTAGTGGATCATCCTCCTATAGACCAGGTTTGGCACCCTGTAACTATGGATTCTTCCCCTATGCAAAATCAAAGATTAAAGGGCGACAGTTTGCTTCTGAGCTCGAGTTGCTTGAAGCGTAGAATGAGATAATAATGTAATCTTATAAACAAAGAACAATGGCAGCAAGTAGTGTTTATTGTTAAGGATTAAAAGTGATACTTCAGTTTGAGGAAATAAAAAGGCAACACCCAAAAATGTTTTTGCGTAGAAGTGAAATAGTTATTTTTGTATTAAGTGCGTGAAGTGAGTGTTTTTTTAATGGCATATGAGAGTGTCAATTTTTTGCCGAGACCGCAGGTCGAGGCGAAAAATTCTCTCGAATGTGCCATTAAAACACGAATTTCACAAACGAAATACAAACAACATTTTTTGTACAACTGAAAGTTTGAATTAATCGGTAAAATTGTATATTATAATAAAAATTTTACCATATAATTTCACATAATCAAGTTAACAGCCCTGTCGTTACTATAGAAATGGTTTGTTGGCACGTTGCTTGTTTTGTTGTCATACGTTGATAGCTGTTCATATTTATTGCAATTTTTTAAATAAATAGTATAAGTACTTAAAATGGATGTAGATTACGATAGTGATAGCGAGATTCCTTCAGATATAGCCGATATAGCAAATTCGGCTATAGCTAACATGTTACCGGCGAAATCAAAATTTATATACGAGAAAAATTATAACCAATTCCGTGAATGGTGCGGCAAGAAAAATATACAAAAAGTGTCTGAAAAGGTACTTATATGCTATTTTGAGGAGAAATCAAAAACTGTAAAACCTTCTACTTTATGGAGTGTCTACTCAATGTTGAAGAGTATGTTGAATGTTAAAGAAAATATTGATATAAAGAAGAGAACTTTTCAAGGAATATCTAGCGTTTCTGATCAGCAGCAAGGTGGACTAGCTTCGGGAATTAATATTGGAAGCAATTGTTCGAACTTCACCATCAATTATTATTGTAACAAATGAGATTTTTTGGTAGTTGGTAATTAATTAGTAAATTTGTACAAAAAAATTCAATACATTTTTTAAAAAGTAATGGTTTATCGTTTTTTTTGTAAATCATTTTTCCAGTTAAAAAAAGTCTTTTTTTCACCGTGAAAAAAAGTCTTTTTTTCACTGTTAAAAAAACAAAAGGTTTACGTATCGATAGCGATGAAAAAATGTCAACTTTTTTTGACAGTTGTACAAAAAAGAATTTTTAGGGATGGTAAAATTATTAAAAATTCAATAAGTACACCGAAGTAAATATTTACATATAAGCTGTTTATCTTATGTATTAAATTAAACTGATTTAATTGAATACATTTATTCAGGTTGTGGTTTATTATTTTCCAACAATGCTCTTTCCATTTATGCTATATTACCGATTATTAATGAGAAATTATAATACGAATTCTCGTAAACCATTAGGAATAAAAATTGTTTAAGTTGTTTTGTTGCTTTTTGAATTTCTGGGAAATGTAAAAATATCATCTACCGGTAGCAGTAAGTCTCTTTAAGAACTCATAATACAGGGTGAGTGCTTTAAAGGGTTACAAGGTGATATTTTGAAAACGGTTTAAAATATTTTCATGAAATTTTGGTGAGTTAATGGAGAGATGGGGGACATATGTTTTGACATTTACCCCCTCTCTTTATTTTGTGGGGGGTAACTTTGGAATTTTAAATGGGATGATGTAGGTACTTTGGTTTATAAAATTCGAATCTACGTAAGAAACTACGTATGCGTACAAAATTTCTTTTGATTTGCTCGTTTGGTTACGGAATTGTGGTTAACTAAATTTTGATTGAATTTAAAAAATACATAAATTTTACCAATAAATCAAGTTCAGTTATTTCAGAATTATTATTATTTCTCTTGAAAATGAGTTATTTTTACTTTAGTCTTGTCACAAATTAGGACTTAGATGAAGAATATGGTAGCGTGAATTAATTAATCCTAACTGTAACATAAAAAGGGTACTTCGATCTACCTAAGTTAATCGCATTCATGAAGGTAAGGCACTCTGGAAGGTCTTGCAGTCTCGAAGGCAAATAATAAAGTTAATAAAGAGTGTTAGTACATATAAAACTCTTACCAAACCAAACTGGACCAACTAATGATGTGTCGACTCGTCTGCAACCCTGGTAGATCTCGTCAGGAACTTGAACACGCGACCCGCGATACACGCTCCGCGAGATAACCCGAGGTGTCAGTATCACCTCTAATAAATCCTAGCTCTTAGATAACGCGTCTCATGAATTCTAGCCTCTGCCGTTTAGCAAATAAAAGACTTGTGTTTCAAAACACTTAACTCTATTGACAAAAATAAAATAGAAATGAACTTTAGAAAGGTAAACTTAACAACTAATTTACAATAAAATAATAAAATTGATTTAGATTAGATTAAAACAGGAGAAGAGAAATAGAGAGGCGTTTACTTAAGTAAATATGAAACAATATATTTGATTAATGGAAATTTAGATGAAGTTATAGATCGCAAGAAAAATTAAGACTTTAAAGAACGATCTAGGCTTTTTAATAATTCCCACGAATGATAGAGATTGAAAATCCCCCCAATTGGGTTGGTCAGACCCACAACAAATTAATGAATTTCCTTACCCAATAATTATTAGCGACACTTTAAAACAGATTATATTAAATTTGGAAGAACGCACTAAGAGCACAATTTTTAGAAGAGAAACTGGTTAGCAGTTCGAGCACTACAAGAGAGATATATAGTTAGAACGAACGTTGATTAGGAACTGATTTTACATATTTCTTTCAGTTCAAAGGTAGACTCTTGGTACTGCCTATTTCTTAGTTCATTCCCCTGGATACTATTAATTTTACCCTTCGACCAATGATAACCCTCGTTAACTTGGAGAAAAGGCTCTTAGTACCACCTCATTATTAGTTCATCCCCCTATAATCTGCCATTTTTACCCTATGGCCAATGACAGCCCTCGTTTTCCCTCTGAATCCTTACGGGGTAGTTCCACAAGTTTCTGACCAATCATTCGAAGCGTCTTTATTGTAAGTTTCAGACCTTTAACGCTAGATGTGGCTATGAGTCTCTAATTTTGATTAAATTACAAAGATTCTCTAATTATAAGGAATTATCTAATTAACAATATTTTGTGATCTCCTCCGGTAATAATATATATAAAGGTATGAAATAACTACATTACTAGCCTACTTAAACTTTCGAAGTGGGGAAAAAAACCTATCCACTCTTATTCAAATTACTTAGGTATTTGATTTCTTTATAGGTATGTGCATTTCATCATATGTGACATAGGAAAAACCCATTTCGATTACATATGTCTTGAACGGATTTACCGCAATTTTCGCTATTTCATCGACATTCTCCATTTTTATATCAATAGAAAACGGTTCGGTAATTTGATTTGTACATTTGGTACACTTCGGGGGTGGGCATACCACACACAGTTGTTATTCTTACTTTTCTAGCCATATCCCTTAACTTTTTGTTTATGTCCCTTCTGTAATATAGTTTATGTGACAAGTACTTCGAATTCTGAAAAGCTCTTAATCTTGTTTTTCTGTGAGTTTTAGAGCCAAATAGTTAAATCTGTTATTTGGTATTTTAGATCTTTTGGCATCCCCGGATGTAGCACCAAATGTTCGCTTTTCGTGCGAAATTAAATATTTAGAAGTTTTAGCTTTTAGCATATTCTTTGTTTAGAATTTGTAGACTATTTGTTTTTCGTAAAAATAACCAACTTTAATCTATGATATTAAGTAATTATATTATATTATCTTATATTGATATTGTAGAGTACTTTTAACGGTTCATTTTATTACAGTCTGTTGAAAATTTTGACGTTTTAACGATTATTTCTTAGTTTATTGCTCAATTAAACATGGAAGCGCATTTTAATGGGCAAGTTGATATGTTGTTAATTTTGAGGTAGTGCAGAAAAAACTACAGAGAAGTTGCCCTAGTGTGGACGGAGAGGTTTTCTAATATCCCGAAATGTCACATGGCATCTAAAAGGCTGGAAACCAGTAGTCGTACTACTGACAGTCTGAAGACGAAACTACGACTTCGGAAGCGAACTAAATCGGACAAAAATAGAGCAGCTGGTGTTTTAGAAGCGGTAGCTATTGATCCGCATGTAGGTACCAGACGGCTTACTAGAGATGCTGAAATAAGTCAAAAATCAGTTGTGACCATATTTCACTTGTACAATATTCAAATTTAACAAACTACATCATATATACAGGGTGGTCCTTTTAAAGTGTTACAAGGCAATATTTAAGAAACGGCTGAGTATAAAAAGATGAAATGTGGGGTGATGCAACAGGACTTTGGGGGATACTGTTTGACATTATAAGTAACTTTGTAACCCTTCCCACTTTTTAGGGGTAAGGGGTAGCTTTTAAATGTTAAATCGAACGGTGCGGTTTTCTTTTCAGATCCGTAATCTGCAGAGTAAACTACGTTAACAACATAATTTATTGTCACTGTCAATGTCAGTGTGTTAAATAAATTGAACAAATTGACAAAATCATAATTCTCAATGTTTTTCCGTTTACTTCCATGCAAATGGCGTCAAGGCGAATGGCAATGGTGTACGTTGTCATAACGCACGGATCACAAAATCAACAATATAAACATAAGTCAGCGCGTGACAGTGATTTCAGTGCTTCCTGTTATTAACTACTGTTGATTTCAGTTCAGTTCAATCAAAGTAACTGGCACTTGTATTTGTAATTTTCAAAAATGAATGACTTCGACTGCCAAGTAGACATGTAATTAATTCTCGGAGGATGTAGAAAAAAACTACCGCAATGCTTCTGAACTTTGATCTGAAAGATTCCCTGTTACCATGAAAATCCCACATGGTGTTCAAAAGGTTGGAAACTAGGAGTCGTCAGACTGGCCAACTTTCATCCAAAAAGCGCAGTCGCAGAAAGACTAAAACCAGCGGTAGAAGTTTTGAGAACAGTAGCTATCAACCCTCATATTGGTTCCAGAAATCTAGCTAAAGACGCTGGGATGTGTAAAACATCCGTGCTCAGAATATTGCATAATTTCAGGTTTCATCCTTACCATATTAGCCTACATCAAGAACTGTATGACCAAGATTTTGAGAGACTGATGGACTTTTGTCACTGGTTGCAACGATGGATCACAGAAAAAAAATCACTGGAATTATTTTTTCTAACGAAGCGACTTTTACGAACTATGGCCAAGTCAATCGACATAATATGCATTATTGGGCTGACGAAAATCCACACTGGATGCGAACAGTCACTTATCAGCATCCTTTGTCCGTAAATACCTGGTGTGGGATATTTGGCGATATTATTACTGGACCTCATTTTATTGATGGAACACTTAATTGACAGCGATTCTGCGATTTCCTTAGAAATGATATAGCAAGATTAATGCCAAATATTCCAGAGCAACATCGTGGGTCAGTTTGGTTCCAGCAAGATGGTGCGCCACTACATTTCTGTCGAGATTCACGTAATATTCTCGATGCTACTAACCCTAATAGATGGATTGGACGTGGGGGGGGGGGGCAGTGCACTGGCCTGCTCGATCACCAGACATGACTCCCTTTGACCTTTTCTTGTGGGGGTTTTGTCAAAGAAAAAGTCATGGTGACAGCACCAACTACAACCGAAGACTTGAAGCAAAGAATTAGGCGTGCAGTTCAAGGAATCACCCCAGATATGCTGTTAAGAGTTCGAAATTCATTTCAGAATAGGGTTATTAAATGTCTAGAGCAAAATGGCCGTCATTTTGAATACCTATTAAAATAAAAAAAATTACTCTTACAGTATTTAATTTGTTGACTTTAACATACTGACATTGACATTAAATTATGTTTTTAATGTAGGCTTTTCCGTTTATTACGAATCTGAAAAGAAAACCGAACCGTTCCATTTAACATTTAAAAACTGACGTACCGTAGGCGTCCGAAGAAAAGGGAAATGTAATCTGTTTTATTCTCGGTTTTATTGTGTTCAACAAATGCATTTTTTTATTTTCACAAAAATAGCGTCAAAATGACCCACTATAAACCGTATCGGACTTAAACTTCAATTAAAGTTTTGTAAAAACTTTAATAGCTATATCCAAAAACTATTCGATATTTTTAGTAAACATATACTTCACACAAAATAGTTCAAAATAGTTCAATAGAAATATCCTAAACGAAAGCCAATCGTTTAAGTAAGTTTTATTTCGGTTTATTGCACCCACTAGTGACTCTTTGTGCAACTCTAGTGTCATTTCCTGCATTTCCTGAAAAACAATACACAAAATGCGCGTCAAAATTCGTTACTCTAATTTCATTTTTATTGTATATATTTTCAAAATTCGATTCATTTGCAGTTGATATTCGGGCAGTCTAAATATAAGATCGGATTAAATTTACAACCCAATTGTTTAAACGCATAATAAATAAAAATGAAAAACATTCCCAAATACTGATTAATTTCTATGTCGATATATGCAGTGTGCACTAAGTTTGCAACAAAGGGATTTTTTTTTAGTAACACTACCTAAATATAAATACCACCAAAAGTTGGTGCACTTGGAGTCGCTTAAACTCAAACAGCATACAGGGTAGGCCAAAAATATCATTATTTCAAAAAATAGGGCAAACTGGTATAAGAAAAGTTGTTTGAAATTAAAAGCTTTGTCCAGATTTAAAATCATAGCCTCTTATCTGAAAAAACATTTTTTTAGCGAAAACTTTATTTAACCCCTAATTTTTTTATTTATTATTCAACTTAGATACATATTCAACCAGAGCAAAACAAATCACGTATGCATAATATTTAAAAAAATTCATTCAAATCGATGTTAATTTAATTGAACTTATTTTTTTTAAGGAACCTCAGAATATACGGCTGTTGCAAGGATACTTAATCTAATTTTGGAACTTAAAATATGATATTTACATAAAGCTAATTACTTTAGTATTACAAAGGATATCGAAAAGCTTTTATCTAAAGCCAAAAAAAAAAATAGAATTAAATTCTTTTATTTAAATATCAAGGACAATTTATTAATATTAGTAATCATATCTCTATAAAAAAATCAGAGAGGAGGCTATGACTTTAGATGTGGACATAACTTTTAATTTCAAACAACTTTTCTTCATACCATTTTGCTCTATTTTTTGAAATAAGGGTACTTTACTCTTAAATGACACTCATATTTTTTGGGCTACCCTGTATTCTGTTTTAGTTTAAGCGACTACAAGTGCAGGAAATTTTTTTCAGGCATGCACCAACTTTTGGTGGTATTTACATATATTTAGGTAGTGTCACTAATAAAAGAAATCCCATTTCTTGCACACTTAGTGGACCACACTGTACATATACACACAATACAATGCCTGTTTTTTTTGTAGAAAAAAATATCAATAAAAGACTACTATAAATGGTTACAGAACCCAAAGATACCATATAATTTGAAGTTGTTTTAAAAAATAACAATCCATCCCAAAGCGTGCCAAAAAACTTTAAGAATTACACCTTTTTTAAATAGTATTATTTCAGCTTCAGTTTGCATTTGACAATGTACGAAATGCAAGCAGTCTTTTAAACCATTGGCGTTTCATTTTATTGCATCCACCAGTGTTTATTTGGGAAAATTTAGTGTTATTTTCTCCATTTCTTGAAGTAAAGTGTGCACCAAACACCATTAGTCTAATTCCATTTAAACTTTGAGTTGAACCCACAAGAAAGCTGCTTTATTGTCTATAAAAATAGCAACAAATAGTCTCTATAAATGGGTACTAAGGCCAAATATACCACATAATTTGGTAGGTGTGTTAAGAAAAGTATTTAAAATGGTGCAAAAAAAGTTTATGGATGCCAGCTTGTTTAAAAAAATCTTATTTCAACTTCAGTTTACATTTAACAATGTATGAAATACAAGCACTCTTTTAAAAACAATGATGTTTCACTTTATTGCATCCACCAGCGCCTCCTTGTGCAGCTTTAGTGTTATTTCCTCTATTCCTCGAAGAACAATGCACAAACTGCGAGCCGAAATTCATTACTCTAATTCCATTTTTGCCACAACAACTTCCAAAGCCGGCTCAATTCATTCACAGTTGCTGTTCAGGCAGTCAAAATATAATTTCGGATTGAATTTACGACCTAAGTGTTTGAATGTGAGAGGAGGCGGTCGATATGGAGCAGAGCTTGCGAGATTCGCGATGTCGGTCGAGGTACGAAATATAATTCGTTTTCTTACAAATTTGATTTCATGCAAAGGAAAATATTAGTAGGGAAAATTCTACTTGTCGATTTAAATTTCTCAAATAAGTAAAGGGTGATTCAGTTTGGATTAATATTTAAAAAAATACATGGCTATTTTTTAGTTTACTACATTACAATTATGTATGTAAGACGATGTCGCACACATGACCGCCACGGCTATGCCGGCGATATCGCGTCTTACCTCCTGCTTTAGCTCTGCAATAGTGTTTGGTTTATTTTTGTAGACTCGGCTCTTCAGATACCCCAGAAAATAATCTGTGGGAGTTAAACCACATGATCGCGGCGGCCAATTAACGTCCCCGCTACATGATATAACTCGTCTTGGAAATCTTCCGCGAAGTAACTCAATCGTTTCTCCTCCTGTGTGGCAGGTGGCAGCGTCTTGCTGAAACCAGAGATTTTTGATATCCATATCTTTCAACTGCACCCAAAAAAGTCCCTTATCATGCTCCGATAGCGATCGCAATAGGGAATATGCATATAACCCAAATAAATCTGAATAATTTTTTTTTATATTCTCTACATAAATGAAATGTTCATGGCGGTTGCCGTAATCCATTTATTTTGGTCTTCATTAACAAAGAAAAGGATTTTATACTGCAAATTTTCGCGCGAATTTCGAAACTTGTAAAACGTGATCCCGTTGGCTGTGTCGTCAAAAGTGAACTTATGACTCATCATGAGTACATGGCGAATTCCAGTGTTGTAGAGTCATCGACAATTCAATAAAAATGGCATTTAATGCGTAACTCGTCCAATGAAATATCCCTGCACTTAAAGTAGAAGGTTCCTAAAATCTTATCATGTATACTTCAAGCCGAAATCGGTCCTTTCAATTTTGTAACAAAAATTGTCATTTCTGCCAAATTTTTACATTTATCATCTTAACAATTTCGAGTAAATAAACTGCAATTCTTTGTTTTCATTCTTCGAAAATTCAAAAATTTTCAAATTTTAGATGTCCCCGATGCAAATAAACCGATTTATTGATAATTTTAACGAAAAAATTTAGCGATTTAAATTAGTGGGAGGTTTTTGACCCCACAAAAAATTAAAAACCGTGAAATATTTGGGTCGAAAATCTAAATTTCCAGTTTTTTCCAAATATTTCCATTATGCAGTGATTTTAGGTTTAGGTAAATGTTTTCCAAAAAAGTATTTGAGATATTAAAGTTTCACTTATGAATCCGTTTTTCGATTTGACGTTTTGTTTTCGAGTTATTAGGTACCAAAGAATGATCTGCAAATGGCATTTTTCGACCTAAAAAAAATCAACAGAATTACTTGCCATTTTCTGATCCTCACCAGTTTCAGTAGAGTTCTGAAGCTCCGGGGCCTCTACAACCCCCGAAAATTTACATAGATTTAATTCACTTTTGCGACCTGTACCCGATTTCAACAGAAATCGCGGAAACTTCGACTTTGACGTTTAATAGCTCCGACACGAAACATCCTGTATAACTCAATTTTGTACCAAAGCTAGTTGAACTATTCCTCTATCAACCCAAAAAATTCGATTTCTCTCCCTCTGACTGTTTCCGAGAAAAACAAACCTGTTCGACTTTGGGTTAAGCTTGACGTTAACATGTAGATTGACACTTTTTGCTCATCTCCTGACGTCATTTTTCATTAGGAACAAATGACTGCGTTTAAAATTGTAATAAATTATACCGAAAAGTAAAAATTTTTTGTAGCTAAATTATCCTAGTAATTTTCTTCAAAATATTTTTTTTTGGGTTTGTAATGACTTCTTTAAACGATTCATGCAATAAAAAGAATGTGCATATTCCTAATTGCTTAAAATGGTCACCATTGACTTCAATACATTTCGCTGTACGCTTTACAAAAACTGTCGAATTTTAAGCAAAAGATCCTTATCATTTCTAAGCAGATCAACAGCATTTATAATTTTTTGACCCAACTCATTACGATTGTTTATTGAACTGTCATAAACAATGGATTTCAAATGACTCCAAATACAGAAGTCCACAGGATTAAAATCCGGACTTCGCGCCGGCCAAGACAAGGGCCGACCACGGCCTATCAATCGTTCAGGAAATTGTTCATTAAGATAGTATCGCACTCTTCTGTTATTAACTGTTAAGTATTTGTTATTCACTGTTGCTCTATGTCCCACTACTTTTGAACCACACGTATTTAATTGCAGATTTATTTTAAATGGATTTATCTCCATTACTTTTTGACGTAAAAAAAGTAAGATAATCGATCTTTACAATAATCGGTCGATATTCTAAGCTCTAAAGAAGTTATATCATTTAAAAGAAGTGCGGTATGCTGTACGTGGCGCCCTCTACTAGTGACATCAAAAGTATCGACGAATTTGAATTCCTTGCCTCAAGAAACCTCCAACCTCCAAGTCACTAATTTCGTGCCGCTATGTCATTCACCAACCATTTCAAAAGTTGAGAAGTTTATTTTTAAAGTATTTTCTTTATATACTACTTATCGAAATCCTAATGGTGTTAACCGACCAATAAAATTAATTGACTCTTTAATATACTTTTGAAAAGGTACTTTTAGATATTTCGTCACATTTTAAAGCCATTGACTTTAATGGCATAAATAAAACTTAAGGGGCATTAAGTTTTAGACATCTGTCGGATATTCGGTGATCATTATTAGAAACATTATTTTTCTTAAGGGACGACATTTATTTTTCTTTTTGTTGGATATTACAAATGTCAGTTATATTCATTGCATTAATAAAACTTAGCGTTTTGGCAGCATCGCTGAAAATTTAATTTTACCGACAGAAAATATTACCGTTCTTCATTGCGAACATTTTGTGTCCATAAATTATTTATGTCATATCTTTTATGTAATAAAATATTATACTTATAATGTAAATAAAATTTTAATTACAAATCTACTATAAAGAAAAACAATCGGGATATAATATTTTTATTTTCGGTATATAACATTTTGCGAACAGGGCCGGATTTACCTTTTTTCCGCCCCTAGGCTAAAAAATTCTGCCGCCTTTTTATATTAAATATTGCAGGCTATATGCCAAAGAATTTCTTTAAACCATGTTTAGTTGAGTAACTACAAATTTTATCAAGTGAAGTGATATTTAAATTCCGATAAACGTCTCCTGAGAATTCCTTTCAAGAATAAACTTATACAGTTAAAAATATAAATGAAACTCCCTGGTTTGGAGAGGAACTAAAAGACATGAGACCAAGATTACAATTTCTTGAAGATATCTACAAAACACAACCTAGTGAACATCTCCGTTTAGTAAAAAATGAATATCATAAAAAAATACAAGATTGAAATAGAAAAAGCCAAAATTAAGACAAATGCTGACAAAATAAAAAAACTCTAGCAACCCAGTTTTCGTAACAAAACCAGAAAATTTAGAGGAACTTAGGCAACGACTCATAAACGAAATTCGCCAAATAACCTCGGATATTGTACATAATGTCAAGAATGAATTTTACTTCAGATTAGGGTTTTGTCAAGAAAAAAATGGGCAACATTTCCAACAATTTTTACAATAAAACAAATTATGTCGAAAAATGTGTTTTTATTTTTTTCTGGCTTTTTACCAAAATGCAAAAGTAATAGTCGGTCATATCCCTTTTTTAAGCCCTTTCCAACGAGCTATCACAATACATAGCTTTACATTGGAAAAAAAAGTTGGGGGCGGTTACTACCCCCAAAAGAGGGGTACCTTTCATGAAGAGACGAAAAAAGTGTGCCAAACTAAAAATAAAGGAACTCGTATTTTTTATTTTTTCAGCAAATAACAAGGCTTTCTAATAGGTACTGAGTTTATTCCATGGATGTTGTCGGTTCTGTTGCCTTGAAAAATGTATTTAATAAAGGCGTTGTCTTCAAAACTTCATCCTGCTTTTTCTTATTTTCAACGCGCAAACGTTTATACTCATGGCCTGATAATTTTTTTCGCCCTTCACTCATTTTTGGTAAAATAATAGTTAATGAGCAAAATTATTACACTAAACAACGAAAGAACAGTACAAAAGATATTAAGTAAAGATAACAGTTATTATTATCACTAAAAAATTGTGAATTTACGTTACTTTTTTGTACTCCGTACAAACAACAAAACGCATCACATGAAACCATAAAACTCCGAAATATCTATAACCGCACGTTTATATCAGAGCAATGCACTGTTTTTCTACCACGTATCGCCCGACGGCTCTCGTTAATCTTTGGGAATCCCCGAGAACCGAGAATCACGATAGTGATCGTCGAGTGACGCGGTGACGACGATATACGATGCGATGGCCTGCTAGGAATGGGCAAATAGAAGTAGAGCTGAGGGTGAAAATTTTAAAATTGACTTTATTATTGTATTGTTAATTCTTTAGATCTTAGAACTGTACTAATATTTTTTAGTTCCCAAACTTGAGTCTAGTAATAATTATATTTTTCTTTGCTTTGAACAGCTGCAATTCTTCGTCTAAAAGTCACAATTTTGCCGGCCCTTCAATTTTGCCGCCCTAGGCTTCAGCCTACCCAGCCTAATCGGAAATCCAGCTCTGTTTGCGAACCCTTGTAACTGGTGTAAACTGTATGTTGACTTGGTAATCGTAGTTTCTAAGTCTGAGGGATTTACACATTGAACAGTGTGCAAAGCTACTTGAAGTAGAAGTACAAAATATTCTCCTTGTAATAAAAGTATTTTGAAAACAAATACCTTTAAATTTAGGAAAGTGCTTCAAGTAACAGTATATTACTAAAAATATTAGATATTTACTTACTTTCAATAAAAATACTTAAAGTACAGTGAGGCTATTTAAAATATCTAAAAAGTAATTAAAATAACGAAACTATTTCAAGTTTGAAAAAGTAAAGATTTTAAATACTAAACTGTATTTTAAGAACTTTTAGTAATTAAAGTTTAATGTACTGAAGTTCTTAAAAAGTATCCGAAATACCGAAAATGCTTATACCTAAAAAGAAATATTTAAAGTAATAAAATAGTATTTCAAATACTTCAAATAGAATTGAAGTACAAAATCATTTGATGTAAAAGTAAACTTCATTAAGTACCAAGTGATTTATGACTTGTAAATACAATAAACGTTGATGCAAATAAGTGTTATTTGTACTACTACGTTAATAATCAAGAGAAAATATCTAAATCTAGATATACTACGGTGCGGTACACACATTCATTTTTATAAATTTAAATATATTTTAAAGATAATGATAGAGTGCGGGTGTTCGATTTAACATAAGCAGTAATTCCTGTGTTCAATTTAAGTAATTCAACTTCAATTAAATTTGTTCAAGTTAACACTAACCAGTAATTCTTTAAAATTCAAGAATTCTTTTAAGAAAAAACGTCTCATAACCGTATCTAACATTCGGTTATTAAATTAAATGTCAAAAACAGTCTATGCTAGTAGTGGTTTTAAATTAAAAGTTTTGAATATTTTACTCCAATAAAAAAAAGATGCTGTAAAGTAATCCGATGAAATTTATTTGGTAATTGCACAGAAAAAATATATAATATTACGACTTTCGAAATGTCATTTATTTATTTGAGGAAAACTGTTTCAATTTTATTGACCTAACGTTTTTTTTTAAATAGATAATGATCTTATATAATAAATAGAGTATACTTTAAATGCTTAGGGGTTAATTCAAATACTCCTAAAATGTTCAAAATACTTTTGGGGATATTTTGGTTATTTGAACGACCGAGTAATTCAAATATTTCCAATAAATTACTTTTGTAATTCAAATACCATAAGAATACTTGAAGCACTTGTGGGGGTATTTGAAATACTTTATAGTAAGTGAAGTAAATGTTACAACAATTGAATTTTTTTAATATTATTATTTATTAATTTTCTTATTGAGAAACGAATTCAGAATCAAAAATCGTGTTAACCGGTGTTATTCACGTGCTTCTCAAAGATTATGAGCAAAAAATTGAATTTAGCAACTTATCATCGAGTGTATATTGAGTTGCATATGCTCAGCATATGTAACCGGAATCATTTATCCATAATTTATGTATATATATATATATATATATATATATATATATATATATATATATATATATATACGAGCCCTGTCTCAGTGAAGTTGGCCCAACTATCAAAACTACGTTTTTTATGAAATTTGTCATATTAGCGAAAACGTATTAAAAACTAAAATGTATTTCTGATAACATACGAGATTTTCATTTAATATTAGCCTAAAATACTACATTTTTTTGTAACGGAGAAAAAAATATCTTACAAATCCAAAGAAACTGTCGATTAATAAAAATCAACGAAACCAAATAGCAGAAAATCACCACTGCGTTACATCGCCTTTTCGACTGATTAGTGCTTCGATACGTCTTAGCATAGTGTCAACTAATGTTTGGCAGTCATCTGATGTAAAGCTGTTCCAAATTTCTTGGAGACGGGTTCGCAATTCTGGAACGGTTCTTGCGGGATTCGATCGGAGCATTTTCTGGAACGGTTCTTGCGGGATTCGATCGGAGCATTTTCTGGAACGGTTCTTGCGGGATTCGATCAGAGCTTTTTCTTCATGATATGCCAAAATGTTTCAATCAGCGATAGATCTGGACTACTCGGCGTCCATTTTAAAACTGGAATATTGTTTTCTAACATCCAATCTTTTACTTTTTTAGCCGTATGGAAAGCGGCACCATCTTGTTGGAAGATACATTCAATATTGTTTAAAAGCATTTGTTCAATTTGGGGTGTTAAGTTATTTTGAAGCACATGCATTAATGTAATTATCAGCATTCATAATACCTTCGACAAAGTGTAAGTTTCCCACTCCACTTGCTGACATGGATCCCCAAATCATAACAGAAGCCGGAAACTTAACTTTTTTTTAAGACAGTCATTATGAAATGCTTCTTCCTTAGTTCTTATGACACGACTCCTACTATCAACAACGGATACTTCAAATCTGGCTTCATCGCTCCAAATTATGGTCTCCGAACCAATGGAACTCCATTATTTGGAGTAATGAAGCCAGATTTGAAGTATGCGTTGGTGATAGTAGGAGTCGTGTCATAAGAACAAAAGAAGAAGTATTTCAGAATGACTGTCTTAAAAAAAGTTATGTTTCGGGCTTCTGTTATGATTTGGGGATCCATGTCAGCAAGTGGAGTGGGAAGCTTACACTTTGTGGAAGGTATTATGAATGCTGATAAGTACATCAATGTGCTTCAAAATAACTTAACACCCCAAACTGAACAAATGCATTTAAACAATATTGAATGTATCTTCCAGCAAGATGGTGCCGCTTGCCATACGGCTAAAAGAGTAAAAGATTGGATGTTAGAAAACAATATTCCAGTTTTAAAATGGACGTCGAGTAATCCAGATCTATCGCCCATTGAAACCTTGTGGCATATCATGAAGAAAAAGCTCCGATCGAATCCCGCAAGAACCGTTCCAGAATTGCGAACTCGTCTCCAAGAAATTTGGAACAGTTTTACATCAGATGACTGCCAAACATTAGTTGACACTATGCCAAGACGTATCGAAGCAGTAATCAGTCGAAAAGGCGATGTAACGCAGTGGTGATTTGCTGCTATTTGGTTTCGTTGATTTTTATTAATCGACGGTTTTTTTGGATATGTAAGATATTTTTTCTCCGTTACAAAAAAATGTAGTATTTTAGGCTTATATTAAATAAAAATATCGTATGTTATCAGAAATACATTTTAGTTTTTAATACGCTTTCGGTAATATAACAAATTTCATAAAAAAACCTAGTTTTGATAGTTGGGCCAACTTCACTGAGACAGGGCTCGTATATATATATACACACATATATATATATATATATATATATATATATATATATATATATATATATATATATATATATATATATATATATATATATAATAATATATATATATACATATATATATATATATATATATATATATATATATATATATATATATATATATATATATATATATATATATATATATATATATATGTATATACAGGGTGGCCGAAAAGTCTTAGTATGGGCAAATATCTTTGCTATTAGTATAGGTAGGGACCCCAAATTTTGAGATGTATCTTGTTGGTTAATAAATCAACTTTTTTATCTAATTTAATTTTTTCAAACCCCTTGCTGGGTGACGCTAGGGAGTTGGAGTGCAAATATTTTAAAAGTTACCCTATGCCGTCTGGTACCTCATTTTAAAGGTCTTCAAAAAAGAAACATTTTACCGTAAACCCGAGGTCCGTATCTTAATTCGTTTTTAAATGGCAAGCCTATAAACACTAAAAATCCTGACAAAAAATTACTTAAGATGATAAAATTCAGTTATGGTGAAAGATTCCATTATGTTAATACAAACAAATTTATGATATTAATAAATCTATTAATTATGTGAGCGGAGTTTAAAGGATTCTGCAAACAGACGCGGGGGAGGTGGCGGTGACGGTGGAGGTGGCGGTGCCGGTAGAGGTGGCGGTAGCGGTGTAAAACAACCCATGAAATACAATTCGGGCACTCAAATACCAACGTTCCAATTGTTAGAAACTGCGGTAAGTGCTGCGTTCTAGTAACAACAATGAAGCGGTAGCGGTGGAATTCGACATTCGGTTGTATTTGACCGCGACGGTATTGTTGTGTGTGTGTGTGTATTGGGGAGTACTTTATATTGATATATTGAGTGGATATTATGGGAAATGCAACCGATAAAATAATTCAAGCTGTAAAGGCACACACATTTTTTTTGGGAGTTATCTAATAAAGACTATAAAAATAATTAAAAAATTAGTTTAAACTTTAAACTTCTGGAATTGCGTGAAATTTCAAGAATTGCAGCCAAAATTAAGGCTTCTTTTTAACGTCATTAAATTTGCAAAAAAAGACAGCTTTGTGTCCTGATTAAAATAACAACTGAATAACTCTCACCAAGTAGCCACTCGCTACCGCCACCGCGTAAGTTTTCAAGGACCTGTCGCGTCTCGTACCGCTAGCATGACCGCCACCGCCGCCGGTTTACCGCGTCAGTTTGAGGAATCGCGCATGGTGTCGAAGATTCCTACTGTAGTTTAATGGAAACTTTCGGCGTATAAGCCTTGTACTTATACTTAATCAAGCGTTTAATTTATCGTGTGTAGTGGTAGGACGTAGGTATTAGTAATAAATTGACACCAATGTTTTTTCTTTATATTTTCTTTCATATCGAGCGTTTTTAATTAATACAGGCGAATGACAATTTTACCAAGGAAAGTTAGTCATGTTGTAAGTTACATTTAAATTTCTTTCATTCCAAAATATAATTATGATAAGCTCAAAATATTGGTCTCACGCTCAGTTGCGTTTTTTAATAATATATCAAAAGGAATAACTTGCATTGCAGGGCTACAGAAAAAAATTAAGGTTTCTACATAACAATACTTAAATAATTTTGATACAATCGACAGTTTTTAATAATCACCAACAATTATTATAAATTTTACTTACATATCAATACTCTGTATTTTGAATTTTTCAAACCCACCTGAAACAAAGAAAAAATGGTCAGTGATAAATAAATAACTAAGACGTGATTTGTTATGTATGTCAGTTAGAAAGTTACCCGAGATTCACTAACCCTAAGTAATATGTTTTTTGCACTTTCGGGACTAAAGTGTGTCTTTAGTCCCTCCAAACAAGAATTAAAGTGGTTTATTTATTCCCTAGACTAAATTGTATCCTAGCAACGTATAATTAAAAACCGTCATATTTGACAAAATTTTATTTACTGGTGTATATTTAAATAAATGTTTACATTAGCACAATTTACAATATTAAATAATCGATTTATTTCATCGACAGTATGCTGCAGCTACTTGATGTAGAAGTACATGCGACAGCTTCAGAAACTAGCCGAAAAGCTTGTCTGGTAGTGTTTCCAAAAGGTCCGGGAATTTGGGGATGTTTCCATGTCACCATGTCCTAATATTTTGTCGGCAATAGTTTTTTATTATTATTTATGTAATTTTCAACGTACCCCTCGGCGACGGCTGCCGATTTCCATCCTCCATGCCTTTTAAAAACACCCACAGATGCACCAGAGTCAGCTATTAAACAGGCGGAGGTCTGTCGAAAGCAATGACCAGTATATAATGATAAATTGGGCAGATTTACGAATGCTGCTACTTTTTGGGATAGTTTTCCAAATATATTTTTACCGACGGACTGCGTAGTACATTGACTGTTTTAATACCGAACGAAAAATCTTGAATGAAGGGTCTCAGCCTTTTTTAGAGCCATATAATTCCGACACAGTTCAGTTAAATTGGCTGTATTTTCATGTGGAATTTTAACAATAAAATTCCTCTCTATCTTGTTTATGGTATTTTTAATAGTAATCAGAATTGAGTGACCCAAATCACCAACATCATCCACCGTCAACTGAACTAACTCGTTACCTTTACAGGCTGCGACGCCAAAAATAAGTGCTATCTAAAAATAATAATTATATAGTTTTCCCGAAAGTGCAAAAAATAGTATATACTACCGAGGGACTAAGTGATTTAATTACTTGAGAGGCTCAGGGAACTCCACTCGCGGAATTAAATGGGGCCCCTTTCCATGATATATAATATACTATTTTTTGTGTTTTTATAACATTTCATCAAGGGTAGTGTGTCATAAAGTGACAAATAATGTAAGCAGTCACTTAGGACGCTAGTAATAATTAGTGTGACCAAAGAAATCTTTGCTGATATATGCGTTGTTATATTCTCATTAGTAGAGCTGTCCAAATACGAGATATTCTGGTGACGTTACCATTTGATTTGCAGTGATATAAATAGAATAAATATATAGGATTTACCTGTTGTAGAGCTGGACAGTTGGGAGTCAGATCAGCAAAGACGAACTTGGCCGACAGCGCTCTTGCCGTTGATCAGTTCACGTTTACTATTGTCTCGCACTAGTGATAAATCGTCACCGTAACTTTGGCCTACTGTTTGCTACTTGCATTAGAACGATTATTATCCGATTCCCAGATTTAAAGTATGACGGTACAAAGATTTTTTTTATGGTATACGTCAGCGTAATTTAATTGTAATGTCATCGTGTGTCACATGTTGAAAATGCTCACCGTAAATAGAATAGTAATCTTGGTTTCATAAGTGCAGTTGATTGGATCATTTCCGATTTAATTTTTGAGCCGATTCACTTTCGCTTAGACCGGTCTATTTCATAATTATTATTAAGGATTTAAATTCGCAATTAAGTCTTATAATATATATGTACGTATTTCTGAGTTTTTACGTACTTTTTTCTCAATTAACACAATTATAAAAAATTACTTATTTAATGATTTACTTAAATTCGGTAAATAAAAAAAATTGTTCGCTATCTACGCCTTATTAACTTTATTACGGCAAAATATTACTGGACAGAAAATTGAGTGAAGGAAGACAAAATGACGACCGATCAAATTAGCAATTAGGGGATCAATTTAACTTTATAATAACGGGAAGCAGTGACGGAAGAAATTAATGCTTTAAAAATGTGAGGTTGAAAGGGGGTTAAAAATGATTTATTTTTTCATCGTCTGGGTTTAAGATTTTTTTATTTTTATGGCTCCGTAATTTATACAGTTTAACAAATAGAAATTCTTTGCGTTCGTCAGCACAATATACATACATATATATATATATATATATATATATATATATATATATATATATATATATATATATATATATATATATATATATATATATATATATATATATATATATACCCCTTTTTTTTGACGAAAACACTGACTATTCTTTTCAAATCAAATCAAATATGAATATATTACTAATAATATGTATTGTACATTACATTTATCAGCTCGTCAAACATAACATGTAAAAAAAGATTTTTAAAAGTAAACTGTAAAGAACATACCGAATTTAGACAAATAGAAAAACAGTTAACTGGGTCTACTCACTCAAGAACTCCGCTGTGGAGTAGTATGCTGCATTTATAAGGAGGTTTTTTAGCTTATTCTTAAATATATTTATTGACTGACTAGCCTTTATCTCAGGACTAAGTTTGTTATAAATCCTGATACCCATTGCCATGGGTCCGTCCTGTGACAGCTTGAGACGGTTATAAGGGACTGTTAAAAGAGACATATTTCGCGTTTCATAGTTGTGAAAGTCTGAATTCTCTTTTAAATTAGAGAGGTTTTCCCTGGTATATAGAGCAAGGTGGTAAATATATAGACAGGGTAGTGTTAGAAGTCTTAGTGCACGAAAAGCCGGTCTACAGTGGTCTTTGAAGAAGAGACCCGCCATAATCCGAACTATCTTTTTTTGAATTATAAACACGTCGTCAAAACCACTTGCCGCGCCCCAGAAGACGAGGCCATACGACAGGCTAGCTTTTACGAGACTATAGTATGCGAGTTTAAGCACATCTATTGTGACAGTATACTTTAATTGTCTAATTAAAAAGCAATATGAGCTTAATTTACTTCTTAGACGGCCTAGGTGTACTTGCCAAGTAAGTTTACTGTCAATGTATAGTCCTAAAACTTTTGTACAGTTGACCTGAGCAATAGAGGCCTGGTTAAGTTTTAAAAGTTAGCTTTGATCAACTATGGTATTCTTTGTACAGAAATCTACAATATTTGTCTTTTGCCCATTGAGCTGTAGGCCATTTTTATCACACCAAAGATTTATTTCGTTTATTGCTGCTTGACTTAGTTCTAGTTGTCTGTTTCTAGTCAAGGCACTGACTAGTAGGGCATATATCACTGAGCCAACAGCTGACTGACAAAAAGCCCCTAGGTCATTTATATGGACCAAAAACAGAAGGGGCCCCAGGGTTGAACCCTGCGGTACACCCTTCTGGCAGCCTCCCTTACGTCCGATCCAACCCCCCCAATGACCACCTGCTGGGTCCTAGATTCCAAATAGGACTCTATCCATGAGTATGATTGAGCTCTGACTCCGTAGCTCTCCAGTTTCCCGAGCAAGATCCTGTGATCAACTAGATCAAAGGCCTTGCTCAGATCAAAGAAGAGCCCCAGAGTGAAGCTCTTTTTTTCCAGTGATTCGTGTATAAATCTTATAATCTTGTCTATTGCTGTAAGAGTAGATTTTTTCTTTTGAAAAGCGTGCTGGCTTTTACTTAAGATTTCAAACCTTTTAAAGAAGTTGTAAAGTCTCAGATTGAAGCAGTACTCCAGTATTTTTGAAAATTGACTTTGAAGAGAGATCGGACGATAAGACTCCTTACTCAAAACTGACCCCTTACCCTTAAAGACAGGGACAATTTTGGAAAGTTTGAGACAGTTGGGAAATTTTCCCACAGCAAATGACCTATTAATCAGGTAACAGAGAGGCCCTGCTACAATGTCGGCCACTTCTTTTACAATCTTTCCCGGTACTTCATCATGCCCTGAACTTGGTTTGCTACAAGTGTTATGAATTATTGATTCAATTTCATTACTACAGAAATAATGCAGTACGAAGCTGTGAGGATTATTATATGTTGGCACCTGAGAACTATACATATTAACGTTTGTTCTATTTGGAGTTGAATGATCGAAGAACTCACTAAAAATATTACAAATTTCAGAAAGATTGTTGGTTATATTGTTTTCCTCAGAGAGTTCTGAAATTTTTTGTCTGTTGTTGCCCCTACTTTCATTTATAATTTTCCAACATTCTTTGTTCATGTTTGGTGCATTTATAATTCTATTATTATTGTAGCTCTGTTTTGCAGTTGATTGCTTTGTTCTATAAAACATCTTTAAGATATTAAATCTATCATGGATAAAAGCATTGTTACTGCTGTTATTTAGCGATGCCATTTCGGTAACCATATTTCCCAAGGCTCGAATTTGTGGGCTTATCCACGGGTAACTTGTATTTTGGGGAAGGAATTGCTTATAAGGAAAGGCCGCTTCAAAGCACTTTAAAAAAGTATCATAAAAAAGATTCAATTGGTCATCAAAATCATCAAGCCAGAGCAAGGGTTCCCAATTTATATTCAATAAAAGATTTCTGAACTTTATTTTGTTATTACTGCTGAAGTTTCTTTTCCTGACTACACGGGGTGATATGGCCTCGCCAAGCTTTTTTTCAACAATTTGAAAGGTATGATCGGACAAACTAGTATTGCAGACATTCACCATTTTTACAGGGAGATTAGTTATAATATTATCTAGGCAGGTCCCGGATGTCACACCAACCCTCGTTGGTTTGTCAATCAGGGCCTCAACACCAAACTGCCGAAGAAGAGTCCGCAGTTCAGTCACTGGTCGGCCCTGCCCCAGCAGATCAATGTTGAGATCCCCACAGAGAATAATCTTAGTGTGCTCACCAAGAACCTGCTCAAACATGGAGTATAGATTATTAAAAAAATAGTCAAGATCCCCACTTGGTGATCTGTATAAACAGATTAGAGTTATCTCAAAGGCACTAAATTTTATTTTTGAAAGGCATACTTCAAAGTGTTTGTCACATGCATGAAAGGGTATATTATAGCAATTCACATTTAGAACAGACCTCACATACAGACATACTCCACCCCCAACAGAGTCCTTACGTGAGTAATGCTGAATAAGTCTATATCCCAGGATTGTAAGCCTTTCAGGTTCATCTTGATATATCCAACTTTCGGTGATAAATAGCACATCTGGTGTCTTGTCGCCTAAGAGAGTTTCCAATTCAAGTGTTTTATTTTTTATTCCCCTATATTTAAATGTAACACACTAATATATGAGCAATCTACCGTCTCTCTATAATTTGATTTGTTAAAGTCCTTCTCGAACGATGCATATGTCCCCTGCTGACCCCTATTTTCCTGGTTCTCAGTATCCGTATCACAGGATCTGTCGTCTTGCTCTGTCACTTGTTCCATCACGCTGCCCCTCTCACTGCTGCCAGCCGATGAAAAAACCTGTTAACGCAGGTACCCTTTGGCCAGATTGAAGGTTCCATGGCACTCTGAAGATGATCATCCAAAATTGTTACCTTGAATGATGAGTAATACTCTGGGTACTTAGACTTCATCTGTTCACATGTGACCTCGGGGAATAACGGCTTAAGGTAAGCCTTGAGTTCATCTGTTGTGACTTCATGATGCAACTTAAACACATGAAGGAAAGATAGTTTCTGGGACGCTCTAATGCCCTTATTATCAGTGGATGGTTCCTTGTTTCCCACAAGCACTTTCTCCGCTGTCTTCCTTCTTTTTTTTTGGGTAAGTGACCAGTGTGAAACCGTCGTCCTGTGTCTTCTTATGCACAACATTTTCATTAGGAGCTTGTCGTGTCGTTTTTAATTGTTCTTTAGCCTCCAAAAGTGCCGTTTGGAGTTGTTTTTTTGATATTTGGTTTTGTTTATTTACTGAACTGTCATTATATGGAGTTTGACTCTTCACAGATGACTGATGTGTTGTTTGTTGCCGGCATTCGGGTTCTACGCCATCTATGTGCTGGACGGGGATTACACTTATCTCATTTTCCTGTGGCGGAAGTTTGTTATGCTCTGTCGGCAATACAGATTGGCTTCTGTCGGTAAAGCAGGTGTGCTCCTGCGTACTTCTAGGCAGACTCTGTAAGGTAAAACAGATTCATTTCTTTTCCCCTTTTTTGTTGCGATTTTAGGGCCATTTTTTTGTTTGGAAACAAAATCCGTTGGATGCGATGTTGCCCCGATTTCTGATGTATCCCTGAACTTTGGCCTCACGTTTTCAAATAATATGTCCAGTTTCTCCTTAATAGGACACAATTTTATCTCTAGAAGGTTCTCCATAACTTCTCTTAATGTTGTTTCCGCCGAGACTTCGGCTTTGTCACAGAATTTAGTTTTGAAGTGAAGGTTATCTAACTTCAGATTTTCATTTTCATCCTGTAGTAGAGCCACTTGATGTGTTAGGTCTTTATTAATGTCTTTCAAAAGTTTTATTTCATACTCCAAGGAGTCCTTTATCACTTTTAAGTTCAGCTGATCTTCCGCCTTGTCAAGGTCAATGTTTTCACCACTCGCGAAAAGCTGATCTTTAGTGAAGAAAACTTGATTTTCACAGCACTTGTTAGTTGATTTGGTCGCACAACTGTTGTGGAAGTATTTCAAGCACGTTTTACATTTTTTGTTTGTTGCCTCCATTCTTGTTTAATCCTTTAAGTTTTTGGTATCTTGGATGGATTTGATAATTTGTTTGTTGTTAAGAGCTAAACGAACATCACTTTAGGTTACATACACTGCTTTATTCAGTTTTTACTCAGTCTCTAAATACAACTTTAAAAGGTTAGTGGCCAGTGGTATGAATATTTGCTAGTATTAGTGGGATCAGGCCAGTTATTTAAAGAAAACCCTTTTGTTTTTAATGCCGACATTTCGATTTATTTAAAATCGTCCTCAGGGCTAAAAAAAGAGGATTTTCTGTGTTAATAGCAAAATAAAATTTAAAAAGGGACACATTAGATACATCCAACAGAATGACGTACAAAATAGACGTAAGACAATTAAAACATATAATCTAATGTGTCCCTTTTTAAATTTTATTTTGCTTTTAACACAGAAAACCCGTTTTTTTTAGCCCTGAGGACGATTTTAAATAAATCGAAATGTCGGCATTGAAAACAAAAGGGGTTTCTTGAAATAACTGGTCTGATCCCACTAACACTACCAAATATTTAAATACAACGTTTGGTTTTTATTAAATCGTCTTAGACATTTTTGTAATACGAACTTGTAACGAGTAATTTTTAATTATTTTGCTCAAAGGTGACTTTGCATTTTGAAAGTCACATGTCCGTTGTGCGTAGATAGTGGCATGATTATTTGTGACATTTGGTTTGATTTGAATCTGTGTATTCGTAAAGTTTACAAAACGAAGTCATTTTGTAATTTTCGCAGTTATTTGAATGTAAATTACTATTGTTTTTTTCCGGGAAACCGTCTTTTGATTGCATAGAGTGATATTCGCGGCATATGATTTAATTTCTTGTTGTATTTTGATATTTATCAGCGGTTCGAGTTTTGACGAAGCTCTATTGCCAGATTCACGATACACTTACAACGGTATGCTACGTTGTGACGTCACTTCGAGGAAAAATCTTAAATTGACTAGACGCTTACCTGAGCAAATGAAATATGACAACGATATTTTAATAAACGTCAACTCAACACCTACCCGACAATAAATTGACCTGTAATAATATTTTAGTAAACGTCTACTCAACACACTACCTAACAATAAACTGACCTATTCTTATGTACACGGGGTGCAAGAGTCTAGTCAATTTAGGATTTTCCCTCGAAGTGACGTCATAGCGTAGCATACCTTTGTAAGTGTATCGTGGCCAGATTGAATGTTCTGCAGTGAAAATGTTTAGAGAGGCTCAAAATATTTTTATCGTGGGAAGTTTTTTTTACAAAATGGAACGAAAATAGATGGTGTGTAGACTTATCCTATTCACGACTGCTATGAGGAATTTCGATACGAGTAGGTACCTACGTAAAAATATCACTATTAATAAAAGATTTTGCTTGTAAAATAAATAAGATTCATGTTGTTATGAAAAATGATATTTTTAGACAGGGAGCATAAAAAATACGAAAACGTTATTTTGCGTAAAAGTAAACAGGCCTTGTTTATCATTTTCTACCAAAAGAACAAATATGAAATATGTTTTGAATTAAACCCTAAGCTTCATCAAAAAATTTAGGACAAGGACAAGGACAAGACAAGGACAAGGACAAGAATAAACTTATTAAGAAAGCAGAGCGCTTTACTAGCTTAAAAGGGTTGATTGTAAGCATTTAAAATAAAAAACAAATTTGTTTAATGGAATAATCTAGCAAAATTGTCTTCTACCTACGTGCTTAAACTAGGTAAGCATAATTCATGTTCCATATACCTAACCTTTCGAGCGAGCAAACAGCATTTGTCTGCTTGTAAGCAGTAACAAGAGCCATGTAACTAAACAATTAAAACCCCTTTTGTAAAAGCCCTAATGCAAAGGAAACAATTCGCTGCTGTTTATCTTAAATACACAGTTTTCACACGAAATACATGCCAAGACAAGGAACATGGTTGGAAGTTTAGTAACCGACTTGCAAGGCTTACGCTAACCAGAAATGTACAAGAAATATTTGGTAGCAATATTTAGAAACAAATTATTAAATTCGAGAATTTTAATATTATTTGCCTCGACCTACGAAAACTACTACAGGAAATACAGATCTACGAAAAATTTTCTAAAATGTATTTTAAAAAAGTACAGTTTCGCAAAAACTAAATTTAAAATTTCGCAGGAAATATAAAAAATAAAAAATAGAAAAAGCTCCTGATCAAACCTAAAGAAATCTGCGCTACTTCGCCTGTTATTGGTTTATTCAGGTTTGCTCAGGCTTCTTTCTACCTTTTTTTTTCTACACCATGAATTATTAAGTGTAACCTACGATAAAGGTAATTTCGAATTTTGTAATATTTAACTAAAGGAGGCAAGTTAGATCTGGAGAATGGAAATAAGCAAAAAAAATATGCAATGGATGAAACCAATAATTGGAATGGGTCCCTGAAGGTATGGAACGTATAAAAATCTTTATTAAAATATCTTGTTGCTAATTCTTTTTATTAACAATTTATTGCAAAAAAGTCTTTTTTTAACACGTTCGCTACCAAGCGTCCCATATATGAGTCGCAACAAATTTTTTAATAGACCACCTGTCTCATATATGAGTCGGCTGCTATGCTAAACTAAACTGCCATTTAAAAATTAACAATACCAGCGAGCGTATTAAAGTCTTTGATGCGGTCTATGGGAAAGTCCGACTCACATCTGGGACGAATGGTCTGTGCGTACTAGTACTTTTGGTTGATTTGTCACACTAGTCACTAGTCACACCACATGTGGTTTGTGCTGTGTTTATGTACGGGTTTTAAAATGGAAAGACAAAAGAGAGGTGCTTGTAATATTCACGTTACAGTCAGCTGGCTCTGACAAGTGCACCAACAGAAGAGGTTTAGAAAAAGAAAAGCCCATAGCTATACTTGATTACCACACCAAGGAAGACCGTTCGATGTTATCTAAAGGTTTTTTTCACTTGGTAGATGTTTGTCTATGGAATGGTACTTATATATACAATAAAACTAAACCAAAGAAAACCACCTACTTTCACTTCAGAGAAATGGTAATATTAGATTTTTTAAAGCTAAATACAGCAAATGCACCCATAAAAACTAAGCCAAAAAGAAAGAACCATTACCCTAAAAAATTAAGAAAAGAAAGTGTCGTGTTTGTTCTTCAAAACAAAAGAGAAGTCAGACATTTGTTGTCTGTGAAGATTGCAAGGACAAAAACGGCCAAACGATTGGTCTATGTGTGGATCTCTGCTTCAAGGAGAACCATGAAGGCAGTGATTAGGTTACTTTGTTTCTTCAAATTGTGTTCTTTTCTTTCTTTTTCTTTTAAGAAATTATTTGTTTGGATACCATAAACACTACTTAGTTATATAATAGTTAATATAACTTTTTTTTATTTCTATGTAGACGTCTCATAAATACATAAGTCAAAATAATTGTTTTTATCTTGTGTCCCATATATGAGCCACGTGGTCAATTTATTGTTTGTTTACACAATAGACCGCTGTCTCATATATGAGCCGGAGCAAAATTATCAAAAATATCCCCCAGGAACTCCATATTAATATTTTTTACGCATTAATGTCGATAATACTTTGCATTTTCGTTACTATTGCATAATTATTTATATTCGGTATGTGGGGTCGAAATCAAAATACCCTCTTGGTAGCGAACGTGTTAATGTATCTTTTCAGGTTTTCCGTCATATCTCGTTATTTATTAAAAATAGCGAAACGCCGTTGGCACCATCGATAAGAAAATTTTACACAATTTTGCTACGGAGCACTTTTTTTCTGCGACTAATAGTTTCGTCAGTATTTAATAAATAAAAAACGGCTCAGAAAGTACGTGCGTGGGCGCGCAGCGGATGCAGCGGTAACCCCCGACTGGGAGATGAACTCTTGGAAAAGATGTTGAAATAAAAAGCAGATTATCATTGACTAAATTTACTAAGTCTTTTCAGTACTTATTTCGAAAAATAAAGAATAATTTCATCAACACTCATTAGGAAAATTAACGTTTCTCTCCGCAGATTACATAATTTAAATTTTTAAATTCCCCCACCCAACTTAATTACGCATTCGAAATGGTTGATTGATGAATCAAATTGACACGCACAAAAATATAACACCAATGTCAAATCAGAAAAGTTTTACACAAGGGAATAGTTTATGAAACTAGCTAGTTAGTTATTTTAAATGAGGTAACACTACGCGTAAAAGAATATAAAAATGATTATGTAAAGCATGACAGACCATATTTGGTTAATGCTAATTCACACAAATACATGGAATATACTGGCCTTTGCTACAAGCATATTTCTTTGGCAGGAAAAATCCATAAATGATTGTCCGAAATTTCTCAGGAACTAGCCATGAAACACGTATTATTCAGGCAAGAATCAAAAGTAGGTAGGAGGAAAAAAGTACTCGAACTTTGTACACCAGTGTGTACTACTGTACTACTGTGCACCCCAACAAAAAAACTCTAAAATAATAATAAAAAAGCAATAAGTAATGGCATATTATACATTGATGAAGGTATCTTGCCTCAAAATATTTAAATGAATTGGTTTTTATTTCTAGGGGCATTTAAAATCCCTAGTTTACAAAACTCCAGTGGAAAACCAGGTAGATCTCAGAAAATGGTAATAATGGCTAGCGAAAATATTAAAAACACCTCAGGAATTTTTGAACGTGTTTGACATTCAATAAGATGCTTGTACAGGGTTCGGCAAAATTAACTACCCAATTTAAGCAGCTTAAAAAAAATTATTAACGTGAATAATAAAACGAATTAATACATATTTTTAAACTAGAAATATGGGCGTTTTTTATGATTTAAATATAGTGCTTCGTAAATGATCGCCATTGTTCTCAATGCATTCTTATAATTGATTAGCAAATTTTTGCATAACGTTTTGAAGAACGTGAAGTGGGCTAGCATTGATTTCATTCCTAATGTTTAATTTCAAACCTCTTAAATTTCTGAGTTTATTCACAAATACTTTAAGCTTTAAATAGCGCCAAAGAAAATAATCCGGAACTGAAAGATCTGGGGATCTTGCTGGCCATGGAATCGTACCATTTCTTGAGATGAGTCTGTTTGGAAAGGATTCTCTTAAAATGGCCATGCTTATTCTCGCCGTATGACTTGTCTTGCTGAAACCACTAATGTCCTACGTCTTCTTTAATTTGAGGTAAAAAGATTGTCTGTAGCATTTGAATATAGTGCGCAGCGGTAACGGTTACCATCTGACCATTCTCTTCAAAAAAATAAGGGCCAATTATTCTAGACGATGAAATGGCACACCATACAATTACTTTAGGGCAATGTACAGGTCACTGATGAATTTCCCGAGGCAATTTTGCTTATTTACATCGCCGCGCCGTTGAAATAAAAATGTGCCTCGTCACTCATGAAAAGGTCATTTTCGATACCTTGGTGATTATCATGAATCAGACGACAAAATTCAAGTCTATTAATCTTATCTCGATCATTTATTTCCTGAGCTATTGCGATCTTATATGGATGAAAATTCATGCGTTTTAACATTCTTCTAGTGCTTCGATCACTCAAACCAAGGACGGGAGCATGTTTAACAGCGGTTTTTTTCGGACTAGCAATAACTGCATTTCTTACCCTTTCTTCGTTACGTTCATTGCAGGCAGTTCTTGGTCTTCCACTTGACTTTTTGTTTACATTAGATCCCAGCTGTCTTCATTTATTGCGCCAAGCCAAAATAGTCTTACGCTGAGGACAGCGACGGACATTAAAATGACGTCGAAAAGACCTTTGAACAGCGATTACTGAATTAAATTGAATCAATTTCTCAACACAAAAGACGCGATGCTGTGTAGACCAACGCTCCATTTTGAGAACTGTCAACAATTCTAACCAAATTTCCAAAGCCTACTTTTCCATTTAAAACTATTTTCATTCAAAATATCCGAATCGTTTTTGTGTTATTGATGAAATAAAATGGGTAATACATTTTGCCGAACCCTGTATTTTAGCAGAAGGTGGCCACTTTCAAAAGGTTCTCAAATTCAGTTTGTTTTGTGTTTACATTTCGATTAACAAATAAGTTAATTACATAGGAAAAAATTGTAAATAAATTATTTTAGTAAATAATTCAAAACATATTCGGTCCTTATTTAATTAGTACATTAATTTTGTTCAGTTTATGTCCATAATGCATAAAAAAGTATCAGAGTTAAAGAAATCAGGGACGAATCAACTATTTTTACAAAAATATTATTGATGTCATCTCCATGCATGCCACTGGTGGAAGTAAGAAAAACTTATTTCAACGAAAAATTGCAGTTAATTCCAAAATTAATTGACACCAAATTTCAATACCGTATCATCAAGGATTTCCAAAATTTTGAAAAAGATATTACATTTTTTTTTTAATTTTAGCCCCCTGTATCTTATTATCTAAGCCGTTTGGGATTACGTCCATATGAACTTTTTATCTTAAAATGAGCTCAGGAATCAGATCCTGGATTTTCTTCATGTACTTAAGGATCACCCTACTACATACAAGGTGAAGAAATGATTCATGTTAAGATGGGGGTACGCAACAAATGTCATAATTTAATACATAAAGGATATAAAGCAGCGGGTAAAAGCCCTTCTAACATAAAATTTTATTACGCTCTCCCCTTGTCCTATCATGCTTCTTTAAAATCTATGGCACCTCTGAGATACAAAAACATGGCTCGACTGACAAAAACATTGCCCAGCCGACAAAAACATGGCCCGACGCAATCCAATTCAACATTAATTAATACTCCTTTATTTCCGGAACCGCACTTTAAAAAAGCGCTTTTTACCAGATACTAAAGGAGTGAAAAAGGGTCCTAATTTTTTAAGAACAGATAATATAAAATATTACGTTTGAAAAAATATTGTGTTGCTGTGAAATTGACACTATATAAATATGGACAAGTACTATAAAATTTTATAGAGGGTCTATATACCTAGCCGTGATCGGGAAAAATGTTCGTCGGTTGGGTAATCGTGTTTTTCAACAATATCCTTTTTTCTTTCTTCGAGATGGTTGCAAGTGGAACATTCAAATTTTCTGGGTTAATAGAGGGTTAGTGCGACTAGCTTCGGTAAAAATTTCAGTTATACAGGGTGTTTCGTTTCGGAGTTATTAAACTTCAAAGTCGAAATTTCCGCGAACTCGTATGGGATCGATTACAGGTCGCAAAACTTAATTAAATCGATTTAAATTTTCGGATGTTGTATAGAACCGGGAACTTCAGAACCCTATTGAAACTGGCGATATTCGGATAATGGGAAGTAATTCTTTTGAATCTTGGGTACCTACTTAATAGCTCGAAGACGGAACGTCGGACAGAAAAACGACTGAAAAGCAAAACTAAAGAATCTGAAATACTTTCTTTTTGCAACACATTTACCTATACCTAAAACGACTGAAAATTGGGAAACTTGGGAGAAATTGAAAATTACGATTTTGCATGCAAATTTTTCACTGTTTTTAATTTTTTTTCGGGGTCAAAATGGATCCAAATCAAAATCCCATATACCGGGTCGGAAAGAGCTCATCGAAATACGTAAAATCCATACTTTTTGGTTTCTTCATTCTTTATAGGAAGGGAGCAATCGATGATTAAATTTCGATTTTTTAACGTTTTTCTTGATGACAAATCTACATTCGAATCACTCTGTATTTTTTCCTATCTAATGTCTTCCAACTTTTTCAAGGCTATCTTATACAGGGATAAACAGGCTTTAAAATGAACCCCGGGCATCCAGGACCGGATTTAGGGGCTAGAAACTCATTTTTTCCATCAAAACACATCTTTGAACTGCATTATTCCATATTATTTTTCTTATTTACCAGTTCTTTCTTGGTTTAATTTCTTCCCTTATGATCTAAGAACACTCCTCACTAATTAAAATTGCATATTTTTCGTTAAAGTTATAAACAAATAGGTTTTTATGCACCGGGGCACGAACATTTTTTATAAAGTGCAAATCTTAAACCCAAGCCATGGAAAAGCAATTGAACAGATGAAGCTTTACATCGAAATTAAAATACAAAGCGAGTGCACAAAACGCGAGTGCCGGGATCAAATAAGAAAGGAAGACCAAGAACAAGATGGATTGACAGAATAAGAGAAGAAGCGGAGAAAAAAGGAATAACTTGGGAGAAGACTATAAACCTTACTCAGGACAGACAACGATGGGGACATATAACTCAACTCCAACAGCCTTACACCTACCGGTAGAAAGGCCCAGGACTAAGTTCAACTCTAAAATAAAAAAAAATATATTAAAAAAAAAATTAAGACACAAAATCTCTACGCTCAACATTTATATCTTGTCCGAATATCAATAATTATTTTGGTAAGAAAATCCAAAATAAAGAAATAAGAATATTGGTGTAATTAATAATAAAAAATACTACCCCTTATAGAATAATGTGAAAAAATTATGACAAAATTAATAAAAACAGCTGACCCTGATCTAGTTACGTCAATCACTTTGCCCGACATAACACGGATGAAATACCGCAGCGGCAGCGTATTACCAATTTGTGCAAAAGCCACTAATTGAATAACTAAACTTCAATAAACCTTGTGTGTTGATAATAATTTATAAGGCCACATGTAGGGAGCTTCTGTTATATAAAATATAACGTTTTGATAGATTTCTCCTATTATTTTTAAATAAAAAATCGTACAGTAAATTGCATAGTGCATATTATTCACTACGTCATTTTTCTGTCGTAAGTTTGATTTAACAGAATTAGTGTTTTGCTGCTTTAATGCAAAACTCTGTAGTTTTTCTTTTTAGAAAATTTAACTTTCAGGTGCACACACAATATAATCGAGAATTAGACTAATAGAATATAGAATATACATGTTTTTTTATCAGATAAATTATTTAAGAATGCTATTACAAATGTAAAAATATAATTTTGAAAAAAAAGTACTAGGATACTTTTTTATCTTTTTAATCGGAATTTTTGATAAGCACGTGATCGATCAAATTGTTTACAACCACTTTTTACTTGCCTGTCACAAATTAGGACAAAAACACTGAATTTAGGAACTTATTATCGATTGTGTGCCGAGTTGCCAATACTTGCCATACCTAACCGAAAGCGTTTATTCGTGATGTAAATAGATGTATTTGTTTGCGTAAAGTTCGTATTTTGATTTTATATTGTGGGCAATTTTTTTTATTAAATAATGAAATTTCTCATAAGTCCCAAGTCCCAGTGGTTCCCAAAGTGTGAGCCGCGGAATAAGTAATATCAATTGACAACCTTGCGAAGGCAAGGAGGAGGAAAATGAATGAAGACAGAGGCACAGATGGCTTTCCATTACTGCAGCAGATTTTGCTCACCAATGAAGCTGAGCTTTCTCAAAATATAAAATCATTTTTTGAAAAGCATTTAACACAGCTTAATTCGCTTCACATATTTATAAAATTTACAAAATCGATAGGTTTGCATGAACTTAAGATCCATTTTGCATTAGTGCCTCTTCCAAGTTTACTCTAGCAGAAGAGGAAAATCTCATTGAGCTCTCTTGTGACAGAACCCTGAAAGGTAAATTTACCGGCATGGAATAGGGAATATGCATATAACCCAAATCATTCTGAAATATTTTTTTTATTCTCTACATAAATTAAATGTTTATGGCGGTTGCTGTTATCCATTTATTTTGGCCTTCGTTAAAAAAAAGGATTTTCTACTGGAAATTTTCGCGCGAATTTCGAAACTTGTATAATGTGATCCCATTGGCAATGTCATCAAAAGTGGTTTATGACTCATAATGAGTACATGGTAAATTCCAGTGTTGTAGGGCCATCGAAAAATCAATAAAAATGGCATTTAATGCGTAACTCATCCAATAAAATATCCCTGCACTAAAAGTAGAATGTTCCAAAATCTTATTCATATCTCAAGCCGAAATCGGCCCCGAAACCTAACTTTCAAACAAAAACTGGTATTCGAAAATTGGAAAATTCAAAAATTTTCAAATTTTGCATGTCCCTGATGCAAATAAACCTATTTATTTATAAATTTAAGGAAGAAATAAGCGAATTAAGTTAGTGGGAGGTATTCTTTATTAGCTGATACAATAAACCCAAAAATAATCACTAAATAAGGAAACTACTGTGGAATGTTGGTTAGAAAAAGGATTTGTAGGAAAAAATCAAGAAAATACGCTCCTGGATGACTCATTCACTATTCATTTTAAAGTGTGATTATCCCTTTATAAGAAAGTGTCGAAAAATGGGGAAAAAATTTGATAGGAAAAAGTACAGAGTGATTCAAATATACCGATGTCGAGGGCAAAAAGAGTCAACAAATCGAAATTTAATCGTCTATTACCCCCTTCCTATAAAGAATGAAGAAACTAAAATATATGGATATCATGTATTTCGAAGAGCTCTTTTCGATGGCATACATATATGCGATTGTAATTTGAACCATTTTGACCCCACAAAAAATTAAAAACCGTGAAATATTTGGGTCAAAAATCCAAATTTCCAGTTTATTCCAAATACAGCCATTTTCCAGTGTAAATGTATTTCAAAGAGAAAGCATTTTAGATTTTAAATTACTTGAAATTTTCCGATTTTCAGCAGGTTCAATAGAGTTCTGAAGCTCCGGGTCCTCTGCAACCTCCAAAAATTTACATCGATTTAATTCAGTTTGCGACCTGTCCCGATTTCAACGGAAATCGCAGAAATTTCGACTTTGACGTTTAATATCTTCGAAACGAAACATCCTACATAACTGATTTCTCCCCCTCTGACTGTTTCCGAAAAAACCAAATCTGTTTGACTATAGGTTAAGCTTTACGTTAACATGTAGATTGACACTTATTTTTGCTGATCTCCTGTCATCATTATTTAGATATTAAGGACAAATGGCTGCTTTTTAAATTGTAATAAATTATACCGAAAAGTAAACATTTCTTGTAGCTAAATTATCGTAGTAATTTTCTTCAAAATAATTTTTGTGGGTTTGTAATGACTTCCTTAAACAATTTGTGCAATAATGAAAATATGTGTATATTCTTTATTAACTGAATTTTGGATTTCAATAAACGATGAATATCCTTTTTTATGCAAGAAAGCATAGAATATCTAAATACTATTTTCCACCTCTTACTTGTTTAACGTTTGCTTTTCTGCGATTGCTGTGACTAAGCGCAAGTACCAAGCAAAAATGAGGCTGGCTGTGTCAAATTTAATATCCAGATTTGAAAAATTGTGCAGTGATTAATCGTCCCATTAATTGCGCTTGTATATGATTAGTGTTGATGTATTTTTTTATTTATATTTATGACAATATATTTTTGACATGTTTAATAGAGATGTTTCCTTTTCCACCCAACTTACCTAAACTCTTTGGGAAAATATTAAATATTAATAGTCATGTGTGCACAAAGTTAAATTCTAAGCTGAGATATTAGCTGTTAAAATATATTGTTTTAAAAAAAGGATTACGAGACGACAAAACTTTCATGTGCCTAGAACAACCGAAATAAAAAAAATGTAGTGTAAAAGTTAATTAAACATTTTTCTAACATAAATCCTATCGAAACATAAAACACGGTTATGATTTATCACTGTCAAAGTACAGCGTAAGATAAATAGAAAAAAAACTTATTTTATCTAAGACTTTCCACGTAGACTTCAAGGCTAAGTACTAACGTACCATGGGCGTCTAAAGAGAAGTGAAATGTAGTCTATTGACACGGGATTTAAAAGATTTGATGTTGGAACGGGAAGGGAAAACATCTACAGGCAATTTGTTCCATAATATAGAGAACCTAGGTATGAATGAGCGAGAGTGGTCTGTTATAGGCTTTTGTAGCTAAACAGTAAAGGGATGCATACGTAACGCGCCTCTTGTTTTACTTTTAGGAACAGTCAAGAGAGGAATTACCGGTAGCAAAGGGATATGGATTATGAGGATTGGGTCACGGATGAGTCGAATGGCCCCCTTTTGAATAGAACTATTTGAACTTATTAGCACATAACAGTTAATATCTTAAAAAAATACTTTTCTGCTTTTATTGCGTTCATTTCAGCAGAGGTACGTAAAGTTGGGATTTGTAAAAAAAATTAGTAAACATCATAATTGCAAATTGTCGGCTACAACGAAAATATAATGGGTTTGCTAGTCGTTAAATTATTTGATTGTCCTTGTGGCCATCCTTGAACATTAATCAAATGTAATGATTCTTATCCACATCTTTCCATGAAATCGAAAAAACATATTAACAAACACTCTAGTTTACAGTACACAAGCCATTATAGTACTTTTATTTACATATCACGTATTCACATATCATCATAAAGTGTTGTATTTGATATGAAAATTTATATTGGAAAATCTTTGTTTGTCTTAATAAAAACCTAATTGAATGAATACAAGCAGCCGCCATAAATATTTAAATTTATTTAGAACATACAAAAAATATTTCAGATTTATTTGAATTATATGGGTATGGCCTATTGGACACCGGTAATACGACAGCACTTATGTAATGTATTTTAAATAAACTGATAAAAATACGTTAAAGTTATTGTGGTTCCTCTGAGAAAAAATAGTTTAGGAAAAAAGTTGATATACGTCCATGTTCCCTCATCATTTCAAGAAATAAAACATATTTATTCAACTTAAAAGCGTTTAGTTTCAAAATTTAACAATATGTTTTTCTAATATGTAACAAAACAGAAAATATTTTTGAAAATTGAAAATTATTTAATGGCGAGTAATTCCCCCTCTGCTATTTATAACCACTTGGACTCATCGAGGCGTACTAAGAATTAAGTGATTTAACTCATCTTGATCCAAGGCATCCCGAAAATCCGAAAGAATTTGCCTAAGTGTCCTTACGTCACGAAGAGGCGGTTGACGACCAATTACTGCTTTGCCAAGCATGTATCAGACATGTTCACTACAGTTTAGATCTGGAGAGACTGGAGGTAACGAAAAATGATCAATTTCATGCAATGCTAGCTGTTCTAAAACTAACCTGGCTCTACGTGGGCGAGCGTTATCATCTAGGAATCTGAAATTGGGCTCCAAATTCCAATGGTAACCATTTACTATGTTGCTAACGATAGCTCGGGCTTAAATTTCACCTGTCATTGGACGTTCACAAACATGCAACTCCATTCGTCATCAGTAAAACATTTCGCCGCATACCAGAATCAGTGGCGGGGCACGATCAAAGGTAGATGTCGGCGGCATACGCTTTGCGAGGTCCCTTTAATTATTTCCCAAAAAAAGTACTAGGTGAAATGAATTATACACAAATACGTACTACGTACGAGTATATTGTTGCTAATCAACAGTGTTGCCAGACAATTCTGGGTAAATATTACCTACTCGCACCAAAATATTCTAGGTTAGGTATAAGTATTAACTTGAGAGATTTTTTGCGAGGCCCTGGGCGCGAAGCCTTCGGCGTCTGCCGGCGCCTAGCGTCGCTACTGACCACAACACTGCCACCACCGAACGGATGTATGTACTTCTTGGACATATCGGTCATTAACTCTCCAGGTCTCCAGACACGAACTGTACGTGTGTCAACACGAAGACAAAAGCGGCTCTCATCTGTAAACATCACGATCTTCCATTTATCACGCCAGTTTACCCTTTCATAGCACCAAAGCAAACATTGTGCTCTGTGATCTCCAGTCAACGGAGGAGGCCTAATAAGCCTAAAGCAATGAAGATCTGCCTCATTTAAATGATTTAAAACAGTTCACGAAGTTATACGAACTCTGCTGGCAGCGAAAAGGTGCTGACTCAAAAATTTTCAGTTTCTTGAAGGCTCGATCCTAGTTCCTCTGACTATTAATCTTTATTTCCTGGCATTCGTTGATCTTGGCTGCCTTCTCTTGGCCTCTCCCTGACAGTTCCAATCTCACTAAATCGGTGGTTCAGACGGGAAATTACACTTTGAGATTAGCTATATCAATCTGTCGTGCATCTCCAAGTAGCAACTCAATGGATTGATTTGCTTCGTCTTCAGTTAAATAATGCCTATTTAGATTGTAAAACAGAGATTAATCACAATTATTACAGGAATCGCTGGGCAACAGTGAAACAGAAACGGAGTCCACAGAAACAAAATTCCAAATTATTTATTTTTATCGATAAGTTTTCTTTGGTACAATTTTAACTGTATGTAAACAATTCCTTTTCCGAAAGGAAGATTAGCGAACATAAAAAGCCATTTTTTCTCTTTTGAGATATTTTTTCTCAGAGAAACCACAATATCCTTAATTTATTTCGATCAGTTTATAATTCCGAAATGTTTTCAAATACGTTTTAGCACGCGACGTATGTCCGGTCATCTTTTACCAGGAAAGTTATTTTTAAATCATTTGGAACCACATTAGTCTCAAATAATAAAAACGATTTTATAAAAAAATCCAATTTTATCCTATTATATATGAAGAGAGAAGTAGAAAGGAAAAAGAGCGTTATTTTCAACTTTAGCTAAAATATATCGGTTATAATTTATTTTCTAAATTAAACATTAAACATGCAGTTCTTTGGGAGCAAATTAACTATTATAATCTTTTCTGCTACATTTATGACAAATTTTCTTTCGCAGAATGTAGTAATTAATCAGCCGATTTTTATTTTATAAACTAGAGTAGATATGATTTAATAATTGCAGATTTAAATCATCGGGTAACAAAAAAACAACTAAGTTTTGGACTCTTGGATTTTTGTCAAACTTATAAAGAACAAATATACTTTAAGTATCAATAGAACTTAATTATAATTATAGTGTAACATACTTAATATCCACTTTTTGAAATTACAAGATGAACACTTCAGAACTATTAAAGGATCCCAAAACAATTTTCCAAACCAAATAAGCACCTAACAGCCTGTCGCCTTTAAACACAAGTGGAGGTTAAGCCATGAGTATGTTTCATGAGATAAACACTAATGCATACTAAGTGAAAATCCCAGGAGATCTTATGACATTTAACATACTCGGGGGAGCTTATTATGTAATTTGTTTTCGCATCAAATATTTGGGTAAATCATAATTTATGAAATTTTGAACACCTGGGAAAGTAACGTATTTTCTACAGTGGAAAATTAGATTTTGATTTGAAATTAAGTATTAATGGCATTTTATATTCTGGTACTATGCAAATATTTAAATTATCCCTGAATTATTATTCCATGTTCTTACCTCGTAAATTATTGGTCTTTGACAGAAACATTTTTCCACCAAAATTTCAAACCCCTCCTCTCAGTAATGAGGGAGATATGGGGGTGGCAACCCTTAACTTAAAAATTCATTATCTTTAAAACTATTTGAGATATCTCAATAAAATTTTAACTGTGCATAGTTGTTTATAAGGTTTATATAATATAATTTGTTCAGATTTTTATCTCATTAATAAATGGTAAAAAACAAGATGTTTAATTTTTAGGGATGGTTTATCATACTTACCCCCGGAGTGACACCAACTACAAAAAAATCAGTATAATCGTATATTCTCTAGTAATAACATAAAAAAAGTACACAAAGCTCGAATAGGTGGAACATTATTAAAAAAATTAAAAATCAATGTGTTATTCCCGATTCCTTCATTTGTACTTACATTAATTCGCCAAAATATATGCTTCATTTTATCACGTTGAATTTTATTTTTTTTTAACAATGTTCCACCTATTCGAGCTTTGTGTAATTTTTTATGTTATTACTAGAGAATAGACGATTATACTAATTTTTCTTAGTTGGTGTCACTCCGGGGGTAAGTATGATAAACCACCCCTAAAAATTAAACATCTTGTTTTTTACCATTTATTAATGAGATAAAAATCTGAATAAATTATATTATATAAACCTTATAAATATCTATGCACAGTTAAAATTTCATTGAGATATCTCAAATAGTTTTAAAGATAATGAATTTTTAAGTTAAGGGTTGCCACCCCCATATCTCCCTCATTACTGAGAGGAGGGGTTTGAAATTTGGTGTAAAAATGTTTCTGTCAAAGAACAATAATTTACGAGGTAAGAACATGGAAACGACGTTGGGGCACTTTTCATATAGTTAACCGGCTAGACCCTTGATAACAATAAAATTTAACACTTTTAGAACACTATATAAGATAAGTTTGACAATAAATTAAAGAAACGTATGTCATGAAATAAACTGTTAAAATTAAAACTAATGCTAATAAAATGCGACTCGTACTTCACGTGATTAGGAACATTTAAGAACCTCTACTCAGAGATACTGTTAAGATAACAAGAAATATAATTATTAAACACAACTAATGTTATTTTTAAAATTCCTGAAAAATGCGATTCTATACTAAGCTTATTAATTTAATTTTATACAAACATTACAATATTTCTGGAACTATTAGGGTGGGTGTTACTTAAACGTAGCTATAATTTCAAGCAGAATTAGAAATTAAAGCAAAAAATTGGGTATTTCACTTAAGAAAATATAACTTGGATCCCTAAAGAGTTGTGGAGCAACCCTGTTAATTCCAACTAATATGAAATTATAGATTTTTGAAAGTTTGAATAAATTGTCTAGTTTTGAACAACCTATCCTGAACGTTAACGATATTCCGATAAAATTCATATCTTCTAAAAAGAAGATACTCGGTCTGCTTCATTGAAACAATGAAACAATATTTCTGCGTATATTTATGTTGCCCAGTCTCTATGTAAAAATTATTATTGAAGTTAACGTTACAAGCCTTCGATATAAACTCATCGAAATAGTTAAGGATATTGTTTACATACGTCCATGTTCCCTCATCATTTCTAGAAATATACCACATTTCTTCAACTAAAAAATGTTTAGTATCAGAATTTAACAATATGTTTTTCTAATATGTAACAAAACAGAAAATATTGGAAATTATTTGATAGCGAGTAATTCCACCTGTGTAACAGCTTGGACTCGTCGAGGCATACTTAGAATTACGTGATTTACATCATCTTTGTCCAAGGCATCCCATAAATCCGGAAGAACATGCCTTAGTGTCCTTACGTCACGAAGAGGCGGTTGACGACCAATTACTGCTTTTCAAAGCATGCCTCAGACAGTTGTAATACAGTTTAGATCTGGAAAGAGTGGAGGTAACGGCAAATGGTCAATTTCATCCAATGCTAGCTGTTCCAAAATTATCCTGGCTCTATGTGGGCGAGCGTTATCATCTAGGAATCTAAAATTGGGCTCCAAATTCCAACGGTAATCATTTACTATTTTTTTGCTAATGATGTCTCGGGCATAAATTTCACCTATCATTGTACAGGGATATCCAAATAAAAGTGAACAGGCCTCATAAGTTTGTTATTTTTAAAGATGGGAAAAATGTTAAATATGAAAGTTTTGGGGATTTCTATGAATCATTCATATATCTTATCAGCAAAACAATGGACCATCGAATAAAAAAATATAGTATAAAATATCGATTTCCTCGCTTATTTTAAATTGGATGGTATGATTTTTATCATATTTTTGGATTCTAGGAGAAGTCCTAGACATATTTTGTATAACATACCCCCAATCGTTTTTGAAATATTTTGAATTAAAATTTATTTCGCATAAAAATATACTTTAAACGTAACTATCCAGGTTGCGAATGAAATACCTGCTACCTTTTTAAATTTTCTTCGTAGGTAAGTCAAAGTTAATGTTAAGGTTAACAATAATACTTCAGTCACCGTAAATTTATAATTTTATTTTTATGCAAAATGAGTTATTCTGTTAAACAATAAATGTTGATCTCTATTAGTTATTAATATTTGAAAGCAATAACCAGTGATTATAAACAATAACAAATCAATTATAACATAAACAGATAAATGATAACATTGGTGAATATATACCAAAAGAAATTTTCAAAATGTCCGCGATTTAATTCTTCGCACTTTTCATACATTCGAAATACATAGAAACGAAATTCTATATGATTTACTTTTGTCCATAACTTTTGGTGCAATTTTCATTGTGTATAAACATTATTTTTTATCCGAAAAGAAGATTAGGGAACATAAATAAGCTATTTTTTCTTTTGGGACATTTTGTCTCAGAAAAATCACAATATCACTAACTTATTTCGATTAGTTTATGCAAGGTATTATTTTTCTCAAACGTCCTTTTTTATTTGAAGATAAGATTGATATAAATTCACTCCGGAATTCACTTAAAATATTTAAGAGTAAGTACTCGTTTAAAATTAGATATTCCAGTCGATAAGGTATGTTTTAACAAGTTTTTTGCCTATCACACTATTAATAAGTCGTCAATAAAAACGCAAACATGGTACACACAGAATTTTAGGAAATACTGAAGGTATTTGAGACACTCGTCCTTTGGTAAATACATTGGGCTTTCTGAGTGTTGTAAATTTTATATATTTATTACTCGTTTTTACAGATTTTCTCAGATTTGATAAGTAAGCTTGAGGTCTTGGTTAATATACATCAATTTGGACCCAAAACTTCTGTCGCGTAGGACACAGAGCATATAAGCTGTGTCGCATACGCTTGGGATTTCGGTTAACTATACAAAAACACTCTCTCTTACTCATACTCATTACTTATACATTTACAGGGAATGTCACAGGGTTTGTAAAAATACGGGTAGTTTATAGTAATACATACATGGGGCAAATGTAAGCAAAGCCGCGAATGTCCGCTAAGCTAAATAACTTTGTTTCCAAACTTTGTTAAGATGATAAATTTGGGAACGCTGCTAACCCCTTCAACAAGAACTCACCTCTAATAAGATAAACGAAAAAAAATTACGGACCTCTAATGCAGCTAGGCATGCTCCACAACTAACTAATTTTACCGAAGTTATTAGGTTTCAGTTACGGTAAAAGTTTTGGAATGTAGGTAACATATGAGAAATTGATATAATTTACTTGTACAGGGTGGGCAAATAAGCGAGGTAAGCGGCTGTATCTCAGAAACTAATGATCGTGGAGAGTTACGGTAAAAATTTTTATAGGTAAAGTGGGCAAGGGAAACTGCTGGAAATTATTTTCAAGTTTCCAAGATGGCCGCCAGTGGGCGTTTCCGCCATCTTAAATTACATAAAGCTACGTTTGTCGCGATTTTCCCCAATGAATGTAACAAAAAAGTATTTGCGTTTTAATGCTAACTTAAAGTCGAACATTTTTTGTAAAAACAATTTTTCTCTATCTTTCGAAATAAAGTGGTGGGGGGTATTTGAATGTTGTTTTAAATAAATGCCTGTAACTTCGAAACGGCTTAATGGATTTGGATAAATTTGGTATCATTGGAAAGAGCATTTCTTGGGCTTTTAGGTTTCTCGTAATCATGACAGTTGTGACCTACACGACCGCCGATAGAGGGCGTTATTCGATATTATAACCAAAATATTGGATTTTCTCAAAAAATTTAAATGCGATGATATGACTTTTTTTACACTAGAAAATAGACAAATGACCAACCAATAAGCCTGCGCAAACCGCATCTTAATATCTTTTTCCTAACTCAAATTATTAAAAAAAAATACTAAACCAGGAAAATTCATATATCCCCATTTAAAAATGCATCGGTTCCTTTCGATAAGAAGGCAAGTAGTAGGCCATGGACACGACAATCGCCTAACAAAAATATTGCCAAGTAACGTCAAACTTTTGTCACACGCAGGCTAATATTGTTGATTGAGTATAATTTGAGTACTTTTTAATCAAAATGCCTCTCACAAATAATGAAGCTGTTGACATGATTGCGATTTATTTCGAGTGTTTTCAAAATGCAGCTATAGCGGCAAGACAGTACGCGGCACGGTATCCAGATCGCCGTCATTACGGGAGAAGAATGTTTCCGCGCTTGGTACAGCGATTACGCGATACTGGAAGTTTTCGTCGTCCTAAACTTCGCAGGCGTCGCAATGGAAGGACCGAAGAAAACATTATCAATGTCTTGGCTTACATAGAATTTGATAGACATGTAGGAACTAGAACATTGTCTCTACACTTGGGAATAGCACGAACAACTGTTAGAAATATTTTGAAAGATTATAGGTAAATAATTTTATCTTCTTCCAAGTATCTTAGCACATACTCGCAAATACACAATTCAGTGTTATTCTGATAATATTATGTTTGCGCATATGTTGTTTTTTACTTTTAGATTACATCCTTACCACATAGTCTTGCATCAGGCGCTAAATGAACAAGATTTCGACAATAGATTAAATTATTGTCAATGGATGCTAGGCATGCTTGAGGAAAACAGAAATTTCTTAACGGAAATTCTCTGGACCGACGAGGCTACCTTTAGTAGTGATGGTAGGGTAAACCGTCATAATATGCATTATTGGTCCGTTGAAAATCCGCATTGGTTACGAGAAGTGCAGCACCAGGGTCGCTGGAGCCTAAATGTGTGGTGCGGCATCATTGGGGACAGAATTATTGGACCTTATTTTTTTGATCAAGCTTTAACTGGTAACCGCTTCTTACAGTTTTTGATCAACGACTTGCCAGTTTTGTTGGAAGATGTGCCACTGGAAACTAGGAGAACTATGTTTCTGCAATTAGATGGTTGTCCGGCACATTATTCAATTAATGTCCGAAACCATATTAACGGGACCTTTCGAGAACGCTGGATAGGAAGGGGAAGCCTATTTCCTTGGCCGGCAAGATCTCCCGACTTGACATGTCTTGATTTTTACTTGTGGGGACGCTTAAAAGATATTGTTTATCAAACTCCACCAACAACACGAATGGATATGGAAAACAGAATTCGAAACTCAATTCGTCAAATATCAGCGGCAGAAATCGAGGCTGCGGTTCTGTCGACTCAAGAAAGACTGGAACAATGTGTGGAATATGACGGAAGGCAATTTGAACACAGAAGGCATTAATCGTTTTTCAAAATCGGTCCTTTCCAGGACCACAACTTTATTTAAAAGGGAAATCTCTTATAAATACGAAAACGTGTGACTTAAAATCACAGCACTAAATAAACCGATATTTCTTGTGAATAGTTTTGAGAGGAGTTTGTCTTTTATTTCCATGGCCTACTACTTGCCTTCTTATCGAAAGGAACCGATGCATTTTTAAATGGGGATATATGAATTTTCCTGGTTTAGTATTTTTTTTTAATAATTTGAGTTAGGAAAAAGATATTAAGATGCGGTTTGCGCAGGCTTATTGGTTGGTCATTTGTCTATTTTCTAGTGTAAAAAAAGTCATATCATCGCATTTAAATTTTTTGAGAAAATCCAATATTTTGGTTATAATATCGAATAACGCCCTCTATCGGCGGTCGTGTAGGTCACAACTGTCATGATTACGAGAAACCTAAAAGCCCAAGAAATGCTCTTTCCAATGATACCAAATTTATCCAAATCCATTAAGCCGTTTCGAAGTTACAGGCATTTATTTAAAACAACATTCAAATACCCCCCACCACTTTATTTCGAAAGATAGAGAAAAATTGTTTTTACAAAAAATGTTCGACTTTAAGTTAGCATTAAAACGCAAATACTTTTTTGTTACATTCATTGGGGAAAATCGCGACAAACGTAGCTTTATGTAATTCAAGATGGCGGAAACGCCCACTGGCGGCCATCTTGGAAACTTGAAAATAATTTCCAGCAGTTTCCCTTGCCCACTTTACCTATAAAATTTTTTACCGTAACTCTCCACGATCATTAGTTTCTGAGATACAGCCGCTTACCTCGCTTATTTGCCCACCCTGTACAACAGAGTGCACGTAGCTGATGAATCAATACTAATTACATGAGCTAAGCAACGTAATTGTGAGCTAATTAATGTCCATCGAGGACAATTATTAGATTGTCGGTCGATCTTGGGTAACGTTTAACAAAGCGAGGCGCCTATGAATCGGAAATTTAAATTTGTTCACTGGTTTATTGAAACTTGTATCGATGCTGCAGGGGAAGGGAGAGAGCGGATAAGTTCAGAAAGGGCTGTAGGGTCTAAAAAATATAAAAAGCGCATGTTTTTAATTTGTCCATTCTATGTGCACAGGAAAAAAGTATTGAAGTTAACGTTATAAACCTTAGATACGTAGTACGCGTTGTAAAATATTATACTGGTTTGGGAAAAATATCTAGATTTCGGAAAAATATCTTGATTTAAAATTATATTCGTGAACCAAATCGATAATTTTTAAGAAAAAGAAGATTCAACACGATATTAGGGTCGTGTTTAAAATAAAGATTTTTATTTACAAGAAGCAAGTATACAGGGTGATTCACGGTGGATGGTACCTTAGACGTATCTGGCAAACCAGAAATCGCTCTGGAAATTTGGCCGTTTACGTAAAAGAACATGCTCCACCTGCCTAAAATAGTTTTGACAACGCAATGTTGCCGCTTCTACTAAAAAGTAGTAAGAACTTTGATATTTTAAGCTGAATACCCTGTATATTATTTAATTTTCAAAACCCCTATTAATTTCTTAACAACTTTCTTTAATATTGTTGTATACTTATCTCCTACCGTTTCTGAGATAATAATTAATTTCCAATTTTTTTGGCGGAAAAAGTTACCTTAAAAAAATGCTGATATTTTTGTACTCTAAAATATTGAGATCCTGAAATTTTGTGAAGAGTTAAATAATACCGGGGGACTTTTTACCCTATGCCCAAATCTTAGTTGCAGTATACAGGGTGGTTTTAAAATACAGTTATTTTGGTTACTTGAAAAAGTGACCATATGTACATTTTTTTAAATGTAACTCCCTGTATATTATTACTGATTTGAAAAGCTACTTAAATTTACTTTTTATTTTTGTCTATCGTACCTATACCTAACTAGTCAAGTTTCTGACTTTTAGGCCATTATTTGTCCAATTTTCTCGACAATTTAATTTCCATTCGGATTTTAGTAAGTATACCGTGACAAACTATTGTTTCATACAAAAGCCATAACTGTGTATCTATATCAGTAACATAAATGATACAATCTTAAAAAAGAACAAATCTAAAATCTTCAACAAAATATTCGTGGTAAAGGCGCTACAGCTTATTAACTCGTAATAAGCGACATTTCGCGAAAGTGACATTTACTGCTGTACTATCTCGTCTACGTAATGAAACACTTGGTTTTAAATATATAGGCTCCTCAACAGGTTAGTATATTAACCCATGTTATGTAATAAAAGCAGTGGCGTATCGCGGCTGACAATGAAGATAATGATAGTGTTAAAGGACAAAAGATCTTTACCACAGAACTTGGTGAGCAATTTCTTAGCATAATTAAGATTTCATGTAACCGTTTACAGCTTAAGAACGAAAGATAACAAATTAAACAATGTGCGCTTTCACTAATTTGTGATTTTGGTACCACAGCATAATGCAAGGAAAAACATAATTTTTGACGTCCTAGCATTTTAGTATTAAATATTTTGTATTTGAGTATTTTGTGAGAAAATGAAAAACAAAATATGTCACGTAAGAAACAGTTTTTCTAAGTGACTTGTATGTAATAACTCTAATACAAAATTTTATCTAACACTTTCATAATAGAGCGAAATTAAAATTTATAAAATGAAATTTAAATCTCAAAAATTGGTCAAGTGCAAGCTATATTTGCACAACTAGTGTTCCTTGCCTTCAGCCCCCCAATTAACCTGAGCAAACTTCGAACCGCCCGATCTCCGCCCATCTGCCGCGCTACCCGCCGTCGACGGCACCAATGCCGTATCACATCGCGTATGGGCGGAGCTGAGTGGGGACCGTTTCGACTGAGCCAAATTAAAAAAAATGGTCAAAAGTTGTTCCCTATATCATGAGAAATTTTTCTCTTTCTTCTGAGGGATCCTTGGGGGAGAGCAATTTTTAGGAGGTTTTCCCCAAAAAATGTTTTAATATATATATATATATATATATATATATATATATATATATATATATATATATATATATACATATATATATATATATATATATATATATATATATATATATATATATATATATATATATATATATATATATATATTTTTTCTTTTAATTCTTGGGTCTATACCCAAGCAAGCCCAAGCATATGGGAACCTTTTTTATTATTAGTTTTACGAAAAATAGGTTATTCTTCACAAAATGTTCTGCATGGTCCAAAATCTAAAATGCAATCATCAGATATCGAAATTTCCCCGTCATATACGAGGTCTGTCAGAAAATATGAATTTTAGCCAACAGAAAAATACTTTTATTTTTGACAATACCGAAAACTTTAACGAAGAAAATTTGTTTAGAATTGTAAACTAATTTGTAATAAACAGTTATCCCTTTATTCATTAAAATTATATTTATAACATTAGCCGCCGGTTGCACAAAACTTTTAATCAAGTAGTAAATTTAATTAACATTTAATCATCTTTGGCAATGACATTAATATGAGTGCTGTCACATTACAAGTGTTCAATTAGTTTAATGCGTGATTAAATTGTTTGTGCAACCGGACGTAGGTATAATAGAAAATTGAAATACCTTTTTTGTCGGTGTTTGTACGTCATTATAAGTAGAATGAGAACGGATTTAGCTTTTTATTTTAGTTATATAAGGGTTAATACTTAAACAAAAAACAAATAAATATTTTTTTATCCAAGAAACCACTGGTAAATAAATATTTTTGAAATAGCTCGTTTTAGTAAATATTTGGCTCGTTTTTTTCACACATCTGCCTAAAAATAAAGTTTGTGGCAACACTGTCGACAAAACAGAGGACGGCAGGCGCCAGGTACTGCGGTGATGCTGCAGAAACAGTAGACCACATACAACTATGAAAAACGCTAAAATAGTCACACACTGTAACACCCTAAGAGGACAGGATGGCTCCGAGGAATATAATAAAATTTGCTAAAACTTTAGGAAATCTGGGCTACCTTCACATACGAAACACAAAAGATCTGGGTCGGGCAAAGTGTTGAGAGGCTGCCACCGACGCGGCGTACTGAAGTACATTCTATTGGGGGGAGGGGGGCAATCACAATTTCCCAACTCATTTTTCAAACAATTCCCAACTGAATCTTGAAATATTTTGTAATATAATTTAGTATGTCAGAGAGATAATTGGAGAGAAAAATAATAATATCTTTTTATCTTTTATCGAATTTGACTGGGATAAAATTGTTTATTTTTCACACGTGGATGTTGTGAAGGAAAAACATGGAGAATTTTTTTTCTTGCCTTATACAATGCTACCAAAGTCAAAATTTAGTAAAATCAGTTAATTTTATCAACATTTACTTGCAGCGAAATTTCGTGAAACCGTTAATGTTCGATGTAGGATAATTAAATTGCATACTATGGTGTTAGCTTGTTCGCTATACTAATATATGTCATCTAAAATGTACTGTACTAATGCTACTTTCAAGCAATATTAGATTAAATTTCACATTTCAACGCACAGTGTATAGGTTTTGGCATTATCTGGTTGTCAGTTGCGAGTGCTTCTCGAAACCAATGGTTTACTGGGCTTAAATAATTCGGCATCAGGCCCAGCAATTTCTATTGTAATTAATGGCGCGACCTAGTTAGGGAGGCTCACTTCGTAAATATCTTTTCCAATAAAACAGTGCCAATTGATTTACATAATGTTTGTGATATTTATGTTTATTATACATTAGCGGTCGTCATCGACATCGTCCGCGGTATATCTAACAACAAAAGTGCTTCTATGGAGTTTCGCGATTTGTTTTCAATATGATGCGAACTTTATGGATGCCGGTGTACATTTTTTTTATATCTAAGACATCACACGTAGACTTCAAGTCTAAGTACTAGCATACCGTGGGTGTCTGAAGAGAAGGGAAATGTAGTCTATTGACACGGGATTTGAAGGATTGGAGGTTGGGACGGGAAGGGAAAACATCTGCAGGCAATTTGTTCCATAATCTGGAGACCCTAGGTATGAATGTGCGAGAGAAGTGGTCTGTTCTAGGTTTTTGTAGCTGGACAGTAAAGGGATGCATACGTAACGCGCCTCTTGTTGTTCTGTTGGGGACATTCAAGGGGGGAATAATACCGGCTAGTTCTTCAGAGCAGAATCCGTGGAAGTAGCGGTAGAAAAGGGATAAACCCCTACAGCGCGGCGATGAGCGAGAGAAGGGAGTTTCCTCGTGAGGGCTGGGTCATTGATAAGTCGAATGGCTCGCTTTTGGATAGAATCAAGGATCTTAAGTGTCAAAGGTGATGCCGCTCCCCAGATGTGGGAGCAGTACTCCAGGTTATTCTTATTTGGGAAACATAAGTTGGAAGGGGAGTAGTATTTTTTGGCTCGAAAGAGAAAACCAAGCTTTTTAGCTGCCGATGTGGCTACTGAAGTAATGTGTTTGTGCCAGCTGAGATCATGTTGGAAAGCGACACCAACGAGATCGAATGTTTCGTTGTTTTGTAGGGTTTGGTCCATTCATGTGGATGGGGTAAGCGTTGCCAGATTTTTTGCGCGAGAGAGAGCAAGACTGGGTTTTGGAGGCGTTGAACTGAACAAGGTTCTTGGCACCCCAGTCTAAGATTAATTGAAGATCTTGGGAAAGGGATAGGTACATAGAAAGGTACATATAAAGTAATAAGAATAAATCCACACAATCATTGAATAATATAATTAATTTTAATTTTTGCAATTATTTTTTGATCCAATAATTAAAAAAGCTTTGTTTAAAGGGACTATCGATTTCCAGCAACTAAGCCAGGAATATTCTAAAACGAGACAAAGCACGCGTGATGGCTTCATGCCTATGACGCTCTTGTCTTTTTCTTGCTTAATTCTTACTTGACTTTTATACTTTTGTGTCCTAGCATCCACGTAAGTATGACTTGTGTTTAGCCAAAGTCCGAAGGCATTGAAGGCAGTCACAGATAGTGATTAATTTTAGTTCGTTAAATACGTTACACAGTGTTAAAGGCGATAAAAGGTTGCAAACCTGCAAGAAATCCAAATAATTTGATAAAACTCTGTCAAGCCTATTGTCTAAAAAACTATCTTATTTTCTCCTTGAATCTGTTTACTTATTGAATTTGTGTATTTCTAGTAAAAGTGGTACAAAAAAGTGAAGCCATTGTTTGAATGCAACTTTGTCAATTGCGCTATTCTTATTTGCAACTTAGAAAGCTGCACTGGCATACATCGCCTCACCCCAAAATAGTTCCACTACATTTATCTCACTACTACCAAAAGGGCAGTGTAAGATCACCATCAGTTAAAAAAACATCCACTTTATTCTAGAGCAACATTGAAATAATAATTTCGTTTTTATCTTTAAATCAATATCTATAACCTCAATAAACGAGTCACAAGAGAAGGAAAAATCTGTCCGTTTATTGTAGCCTCTTTGAGTTTTTATGGCATACCGTCTGGAGTCTTGATATTTTTTTGAAGATCATGAGCTATGTTGACAAAAATGTATCGATGTTATTTCGATATAGTACGCTGTTACTTCATGTTTTCTCAGTAGTAATAAAAGTAGGTAATTCTGGTGAAATTTCTTTAGGTTTAGTTGAGAAAAATTTATAAGTAGTTGGAATAGTAACAGTTTTATAACGTTGTAACTAGCTCGAGAATGTCTGTGCCTTTATAGTGCTAAAACACTATGTTAAATCAGTCCATTTAATAAATATAGTTACTTTAAACATTTGGCTTTCTTGGCAATTATAAAACTAAGTACTTATAATGGTTACATCAAGTGTCGATTCCAAAACTGACAATTATTCTTTGTAAAGCGTACTTGCGCACCCCTCCCCTAATTTACTTCAAAAAACTTAGACAGAAACACATATCCCAGATTTCTTCAAACTATCGACATTCTTACGACGGCCAAAAATCAGACAGAAAGCCGACTTCGAAACGCCATTACTCAATGAAATAAGTTCATTGAATAAATAACCTGGTGTTTCCCTGAAAAGAACAATAATCAAGCTGCAACACGTGAAATAATTATAGGTTATAATTCAAGTCCATACAAAATATACAATCAAAATGGGAAAAATCGACTTACTACTCACCCTACCAAAGAATTATCTGTTTATACAGGAGGGATGAAACTAAATTTAAACTTTCTCTAGGAAAGAGGCCTTTCACCAATCCAGCTGATCAGAATGTCATCGAAAAAATGAGAGCTCAAAAATCACAAACGTCAACCTGGACGGTATAACTGACACTTTTAGGTTAAGTTCATTCTCTCGCGGATCCACATGTTTCATTCGCTCATGCTCGAAAATAACCAACATTTAATCAGCAATTGAATAACTTGAAAATATAACAGTAACGAACGTTACAGGTTATTTCTCGTTTCTCAGATTTAACGTATGACGGTACAAAGATATGTTAAGAAGAAGATGCTGATGTGCAAACTCTAATCGGGCTTTCGTTTTAGAAAGTAATGGTTTTTAGCGTGGTGACAAGCAAATAGGTGCACTTCTTGCATCTTCGTTTTATTGTTTTGATTGTAACATCTGGCAGACCCTTCACTTTTTATCTGTGTTGGTATCCAAAAGAATCCATGAGTAACATATGTTTATGAGCCATACTAAGAAGTATGGCTTGGGTTTGACTATGCAAAAGAAGTCTGGGACTTCTTTTTACCTTGTCCGGAGTTCCTTTTTGTTTATATTTATTGATTATTGTGTTACTTTTTATATTTAAATTTTTGATATTAATAATATGCAACATTTAACAATGCTTGCTTAATTATCTATTTAAATGGTTTAAACTGAAATAAACTAGAAAAAAATATGATAAGAAGTGGTGTCTATTAAATTGTTAATTTGTTAATTAAAAATTAATTTAAGAAAATACCTTTTTATAGTTTGTCTATATACTTTTGTCCATTAGTGTATCCTTGTATACTCCTAATATAATTCAATTTTCATTTGGCGACAGTATTTTTTTAGTGTAAGGTTTAAACATTCGAACTGAAGCTGAATGTCTGGATTTCATTGCCCTTCGTAGCCGCTCATCCCTTCTCGACGAGTGTAGTCGAGTAAACATATTAATTTTATTGTTAACTCGTTCTGTTTGACGATTATTATAAACTGCTCGTTATAATTGGCACAAAACTAAATGAATGCATTGTTTACATAACGGACAGCTCAAATTAAACCAGAAGTTGTCCCGTACCTTTTGTTTGTTTGTCATTTATGAAATTCACTGCCCCGCGTTATAATATTGAGTAGCAGTGGAATCAATTGTTTTGTAATATTGTAATTAAATATATGAACTACGTAGCTCGATTTTAGGCAATTTGTTGAACAAATAATGCAATTTATCGTTCGGGTTTGCTTTAATTGCGAATATTCTGTTCATATGCAATTTTCTAAATACGTTAATTTGCCACGAAAAACCTCGTGAGCCTAAAATAAATTTGCAAATGGCTCCCCATATTCTTATCCAAAAAACCAACGACCAAATTCACTACTGCTAAGACCGGTCTAATCTGTCAATCAAGGGTTTAAATTAACAAGATTATGAAAAAGACTGTAACAAAATAGTGATTTACATATATTTATTATTGATAATTTTGGGCATAATCATACATTCTAATTCTTGCGAGGGCACAAGTTTATTTTAAATCATTTAAGGGAATAATATAGTCAGCTAAATTCTCGTTCTCGCGAATTTTAAACATGTGTTTTACATTTTGAGTAGCGTTATAAAATTTTAAAAGGAACGGTTATCTAAACTTGGGAATGTTAAAAATCCATTTTTCTGAAAATTATCAGTATCAGGTCAAAGTAGCACGGGAAGAAATAAATAAGGTACTACTCTTTACGGTTTAACTAAAGAAATAGTATACCGGGTTCTTTAAAAAAGACATAGAAATATATTGTTTGTAATTGTGAATTGGACGCGATATAACGAATATTTTTCTTTATTGATAATAAATTATAGTTTAAAAAACTAAAAAACACGCTTTTATGAGTAGCGCAGCACTAAAAAGTTAAAAATTAATATTTTTCTTTTATAGTTAACAGAAAATCGGGGTGTTAGGGCGCGCATCGTGCGAAAAGTAAAGCAACTTACAAACTGCGCCTCCCTTTACTCCGCACACATGCATACCCCGGTTTTCTGTTTACTTGTGAAGCTATAAAACATTTGCACTTGCAGTGCACTTAAGATAGCGGTCTAGGTATACATAACATTTTGTTTATTATGCCTAGACCGCTATATGACTGCGCCTCACGCTTTTAAATTTAATTACCTATTTAAAAAACAAATGTCTATAGCTGTACAAGTTAACAGAAAACCGGGGTATGCATGTGTGCGGAGTAAAGTGAGGAGCAGTTTGTAAGTTGCTTTCCTTTACGCACGATGCGCGCACTGCATACCCCGGTTTTCTGTTAACTATAAGAGGAAAATATTTATTTTTAACTTTTTAGTGCGCTACTCATAAAAGCGAGTTTTGTAGTTTTTTAAACTATAATTTATTTTTACCTTTTTAGTGCGCTAATCAGAAAAGCGTGTTTTTTAGCTGCTTAAACTATAATTTATTTTTAACTTTTTAGTGCGCTACTCATAAAAGCGTGTTTTTTAGTTTTTTAGTGAATTATGCTTGGAACATACACGAGGTCTCAAAAATAAAATTAATTTTTTTATTACCGACTTTACAAAAAAAGTAACTATATCTACATAAAAAGTTCTACAATGTAAAAAAAAGCATGGCTATTCAAAAACTTGATAAAGGACAATTCAGGGTGTCTCGAAAAGCGAAAGTCGCAATTTCAGTTACAATTTTTTAGCCACCCTGTATGCCCTAGATAAAATATTTGAATCACTATGCTCTTTTTTCACAATGTAGAATGTTTTATGAAGATATACTTTTTTGTAGAGGCGATATTAAAAATTTAATTTTATTTTTGGGACCTCCTGTATGTTCCAAACCTAATTCACTAACATAAAAAAAATTAACTCTAGTAGGTACATTTGCAGTGGCAGTTCACCTTTAAATAACGATTTTGTCTTTTTAGCTTCACGTGGATTGGGACTTTTTTATTTTTGAGTCACCCTGTATGTACTGGATCAAATTTTTAAATGGCAATGCTATTTTCTCACAATGCATAACTTTTTATAGACACTTTTTTTTTCGTAAAATCAATCATAAAATTTTGTCCATTTCGAAGACATGCTGTATTTTTTTAATAAAAAAAACATTATTAATTGTCACCGGAATTGCATAAGTTTGCAAAGTTTCAAATCGATACGACAATTAGAAGTGGGTGAAAAGTGAGTTGTAAGATTCCATTACAATGTTACAAGTCAAGCTAAAGTCAGTTGCACGGTTCTAGAGCTACGACGACTGAAGAGACAGGGGAGGAAATTCGCTATTGTTGAAGGTCATTCATGTGGAACGTTTCGAACCGAGCTATACTTCCCGTATGTATTAAAATAGCGAAAAATAGCTGGACGATTGGAATCCCACCAAAGCGACGCGACGGCCGCGATCAGCTTGGCTTGGAATTGGCCATCTGTCCCCCTGTCTCTTCAGTCGTCGTAGCTCTAGAACCGTGCAACTGACTTTAATGCAAGCGTGTTAAAAAAAGGAATGAAATGAGAACATTTCTGCTGAGATTGCAAATTCGGAAATTCATATCTTGTAAAACGCTTTTGAACGTAATTGTCTTACATTTGCTTTAGTAAGCAATAACAATTAAAATTATCAAAAAAAAGGAGGTTTTTCCACCACGTGTTCAAGCAGACCTTAGTTTGTTAACCTTTATATAAATAATCTATTTAAAGCAGAGAACAATTTAATTTCTATGATGCCCCCTATAGCACCAGCGTCAGGCCAAGGGTAGATAGGCGTAGCTAAAAGGGAAACCTTAAGAGAGGTACCTAGGTAGTATTTTGGGGTTTTTATAAAAGGTAGTTCCCAACCGATCGTGTTAAGAGATAGTCTTCAATCGGTGGTTGTCAAGAATGTAGCTTTTGATATTGTCGTGAAATTTGCAAGGAACTATTCTGTATGGTATGGATTGGGAATGTATGGGCCAAAATTTAGACTTTCAAAGTCCCTTGGCAGCAGCCCCACTAACAAGCAGAAGTATACGCAATAGATTTGTGTACTCAGACGAGGCCTCTAAGGCAGCCACATATAATGCAGGACAATCAGGCAGCGTTGAAAGCACTGGAATCAGTATCCGTCACATCTATTCTGGTATGGGATTTTGGACAATCCCTAAAACAACTAGCAAGCAGCAGACCTTTTATGGCAAAGGCGTGAGGGCATAATATGCAATGAAACAGCTGACATCCTCGCAAATGACAGTGTCAAGGCTCATTCTGATCCCTTTTTTGGAGGGACAAAAAGCCACATTTTAAAAAATGTCCATAAATAGCAAGAGGACCAACTAGAACCCTACTAAAGAAATATTCCAGCCAAAATGCAAGCAAAGAAGTTTCGCTTGAGCTTCAAGACTTAATTAAAGAACTAACTTAAGACCTGTTATAAGTCTTCTTACTGGACATTGCCCTTTGAGGAACCATCTGTAGAAAAAGGGCAAACCAGAGTACGAAAGGTGCCGGTACAGGGTACTGTAATAACATACTGTGCGACTGCATAGTACAACTATGCAAAAGGAATATAAGAAGTGGGAAATATGGCTTCCAGGAATATAATACACTTCGCCAAAACTTTAGGAAGTCTTGGCAACCTATAGATTAGATTTACATACAAAAGATGTAGATAGATCAAAGTGATAGGAAGTCTCGGCCTTCAGTCTTTTCTATTTCAATCTACACTCTACAATCAAGTTGTACTTAATTTAAACACATAATTGTCAAAATAGACCTGTTTTAAATGTCAGTGAACCTTCCAGTTTATTTTTTTTGCGTCATCGGAACTTTGATAAATACCTCTAAATGCCTGTTTCAGTCGATTTACTTAATAAACGATTTACTTAGTATATAGCCGATCAACGCTAGTAGCTGCTAACAACAAAGTGCCTTAAGTTGAGTTTTTCACTTACCTACTTGAATCTACATTTTCAAAATTCAAAAGGCAAAGGGCAAACGCTCCCCCAGCACTTGGCTTAACTAATTTATCTTTACTGAATAAACATTTGCCTTACAATTTACAGTTTTTGTCTTTCCTCGTTTAGGTGGAAGGATTTCGTTTTTGCTAAATCGGGAATTTAAGGGATTTGAATTTGTTGTTTAATCCGCTACTAAATTCGATCCTAATTTTTCGGTAGAAACTTAGAAATAATGGATATTTCGTAAAATTTGTCTTTGGTCCATCCACAATAGTTTTGTATGGGAAAGCTGTTCATGCATGGTTAGCCTTTTGTTTGCTTCATAATATTGTGAGTGTATAGGACAAATACCAACCGCTATAATTCCGTTTCGGCGCGCCACAGTAATGAAAATTCAGACATTTTCTGTGCACATTTTCTACAACATTCCACCATACTACATGCTGGAGTGACCACATACTACTACCATACTCCAGCTTGGGTAAAATTAATGTGTCAAAAAATCTCAAACATACATCAACATCAAACCCTCTTGAAGACCATATTACAAAACCAATTAACTTATGGGCCTCTGCAATTTTACTACACATATGCTCTTTAAATTTAAGACCTGTATCAAACAGTACACCCAGGTGGTTTTGAGAATTTACCTTATTTAACATTTGGTTATTTATCCCGTAGTTGTAGTTAATTGGCTCTTTTTTTAACGTAAAAGTTATGTTATAGTACTTATTAATATTTAGACTAAAACTATTCTCTTCATACCTCACACATACTCTTTCCAATACATCCTGTAAATAATTTTCAAAATCATTCACTCCTGAGCCTGAGATACTTGAAAAAATCTTAAAATCATCTGCAAATATTAAAGAATTTGAACTTGTAACTACTCCATTTATAACAGTCAAAGAGAGAAGAGGTCCCAGGTTTGAGTCCTGTGGTACCCCAGATGTACTTATTTATATACTAGATTTTGCCTCATTTCACTCCAATATATTGCATCATGTTATAAAGATATGAAGATAATAAATATATTAACTGATGTACAATCTGTCGAGTGACTTTAATACTAAGTTATGTTTTACTCGGTCAAAACCTTTTTTCCATATCAGTAAAGTAAAAACCACATCAACCTGGGCTTTTTTTCTTAAACTCTCATGTACATACAGGTTTATTGGCTATTTTACCCGTTACTAAATAAATAAATAAATACTGCGTGAACAAAATCAAGTTTGTTAAAGTTAATTTTTTTGGAAGGAATCCATGTTGTTTATTTTTTGCAATACCATGCGTGACCGTTCCATAAATTCTATTAAAAAGGATTATGTCAAATAATTTAAATACCGCACTCAATATCGTGACAGGACGATAATTACGGATATTACTACGGTTTCCACTTTTAAATATTGGTATCACCTTAATTAATTTCCAAGCACTAGGATAATAACATAAAGTTTTTAAACTTCACTTAAACTGATAAAGGGTAAGTGCCCAGAAATCGCGATAGCAGGAGTGCACCTGGACCAGGCCAGAATTCCCGAGTTTTTCTTAACGGTCTTTATGGTATTGGAGAAAAGTTAATTTATTGGCATTTTACCCCACTTGCAGTAATGTTCGCAAAAATGAAATATGACCAGTAATAACTGATTTAATTTTATTTTAAATTACATATGATTTAGTTAATTTATTTATATTTCAGTTAACAGTTTTAACGCTTTTGTTATTAAAAGTGGAATTTTGTGTTTGAAAATAAGGACTACATTAAAGACAGCACTTTCAATCTACGTAGTACAAAAACTATTTTATTACCACAGAGGGAAAGGAAAAAAGGCTCTAAACCCTAGAGAGTTAAAATCAACTGGCCCTTTTCCGGTTCTATTTGTCTTTACAAAACTCTAAAGACTACAAAATGGTTAGGTAAAAATAAATGGCGCTTAAGTAAATATACACGAGGAAAATGTCCACCTAATATTTCCCAAGAGAGACAGAGCAGTATCCCTGTTCTAATCCGGCCACTTTCAACAAACATTGTCGACCGTGTCGTTGTAAGAAAGTTTTCCAGACTGGGACTGAGTTTCAGAAGTTTCTGTGAACTGTAATCCTAACCTATGGAATTTCTTGCGGTTATTGGCTAATTTCTAGTTCCAGCACTTGTCGCGAAGTTTAGAAATTTCATCACACATTATACACATCAAATTAGGAATGTTTGAGTGTTACCTAAAGTACTTTATATATAGAACTTTTCTTATGGGGCTTCCTGCGAAGCTTATGAATTTATTCAATTCAAGAAAAGGTATTTTCTTCTTATTCCCTTCCTAGACAAATATTCACAAAAAGAGAGTTCCTAAAATTGGGGTTTTTACTGCGTAATAATTTTCAAACCAGCATCAAAAAATATAATGGAAAAATAAGCCAATTTAAGCAAACTAGTAGCAGCTTAAATATACAGACAACTAAGTTTTATACAATAAAGTTTTTGAGCTTTTTTTGCAAAATTTATAACGAAAAGAGCAATTTTGGTAAGTACTTTCCACAATAATAGGATTAAGTTCATTCTACCAATATGTTCCGAGATGAAAATCATGGAAACCAAGCAAGTCGCTGAAATATTAGAATAACTCGTAAGTCTTTAAATACCACTTATTAACAATGACAGGACGAAAACCTGTCAACACCTAACTAACCAACTAGCAGATCTTAATTTAAACCAGTACTAAACCTTAAACCTTCTTATTGAATATGAAAAAATTGAGAATTAATTCTCTAGCCACCTGAAAATTCCTTATACAATAAGGATTTCAACAAATAATGGTAAAACAGCTATTCTGCGGGCTATATGCCCCTCCGAGCGCTGAATTACATACCAAAATTTGCCGTATTTTCTTCTAACACAGTTAGATAAGAAAATACTAACGTTTCGAATGCAAGAAACTACCAGGAAGAAGGAAGCTTTTTCTTTAGTTAGAATTAGGGATGCGTCGTTCATGAACGACCCGTTCACAATGACAGGGTCTTTCGAAAGACCCGTGATTGAATCAATCACGCTCTGTGACCCTATCGTTCATATGACCCGAAGACGGGGTGTATGTGCGAGCTGTGACAAAAAGATGAAACACGAACGAAGTGGTGATACAGACGGGTTATCTGTCGGTCGACTCGGTCGTGTTAAACAAACGGCCCGTTCAACAATCGATCCAATCGCTGATGCTTTGAATGGCTTTGAATTGTGGACGGGTTGTCAGCCAGATAAATTTATGCCTTATTTTATTTTACTTTTAGGGTCATCGTAAGCTAACAATAGGCACTTATATAAAGTTAATGATTGTAATTGTGGTTGCTCTGATCTATATTAAATATTTTGTTTCAAAAGGTTCAAATAAATAAAGAAAAACAAAGTATCCAAACGTTCATATTTATTTAGCTAAGCATCTGATCTGATGGATAAATCAATGAGAAAATCAGCATCACGGGTCATATGAACGGGTCTTGATGAACGGGTCATTTTAATGAATGATCTGCTGAGAACCGGGTCACGAAAAAGAACCGGGTCGTCCCATCCTTAGTTAGAATATCGTCACCTGCAGACCGGTTTCGAACTCGTTGGTTCTCATGTTCTCATCAGTACAGGATAGACGATCATACCAACCTTCCGAAAAAGTAATCCCTTAAAGCTACAATGACGTACTGCATAAGCAGTGAGACACAGGCAGCGCCACCCATTAGCAGTTTCAAGCAGTCAGAGTAGAGTTTATCGTAAGGTAAAATTTTTAAAAATATGAATGAAGTCTACTTGTCAGGGGTACATATAAATATGAAAAAATTGAGAATTAATTCTCTAACCACCTGAAAATTCCTTATACAATAAGGATTTCAACTAATAATGGTAAAACAGCTATTCTCCGGGCTATATGCCCCTCCGAGCGCTGAATTACATACCAAAATTTGCCGTATTTTCTTCTAACACGGTTAGATAAGAAACTACTGACGTTTCGAATGCCTTATACCTTACGGTAAACTCTACTCTGACTGCTTGAAACTACTAATGGATGGCGCTGCCTGTGTCTCACTGCTTATGCAGTACGACATTGTAGCTTTAAGGGATTACTTTTTCGGAAGGTTGGTATGTTCGTGAATCCTGTACTGATGAGAACCAACGAGTTCGAAACCGGTCTGCAGGTGACGATATTCTAACTAACGAAAAAGCTTCCTTCTTCCTGGTAGTTTCTTGCATTCGAAACGTTAGTATGTTCTTATCTAACTATGTTAGAAGAAAATACGGCAAATTTTGGTATGTAATTCAGCGCTCGAAGGGGCATATAGCCCGGAGAATAGCTGTTTTACCATTATTTGTTGAAATCTTTATTTTATTGTATAAGGAATTTTCAGGTGGTTCGTGGTTAGAGAATTAATTCTCAATTTTTTCATATTTATATGTACCCCTGACAAGTAGACTTCATTCATATTCTTCTTATTGAAGCTGAACGTTATTTTTCAGATTACTTCTATGAAGTTTTAAGTTAAAATAGGACCGTAGGATGGTACGAAATACATGTGCAATTTGCATATATGTACAGGGTGTCCAGTTTTCGTGTGTTTTCATATACCAGCTCCCTTATTATAAAAGATAGAAAGATGGGGTTTGCGGCTTACTGTTTTATTTTTTTATGAAACTTTCATTGCCGCAAACGAAATTTTCATAGCCCTCTCAGTTTCTGACATTTTCAAATTTTGTCATTTTTGACGCTCCCCTGTATCTCGATTATTTGATAACTTATCAATAAGGTAAAAATGGATTTTTATATAGTTTTTTATTTTGAATTCAGTGGCGTAGTTAGTTTTTTTCTAAAACGTTTTGTTTATGAGTTATGACCCAAACTTATATATTTTTTAATGGGACACCCTATATATTATTTCTTTGTCTTGTTCCTCTTTTTAAGAGCTTTTCAAAAATATATAACAGTCCATATTTTTTTCTTTTAAAAAGAGACAATTTCAATATTTTTGGTAAAATTAATCTTTTCATCTAGAATCTAGAAGGCCATGATCAATCATGGATAGACATGACAGAAAACAAAATTTTGTAAATGCGCCATTACGGATTATTGTCAAATATTATTGGCATTTGTTTGATTTTGTTAGTTTATTTGTTATTTCTGTGAAAATTTATTTTTTCTACTAGCGTGCGCAATTCACCGTTTTCCCGCACTCATTTTGTCTCTGAAAGACTAAGTTTCCCGCACCGTGCGGGAAAATTTTTCCCGCACCGTGCGGGAAAATTTTTCCCGCACTGAGTGCGGGAAAATATTTTTTAATGTTTTATATTGAAATAAAATTTTGGTGATGTATGAATAATATTATTATGAAGTCTTAGAGTCATTTCCAATAAAATCATCATCACATCCACGTCCCTAGATATTGCACCGGGTCCCAGTAGCGTCCATGAAAGTTCAACACCTCTGTCTCTTCAAACTTCCACTATGCAGAATCAGTCAACTTCAACCTCTCTAGCTTCAGCAATTAATTTACACAGTGCATCCAATTGTACTTTTACGATAAATATATATAATAAGTAATAAGTAAACATTATATACCTGTTATTTTTTGTTTATTAAAAAATAATAAACTTTGTAAAAATGATGTTGGTTTTTTTAACGCTAGTAGAAAAAAATTTGATCCTAACTCATGCGGAAAGGCACTTTCCCGCACTCGACTGCTTACCCGAACTCCGCTTCGCGTCGTTCGGGTAACGGCAGTCGCTTGCGGGAAAGTGACTCTTTCCGCACTTGTTAGGATAATAACTATAACATGGCAGAAAATAATAAATATGAGAATTATGAAAAACACGATATGTATGTTTGTTTTATCCCAGCGAATGAAGACGCGAACGCAGCCTCGGCGCTGTATTTTAATAGGTAAGTTTCAAACCCATTTGTTATGTAGATACCATTAATGTTAATAATAAGAATAAAAAAGTTTTAATCATAATTATTGTTATCTATTATTAGAATTTTGATACATAACATTTTTCGTAGGTATCCAGAAAGGCAACAACCGGATAAAAGAATATTTCAAAATATCCAAGCCAATCTCATTGAGCACGGATCTTTTAAACGACCAAGGCCTAATTTTTACAATAAGGAAAATCGGGAAGAAGAAATAAATGTTTTGGCCTCTGTTGCGGTACAACCATCCATATCATGCAGAAAAGTATACGATGAAGTTGGGGTTAGAAAATCAAGGACGCAGTTAATACTAAAAAAATATAAATTTAAACCATATAAATTCCATCTCGTCTAACATTTGCATCCCGGTGACGCAGAACGAAGAATAATTCTTTGCAACTGGTACCTACAAATATTGCAGGAAAACGCAAATTTTGAAAGAAGGGTGGTATGGTCTGATGATGCATATTTTACGAGTTCTGGTATCCTTAACCGAAGCAATTCAAGGTACTGACTGGTCCCAAGAGAATCACCACGTAATATTTCCACGAGAATGATAAGGTCGGTTTGGATTTAGCGTGTCATGCTTTATTTTTGGCACTAAAATTAAATATGTTATTTATGAAGGAACTTTAACGTGAATTAGGCACCTAGACATAATGCGAGATGCACTAATGGAACTATTAGAGGATGTTCCTTTAGCTGATTTAAATGAAATTTATTATCAGCAAGATGGCGCTCCTAGTCATAATTCTCGAACAGTAAGAGAATATTTAGAAACCACATTTCCCGATAAGTGGATTGGTACAAATGGACCTGTCAGGTGGCCTCCAAGATCACCTGATCTTTCTGTGTTGCTTTTTATTTTTTTGGGGGTATAGGTATAGAAAATCAGATATATAAGAGACGATATCACATCAACTTCGGTAAGCTACACATCAAACCTTTAGGCTTCTGCAGGGAAGACCAATTACTTTGCTAAATGCATTGCGAAGAATCGAAACGGTGTGTCGAAAGTGCTTAGAACACAATGGAGCTCAATTCGAGCAATTTTTGTAATATAAAAAATTATTATATTTGAAATTTTAGTGATAAGTTCGTGACAATTTATTTTAATTTTCACAGACACGAATCACTTCTTTGTTTTTAAGATAATTGCTTAATTGTTCGTTTAAAGTTATGTTTAATAAAAATAATGTTGTTAATTTTTTTTTATTTGCGGGCATAGCCATAGTCATAACCATAGACATTATTCGAAAAATGATTAATTTTACAAAAAAATATTGAAATTGTCCCTTTTTAAAAGAAAAAAATATGGACTGTTATATATTTTTGAAAAGCTCTTAAAAAGAGGAACAAGACAAAGAAATAATATATAGGGTGTCCCATTAAAAAATATATAAGTTTGGGTCATAACTCCTAAACAAAACGTTTTAGAAAAAGCTAACTACGCCACTGAATTCAAAATAAAAACTATATAAAAATCCATTTTTACCTTATTGATAAGTTATCAAATAATCGAGATACAGGGGAGCGTCAAAAATGACAAAATGTATGTCAGAAACTGAGAGGGCTATGAAAATTTCGTTTGCGGCAATGAAAGTTTCATAAAAAAATAAAACAGTAAGCCGCAAACCCCATCTTTCTATCTTTTATAATAAGGGAGCTGGTATATGAAAACACACGAAAACTGGACACCCTGTACATATAATATTCAATTTTACTTATTTTGACCAATTTAATAAAATAATGCATATTTACTTTAAAAATGCGTTATTATGCATATTACAGGATTTTTATATAAACTAAATTTTAAAAATGCCTGCTCTGTCCACTTTTATGACCACATCGTAAATTTAAGGGCTTTAGGAATTTCCAGACGTATTGTCAGGTACCAGCACCAGCCGATGAATTACAGACGCATATAATAAAAAATATATATTATTTTGTTTGCTAGTTTAGTTATTAAATAGACTGCATTGTGAAAGTATTGTGTTGATGCTAATACGAGAATTGTTGATGGTGCTTATAAGTATTGAAAATGCCGAAAACTTCTTTATGGGTGAAAAATTTCTCAGAGTTGGAGCTCAATGGCGATAAAGTGTTTTACAAAGCTTGTGCTAAAATTATTGTCTGTGAAAAAAGTTCCAGATAGATCAACACGTAAAAACAGCATTGCATAAAGCAAAGATTCAAAAAATGAAATCAGGACCAGTGCAGCAGTCTGTTAAAAACATCATTTTACAACAGTGGTGACAAAACGAAAAGTGAAAAGGGGAGATTTAATCATGACTTGTGTAGAGCTTTGGTCGCAGTTAATATTTCTTTAAAAAACTACAAAATCAACAATTAAGAGAATTTTTGCAAAAATACTGTAACCACAATATCCCGAATGAGTCTACATTAAGAAGGAAAAGTGTGCAACCAGTGTATAAAACCGTAATGCAATAAAATAAATAAATAAAAATAAGTTTTACTTCATTGTGGACGAAAGCACAGATGCCTGTGGTCGCTATATCGTGCATCTTGTGATTAGAGCCCTAAAAGAAGATGATCTAGGAAAGCCATATTTAATTTCATTAAAAGATTTACATAAAACTGACAACATGACTGTAACTCGTTTCATTCAACAATCTATATCGGAATTTTTCTAGCCCAATCAAGTCCCAGTCGAAAAGTTTTTAGTGTTTTTGTCCGATGCAGCATCTTATATGGTAAAACTGGGACAAAATCTAAAAATATTTTATCCCAATATGGCTCAGGTTACTTGCCAGCTACATGGATTAAACCGAGTCGCTGAATCAGTCAGAATTAAGTACTCCTTAGTAAACAAATTAATTTCAAATGTAAAAAAGTATTTTAAGCACCTTTAAGAGTATAACTATATAAGGAAAAATATCAAGAAGTTAACTTAGTACCTCCGGAACCCGTGGATTAAAGAGGCGATATCCTACGCAGACCATTTTGAAATAATCAAGGAATTAATTCTGGATATACAAGATGACTCACAGTGTGTGATGCAAAGTCAGGAACTGTTAAAAAACCCGGCAGTTGCTAAGCAGCTTATGTTTAGCAAGGTTCATTTTGGTTTTATACCAGATATTATAGTTTCCGTAGAAAAAATGTAAGTTTAAGAGCCTCCATTGATCTGATTGAAACATTTTCTGATATATTTTATGTAAAAGTGTTCCCAGTGATATATGCAGGTGTTAAAATAAGACAAAAATTACGTGTTACTGTAGAAAAAAATGAGTGATTTAAATATTTAATGGAAGTGGTAAATATTTTTGATGGTAAATTAACCGAAGAAGTTCTACCTTGGCCATGTGCGTTAATACTAAAATTACAGTATTGTCCGATTACATCAGTAGAAGTTTTTCGGTGGCTAAACATATTACTTTTACGGACAGAAGGCAAAACTTTCTAGTAGAAAATTTTGAAAAGCTTTTAACTATAAACTCTTTTTATAATATATCAAATCAAAATTTTAACCTAGCTATAATTGTATTATAACTGTATTCTTTTAATTTAAAAATAAATGCTGCTTGTTGTCAAAATCAATTGTTGTGTTGTTTTATCTTTTAATCCATATATTTTTCATGTTTAGTCAAAATTGCTGCATATTTTTGTTAAAAAGATTTATTTCTATTATATTCTTTAATTTAAAAATAAAGGGTTGACTTTAAAAATCAATTGTATGTTTTTTTAAATTTTCTAACTGCTGTGCATTTTGCATACTTAGGGTAAATTTTTGCATATTTTTGTTAAAAAGGGTGCATTTTTATGTGGTAAGGGAATGTCAAGGGGAATTAATGGCCTTTGTAATGAAAAATAGCTTTAAAATGCAGTGGGTACAAAGACACGAAGGTATTACTGGAAATGAAAGAACCGACGAACTTGCGAGAAAAGCATCGAGAAAGCCATATATTGTTTCAGAACCGGCTCTTAGTGAACCAAGGCGAGCAGCAAGTGATGCCATAAAGCGATGGATCAGGGAATAACACAAAATCTACTGGAACAACAGACTGGGATTACATCATACTGAATAAACGATCCATACCCGAAATTCGCCTGTTAACTGCTTATGATGGGTAGTGACCCGGTGAATATCACCACAGTTATTCTGACAGAACATATGGCTGTCAAAAATCACCTAGATAAAATGAGATTGTATAACAGAGATCCCAGCTGCAGGCTCTGCGGTCAAGAAAGGAAAATGGTACAGCACATAATTTGCCAATGCCAGTTACTAGATCGGAAAGGTAACACATTTTTGGGCAACCAAAACTTGAACCGAAAGAAATTCTTATCCACTTCCTAATTACCTTTCGCAAATTAGTGCATGGGGCTGGGATTACTGAGTTGGTGCAATAAAAATCTAGGGTTAATACAGGTAATAAATATCAGGGCCATCTTTAGTAGGACTATTTTATGGAATTTTGCCTAACAATCTAAAATATGCAAATATTTATAAAACAGAACTGTAAAATTTTGTCATCATTGGGAATAAAACTCAATAGTGAATCAGGTGGTTGAAGTTTAAATTTTGCTTTTTACAATATCGTAATTTTAGTAATTTCTTTATCAAAAAGAAAAAACTTGTATAAAAGAATACAAGTGTAGAAAACACCCAGTTCCTGCCCCTTTAACTTTCACAGCCCACCCTTCACATTTCAAATTAATAAAGACGAAGTCCCTTACAACGGCTAACTTGATGTTTAAAAGTTTTGTGGAAAGGGTGCATTTATAAATATTTCCTCTCTTCATCCTCTACGGTTGCTTTTAAATTAATTATTTTTTCCTTATTGCCCTTATAATGCGGAAATGAAAAATTGTTAAAAGTATACCATATACTTATTTAATTAAATTGAAATAAAGCTAAATTATATATTTTAGTTTATTTTAGTGAATTATTTTAAATAAATTTTGAGAAGGAATCTCACGGTGTGCCTCGACTAAGTTTAACCCAAAAGTCTTCCTAGTTCCATTTTTTCAGATTTTATTAAAGTGGTGTGGCCTAAGTAATTTAAGCCCAAAATGAAAATCCTAGATCAATAGTTTGAAAAGAGAACTTGACTTTACTATTTTTGTTATTTTTTTTATGGGCTTAAGCTATATAACTTTCAAAAAAAATATAAAAAATTATTTAGTAAGGGTAGGATTGGAAGAATGATTTTTTATAAATCAAAACCCTACCTATTTATGCCAACTAGTATACTACTGTCATTTTTTTTGTTTTCTTTTTTACTTTATCATTTTTATATTTATATTTTTAATTGTTTTATTGGCATAAATAAACATCTTTATTATTATTAATTTATTCGATAGTAATTATTAGTGGAATAGTCCAAAATTCCGAACACAGAATACTCTAAAAGCCATAATTTTCGATATTCAGTTTCAGCGGACATGTGGTCTAACATTTGGGGATAAGGGAGATTTAAATACCAGAAAAAGGTAATAAAATGGCAAAATATCGGACATAAATATTTGTTTTCAAAACTCACAAAAAGGCGAGATTAAGAGAAGAAGATTTTTAAAAGCCTTTTTACATAAATTTGTCAGTATCATGTTTACGACTATGGGAAACATAAACTTTGGGATAATATTTCTAGACCCTACCACGTCGAAAAGATAACACATATGGCAAGACCTACCTACCTCAAAGACATACACACATGTAATCATCGCCCATTTTTCTAATGGTATAAAATTCAGGAAAATGTCGACTATTTCTTGAAAATTGCAATATGTACGTTCATAACAATATGTGATCAAAGCGATTTTTTCCTACTTCACACATATAAAAATGCATATATAAATAAAACAGATAAGAAGTTTTAAATAATGGTGATTAGGTTTTTTTATCACTCTGAAAGTTTAGTTAAGCTAGTAATCATACCTTTATATACGAGTATTATTACCGGAGAGAGAGTGCAAAAATATCATAATTTAGTAATTTCATTAAATTATTGATAAAATTTATTGATTCATATTCATTTAATAAACGCCTGTCTGTATCACTTCTCCTGCTTTAATTTCATCCAAGTTGAACACGGTAATAAATAACAAGTATGGGTTTTGAGAACAATAACTTTTTAAATTAATCTCTTGCAAATTTTGACAAGCGGTCTGACTAGCAGCCATGAAAGGATACTATTATATTCAATTGTTTCAAATCATTATATCACGGCCTACTATGAAATATTATACCCTTTTTTTAATTGTAAATTCGGAAGATATTCCAAAAGATATATACCAACAATTATATGTTTTTGAAAAGCTTATGAAAAAGCAATCGAATAAAAACCAAATATGCAGGGTATTCCATTTAAAAAAATGCAACTTTGGTTTTTATCTTCAAATTATGTTCTATATATATATATATATATATATATATATATATATATATATATATATATATATATATATATATATATTCTAGAAACAAATTGACTACGCCACTAGATTCTACGCAAAAACTATATAATAATCCCTTTTTACTTTACCGATAAGTTAAAAGGCAACTGCGATACGAGGGGTGCTTGAAAATGACACATTTTCAAATTTTTCATGAGTTTCATGAAAAGCAGCTCTCAATCTTTAAAGATAGCCGAGATACCCTGAAAAAGTGTCGAATAATGGACACCCTGCACATTTCTCAACATCATTGGTGTGTGCTAATAAACAGATCTAAGTTGGCACCACTTACAGTAATATAAACGTATCAATCCGTCCAATAATTAAAGCTCCTGTAAGTAAACTTAAAAAGTACACATAATGAAACAACGTTGAAAGCAAATTATATGTTTAATTTAAAACGGAAAGAAAGGCATCGTCGAATATGAATCCAATGTAATAAAAAAGAAAATGGTAATCCTTTAAGTAGCTCTAGCAAGTTACAACACTTAATCAGGGTTTTTTCATAAAAATACCTATCCAGAACATTTGACTTTTCATGGCGTTTATACAACTAAGTACTTATCTTGATGGTGATGTAACCTTGGAACATGAAGTGTAAATTCCTGAACTAACAAGTATTCTTTGCGGAGCGCACTCCTCCACTAATCTACCTCAGGAGGCTTAAGCGGGGACATACTCCAAGATCTCTCCAAACTATTAAAAATCAAAGCACGGCCAAAACATGAAAGGGGCAGTCTACGAAGCACCGTAATTTGCTCTTAAAGGAACATTGTGCAAAGATGAAGTGCAATAATTATTCATATAAATAATTAATTAGGTATTTAGGCCGGATTTTCCCTAAAAAGAACAATATGATCAGATTCCACCTACTGAAATTATAAGTTAGAATTCACGTCCATTCAAAATATATAATAAAAATAAGAAAAATCGTCACTACTCGCCGTTTTAGAGTCCCTAACAAAGGATTATCTGTTTAAACAGGAGGGAAAAAACTAGATTTTAATATCCTCTAAAAAAGAGGCCCTTCTCTCAACCCAGACCTCAGAATGACATCTGGAAAATGACAGCTTAAAATGTGAAATGTTAAATGTCAACGTCAAACGGTATGACTGAAACTTCGTCTTCTTGGAAGTTCATGCTCTTGCGAATTCACGCGTTTTATTCGCATATGCTCAGAAATACTCAAAACCCAAACTGTAATTGAACTACTTGAAAATACAACTGAAACGAATGTTACAATACCAAAACGGCAAATATCTCGAAAACGGTTAACTTTAGCGTCATTCAACAAGTACCTGTTTTTTGGCACGTAGAGTTTGGAAATTACAAAAAGAGTGCAATCGGGATGAAAGAACTGGAAGAGAGTATTTTGTAACACTAGGATCAGTGCGAGGAAGATAAGAGTAGTTTATTAAACAGAGAAAAAGTTTACCAGGTCTATTAACCAGGAACGTCGCCCCATACAAAGTTGGGAAAGACGAAGTCAAAGAGGAAGACAAATAGAAATAAGAAGAAGAAGAAGGGCGTTAGTAGAAAATCAAAGTATGAAGTTGCAAAATCTCTAAAGGCTTTTCCCAAATATGACGTTCTCTTTCTAAGTGAAAAAGTAGTCATTAAATGTTTCAATCCACCCAGTGCTATTATATTAACGGCCCTCAAGTATTAGGACAAAAATTTAAAAAATGGCCCATTTTCATTTTTGCATTATACACGTCAAAATGGCAAATTGTGTTCGCAATTTTCCACGAGCCTCGTTGCCCATAAATTCGCCGACCCTAAATTATCTGTACAGGAATTTTTGTGTCGCTTTTAAATCGTTCAAGTTGGTAATTTGGGCTCGCTTTTCATAACAGTATTTCATTTAAATATGACATTAAATACACACTTACCGACGGCTTTTTATCCTTGGCAATATTCTAACTTAATTTGCCTGTTGAGAGCCTTTTGAAAGAATATAACTCCGGTGTATTATCGCGATTTTTATTTTCTGAATTATTTTTTACCTTAATTTGGGGTTTAGGAGATATTAAATCCTGACAAAATAAAAACTAAAATCCCAGTGAAGGGATATTGTTAGTAAATTGGTAAGAATTATCCTTACTCTTTCAATCTTATAGGAAGGTAAAACATTACCAGCGAGTTGTAGAAAGAAAATTGAATCTGGGATTAGCTAACAACGTGTTAAATTTTAATATAGTGTTAAATTCTTGTCAAGTCACCCAAGATCTAGCTGAAACTGGTCACGGCCTGCCATAAAAAAGAAATCGCTTAGCAGCGACTTCTACATTGGGAAACGTTTGTGTAGCTGCCAAGCGTAACCAATCTGTCTTGTGTTTGCTTTTAGATGTAACTGTGTGTTTTCGGACAAATAATGGTTATGCAAAGGAACAAAGGGGGACAGATCATGTAATTATACTGAAAAGGAATAAGATTTATTGCTAAAACTAGTATGAAAATAAAGAAGTTATATTTATTTAAATTAATATACACATAGTTATTCACTTTCAACTAACATCTTCCTGATGTCACACAAATATCTCGTAAAATTGGTAATTGAAACCTTATGTCATATTACATTTTCTAGTATTAAAGTCTTTCAGTTATTTCCTGTTAATTAATGTTTTTTTTCCAAATTCAACCGTATAATTCTCATTTTTCCACTTTTTTACACTGTTCTGGAAAGTAGTACTTTTCCACACTTGTGCGGCAACGTTACTCTTTCGCACGAATTAAAAAAACATATTCTTAGTTAAATTTCGTTTCTACTGGCTTTCAATTACAAAATTGCCTTTGCAAGCACAGCATATTAAGTGAACATCATAGTTCGACAAATTATGTTGGATGGTGATCTGTTTGAGCAATGTCATAAAAGAAAATGTCCGATCTAGTTTGTTTATGCAATAGAAAGAAATAAAATGATAAATTAAATGCCCATCTGGAATACAGAAGTGTATAATTTTAATATCAAATATTTAAAAAAAAATCTTAAAATGTTTTTTATTGGAATGCAAAATTTCGCCATATTAACAAATATTTTGTCAAATTTTTGATATTTAATGTAGTTTCTTAAAATCGTCTAACCAAAACATGACTCTTGACAAAACACTTTAGAATAATTTCTTTGCAAAAGTATTTGACAAACACAGGCGGATCGTCGAAACAAAGGAAAATAATTAAGTCAACTTTTCTTTATCTAAAAGGGGTTTACCATATTACCATAAATAAATAAATATCAAAAGAAAATAATAACTGTGAAATATCCTTTACTATTTTACGCATCCATGGGAAGTACAATATATAATATACTTTAGGTTTCACCTCACGTGACGTCATAATGACAGCGTCTTGCAAAATCGTTTGCTGTTTCACTCACAAAAAATTGAATACGTTCATCAAATTTGAAGACATCTAAATAATTTTTCCAGCATTTTTAAAGGTCTCCTAAAGGTATTTTACACAAATGAAAACTTCCTAATTTTATTTTTAAGCTGTTCAATATTCTCTGGTGAAGCTCTATAGACTACCGCTTTTAAATGAACCCGTAAGAAGAAATCTATAGGTGTCATATCTGGAGATCTTGCTGGTAATTCTAGATCACCTCTTCTACCATTCCGTTTTCCGAAAAACCTTTAATCCCACCATTCTCGTACATGCATTTTTTATTTGAAATTTCCAATAAGGGTTCCGTTTTATTACGATTTTGGTATTAAATGTCCCAAACTCTATAAAATAGACACTTTATATCAACAATACAAAACTAAAATCGTAATTGGTTATCTAGCGGTATTTGTCGATACTCTAAAGCTTGCAAGATGTTACACAGACCTAATTCATGAATGACCGGATCGCAACAACTTTAAACAGCTGTATCTCAATTTCTAATTATAAGGGGGAATTTGCCGAGGTCTCAATCAACTCGCAGAATTGAGTTAGTCCAATTTAAGATTATTGACTGCTCCAGCTTTAACAAGTAATTGAATAAGTTAATACATTTAAAAAAATCTCAATGTGTTTCGTGAGTAGTTTTTTCTACTCGGGTACTTTAATATTAAAATTAAATGTCTTTGATATGTTTCCTACTAATGTTCATTATGATACAAATTTTCATTATGAAACCGCGTTTTTAGCCAATTTGAAACACATGCCTTTTCAGTCAAGTGGTCTCTTTTTAATCCAAATTTGACCTAGACAGGTCTTTTATTTAAATTTGCATTTTCATTAAAACTTTTATGAACATTTAAATTAGAAATTATCCCTCGACATCGGTTCATTAGAATCACTTTGTACTTTTTCCTATCTAAGTTTTTCCCAATTTTTCAACACTATCTTATAAAGGGATAATCACACTTTAAATTAAATATCGAATGGGTCATCCAGGAGCGTATTTAAGGGGTAAATACACAATTTTCTTGATTTTTTTGGACAAATCCTATTTTTAACTGACATTATTCCACACTATTTTCCTTATTTAGTGATTCTTTTTGGGTTTAATCTAACCCTTTATCTAAGAATATAACCCATTAACTTAAATCGCTAATTTCTTCGTTAAAGTTATACATAAATAGGTTTATTTGCATCGGGGACATGCGAAATTTTAAAATTTTTGAATTTTTAAAGATTTCCATGAAAATAAAAAATTGCAGTTTATTTAATCGAAATTAATAAGATATGGAGTGTCAAAATTTCGTACAAATTCCAGTTTTTGTTGCAAAATTGAAAGGTTCCTGGACCGATTTCGGCTTGAAATATACATGAATAAGATTTTAGGAACCTTCTACTTTATGTGCAGGGATATTTCAGTGGATGAGTTACGCATTAAATGTCGACGTCAACAATGGAATTCGCCATGTACTCATTATAATATAAAAGAAGAAACTGACTGACTACTGAATGACTGACGTATTAACGCAGAGACCACACCGCTAGGACTAGAAACTTTGAAAATATTTTTCTGATATAACGTAGGCGTTCACTAAGGAAGGGTTTTTCAAAATTCAGCCCCTAAGGGGGTGAAACAGAACATACAAACTTTGTATGGAGAAAAAATATTACATGGTTCTAATAGCTCTAAACTTTATACAATTACTCTACAAAATAAATGTTTAAACACGTGTTTTACAGTTTTTAATAAATCAACACCTAAGGGTTGAAATGGGGGTTAAACGTTTGTAATGCAGTAAAATGGTTATACGGTTCTATTACCTTAAAACTACGTAAGAGGACTCTAAAAATAAACACATGTTTCATAACTTTTTAGATATCAACCCCTAAGGGAATGAAATGGGGGTTCGAAGGTTGTAATCTAAAGACCGGATTCGAATATTACATTCCAGGAACGGACTCCGTTGGAAAGACAATGTACACAGAAAATATTAAAAATATTTTTGAGAAGACTATGGGATTACTGAGGTCCGAAAATCTAATTTTATCTAACAGATGGTAAAAAATAGCGGGAGGGGGGATAAAATGGGAGCGATTGGCAATTTCTTCAACAAATGTAAACCAATATGCCAGGCTCGGGGATATTAAGTCAGAAAATCTAATTTTGTGCAATAAATGTTAAGAAAATTAACGTGGGGGGGTATAAAAAGAAGCGGCAGGAAATTTTTTCAAGATGTTAACTAATATGTCATTTTCGGGGTTATAGAGCTCAGAAAATCTAATTATGTCTGTTAAAAAAATATAATGCGGGGGGAGGGGGGGGGATGAAGGCGCGGCTGGGAATTTCTCCAAAAATGTTAGATGTATCATTTTTGGGGTTGTTGAGGTCAGAGAATCTAATTTTATCTAACAGATGGTAAAAAAATTAACGGGGTGGGGGAATAAAAAGAGAGCGACTTACAATTTCTATCAAGAATGTGAACCTATATATGTTATTTCAGGGTTATTAATGTCAGAAAATCTAATTTTGTTGAAACTGATCTTAAGACAATTACCGTGGGGGAGGGGGTTAAAAAAAGAAGCTACTCGCAATTTCATCAAAAACGTTAACTAACTAATGTCATTTTCGGGGTTATTGAGGTTAAAAAATAAAATTTTTTCTAACATGTTAAAAAATTAACGGAGGAGGGGAGGGGGTAAAAAGGAGTTGCTTGGAATTTTGAAATGTTAAATGTGTCATTTTCGGGGTTATTAAGATCAGAAAATCTAATTTTGTGCAATAAATGTTAAGAAAATTAACGTGGGGGGGTATAAAAAGAAGCGGCAGGAAATTTTTTCAAGATGTTAACTAATATGTCATTTTCGGGGTTATAGAGCTCAGAAAATTTAATTCTGTCTGTTAAAAAAATAGAATGCGGTGGGGGGGGGGGGGGGTTGAAGGCGCGGCTGGGAATTTCTCCAAAAATGTTAGATGTATCATTTTTGGGGTTGTTGAGGTCAGAGAATCTAATTTTATCTAACAGATGGTAAAAAAATTAACGGGGTGGGGGAATAAAAAGAGAGCGACTTACAATTTCTATCAAGAATGTGAACCTATATATGTTATTTCAGGGTTATTAATGTCAGAAAATCTAATTTTGTTGAAACTGATCTTAAGACAATTACCGTGGGGGAGGGGGTTAAAAAAGAAGCTACTCGCAATTTCATCAAAAACGTTAACTAACTAATGTGTCATTTTCGGGGTTATTGAGGTTAAAAAATAAAATTTTTTCTAACATGTTAAAAAACTAACGGAGGAGGGGAGGGGGTAAAAAGGAGTTGCTTGGAATTTTGAAATGTTAAATGTGTCATTTTCGGGGTTATTAAGATCAGAAAATCTAATTTTGTCTAATAGATTAACAGGTGGTAAAAAAAATTAATGGATGGGAGGAGCGATTGGCAATTTTTCCAAAAATGTGATTTCCGGGGTGAGTAAGGTCGAAAAATATAATTTGGGTAATAGATCTTAAGAAAATTAAGGGGGAGGGGAGAGAAGGGCGATTGGCAATTTCTTCAACAGTGTTAACTAATGTGACATTTTCGGAGTTAAAATGTCAACTAATATGTAATTTTTGGAGTTATTGCAGTCGGAAGATCTAATATCACATGGCCATTACAAATTTAAAGAGTGGGAGATAAGATGAAGTAGGGGGGGGGGGGAGAATAGGTGCGATTAAATGAAAAAAAATCATAAAAATGTAGAAACATTATTAACAATATTATTTTATCTATACTTTTCAGCGCTTTTCCTTTAGTGAAGTTGGTTAATTTTTTTGAAATAAAAGGTACATTTTTTACTAGCAATAATTCATAAATATAACCTGACAAAATCTAGTATTAATTTTACCTGAGTCGGACCCCGATTTTTGCGTCATGTAATATTTAAATCCAGTCTCTAGATATAACTAATCTAACATAACTCGTGTTTCATGTATTCATAATCATAACATCAAACTACACTATTATCACCCATAATATGCGGACGAAACGGCGCGGCGCGCGAAAGCTAGTGAATCATAAAAACACTTTTGACGACACAGCCAATGGGCTCACGTTTTACAAGTTTAGAAATTCACGCGAAAATTTGCAGTAGAAAATCCTTTTTTTGTTAGTACAGACCAAAATAATTGGATAACAGCTACCGCCATACACATTTAAATTATGTAGAGAATATAAAAAAATCAGATTTATTTGGGTTATATGCTTATTCCCTATTGCATGGGCTCCAACCGATTTCACAAAAGGAGGATTTTAATTCGACCCGTATGTATGTTTTTTTTTAACTTTTACATACCACAATAATTTTGCTGTTGCTTAGATAAAATGACGGCCTGGACGGATTATATGATGCCCATTTAGAGACCCTAATAAAAATTATTATTTGTAACTTTCCTAATGATGAAGGCAGCTTCTATTTTCATTGCACACGTGGGATGTTCATACGTGATTTAAATTTACTGCTTTCCGGATTCCTTTGTTCCAAGCACAAATTATGTGAGGTTTACCCCAAACATCCCCTGCTCTCTTATATATCACGTACCAAGTGTTTCCAAGATATATCCCATTCTTCCGTCACTGTCACCGTCTTTTCGTGTCGTATCGATCTCATTCGCATCATCAATCCTCGCGGCTCTTTCGGGACCAGTCGGCCGATATTTGCTTTTTGTCTCTTTTATCGGCGGGCCAATCCTATCCCTGGCAGAAATTGGGTCGCAACAGGATAGTGCCGCCGCGGTTTGTTTGCTGGAGATGGTAGGATTACGCTGAACTGCCAAGACAACAGATTCTATCGAAGTAAAGTAGACAACAAGTAACGCATAAACAGGGATTTTTGTTGTCTTTGGCCGTATTAGCTTTGTCTCAAGAGAAGTGCCGGAAAACACGAGCTAAGCTCTATTTTTATAAAGAAAATGGCCAAACAACAACGATATTGAACGTATAAAACAAGCTTCTCAAATAAACATTATGAACAAGAACAACATTTCTGCTTCAGGGTTGTTCATAATTTTTTTAAAAACACACACAATGTGTTAATGTTCAATATTTGTATGTTACTTTCGGTTAAACAAACTGTGGATAACAAGAAAGTAGATACGTATTTTGCATTTTAAACTTTGTAACATAAAAAAGACGAATAATGCTTAAACAAGAATCTTCGTTGTTTTGTCTCAAAAGAAGTGCCGGGTTCGCTAAACACATGCTAAGTTTAATTTATATAAATAAAATTACCAAACAACGATATTGAAGACACAAAATAAGGTAACGCTTGAAATAAAATAAACGGATGAACAAGACCAACATTTCTTCTTCAGGTGCTGATTGATTTTTTTTTTAAATATACTATTAAGTTCTAACCTAAGAGTTTTTGGTGAGCAGACATAGAAAACAGCTCTTTGCAAAATCGTCTCGCACCAAACATTACGACGATTACCAAAACAATCAATTTTCGGGTCATCTGAGAACTTGACGTTGACGGACATATGTCACAAGAATAAATAATAACCAGAAGGATAACTCTCGAGCGGCACGTTTGTTCTAAGCCTCTAATGCCGAGGGACCTTGACTCAGTGTTCAACCAAAATTTTATGCTATTGCCATAGGCGTAGGTACCTAGGAAATAATATGTTAAATTAGTCAAAAATGAAAAATATGAGTTAGTTAACAATGTCATTAGCGTGTCCTCTTAGGTAGTACGCAATGGCTCAAAATATACTGAGTATCTATATCTCACGCTATTTTGACGAATTTCACACAAATTAGTCTTTTTACAGAGAAGTTGTTTACTTGCAGTTACGGGGAATGAGTAAAAAATAAAAACTGTGATTTTTAGAGATTAAATTGACAAAAGCGGATGGATTGAAAAATGCAGAAAATAGAGTGTACTTTTTAATTTTATTTTGAGTTGCAGGAATCAGCAATGATAAGATATTTTAAATAGAAAAATTATGTGAAGTTAGGTGAATAAAACAGGTGTTAAGATAATACAGTAATTTTATTGGTGCCTCTAAATCAACATCTTACTATAGACCCTAAAATAACCTTACCCTACCATACAACCTAATCAAATACTCGTGCAGAAAACTTTTGCAAGGATGAGCAAATCGGCTATCTTTACAAATATTTACAAAATGGGTTAAAACATAATTTAAAACAATGTGTTTTCTTTAAGTAGTTACCAAATGTACCTAAATTAATATTTTGATACGCTCTGTAATAACAAAATAACGAGTTTTCTTCTAAGTTTTGGTGAGTTTTCGAATACTCTTCACATGTGGCGCATTTGTGAATATTTAAACATTTTTTATTAAGAGTCCGCAAAGTAAAAAAGTAAAATTTGTCTCTAATGAGCCATTCTTGGGAAAATCAGCCTGAACCTTGTGGCGATAAAACTGATGCCGAAACAGGAATATCAGCTTTTGGTACATCTGATTATCAATGGTTGGAATATTTAGGCCGCATTGTTAGGATTAATATTGTTTGTTATTTCGGGGTTTTATGACAATGTAATAAAATAAATAATAAAAGATTCTTTTTGAATTTTAAAATAATTAGATGTTTGGAACTAGACAATTATTGTATAAAAAACATAAAAATAATTTAATCAAATATTGGATACATATATTATCATATGTGTATTTACAACAGTACCTAACACTCCGCTACTGTACTGACTGTTTCAGGGTACCTTTCAGGGTGTCGATGGTTTAGAGGTCGCCGGTCGTCGCGCTTAACAACAAAAGAGTTATCCTTATGGTTTTTACTTATTCTTGTGCCTATGTTATGATCACCCAGCTAACAGACGTGATTAACCAAACGGGCAACAGATAATGCAGAAAATGCCTATAGTGCGCCTATGCTACGATTGCCAGTATGTTTAAATCGCGTAATCTTTTCCAAATATCAGTTCACGTATTCTTCTAAATTTAGTTATAAACAAGTTTTATAGGCTAGAATATTACTTTTCTGTTTTTTTTTTATTCCAGCTAACCAAACAGTCAGCAAGAACGAGTTGAACTTCTGTAGTTGAAGACTAAACGGAATACACAATATGTGACGCGTTCTCGGGTTTAACTCTGGAAATTGGGAAATTAATTCTTATGGGAAAAATATAGTTTTCCTTGAAACAGAGAAGTCCATCCATAGCAGATGATAATATACGTGACTTGGACGTAATTTTTTCATAAGTAACTTTTTTGAAAATAAAAAGAGTACATAGATTAAAAATAATTTAAACTTTTTAACAGCTGATGTGGCCATGCCAATATAATTGAATGCTTATGTATTTAACACAGCTTTTTTTCTGTGGATGGGATTAGTATTGTAAACTATTATTATTCATAATATTATTATACTTACTTATGTTCTTCATGCTAATGTACTGATGCATATTAAAACTTACCTGAAACAAAAAGAAAAGTGTTTTTTTAATGTGGATTTTAAAAAAAAATTGTAGTAACAAAAATACACCGATTGATAAAAAAGTGACGAGTCCAAAATAAATATTAAACAATTTCAAGACTTAATTAACTTAACTTATGTAAATTTCAAATGGGTTGTTAGATTTTGTTCAAATTGTTATTGACGTATTCTCACAATAATTTTATGCTACCAACGTCAACTATGATTTACTGTCGTTTAATATAGACGAGCAAATCAAGTGATCAAGTTTTTATTCATCCATTTCAAAGTGAAAATACAACGGTTATTCGACTTTTATCCAACTTTTGAGTAGAAAATGGAGATCGAGGAAGAAACTGAAGAGAATATGATTGATGGAGCACCGAAAGACATTCTCGAAGAAGCCAAGAATGTGAGGATCGAACTCTTACCAGAAAAATCGAAATACCGTTATGCCAAAGAATTGCAAACCAAAACCTTCGTCTGTCTAGCGAAGCACATCAAGAGGGCTGTCTTGGAACCACTATTTAGTAAAAGGTGTGCAAAAAATAAAATAAACAATTTCAAGAAATAAGAGGTAAATCTAGTATACTTTTCTGACATTTGCAAAAGTTTCAAACCATCCACGTTATGGTCAAGGTACACAATGTTAAAATTTACACAAAATTTGGATATAAGCAAATATTATATGGTGGTCGCTTTTTTCAAGAAAGAGGATGTTTGATTTTAGCCAAAATATTTAAAACTCTAGCAAGAAACAATATAGAGCAATTTCTGAACGAGACGCCAGATGATATATACCTTTGGACTAAAGTTGTTACATTAATTGGAATGGTAGGCGCCTGCCGCCGTGACTAATTAACTTATTTGACCCTAGATAACATTGAAGACAAAGAATTCTTGATGCATATTATGATTCCTGATAATAAAACCCATCAACGCAGAAGCTTTGTAGTAAGCGGGGAACGAAATTTATACTTAATAAAAAAATGCATTACTGCGATCACAAAGAATGCTTCATTCAAGATTTTTCTTAAAATACGAAAATGAAAAATGTTCTGTTCAATGTGTTGAAATTATCAAAATCGGAAAGATGCCCACGGACGTTGCTAGATGCCTGAAACTGCCAAATCCCGAGCTCTACGCTTTGTATTGTTTTAGGCGGTCTTCAGCCACTCTGCTAGTAGAATACGGAGTAGACATCACGATCTTAAGAGCCATGGTGGATGGAAGTCCACAAAAGTCGCTGAAGGATATGTGGACGAGTCTTTACAAAACAAAATGCACATCGGATCCTCCAAAATCAGGCGTCCACTTAAAAATCGCAGCAACCAGCAGTAATTGGCCTTCAGCCACCTCATGTTGAACATACACGAGACATAAATAATTCTAGAATGACAAGAAATCTTTATATACCATTAAAAACTAGTTAGCTTCGGCCATAAATTTAACAAATACAAGTAACTGCTATTTTACCATTAATATTGTTGATAACAAATGAAAATATATATGTTTGAATTTTGACTAGTATTTTCACTTTTACGTCTATACTGAAATAAAATATTTTAAAAAAATATCAAAACTAGATAATTTGCTGGGTCACGAAAGGGTGGAAGGCAATATCATTTTTGACCAACTTACTAAAGAAGAAGCACGAGTTCCTTCTGCGACAGCCTGACCCCTGAGTCCTTCTGCGGCATTACTTTCCTGAGATCCAATGATTTATTAAATTGCGCCCCTAGAAATATCCTAAATTTCGTGAAAACCTTAGGAATTTTTGGTTAAATAATGTGGGGTACTCAAGAGATCTAATGTGGTCGAAGTTATGTAGAATACCAGAGCCGAACGACTCCATTTAATACAAGACTTAAGGTGCGGTTTCCTCGGAGCGGCCAGGATGGGCGATCGTCGCTGAGCGATCTTTTCATGTTCTTCGTGTTCACAAGTCATTTTTCTGTTAAATTCAACACAACCTTGGGAATATACACAAAAAAAACAGCCGCTGCCCAGCCAGCGATTGCGATTATTTATACTGCTCTCAGAGCAGTCGACTCGCGACGATCGCTAAAGACACCTGTGGTCGCTCAACATAGCCCCCTGGAGGGAGACGGTTACATTGATTTGCCATTGAGCAGTGGTTCACGATCATCGCCGAGCCCCAGATAAGGTATTCTGGGGCCGAGCGACGATCGCCTGTCGTGGTCGCCCCGAGGAAACCGCACCTTAAGGTGAGTTTTACTATTTGTCTAGGTATTTCACGAAAAGTCCAATTACGCTAAATGGATACAACGTAAACACAGCTGAGATTGTGCTAAAGTGAGTATTATTCATTTACAACAAGCATTTTTCCATGCATTTACAATTTGGTCGAAGAGCTAATTATTATAACGATAACATTACATCCGCCTAAAACATGTTTGTACTAGAGTATCGGATTAAATTATTAAGTATTGCTAACGATAGGGTGGCACTTTAGGAGAAACAAGAAACTGCCGACACGTAGACGTTTTATCCCTTTGCTATAATAAACACACACAACCTTCAAGGGGCTATCCTTAGTGTCGGTTACGGGTGTTTGGCCAACTAACTGGCAGTAAATTGGGTGTATGTTTTGAGGAAGAGTCATTTGGTTGGGCTTTTAGAACCGTCGCTTTCGGTCACACATTTAAGATGGTGGCTTTTTGATGCAGAGCGGTCACCGCGAAATCGTGTCATTCAATTTGGACGTTTCACGTTGACGCTGCTGCCCTGAATAATTTGGGCACTGAATGGTCGTTTAAAGTTATTAATTAAGAAGGTCGAGTAACCGTAGAAGTGTCATTACATTGCGGGTTAAATGGACGAATTAAGAGACTTGTTTAGAGAGTGGCTTGTGTAAATAATTGTCTAATTAGTGTCTCCCAATTTTATTTCTTAATAGCGTGGACAAAATTACAACAACCGGTTTGTCTGTTAAATATTTTCTAAATAAAAACTTCTGTTTATTGAATATGACTTATTTAAACTTTGAAATGATGTTAAAATTAAACAAATACCTGTTTATCTTTGGTTGCAACATACACAGTGTGTAACAAACTACCTTCTTAAGGTCATCCTTCCAAACTATACAGGGTGTTACAAAATATGATTTTAAAGACAGATTCTACATCTAAAAATATGAAAATAAATTTATATAAACATGGATCCTCAAACGCTTCTTTCTCGAGATACAGGGTGTTCAATATTTTCTTTTTTAAATGTTTCTCTTTAATTCCTCGAAAATGCGTTAAGATATTGGCATGAATTTTAGTACACACCAGTACGTAATCGAAGGGTACCTTTACGTGCAAAAATTTATTTTCTAAAGTACTTGCATTAGTGGCGTGCGTGATGGTGGGTCTTTATTTTTAGCGAAAAAAATGGCACGCCACTGATTTTTTGCTAAATTGATATCGTCTTTAAGCCCAACGAATTCTGCGTGAAGAGTGTCTCTTGAGATTTTTTGTTTTGACGCACCGTTTTCGAGATAAAAATTAATTTATTTCTCAAATTAAAAACAAATAATGAAAATAAATTTTTTAAAAAATATTTCTTGTTCAGAAAACAGTGCTTTTTGATTTAAGTTTATAGTAGATTCTGGAAATGGCTTTTCCCGAGGCTTTTCCGTGTTTCAATACATGCTCTAAATCGCCGTCGCATATTTCTCCTAACTCTTCGGAATACTTGAGGTGTGAAAATATTAAACACCCTGTATCTCGAAAAAGAAGCATTTGAGTATCCATGTTTATATAAACTTATTTTCATATTTTCAGATGCAGAATCTGCCCTTAAAATTTCTTAACATCTTTCTGCAACACCCTGTATACCTGTATCGATAGTGGTGGTGGATGGTCACTCATCCAACTTCAATCCTATAAATGCTGGCGTACCCCAAGGTTCAATTCTAGATATAGACTTTCTTTAATAATTTACTACCTGGTCTATTTACAAAATGAAGGTTGTCATTATGAGCTGTACCACAGCCGTCTTTAACTCTCGAGCCATGAAGCACAAATGGCAACCTTGTGAACGGCGCCGCACGTGGGCTCATTTTATTTCATTAATAATATGTATTATTTACCATTGAATACCCCATAGGGAAAATTAGTGAATATAAATTATATAAAAACAAAATAATACGTGTTTCCGAACTCTTTTTAATTCTTAACACCAAAATAATTCATGAAATTCAAGAAACAACACAATGTAAGAGAATATTTTAGATGCTTTGAACTCTAAAATCTAGTAATATTGTGAACATGTATAATAAGTATTTAAGCTTATTTAAGCTAAGAAATAAATAATTTAATTAGGATCCCTTTTTAGAATATTTGTGTATTGCCATTTTTATCCTTTTATGTTTCATTTCTAATAATGTTACTATCAAAATGTTTCCAACACACAACTTACATGAGTCACTAGGAAATTATCTCTGCGGATAGCGCGCAACCAAATCTTATTATTTTCATCGTCTTTTGAAAAACTGAACGTTGTTTGATTACCTTGTGTTTTAATAACACTATCATAATTTGTTCTACAGCCAGGCACATAACATTTTCGCGGCATGTTAAAAATTAATATAGGTACAGCACTTTAGACCAAGAGAAAATAAAAATCCGTAGCCGTAAAAGTCTAAATTAAAAACGTGCAGGTATAAATTAATATTATTTAACGTTAATCACTTTAAAATCCAAATCTTACGCCATCTTAGCAGAACATCCAGGATGGCACATCAAACAAACACCCATTACATAGTATATTAATCACTTTAAATTTTAAAAAAACGGCTAGTTTTAAACTGACAAGTCTAAGAAATAAAACAACTAAGTTAGATTCTGAGTTTTTTCCAAAATTTATAAAGAAAATTGCACTTTTAGTACGTACTTTCTATAATAATAGAACTAAATCCATTCCAGCAACACATTCCAAGATGCAAATCATTTGGAAACCAAGCAAATCGCTGAAGTATTAGAATAACTTCCAAGTTTTTATCGACGACTTATTAACAATGACATGACAAAAACCTGTCAAAACTTAGCTGGTCAACTAAAAGTCTTAATTTAAACCAGTACTAAATCTTATCCCTTTTTAGTGAATCTGAACGAAAATATTTATTATTGTTGTTCAACAACAATATCGTTGCCGATTATAGAAAACGATATATTTAATTAAAAGAACCTCCGCGGTCGCGGTCGTTAAAATTTAGGAAACAGGTAGGCATGCGTGCGTACACGACACGCTATCAGCTGTTTACTATTTCCAGCCGTCCGTGATGTGTTGCCAGATCATCTACTTCATGGCTTCCTTATTAAAGAATGCGGTGGTTGTACCCATCGACATAATATATCGATGAACCACCGAACAGTGTTGCCGAATGTGGAAAACTTACGGAGCCGATTCTGTAATCACAGTCGGTGTTCTACGAGTGTGCGCATTATGCGGATTGTACTTTAAAGTTTAGTATTTGATACATATTCGTTGCCTTTGCTTCACTATTTTATGATTTAAATGCTAATTTGCTAATTTGGTAAAATTAACATTAAATTATCCTTTTGGTAATCATAAGAAAAGAAAGCTATTACTGATGAGGTTTTGGTTTTATTAAAATTGCTCAGTTTAAGTAGGGGGCTGATGGCACGGAACACTAATTGTGCAAGTATAGCTTGAACTTGACCAATTTTTTTTTATTTAAGGTTTGCGCTATTAACATGTTTTTGGCATTGTGGTCATTTTAAACACAATAAATCCCTATTGAACATTAAACATCACACGCGAGACCCGTCACATTTCAGGTCCGGAGAGGTAAGAATAAACCTCTGAATATTCTGCGATAGCAGGTGACTTCCACGAACGTCTACTAACCTGTTTCCACCGCAAAGCATGTCGACATATCGCGGTAATTATAGTTCCGTCGCCTATGGTCTGACACTTTGGTTTATGAACCCCTCACACAACACTATTCTAGGAAGTAGCGTAATAAGAAGTTACACAATATGAAAAGTATAGAAAAGTGATACTGCCATGCACAGAGCAACAAGCTTCATTAATATAAAGCGAATAAATATTTAAAAATAAAAATCTGACTGGCGGTACATAATGCGTCCAAACGCATAACCTGTAAACTGGCCATTTTAAGCTGATGCAGGCAATAAGTTGAGATTGCTCATAGATATCAAGGAAGTACTCATGTTTTAATTATTTATTCACTTAAATTTGCCACTTTTCCAAAATATTACAGTAAGTTACTGATACCTACAACCTTTTACTTGCTCTTATACTGTAACATAGTGTTTACCGGACTTAAAATTATAACGTAAACATATACAGCGTCTGCCCAGATTTGGTTACCAAATGGGAAACTTTTTTATTTTTGGTTTTATGAGAAAAAGTTATTCTTGATAAAAAGTTTTGCTTGTTGTGAAAGTAAGACTTGCACTGAAAAAAAAAAGATATGTTATACAGGGCGTAATAAAAATTTAAAAAACTCTTTAGGAAACTATTTATTTTAACTAACAGATCTTAAAAACAAATTTTAGGCCTCAAAAGAACCACCGTTATTTTTAATGCACTTGATAAGATTTTTCTTAAAGCGGCAAACAGCATGTCTTACATGACCGGCTAGGATTTCTTCACATGCTTCTCGTATCCTGTTTTTTAATTGAATACGATTTTCAGGTCTGTATTTGTAAACAATTTCCTTAATTCGTCCCCAAAAGAAGAAATCAAGAGGTGTGAGGTCGGGGGACCTAGGCGGCCAATCCGCAAAATTATCATCTTGATTCGAAGTCCGCCCAATTTTGAGATTGAAGTTAAGCCGGGCTCATACTTCTGCTGAGAAATGACAAGGGGCACCATCTAACTAAATATTAAATCTTGCCTTACATGCAGGGGCAACTCATCAATAATATCAAAAAGTCATTTTGCCAAAAAGTTAGAAATATTTGTCCGTTAATGTTATTATCGAAAAAAATTGGTCCTGAAATTTTGTTTTTCAAAACACCACACCAAACGTTAACTTTGTGAGATACTTTACTCCGACATTCTACTACCCAGTAAGGATTAGTTGTGCTCCAAAACCTCGAATTTTGTGATGAAAAAATTCCGTTGGTGGTAAACGTCGCTCCGACGGAAAACAAAATTTTAAATACAAAATTTCGATGATCTTCATAATACCCCATTATCCAGTGACAATAATCAATCGTATATCCATGTCTCCAGGAAACGCGTAAATAAATTTTGGTTTAAAATATTTATGTTTGTTTTTCTTCAAAACGGTTCGGCTAAATTTAATGAAGTAACCCAATTCATGGGATCTTTGTTCAAGACCTTTTTTGGATTCCTGTGTATCATGAAGCAATACATCGAGCTCATCATCGTCAATGTCACCCTTACCTCTTACCTATTATGAAAGCAGAACCACATACAGGTACGATAATAAAAATAAGTTATTAGATTTTTCAAAGAAAAAAACGCTTTTAAGTCATAAAAGAAGTATTAAGAAAGAAGTTTAATGAATCGTTTCATTAAAAAATATTTATTGGCATTTTCAAACGACATTAATAGCGAAAATTTCAAGCTATTTACCTTAACTCCTCGATTTTCTTTATTTTCTTTACGCCCTGTATAATATATCTTTTTTTTCTCAATGCCAGACGTACTTTTACAACAAGCAAAACTTTTTATCAAGAATAACTTTTTCTCGTAAAATCAAAAATAAAGTTTCCCATTTGGTAACCAAATCTGGGCAGACGCTGGATATGGTCTGGTGTGAAATAAATAATCGTAACGTACGATCAGGTGTAAAAGTTCTCAGTCCCCTTTCTGCCTGTATAGGGCATACCAGTGCGATAAAAAAGACAGACTTAAAAAAATAAACCTCTATCTATAGGCGACGAAACGGCACCAAAAGCAGGTTTTAGGAAGTATTTGTAGGATATTCTTTTACCCATAAATATATAAAAAAATAACGAAAATACCCAAGTTAGTTTTTTTATCGGAAATCTTCGAGATCATAGGCTTTGTTAAAATGGCCAGAATCTCTGTGTGTGCTTTTTTCATGGATTAGCACTCCGATTTTTTGAAATTCCTGATAAAGTGAAAATACATTGTAGAGTAGGATATGGGTTAGTGATGTAAGGATACGTATTCAAAAATACGATGGATACGAATATTAAAGGAATCCGTATTATCCGTAACCGACCGAGAACTTCAGTTCGGATCCGGAATACAAATAAATACGCATTCAGATGGTTACTAATGCAAAGTGCAAAGAGAAACGGAATCGGGATCGAGTGTAAGCGAACAACACGGTCTGCGATCTGGCATATTTGATCTTATGCTTTCTCTTTCTAATGACATTCCCTAAGAAGAGATAGCACACTTATCGGGATAACGGGTATCATATGGAATGAGACCCATTGGTTAAACACGGCCCGCCTTACCCGAAGCGAATTGAAACGAGAAGGAACGACGGCGCCTTCCTATCCCTAACCTTCGGTTTCGAATCATATGATACCGCATCCACCTATCTACTGGTATCCGAAATAATTCCGTATATACATGTTTCGGAACCGCTTTCGCGCGACTCAAGAAATGGATACCTATTCGGATGATGGATACGGATGTTAGTTAATGCCGATTCCGTATTATCCGGATATATAAAGAATACGGATATTTACAACACTAATATGGGTTGATTTCGTCAAATCAAATCAGAATAATATTTAAGTAGGTATAATTAATCAAACAAAATAATATCATGTGGGTTTTAAAAACGAAATAAAATTTTTTAAAAACTACACCAAGACTGGGTATATCATATATATATATATATATATATATATATATATATATATATATATATATATACTAATATACTAGATTCTTGGACCATTCAAATATATTCTTTATAAATTTTTCTTGGGTTTTTTTGGTTCAACAAAATTCAGTAAGTCCACTTCATATTTTTTTTATTTCAAACGTTTCGGCAACACTTTTGCCTTCATCAGTGTAATTTTTATTCTAAAATAACATTTTGAATTTCAGTCAAACATACATTTTTATAGGTTAATTAGACTGACTTACCATAAAAAGGTTATTTCCTATTGAAAGATAGGGTGGTCAAAATGACATAATATTTACAAAAAGACACCACATTTAAAAACTTTAAAAACGTTCTAAAATACATCCATACGAAACATAAACACATGAAGTTGAAACGGTACTGAGATTTGCCAAGATAGATTTGTATGGGATCTGCTTTGGTATTTTTTGTTATTTTCGAGATAAGAAGTTATTTTTTGTTTTATATTTATGATTTATTTGTCGGAGAAGAAAAAGAAAAAGGGGGGTTTGGGGGGGGGGGGGAGGATTGTTATTAATTGTATTAGTCAATAAAATATTGACTAATCAATCAATAACGTTATAATAAATTTTGCTTAAGTTTTTTATATCTGATTTCTCGTTCACAGAATCCTCATTTTTTTTGATAAATAACATTTCTAAAAATTCCCTTTTTTGCTGGTTTATTTCCGTTTTTAAAATTTTGGTTTCAGAAAAATTAAATCTATGGGAGGTTTCCGTTTCATGTTTAGTAAGGGCGGTTTTATTTCTTTTGTCGTATCGATGGCCGTTGAGTCTGCTGTTGAGGTATTGGCTTGTTTGACCTATATATACTTTGGGGCAATTATTACATGGTATTTGATAAATGGTATGGGTTTTACGGTGTTTCTGTGTTTTGCTTTTAAGTGAGCTGAAGTGTCTCTGTAGAAGTTTATGACCTTTGTGACATACAGTAATTTCTTTACCTTTAAAATATTTTTGTAAATTTTCCGATAGACCCTGTATATATGGTATTGATAAAAATTTATCTTTTTTATCTCTATTGTTTTGCAATTCTAAATTTTCGTTTAATTTTTGTAGACGGGAGTTAAAAATTGAGTTTATTAGTTGTGCCGGATAGCTATTTTGAATAAGGATATTTTTAGCTTTTTCTATAGCTGTATTTCTATAATTTGGATCGCTTAGTTTAATAGCTCGGTCTGCTAAGCCTACGACAACAGATTTTTTTTGGGACATAGGGTGTTGGGAGAAGAAATTAAGGTATCGTCCAGACCATGTTTTTTTTGTATACCATTCAGTGTAAATTTTATTATTTTGGTTATACAGGGTCATATCCAAGAAATTAATCTTTCCGTTTTCCTCCGTCTCCAGGGTGAATTGCAATTTATTATGGAAAGCATTGAACGCATTTAAAATGTAATTTATTTTATCTTTTGGTACTGCAGTAATGCAGTCGTCTACATAACGTAAGAAAAATGGTATTTGCAGATTTAAGTTATTAATTACATTGTTTTCTAGTTCCTCTAGAGCCATTTGTGCAATCACACTTGAGATGGAGGAGCCCATTGCACAACCCTCGATTTGTTTGTAAAATTTGTCTTGGTACATAAAATATGTCGAGTTTAATATCAGTTTAACAGCCTTCAGAAATTCATTGAGAGGAATATCTGTATATTTTTTTATTTGATCCCATTTGTTTTTAACTAAATTTAGGGCGAATTCTATGGGTACATTTGTGTATAAAGACACAACATCTAAGGATATCAGGATGTGATCATTCGGGATAATAACATTTTTAATTTTCTCCTTGAAATCCCACGAATCTTTAATATAGGTACTGGATTTATTTGTAATATTTTTAAGGATGTCTTTTAAAAATTTGGATAAATTACTTAATGGTGATTGAACGCAAGAGACGATGGGGCGCATGGGTATCCCCGTTTTATGCAATTTTGGCAATCCGTATATTTTTGGTGGCTGAGCATTGTGAATTTTCAGGTTATTGGCGATATTTGGGGAAATATAGTTTTTATTTTCCCATTGTTTTACTATTTCATTATTTTGTTTTTGAAGAATATTTGTCGGGTCGTTATTAATTTCTTTGTAGGTCTGTGCATCGGACAAAAGTATTGCCATTTTCCTGTCGTATTCATCAGCTTCCATAATTACAGTTTTATTTGATTTATCAGGCCTTAGGATTTTTAAATTTGGGTGTTGCTTCAGGAATGTATTTGTTTTTTTAAGTTTTTTGCATAAGTCTTTTTCAAGGGCATGGTTTTTAGTTTTGTGTCGATTAGAGCTAAGTTTATTTTTGTGACTTGTTAACATATTGCAACAGCTAGCTCTGATTTCATCTTTATTTTCCGTAGTGAAATTATGAACAGAAACCTCAATAGACGAAATTATTTCCGGGACAGGTAACTCTTTAGGATCTTCAATCGGAACCGCAAAATTAGATCCCAAACTTAAAATATCTATAGCATAATCGGGAATATCAATATTTGTTAAATTTTCAAGCCAGGCTTCTTCTATGTTTATTTTTTTGGGCTTTCCTTGATGATTTTGAGATATAAGATGATTTATCTTTTTTATGTTTTTTTGTTTTATTTTATTAAAGAGCGTTTCAAATTTTCTGTGTTCGGTTTCCAGGAAACTTTCAAAAGTATTTGGTGGAAGAGCCTGCTGTAATTCTAATTTGATTCGAGAAATTTCTATTTCCAATCTATTTATGTTACTGATGGTATCACTAATCAATAAATTTAGAGTGCCAGTTGTAAAGTTATTTAAAATATGTTCATGAAATTTCCTTTTTAGGTTTACAGAGGAGAAATCAATATGGTTAATTTTTATACTAAGGAATTTTGGTCTTAGTTTTTCAGTTTTGCATCTTAATAAAAAGCTTCTTCTGTTTTTTTGATTTGCCAATTTACAGTTATGTTTTGCAAAACATTTCATATTGGTAAAAGCAGCTTGACCAAAAGTTGTTCTGTTATATTCATAGGACAGCAAATTTTCACCCATTTTGCGATATATTCTAATATACTAGATTCTTGAACCATTCAAATATTGTGACAAAGGTCATAAACTTCTACAGAGACACTTCAGCTCACTTAAAAGCAAAACACAGAAACACCGTAAAACCCATACCATTTATCAAATACCATGTAATAATTGCCCCAAAGTATATATAGGTCAAACAAGCCAATACCTCAACAGCAGACTCAACGGCCATCGATACGACAAAAGAAATAAAACCGCCCTTACTAAACATGAAACGGAAACCTCCCATAGATTTAATTTTTCTGAAACCAAAATTTTAAAAACGGAAATAAACCAGCAAAAAAGGGAATTTTTAGAAATGTTATTTATCAAAAAAAAATGAGGATTCTGTGAACGAGAAATCAGATATAAAAAACTTAAGCAAAATTTATTATAACGTTATTGATTGATTAGTCAATATTTTATTGACTAATACAATTAATAACAATCCTCCCCCCCCCCCCCCCAAACCCCCCTTTTTCTTTTTCTTCTCCGACAAATAAATCATAAATATAAAACAAAAAATAACTTCTTATCTCGAAAATAACAAAAAATACCAAAGCAGATCCCATACAAATCTATCTTGGCAAATCTCAGTACCGTTTCAACTTCATGTGTTTATGTTTCGTATGGATGTATTTTAGAACGTTTTTAAAGTTTTTAAATGTGGTGTCTTTTTGTAAATATTATGTCATTTTGACCACCCTATCTTTCAATAGGAAATAACCTTTTTATGGTAAGTCAGTCTAATTAACCTATAAAAATGTATGTTTGACTGAAATTCAAAATGTTATTTTAGAATAAAAATTACACTGATGAAGGCAAAAGTGTTGCCGAAACGTTTGAAATAAAAAATATGAAGTGGACTTACTGAATTTTGTTGAACCAAAAAAACCCAAGAAAAATTTATAAAGAATATATATATATATATATATATATATATATATATATATATATATATATATATATATATATATATATATATATATATATAAAGTCAATTTATTGCGTTTAAATTAACGACTCTTTAGGATCGGTAAAAATCTTGACTGTCTCCAAGAATTTAAATCTACTATTAGTGGGTAAATTGAAAGATTAACTCGCGCTTAAGGTGACGATTAGTCTAAAAAAATTGCAATCAATCCTTGACAGTATTTTGTTAGAAACTAGAGAATAAAACCTGTTCCAACTTTTGTGTGTTTAAATTGACAGGGTAGTATACGATGTTGCGAATCTTCTAAGTATCCATAATGGGTTATAATTTTAAAGTCAAAAGTATTACAAATTTAGCAAGGAAGCTAAATCTGTGTATATACTGATGGAAGCTGACCTTTAAATACGCATTAAAAGTTGAAGGTATAAGTGCTCAGTACTAAAGGTCAAAAAACGAACGCTTCTGGGGTAAAACGTTTGACATTAACCTCAGTGAATAACGCACTTTATCGATTTATTCTTTTAATGCTTGGTCTTTGGCGTACGTCTACTAAAAATGTTTAACTATTTTTCAGGATGACTTACCCCTCGTCTTAAAACTTGCAGTCGAAATAATACCGACACCCACTAGTAGACATAAAGTTGACCAACCCTGTTACTTGGTCTAATTCTAATTTTTTCTTAATATTTTGCTTTTGTTATGAAATTTAAAACTTATTTTTTGATATTGTCACTTTACGCCACTGGCTTGTAATATGCACTGAGATACACTTTTTGCAACCCCTTTACAGGAGTTATAAAGGTGTACGAATTTTTATCAAACCCCAGTAATTTTTTTTTAACATCTGTTAGGCAAAATTGGACAAAACTGATACATTAGTTAATATTTTGAATGAAATTGTCAGTCGCGTCTCTTTATCCCCGCCCCCACGTTAATTTTCGTACCATCTATTACATAAATACCCCCCCCCCCCTGTTCATTTTATACCATCTACTAGACAAATAGATTTTCGGACCTCAATAAACCCAAGAATGATTCATCTAACATTTTTGGATAAATTCCCAGCCGCCCCTTTTTATTCCGCACCCCTCTGTTTTTTTAACGTGTTTTACAAAACTAGATTTTCTCACCTCAATAACCCCGAAAATTACATATTAGTTACCATTTTGAAGAAATTTACAGCTAGTGTTATCATAGTTATGCGTCGCCCGACAACTTTGGATCTATGAATTTTGTGTTCATAGTCTAAAAACCAAAAAATCTGTATTTTATTCCTATCAAGAAGGACAAGCTGGTAAAGGATCAAATGAAGAATGTCCTCTTTTGACACACTATATAGAGCATTATATACCTCCGACTGTAAACGAGCACTATATATTCTCTGGTGGATTTCCGGGCCAAAACCGCAACCATACAGTTTTGTCCTTATGGCGTTAACAGCCTCTGGTCGTTTCTCAAAAATGCACAATCTTTTTTCTATAAGGGGACACTCTTTCAATGTATGTGACCGTAACTTTGATATTGTCAAAAGAAAAATACAAAGACAAGACAGAATTTATACATCTGATGAGTATGTACAGCTAATACTCGAATAATCAAAAAATAATAAATTTATAGTTGTCAAGATGAACAATGAAGACATTATTGACTTTAAAAAATGGTTGTCAATTTTTATAAAATGACCGTTCTCTCGCAAAGAAGTCATTGTAGAAACGTACCAAAGGAAAACAAAATCTCGTTGAATTTCAATTTTCAATTCTTCATTATATGTCTATATTTCGACAGCGTTGTTAGTGACAACCATAGACTAAATAATACCTAGACGAACACTACCGTGCAACGAAAAGCGGGTCTCTCTTGAGACATTTGGTGGATTTACTGGTTTATGGTTTAAAATTTTGTTTGTCTACCATTATACAAATATGTATACTATGTATCTACATTATTCTACATGTATGTATATGTAATGGTGGACAAACAAACTTTTAAACCATAAACCAGTAAATCCACCATAAACCAGTAAAACCAAATGTCTCAAGGGAGACCGACTTTTCGGTGTATTCGAGTGTCTGTCTATACTCTTTATAGTCTCTGGTACAACGTAGCATTTGCATATTTTTAGGTTGAGTGTTTATTTTGTATGTTACAGCTGTCTTTTTTCCCAGATTAAATATTTCTTTATTCTATCACAAGTAAAGAGCAATCTCTTAAATCTTATTTGTCTTTTTTTACGTTCGGTAATTCACCTCCAGCCTCCAGGCAAAACAATTTTTTGAGACATTTATTACAGATGAGTACTCACAGATTTTCTCTTGCAAAACCATGACACCTTCGTCCCGAGCTGCCTACAGTAAAAACATAGGGCCTATGCTGATAAGCTTCCCATTAATCAAAAGAAAATATATAACATCAGGAGTCTTCTGCGGTACATGCTTGATGACAAAATGGAGTTTTACAATGAAGTAATTCAGTGGCCAGTAACAGATTCACAGGAATGTCATGATTTCATGAAGAAGATTTTTAAAATTTCTTTTATACCTACACATATTCAATTTTGGCATAAATATGTGTGTATAATAATAGGCCGATTAAAAGCAACTTTAGAGTATTTTTATTGGTTTTTTAAATAAAACGACAGAAAGAAATAATATATTACTAAGAGTTTAGCTTGAATTCGTTAATTAGTATTTTATTTCTCTTGTAAAATTACCATAGGACATGTTGCCTTTTCCAAATAATCGATTCAAATGCATTCTACAATTGTTGTATAATAAAGTGGGTTCAATAACTTTTAATTAATCGCGTGAACTTGCCAACTAAATGATTGTCGATGCCGTGAACAGCAAATGGTGCAGTCAATAAACGAGCACCGGTCTTCCCTTTTGTAAATTTCGTCGGGCATGATGCATGTGCAATATGTGCATCGAACATGAAAAGGAAATTCTCTAAATGTGTTATGCACATGTACTTTGCCGTGTGCTGCTGTAAAAGTGAAGTAATAAAGTCGGAGTAAAGTAAAAGACGTTGCCTATATTTGTTGGAATGGTTTTTAAGCTTTGGCAGTGCATTCGGGAGGAGATGGTTAATAATTTAAAATAGGTTGTATGTTTCTACTAGCATTATAAATTAACCGACATGAAAAATTATTTGACGAGCGAAGGAAACGAGGAGCAACGAGTCCAAGTGATAAAATAGCTATTGAAGTAACGTGTTTGTGCCAGCTGAGAACATGTTCAACAACAACAAGATCCAATGTTTCATTGTTCTAAAGGGCTTGGCTATTCATGTGGATGGGGTAAGTGTTTTCGGAATTTTTGCTTGGGTTTGCTTGGGTGAACTGAACAAGGTTCTTGGCACCCCCGTTTCGGATTAATTGAAGATATTGGAAAAGGGATAGGTGCACAGATCTGCATCTATTATCCAGCTCTTTTTTCGAGACTTGTCTAGAAAAATGAATGAAAAATGAGTATTGGACAAAGCACCTTCCATCTTTCAAGCAGAAATACACGCGATAGATTTATGCGCCACCGAATGTGCCAACAAAGGCGTTAAATACGCAAAAATCTACATTCTATCGGACAGCCAGGCAGCTATAAAGGCACAAGCTTCATGTACCAGAATGTACCTTCTATTCCAAACTGGCGTGGGACTACCGACAATCCCTCAACCAACTGGCAAAAAACAATAGTATAAATCTAATGTGGGTGCCGGGCCACAAAGGTGTGGAAGGCAATGAAATTGCTGACCAACTTGCTAAAGAAGGAGCACAGGCACCTTTTTATTGACCTGAACCCTTCTGCGGCATCACTAGAGGTTACCGTATGCAAAGCCTCAGGGAATGAGAAAAAGAACAGAAAACAGCCCACTGGAGGAATGCTCCAGGACAAATACAGTCAAAGAGAATGATTAGTTATCGGCCTGACTACACAAAAAAGCTCATCGAGCTTGAAAAGAATGAACTTAGGCTGGTTACTTGCCTTCTCACTAGACACGGCCCTTGGAGGTATCACCTCAAAAAGATGGGAAAGACTGATGAAGAACACTGTAGATTCTGTAACGAAGCGGATGAAACTGCCGAACACTTGCTCTGTGAATGCAGAGTAATAACTCGTCAAAGGCCGCAATGTCTTGAGGGAGCGTTTCTCACGCCCAAAGATGTGCGCCCCCAGAAACATCCTAAACTTCGCGAAAAGTTTGGGAATTGATGGGTAAATAATGTAGGGTAGTCACAAAAGATCCAATTCGGTCGAAGTGATGTAGGGCTACCAGAGCCTATTCAATACAATACAATACAAAACATATTCCAGAATCAGAACTTACACTTTGGAATTTTTGGTTTTAATTTGATTATGTTAATTTGCTCTAAGTAAAGAAATTGGATGCCTGACTGTTGGGGCGATCACCCATATATTCCTGAAAATTATGCATTAGAAATATTTAAAAGCTATGCAGGCTTGCTACTAACACTATAGTTTAAACTGATTCTTTTTTTTACATAATATGAAATGTTAATGGTTGATTAACAGATTTAGCAAAACACTGCATCATTAAAAGCCCTTCATGTTAGTTTCGGTCAACCGCCGGAGGTATTGTGAAAACGTGGATTTAATTTAGTAAAGCACTGTTAAAATTCAGGGTTGTTTAAATCAAAATCTTTGAGTGTTAAAAGTTAATTTTAACATGTTTTAAGCCAATTTTACTGTCGTGTTTAGTTAAATCATGTTTTTTAAGAAGTGTTTTTTGACCTACGATTTTAACTTCCTTAATTAGTTACCTATACACTAACAGCCAGATTCTCCAACGCGGTCTAACTTGACAACCAAAAGTTTTAAACTGACAATTGTAAAAATAAGACAACTAAATTTTATACTATGAATTTATTTCGGAGCTTTTTCGCAAATTCATAAAGAAATGGGCAATTTTAGTACGCACTTTCGACAATAATAGAACTAAATTCACTCTAGCAACCCGTTCCAAGATGAAAATCACTTGAAAACCAAGCAAATCGCTGAAATATCCGAATAATTCATAAATTTTCAATGACGTCTTATTAACAACGACAGGACAAAAACTTGTCAAAACATAACTGATCAACTAGAAGATCTTAATTAACCAGTACTAAATCTTAAACTTTCTTAGTGAATCTGGACGTAAATGTTTATAATATTATATTACATTGTTACCGTTCTTTAAAAAATGAAAATTTTAAATTGATGATAAAGTGACAAGTGACATTAAACTCTTATCCTCATGAAGTCGAAAACTTTTTCAAAAGTCTTAATCGGTCTGAAAACGTAATGAAGCCAAAAATATTCGGTCAAGTGCAAGCTATTTTTGCACAATTAGTGTTCCGTGCAATCAGCCCCCCACTTAAACTGAGCCAAGATCGGCCTCCCGATCTCCGCCCATTTGCCGCACTACCCGTCGCCGGCGCATGCGCGGAGCTGAGTGGGGATCGTTTCGACTGACCCAAATTAAAAATTTTGAAAACGTGTACGATCAAAAATTGTTCCTTGTATCCAAAGAAATATTTTTTGTTGAAAAACTTTTTCTCTAAAATCAATGGTTCAGCAGTCATAAGGAGATAAACAATCACATTATTTATAACAATAATTGCTCGCCCTAGAATTTTTTAATTCTAGTAATTTTTGCTCAACCTAACCGAATTCTCAATGCAATTGTATGCGGTTTTCCCGAAAAAATACTTTTTTAAATGCATAAAAAGGTACATCATATATAATATTGTTGAATTCGTGCTTCAATAAGCTCTCATATGATACCCTACACGATGCTCTTGAAAATTTTTTTCCATTTTTCAATTTACCCCCTGAAATTAACCCCCAGAATCAAAATTCTCCTTTTCATAGTTCACGTCTATATTGGCCATCACATTCTATCTCTGTGCCAAATTTCAAATATATGGGTACAAAAAAGAACAGCTTACACTATCACCCGCTTTTTATAAATAAAACAGCATGTATTATGTATGTAGAGGTATTGGCAATGTGACACTAAAGAAGTATGAAAAACAAACACTAAATACAAACGAATTAATTAATTTTTAATATTAAAGCAACATAATTTAAATTACTAACGGATATAAAATATACTTAATTAAATTAAAGTCTGCTCTAACCAAAGACGAAAATAGAAGTTTAATAAGCAGCAAATATGTAGGCGTACATACAGAATATGTCTTATAATATAAATAACTAAAATGTTTTGTATCAGATACCTACGACTTGAAAGTTCAGTGCACTTACGTAGGTAGGTATATCAGTTTCACTTTACAGTGTAATATTTACTCTCAGCAACATGTGTGTGGGACATATACGATCGTAATATTACGTCGCCGTCGTTACAAACTGCTTTTATAATCATTTTTGGAAACAGTTATATGACATTGCTTTCGATTTAATTTTAAAAACTTCAGTGGCGGCTGGCCGGGTGATGTAGGGGAAGCGAACTTTCACCTAAAACGTTGTAGTAAAACTACCAAACAGTAAGCTCAATCATTTTATTAAATTTTCCCCCATAGTATTATGATTATTTTATTAATTTATTATAACAAGATACCTTAAAAATTCCGCGCTCCAACACTGTCGTTTATAGTTGCCCCGCCACGTGAGTGAAGCAGAATTCAACGCGCCAACCCCGTAGAGTACTATGACGAAATGCACTTAAAATCTGCATTAGTTTTTTAAGAGTTTTACTTACTTAGTGAAAATATACAATGGCTTATTTTTAATTCAATTTCCTGTAAACGAACTATTTTCAATGTATCATTCTGTATAAAAGGACAAAATGATACCTCAAAGAACCTAAGTAAAACTCGAAAAAAAACTTAATAATACAGCTATTAAATGCATTTCGATATAGCACTCTACGCGATTGGCACTGTCAACACCCTCGCGCCTGCGCGGACATATAGTTTCCGACGATCCTATCTTTGGTTTTATGTCAGATAAAAGATGATTTTTTTTATTTTGCTTGAAATTGAGTCAACTTTTTGAAAATGATGACCAGTTTTAACCATAACTTATAATTATTAAGATATATCACACCATTCTGATTCAACTTTTTTGTTCGAATTTTTCAACCTTCTATTATTATCTATATCTTTTGAACAGATGTAGATAGACTGACAATTTTTTCTGATTTGTAGATAATTGCATTATCTTAAAAATGAATTCATAAACTATCGTATTAGAACGCACCACTTAAGAGATAGGTACCAAAAACTGACGAAAAAACTAATTTTTTAGTCTTTTTTCAGGATTATCAAAGCTATTTAAAAATATTAAACATTTCCACTAAGAAGATATCATTTTCAGGACTCGAAAGATTAGACGCCTTAAAAATTTGATACTACCTACTCTTTTTCATAAAATAAAGCCGCTTAACGTAAAAAATAGTAAAAGCTAGTTTTCTTTTCAAATTGATCTAGGATTTTCATTTTGGGCTTAAATTATTTAGGCCACACCACTTTAACAAAATCTAAAAAAAAAATGGAAGTTGAAAAACCTTTGGGTTAAACTTAGTCGAGGCACACCGTGACTATTCTATTATATTTTGATGTATACTTCCTCCGCCTGTTTGCGTGTTTTCTCATTTAATTTTTTAACTGTTGTGCTTAATTTTATCATCTTTTTTTTTCAGTTTTATAAGGATTTTAACTAGCCTTTATTAAAGCGATAGATATAAATTTGATATAATTATGAAAGCCAATTAATTATTGTTGATAAGAACCTTTATTTTTAAGGAAATTATTATTCTCTTTTAGTCATACCTATTTTGGCCAAGGTAGTCAAATATCAATGACCCAGTCCTAACAAGAAAATTCGTTTCACTCGCTCATCGCCGCGCTGTTGGGGATTTATTCCTTTTCTACCGATACTTAAACGGATTTTGCTCTGAAGAACTAGCCGCCATAATTTCCCCCTTGACTGTTCCTAACAGAATAACAAGAGGCGCGTATGCATCCGTTTACTGTCCAGCTACAAACGCCTAGAACATCCCACTGTAGATGTTTTCTCTTCCTATCTCAACCTCCTATCCTTTAAATCCCATGTTAATAGATTACATTTCCCTTCTCTTCGAACGCCCACGGTACGTTAATACTTAGGCTTGGAGTCTGCGTGGGCTATCACAGATAAAAAAATGAAACCTAAGCAGGCATCACCGAAACACTCCTGGTTGTCGCCCACACATTTCCTTCGTAAATCGGGACTGATGCTTGCAGCCTTACGTTCTGAAAATCAGAATAATGGAATCTCACTAATCCTGAATTTAGTAACTTTAATACTCTTACTGCTGGTTGCACAAAACTTTTAATCTAGCGTTGAATCCTAATTTAGTGTTAAAAACAAAAAATAGCCAGTTTAACAGAGGATTGCTTTTTTTATACACAGAAACTGCCCGAAACGTTAGTTAATCAAAGATTAAACGCAATTGTCACTACAAAGCCGTTGGAAATGTTTATTTTTCATTTGTTTTTAATACAGGGGACGACTTAACGTTGAATTAAACTAATTCCCAAATATGCCGGGATTCAATTTATGTATTTGGTAAAGTTTTTGATAAAATATTAGTTAATTTGGCCAAATTAATACAAAAAATTAAAAGTTCCAAAGTTAAAATTAAAAGTATACACTTCCGTATTGAAGATCGGAATTTAATTTATTAACTAAGTAGAAAATAGGCACCTGCCTTTGTATCGGAGTAAGCACGCTATAATAAAATATGTGGGAAAATAAAGCTAATTTGGCATTAACTATAACATAAAATATGGACTGTTTAAATAATATGCCACATTGTTGTTCTTGAAATTTTTCATAATTAAAAGCATTGTTTCCTACTCTTATGCAAAAATTATAATTATATGGTTGAACATGAAAAAAAGTAAATTAAGGGACGTGATATAATTAGAAGAGTTTAATATTGAAAAATCTAATGATATGAAATCAGGCTTGAATTACGGATTTTACAGGATATTTATGCGGAACATTAGGCCAGCGACTTGATAAGGCTCAGGATATAGTTAATTTATTCGGCGAATTTTTTTCCAGCGTGTTCGTACATGCCTAATGATCATAATGAAACTGTAAATAACGTTATAAAGGAGCACATTTCTATTCTTCAATCCATAAATGAACATGATTTGCTTCTAAATCACTGAAGAACAAGATGACAGCAGGTCCAGATTGGGTGAGATTGGGGGGATGCTTTTATTGTTAAAGACTGTATAGGTGCTTTCATTCAGCTGTTAGTAACAGTTTTTAACTTATGCATTTTAACATCAATCATACCTAAATTATGGAAGTGTGGGAAGGTGTACGTAGTTCTTAAGAGCGGGGAACAAAATCAAGTTAGCAGTTATCGTCCAATTTCCTTACTTTGTAACTTTTCGAAGATCCTTGAAAAGATTCTCTATGGACGAATTTACCTGTTACTTAACCCCTACATTGTTTTAGAACAATATGACTTTGTAAATAACAGGTCAACAGTCACCAATTTAGCATGTTTTACCCAATTAGTTTCCACAGTTTTGGATAATCAGGGGCAGGCGGATGTTGCCTATACAGATTTTTCCAAGGCCTTCGATAGGATTGACCACGCGATTCTCTTGGAAAAAATGAGGGGGTTTGGCTTTAGCGCGTCAGCACTGGCACTTTTTGAGTCATTCCTAGTGGATTGAACCCAATTTGTATTTTATAATGGGTTTAATTTAAACGAATATGCGGCAACTTCAGGGTTTCCACAAGAATCGAACTTGGGGCCCTTAGTCTTCTTATTTTTATCAATGACTTAAGTAAGGTTATAAAATGTGAAAAATTATTTTTTGGTGATAAATAATCTAAAGATATTTCTGAAAAACGAAACAGTAAACGACTATTAGGTACTACACGAGCAGTTAGACTTAATTCAGGACTGGTGCGACGAAAACAAACTTACCCTTAATACATCAAAGTGCAAGGTTATGAATGACATACACTAGTAAACTACAACCACCGCAGTATCCAAGACAAGTCAGTTTGTTAAAGGATCTAGGCATAACTGATACTAAATTAAACTTTATTGAACATGTCCATGATTTTATAAATTGTGAAAACCAGGATACCGTTTTTATCTCGTTGCTCTCGGCTCTTCCCGATTATTTTCGACAAAAGCGCCAACCTTCAAACCTAGCCTCAAAAATATAAATAAATGATGCACTAGTAACAAGTTTACTAGTTGTCTTGCATCAGTAACGTGGTCAAGAGGTAGAGTATCCGCTTATGGACCGAGAGGTGGTGGGTTCGAGGCCGTGCTCGGGTGGACTTATTTTTTAAAACGACTGAGAATAAGAGGACCCGAATTAAAAAGAACTATGATATCTCCAATGACAGAATGATGACTGAAACCCATTTTACAACGGAGAGATCAAATATATCCCTCTGTCATTTTTTTCTCTCTCGTCTTCTGTCGCTCTCACACTCTGAAATCGGTACAAGTAATATAAAGTTAGGTTATGAAAAACATAAATGTGACATATTCCAAGCATGTCGATAAGTTGTCCTTGCAGCGTAAAAATATATCTAAAAGTTTATGTAAAGTGTTAGCAGCTTAAATTTAAAGTAAGTACAGCTTTAGATCAAAAATAAGCAAAGCTTTAAATAATTTTTTTTTTATAATTTAACGATTTATAATTTAATTCGAATTTACGGATATCGGTCCCAACATAATTTTAAGTTGTATCAAACCTTTAACTGAAATCTGATTTTGTATTATTTACAAATTCAGAACCTTGTTAAACTGAACGTCTAAATCTGCATTTGTGTTTAAAAAATTTTCAATTTTTAGTCTTTTGAAAAACGCGTTATTTTCCATTAACATTTACGTTTTTTCAAGAAATAATAATTCGATTTAGCTTGTATTTCACTACAGCTCTGCTGACCAACAATTAACCTCATAAGTTAATAGATCTTAAGCAAATAGGAATTGTGCTTAATTACTGGATTACTACTGGGTAATCTCTTACAATTAATTATCTAAGAACGATACATCGGGCGCAGTAGTGGAGCGTGTCATTGGTCAAGTGTATAGGGATCTCGTTAATTAAACAACAATAGTCCTTTAGTAAATAAATCTCAGAATTGTCCTTTAAGTACGTGTGGGTGTGAATGTTTGATCTTGTTGTTTTGATTAACTTTCTTAATTTAAGTTTTTGTCAGTTTGTAAATCAATATGCATGCTTATTTATACGATAAATTTTAATCGATATATGTTTATATAAATATGTTAAATCATTTGTATTATTGCTCAACAATAAATTAGTAAAAATAGACAATAAAAATGTTTTATGCAATGTTAATGGTCGAATGCAAGACATTCCATCATTAGTTGCATTTATGTTGGTTTCGGTCAACCGCTGCACAGTGGTTCCGACTTATATGGAGAGTGCGGACATAATTATTGAAATTCATATTTTTGGAAAATTAATAACTGAAAATGCTTTTTTTCTGGTTAAAAAAGGGATATCGTAAATAAACCATACAACAAAATGGTGAAGTATGAGTCCTAGTAGCGTGATAAGTGTTTCGTAATACAACTTATAATTATTATAATTTTTTTCTACTGTGTGACTGCGTGCATCATTATACAACCCCTTGATTTTTGTCAGATTTGTTCTACTCTGATTTTACAAAGTGTAGAAAAGAGATTTTTTATAGTTATGTTGCAAATTTTACTTAACAAGTCAATTTAATAAGAAAATAGTAAAAACATACCTTATTTTTACTATGTTCTTATTAAATTGACTTAACTATAATGAAGTCGTAGCTGCTATCCAGAAGGGACATGGTTAAATATGAGAGGTGAACAGTTAAAGTCCTATCTTCCTTCTCATCAAAATGATGATTTAAATGGTTTAAAAGTTAAATAAACCGAAACGTCAACAGAATAGTTTTTTAATTCTAAACCAGTTGATCGATAAACCCAGGAAAATTCAAGAATATGTATATATATATATATATATATATATATATATATATATATATATATATATATATATATATATATATATATATATATATATATATATATATATATATATATAGATTGAAATACGTAAATTGATTTCGGTTAGTCAACTATGAATTTACTGGATTTATGACTGATGGCGGTACCACTGCTGTGTGCTGGCGGTATTGTGAAAGAAAAGCCCATTAAAATTCAACTAAAGTTAAAAACTCCAGACAATGAAGTAATTATTTGATTATTAGCCGTGTTCCGTGCTAAAATTAGCAAAATGGAACGAATGTGGAATCATGATGTCCGTCCGTCCATCTGCCACAGGAGATTTTCTCTGAAACTATTCGACATTAAAATTTGAAAAGCACCAAGATAGAGTGTCCAATTATAGACGTAACGTATACAAAGCTGAATTTTGATACAGGAGTTAATTTCAGAGGGTAAATTGGAAAATGCAAAAAAAAATTTCAAGGGCATCGTGTAGAGTATCAAATGAAAGCATGTTAAAGCATGAATTCAACAATATAATATGATGTCGTTTTGTATGTATTTTTTTAAACATATTTCGGGGAAAACGCTTAAAAATTGCTGTCCTCCACCCTTATCACCAAAAGGATCGCTCAGAAAAATCGGAAAAAAATCAAGAACGTTGGAAATTAGGTGTAGATTTAGCCAAAATTATCAGAATTGAGAAATTCTAGCGCGATCAATTATTGTAATAAACAACTTAATTGTTTATTTCCTTTTAACTGCTGAACCATTGGTTTTAGAGAAAAAGTTATTTGACAAAAAATAGTTCTAGCGATGTAAGGAATAACTCCTGTCCTCACATGTTTTTTAAAATTTTAATTTGGCTCAGTCGAAACGTTCCCACTCAGCTCCGCACGTACGCGATGTGATACGGTGTCGGTGCCGTCGCCGGCGGATAGCGCGGCAGATGGGCGGAGATCGGGCGGCGGAAGTTTGCTCAGGTTAAGTGGGGGGCTGATGGCACGGAACACTAAATTGTGCTTGCACTAGACCGATTTTTTTTATTTTGTTTTAATTGAGTTGCTTGTTGTTAGTTTATCAAAGGATATGTTTATTTTTAAAATTGCCTATTTTTAGTTTTTTAGCCATTCAAGTTTACTTTTGGTGTTATTTATTCAAAGATCTATTTTGCAAACAAGGTAGAAAGTGATTTACTTACAAGGAACTTAATGTTTATGATTTTATACACTTTTATTTTATTTGTCGTAAATTTGCGTTTGTTAATTTTGTTTTTTATAAAAATGGTCTTGTCACGAAATTATCTATGCACTTTCATGCTACTAAATAATTATCCATCACGAAATTACCATATAGTTTCGTTTCTTCTTACGGCTGTCTATTTATCAAAAAAGTAGCATAACGGATAAATTCTATGAGAATATGTTTATAAGAGTAAATTCTCTATAATTTTGTTATTCAATATTGCATCGTCTAATAAGTATAATTTGTGGTAAACGACTATCGCGTTCCTTTGAAATTTTTCAGAAACGTCTGGCAAACCCAAATCGGCTTTGAAAGGAACATAAACCCGAGTAAAGCGTCAGCCATTTATCAAGCTCAGATTCAGTCCCCTCTGACATGGCCTTATCCCTTAAATTATGAAAGTTTTTTCGTTTAACTTGGAAAAGTGTTACTAAACGTTGTATATCATTTCAAAATATAATTATTTTAAATGAACTTCTAATAGTCTAATATTAAGGTGCTCGGATTTACGTCTTTTTTTCTGAAAACACTCATTTCGCAGATATATATGTTTTTTAAAAACTTTTTTTTTGAAAATACATATTTTTCAAGAATGGTTTTGTTCGAAAATTCATTATAACAATAGCCCTGTTCGCACAAGAGTCACAAACCAGTCAGAGCCAATGAAATTACTGGAAACCAGTCGGCAAACTGTCACGTTACCAAATACCTAAAATTTGATTGGCGCTGATCGGTTTGTGATTCCTCTACGAACAGAGCTATTAGTTATTGCTGTCATCAATTAATAGTGGTTATAGTAAAGCCAAGATCTCTGACAATAAGCCATACTATACCCTATCCAATTTGAAATGAGAATGATGACAAAAACCCAATTTACAACTAAGATATCAATTATGTCTCTCTCTCATGTCCTCTTTCTATCTCGGCTTCTTTCTCTCTCATACTCGCAACTGATAGAAAGTTAGGTTATGAGAAATATAAAAATGACATATTTCAAATTTCAAACTTTCCCATAAGTTGCTTTTGCAGTGTACAAAATTTACTAAAAAGTTCAAATAAAGTGTTAGCAGCTTACATTTTTGAGTTCTATAAATCTGCGACTGACTAACAACTACCGAAATATTACGAAAGCTACATATTATTTGTTCTTCTTTACATTACTTGGACCGGGCGTTATAAAATGATTAACAGCGACGCCGACCGATATAAAGTTGAGAACAGAGGGCATCACAGAATATTTCTTTAGTTATTGAGAAAGGAGTGGAAACGTTTGGTTGCAGTTTATAGCTGAAGTCACAGTGCCAGTACAAAGTGTATCTATCCCTCAAGACTTTCAACATTTCCAGTTAAAAATTGTGACACTACCTCCTTGGTATATTTGATGAAACAAGTTTTATCGCGTCTTTAACTCTCACAAACGTCACTGTTCGCATGTAGGCTATATATATATATATATATATATATATATATATATATATATATATATATATATATATATATATATATATATATATATATATATATAATATATATATATATATATATATATATATATATATATATATATATATATATATATATATATATATATATATATATATATATATATATATATATATATATATATATATATATACATACCATCGATACCCTGAAATGGTCAGTTCAGTCAATCAATCTCCGAAGTGTTAGGTACTGTTGTAAATACATATATGATATCATATGTATCCAATATTTGATTACATTACTTTTATGTCTTTTAATTGTACAAAAGTCTCCAACGTCTAATTATTTTAAAATTTAAAAGGAATCTTTTATTATTTACTTTATTACATTACCATAAAGCCCGGAAATAAATATTTAAATTACATTATCCTAACAATATGGCTTAAATATTCCAACCATTGATAATCGACTTAATTGGTTCTGGTCTGGACAATTCAATTAAATCTACCTATTTATATTAAAAACTTTGCCCAGACTGTTATCGAATTTACAGTTTACAAAGCTATGGCTATTATTTGTGCCATTGCATTGGGAATAACAACCAACGAATTGCAAATAAGAATAAACTACCTCCTTCTGCTGCGACTTTTTAGGGTGGAACCTAATTTTATCTAGGATAGAAGTTGTTATAAAGAAAGTAGTTATGAGTCAGTTGTTCCTACACCAATAGAATTAAAAACACATTTCAGAAATTATCTTGTGTTAGAATTTTTAATTCTGGTAATGAAAATTGTGAAACTGATTACGTGCATTTAAAATTATCAGATCTACTAAAAGCTGATGATATTCCTGTTTCGGCATCACTTTTGTCGCTACAAGATGCCTCACCTTTTCAGGCGGATTTTCCAACAAGTATATTTTAAGGCACTACGCACTACCTAAGAGAACCCATTAATCACACTTCACACTGTTAACTAAATCATAATTTTTTTCCTAATTTAACATTACAACATATTATTTCCTAGGTACGCCTAATTTCAATATCATACAATTTTGCTTCAACACCCTCGGCGTTAGAGACTTAGAACAAATGTGCTGTTGGAGAGCTATCCTTCTGGTTATTTATTTATTCTTGTGCCCATTGTGTCTTAAACCCTGTTAGTGAACCCGGGAGTTTATTTTTTGATATTTCAAAAATATATCCTAGCATTTTATAAAACTTAAACCACCATTAAAAGCTGTTTTATTCCCTGCGTTTCGTTATAAAATGAGCAATTTTTAATTTCCTTCCTTGCAGCGCGGCGTCCTTCTCAGTTATGCTTTATTTCCGGAGGAGAAATAAGCTAATTTGTTTAGGGTCTCTGATTGTAGAGAAATGGTACACTTTAAAATAGTGATAAAGGGCAAACATAATAGGCTGAAATAAAGGAATTTGAAGATGATCAACAAAGGAAAGAAAAAGGGAAACCATGGATTTAGAAACAAGGGGAGATAACATTATTTACATTTTAAAACAATCAAGGATTCGAGAGTTACTCTTAATTTGGCCAACTACATAAAGAGCACAGGGGAAGAAAGATGAGGGTCCAATAAAATCACTTCTGACAAAATGCAATTTTTAACTGTTAAGACTTTTGATTACAACTCAATACAAATCTACGAAAAAGCTTTAAATTTAGTTTAACAACAACTAAAAATACTCTGCTTATAGTACATTGAATGATTCCAACAGGCTTCATTTAAAAGCAAAAAAAAATCATTACAGCACAGAAAAAAACTGGGTAAAAAAGATGAGAGCCCATATAAAAGGCACTGCTAATACTAATGACATGCAAATATCCAAGACGAGTATTAGGAATATGAGATTTTATTAAAATACTCTGCTGATTTTTCAGAACAAATCTTTTTTAGGTGTTATAAATTTACATTTTTAGTGTTCCGTGAAACGGAACGAGAGTGGCAAGACTGGCACCATCGCTTTTTCTTCGTACCACGAACGGTAGTACCGTTTATTCATGGCTTTAAGTTGTGAATGTGTAGTATTTGGTGTATAGCGTTTTTGACCGGTCTGAATATAGGCGTTGTTGTGAAATTTTAAGTTTTTCTTGGTTTCCCTTAAAAGGAGTTTGTAACGTTCGTTAAGGTGATATCAGACGGTTCACTTTTTATTCATTTCTGTCTTTCATTCAGCTTCTTTCACTAAGAATGAAAGGTTTAGGCATTAAATGAATCAAAAGTGATAAATGAATTCATTAGTGAACAAATCCAGCGATGTTAGATTTCGGCATTCAGCATCAATCATTCGCACTCCGAATGAACGAAAAATGAAACGTAAGAACACAAAAAGTATCTTGTAAGTAAAGTATCTTCTTTCGTTATGAAGGGGGTGACAAGTTGTAAAAGTTCTTCAAATTTTCTTTTATCCATTCGAAGATGGTTGCAGTATTAATCAGGATCTTCATCCGCTAATTCTTTTAACAATGAATCTGAAGCTCCAAACACATTTCTCCTTGCAATCCATGGTCGCACCCACCAACGTCGACGTTTTCTTTGTTTCTTTTTTTCCAATTCTTCGATCAAATGATTGCAAAATTAAGTGAATTCCACGGCGCACAACTTCGTTTGACGACATGTTCGAGAAAATGAGCGAATAACGTTCATTTGTTTGTCATTTTATGTGTCGTGTGAGCGTGGAATGAAAAAAAAGAGAACATTCACTTGAGTGATCATTCATCCGAGTGAACCGAGGAGTGAACCGTCTGATATCACCTTTACTGTTTGAGTATTTTCGAGCATGTGCGAATGAAACGCGTGAATTCGCGAGAGCATGAACGCAAGGTAGAAGTATCGGTCATATCGTCTTGGTTGACGTTTATGACTTTTTGGTTGCTATTTGTCCGATGATATTTTATAAATTTCACTGAAGGCAAACCAGGATTTTGGCGCCCTCATAACAAGACCTAATTAGCTTAGACTCTTTTGCCTCTCCTTGCTACCGGTACCTCTAGACAAGGGCCTACACTGCCTACTCCTTGCTACGGCTCTGGGAAAAATGTCCCCTTTTTTAGAGGAAATTAAAATCTAGTTTCGTCCCTCCTGTTTTTACAGAAAAATTTTTGTTAGGTACTCCTAAAGCGTGAGTAGTGTTGATTTTTCTGATTTTTATTATATATTTTGTATTGGCGCAGATTCTAACTTATAATTTCAAGTGTAGGAGTTTCATTATTGTTTAGGGAAAACCCAGCCTAATAACCTAGTTACCTATATGTAGATGATTAATTATTTCAATGGATCTTTTCACGATATTCCTTTGAGAGCAAGTTACAAAGCTTCGTAGACTGCCCCCCTGTTAAAGCCTCTTAGATTAGTGGAGGAGTGCGCTTCAAAATTATGATTTGTAAAATAGATGCTATAAGAGGTTTAAATTAACAGTATAAGTAGGCATCATAGTGCCAAGTCAGACATAAAAAATTTAGTAAAATCATACTTAGATAAACAAATACGCTCAATTCACTAAAAAGGTTTACGATTTAGTACAGGTTTAAATTAAGACCTAATTGACCAGTTAGCTTTTGACAGATTTCCGTTCTGTCATCCCTATATATAGGGCCCTATGAAATTCACTGCATATATTGAAACCGTTAAATCCTGTATGAATTAAGATAGGGGAAAGTTAGTCATAAATGGCGCTTCGCAATAATAATATATCGCGATATCGCCCCTCAAAAAAATTTACCCACTGCGCACCACCGACGTCATACCTTTTGGAAACGTCGGACATGGGGGTGGTTTAGGGGATTTTAAAAAATAAGAAAATGTGCGATTTGAGAGAAAAAAATATAGGGTGTCTGTAGAATACCCCGGGAGTCACCCATTTCAGAATATGCAGTGAATTTCGTAACACCCTGTATAAAACAAGAAACTGACTGACTGACTGAGTGACTGACTCATTGGCTGACATATCGCACAGCCCACATCGCTGGGTCTAGAAACATGATATTCTGCACAGAGGGTTCTTACATAACGTAGACGTCTACAAGGGAAGGGTGTTATTGCATAGAGCAATTTATGTAGCAAAATGAAGTAATTTGAGCAGATAGAGCGAATGAAGCAAATACGTATTCGAAATTATAAAGAGCCCACCTTTCCAATACGCCTTCTTCTGTGATCAGGTTTTTTGTAGAGTTAAGTGGACTGTATTTAACGTAAATGTCTCAGTGGTCGTCATAGTCCCAGTTATCGTTAGTTGAACTAAGTTTCTTAAGAAATCAAGCATTTAAAAATCGAAATAACGTTCGATTCCTTTTCAACCCATGTAGCGACATCTCACGGAAATTTTGAGTGCATCACTTTTTGACACAAGTGACGTTTGCCATTTGCGCAACTTGTTGAAAACGGCGATGTTTTAACCCGAAGTAGCGTTGTTACTCTTGTTTCTGCAAGTGTTAAGGTGAGTCAACATTTTTATGTGCCTCTAGAATATCTCGAGTGTGTATTATTAACACAAAACAACTTTTCCCTAACTGATATATGTTTAATATAGATAGCAATTAAATATTGGGAGGTTAGAAATGAGTTTTATTTTGTTAATTGTGCTGATGAATACTGATACGTTAACACAGAGTTGTGTACTAGTATTCATCAGACGCGACGGACACTAGCCGGCACCTTGTAGAATCAAATTTTATCTCCTCGTTTTAAAGAGCATATTACTATTACATATGATAAAGGAACTGCGTTTCAATTAATTTAAGGAATATCCGTACCAGTAATCGTCATATCGATAATAAAACAAAATAAAAAGTTAAAACCCTCTAAATAGTAGTGACGAATACTGGGTCGGTTGGAGACGATAACTGGGTATTTTTATTATAGTTATGATTCGATATAAGTATAGTGAAATGAACGTGGAGTAAGCGATAGACGCTGTCCAAAATGGCTCACCAATTGCGACAGCAGCAAAAATTTTTAAAGTACCACATATGACCCTTTCAGATAAATGTAGGGGGAAAACTCCACTAAAAAGAAAAATGGGTCCAACGACCATTTTATCAGAAATTGAGGAGCTGAATTTGGTAACATGGATTTGCCATTTCGGTAGCAGTGTATTTCCCGTAAACAATTCGCTCACTGAGTTCTATAGTGGCACAAGTAAAAAAAAACACACTTTTAGTTAACCTTGTATTTGAAATCGGGCGGCTTTCGTTTATATCTTAAGTTAAACAGGCACAAAGATAATTCACCTAAAACCCTCCAGATGGCGCTGTGCCACTCATGCTTTTTAAGATTTTAGTTCAATATAGGCGAGCAACACCGGCACATGTTTAGTCTGCCGGCAACTTTTGTCGTGTTTAGAGTGAGTGTAGGTGAAACAGTGACACATTATAATTGTGACGGTAAGTTTTTTCGTTATAAATTATGTTTAATAAATTAATACTGACACATTTTGGAATTGTGCCAGTATTGCATGTTTTTAGTTTAGCATTTTTATAATTATGACAAATAAATTTTCTTTTTTGTTGAATTTGCTTCAGTAAACAGTGGCACATTTAAAGTTGTGCCGGTATAGATTTTATACACCTAATCCGCCTTTAATTTTGTGCCAAAAAGTTACAAAAAATTATGTTCTGTTTGGTTGTCTAATACCGACACATTTATAATTGTGCCAGTATATAATTGATTCAACACACATATTCCAATATTGAGCCAGTACAGAATTTTCTTTGCGTTAGTATTTTTTATATTATGCCAATATTGAATTTTTATTTTTTGTGTGTATTTAAAAAAATAATTAGGTTTTTTCTGCACATGTACTGTTTAATGTAACTTATTACATCTGCAAGTACTTTGCAATAACACGCTATTTAGAGTTTTTTCTTTTCTAGGCAAAATGGCATTATCCCGGTCAGACAAAATGCTGGCAGCACTAGGAATTAGGTAATTTCATATTCATAAGAAAATATAATGGTTTGGTTACCTATGTAGTGAAAAACATAATTTTTAATATTTAAAATGTAACATTTTGCTTATAGGCTGCAAAAAGACCCCCGTTCAGAATGGAGAGTGATATTAAATGAAAAATTATTACATCAAGAAAGCATTAGAAAAATATCAGAGGGTAGGTGGTAAATAAATTAATATAATAATATTAATAAATTTCAAACTTTGAGATAATTTGGGTTTTGATAAAGAAAAATACATTTTGTTTTTTTAGAAGGACCAGTAGACAGCTTGGAAACCATTAGTCACGATAATTCAGAACTATTATACTCAGAGGTTAATAAAGAAAGTAAGATATTTTTTTAGTATGTATGGTGGAAAATTCAAAAAAAAATTAATAATTTGTAAAAGTCTGCCTCTCGCAATAACTGTAAAGAGAAAAAGACCATTAATTTAATTGTGTGGTTAATTTGTGCTTTAAAATAACGGAATTTATCATTTTTGTTTTAGACAAATCTCAAGAAGATATTAAGTTGGATAGTTGCAACTCGATTGAAAGCTCCTTTGTTAGACTCGATACTTCTGGTATTTTAACTGAAAAAAACAAGGGTAAATGGTCCTTTCTCAATATTTAACTGTAGTGTTTTTTAGTGCCGCAATTAAGTCTTTTAAATATGTATTACAGTTGTGTGTTTTTAAATTACAGCTCACACTCACGTATACTCTTCACGTTTCTAGATACTTATTACTAATATTACATCTCCTATTTTTATTTTATTTTAGATTCAATGGTGAGCAAGTTAACAGCTACCATTCCTGAGCCTAGCACTACAGGACTGTGTTTAAGGACAGAAGAAGAACATAATATTAATCAAGACAGTAAGTTTTATGTTTTTGCTTGTTTTGGAATATTTAATGTTAATTTCCATTTTTAGATTTGCCAACAGAGACTTGTAAAAGCGATGATTCTGATGTACATACTTATGCAATAGCTTCAAACGTACAATACCCCATTAGTTCGGAAATCGTTTCAAATAGAGAAACAGCAGGTAATTTTGGTTTTCCTTTTATTTAGTTTTTTTCACATAACGTTTTTATTATCTTTCAGTGCCGGCCTTGCATACCGTGTCACAATGCAAAGATTATCCTGGGTGTAGTAAACAGAGATCCTCTAGTTCATCCTCTAATTCTAGCAGCTCCTCTGACTCTTCAGAATCAAATTGTCATAGCGATTTCAGTTCAGACGACTCAGTTAAGGATCCCAATTATAACGAAGATTTATCATCATCACCATCATCTGATTCAGAAACTGAACATATCCAAACTATTACTGGACCCGACACTAAACATGTACCTCTAGAATCTGACACTAGACATAAAAGCAGAAAAAGAAAACGCAATCCATCTACCTGGACTAAAAATTGCATTAAGCGTTTAAGAAATAGTGGCAAGGGTTATAAAACTTACAAAAATAAGCAAGATGTTACAGCAAGATCAATTAAACCACCCTGCGATATAGCAAAATGCAAACAAAAATGCACGACTAAATTTTCTGATCAAGAGAGGAAAGCTCTTTTTGAAAACTACTGGGCTATGGGAGATATTAATAAGCAGCGCACCTATATAGTCACTTTAATGGAAGATGTTAAGCGAACACAAGAAAAAAACAGAGTAAATAATCACGCCTTTTACTTTATGAAAAATCAAACAAAAATACGAGTGTGCAAGCCATTTTTTGTGTCAACATTAGGGATAACAAACCGATGTATCCGGACTGTTATTTCCAAGACACTTGATGGTTCGCTAGGAGAAGATCTTAGGGGAAAACATGAGAACCACAAAACAGTTTCCCAAGATATTAAGAATGGTATCAAATCACATATCTCATCAATTCCCACAATAGAGAGTCACTACGTTCGTGCTCATAGCGAAAAAGTTTATATTGAGGGAGGAAAAACTATTGCTCAGTTATATAGAGACTACAAATCTGATCGCCAAAAAGAAAATAAACCATTCGCTAAATTTTCTATGTATCGAGATATTTTTAATCACGAATTTAACATAGCCTTCTTTACTCCGAAAAAAGATCAATGTCAAACGTGTGTGTCATATCAGAATTCGAGTAATGGGGAAAAAAGAAAAGTTGAAGAGGAATATCAAAGGCACCAAGAAGAAAAAAGTTTAAGCAGAGAAGAAAAAAATAAAGACAAGAATCTGATTTCCTCCGATTACAAAGTAGCCTGTTTTGATCTACAAGCTGCTCTGCCCACTCCTCGTGGCCAAGTATCATCCTTTTATTATAAATCAAAATTATCAACTTATAATTTTACTGTTTGTGAACTCGAAAAAAAAGGCCAAGGAAGTGTTTATTGCTTTATGTGGTACGAGGGAGAAGGGAAAAGAGGAGCAACAGAGATCGGAACTTGTCTTTTAGATTTTTTGAAAGAAACTGCAGAGAAAGCTAATTCTCAAAATTTAGAAATTGTGTTGTACTCAGATAACTGTGCCGGTCAGCAAAAAAATAAATTTATTCTTGCTGCTTTTCTCTATGCAGTTGCAAATTATAAAATTAAATCAATAAGTCACAAATATTTAGTGACAGGGCACACACAGAACGAGGGAGATAATGTCCATTCGCTGATAGAGAAAAATATTAAAAGAGCCTTAAAATCCGGCCCAATTTATACTCCTGCGCAATATGTTACCTTGGTGCAAACAGCAAAAAAAACTGGAACTCCCTATAAAGTCATCGAATTTACACACGAAGACTTCGTTGATCTGAAAAAGCTAACAGAAAAAACAGTTTTAAACTGTAGCATAAATTCTAAAGGGGAGAACTTTAAGTTTGGTGACATCTCAGTTCTCAAGGTAGAAAAAGAACACACTGACATGTTCTTTTATAAAACGTCTTTTAAAGACGCTGATTTTAAAGAGGTACACATAACCAAACAGAGGCGTACAAGAAATCCTATAACTCCACTTTTAGGTTTTGAGGGCTATAATTTAGAAACTGCTTATGCAGAGAAGATACCCATCTCGAAAAATAAATATGAAGACCTAATGTTCTTGGTTAGATCAAACGCTATAATAAAGAATCACAGTGATTTTTACAGAAATTTACCTTTTATTAATAAATAAACTAAACAATAATTTATGATTCCTTGTAGGTAAGAAAATAAGTTTAAAAAAGTTTTTTTTTGTTAGTTTCGTAAAGTTAAGATAGGTTTGAAGATTTATGTTTTAGTATTATACCTTATACCAAAGCAAGTTTTGGGCATTAGTTAATATTGTTGCCAATAATTATTAGTTTAATAATAATGTGTTCTTTGTCCAGAATAAGGTAAATATAAAGTAGGTAGTGTTCCTAAAAATACCAGTAAGTTACTTTTTTATTGTTAGTGCGTGCAAAATGTAATGTCAGTTGTGTAACAAATAACTAGAAAAAAAAAACAGTTTTTACCTGTTTTTTAAAAGAACAAATATAGATTACAAAAAATTATTTTGTTTCATTTTGTTTAGCAAAAGTATTTTTTTGAGTCAGAATTAAACTGACACATTAACACAAAATACACCACGGCTTATAAATTCAATAATGGCATAACTTTATCAAAGTACTAAAATATTGCTCGAGTTTGTAAAAATTATGTTCTGCCCGCTAATAATTTAATATTTATTAACTTTTAGTTAATTGAAATTTTTTAAGGGGTAAATAAATCTTAGTTTTGTTCTTTGAAACTTAAATCTTTGAATATTTAAGAAGTGTATTTATTGAGTTATGCCACTATAGAACTCGGTGAGCGAATTGTCAACTTTTAAATAGTGTCCAGATGCTAATCAAAACTCTAGGAAGATATAATCCATTTAGCAATGATAAGCCAGGCTGTCATTACTTGGAAGTCTTTCAAAATTTCACTATTTCACTGATTTGCTTGGTTTCCAAATGATTTTCGTATTGGAACGTGTAGTTAAAATGAATTTAGTTTTATTATTGTGGAAAGTATCTACTAAAATTGACATTTTCTGTATAAATTTACTAAGAAACTAAGAAACAACTTCAAAGCAAAAAACATAGTTGTCTTATTCTTACACTTATTAGTTGAAACTTTTGATTGACAAATTAGATCCTGTCTAGCGTTGGAGAATCTGGCCGTATATTTTTATAGTTTCAGTACAGTTCAATTCTTAGGGTACAGTTTTAATTCCCTGCGCACTAACTTTAACGACTAAAGCAATAACTAAATTTCATTACCTACCAACTGCTAAAACAATTTAGGAAAGACCTTGTTTAAATAAGGTACTGTATTCTGTCTTTATGACCTGACAATTTTATTGGGCGTAAAATCTCTGCATAAAAATTTTGTGATTTTCCGTCGCTCCTGTTAAGATTTAGCGATTAAGAAAAACTTTTACAATCTTCCTAAATTTTTATTTTATTTCTGGTGGTTTGAATGTATCTTTAAAAAAATACTGTCCTTGTGTACTATGAGTTGTGGGTTGATTGCTTAGGATGACAATAAAGTTAAGACGATGTGCTATTGTTGAGTAGAAATATATAAATTCTTCTTATTTGCTTCCCAATATTGTTAAATTTGGGGGTGAAGTTTTTGAATTTTGATATCTTTATTATATTGCTTAGTTTATATTATATTTTTTTGAGTTTAATTAAATGTTCGTATTATTTCAAAACTGCACTTATATCAGAAGTAATAAGAAGTATTTTGAATTAAATTATTGCTTCGTTTAATAAATACATTGACAAACATGTCCATAGGTGTCACTATTGTTTGATATGGAGAAACTATTATTCTGGTTAAAGGTGTGAAAGAGAATAGTTGGGACTACGTATTATATTATATAAATAATACTATATAATGTGAAAAAATTCATTACTTTTAATATTTAAATTTTTTAATAAAATCTTGTACTTCGGCTTAGAGTTTCATTTAAAATATATTTTATAATTGTTCTTTTGGTAGAAAATAATCAACAAGGTATCTTATGCAAAAAAGCGTTTTCGTATTTCTTATCCTCCCTGTATAAAAAAATTAAATGTTTTATAATGTGAATCTTATTTACTTTCCAAGCAAAATTTTTTATTAGGTGTGACATTTTTACGTATCTTGCAAAACTTGGACAATCTGTCTTCTTCTAAACCCTATCCGCAGACATACTGTATATACAAAAGTAAACCGCTAAGTTAACCATTAAAGAAAAGCATAAGTAATATATTAAATAGTATATTATTAATGCACCCATATACTGTAAAAATCTCATTTAATTAATTAAATAAACAATAATAATTAAATAGATATTATTATCATATTTAAATTGATATTTAATTAGTTTAATTAAATGACTAGAAATTAGATGTAACATGAAATGCTAAGCTGTTTATCCAAACGTAACATGGTGGTGGCACTAGGGCCTCACATAATTTACTATCACAGAGTATCATGAAATTATGACCAACGTTCTTTGATTACAGTAGGAAATTTTGTCAAAAAAGATTCTGTTGAATACAAGATGTGCGAAGAGGATCTTTTAAACCGCCACCTTGCCTCCAGCTACCGCCTGATTGGTCCGCTGAACACGTGCTGTCAGCTGTTCAGGTGACAAAAGTGAAGTTAGTACCATGAATGAGTATTGATCCGAATTGAAATAAAATAATTTTCAGCCCTTTAATAGTGCTATTAGTATTAATATATTAATAAAATATAATACGCGCTTAGTGGAGTGCATTAAAAGATTTATAAGTTAGTAACACTCAACATTTCTGGGTGTTTAGTTGAGCGTTATTATTTTACTTTTGGTTTGAACAGCTGTCCTCTGGATTGATTTATTTGCGTTATATTATTTTAACTTTTTGAAATTGAGAATTTTGACAGCGAGTAGGATTTCTTTCTGTAAAGGTAACAAAAATATTATTTCTTCAAACTTGTTACATATAATTGTTGTTGAGAGGCTTGGGAACACAGCAACCTTACTCACTGTTTTTTATATGGTCACCATGGGCGTGCGGTGAAATTTCAAAGTTGTATATCTCTGTTCCTACTTACAGGAACCGCACCAAATTTAGGGGTTTTAATAGTGAGCCCACTGGGAATGTTTTGGTAAAGAGAAAAACATTTTGTAATTTGCGAAAAAAGTTGAATTTTTGCATTGCTTCCACTTGGAAAAAAATGAACACGTTTAGGTATGTTATTTATTATTTTTTCTTAAAAAATTTTACATCATTTTATCGACAATTTTTAAATTTTAAGAGAAAAAAATGTGTTTGTAGAAAGTTATAGTCATTTGAATTTTTTGAAACCTAAAATATAATTTAAAAAAAAATTAGAAATTAGAAAATCAGGATGTGTTTTTACTTTTTCCTTTTCAAATTTCAAATTCCTTTTTTTTCTTTTTAGTGTCTTGTAAAACCTTGAGGAACTGTTGTTTTTTTCCCATATTTTTAAAAAACAAACATAAAAGAGTGTTGTGTTGGCTGTACGTTGTACCAGTCGAACCTGGTACTTGGGAGGTACATGTCAAGAGAGTGAGAATTGTCAGACACATTGCAAAGCTAGACTGAAATAAACTCGTTATATCAATTTATATAGACCCTTTTTATAACTTAACATTAAATAGGTTATTCAAAAAACCAAAGTAAACAAAATGTAAAAATTAAAGGTTATGATAATTTGTTCCGAAGAGTGTGTCTTACCACAAATTCATAATTTTATCTAAAAATGTTCCGAAAAATATTCATGTGTGTAGAAAATGTATCGAGACCTGGTTTGTAAAATATTTCCAAACAAACAGTTCTTAAGTGTTTCTAGTAACTAAATTCGAAATTGTGTCGCAAAAGCTTCGGAACACATGTGTCTCGACACAATTTTATAATTTGAATCGAAAATGTTTCGAAACGTTTCGCAGCAAAGAATTTGTGTCCAATTTGTATCTAAATATGCTACTTGAATAAATATTATGTCGGGCATTTTGTGGGGTACAGACGTTGGAAGAGCGAAATTGGCGGGAGGGATTAGGGTGGAATTGGCAGCGAATTGTTTCGCAAATAGTTCAGCTTTCCCTTTAGAGATGGAGATAATTTCGTTGTCAGAGGTCATTAATCCCCTGTGTCTTTTTATAGATTGTAGGTATTCAAAACTCAATTTTCGTAACATCTGAGACTCCATTATAGCTGATCATTTACTATCCAGTATTTGAAACCCATCTTAAACAATATGTTGTAAAGGCTAGGTCTGCTACACAATATATTGATTTTGTCTGCGTTTCAATCTGACTTTAAGGAATCCAGTGTGGGCACAATGTTTTCTTTGAATATTTCGGACACTTTTCGCCGAATAAGGTATTTTTCACTTACGTCCAAACACATAGCTTTACCAACATTACCTCCCACCTTTCTTCCCGAAAGTAGTTTTCGTATAATATCACGCACTGTAGATACTGGAATTTGGTAATTATTTAGATTAACGTAAACAGAGAATTTTTTCATGAAATTTTGCACAGACCCTAATTTTGGGTCGTAGAACACGAATCCGAAGTCAGGTTTTGGCGGTCTCGTAAAATTTTTTTTAAAACTTTTAGGTTAGCTTTTTCAATGAATTTCTTTAAATTTGTTGGGTGAGCAAAAAGGTGGTCAGGTTTGCTCAGTTTTGATTGATATAGATACATATATATCTATATCAATCAAAACTGAGCAAACCTGACCACCTTTTTGCTCAGGTTGGGTGAGCACAAAAAAATTTTTTTTTACGAGACCGCCAAAAACTGACTTCGGGTTCGTGTTCTACGACCCAAAATTAGGGTCTGTGCAAAATTTCATGAAAAAATTCGCTGTTTACGTTAATCTAAATAATTACCTGGAATTTTTGTCATATCACTTGTTTTTTTCACTGCACTTATTCCATATTCCATCGCAGCCCATTTTCACTAACGACTCATAATAGCATATTACATAACAAGTGTTGAAAGTGACATTTTTCACACGAGTGGGACTGTTTTACTCACTTTCATAGGGGGTCGTAGGAAAAATAATTTCACAGTGACACTTTGGTGCCAAAAGTGACAAATGGGGCATTCATAGATGAAAATTTATGGTTAGACTGACACCAACAATTATTTTGTTTTTGTGTGCTGTCACTGTCAATTAGTTATAACAATCGCATAGGTTGACTCAATTTAACAATGGGCGGTCTTATAAAATAATGTAATTTGCAGAATTGTTTTAAAAAATCGCATCTCTTCTAAAAATGAAGATAAAGTGATAATTCAAAAAACAAAATGTTAGAAATACATGAAACTTTATCAAGAAATTATTAGTATAAAGAATAATAGCCCCAAGTTCTTCACGGGGTGTTTAAAACTTAGGACAAAAACACACATTGAATCACCTCGGTATAATATCGCCTTATCGAACATGACCCATCATTAAAAAAATTAAGTAAATTCCCAATGAAATTATCTATAAAAGGGTAAAAGGACTGTAAAAATTGGATTAAAAACAAAAAAGGGAGCAGCCGAGTGCGATAATCCCACGAGTGTGCGAAAATTACTTTCACACGAGTAATGTACAATATTTTTCCTACGACCACAAAAATATTTACAAAAAAACCTCAATTTCTGTCTTTTAAAACCCTCACTTTCAACACTAATATTTTCATCAAGTGTGCTGAAAATAAAACAAATGAAAGTGGCACCATCTATTTAAATGTCATGTTGACAAGTACTTTTCAACACGTGTGTTGTAAAGTACTTTTCAACACGCGTGTGATATAAGGCACTTTCCCGCCAAGTTAACCGTGCTTTTCTACTCACTTTCATAAGTGGTCGTAGAAAAACGTTTTTTATAATTTGTGACAGGCGACAAAGTCTTCTATGAAACTTTTTTGATGTCTCACTTGTAGAATTTTCAAAATAATGCGACATTTTTATTTCCTCTTTTTGCAAGTAATTAGCAGTTTATTAACATATTGAACGTTTCAAAAGCTTTCAGAAAACTAGCTCTACTTTTATTTTAGTACCTTCTCGTAATCCTATAAAGGTAGGTGAAAGAAATTTACAAATTTCTTTTATCTAATTTTTGTTGGAATCCTTATTTAAGGAGGGTACGACCCTGCGCCATCAGGTAAAAAGGCCAAAATATATGACTGACATTGCGGTTAAGAATCAGACCGAATATATTTGAACCAAGGATTCGGTGTTCCGTATACTGTGAGCGCATTGAACGTGAAGCCTGTTTATTTGTTGTTTGCTATGAAAACATTTACCCTAGAGGTCTAGTTTACGAACTTTAAGGAAATACGTAATTGAATCAAGAATGGTAGTAGAAAGAGATTAAATAGCATTGGAGTGTTTGAGTTCAGAAGTGTTGCTGTCTCTGCTGGTTGCTTAGGAAATACGTCTGAACACTAGGTTACCCGTACGTCCTTGTCTAATGAACTAGAAAAGAAAAAGTACGACATAGATTTATAAATGACTCGGAGCGACTTTAAATAAACCTTTAGATATAATATAATCTATAAATAATAAAACCTTTTTAATTTAAATTTATTATTATTTAGCAGAAAAATAAAATATTTTAGGCCTTTTATTACTTTTAGTAAATCTTGTGATGCTTCTAACGTATTTTTTGTACAAAAATACAAGGTAAAATAAGATGTGGCCAATGTTTACAAATTGTGTTTACAGTGTCGCTTAGAATGGTTTGTTTTGGCTTCAAAGAATGTTAAATCATCCCGTATCCATTCTTAATAAATCCATGATTTGAACAGACTACTAAACTATACAATATGAGATAATAGAAATAATATAAAAATTACCACTGATTTATCTATCTTCGCTGATGCTATCTAAGGTTTAGGTTTCGCAGGTTAAGCAGGTTAAAAGGCAACAAACATCCGAGATAAAATTTGTCAGCTGGTAATTTTATTACCAGCATTCATATACCAGTAATAAAATTTCAAGTTAAAGTAGTAAAATTTGACCTTAGTGGATAATTCCTCACAGCAGCGGCTGTGGCGTTGGATATCAGACTTTGCCCTAATTCCTAATATCGCCCTTTTATATGCGCAATAAAATGACGGCTCGTAAAAATACAGAAAGTGCTTTATTTGAAGCAGTTCTATGAAACATTTGAAACAAGTTACAGGCTGTTAGAATTTTTTTTTTAAATACTATCTTTTATATTATGGTTGTGGTAGATTAATACTGAAGGGACGTTCTAAATACCTACATATTACGTATACTAGAAATAATAAAAATTACTGCATTTAAAACAAACAAAAAATGCACAAATCTTCCAAAACAAATTTTACTCGTAATCTGATTAACTTTTCTTTCTAAAATAGGTAGTATTTATTCTTACTAAAACCTAATGTGACTAAAAAGTAAAAAAAATTGACGATACGAGGGCTAATTACTAGTCTCGTCATTAAAGAAATCTTAATATTTGAACTGGCTGGCTAATTATTAATTAAAAACTAAAATACAAGCGATTTTTAATAAGCAATAAAAAATTGGCGAAAAGAAAAGTTTTAGATTTTTGTCCAAATTTTTAGAATTCGCGACGTGTACAGCAATTCATTTTGATAATGTAGATGGACAAAAATTAACGAACACGTATTAGTGTTTATTCTGGTATATTTTTGTAAAATTCTCGCAAATTAGATAACCATATAAAAAGATAATCTATTTATTTATCGCCATCTAGACAGGATGCCCGAAAAGTATGGGAAAGAGTATGGGAAAATATATTTGCTATTAGTAAAGATAGAGACACCAAATTTTAGGTGTATCTGATTGGTTAATAAATTAGCTTTTTTGTACAATTTAACTTTTTCAACCCCCTTGAGGGGTGACGCTAGAGAGTTTAAGTCAAAAAATGTAAATGCAACCCTATGCCATGTGGTATCTCATTTTCAAGGTCTTTAAAAAAGCTATTAAATGGAATGCTTTTAAAATTAAAAATCGTGAAAAGAACATTAAAAATTTAAATTCCCTTATTTCTATTATTTCTTTAAAAGTTGTTCCAAGTAACCTCTATACACTCCTTTGCAGTAATAAAGTAGATTTTGGAACTTACTTCTACATATTCGAGAATGGGAGGTGTTACTTCTTGGCAGAGTTCCAAAATCGAAATTATTGCTGCTAGTGTTTTGCACCAGCGAAAGACGCTTTTGCATTTTCTGACATGCATATTACCTATATCGACCGAAGAAAATTCCCCATTTTCTATATACAGGGTGACGCGGATCTAAATGAACATACTTCAACACAAGACAAAGAATACCTTGGGGGTTCTTAATCACCCATCTTTGATGGTTCAATTGTCGATAGTTAATAAGATACAGGGTGTTTTATGAACTTCAGCAATTTTTTGTTCTTGTCATATTTTTTAATGCACTCCGTATAAAATTTTCATATTGGGTCAACATCTGTAACCTATCTGTCGCTTAAAATTGCAGTATCAGAAAATTTTAAATTCCAGGCCCGTATTAAAAAAAGTTGACATTTTCAATTTTTACATTTTTAACACCCTGTATATCAATTTTTTCAAAATATTATTTTTTTATTGGAAAGAGCATAAAGAATTGACCCTAACGGCATAATTTTCAAAGTTCCCGCACCCATCACTTGATTAGAATAAATGGTTGTTTTGTAAAAAATTTCAAAATGGTGCATATTTGGAAATTAGAAATTAAGAAAATAACAATAAAAAAGCAAAAACTGCTTCCGAAGTAAAAAAATAAATGTACTAAACGTTTAATAGTTTTAACGAGACTAAATTTTAGGGAACAACACAACAACAAATAACAAAGTAATAATAATAATAACAAAACTGCAAGATAATGATTGCTTTTTAGACATCGACAAAAAATCGTAAATTACAGTCAGAAATTTCAAACTTTGTGAAGTAGGCTTTGCCTCATTTAAAAACAAACCAAAGACTATCGAGTTACTGTTCCATAGCAACAATTCAAGTCACTATCAGATATGTGACAGTTGTCTGACCTTTGTTAGTATTCGGTTAACAATTATTGCAATTTTCTGTTGAAGATGCCTTACCAATTTTCAAATGCCGAATATGCCGACATTATTTTTGTATACGGTTTTTGTAACGGTAATGGAAGAGCTGCTGTTCGGGAATATCGTAGGCGATTTCCGGGTAGAAGATGTCCATATCACAAAACATTTGCAAATGTATTTTTATTTGCTGGAGAACATGGACATTTTCCCACCGACAATAATATTGATCAACCAATACGACATCCAGTTCAGGAGGAAGAAGATATCTTAAATCTTGTTGAAGATAATCCCAAAACATCTACTCGAAAAATTGCGACACGTCTAGGAATCCCGCAAAAAAGAGTTAATGTAACACTGCAAAAGGAAGGCTTGCATCCGTTTCATGTTCAAGAAGTTCAAAGATTGGAACCTGGCGATTATGCAAACCGGTTACTCTTTTGCCAGTGGCTCAGTAGACACCAAAGGAGTCTTTATCGAATCCTCTGGACCGATGAAGCACAATTTACCAGAGATGGTGTAAATAATTCAAGGAATTCCCATGTATGGTCGTTAGAAAATCCACATGCCATCAGACAATCGCATTCGCAGCACAAATTTTCCATAAACGTTTGGGCAGGTATAATAAATAATAAATTAATTGGGCCGCACTTTTTTGCTGAAAGATTAGATGGAAATCAATATTTAAATTTTTTACAAAACATTTTGCCAGGACTTATGCAGAATGAAAATGCTAACGTGAGAGGGCTCTTTTTTCAACATGATGGGGCCCCACCACATTTTGCAAGGGTTGTATCTGAATTTTTAAATATTACGTTTCCTAACAGATGGATAGGCCGTGGAGGGCCCCATTTATGGCCAGCCAGGTCGCCGGACTTTATCCTATGGACTTTTTTTTCTGGGGGAATATGAAAAATTTGGTTTATTCAGAAGAAATCAACACGCGGGAGCAGCTTTTGCAACGAATTATTAATGCTTTTCAGGAAATAAAAAATAACCCAGACGCAATTAGAAAAGCAGTGTCAAATTTAAACATCAGAAGACGAAGATGTGAACAAGCCAATGGAGGGCATTTTGAACAGCTTCTTAAATAACAGTGTTCTGCTAAAGTGCTCTTAAAATTAATTCTTGCTAAAACTTTTTCTATGTATTAGATTTTAAGCAGTCGATTTTAACTTGCAGTTTTGTTATTATTATTATTACTTTGTTATTTGTTGTTGTGTTGTTCCCTAAAATTTAGTCTCGTTAAAACTATTAAACGTTTAGTACATTTATTTTTTTACTTCGAAAGCAGTTTTTGCTTTTTTATTGTTATTTTCTTAATTTCTAATTTCCAAATATGCACCATTTTGAAATTTTTTACAAAACAACCATTTATTCTAATCAAGTGATGGGTGCGGGAACTTTGAAAATTATGCCGTTAGGGTCAATTCTTTATGCTCTTTCCAATAAAAAAATAATATTTTGAAAAAATTGATATACAGGGTGTTAAAAATGTAAAAATTGAAAATGTCAACTTTTTTTAATACGGGCCTGGAATTTAAAATTTTCTGATACTGCAATTTTAAGCGACAGATAGGTTACAGATGTTGACCCAATATGAAAATTTTATACGGAGTGCATTAAAAAATATGACAAGAACAAAAAATTGCTGAAGTTCATAAAACACCCTGTATCTTATTAACTATCGACAATTGAACTATCAAAGATGGGTGATTAAGAACCCCCAAGGTATTCTTTGTCTTGTGTTGAAGTATGTTCATTTAGATCCGCGTCACCCTGTATTTATATATAGAGAAATTTCCATAATATATTATCGGACAGTGGTGCACTTGTACTGTCGAAGAAATTCGACATTTATTTTACTATTGTGTGTTAGCAGCCAAAAGTTTTGGAGCAACATAGTTAAGTAGTTTGGCGCGAGCCGCTACATCTTACCCATCCTTTCCGAACATTTTGGATATAAGGTCTCTCTTTGATTCTGGTCACAATGTGGTCTGTTCTTCATTCTTCACTCTTCAGCCACTTTGGGTGTGAGCCATTCTTCAAGCTGGTTTCTTCGAGGTGATGTTTTCCAGTAATAATAAAACAAAAAATTTAAGCCTAAGTCATTTAAATTAAAAATTACTCGATAAATAAAAATAAATTACATGGCTCCAAGAGATTACTGTCGGATCGGGCCGATGGCGTAAATAACATAATACAATTCCTTACCCAGGGCCAACACCAGCCCCAGCCACAGCCTGGCTGCTTCCCTCTGGCGATTGTATAGAAATGTACATATTGGCATGTAACTGTAAATATATTTAAGTAAATAGATGTAAGGAAGTATTATAAATATTAATGAGGAAGAAATAAATGATGTTTGAAGTGGGTGTGAGCCCAATTATAAACGTAAAATATAAAAAGTTAAATTTTGATTCTATGGGTTAATTTCAGGTGGTAAAGTGGGAAATGGAAAAAATTCAAGGTCATCATGTAGGGTGGCAAATGAAAGCTTATTTAAGCACGAATTCAACAATATATTATGCTGTATTTTTATGAATTTTTTTAAACTTTTTTCGGGAAAAACGTTTAAAAATTGGTGTCCCCCACCCTCATCATTAAAAGGATCGCTCAGAAAAATTTAAAAAAAACCATGAATATTGAGAATTAGGTGTAGATTGAGCCAAAATTATGGGGATTGAAAAATTTTAGCGCGATCAATTGTTATAAACAATTTAATCGTTTATTTCCTATAAGCCACTGAACCAAAAATAGTTTTTCGACAAAAAATATTTCTCACGATGTAAGCAACAACGTTTGTCCTTTAACGTTTTTTAAAGCTCCGCGCATACGCGACGTGATACGGCATTGGTGCCGTCGGCGGTGGATAGCGCTGCTGATGGGCGGAGATCGGGCGGCCGAGGTTTGCATAGGTTAAGTGGGGGGCTGATGGCACGGAACACTTATTGTGCACTTGACAAACTTTTTTTTTGGTTTGTTTACAACCATATTTGCAAGCCTTTTTTAAGTTCAAAAATAATTAATTTTCCAAAAATATTAATTACAATAAGTACTTATAATATTAATTACAATAAGTATGACTCCATGTAGTTGAAACCACTGTGCGGTATTAGCCAGAGTGAATTCGGGATTAATTTTTATATCTAAGGATAATTATTATCTTTTTTTACCCCCAGACGACATAAGCTCTCGCAGTTATAATGAAAATATAAATTTTTCCAAACATTTCGCTAATCGTGTACTTTTGTATCAAATTATTATAATTTCGTCGAATCTTTTCATCAAACCTTGATATGCAATTTTTAGACAAAGTTTCTTCCTGTGAAGATAAAGCAGGTAAAACAGTAGATTTATTATAAATCCCATTAGCTCTGCAAACATTTTCATAGAAATATTTTGTTGTTTATAAATGTTGTTGAGTTTTTGAGTGAATTTCTGTGAAACTATTAACGGCAGATCGTCCCTTCAGTCGAGAACTGCGGTTTATCAAACTGTCTAAACGTAAATTGAAAACCCCATTGTTTTCATTTCAGCTGCTTTATCCGAAAAAAAGTATTGCAGGATTTAAAAATGAACACCGAATGGCTGCACACAATGACGCTTTACAGCAAAAACAATAGCGACGGCATTTTACGTTTAAAAATTGAGTGGCAAGTAAAACAGAATCCGTTTATCCATTTAATTGGTTTGTGTAAATCCCAAATAAAAATGTTACAAAAAGACAAAACTGGGTTTGTCTCTTTAGGTTTATTTTAAAATAAAAATTTCTGATTTTGTTTTATATTCTTAAATGAGCTCGCTTACTCAACATGAATTTCATAACTTTAATATTAACATAATAAATTAAAGAGCGATGTGCTTTACAATAACAAAAAGAATCAGGTAGTGTTATTTAACTTTTAGATCGAGAAATAACCTTTTGAAATTAAATTGAATTTAAAAATATAGACAATGACTTAAAATTAATTTTTCCTACGGGCGTGCGGAAAGTAACTACTTTACGTACTTATATGCTGCTTATAGTGCTGAAAAAGCTGAATAACTGACGCGAGAAACAATACATCAATAATCTCATACCTCGATCGCCACTTAATTAGACTTGGTGTGCTAATTAACGCACTGGACCCGGACTGAAGAGGTCCAGTTTAACACCTTTAGTAAAATATTGGTGGGAAATACCGCTGCCGTGGCTATCTAGAGGCCGTAATGTAGGGATCGTGCCGTTACACGAATGGGCGGTACAATTTATCTGATAAAAATGAAATGAAATCATTATAGATCCGCGGAAACATAAAAAGAATCATTATAAATAAACTAAACATAATAAAATTAATATAAAAAAATAAATGTAGGTACCTATATTATTAAAATGTTTATACCTAGGTTACCAAGGTAAGGCCGTATCTCGAGGCGTATACAGCTATTTATTTAAATAAATATTACCTATCTAAATTAACAATAGGCATGGATACTCAAAATTAAAAAGTACACATCAGTCTACATTATAGGACATTGATATTATGCGTATATACTGGCTTAGTCCACCTTCATACTCCCTTGGCCCCCTCATAATATTAATCATTCGTATTTACCCTTAAATTCCTTCGAAGAATTTTTAATAATCGCTGCCAAAAGTGTTTAAACTGTTTAAGGTAACTATGTCATACCATCAGTCATAATATCGTATTTATCGATTTGAATTTCTGTAAAGATCTTAGATAGGTACCGAGTTAGATATCTATCAGCTATATGAAGTTGGTACCTAGATCCAAAACATGCCTACATAAATAAAGAGGTTATTTTCTTAAACTTCTACCTGCACCAAGTAAATAGTATAATTCAACGGTATTCAACCCTAGTTTTAATTTTACTGTAGAGGTGATACGTAGACCCAAAACATGCCTTTGTATAAGCTTACCTTCCTAAATTGGTACCTACACCTACTTAAGCTAAATAGAACACTTCCCATTTTACCAGTTATTAGTGATGTGATTTATGTATATGTGATACGTAGACCCAAAATATGGCTACGGAGAAAGTTACCTTCCTAAACTTCTACCTACACCGAGACCTACACCTATACTTAAGCTTAACAGAAGAATTACCATTTTACCAGTTTTTAGTTAGCCTACGTATATAATATGCGACTTTTGCAGAGTTCATACGTAGAAACATAGCCCCAAAACATGCCAAATCAACTAGGACTGTAATTTGACCGTCAACTTTTTGGTTATGTGGGCACATACAGGAAGTAAACAAGACTTAAAATGTGCCCTTATATTTATATATAGTGCCAAAAAATACTCATTCTACCAGAAATATTAAAGAATTTGCATGATTTTTAGGGTAATAAATTTATCAAAACCAGATATTAACCCAAAACACTAATTTACTTACCATCATTTCTAGTCGCCCGGAGTTCTCGAATTAAATATTTCTCATCAAAATGTTTAATGCATATAGATGTATTTTTGGTTACTTGTAAATTATCTCTAGGGATCTTTTTCAGCCACAATTTACACCTCTGTTTGTCTTTTGGGAAAGAAAAACTTGCAACATATTCGCCGGTATAATAGTTTGATTTACATCCCGGAGCACAACAACTTTTTGGAATTTTTTAAAACACAAATCACAAACTTATTAACACAAAAACTAATATAATAGCCACAACGTAACTTTTAGGTCATTAAATATTACCACAAGCACAAAATTTAATACAAATATCCCCAAACTAAATACAAACAGTACGACGCGCCGGTAAACGTTTATAAAATAACCTATCATTAGACCACCCAACAGAATCAGCTGATCACGGAAAATGGATGCGCACCTGAAGGCCTCTAGATAGCGACGGCAGCGGAAATACCCAAAAAATAACCATTCAAAAATTATGAATCCACCGAATAATAACAGGCCATTTCTACTTGTATCGTTGCTATGCAATTAAGGTTGTGTTATTCAGCTGTTTGTTGCTTGTCAGTATCGACGTCAAAGTGAAAATACAAAGGTTATTCGACTTTTATCGAACATTTGAGTAGAAAATAAAGATCGAGGACAAAGTTCAAGAGAATATGATTGGTGGAGTACAAGAAGACATTCATGAAGAAGCCAAGAATGTGAACGCCGAACTGTGACCAAAAAAATCGAAATACCATTATGCCAAAAAATTTAAAACATTTAGTAAATGGTGTAACGTAAAGTTTACCTTACTGTACATAATTTTGCGAACGGCAGCTCATTGTGTCGGAGACCGAAGCTCCTTGCCATGTTAGCACTTGCACATTCTTCTCTTTTGGGCACCACCTGCTCTGCCTATTAAATATAATAGTCTCCAAATGTCATAAAGCAGGAAAATCACTTGGGGTTACTATTGTTCCTAAAAATTGTATTGATAATGCATTTGGAGATACCAGTAGCAATAAAAGACTGTTTAAAAAAATAAGTATATAGTATTTTCTTCCCTTGTTTGTGTACTGAATAGTTATTTAAGAAAATTTACATACTTATAGTCAAAACCATTGAAGCACACGTTAACGATATTACAACTTGAAGGTACACTCCCTTAGTAATATGATTATTATTGTTTATTGCTTGAGATAAGAGAGCCTAAACTGTTCTAGAACCTTTTGTTGGGTTAAGTTATATATTTTATTACATTTCGATATATATTAGGAAATTACATGTTATTAATTAATAAAAAATGGCCTGACTTTTAAGGTCCCTCGCTAATATATGAACTCGTAAGTTATTTCTTAAAGTCAATGATTATTCTTTGTCCATTCAGTACTGATCCCCAACTATATCAAATATATAGACTGGTCTTCAACCACATTAAAGATACATGCTATCTTCAACCATGAAATTCAACATAAAGTTGAAAGTCCTTTTAAATGTAAACTAGTAATAAAACTCTTCTTTGAAAATTGACTTCATTAGAAATTTCATAAGAAGAAAAAACAAGAAAAATCGGGAAAACCAAGAAAGTCGAAGTCAAGAAACCCTCATTGGAACCGTTCTACCTTTCAAGATCAAACATTATTATAAACAATTTCTGCTCGACCTCTTTAAATCTAATTAACTTGAAGATACTAGGACATAGTCTCCTAAATAACTTTAGTATAAACTAAAGACAGTAGCCCCATTCAGGCAAGAAGGACTACAAAAAATTCACTATCTTTTAGGTGACATTCCTATCCAACAGCGAGATGGAAAGGACAGTAAATTCCACATTTCACCTGGTCGCATTCTTTCTGTTTCATGTCTGGTTCACACCAAATCAACCACGGTACCAGTTCGGAGTCCTCGGCAACCTCTAAACTAGAGCCAGTGTATATAGAACTCTTAAAAGCGTTTTCGTCTATAAACTTCTCGCACCGTGCGCGAGTTAAAGCACACCTCTAATGGATCCCAACTTAGATCTCTGCGACATCAATAATATTAATTTATTAAATCGTGTAAATAGAACAAATGTGCGAACATTCTACTACAACGCTTTTAACATTGTCACAACCTGCAGGTGCGCAGCGAACACATAACCACTTCCTTGAAGCAAGATATAACCTCAAAATTTTAACAACCAAAACAAAATTATAAATATTGTAATATGAAAATTAATTGAAATGGATTAATGAAAGTTAGCCAATCAAGCCATTCTCCCACAAAATCTCTATGTGTTATTATTGTACACTCAAGTCACAAATAGCCATAGCTCTCATTCCGCACGAGGGAGAAATTCTAGGACTGGAACACAGAGAACAATAACATTGAAATTTAGGAATAAGCTATTAACAACAGGTACTTAATGCTACCCACTATTATTAAAAACCTAACAAATATTATACTCAATGAGAGCCGGAACCACTCTTCATAATAATATAAATAAAAAAACATGTAGCATTCGTGAAATATTTTAAGTGGAAAACTTAAATGGCGTACAAAAAAGCAAATAAACAATATCAAGATAGTCTAATATACTTTTTCGTTATTTCAAAAATTTGCAAACCATTCACGTTATGGTCAAGTACTCAATGTTAAAACCTAGGTTAAAATTAAAACATAATTTGGATGTATACGCATAAGCAACCAGTTAGCTTCGGCCATAAAGTTAACCAATGCAAGTAACTGTGCTTTTACCATTAGTATTATTAATATGAAATGAAAGCAATATGTTTGAATTTTGAATTGTATTTACGCTTTGACGTCTATACTGAAATAAAATATTTAAAAAATACCAAAACTAGACAATGTTCTTCACGCTCGTAGAAAAAAACATTGTACCCAACACGTGCGGAAAGTATCTTTTCTGCACTGAACTGAAATCGCGTGCGGAAAAGTATTACTTTTCGCATTTGTTAGGTAAATAACTATTTCGCATACGATCGGTGCGATCAGCATTTTACAGTCCCGTGTTGTTCTGTTAATTTCTGGAATGCTCTTGGAAGCTAGGCCGTGCGGATCACCGATGTGAACTGTCACGTGACTCAGCACTTAAAAGCTTTCATTTTAATCACATGACGGTTACATCGGTGCATCGAAACGTACAGTGTTGCCGCATACGAGCGGTCCATCGAGTTAATTATATTTTAAGTACTTTTAGTAATTAAAATATAATTAACTCGACGGACCGCTCGTATGCGGCAACACTGTACGTCTCGATGCACCGATGTAACCGTCATGTGATTAAAATGAAAGCTTTTAAGTGCTGAGTCACGTGACAGTTCACATCGGTGATCCGCACGGCCTAGCTTCCAAGGGCATTCCAGAAATTAACAGAACAACACGGGACTGTAAAATGCTGATCGCACCGATCGTATGCGAAATAGTTATTTACCTAACAAATGCGAAAAGTAATACTTTTCCGCAGTACTTTTAGTAATTTGTAAAAATAAATTTACGTAAGTGAAAACAAAATATAAATCGTTTTAATTATTACGAATGCAAGGCGTGTGTAATAAAGAACAAAACACAGCATTATAATTAATTGCTTAAGAATTTGTTTATAAGTTAAATTCTGTCCATTTTCCGATCGCCTTTTCCAAGGGCCTTCTTCCCAAAATATATTAATAAACATTAAAATCGGGTAGTTGCATAATATGTTTTAATTCTAAAGCCGATTAAGCAGCTAAACCCATTTTTATTAAGGTTTTTTCGTGCGTTTTGTAAAAAATATAGGATTAATGCATTCAATGTTTCACAGAAAAACTTTATTTATTTTTATTTTCTCAAAGGAAAAACTTAACAATAATAAAAAGTGGAAACATATAAAATTCTATTTTCCTTTTTCTACCAAAGTCTAAGTTTGGTTCAAAATTATTATAAGTTTATTTAAGTCGAATTTTTAAATACTTGGAACTTGATACTCGAGAAAAGTACTTTGGCTCTATATAAAACGTTGTTAAAGATTTTTATATTTTAATCTAGGATGTGATAAAAATACATTTAACTAAATGAGACAGAATTTGCTGGTGAACTCATAAAGTTTTGCGAGCAGAAAATTTTTCATTTTCTTTCTTTTAATGCACCTAAGATGGTTTAGACTTTGGACCATGCTAGGTTAAGAAATAAAACTTTATTTATTTCCTTTGTTTCTACTTAGATAAATGTATAAAAATTGACTTACATACTTAGACAGCAAGTTAAAAATATAACATTTATTGTGTTGATAATAAAATGTGTAAAAAACTAAAAACTAATCCTTATATTTTAACTTTCTCAACAAATCAACAAGACTCACAAAACTTGTTGAAGAGAAAAATATTATCAATGAGTGGAAGACCGCGAAAAAAGGATTGTTTTGAATTGAATATTGGTTTTAAAATTAAATTTTGCATAGTCGTAGGAACAGTTACGATTTAAACCACGACAATATGAGGAACTATGTTTACAAAATACCCTGGTAGCTTAAATAATCACTACAAGTAAAGAAGTCTCGCGAATTGGAAAATACTTTGTTATATTGGTTCTTTTAAGACACCTAGGATGGTTTACGCCTTGCTAAATTAAAAAATTAAAGTGTATTTGTTATCCTTCGTAGATATGTAGATAAGTTGCCTTATCTAGTCAGATTACAAATTAATATAATATAACCTTATTAATATCTGTGAAGGACCAAAAATGAATACCTAAGCTGTATCTATGGATTTTCTAAACAAATCAATAAAAATCACAAGAATAGTAGAAGCAATCCCACATAAAAAAAGTTATCTTTTGCAAGAAAAAGTTTTCCGTCTATTAATATATGCGGTGCGTATCATATCTTATAAAGTTTTGAAATTCTAAAGATGGGTACTTCAAACTTTTAGAAGTTATGCAAAATTTTTTCAGTTCGAGATAATTTTTAAAAACAGAGTTTGGAGATCATGTAGTCGTAAGAACCAAGTCGAAAATATATTGATCCAGTACACTGTCATAATGGCCAATCACTACTGATAAGAGGCTTTCGGGAATCGGAAAATTTATTTGTTATATATAGGCTCTCTTAAACCACCTGCGATGGTTTAGAGCAAGCTGGATTAAAGCTTTTGTTTCTACATGAATATGTAGATAAATAGCATAAACATAATGGAACTATAAATTAATACAGATAAAACTGACCAAACCTCATTAAAATCCATGAAGAAAGAATAAAATTTACATACCGACCTTTTAAGAATAGACAAAATACACAAAATTGATATAAAATAAAAAAATCTAAAATAATCACGAGTACACCGTATCATGAATGGGAACTCGCAGAAAAAGGTGTTGTTTTATATAACACAGTATCCTTATATAAAAACATGCGGTGCATATCATATCTTATTATGTCTTGACGAGGATAAAGATAGGTAATTCATACTTTTTTAAGGTATGTAAAAGTTGTTTCAAGTAAAAATTATACTCAGTGACAACGAAAATAGAACACCGAGTAAAAATTAATTAAAATTATTAATATTTTGTACACTGATAGACATTAACAGAAAATGCAAGTGATTAGATTTAGGAATAAAAGAAATATTAGTTGTGTACCTGGCTTTCGCTAATCATGTATTGGACCACCTCCATACACTCATTGAGAGGTCGAGCGTCGGGGCATGGTTTGATTGGGTTTAATACAATATCACGAAAATACATTTCTGTTTCTCGTAACCCGCAAATATGAACTCTATCAAACTCACTAAGTTCGTAAAATTTGTTCTCCTGCATACTCTCGGTATAAACGGATTAAATAGACACCAATAATTATGCTACAGTACAATAAATATTAATAAACAGCTCTCTATGAATTTTTAAGGCGTATTTCTTATCAGCGGATGTTTACAAAAAAAAGTATTTTTAAGAAAGCAGTGGACCTATAGCATTAAAAATGTTATTATTTTTTACTCTTGCAATAACAAAAACATGTACAAATTATTATTGCACTTTTACTGCGTGCTCTATTTTTTTTATCACATATTTCTAAAATTACTGTTTAAATATTTCGCAGTCGCAACTGCGATAACGTTTTGTTTAAATTTGTAACTAAAAGGTCCCGCGAAATAGAGTGTTTAAAAATAACATGAACGGTCACAAGTAAGAGGATTTTGCTAACTAAATATTTCTCTATTTTGTTTCTTTTAAAATATCCAAGATGGCTTGGAAAAGAAATAAACAAGCTCTCTAAGGAATAAAAAACTAGTAAAGTTTTATATACTGACTATCTCAGCTAGTCAACAAAACACATACAACTTAAAATTCTAAAATACGAGTATAATGTATTCATGACTAAAAACCAGCAGAAAAAATTATTGTTTTTATTAAAATATGCGGTGCGTATCATATCCTATAAGGTTTTGAAGATGGTAAAGATGGGTACTTTATACTTTTTAAAGTTACAACATTTTTCAGTAAAAAATTGTTTATAAAATTAGACTTCCGTTGGTAGTAAGTAAAGGTATGATTTGTTTAATTTTTGATTTCGTTATACTTTAAAACAAACACAAAAGAAGCAAGGTACAACCTTTTACGCTTGCCAGCTACACCATCGCTTCCGAATGTAAACGCCGCTGGTAAACAATTTCTTTCTAAGGCAGGCCTTGACAAACTTTAGATGAATCGTGGGTGACCTGATAAAAATTTAACTGTGTTCAGTCCGAATTAAACTTTCTTTCTACAACCCGCTGTTATTCAGTAGCCACCTAAAAACGACAGCAATACCAGTCAAAATATTTTAATTATAAATAAATTAAGACAATGAAAGCGAAGTAAACAGTTAACGCTCAATAAATTATTAATAATATAATATTTCTTCTTTTATTCAAATCCTGCAACGCTGGCATCATCTTCGCCCACACTTGCCCTATAACGGCGTTAAAGAACCGCTCAAATTGCACGTAAAAGTGCTTTGAAATTTTAAGCCCATGACCGTTTTAGGGTAAGTCGACGGGAAAATAAAAATTACGAAACCGAATTTGATGATGTGCCAAGTGATGTGCGGCGCTAGGTTATTTAGAATAACCAGTTTAGCAATTTACGTGAGGTTTGGAAAGCAAAATTAGCGTACTTTATCGAAACTTAAGAATCGATACTTGCTTTTTTCAATCGAAATTCACTAAAAAGGTTTAAGATTTAGTACTGGTTTTAATTCAGATCATCTAGTTGATCAATTAGGTTTTTATCCTGTCACTGTTAATAAGTCGTTAATAAAATGAGTTAAGTGAGGTATTTTAATATTTCGTATTTGGTTTGTTGCTGTTGTTTGCTAAAATAAATTTAGTCCAATTACTCTGTAAAATGCCTACTTAAATTGTCATTTTCCTTATGAAATTGCAAAATGACTCATAAATAAATTCACAGTACACTTAGTTCTCTAATGCTTACACTTGTCAGTCCAAGACCTTCATTGTTAAATAAACCGGCATTCATCTATGCTTTTACACAAACCTAAGTTTTAAACAATAATGAAAAAATATTGCATGTTTTATTATTTAAAGTGGTTTAAATTAGTTCCATATTAGATTTTCAACTTTCTTTAAAAAAACTGGTCACTTTTGTTGCAGTTTTAATTTGCTACAGAAGATATTAGATATGAAGCTTTAAAACTTATCAGATCGTCGTCTATAGCTATGTAGATAAAACGTATTTTCTAATTTTATGATTTCGTTTTTAGTTATTGTAAGTATAATGTAAATACTAAGTTACATTTTAATTTAGTTCTCCTTGTGGTCAGAAATTTTCAAAATTGCCGTCCCCGGAGCCACCATAAAAGTACAAAATAATTTTATTTTTGTTGTTTGGTTAAGAGTTTAAAAAGACTCTCTAATTGATTGTTGCAAAGTCAAAACCTTCCTGCTACTTCTTCAAGGGAAACGTAAGCTAGTCAGTCAGCTAACGGTCACCGTTATATCTTGTATCTGACTCCTCTCCTTAGATGAGCTATTCTTCAATTCTAACCGTTTTGTACTTTTGTAAATCTTACTAGGCCTTATTAAGGTGAGTATTGTTTGTTTATCGAGACCTAAAAGAAAAAGGTTTGGTAAAATCAGTTTTGAGTACTAGGGGATGTACCTTAGAAGGAAATGTTGCGTATATATATATATATATATATATATATATATATATATATATATATATATATATATATATATATATATATATATATATATATATATATATATATATAGTAGAAAAATGGAAGATTTCTTGGCCTATAGGTAATATAATAAATGTAAATGCGAAGATTTACTTCTTCGCTAGTGCAGCGAAAAGGCCGTGAATGAAAAATAAAAATAATGAGGAGTATCTTTGATTCTGGTCTGGGTGACCTCCTGCTATCGATTTCTGGGCCCTTACCCATCAGCGGGCAGGCTTACACCCAGGGTGGCTGAAGAACAGACCACGATTTGGCCAGAATCAAAGAGAGTCCTTATATCCAAAATGATCGGAAAGGATGGGTAAGATGTAGTGGCTCGCGCCAACTAGTTCACCCAGTGTTGCTCCAAAAATGTTTGGCTGCTAACACAATAATACTCGAAAGTATGTCGAATGTCGATTTTCTCGACGTCGACGGTACAAATGCACCATTGTACAACAATAGTAGAAAAATGGAAGATTTCTTGGCCTATAGGTAATATAATAAATGTAAATGCGAAGATTTACTTCTTCGCTAGTGCAGCGAAAGGGCCGTGAATGAAAAATAAAAATAATGAGGAGTATCTTTGATTCTGGTCTGGGTGACCTCCTGCTATCGATTTCTGGGCCCTTACCCATCAGCGGGCAGGCTTACACCCAGGGTCGCTGAAGAACAGACCACGATTTGGCCAGAATCAAAGAGAGTCCTTATATCCAAAATGATCGGAAAGGATGGGTAAGATGTAGTGGCTCGCGCCAACTAGTTCACCCAGTGTTGCTCCAAAAATGTTTGGCTGCTAACACAATACTACTCGAAAGTATGTCGAATGTCGATTTTCTCGACGTCGACGGTACAAATGCACCATTGTACAACAATAGTAGAAAAATGGAAGATTTCTTGGCCTATAGGTAATATATGGGTAAGGGCCCAGAAATCGATAGCAGGAGGTCACCCAGACCAGAATCAAAGATAGTCCTCATTATTTTTATTTTTCATTCACGGCCTTTTCGCTGCACTAGCGAAGAAGTAAATCTTCGCATTTACATTTATTATATTACCCATAGGCCAAGAAATCTTCCATTTTTCTACTATTGTTGTACAATGGTGCATTTGTACCGTCGACGTCGAGAAAATCGACATTCGACATACTTTCGAGTATTATTGTGTTAGCAGCCAAACATTTTTGGAGCAACACTGGGTGAACTAGTTGGCTCGAGCCACTACATCTTACCCATCCTTTCCGATCATTTTGGATATAAGGACTCTCTTTGATTCTGGCCAAATCGTGGTCTGTTCTTCAGTCACCCTGGGTGTAAGCCTGCCCGCTGATGGGTAAGGGCCCAGAAATCAATAGCAGGAGGTCACCCAGACCAGAATCAAAGATAGTCCTCATTATTTTTATTTTTCATTCACGGCCTTTTCGCTGCACTAGCGAAGAAGTAAATCTTCGCATTTACATATATATATATATATATATATATATATATATATATATATATATATATATATATATATATATATATATATATGACTCTCGAAATTCACTGTCTTAAACTTTTAAACTTTAGTACCTTGAATAGAATTAATTTAAAATAATGCTGTTATTGTTTTGGAAATAAACGGTTGTCAGAATATGTCCATTTCTTAAGTCTTTGATAGGCAGAAACTCACCGTCGTTTTCATGACGTCGAAGTTTTTCTTTTTGGAAAAGCCCTTGCAGTGTTGCGTTCGGGCAGTTTAGCAGCAGTTTGTTTGCTGATATTCTATGAATTTTGGGGCCCTCAGCTCTAATTTTGGCAGTAGCATGCCTTTTTTACGCTATACAGACTGATTGCCTAGATTTGCTTCAGTTTTATGGGCAAAATCCCAACTTTCAGTTTTTTTTGCTAATAAAAAGGCCACACACCATCTCGGGCAAGTTACAATTTCAAATACCTATTGTTATATGTGCCTTCTGCAACTTTTACTTCGATTTGGTCTATAAATACTACAAATATGTCATACCTACCTCATTTGATATCTGTGCTTCAAAGTCTAAAGCTGGGTTTTGTTACAGGCCTTTTTCTTCTTTTTCCCTTTTGTTTTCTTCTATTTTGGTATTCCTTGCACACTGGTTATGGAAGGCCCCTACTTTGGCATTCGCAGAGTATGCTTGCCCTAGTAGCGCCTGCCAAGGTTTAGGAAGCCTACATCGTGGCGCTCCAGATAAGACTCGACTTATCTCACTACCTGAATACTTGGAGCATTACAGTCCCTACACCATTTCTGCACTGTGAAAGTCAGGTTTAATATGTCTGTGCCATTTTACAATCGTGTAAAAAAACTCAAGACTCTAGGCCTGCACTAGTTGCACTGTGGGTTTCACTTATGTTGCAGCATGTGCCCTAGTTGTATTATTATTTCTTAGTTATGTAAACGTTCTTATATTGATTATGATAAATATATAAAGTTTAGTATAAATGTTAGTTTAAATCGCCAGCAAAGCAATTAGCAGAGTTTTCTACTTTAGGTACTAAAGGTTTACTTCTTTACACGGTACACGTACGTTATTATTTTGGCACCTCACCTAATTTAACTTGAAAACATTATATCAATAAAAATTTAAATCTAACCTGAATTAACTTTGCCATTCTCTTTTAAATGCACAGCTATCTGCCACATTCAGTAGGAATGGGCACTCTACTCTGGAGCAAAGCCATGTTCATTTAATTATTAGCAGCTCTTACTGTTTAGTTACCCTATCAGGGTTGAATTATCTTATGGAATTACTTATTAATAATTGACAGTTTCCCAAAAGTTGAAAGTTAGTTTATTAGTCTAGGCTTTTAGTTCCAAGTCTCTTCCTTACCAAGGACAAGAAGAGGTGGCGCTTTTGTTTACGTTCTTGTTTTACACACCCCACTCTTCCCGGCTAGCCGTCGTCATCCAATAGGGCAGGGACTACACTAATCAGAGGTAAAACAACTAACTTTATTCCCGAGTTTGCCAAAATACCACGCACTCTCGCCACAATAATTTTGTTCACAATTTTTTCTCTGACGACATAATAATATGGCGCCCAGCGTTGCCAATTTTCAGGCTATACTGCTTATTTTTTCGATGAAATCAGGACTGGATTTATACATGTCTTCGATATGCCAACCATTACCGTTTTTGAAAACTACATCATTCATTTAACAAATATTAATTGGTCTACTTTTAATTTGACTTACATAAGTTTGCTATCCCAGGTAACTGTTGAATATAAAATAGAGCATTTACCTGAAACAAAAAAAAATAGTATTATTTTTCAAATGAAAATATTTCATAGCAAAAAACTACTGCTTTTTACAAGCACTGAAGTTTGTTCAGGTTTCTAAAAAACATACCCCAGTGTTGCAAGTTCAAAAATAAGAATCTGCATGAAGTCGAAATGTCAAACGCAAATGTAATCGGTATTAGAAGTAGAAGTTGGCGGCCACAAGAGAGATGTCGCTCCAATATCGATATGCGAGCAATAAATTGGATATTTGCTTTTATTTACATAATTATTTTGAATTTGTGAATTAAATCGACTGCAATGTTTTAGCGGTAGAAATGATAGCTTTGCGGTAGAACGGTAGCCCATACCATTAAAACGGTAGATCTACCGCAGAAACGGTAGACCTGGTAACACTGACAAACACAAAATAATATCTTGATTTATTATTCTAGATGCAGTAAACATCTCTATATTACTTAAAATGATGTAGTTTGCTTCACTTTAAGTCATTCAAATAGTAATTAGTTGTTAGAAGTACTGAACTAGACTCTACTACACTAAAAGAGAAAAAGAAAACCCAGACAATGACGTTAATAGCCCTTTCGTGTGCGATCGGCATTTTATGTCCGCGTCGTCTAAAATGTCATGTGATCCATCATCTGACACCCTTATTTTAAATCATTTGACTGTTTGACGAAGTACTTAGACGGTACAGTATTGCCGCATATATAAAAGTTGAACTGATTTTATTTTATGCACTTCGGATCGTTTTTAATAATAAATTTATGGAAATAAAGTACATGGAGACAAATTCAAAGGGTGCTAATTATTATAAATATAAGGAGTACGTTAGAAAGGATCAAAAACACACTTTTTCTTGTGGGGTTTTATAAAGGACAAAGTGATGGCGACTGCACCTACAACTTTAGATGATCTGAAGACAATTATGCGCTTTGCATGCTTATTAGTGGCACCTGAAATATTACAGCAGGTACGAAATCCATTTCAAGGAGGACACTTCGAATAACTTCACAAGCATGACAGACGATAAATAAGTTAAAATTAACTGGGAAATAATTTTTTTATTTTATAAGCTAATAAATCCTAATTCTGATGTAACTGAATGAATAAAACAAATAAATTTTATACATACATAGTTTTTCACGTAGATTCCAATTTTATAAACAAAAGTACATCATCTCATTTAAAATTCCAAAGTTACCCCCACCCCTCAAAATAGAGAGAGGGGGTAAATGTCAAAAATATGTTTAAATATGTCCCCCATCTCCATATTCACTCACCGAATTTTCTTGAAAATATCTTAAACCGTTTTCGAAATATCGGTAAAAACCTCACCCTGTATAATGAAATTATTTTTATTAAGATGCATGGATTAACGTTAAAAAATCCCTTTAGTTGCATAGTCTGATCTAACTCTAAAACCGAGTAAGCAAACTAAATCGGTTTTATAAACGTTTCTACGTAGATGTTGCTAAATCTTGTTGTGCTAAACCGTTTTAAAGTTCTAGAAGAAGACTTAATTTTGTTTTTTTATTTTATCAAAAAATACTTAAAAATGTGAAACAGTAAGAACGTTAAAAATATAATTTTTTGCGCTGTGTATACAATGGTACCCAATAGTGATGTAAGGATACGTATCCAAAAATCCGTTGGATCCGAATATTAAAAGAATCCGGATTATCCGGAACCGGCCGAGAACTTGAATACGGATTCGGAATCAAAATAAATTCACATCGGGTGGTTACTAATGCAAAGTGCAAAGAGAAAACGGAATCGGAATCGAGTGTAAGCGAACAACACGGTCTGCGATTTGGCATATTTGATATTGTGCTTTCTCTTTCTAATGACATTTCCTAAAAAAAGATGGCATAGTTATCGGGGTAACGGGTATCATATGAGACGAGACCCATTGGTTAAACTAGTCCCGCCTCACCCGAACCGAATTCAAACGAGAACGGCGCGACGCGGTGCCTTCTTATCCCTAAACTTCGACTTCGACTGGTATGATACCGATACCGCATCGACCTACCTAGCCGTGTATCCGGATAGAAAATGTTTTAGTCTGTTGCATGCATACGTATACATGATCTGTAACCGCTTTCGCGCGGGTCAAGAAATGGATTCGTATTCGGATAATGGATACGGATATTAGCTGATTCCGATTCCGTATGATTCGGATATCTAATGAATACGGATATTTACAACACTAGTACCCAAATTAAAATTTTGTTAACGATCTCGTTAGAAGTTTAAATATTTTGTTTAAAAGCAATACATAGAAGAAAAAGTTTCTTCATGTTGTTTCGATATAATTCATAGATACCTCACCAGTCATAATCTTTTAGCACCCTTTTCTTATTTTGAATTATTGCACAATAGTCTAAAAGTAAAAATAGTATCATAATTAAAGAGTTGTAAACATAGATGAGTCCAGGGGCGTCTCTACATTATTTGGAAATAAAATGAAAGCACACTAAACTTTCGCAGATTTGCGTACTGTAAACGCAAATTATCGTGTATTAGTAGACGCTATTGACAGCCTTCAACATAGTTATCTGTCACTTTCTGACTCGTTGCACATAGTTGATAATGCAAATAGAGCTCTATAAATTTTAAAAGATGTTAAAGCTGCGATCAAGTTTGTTATACAAAAATCCGGATGTCATGCAACTACGTGATATTGGGCAGTGCGTAAATGCTGACAAATACGGCACTAACTTGCAGTGTTTTAGATACGCAAACATTACAGCTTTGAATATAGAGCGTTCATTTTCAAAATAGAGTGCAATATTTACTTTAAAGCGTACAAGATTAAAAGAGTCTACTGCAGAAGGTATTTTAATGCTACAGGCGTTTACACAGGTTCAAAACTAAATTACACGCGTTCGGCCTCAGGGTATATTGTGGCATCTATTCATTGGGTAAGTAAAATGCTTTTCTATTACTTTAACCGAAGGCTTTTCGTATTTCGGATTTTCACATTACACAATGTAGGTAAGCAAATATTTGTATTTTATTTTCAAATTAAATCGCAATTTTATTTCCAAATAGTGTAGAGACGCCCCTGGACTCACCTATGTTTATAATTCTTTACTAATAATAAAAGTGTAATGGATAAGAAAAAATCATGTAGTAGTCATTTTAGGATGTGAAATTTTGAATTTGGAATATAAATGATACATACGACTTTGAACCCATAAAAAACCTTTTATTTATTTACTAGAAAGTAAATTCGTTATTAGTTTGGATGGTAATATTTTAAATTATTTATTCTAAATGATGTAAACTCATCAGATTTTCTTATTCATACTAAACTTTCGAGAATGCAAAACTTTCCGATAAAAGTTCAAAAGTTTTAAAATCTTTTGCTCTTCTATGCCTTTGAATCTTTTATGCCCTCATAAAGTTTTAACATAAAAACCAACTGAAGCAGATTCCTGAAATTGCCTTCTATTTTACATATTCTTTTTTGCTTAATTAGAAAAGCTTTTAAACTTTCAAATTATAGATATATTAGAGCAATATTTTTTGATAATTTTCATTATTATCAGTCATCTAACAGTCAGGCGCGGCCTGTGAAATTTTAAAGTTGTATATCTCTGTTGCTACGTATGGGACCAATGCCAAGCAACTAAGACTAGATGTCAATTTTTTTTTTGCAGCCGTATTTCTATTTCTTTTCCCTGAAGCGGTACCGGTTGCAATTTATGATTTTGTAATAAGGAATATGCACATATTTTCTTTTATTGCATAAATCGTTTAAGGAAGTCATTACAACCCAAAAAAAATATTTTGAAGAAAATTACTAGGATAATTTAGCTACAAAAAATGTTTACTTTTCGGTATAATTTATTACAATTTAAAAAGCAGCCACATTTGTAAAGTGACGTCAGGAGATCAGCAAAAATCTACATGTTAACGTAAAGCTTAACCTAAAGTCGAACAGGTTTGATTTTCTCGAAATCAGTCAGAGGGAGAGAAATCGAATTTTTTGGGTTGATAGAGAAATAGTTCAACTAGCTTCGGTAAAAAATTCAGTTATGCAGGATGATTCGTTTCGGAGCTATTAAACGTCAAAGTCGAAATTTCCGCGATTTCCGTTGCAATCGGGTACAGGTCGCAAATGTGAATTAAATCGATGTAAATGTTCAGAGGTTGTAGGGGACCCAGAGCTTCAGAACTCCACTGAAACTGGCGAGAATCAGAAAATGGCAAGTAATTCTTTTGAATTTTTTTAGGTCGAAAAATGACATTTCCAGACCCCTCTTTGGTACCCAATAACTCGAAAACAAAACTTCAAATCGAAAAACGGATTTACAAGGGAAACTTTAAAATCTCAAATACTTTTTTGCAATATACTTACCTAAACCTAAAATCACTGGAAAATGGAAATATTTGGAAAAACTGGAAATTTAGATTTTTGACCCAAATATTTCGCGGTTTTTAATTTTTTGTGCGGTCAAAATGGTTCAAATTAAAATCCCATATACGGCATCGGAAAGAGCTCGTCAAAGTATGTGTTATCTATATTTTTTAATTTCTTCATTCTCTATAGGAAGGGAGCAACCGCCGTTTAAATTTAGATTTTTTTACTTTTTGTGCCCTAGACATCGGTACTTACATTTAAATCACTCTGTATTTTTTCCTATCTATTTTGTCCCCAATTTTTCAACACTATCTAATAAAGGGATAATCACACTGTAAAATGAATACCGAATGGGTCGTCCAGAAGCGTATTTAGGGGGTAAAAATCGGATTTTCTTGATTTCTTCCGACAAAACCTATTTTTAACCGACATTATTCCACACTATTTACCCTATTTATTGATTCTTTTTGGGTTTATTTTATCCATTAGTTATCTAAGAATACCTCCCACTAATTTAAATTGCTTAGTTTTTCGGTAACATTATAAATAAAAAGCTTTATTTGCATCGGGGACATCTAAAATTTGAAAATTTTTGAATTTTCCAAGATTGCTATGAAAATAAAAAATTGCAGTTTATTTACTTGAAATTATTAAGATGATATGTCAAAAATGCCAATATTTGTTGCAAAATTGAAAGGTTCCTGTACCGATTTCGGCTTAAAGTATACATGAATAAGATTTTAGGAACCTTCTACTTTAAGTGCAGGGGTATTTCATGGGATGAGTTACGCATTAAATACCATTTTTATTGAGTTTTCGATGACTCTACAACACTGGAATTCGTCATGTACTCATGATGAGTCATAAGTTCAGTTTTGATGACACAGCCAATGGGACCACTTTTTACAAGTTTCGAAATTCGCGCGAAAATTTGCGTTTAAAATCCTTTTTTTTTTTGTTAATAAAGACCAAAATAAATGGAAAACAGCAACCGCCATAAACATTTAATTTATGTAGAGAAAATAAAAAAAATATTACAGATTTATTTGGGTTATAAGAATATTCCCTATTCTTTAAAAAATAGTGAGGCCTGTTTAAAAAACAATGTTCAAAAGTTTTACTAAAAGCTGAAGCTATATACTCTGCTCGGGAATTTTACTTATCATGTTTATCGCCTTCCCTTTAAAAGTGACAACTAGTCACAACTTTTAAAGTAGTTGGAAAGCAACCAGACTCAAAAGAATAATTAATTAAATAGCAAAGAGTCTGAATTATTGCCACACTGAGATACACATATTTTAACGAAAACGGAGGCATCTGGTCTGGTCCGCTCGTTTTTTTATCTTTATATTACATATTATTATATTAAGTCGTATTCATGACTGAAATTAAGAACCGATTTGCTAAGTACTATATCGGGCAATGTTTTCGTTGCGTCTTTGTCTTCATTATTATGTTATTTGGCATCTTTGTCCATTTTGTCGTGAAGTGAGCTCTTTTTCCTCGTTAAAAATCAACTGATTGCAGCCGTCTTCCTTAATTTGAATCGCCAACAGGTCCTGTTTCGAAAATGAAGCAAAGAACAAACTGCATGTATTAAACTTGGTCCAGGCACACCGTGAATAGTTGTCTTATTTTTACTCTTGTCAGTTTAAAACTTTTAGAAGTTAAATTAGACCTGTATAGAGTTGAATAATCTGGTCATATATTTTTAATAGTTTCCTCATGATTTAAAACACTGTAGACTTGAGCAAGGGCTTTCCTGCTAATCCATTTCCACTTGACGTAGGATTAAACTAAAAGGAAGATAAAGATAATAGCGTATATAGAGGAAAGGAGAATGGGACACAAAGTGCTACCTACTTGAGGTTACGGCATGTACCGTTGTCTGACAAAATCAAAACAAGTAGATTTATTTTACATCTAGCTCATCGGTTTTATGTGACACGTACGAATTAAATATTTATTGGGGTTTCCTTTATTTTTTTCCTTTATTAAAGATCAAACGTGTGTCGTAGACCTTAAAATCGTGTCACACATCATTTAACTTGTAACATTTTCGTCTGCCATCCTGTCAATAGTGATAATGGGACAACATTTCCTATATTTCAAACACACAAAACACTTTGGAGCACCTCAGAATATTTTTATTATTGTAAAACATATACAGGGTGTTATGGAAAATGTTTAATATATTTGGGTTTGTTTTTAATATACTGGGATAGTCTAGAGACACACTAATTTTTTTTTTTTTTTGGTTTGTTTGCACAACTAAAAGTTTTTTTCTAATACCCGAAATCCTGACCATACGCGCGCCCGCACATGCTACGTTGACAAAAATTTATTTTTGAGGGGAATATTATGCTTTAAATTTATTTAACTAAAAAAATACGCTATGATTGTCCAACAATAACCTATTCATAATTTATAATTGCCAAAAATACATTTTTCTACAAACGTCAAAAAATGACAAGGTTCGCGCATTGATAACAATATGCGAAGTGACACTTTTTTTCATTTTCCTGTTACTATGACCCCGCGTGCGCGAAGTAGTGTGCGAAATAGGCATTTCGCGCACAGCATGTAAATTATACGTTGGCCAGCGGATCTGTGTCTATCAAAGGAATTTAAGGAATGCGCTTTAGTCTACAAAAATAATTATTGTTGTTGGCAACAACATGGCAACAACTATCATTTTATTTGCATAGTTACACTGATTACTTGATTTGGAATCATATTTTAAGCCAGTTCCACACTATTTTTTATATTAATATACTTTAAAAAATTACTTGAAAATCTACATGAAACAAGTTATTACTTTTCTACGTAAATATTAGGTATGGGAAGTATTTTTGCAAAAAACATAATTTCTGTGTAGGTTCCTTCTTTAATATCCTACACCTCTTAACATTTTTGAGAAATCCAAACCGATTTCGAAACTCACTTCGTGGACGTTCTTCTTGCAGTGGCGCTTTAAAAATTGACTACATCACAAAAAAACAGTAGAAGCACCCATCTATTACTTATTTTACAGGTGGATTGCGTAGGTATTATTTGCATAAAAAATGGGTTTCGTCACTGTTAGAACACTAAGATTTATTTACTTCTGTGAAAAACTACCGATATCAAAGAGAATAGAATAGATTTGTACGAAAATACTTCCACATGGTTTTTGACAACTACAAAATGCATCTTATCTCGCTCTTGCTTCCTTGTCCCTGTCCCCCGTCTCTTTTTCTTGTTTCAATGCTGATTTTTAACGAATCATTCTATATAAAAGGACAAAATGATACATTGAAAATAATTCATTTGCAGAAAATTAAATTAAATCAATTTTATATTTTCAAAGTAAGTAAGTGATTTTTTTTTATTTTGCTTGAAATTGAGGTCACCTTTTAAAAATGATATACAGTTTTAATCATAACTTATAATTATTGAGATATATCACAACATCCTTATTTCATAAATTTTGTCCGAATTTTTCAACCTTGTGTTATCTATATCTTTTGAACCGATGTAGAGAGAAAGGCAATTTTTTTTGATTTGTAGATAATCAAATTATCTTTAAAATAAAGGAAGCATCGTATTTGAACGTACAAGTTAAGAGATAGGTACGAAAAACTGATGAAAAACTCATTTTTTCACCTTTTTTTCGAGATTATCAACGCTATTATATTAAATATTTCCACTAAGAAGATATCGTTTTCAGAACTTGAATGAGTATTATACGCCTTAAATAATTTTGATACCACCCTCATTTAAAAAAGAAAGCCGCTTAACCTAAAAAAAATACTAAAATCAAGTTTCTTTAAAACTATTGATCTAGGATTTTCATCTTGAACTGAAATTACTTAGGCCACACCACTTAAACAAAATCTAAAAAAAGGGAAGTGGGAAAACCTTTGGGTTAAACTTAGTAAAGGCACACCGTGTTCTATCAATGATTTGTAAAAAACTTGTAAATTAAAAAATATTTCAAAATATTCGGTAGACTTATAAATTCATTTAGCAAATGAGGTAAAAACTCTGATTAAAATACCATTCTAAATTTTATCGTTTATGTGTTAGTGTGTCTGCAATTTCTTGTTGCAATATCTCACTATGAAGTGTTATGGGTTGCCTATGCTTTCAGGCGAATGCCATGTTTAATAAAACTAGGCGTTGTCCTTTTTAATAAAGAAGTATATTTTTAGTTTTCAATTTTTCAATAGTTGTGATAGTAAAAAAATACCCAACCTGAGCAATGTATTTAATTAGTTAATAAAATGTTTTTTTTTATTAGTTGCTATACCTACTGTTTTGTTAGTATTGAACAAGTGTGTTAATTTCAATGTAAAAATTTTTCTAAGGGAAGTGAATTTTACAGATGTTACATTAAAAGTACCAAAAACATTAGTTTTCAGTTTTTAATAGTGAGGGTAGTGATAAAATACCGTGGAATATTTTAAATATTGTGTTTAATTCGTTATTGGAATGTTTTTTAGTGCTAATTATCTGTATTATATTGATATAATTGGAAACTTATTCCGTATCGTGTTTCTTGCCAGTGGCGGGTACTGCTAGTTAGAGAGAGTTTAAGGAGCGATTACCAGTTTATTATTACAAAGCGTCATTTATGAATATTTTTCTTCAATCAAATCCATACCAGCGATTTACCGGTTTCAGTGTATGCGGAGGATTTCATAAAACCCTGATTTAAGATGTTACCACTAAAATTATAAAATTTAATTTTAGTGAAAGAACCCATTGTTTTACGGTTGTAAGACGACTGCATCGATACAAAAAGTGTCCATGAGCAAGGGCTCTAAAACTTACGTAACAACACCTACGACTACAACTTAAATTTTCCTACAGTTACCTGTATGGTGATACAGGTAAACTAATTCTTTCAGCTCTAATTAATAGTTGTTAATTTACAATAGGTAATCTCAAGGTTTCATTTCATTCAAACACATTTTACTGACGATATACCCTAATGCAGATTATTGCGATTAAAGTTTACCTTTGTTATATTTTACGATATGCGGTTTCCTGGTTAACTTGGAGTTCTGGCCGACATTAAAGAGGTTGGATTGTTGGCTAGAAGCCAGCCAGAAAACTGAAGTTCTGCATTATTTAAATTTTGCGGTTAAACAAAGCAAACTCCTTGTTTAATCTGCCAAATGCAATTTCAACTAACAGATATCTTATTATCTGACAAGATTTCGATCTTACTATTTTCATGAAATTTAAGTTTAAGAATGATGACAGAAAAAACAATTGATCAAACAATTACCCTGTTCGTTAGTTCCATGGATAGTTTACATCAGAACATATTTTAGAAATCACAATATTCATCTTTTATTTCCTAATAATCAAGGGGGAATCAGATTTCTTTCTATCCCCGCTGGCGGAATTGCATTTGAAAAAGACAAATGGAAAATGAATATGTTGAAATTTGTATCGTACCTTCTTCGCTTGTGGAACTATTGCTGTTTATATACGTCGAAAGATTAGTCATCACAAAATTCGTTTCTTTCCTGATAAAATTTCCAACGACATCTGATTTCTTTCTATCTTTGTTAGCAAAAGGGACATTAGTAAAAGACAAATAAAAACGATGTTGTCAATAAAAAAATAATCAAGCATTTTATCACAGCGGCCTTTGTTTGTGCAAGTATTTCTGGTTGTCTACTTTAAAAGTTTTGTCTGACTTGCCATAAAAAATAATTCCTAACCTGGCAAAACACTTATGTAAGTTTTATGATTTTATAGCAAAAGATCTTTGTTTTTACTGACCACAAAGATCTCATTTTTATTAAGCAAAAACAGTGTCAACATAGCCACATTAACCCTCTTATTTTATTCTACTTCAAATTGTTTCCTACCCCTCCAAGAAGCAGTACTTCCTCTAACCAATAATTTGCAATAAACGTACTGAAGAATAAGTTTTTAAATAAATAAATATCAAGATAAACAATTTATAATAAGGTTAAAAAATATTCCCTATTCTCCGATATATTATAATACTGAAAATAGATTTATAATACAGCCTACCTGCCAATAGTGACGTTTTGTGAGTTAAAGACGCGATAAAAATTGTTTAATCGAATATACCAAGTAGTTTCACAATTTTTGTATGTTGAAAGTCTTAGTTCCAGAAGGATAGATACACTTTGTAATGACACTGTGACTTCAGCTTTAAACTGAAACCAAACGTTTCTAGGGTGCTCCTTTCTCAATAACCAAAGAAATCTTCCGTGATGCCCTCTGTTCTCAACTTTATATCGGGTAGGCGTTCTTGTTACTCATTTTCATAACGTCCCGTCCAAGTAATGTAAAGAAGAACATATTATATGCACTTTGCGTAGTATTTCAATAATAGTCCCAGATTCATAGAACACAGGAATTTAAGCTGCTAATAATTTAAATAAGCTTTTTAGGGATATTCTTACACTGAAAAAAACTAATATGGAAAATGCTTAAAGTAATGTCATGTTTGTGTTTCTCATAACCTAATAACTTGTAATAACTTTCTTCCTGTTGTAAAAATTTACTAGTATGAGAGAGAAAAAAGAGTAGAACGAAAAAAATGAGAGAGAACACGAGAGAGAGAGAGAGAACACGAGAGAGAGAGAGAGAGAAAGAGAGAGAGAGAGAGAGAGAGAGAGAGAGAGAGAGAGAGAGAGAGAGAGAGAGAGAGAGAGAGAGAGAGAGAGAGAGAGAGAGAGAGAGAGAGAGAGAGAGAGAGAGAGAGAGAGAGAGAGAGAGAGAGAGAGAGAGAGAGAGAGAGAGAGAGAGAGAGAGAGAGAGAGGAGAGAGAGAGAGAGAGAGAGGGAGAGAGAGAGAGACATAATTGATCCCTCCGTTGTAAAATGGGTTTCTGACATCATTATCAAATCAATTTGGATACGGTGTAATAACAAATAGAAAGAAATAATTTCTGTAGGTAGTAAGATATGGTTCAGGACACTAACATGTATGAAGTCAGCTTTCCTTTAATTTGATTACTTAGTTAGTTTTAAAAATGCAGCCAATGCACGTCCTCTTAACGCATGTATTTCTCAGTTTCTTCAAAAATTTAAAAAGGAAATGGCAATTTAAGTATGTATTTTTCATAATAATAAAAATAAACTTATTTTAGCAATCAGTTACAGGAAAAAAATCTTTGCCAATATAGCCAAAAACATGCCAACATACAAATATTATACAATGAAAAAATTTACTATCGAAATTTAATTTTTTGTAAATCCCAGTTTGGTTCACTATATTCATTTACGCCGAAACTTCTTTTTAGAACACTGCTTTCATGCTCACATACACAAATAAAAGAAAACCAGAAACATAAAAAATGATATAGCTATCCAGGACTTACCCTATTAACATTTCAAGATCTGGTAGCCATTTTACTTGCGGTACACTACCAAGATTATAAAAGCACTCCCATCGGAGTACTAAAAAGGCAATTGAAAGAGTAGCTGTCTGGCGTCGCCTAATTTAAGTTTCATAAGAAAATAAACGTAACAGACTATTTGACATAAGCTAGTAACGGAAAGAGAGCCAGTAAAATAATAAGAAACAAGTAATTTTAGAAAAATACTTTCACACATAGTTTAAAATTTAACTTATGCGTTAAGATACTGATAGACTAATTTATACACTGTGTAAAAATGTTCCAGACTCGGTGATTATTTTAACAACTAGGCAAGTTAGCGAAAAATCTTGAAAGTAAAAGTTCTAACGCCTTAAAAATCGATATTTTGAAAATTAGTTAGAATATACAGGGTTTCGTACAAAGTTTTTCTCTATCGAGCCAGAAAATACTTACGCACTCTCTATATTTCCCAAATAAGACCTAACTGTTCCCATATCTGGGGGTAACAGCTGGTGAAATTTTAAGGTTGTATATCTGTGTTGCTCTTACGGGACCCAAGCCAAGTCCAGGGTTTTGGATGGTGAGCCTACTAGGAATATTTTGGTAAAGAAAAAAATTATTTTGTAATTTGCGAAAAAAATAGATTTTTTGCTGCTATGTTATTCATTATTTTTTCTAACCAAATTTTACATCATTTTGTCGAAACTTTTTTAATTTTAAGAGAGAAAAACGTGTTAGTGCAAAATTATGGCCATTCGATTTTTTTTTAAATTATATTTTAGATTTAAAATTATTAAAAACTTATTGTTTTTAAAAATTGAAAATTAAGCATAATTTTACACGCTCTATCACTAATTACAATTATTATGTTATTAACAAATATACGAATATGTTATTAACAAATATACGAAAGTTTTGAGAGTAAATCAGTCACGACCAGTTGGCAACCCTGCCGTTGTTATTTTGGTTCTGTAAATGTAATATTTTGTGCTTTGGTGCTTTACTGTTCGGTATAATTTAATTTATTTTTAAAAAACTCTAAAAAATAGTGTTCAGTGCCCAGTGCTTGTTAAAGGACAATACTATACAGTGAGAACACATTCCGCCATTGACTAAGTAGCGGATTTTTCTTGTGGAAACATGTCGATGCGTGAAGCATGTGTTAATGTACTGTAATAAATGTGTATGTGTGTGTATATGTATGTATGTATTATACAGTTTAATTATTGGACAGATGAAAAAAGTCGATTGACTGTTTTAACACTGGAAGAGGTTATGACGGTAAAGTTTATTATTAATCTAAGTTGTGAGGAATTTCGCTTCAAAATTAGATTACGGCAACACTGTAAAAGCTCTCGGTGTTAGCTGAACTAATTTACAACAACTCGATAAGAGATGTTGGGGCTATCATATGTGTAATATTACCACTAGGACCCGACATTCTTTCTGAAATGTCCCCTTAGGGAAACATTATTATTGTCTACTCTTGTATTGGAATTTGTCAACTTTTTCTTTGCCTGCTCTAAAATCAAGGAGGGAGCAGAGGGACATCGGGTTACTCTATAGTTGGCTGTCCACCGTTACTGGAGTCCGTCGGTTTGGCAGTCCCAATTAGGAGCACTAGATCCAGTAACACTTTTCACCAACCCTTTTATCGTACCAGTCTGAGGCTCAACTCTTTTGTGCCTAGAGCGGCAAGGTTGGCAAATCGCTTTTCAAATGTTTTGGATTTTTTTCAGGACAGAGAACGTTTTGAACGCCTACTGTGATGGCTTGCTGACTGATCGTTCCTGGACTTCGTATTGTATCTACAGTTTTAATAGTTATTATATTATGTCCGATATTGTCGGTTGTGTGATGTTATGTTTCTCTGAGCTGATAATTTGATTATTTAATTATTATGTGACTTTTTTTATCTTCTTACAACCCACGGATGCAGCAAGCCTAAGTACTAAGGTACTGTGGGTAAATAAATACTTAGATTACATAATCTAAGGTAATATAGATGGCAAGGAAAAATCAATTAATCGATACCGTCGCGTCACTAATAACGTTTTAAGAACCTTTTGGTAAAAACATTCAGATATATCAAAAAGGCACAAAAGAAAGCCAGCCAAGATTAGATTACGGCAACACTGTACAAGCTCTTGGTGTTAGCTGAACTAATTTAAAGGGACAAATCGATAAGAGATGTCGGGGCCGTGATATGTGTAATATTACCACTAGGACCCGACATTCTTTCTGAAATGTCCCCTTATGGAAACATTATTATTATCTACTCTTGTATTGGGATTTGTCACCTATTTGGTAAAATAAGGTGATATATTCTTTTTATTTTGGAGTTTTGTCGTGCTAAAAGGCGGTAAAGTACTTTAATTTATTAATACATGTTTTTCTAAATTAGTAAAACTGCGTTTAAAAGCAGATATTAACATAAACAATTAATATACAGGGTGTCCGCAAAGTCTTAGTGTGAGCAAATATCTTTGGTATTAATAAAAATACAGACCAAGCCAAATTTGAGGTGTATCTTATTGGTTAATAAATATACTTTCTTATTTAGTTTAACTTTTTCAACCCCCTTGAGGGGTGATGCTAGGGAGTTGAGGTTAAAAATTTTAAATGCAGCCCTATGCCGTGTGGTACCTTATTTAAAGGTCTTCAAAAGAGAAACGTTTTATCGCAAACCCGAGTTTCGTATCTTAATTCTTTTTAAACAGCAAGCCTTAGAAATTAAAAATCGTGAAAAAAAAATTTAAATACCTTTACTTCTCTTATAATTTTAAAAGTTGTTCAAAATGACCACCATGAACTTCTTGGTGGTAATAAAGTCGATTTTGGAACCCACTTCTCTCATTGTCGAGAATGGCAGGTGTTACTTCTTGGTAGAGTTCCAAAATCGACTTTATTACTGCCAAGAAGTTCATGGTGGTCATTTTAAACAACTTTTAAAGTAATAAGAGAAGAGTACATAAATTTTCAAGATTTTAAAATTTTTTAGGCTTGTCATTTAAAAACGAATTAACCAGACCTCGCGTTTGCGATGAAATGTTTCTTCTTTATAGACCTTTAAAACGATGTACCACACGGAATCAATGACTTACAGATTAAATTGGACTAACATTGCTTGAACCAAGAATGGCTCTTTCGCTCTTTCCCGACCACGTGCAGTGCCACAGGAATGCATGCGCAGTTAAAAGGTTAAAGCATTTTGTAGTATTAAACAGGGCGGGCCTTAATATTTGTGTATGGTGGTAGGTATATCAGTTTACATAGAACACATGTTTATGAAAGATTTGGTAAATTTTTAGTTTAATACGCTGATGTCCAAGTAGAAATACTTATTTTAATCGGTTGAAAACTTAAGAGGTAAAAAATATTTATATGTAAGTAAACTCGATGGATCCAGCAATCGCAAAGCGAAATAAAGGTTGTCTGCAGATTTTCATCAGAGAAAAGGCCAAAATACCGCTAAGAACCCTTTTACAATCTAGATTCAACAAAATAAATATTATGTTTATGTGGAAATACGGCGACACAGTTTTCCACCACGTTAAAATGAGATTTGTGAAATAATAGGATTAAATAATTTGATTCTACTGTCATTTATTTTAATCAAACTCAAAAATTGTTAACAATATAAAAATATTATTAAAAAAATTACAAATCTAAACAAATACCTATCACTTTGTACTATAAAAAACGCCATACTTTTTTTTACAAATAAAAGTGTAAAATTAACTCAAAACAAACAATCATCTGTATCAATAGAGTTTCTGTCTTAATTTTATCGGAATACAATATGTGCCCACTACCCAACTTTTTATTCGTATTATTGGTGACACATACAAGAATCGTAAAATTTTTTGACTCTTAACAAACTTTTGCCTATATAAAATGCTTTCTATTGTTTTCACTATAAGTTTGTTGCGTAGATGAGTTTTTATGAAATTAATTTGAGACAATATTCTCTCTACTGCTGCTCTCGAGTGTGGTAAACAAAGTATCCGAAAAACAAATCTAAAGACCCGAAATTTTAGAGAGTCATCTCCTATACGTAGAGATTCATCAAGTCAAGTAGCTTGAAGTTTTTATAAATTACTTGACTTGACTTGAAATCCAAGCTTTTCAGAAATTCACTGCTTGACTTGACTTGGTTTTCCATAGTTACTACTTGACTTGATATCAAGCAATTTCAAGTTACTTGATATTACTTGATAACGACCCGATTATGTATAAAAACCACGCGCAAATAATTTCTGCAAGCTCATGCTCACATATAAACAAGATGCGGGGTTCCCCGAATCGACTGTAACAACTGCGTAGTTGCGTATGCTTAAACAAACCAGTATAATAATAAGTGTATCAACTAGGGCTGCTCTAACTGTTAAAAGCAACCGATTAGGCGACAATTCTATTAGAAGCCTTATGTGCCAGATCTTGGATGGCACACGATGATATTAAAGACCTCTTTTAAATCTAGCTGTTACTACTGTGTTCCTGAATAAGATGAATAGGACATACACTGGAACACCAGTTTTATTATTTTGTTTAATATTTAAGAATAATATGTTAATTTATTATTAGTTCCTAAAAATAGATTATTATTTCCATTTTTTATTTTTATATTACTTCTTATTATAAATTTTGAAATAAGAATTTAAGATTTAGTTTTGTAAATAAATGGCTTTATTGCAAGGTTTCCTGTCATTTCGTGATTATATCAAATATATTTAATGAAAAATCAAGTACTCTTGAAGAACTACTTGATTTTTCAAGTACTTGAAATATAATTACTTGATTATTCAAGTACTTAAAATATAACTACTTGACTTGAACTTGACTTGATTTCAAGTCAAGTCAAGTCAAGTAACTTGAAAATCAAGTCAAGCCGTGAATCCCTACCTATACGGTATCCATTTGGTTTTGAGAATGATGACAGAAAAAACAATTGAACAAGAATTAACCCTATTAGTCAGTTCCATGGACCATTTACACCAGAACATATTTTAGTGATCACAATATTGAGCTTTTCTTTCCTGATAATCACGGAGGAATCAGATTTCTTTCTATCCGTGTTGGCGAAAGTGCTTTAGACAAAGACAAATAAAAAAAGGATTTGTTCAAATTTTTATCGTACATTCCTTGCTTGTGGAAGTATTGCTGGTTATATACTTCGAAAGATTAGTCATCGCAAAATTCTTTTTTTCCTGATAAAATCCCAGCGGAATCCGGTTTCTTTCTATCCTTGTTAGCAAAAGGGGCATCAGTAAAAGACAAATAAAAACGATGTTGTTGCCAATAAAAAAGAATAATCAAACAACATTTCATCATAAGCGGCTTTGTTTGTGCGCAAGTATTTCTGGTTGCCTATAGTGAAATTTTAATCGGAGTTGTTATAAAAAATAAATTTCGATCCTGACAAAATACTTACGTAAGTTTTATGATTTTATAGCAAAATACCTTTGTTTTTACTGAACACAGACAGCATTTGCAAAATTCTCGTTTTTATTAAACAAAAACAGTGTCAGCATAGCCACATTAACCTTATTATTTTACAGCATTTAAAATTTTTTCCTACCCAAATAACAATACTACCTCTAACCAACAATTTGCACTAAAAGGATCGGAGGAAAAGTATTTAAATAAATAAAGGAAAAATTTCAAAAATGAGTAAATATTTTTATTATGATAAACAATTTATAATAATGTTAAGAAATATTCCCTATTCTCCGATATATAATGAAAATGGATCTATAATATAGCCTACCTGCGAACAGTGATGTGTGTGTAAGTTAAAGACGCGATAAAAATTGTTTAATCGAATATACCAACTAGTTTCACAATTTTTAACTGTAAATGTTGAGTCGTAGTTCCAGAAGGATAGATACACTTTGTAATGGCACTGTGACTTCTGCTTTAAACTGAAACCAAACGCTTCTAGGGCGAAATTTTCACTACTTTCTCAATAACTAAAGAAATCTTCTGTAATGCCCACTATTCTCAACTTTATATCGGGTCGGTGTTCCTGTTACTCATTCCCATAACGCCAGGTCCAAGTAATGTAAAGGAGAACAAATATGTACCTTGCGTAATATTTCAATAGTTGTTAGTCAGTCCCAGATTCATAGAATACAGGAATTTAAGCTGCTAATACTTTATATAAACTTTTTAAGTATATTTTTACACTGCAAAGACAACTTATATCATGGGACAGGCTTCAAATAATATGTCATTCACATAACCTAACTTTCTACCAGCTCTAAAAATTGTACGAGTATGAGAGAGAAAGAAGACGGGAGAGAAAAAAATGAGAGAGAAAGAACATGAGAGAGAGACATAATTGATCTCTTCCTTGTAAAATGGGTTTCTGTCAACATTTTCAAAAGTAAATGGATACGGTATAGTTTTACTAATGCAATTTTTTGCCAAAACAACAAGATATCGTTATCAAAATCGTTTAAATGGTGTGATCTTAACATTCTTCAATCGTTATTAAGATCTTGGAGTTCATTTGGATGAACTATATTGGGTAAGTGTAACGTTAAATCAGAAATTGAGTTTCAAACCTCAATTTAACATTGCAATTTTATTTCAATAAAGATCAAAATCGAGAAATTCGTTGATTGATATTTCTATAAAGGTAAAAATCGTAAGAGTTTGTACTTGCGATGAGATCCCGTACGAAGCAGACGAAGAATGGACTTCGGCTGCTGCTTTGCTCCTGATCCGGTATTGTGTGTTGCATAGATACAGTTGTGTTGAATAGAAATCACAGGCGCATGAACCCGTCTCGTTGTTAAGAATACTATCCTTTTTTAACTACGTTTTCTAAACAAGGAGAGCACGCTGACCGACTGGAATCGGTTTGCCGTTGATGATTTCGGAAAAAAGGCTATTCGTATACTGCGCACGCGTTCCAGTGGAGTTAGAAAGTTATATGTATTTTTATGAATGGAACTTTAAATATTATCAGTCCAATTTAGTTTTTAAGTCATTGCACGGAATAGGGTTGCTTTTCAAATTTTTGACCTTAACTCCCTAGAGTCACCCCTCAAGGGGGTCGAAAAAGTTAAATTAAATAAAAAAGTAGACTTATTAACTTATAAGGTACACCCAAAAATTTGATGTCTCTATTAGTGTTGTAAATATCCGTATTCTTTAGATATCCGAATCATACGGAATCGGAATCAGCTAATATCCGTATCCATTATCTGAATACGTATCCATTTCTTGACCCGCGCGAAAGCGGTTACAGATCATGTATACGTATGCATGCAACACTAAAACATTTTCTATCCGGATACACGGCTAGGTAGGTCGATGCGGTATCATATCATTCGAAGTCGAAGGTTAGGGATAGGAAGGCACCGCGTCGCGCCGTTCTCGTTTGAATTCGGTTCGGGTGAGGCGGGACTAGTTTAACCAATTGGTCTCATCTCATCCCATATGATACCCGTTCCCCCATACATTTCGTTCTTTTTCATCCGTTCGAATCGCCGCGATTCGGAACGTCGGCGTCGTTCCAAAAACAGAAAAAACCGAAGTGTGTGGTAGAAAACCGTCGCACATAGGCGAAAAATCGATGAAAGTCGGACAAAACCTACACGTTATTAATTGTTGAACAAAATATTTTTAATATTACCTTTAAACCCTATTTGACTAAAAAAAAATATTTTAAGCCTAATTAAATTGAACCATATCTCATGGTAATGACATTATTAGGATTATGTACCAAGAACAGTGCAAAAAAGTCGGCGCCAACGAAAAAACTTTTCTAATATTGATTTCTCAGAAAGTGCGAGTCTTGATAAAAGTTAGTGTATAAGAAAAAATAAATTTTGATAGGTAAATTTTATGTAAAATATACAAGGAAGCCAAAAGATTAAAAACTGTAGCTCTAAAAATCAATAAAATAAGTATTGTTTTAGAAAGCAGAATTAGATTACTTCTTTGTATTTTCTTGTTCGATTTTAAATATTATTGGTTTTTAGTAGCTATTTTTTTTTATTTTTGCGTCTCCATGTGTATATCACAATCTAGTGCTACGTTAAAATGATTTTTCTACTTTTATTAAGGATAGAATTTTCGGAAAAAACAATAATAATGTTAGTTTCCCATTATGACCCAAAACAATTTAAACCTAATATCAGGTAGTTTTGTTACTGAATATCAGGTAGTTTTGTTACTCCGTACGTTCGGTGTACAGACTATAGGTAAGTATTTTATTAAGTAGCCAGTTCCTGATTATTATTCATTCTACCCCTTTGCGCGAGTAATTAGACGTGTGGTCATTTGCACAACCAAATTTAAGGCTTACTTAAGCTAAGTATAGTTTTAAATGCTATTACGTAATTTATTACTGATTCAAAATAAACGTATTTATAACTATACTTGCCTTAAGTTTGGTGGTACAAACGACCATTAGTCTATTAAATCATTTTTAAATTAAAATTAATTGTAGTAAAAAAAATAAGTATTGTAATAAAAAGGCAATACTGGTTTAAACATTTTATTTGTCAACTTGACCTATACTTGACCTAACCTAATAAAATATACCCCAATATTTAACTGGCTATAAGACCTATCTTTTGGTAAAAGTCCAATTAAAATCTATTTTTAGTAGTTTTAAGTGATGCCGAACAAAGGCACAAACAGACAGACAAACATTCTAAAAACTGTTGCTTTTGGTTCAGAACACCTTAAATAGACGATAGAAACCCCTTTTTTACAATTCTGCTTTATGTACAGATTTTTCATTTTGAACAACTTTATTAATAGTACAGATTAGAGCAAACGTAACTGTATAAATGCGCCATTTTTGTTAAGGGTCGCACTTGGTCGCATAAAATCATTGTTGTATTTGCAAAACAAGACTTCAGGCTTACGTCTAATCAAAGTTTTAAACTGGAATCTGACCGTATTGTTAACTTTATCCCCATGTAAAGGTAAATAATAAGATAAAAATACAAACAACTGTGCTACTTGGCCAGTTACCATAACCGTTATCCTCCTATTAATTTTATAAACAAAAAACGAAATTCATTGTAAACGTACAAATTATCCCAAAAGTTTTAATAAAATAATCCACGAAAAACACCAACATGCATAATAAACAAAATAGCACTTTATCTTCCGTAACTCATACGCTCTCCAAGAAACCGTTCTTCGCACTAACATAGCGAAGTAACGGGGGGTCTCGCAGTGCTCGCGCGCACAGGTACCATAGATTGGTCATTAAGGTAGAGGTCCAAGGCCTAATTTTTGTATTCTAGGAACTTTTTGAAAATAGGGTTCTGTCCGACTTTTATCGATTTTTCGCCTGTGTGCGTCGTGTCGAATAGTCGGTTTAAATATCTGCCGGAGCTTGATTTTTGTAACGACGGTTCGTCGGTTGACGGTCCAAACTGATAGTGTGTGGATATTTCCCTCCGAATCGTCGCATTTTTTACATGAGCGGAGAGCGGAGAGTTGGCTAAAAAGCGCAACAAGTTCACACGTGTTGTGTTTTGAAATTTTAAACTTTTATTGATTAAAATGGATCAAAAAGCCCTTAATAAAAAATTTATTATAGAGTTTATTGAAATGTATCGACAGTTTCCCTGTTTATGGCGCATAAAGTCTTTCGAATATAGAGACAGGAACAAAAAAAATGCAGCATACGAAGTTCTTTTTGAAAAATATAAAGATATAGATATAAACGCAACAATACAAACAATAAAAAATAAAATAGATTCACTTCGCGGGGCGTTTAGGAAGGAACTGAAAAAAGTTAAGGATTCGCAAAGATCTGGAGCTGGAGCAGACGATATTTATAAACCACACTTGTGGAATTTTCAATATCTGTCATTTTTAACTGATCAAGAAACTGCCCGGACAAGCATCTCGAGTATGGACACAATTGAGGAAGATTCTTTATCAGAATGTAGCGCGGTAAGCTAGAAAGTTTTTGTATTTGTCTTAGTTTTTATTACCAATATTATTGATAGCTGAGGAAATAAAACATATTTACGTTGCAATTTTTACTTTTTTAGCCAGAATCGCAGCTTGGAGAAAATGTGATGTCTCCTAATGCAACAACGGAAGATGAAGATATTTCCCTCACAAATTTGAACGAACCCCTGTCTTCCCCACCACATTCAAGTTCTTCAGGTGCACCTTCGACGGCGGTAAGCAATAAACAATTAAAAAGAAAATATGAAAAGCCAAAAAGTAAGGCAGATGAGGTGTTGGAAAAAGTATCCAAGCAACTTGATCATGTGGATAGTACATTTGACATAACCGCTAAAAATATAGCTAATAAATTAAAAACGTTATCTCCTGAAACCGCTATTATATCAGAAAAACTTTTGACCGATATTTTATTTGAAGCTCAAATGGGCAATGTAACAAGATATTCGAAAGTTGTTCTCCAAGATTCCCGTCTACAAAATATTCCTAATTCATCATCAAGTTTCCAGACATCTGATAATACCCTACAATACTACAGCTCATTTGTCAACGATTTGCACTCCCATATATACGACTAAAAGTAATAAATACCTTTAACAAATAAGAAAATAATTTAAGTTTAATTTACTGGTGTGGTTTTAGAATATAAATTTATATTTTAGAATAAATGTTTATTTTCCTATAAGGGCGTTAAAATTTTTTAAATTTCTGTTTTTTTTTTTTATTTATTTATGTTACAGGTTTACCCTTTTGTTTATGAACAGAATAAAAGTTTTATTTTATATATGTATTTTTTATTAACAAGTAAAACTACTGTGACCAGAAAATCATTTTATTTACAAGCAAAAATAAAAACTACTTTTTTCAAAATAATAATTCAGTGTTTTAAATTCGATCATTTTGCCACGGTACGGCGCCCTCATTACAAAAATAGGTTTTGTATAATTCACGAACTGCTTTTGCAGCATCTGATGCATGTCTGTTGTGGCCTTTCTGTAAACTTGTAAAATCCTTTGCACCAGCAACCTCTGCCTCTTCTGGGTCAAGCTGAGGTGTATAATAATTGTCGCCTCTTTTTTTTCTCAAATAGTTATGTAGAACACAAGCAGCCATGACCACTTTCTCTATATTTACCAATTTTAAATTTATAACTTGGAGAAAGATTCTAAATCTTGCAGCCATTATTCCAAAAGTGTTTTCCACTGTACGACGTGCTCGTGATAATCTATAATTAAATAAACGTTTTTCTCTGTCAAGTTCTTTCTGACTAAACGGCTTTAAGAAATCATTTCTTAGAGAAAATGCTTCATCTCCAATAAAAACGTAAGGAAGTAATTTGTCACTATTACGCGGTTTAGATAGGTGGGGTATTTTTAACTCATTATTTATAAATTTTCTGTAAAATTCAGTATTTTCAATAACTCCGCCATCAGATACTCTGCCGTTTGTTCCAAAATCAACCATAATAAACTCGTAATTTGCATTTGTAGTTGCCATTAACACGAGACTGTTAGTTCCTTTGTAATTATAATAGAAAGAACCACTATTTGGGGGAGGAGTTATTTGGACATGTTTTCCATCTACACTACCCAAGCAGTTAGGAAAATTCCACTTTTCTTCAAATTCTGTAGCAATTTCTTTCCATTCTAATTCAGACTGCGGAAACTAAAACAAAATACACCTTTCAAAATTGTTTTAAAGCATTATTTAAATTATTGTATCTAATAGGTATACACCTGTATACCTATCAGGTTGAAAAAAATAAGCGTTAAGAAAATTCTAAAAGGTTTCTCGTTACATACCTTTAAATAATTGTTTCTTAAAACTTTATATAGTGCGTCGCATGTTTCGGGAATAATTTTTCCTATGCATTGTGGGGAAATAACTGCTGAAAATTTTAAATCTTCATAGGATCGTCCAGTTGCTAGGTACCGCAAAGTAACTGTTAGCCTTTCATGTGGAGCAATTGCTTCTCTTAACTGAGTGTCCTTTTTTAGAATATAAGGGGTCACCAGCTGTAACAAATCCAGATATGTTTGTTCGTCCATTCTAAGGTACCTAGTTAAACCAATCGCCCGGATGTAACTTCAGCTCATTTAAGAGATTAATATGCGAATATGCTTTTCGCTTTAAAAGCCATTGCTTAGTCCATATTGAGCGTGAGCGCTTCTTTTTCTTATTTCCGCTAAATAAAACGGAAACTGCCGCCGCCACTGCTAATAATTGATTTCTGTCCATCGTACGTAAACGACTGAAAATTACTGTTGTTGGAATCTGTTGGATCGACAGTGTGTGGGCAAAACAGTTCCACGATTTAACACGACGTTCCAAATCGCGGCGATTCAAATGGATGAAAAAGAACGAAGTGTATGGGGGCCTTTTTATGCTATCTTTTTTTTAGGAAAGTTCATTAGAAAGAGAAAGCATAAGATCAAATATGCCACATCGCAGACCGTGTTGTTCGCTTACAGTCGATTCCGATTCCGTTTTCTCTTTGCACTTTGCATTAGTAACCAGCCGATGCGAATTCATTTTGATTCCGAATCAAGTTCTCGGCCGGTTACAGATAATCCGGATTCTTTTAATATTCGGATCCAACAGATTTTTGGATACGTATCCTTTCATCACTAGTCTCTATGCCTCTACCTGTAATAGCAAAGATATTTGCCCATACTAAGACTTTTAGGACACCCTGTATATTTCGTTTTCTTTCTTCCCTTGTTAGAGGAAGTATTGTATTCATGAAAAGGATGTTCTCCCATTTCCATTGGTCTGTCGGCCTGTCGGTCTGTAAGTCTGTTGGTTTGTTGGCGCGAAAACCAAATAAAATTAAATTTTGCAAATAGATTAGGCTTCACCCTGGATCACCCTAGTTAGCGTTCCGATGTATATGGAGAGCATCTTAAAAAACTAATTTCTATTTTTTGTTGCTCAAACTCAAAAACGATTCATTTAAATAAATTTTATTTTGTATATTGTAAAAGTGTTTTAGTGATTTTTCAAATTATCTGAAAATCTCGTCAATGTGCATAATGCCTGGTAAATTGGTCGGCCTGCAAAGTGGCTAGGCATTTTGCAGATTGTCGGATTTCGCAAGTTGCCGGTAACAATTTTTTAAATTATTTGAAGATGTCGTCAGTTTGCATATTGCATAAACTAATAAATAAATATCATTTGGTATCTGAACAAAAATTTATGAAATCCCACCAAAAACATTCATGAAAAAAAAAACAGGCCAAGTCCTCGTCAAGACTGTGTGTTTTGTTATCTGAGAAAAATATCTGAAATGCCAAGTTCCTTGCTTACACCTTATTAGCAGTGTTTTGATAAGCCCAGAAAAATATTGAGTGAATTAATAAATTTACAGATCAAACGTGGTAAGTTTTCATTAAAGAACTGAGCAACACTGAGACCCTCGAAAACTTGCCAAGTTTGGTCTGTAAATTTATCAGTTTACACAATATTTTTCTGTGCTTATCAAACACTGCTAATAACGTGTAGGCAAGGAACTTGGCATAATTTTTACATTTCAGTTATTTGTTTCATATAAGACAACGCACAGTCCTGACGAGAACTTGGCTTGTTTATTTACATGTATGTTTTTGGTGTGATACTTATTTACTGGTTGTATTTTAAGTCAATAAGTTGTTATTATTTTTTATGTGCGCTTTCATACAGAATGTGCCCACATTAAACATTCCCTTTTCATTTCTATTAGAACAGTATTTGGTTATTTTGCTCTTGTTACCATTTCATGTTTTTTTCTATCTATCATTTCCACTTGTTTACTCTATCAGCAGCAAACGTCTTGTATTCTCTAATCTCTCCCACATTTTAAATTTTTAAGTTATTTAATGTCTTATTCTCACTTTTAAAATGCTCAACTCATTTATGCATTTAACCATATCAGTTGTGTTTAAGCGTCTTGCAAAAACGGTGGTTTTTGCTTTTTCATATCTGAAAATCAAATGTTTTCTCTAGAAAGATTTACCACAAACGAAACTCATTACTTTGCTTCCTTCGTCCCGATGAAAATAAAGGATTATGCTGTATTATTTTCCTCTTTCTAAAGCCAGAATGTTGGCTTGTTTGGCTCGGCATCTCTATCTGATGGTTTTTAAAAATTTTTACCAACAATATTTTACCATTTCGCGGTGCGTCATTATTCTAGTTTTAACTACCTACCTTACTTATAATAAATTGGTAGTATACCAGTATCGGCAACAAACAGAGAGAAACAATTACTCATTGCTGTCAGGTTCAGTATTATGCAAAATATAGTTTTGAAGGTAATATACTACTACAATAGGGCATATGCATATAACCCAAATAAATCTGAAATATATTTTTTTATATTCTCTACATAAATTAAATGTTTATGGCGGTTGCTGTTATTCATTTATTTTAGTCTTTATTAACAAAAAAAAAAGGATTTAAACCTGCAAATTCTTGCGCGAATTTCGAAACTTGTAAAATGTGATCCCATTGGCTGTGTCTTCTAAACTGAACTTATGACTTATCATGAGTATATGGCGAATTCCAGTATTGTAGAGTCATCGACAACTCAATAAAAATGGTATTTAATGCGTGGAAATATCCCTGCACTTAAAGTAGAAGGTTCCTAAAATCTTATTCATGTATACTTCAGCTGAAATCGGTCCAGGAACCTTTCAATTTTGCAACAAGAATTGACATTTCTGCGAAATTTTGACATATCATCTTAATAATTTCGAGTAAATAAACTGCAATTCTTTATTTTCATGTCAATCTTCGAAAATTCAAAAATTTTCAAATTTTAGATGTCCCCGATGCAAATAAACCTATTTATTTATAACTTTAACAAAAAAATAAGCGATTTAAATTAGTGGGAGGTATTCTTAGATAATTAACGCATAAAATAAACCCAAAAAGAATCCCTAAATAGGGTAAATAGAGTGAAATAATGTCGGTTAAAAATAGGATTTGTCGGAAAAAAATCAAGAAAATCCGAATTTTACCCCTTAAGTACGCTCCTGGATGATCCATTCGGTATTTATTTTAAAGTGTGATTATCGCTTTATAACATAGTGCTGAAAAATTGGGAAAACATTAGATGAGAAGAAACACAGAGTGATTCAAATGTCAAACCGATGTCGAGGGCAAAAAAAGTTAAAAAATTGAAATTTAATCAGCGATTGCTCCCTTCCTATAGAGAATGAAGAAACTAAAAAATATTGATATCATATACTTCGACGAGCTCTTTCCGATGACGTATATGGGAATTTAATTTGAACCATTTTGACCCCACAAAAAATTAAAAACCGTGAAATATTTGGGTCAAAAATCTAAATTTCCAGTTTTTTCCAAGTATTTCAATTTTCCAGTGATTTTAGGTTTAGGTAAATGTATTGCAAAAAAAGTATTTGGGATTTTAAAGTTTCGCGTATGAATCCGTTTTTCGATCTGATGTTTTGTTTTCGAGTTATTAGGTATCAAAGAGGGGTCTGGAAATGGCATTTTTCGACCTAAAAAAGTTCAAAAGAATTACTTGCCATTTTCTAATCCTCACCAGTTTCAGTGGAGTTGTGAAGCTCCGGATCCCCTACAACCTCCGAAAATTGACATCGATTTAATTCACATTTGCGACCTGTACCCGATTTCAACAGAAATCGCGGAAATTTCGACTTTGACGTTTAATAGCTTCGAAATGAAACATCCTATATAACCGATTTTTTTAGCGAAGCTGGTTCAACTATTCCTCTATCAACATAAAAAATTCGATTTCTCTCCCTCTGACTGTTTCCGAGAAAATCAAACCTGTTCGACTTTCCGTTAAGCTTTAAAGCCCCCCACAGACTACGATGTTTTTCATCCGTTCGCATCGGCGATTTGAACCGTCGCGTCGTGATGAAATTCAATATTCGACAGATATTAAGCCCCCCACAGACTACTATGTTTTTCATCCGTTCACATCGGCGATTTGAACCGTCGCACACTGTTTCGCGTAATACAAGCCAAGTAGACAAAAGTCATTTAATAAATTTCAAGATTTAGATATCAAGTATTGTAAACAAACCTTTAAAAGTTAGGATGGCATTTACCGTTTGTGTCTCAAATTTCATTCTGTCAATTACTGTAGCGTAGTGTTAGTTGCCTGATCCAAATCAAATTTATTATCAGTATAAGTGAAGATTTATGACTTTTTCAAACGCATCCTAGAATTTTCCTGACCAATATATTGTGTTGCTCACTAATTGATTTTATTTTTGAAGATAGATATTCTATTATTTTATTTATTATTAAGCTATAATACTTTTATAATTATTTCAAAACATAATTTTTAAGCTTCGCAGACATTTTTTGAATTTTTTTATTTACTCTAAACTTTAACAGCTTGTAACTTTTTGTATCCACCTGTATCCAACCTCTAACTTACACAAGCGGTAACTGTAACTGTTAGCTTTATATTCATTTATAGTTTAGCCGCAACATCTCGGTACAAGTATATCTAGCAATTTATTTTCAAGAAACGTTCACCCTATAACAAAAACAGAATTTTTTGAAGAACCGATAAAACATAGTAATGACACAAAGATCTCTCAGCTATTTCGAATTGTAACATCAAAATTTGGCCTCGTCAATGTTACTGATGAATTAGTAAGAGAAATAAAAATGACATTGGCAAGTCTTTCTGCAAAATTTGCTGAGAAATGACTCGCTTCAGGAAAATCAAAAACACGTTTTTTGGTAAAGTACAAGAGTTGGTTGGATGGTGAGCACATACAATTTATAGTTTGTATAAGTCGTCCACGTCCCTCGACGTCATCAGAAGCAAGTCAGTCTAAAGGAAGAACTTACCACAAATAAAGATTTGTCAACAATGTTGTTGAAACATCTGATCCTTTAATTAATAGTCTAAGAGAAATTCCCAAAAAAGCAGATAAATTACCTTCAGAGGTTTTGAAATTACTTCTTCCTCCAAAGGTAATTCCTAGCTGCCTACCAGTTAATCTTACTCAAAATGAAGATTACTTGGTATCAGATTCCCCTGAAATTGATAGCGACAATGACGACTAAAAATCGGAGTGAATTTTGCATTTTAAATTATAAAATTAGCTTAATTTGTAGAGAATATTTGTTTGTTACTTTGGTAGAAGGCGCCCCGCTTATAATGACATTACACTACAGATTACATACTTGTCTTAAATAATTATACATACTGAATTTATGAAATTATTATATTATTATTATATCTTTAAGTCCAGCAATATCTTTATTTTTTAGTGAGATAATGGGACACTCTGTATATGTCTATACTCTTAAATTGTGAGACCAAATAACACATTCCGTCTAACATGTCATATACCTTATACTTATATTAATCATTTGGCGTAACTTTAATTTTTAAGTGATAAGATGAAAGGTCATAATAAGTGGACCACCCTGTATATAGAAGGTTCTATTTAATTTCCAGCCCTCTTATACAAATAAAAATTAATAATTTCTAAAATAAAAAACTCTTACGTAGTGCAATCTTATTTTTGATATAATTCTTTTCTTATTTTAGATATTTTATTAGTTGTTTATATCTTATCGTATTAAAATTACAACTCCTTGTGTAAAGAAATATCTAAAAGGACTTAAATGGCTACTTAAACTAAATAGCAAAAGATTTTAGCACAATTCAAAGATAATGCACGTAAAATGTACTGATAAAGACTTTTGTCCACTTAGGTTGTATTACGCGAAACAGTGTGCGTCGTGTTGAAATTCAATATGCGACAGATATTAGAACGGATGGTTGGGCACGACCGTTTTCGGCCATAGACTATCAGTTTGGCACGCCGCGCCGATTCGAATCGCAGCGATGCGAACGGATGAAAAACATCGTAGTCTGTGGGGGGCTTTACGTTAACCTGTAGATTTTTGCTGATCTCCTGGCGTCACTTTTCACTAATGGCTGCTTTTTAAATTGCAATAAATGATACCGAAAAGTAAACATTTTTTGTAGCTAAATTATCCCAATAATTTTCTTCAAAATATTTTTTTTTGGGTTTGTAATGACTCCCTTAAACGATTTATGCAATAAAAAATATTTGTGCATATTCCTTATTTACCCTGCAAGCTGTAATATGGATGTACTTTGCCACAAGGGACAACATAAATGTCACAATTAATTAATTAATATAAGTAAAAATTAAATTATTATTTTCAAAAACTGTATTTGTAAAGGTACTTTTTTCTAAGTCTGTTATTTATGGAATGATTTAATTAACCATGTAATGCATTGTTATTGATGTGTTATTTATGGTTTGCATTATTTACAGCATTTAATCATTTTGTTTGTTCTGTTATCGACTTTCGGTATATAAGTGATAAATTGAAACTCATATAAAATTAAATGTGGTTGATATTTATAGCCTGATAATAAGTACTAAATTTTTGATAAATATGGCTGCAAAAATATCGATTTTAATTTGGGTGGCGATAAGTATATTTCACTTTGGTAAGTTATTAGAAAGTCTTCACAGAGTTATTTCCATAACTCTGTCCTTATTCTTTTACAAATAATATTTTTATTTCGGTCACACTTAACTTTTTTTCATGCCCAATCTATTTATTGGCCATGTTTCCACACCATACAGCCTTCTAGCAGCTGAGGCAATCGTATATGTTATATATTACTGTTTTATAAATGACTCTTCCCATCCTCATACTTATTCTCTCTTAGGAACGATTTATGAGACACAAGAGTTTATAATGATTTTGAGCATAGCACAATCCATACCTCATAAATTCTTCGATTTCAAAAAGTTTTACCAGATTACATATTATGATTTAATTTAATTTAATGTTTCTAGGTTCAATATGCAGTACACCTGACTCTTGTTTTACCTGTGGATTATCTCAGTATTGCAACGACATTAGCAATTCCAGTTTCCAGAATACTCAGACTTGTATTTATTTGGATGACCCAACTTGTCTAACGTACTGGATTATAATGTCAGGTAAAAATTGAACCATCTAATACTTGCATTATAATTAAAATAGTGTTGTTTGTGTTTTTGCATTAGAATAAACAGTTTTTTTTTTGTATTTATTTAATACAATATTAGGCTGCATAACCGACAAAATTGTCCTTAATAACTTGGTAAGATTTTATAAAATTTAAGTACAATACAAGGTAGGAACCAAAATGTCAAAATTTTCTACTAAGATGGTCCAATTCCTTATTAATTGATTCATTCTGTTTTCTGTTTTAAAAAAATTACACATATGATGCACAAACTGTGGCCTCCTCTAAATCATTATATATGTATAATAATACGCCATGCGATTTCTTAAAACATTAAAATTTATTCTTAGTAATTTATTTTAAACATTTTTCCTTTTGTTATTACTTGCTTGAAATATGAGTTTCACTTTTATGTGTTAATATCAGTTTTGATGAAATAATAACCACTAAGAATTTTATATGTTTCAGATCAGCTTTCAATATTCTTTGCTTTAAAGTTGGCAATTTTAATATATTTAATCGTGCTTTACATGATAGGTTTCAAGTTATAAATGAATGTTTGTTTTTTTTAATCCGGGACAGACCACGTAGACTTTAAGATTAAGAACGAATGTACCGTGGGCGTCCGAAGAGAGGGGAATCATTAATCTATTGACACGGGATTTAAAGGATTGGGGATTGGGAGGGGAAGGAAAGGGAAAACATCTGCAGGCAATTTGTTCCACAATCTGGAGACCCTAGGTATGAATGAGCGAGAGAAGTGGGATGTTTTAGGCTTTTGTAGCTGAACAGTAAAGGGATGCATACATAATGCGCCTCTTGTTGTTCTGTAAGGAACAGTCAAGGGGGGAATTATAGCGGATAGTCCTGTAGAGCAAAATCCGTGGAAGTATTGGTAGGAAAGGGATAAATCCCCAACAGCGCGGCGATGAGCGACAGAAGGGAGTTTTCTTGCGAGGGCTCTCCTTTGAATAGAATCAAGGATGTTAAGTGTCGACGGTAATGCCGCTTTCCAGATGTGGGTACAGTACTCTAGGTAAAGTTCTATTTGGGAAACATACAGAGTGTGTAAGTTGGAAGGGTTGAAGTATTCTCTGGCTCGAAAGAGTCTTTTTAGCTGCTGATGTGGCTATTGAAGTATTGTGTTTGTGCCAGCTGAGGTCATGTTTGAAAGCGATGCGAATACGATCGAACGTCTCATAGTTCAGTAGGACTTGGCCATTCATGTGGTGGGGTAAGTATTGCCGGATTTTTTGCGTGGCAGGGATCAAGACTGAGTTTTGGATTCGTTCAACTGAACAAGGTTTTTGACATCCCAGTCTAAGAGTAGTTGAAGATCTTGGGAAAGGGATAGGTGTAGATGATGATTCTAAAATACCCATGCAAGTCTTATAAAAAAATTATTATGAAGTGCATTTTGAATAAAATGTAAAAGGTTGTTTGCTTTCTTAACCAATTTGGCAATGTGTTTTTCCCATTTAAGGTCACTAGTTATAGTAACTCATAAGTATTTTTATTATTATTTTTTTTTAAATGACAATGACAACTTCCCTGTTGCATGCAAGAAGTTTTATTGGTAATTTATTTTCCTAGACCATCTTACTTAAAATGGTACCAGATTTATTGGCGGCTTTAATATATTTTTTTGGTATTTATATTATGAAGAATTAAGGCTACCAGAAAGCTGTTAATCACACGGTCGCCGGAATTTCTATATAATACTACGAAATATAATTTTATCTGCAAGAGGCCTAAAGCTAAATACTACTCTTTTCGATTTCTAATTTATTAATAAAAAGCTTTATTGAAAAAGAAAATATTCCATTAATTATAAACTGAAATCTTGATCCACTTAGGTCGATCGAAATGAAAGCATTTTCAAATTAATCCCAATCTTATCGAAAGGGGATCGAAGAGGGGATCACATCTTCGGTTATTTTTAATTCCATTTTTTAAAGTTTGCTTCTATTTTATTTTTAAATCTTGGTATAAACTTTATGTAGTTTTTTAAATGAATTTTGCCCGTGGCATCTGTGCAATGGCGGAGTTTTTATAATAATTTAACCCTAATCTATTTTAAATGAAACTCAATCTGCTTTTGGTTGTTACAAGGGTGTTACAAACTAGTGACAAAAAAAATGGTGTAGTCATCCTAACACCACTGCTGGTTAACGATAAAAGCAAGACCATTCGATAAATATGCTAGATACTTGTCATAGAAACTGCAACGCCTGGAAATAATGTATCAATCGCAACCAAAATTGGTATACATCTTTGTGTCTCAGGACTGTCTCTCAATTGATAAGAAGTTAAAGGCAGTCGCGAATGTACATTTTTTGTTCAACTTATTTTTAATTCTTTCAGTTGTTTGGTTATCTGCCTAATTTAAACTAAATACTACGGACTGGAAAACAGTTTGTTTCAGTACTGTTTTGTGCTTTATACATTAACATGCCACCAGTAAGAAAACGAGTCGTATTCAGACATTTAACACAACTTGGACGAGGTCGTATTGTGGGGCTACGGGAAGAAGACCTATCGTTCCAGGAAATTACTGATCGGAGAAAGGCTAATGCACGCCAAGCCCTCTACTTAAGACTGTACTAATTCAACCGCTCTTGTGCTATAGATAATGAATGGTTTAGAGCTGCTGATAAACCCATGCCATTGACATCGATTTATCGTGCAATTCGATCATTTGGACTGAATTTCTACCGTCCTCGCCTCATTGCCACAAATATCGGAGCATCGATCGCTAAAGACTTGAGGTGTCACGAACGACTTCACTTGAACCCATGATACAATAAAAGGAAGATATGATACCAAACTGGGTCAAATTCGTCAGGGTTCGCGCATGACGTCACGCTGTGAGTTATTTGTGAAATTTATAACGCGCAATATAGAGTTTAAGTTAGTTATAGGCGATTTTATATAAATTCTATTGGCAATATACTTTGCCTCCTGCTCATAATACAAATGTTAAAGCATATGACTTAAAATAATAATGTAAATAAAGGGATTGATTAATTTAAAATAATAGATATTGGTAAATTGCCTGCCAATTGCGTTCGATGTAATTACTTACGTGAAAAGAAACTGTAAATAATTTTATAAAATAAAACTATAATTAAGATAATCATTTTTATTTAGAGGCACATTCTTATTAAAATATAAATACTTACCTACAGATTCTTCTGATAATATGTTATAAATAAAAATTTTGTTTGTTCCCATAATTTGTCAAATATTTTTTGCGGTGAATAGGATCTGTTTGTAAGTAAGTAAGATCTGTGTAGGTTTTTTTTTTTGGTTTTTACACTTTAAATAGTAAATTATTGAAAATTATTGTATTTGTGAATTCTCTGATTTTTCAAATTTTAAAAAATCTTAAAATTCCAAAAATTATTCTAAACAAGACAAAACTGTCTAAATTTATGAAATTAGGTAAAACAAGAAATTAATTTTTAAGAAAATAGCCTTTTTTCAGTCTCTTTGTCGTATTTTCTCGATTAAAGGCTGTTGATTCATTACCGTGGAGATTTTTAGCAATTTTATTGTTTGTCACACTAAACTTTTTTATTAAAGCGGGTTTGTAAAAGCATTAAGGTTGATTTATAAACTCAGTTGAGGTTCAGTTGAGGTTGAGGTTCGCAGTTCGTGCAGTTGAAGTTCGCAGTTGAGCTTTTTGGGCCATTTATAAACTCAGTTCGCTGCTTTCATTTCATTGGTGCAGGGTAAAGTGAGGTTAATGACAACTGTGACATCATAAACATATTTAGAAAAAATAAAAAGCACACAATCCACAATCGCAATATTTGGAAAAAACTATATGGAAACACAGGCACGCCAAAAGGAAAAACAATTGTTTTCTTTACAAAATGATGGCAAATGATCGGCAGAGGTGTGGCTTCACCATCACATGTAGTAATTCTGCGTTTTGATTGGTGGGAGCCCAACTGCACCAACTGCGAACATAAAATTTGGTTATCTCGAATTTTTACGCCAGCGTAATGGAATCTTCTGAACTGAACTGAACTGTGTTTATAAACGCCAGTACGCGTTTGCGTTTATTTATCTTGAACCTCAACTTCAACTGAACCTCAACTGAGTTTATAAATCCAGTGTTAAACACATTTGACATTCCTGACATGACACAATTCATGCATTAAATTACCTTCATAATCACTCTCGTTAAAATGTCTAGAACAGATTCTAGCATTTTTCACATTAAACTTATCTTCTCGTTTGCACAGACGCTTCCAAACACTTTGTGATTCTTTGTCTTTGGGGGAGCTAAAGACTTTAATATCGGGCATAAAGCCCTTGCATTGATTGTCCACATCACAACCATATAACACACCTTATTTTCACTTTTAGACTCTTAAAAGTGATATAAAAACACCAACAAATAACTTTAAAACACAACGCGATCTTAACAAAGACGTGTTTCGTTTACAAAATATGGCAGAATTACTCACAGCGTGACGTTCATGGCCACGCCTACCTGCGCGATGTCATATCTTCTTTTATTTGTATCATGACTTGGACCAAGACTGGAACTCCGTAGTATTCTCCGAAGAATCCCGATTCTCTTAAGGGACGCATGATGAGCGGCAACGTGGAGAACCAAAAATTTTGCATTTTTAGTTGAGCGACATATCAGTCGCACTGGGTGTATTATGATATGTGGAGCCGTATGGATTGGTAGTAGGTCTATATTACTTTTCTTCAGGGGATCCATGGCCATGTGTTATATACAGGAAGTGCTAAAACCAGCAGATATACCCTAAATCCAACGTACCTTTTAGAAACGTACTTTTCCAGCAGGATAATGCACCGCCTGCTCGCTGCTGTAACTATGGCTCATCTAGAACAACGTAATGTTAATGTACTTCTTTGCCCTCGACGCGCTTTGATCTTTTTCCAATAGAACACGTAGGGGACATGGCCGATAGAAGACTCAGCTGATTGCCTAACCCACCACGTACTGTAGCAGAATTGTGGGATAAAACTCAAGTTGCCTGAGATACCCTTCCTCAAGGGGGCATTGACCATCTGCTTAAGAAGCATTCCCAGACGCATTGCTAAGTGTATAAATTCCCAAAGTGTTTATATCCATTATCAGGATTTCAAGGACTTTCCATGCGTCGCTTTGCCGCTGGAACTTTTTTTGGCATAAGTGGAAAATTAACATAATCATCTAATGTTTTTTTATTTACGTTATATCCTATAAGCGAGCTTTATTTAGTCCTAAAAATCAATTTAAAATTTAAATTTTTGACTCCCCTATAACGCCACACGAGGGCTGCTGCGTTGGCATTTGAAGCAATTTTGATTTAATAATATTTAACAGTGTCGCCAGACTTTATTTGACTATGCTAAACATGAATGTGGCACGAAGTTTAGTTGCAAGGAGTTAAAAGCACGTGACTATTTTGTTGCATTGTATAAATTCAGATTAATTATTAAATAAGTACTTATATCTTTTGTATAATTATTATTTACAAGAATAGTAATTAAGGCACATTCAAAATCACATTAGTTTTTATTGTACCATCGTATGACAAAATAATGTTAGTTACCTTAAGATAGTTCTGTGTTGTTTGCCATGTCCTGTCGAAAATGTGTCAACTGGTTTATGTAGAATCACTTTAGAGTTCTTAAAAAAAGTAAAAACCCAATATTGACCACTTAGCATAATTTATTAGACGACGGTACCTTTGTAAATTATAAAACATTTCACAGTCCAATTAAAACTTTTTTGTTGTAGGAACAAAAAACACATTTCGTAGTTGTAGCGAAAAAGTACGATCAGGGAAAGATGTATGCACTTATTTCAAAGACACTCTAGGACCGTATGTGACCATGGATTGCGAAACTTGTGATACCGATAACTGTAACATTAAAATAATTAATTAGTGGACGACTTGCTAATACCTACTTTACTCTTTCTACATAATTATTAAAAAGATCTATTGGCTGCCACTCTACTGTTAATGAAAAATTAATATTTAAAAAAATAATAAAAGTCACTGTGTTTGAAAGTAAAAATATAAAATAAACCTTAAGAAAAAAGCTTTGTGCACTGTCATTGACTTTTAATTACAGAAAAAGATGCCTGACCCTAATCTACCACTAATGTACTATACAGGGTGTCCGAAAAGTCTTAGTATGGGCAAATATCTTTGCCATCAGTAACGATGAATTTTAGGTCTATTTAATATCTAGGTGTGGTTAATGAATAACATTTTTATGTAATTTAACTTTTTGAACCCCCTTGAGAGGTGACGCTATGGAGTTGAGGTAAAATTTTTAAACGCAACCCTATGCCTTGTCGTACTTCATTTTAAAGGTCTTCAATAAAAGAGAGATTTTACCGCAAACCCGAGGTCTGTATCTTAAGTCACAAGATTATAAAAATTAAAAATCGTAAAAATAATAAAAAATTAAGTACCTTGATTTCTCTTTTCTTCAAAAGTTGTTTAAAGTGATGACCATAAACTTCTTGGCAGTAATAACGAATTTAAATTTTTATCGGCTTGCCAATTACAAATGAATTAAGATAGCGACCTCGAGTTTGCAGTAAAATCTTTCTTTTTTAAAGACTTTTTCAATGAGGTACCACATGGCATAGGGTTGCATTTAAAAGTTTTGACTTCAGCTCCCTAGTGCTCACCCCCCCCCCCCCATTAAGGGTGTTAATAAAGTTAAATTATATAAAAAAGTAGAACTATTAACCAATAAGATACACCTAAAATTTGGTCTCTCTATCTTTACTAGTGGCAGAGATATTTACCCATATTAAGACTTTTCGGACATCCTGTATACTACATTATTGATAGATTAGGGCCAGTCATCCTTTCTTGTATTTAAAAGTCACTGACAGTTCAGAAAAAATTTCTTTTCAGAATTTGATTTTTTTTAGTGTTCCGTGAAACGAAACACTTATGGTGTACGTCCGTCCGTCTGTCACAGGCGATTTTCTCTGAAACTATTTGACATACAAATTTGAAATTTAGCACAGAGATAGAGTGTGGTGGCCCAATTATAGACGTGGAGCATAAAAGTTGACTTTTAATTCTGGGGGTTAATTTCAGGGGGTAAATTGGGAAATGGAAAAAAAAAATGTCAAAGGCTTCGTGTAGGGTGTTGCAGTGGGTATTGAGGCACAAATTCAACAATATATGTGATATATTTTTTTTATTAATTTTTTTAAACATTTTTCAGAAAAAACACTTAAAAATTGCTGCCCCCACCATTATCACCAAAAGAATCGCTTAGAAATATCTGAAAAAAATCATAGACATTAAGAATTAGGTGTAAATTAAGCCAATAATATCAGGATTGAAAAATTCAAGAGCAATCAATTATTGTTAAAATTGTTATAAACAATTTCATTGTTTATTTCCTTATAACCAACCATTGGTTTTAGAGAAACAGTTTTTAGACAAAAACTATTTCTCGCAATGTAAGGAACAACTCTTGCCCTTACACATTTTTAAAATTTTTAATTTGGCTCTGTCAAAACGCGAGTGCATTTATATTATTGCTGTCCCACATCCTTATCACCAAAAGGATTGCTCGGAAAAATCTGAAAATATCATGAATATTGAGAATTAGGAGCAGATAGAGCCAAAATTATCAAGATAAAAAAAATTCTAGCGGGATTAATTGTTATAAACAATTTAATTTATTTATTTCCTTATAACTGCTGAACCATTGGTTTTAGAGAAAAGGACTTAACATGAAAAATACTTCTCACGATGTAAGGAACAACTGTTGTCCTTACAAGTTTTTCTAAATTTTTAATTTGGCTCAATAAAAACGCGAGTGCATTACTATTAATAATTTAATTGGGGGCTAATGTCACGGAACACTAATTGTGCAAGTATAGCTTGCACTTGACCGATTTTTTTACCTTAAAACCCAGTGACTTTTATTATTTTTTAAATATTAATTTTTCCTTAACGGTAGAGTGACGTAACACCAAATTAATACTTTCCTTCCTAAATCCTTTCAGTATAAATCCGCTACAGTTATATTGACATTATTTACAATGTACATATATTATATAATAGATTCTTGTACATTTTCGTATATAAAAAGGCAGTAAATAAAATTATTAAATAAAATATGATATGATCTTTAACTCTTATTGAGGTGCCCGGCTTTACAATTTTTATAGATCTTAGAGTTAACTACTGAAACACTGAATAATTCAGAAGTATCGACCAACGACACGTCAGATTTGCTTTTCTCGTAAGAATTGCCATCCCAAGTTGAACAAAAGTGAGTGACATCTAATCTAATATTTGTACCTTAATATACATATATTTTTAAAGGTCAAACCCAATCTGTGTTTCCGCTATTTAACAACTCTAGTTAGTAGTTGATTGTTCTTGTGTTATTTCATTGTTTAGCCTCTGCTTTATGTTTTTAATTGGGAAAATACATTCCTTAGTCCCTCCCCCGTCGCCAGAATGTCACCAGTTCCGCATTGAGATTGACAGAAGTTGGCAGGGGCGGATTTAGAATTTCGTCTCGTGAGGGGTGGGGGGGGGGGGGGGGGGGGGTTGTGCGCAGTGTCACCTCGAGTTACACAAAAGTATATACCAAAAATAAAGTTATTCGAAAACTGGGGATATTTTCAAAACTTTTTTTTCGGAAACCAACTTTTCAATTTTTTTTAACCCCTTCTCAAAATATTTTTTTTTAAGAAATCATGTTCTTAGAAAGTACATTTTTTCAAACATTGTTTCGAAAAAGACCTTGAATTTTTGTTTTAAAAAAAACACTTTTTGAAAGTAATTTACAACAGAGTAACATAGCAGACACAAAACGTAAACCAGACCGAACACAAAAACAGGTCGTTTAGGTTAGTTCAGGATCTTTTTGTCATTTTTTCATTGGCATTTTCTAAGCCAGTAGAGTTCATAATTTAAATTTATAAAAACTGTATTTTCTAAAAAATATATTTTCGGAAAATATATGTTTAAAAGACTCTTTCAAAAATATTTATTCGAAAAATTTTTGTAGATCCATTTCCGAAAAAGCATCTTTCGACGAAGCTGTTTTTCGAAAAAATTTACTTAATTTAACATCAAAAAAGATGTTTGTTACAACAAACAGAACAGTTTAGCTTAGACGCGACAGGACAAATTTTTTGATTAATATGAAAGTGTTAATATTGTAGCATTTGTTACTTATGCCTTCTGCTCCTGTGGGGGGTATACGAGTACTTACGTAAATATAATTTTCCTAAAAACCAATTTTACAATTTTTTTAAAGCACTTTCCAAAATACATTTTTTCACAGAACATCTTTTTCGAAATAAAAATTTTTCGGATATAAATTTTTTCAAGCAACGGCTTTTTAAAAAAGTAATTTACGAGAAAGTAACATACCAAACCCAAGGAAACCTGATCAACCCCAAAAAAGGTGCATTTAGGTTTGTTCAGGATCTTTCTCGTATTTTTTTATTAACATTTTCCAAGCTACTAGAGTTCATAATTTAATTTTCTAAATACTGTTTTCGAAAAAATATATTTTCGGAAAATGTGCCTATTTTTTGAAAGTATTTTTGAAAAAATGTGTGTGAGTACCTACTTTTAAAATACGTGTTTTTGAGAAAATATTTCATAAATTCGTTTTCAAAAAGAATCTTTGAAAAAGCTGTCAGGACATTTTTGAAAAAATGTAGGGGAGACCGGTGACAATTGTATACAAAAAACACATGTGATTTTTTACAACCTTACCTGTCAGTTCTAATTTATTGATTTTTTTTGAGGATGTCCCCGAGCTTTGTAAGTACCTAATAAATTTAGAATGTAGAAAAAATATCTAGTTTCTTGTTTAGAACATATAATTCAAGTCAATGACAAGTGTTTCAATTGACACCCGACTGGTGGCAATTGTAATGGACACAGGTGTCAATACTAACAGTACGTACAAACATGTTATATTTTATTTTAAATATCCTATTTGAATACAAATAATAACATTAAAAAATAAACAAAGAGTTACACAAATAAAAAAGTAGTTTTTTTCTGTTGTTAAAGTCGACAAAAATATACCAAAAAAAAAACACGACCAATTCGTAACAATCTGTATTAGTAACTTCTATTAAAATATAAATAACAATATTTGAAAATATACAAATGCAAAGTAAAATATTCTTTTAAAATGAAAAATGTTAGATAAGAAACGTGGGTATGTTAACATTACTAAAAGACCTTACTCTTCACCTGAGTTAAGTATATCGTTCGTGCGGAAGAAGACTTTTTTACTCAAAATTTTTGGCTTGGCTCTTATGGGAAAAATTTACAAATTATTAATTTTAAGTTAATATAAGAGTATTTTTTCTTCCGTATGCACGGTATGAGGTCTCCACAAATGTTTGGTTTCATATTGTAAAGCGTTCTATAAAGAAATACATTGTGATGATACATACTTTTTACATTGGTTTCACTTGTAACATGTTACAATCGTCACCTTTATTCATGTTACAATTGACACCAAAGGACATATATGATTTGTTTACATTATTAAACTATGTAATCTAATTCCTAAAGTGTTCTTATTAAAAGATTATATAGTCAATATAATCCATATTTCGGTGGTATATTTTAAATATATATTGAAAATATGGTTAAGAAATTATTTACAAAAGAAAATAAAAATAAATACTTACTTTTCGTGTTGAAAGTCACGTTTCAGATCGTAACAACAGTATTCATCAGAATTCTTAAAGCAACTAACAATCTAAAGAAAGATCTGTCAACAGCCGTTGAACATGTGTAACTCGGTTCGCGATAATCCGGCGGAGGGCGGACGTATACCGAATGTTACAATTGACACTTGTTACAATTGTCACCGGTCTCCCCTACGTGCGAAATATCTTTGAAAAGTTTTGTTAATCCGTTTTCGAAAAAGCTGTGTTTGAAGAAGAAATTACTTTCAAAAGAAAACTATTTAGTTATTTGTTTCATTTAGAAGCCACAACAATCTGGCGCGAATTTTGATCAAGTCGCAGTAAGATATGTAAGAAATGTTTTCAGAAAAAATCTAAGAGCATATAAATCAAAAATGCCAATAAAGGCTTGCATTTTTATATAACCTGTTAGTATTGATGTATTCATATTTTTGTGGTATAATTCATTTCAAAGACCTTATATAGACGGCAAATGTTTGTTTTTGCTTATTATATTTTGTAGAATATGTATGAATGGTTAATGTTTATATTACAATATTTATTTTTTATAAAATTCACCATTGAAATCCTTTTAGTACAAGGCTTCAGGAGGTGCGCTGCCTTCATCCCCCTAAATCCGTCAATGACGGATGGCAGCTTTATCCTTGTAGTTTCTATAATTTTTTTAAAAGTTAGTAATACGATAAAAGCAATCTCTTCATCTCTCTATTACTGTGCTAAATTCCAGAATACAGGTAGGTGAACGATTAGAGCAATGACATACTTAGAAACAACCATCTCACAGAAGCAGCAAAGAGCTTATTTCGTATTATCAATGTGTATTCGTCAAACTAACAATCAAGTTTATGCCTATAGCAGGCGGCAGCAAATGAGAAGAGAAATTTTAGTACAAGGTGAGGTGTTACTAAAGTTAAATTACTACAGTAAATGAAAAATATCGACGTTTACAGTTTAAACTGAGAAATAAACTTTTTCTTGTACCAATTCAACCGTTGTAGTAATACAAGAAGTTTTCTTTCCAGCGTGATATAGTATAGGTAAGATATGTTCAGGAAGAGTAAGCTTTGTTCACGTTTGTTATTGAATATTTTTTTGATATTAACGAAATTTTATTGAGCCAATAAAAATTTCTTACTAAATATGAATGAAGTCTACATATAAATACGTAAAATTGAGAATAAGTTCTCTAAACCACCTGAAAATTCCTTGTACAATAAGGATTTGAACAAATCATGGAAAAACAACTGTTCTCCAGGCTATATGCCCCTCCGAGCGCTGGATTACATACCAAAATTTGCCGTATTTTTTTCTAACACTGTTAGATAATAAAATACTTGTTTTGAATGCAAAAAACTACTAGGAAAAAGGAAGCTTTTTCTTTAGTTAGGATGTCGTCACCTGCAGATCGATTTCGAACTCTTTGGTTCTCATCAGTAGGACTAGACGAACCGACCCACCTTCTGAAAAAGTATATCCTTAAAGCTATAATGTCGAACTGATAAGCAATACGACACAGATAGCGCCATCCATTAGCAGTTTCAATCAGTCGGAGTAGAGTTTACCATAAAGCAAAATTAAAAAAAATATGAATGGAGTCTACTTGTGAGGGGTACGTATAAATACGTAGAATTGAGAATCATTCTATAAACCACCTGAAAATTCCTTATAAGTACAATAAGGATTTGAACAAATCATGGTAAAACAGCTATTCTCCGGGCTATATGCCCCTCCGAGCGATGGATTACAACCCAAAATTTGTCGTATAGTTAGATAATAAAATACTTGTTTTGAATGCAAGAGACTGCTAGGAAGAAGGAAGCTTTTGCTTTAGTTAAGCTGTCGTCACCTGCAGACGGGTTTCGAACTCTTTGGTTCTCATCAGTACAGGATAGACCCATCTTCCGAAAAAATATATCCTTAAAGCTACAATGTCGAACTGCATAAGCAGAACGACACAGGTAGCGCCATCCGTTAGCAGTTTCAGAGTAGAGTTTACCGTAAAGTAAAGTGTTACTATTTTAAATACTTTTTCGGAAGGTGGGTATGTTCGTCTATCCTGTACTAATGAGAACCAAAGGGTTCGAAACCGGTCTGCAGGTGACGACGTCCTAACTAAAGAAAAAGCTTCCTTCTTTCTAGTAGTTTCTTGCAGGTATATTATTATCTAACTGTGTTACAAGAAAATACGGCAAATTTTGGTATATAATCCAGCGCTCGGAGGGGCATATAGCCCGTAGAATAGCTGTTTTACCATGATTTGTTCAAATCCTTATTGTATAAGGAACTTTCAGGTGGTTTAGAGAACTGATTCTCAATTTTACGTACTTATTTAAAATTTCTTAATTTATTTTTATTCTGATTTTTTTTAAATTAAAGCCTTATTAATTGAATAGAATATTAGTTCCTTCAAATGTTATACGCAAATAATATAATAATAAACTAGCTTCCTTTGCAATGCCAATATTTGACATTTTTTAGACCTGTAACCTAGTTCCCTTATTAAAAATTTTGTTTTACTAAACTTGGTCTGCACTTCTGAACAAGGTTTTGGTTACGCAAGTCTTCTGCTAACCAAGACCATCTTGGCAGGTCGCGGCGTAGGATATGTGCAGAGCTGCCAGATGAGTTTAAAAATTTGAAATTTTTCCCCCAAAAACACGATTTTAAAAAAAGTTCCCCAAAAATACAAAAAAATTGATTCAAATCTAATAAAAATTGCATATTTGCAATGGAACCCAACCCAGCGTCTTAAGCTTTTATCAATGACGAACCCATTTTTTTATGCCAAATTTTCAGAGCTGCCGAACTGTCATAACCTCAAAATAATTTGACTTTAAGTCAAATAATGGTGCAATGATATCGAAAATCGGTATACATATATCGATGTGCTAATATTGATATTTTCATGACTGATGATCAATAAGCACGCGAATAAGAATATCAAAAACATAACAAATTCCAACAATTTCTCAATTTAATGATTTTAGTATGTTCTAAAATTCAAAAGTATATAAAATTTGTTTTATTTTGTTACGTTGGAAACTAAAACCGAACATTTCTGATATTATGTACCCTTTCCAAGCTAGTCTATAATGCCTTGTCGTTTTTGACATTTCGTTAGTAGTAGCAGTTTTTGAGTTTTTAATTTATGGGCACAAAATGCACATTAAATTACTAAGAACCACGGTAACACTAAAAAATTAAAAACACATTTAACGTTTTACAATATTACAGCACGCAAAAAAGGGGTTTGTCGTTACAGCCACAGACAGAATGCAGAACACAGCGGGTTTACCGCACAATACAAAACACAACAAATAAATGAATAACTCGAAAACTCGAATTCCCCGATAATTACCGAAAAACTAGCAACGCCACCAAACTGTGCTTGTCTATGCAGCAAGTATCGTTTAACAATCACGTTGTTGATTAAAAGTTTACAGCTTTAATTCATATGGCAATATTGTTTCGTCTCGGCGAAGGCTGTTTTTATTTTACACATAATACACTTAATTCTAATGGCGTCATGGGCACGTATCATTATAAGTAAAGAAAGTAAACTACAATTCCCCAAAACGTCCTTTGATAAAAAAAATTCCTCAAATTTTCCGCACGACTAATTTATTTCCCCAACTCTGCGAAAAAAGCCCAATCTGGCAAGCTTGGATATGTGAGATGCTTCTTATACTCCATTCTCCGAATTGAATACAGGTGATGTATTCTCTTATAGACATAATATACGAGCATTTACAGATCAATAATACAGCTTATTGCCTGCACCAGCCAAAAGAATCCTATTCATAAGCAAAAAAGTATGTTTGTTTGCATTTGGCAGCACAGTCGGTCCTGTAAAGGCATGCGCACTCGCTATTGCTTTCAGCTGTTAGTGGAAGCCTTGTCGGTTTTATTTACTTTTGAGCTTGACAACATTGTTTTACATTACTTTATAACAAAATAAAATTTGCATTTGTGAGTCTATAACGTATTGAAGAATATTATTTATCGTATACAGTGAGAGCATAAAGTCTGGAAACTTGAAAATATATCGAAAACGGGAAGTATAGGAAATAAGCAAAAATACGTCGATTTTGATTTTTAATTTTACATAATTTCATTTGTATTAATTTTTTTTTTAATTTTGACATCTGTGAAAGTTATGACGTTATTGCCGATACTTTTAATTGAAAACTCAGATTGTGTGATACATTGTTTAAAAGATAATTTTAGCCTAAGTACGATCCACCAAATTTGGTGATACTGGTGCTATTATATAAAAAGTTACAAGATAATTACGGCAGCAAAATAAAACAAACACAACTACTTTTACGAATTTTTATATAATAAAAGTAAGCCAAAAGTTTTAACCCAACAAATGCTGAAATCGTTGACCGTTAACTTCCTGACACTATCCTAATCTATCAATAAACTCTTGTTGTCCGTTTCTGATGAAAACAGGTGGAATTTTCCGGATTTCATCCCTTATACGATCTTTTATAGTCCCTAATACAGGAGGTCTGTAGAAAAAAACTTATGTTTTTAAATATCCCCACAGAAAATAATCCAGGGTAGTCAAATCCAGTGACCTCGCAGGCCATTCAATGGGACCACGATGTTCTATCCACCTGTTAGGAAACATCTCATTGAGATATTGCCTAATCGTGCGGTGGTGTGCCATCTTGTTGAAACCATATTGTTAAGCGTACCTTACACAGTCAATAATGCTGACAATATGTTATTATTTTGACAAAAATATTGACCGTGTAAGGTCAAGGTCAAGGTGATGGTTTGATGGATTGAATTGACGCGAATTAGAATTTCTGAATATCAGGCATCAATATCAGCGAGTAGAGGGGTACTGTCAGTATTACTGATCGTCTAGGGTACGCTGTCAATATTGGATCAATCCTTAGTGTAACGTCAGCTTCTGTCAACAGTGAGAGCAGCAAGCATGCCTTTTTAACCAATTTTTCATCCAGCGCTTACACTTTACTGTGCGTTTTATGCCTAAACTTAAAATTATTGTAATACATGCTCCCTATCGAGGATCCATTTTCAACAGGCACGGATAATAGTAGGTTATGTACTGAAGGAAATATTGACAATAATACTTATCGTGTCAGGTTGGAGAATACTGATACAGAGATTGATGTGGATTGTTGGAATATTGTCAGTATTGATTGATATCAATATTATTGACCGTGTAAGGTACGCTATAGAGCGGGTGTGTCGGGCTCATTAACTGGATACAGCTGAGCTAAGGTAGGAATTAATTATATTTACGAAAAGTCAAAATAAATTTCGCCAGTCAAATTTATGTAAAAAAATAGAGACCTATAATCCTGTCTTGAAATATTCCAGCTCAAACGTTTACTTTTTCAAGATGTTGCGTATGAGCCACTTAAGCCCAATGGGGATTCTCTGTAGACCAATACCTACAGTTTTGCAGGTTGACAATATCATCGTGAACAAAGGTAGATTCATCCGAAAACAAAACATTTGCACAAAAAACAGATCCATGTTGCATTGTTCTTGCCTAATTTGACAAAACTGAACTCGATGGTCATAGTCGTCTTCGTTTAATTCATGTGTTAATCTTATTTTGTATGGATGACTATTTTCTTTGTGCAGAATATTTTTCACTGATGATTGACAAATGCTTGAATGTCATACCACTTGACGGATTGGTAAATGTGGATTTTCTTCATAACTGAGCAAAACATTTAATTTAACATTATTACCTATAGTTTTGACCTACCTGTCCTGGACGGATCCATTATACAACCATGTTCATGGAATTTTTTAACAATTTCCCTGACCGTAGATTTTGTAATATTACTTGTCGCTCTGGATGTGTGATATTAAAAATATCGTAAACTTCGTCCAGACACTTCTGGCGATCTCCCCAGCCAATTCTTTCTCTCTCTAGAAGCATTTTTTAATAGGATAAAAGTGAGTATTTTATTTAAGTATGTTTGAAAATTGACACAACTGTCATATATGACATGCTGGTTTCCAGGGTAATGCAAAAGAGGATCCATAAAATTGTTGTTTCAAACTACCACACGCTAACAACAAAATACCTTATTTTTTCAAGTTGCAGATTTAAGTGCAATCTTTAAAAGGATGAACAGAATATGACTAAATTTGGTGACAGTACTTATGCTAAAATTATCCTTCAAACAATGCATATACGTATTACTACTATATTGTTAGCATCCAATCTACCCCTTGTTAAAATATGAAACAAAGATTTTCGGTGTTGTACCACGTGATGTACCAGAACTTTTGACGGAACTGTCACTGTCAGTTCTGACAGCAGTTTAAAATGCGAGCTTCTCGGTTTCCTTTTCGTCTTTGTACCTTTCAAAAGTAAAGAATAATGTATTTTTGGTAATTATTGATATTACTGGAAACAGCGAATTTTTTCATGAAATTTTGCACAGACCCTAATTTTGGGTCGTAGAACACGAATCCGAAGTCAGTTTTTGGCGGTCTCGTATGGTTTTCCCAAAAAAAATTTTTTTTTGCAAAACTTTTAGGTTAAATTTTATAGATTCCTTTAAGTTTCGACACTTTCACTTAAACATATCTGTAAACTTATAATTTTTATTTTATTTCTTCACACAAAACAGCACATTTAGGCAAAAATAGCTCAGAAAATTGCTTTTTCCAATAGAAAATGTCATTTTAATCGCTACTAGATGCCATTATTCATAGATTAAGGTTAGTTAGGGGGCCATTATTTTCCCAGCTGTCAAGTGTCCGGCGTTGCCAGGTTTACTTATTTTTCATGAAAAAATTGTAAATTAGGAATAATAAAAAAGCTAACCATAACAAACTAAATTCACTATTCTGTCCAACTTAGTCAACAACATTTTTTAATTTTAACCTACATCAGACGTAACCAAAATCCTATTTATCAGCAATCCAACACCTGCATATGCTGATGCATGCAACCATATCTGAACAAAAAGGTGTATACCCAACTCAAGCAAACCTGAACAAAAAGGTGGTCAGGTTTCCTCAGTTTTCATTGATATAGATACATATATATCTATATCAATGAAAACTGAGCAAACCTGACCACCTTTTTGCTCACCCAACCTGAGCAAAAAGGTGGTCAGGTTTGTTCAGTTTTCATTGATATAGATATATATGTATCTATATCAATGAAAACTGAGCAAACCTGACCACCTTTTTGCTCAGGTTTGTTTGGGTGTATACACCTTTTTGCTCAGATTTGGTTCATTTTCGCATAATCGTTTTTCCCTCAAATACTGCTAGCTTTACATAAAGTTGGCGGGAATATGCGAAAATGAACCAAATTTAACCAAAAGGGCAAAAAGATGACCCCAACCAACACCCTGGGGCACCGATCCCTCTTCGCCTGCGAGGAAAGAGACTGGTCAGGGCCCCTAACCAGGTGCTAACCCTGTTCCGACCTTAGGGTGCCCTCCGATCCACCGTTCGTATCAAAAACTTTTCTAAGTCGGTGAATTAGGTGACAGATCTAATATTTTCGATATAACGGTGGTATAACGGTGGATCGGAGGGCACCCTAGGGTCGGAGCAGGGTTAGCACCTGGTTAGGGGCCCTGACCAGTCTCTTTCCTCGCAGGCGAAAAGGGATCGGTGCCCCAGGGTGTTGGTTGGGGTCATCTTTTTGCCCTTTTAGGGAAAATTAAATGCTATCTGTCTTATTTTACTCTCATATTGCCATCTCTTTTTTTGGATTTATTTATGGCCGGAAATTGTTAAAATTTGCGAGAAAAATGCTTTGTAAACGTGGCAACGCCGGAAAATTGACAGCTGGAAAAATAATGACGTCTAGTAGCGATAAAATGGAATTTTCTATAGAAAAAAGCAATTTTCTTAGCTATTTTTGCCTAAATGTGGTGTTTTGTGTGACGAAAACTAATAAAAATTATAAGTTTACAGATATGTTGAAGTGAAAGTGTCGAAACTTAAAGGAATCTATAACAAAAAGGTAACCTAAAAGTTAGCCTAAAAGTTTTCCAAAAACAATTTTTTTTTGGAAAAACCATACGAGACCGCCAAAAGCTGACTTCGGATTCGTGTTCTACGACCCAAAATTAGGGTATGTGCAAAATTTCATGAAAAAATTCGCTGTTTCCAGTAATATCAATAATTACCGTATTTTTATTTCTGTAAAGTGGATTAAAAGTTAATTATTATCCTATTTACGATAATGACATAGCTAATGTACCGATAATGCCAGTTTTAAACAGCAAGAAGTGAAAAAATTACTTGTAGTTTCAGCGGTGGATAGTCTTCACAAGAATGTAAACTGAAGAGGGAGGACATCATTTTTAATAGCAATTTGAGATTTTGGGGCAAAACAGGTAAGAACATTATGTAAATAAAGCGAGGCATCGTTTGGAAATCTAAAAAAAAAACACATTATTTAAGCTCGAATTAAAACTCAAAATAAAATAGGTAAGCATAATTTATTGCAATTATTAATTTTTATATAATACATTATAATTAAAATCAAAATCTTAAATAATTAATTACCTACCTATGCAAAATCACTTTGTCTTTCTCAACTGACCATCGACATGCGAAACAAGATCTCATTTTCTATCTAAAATATTAGTAACTCTGTTTCAATATTGTACTTTAAAGTATATAATAATTTATACTTACTAGTTTTTCTGATATTTTATTATAAACTAAATAATTAAAGATTATATTAGATTATTCACATAATAACTCTACGGCGAAATCGAAGGCTTGTCAGATTCAAATTTGAACTTTTGATTATGACAAGCGCGAGCGGCAATGTTGTCATATTTCATGTTTTGATTAGCTGGGCGGTACACAGGATTGAGTTCACTGGCTGGACAAATCACGTGGTTATTTATGAGGGATGTTCAGTAGGGCATGTGACTGGTTAGGAATTGTTTCCAAATGCTACGACTTTGCTTCATCATTTTTTCGTCGTTCACTATATAGCAGTAATACGTATATTAAATAATGTATTACATAACCTAAGTTGCTTTTAAAAAATATTGACGATGACGTCATAACTTTGACAGCTGTAAAAATTTAGAAAATTTAATAAAACCAAATTGTGTAAACCTAAAAATCAAAATCGACGTGTTTTTGTATATTTCCTTAATGTTGCCCATTTCCAATATATTTCCAGGTTCCCGGACTTTAAGCCCTTACTGCATAATAAATACTAAAATTTAAAATACAGTTCAATACGCGATCATCTGAGCGTGCCCCAGCGCGACTAACTTTGTTTAATTTTTTCTATGTTGTCTTCCAATAAATAATAAAGCTGAACTGATCTTCTCAATAAAACATTTTAATCGCGCGAAAAATTATTTTATTGCACGTTATCAGTTAATAATTTTTATTGAAAGAAATCGCTTTTTGTGAATCCAGTCACCCTTGCCGCTTGCTATTATCTGTACAATTGAGTGTAGGCAACACATCAATGCCTCGTTCTTCTCTGCTAGACGAACTAGTGAAGAATAACAAAAAAAAATTTGTACTGTAACTAAAATATTGGTCACTTTTAGTTAAAGATAAATTGATTAATAAAGTAGACGGATTCCACAAAAGACCAATATTATGCGACGGATCCCTAAACGTTCACATACTGGGAAATGTGAGTCCATTTATTATTTATTAGCTTGCCAATGAAATGTAGCAGCTGGTGAAAAAAAAAGGAAAATCTGTTAAAAAAATATTTTCTTTAATATGTGCTGCTTTGAGTGTGTTATTCGGTTTCAGGTAAAAGTTTTTTAATTGTCACGTAAATGGCAGAAGCAGTACCTACAGCCACACTATTCGTAACATTATGCTAGGACATGGCGCGTATTGGCTAAGACAATAACGAAACTACAAAAAATGGAAAAATAAGCATAATAGCCACCAAGGATCAAACTTATTACCGCGTAATAGTGAACATAAACACCCACACTATTCAACGGCACGCACAAGGTCACAGGCGGCTGTGAGCTGCCCCTTCCGGCACCCCGCGCCTCCGGGATGCTGATCGATCTACCCGTGACCCGAATAGGGATGCAGCGTTGCCAGCGCTACTAGGCACGTTTGTGGTCGGTTTCCAACTAGCAGCGCAGATATTTTGTCTGTGATTCGTCTACCGTGAATTTATTTTATAGTTCCCATATAGACACTCTGTTCTGAATCCGATTACAAGTAGAGGCAAGATATATTTGAAATTTTAGTTTGAACTGGTTTAATTCGAATTTTTATTGCATAGACAGTAAGAAGAGAAGTTGACAGTATTTTATACGTTTAATGACCAACGAATGCAACACGTTAGAATAACAGCAATTTTTATTTGCGAATAAAGGTGTAAAAATCATTATTTGAACACTTGTTTTAAAAGCTTGTCCTAATCTCGAACCTTCTGAAATGGGTGGAAAACAATAAAATAAAAAAGCAGTGTTGTGATTGGCTTTATATACAATATATTTACTTTATTGTACAGCGTTACTCAAAAATTTTAAAAATACAGAAAGCTGTTTTATTAATGATTCTGTAACAATTCCTAATAAAAATTGTTGTACTACTTGTAAAACTACTTTTCCCTTAGAACAAAATCGGGTATTATTTTTTATTACGTATTCGTCAACATAACCGTTACTTATATGATACACAATTATTTATACAAGTTCGAAAAATAATAATAATTAGAGGCTTTTGGTCTGTAGTTGAAAGCGAGTGTACTAGTCATTCGAGTAAGCAATAGTCGTTACGGCGAGTAAAATACTTGAGCTTGTGTGATATTATTTTCAGTAAATTTATAAATTTTAAAAATAAATTTTTATTCGGGTGTCCGAAAAGTCTTAGTATGAGCAAATATCTTAGATATTAATAAAGATGGAGAGAACAAATTTGAGGGGTATCCCACTAGTTAATTAATCTACTTTTTCATGTAATTTAGATTTTTCGACCCCCTTGAGGGGTGACGATAGGGAGTTGAGGTCAAAAATTTTAAATGCATTTTAAAGGTCCTCAAAAAAGAAACATTTTAACGTAAACCCGAGGTCCGTTTCTGAAGTAGCTTTTAAATGACAAGCCTTTAAACACCAAAAATCATGAAAAAAAAATATAAATTTAAATACCTTTATTTCTAGTATTACTTTTAAAGTTGTTCGAAATGACCACCATGAACTTCTTAGCAGTAATAAAGTCGATGTTGGAGCTCACTTCTTACATTCTCAAGAATGGCAGGTGTTACTTTTCGAAAATGTTAGAAGTGGGTTTCAAAATCGACTTTATTAGGTACTGCCAAGTTCATGGTGGTCATTTTGAACAACTTTTAAAGTAATAAGACAAATAAAGGTCTTTAAACTTTTACTTTTTCTCACGATTTTTCATTTATAAAGGCATACCATTTAAAAACGAATTAAGATTACTTAAGCGAAAAATTAAACAATAGTGACCGTCTACAGATAATTTATTATCAATATGCAGCATACCATTGAGTTTACTATTTCTTGCTAAGTAAATTTAAAATTTTATGAATTTGAAATTAAAGTTTATTGTTAAATTGTAGAAAATTTTACTATCAGTATTTAGAAGTTAATAAATTCATGAGATAATAAAAATGAAAAGAATTAAAAATCATTAAGGTATTCAACACGATTTATTAACATTGCTATGAATAACTGTTTTAAAAAAAGAACACAAAAGTTGAGATTTATGTCTATGTTCCCAAAAATGCAAAAATCAGTATTTCAATTTAAAAAATAACATTGTAATTGTAAGTAAGCATGTTACGCAAAAGCAAGACAAAAAAAAGGAATGTAACAAACATGCAAATTTCACTTATTTTTGATGCAAATACAGTACTTTTCCAACTGAGTCGACGTCTTTTTATGGTTATAACATTTGCACCTTGTTGAGTTTGTCTTTTATTAGTGTTGGGCTGCTGATATACTATTAGATTTTTTATGTATATTTATTTGTAACGAAGTTATAGTATGTAGGATCATATATCTTGGAAACAATCTTCTTGTTTGTCTATAAGATGTAAGTCTTATGGCAATAAAGCTTATTTCAAATTGAATTGAATTTGAAATTTGTTTTAGCCTATTTAAAATTAAAATTTCTAAACAGTTTTTTTGTGGCGCGGGCCCATTTGTGGTGCAGGCCCATAGATTGCAACCCAGATAGTCTGCGCATAAATGAGGCCCTGAAGCACCCCTCGTCTCTCAGTTGCCTCTTAACTTATCGGTAAGGTAAAAATTGATTATTATATAGTTTTTTGCGTAGAATCTAGTGGCGTAGCCATTAGGCCTGCCCATAATGACAAAATAATACTCCCTTTTTTAGAAGATAATTTTCCTGAAAAATGGATAGGAACCAACGGACCTGTAAGATGGCCACCACGATCACCAGATCTTTTAGTCCTTGACTTTTTTTTGGTGGGTTTAGAAAATAAAGTTTAAAAGTCTCGACATCGCACTATAGAAGAACTGCGTGAAGCCACTACACTCGAATTTCAAAATTTGCAGGAACGATCGATCATTCTTTTTAAATGCCGTATGACGAACAAGTAAAATGTGCGAGTTTTGTGTTAGAGACAACGGTAACAATTTTGAGCATCTTTTGTAAACAAAGATTTTTTATATTTACATTTTAAAATTACTAAAAAACATCTGTTTCCTGTTTTATCTAAATTAGTTTCGAACAGTGAATTTTTTTATTCAGTGTTTGATTCAGTTATGTTATTGGGATTTAAAATTTTAACAATAAACATCAATGTTAGTTAAACGTCTCTATTCATTTGTTTCAAATCATTGTATCACGGCCTGCTATGAAATAGTATAAATAACAAACAAATAGATAAACAAATAAATAAGTTTTTTAATTGTAAAATTCAGATATTATTCCAAAAGATATATACCAACAATTATATAGTTTTAAAAGGTTGATAAAAAAAGCAATCGAATGAAAACGAAATATACAGGGTGTCCCATTTAAAAAATACAACTTTGCTTTTTATCTTCCCATTCGTTCCTTCTAGAAAAAATTGACTTCGCCACTGGATTCTACGCAAAAAAACTATATAATATTCAGTTTTTACCGTATCGATAAGTTAAAAGGCGACTGTGATACGAGGTGGTCTTGAAAATGACAGATTTTTAAAATCGCCCTGTATCTCCGAAACGAAGGGGGCTATAAAAATTCTGTTTATAGCATCATACGTTTCGCGAAAAAGTAGCACAAGATTGTGAAATCCGCAGCTTCTATCTTTAAAGATAACCGACACAAAAGTGCCGAAAATTAGACACCCTGTATATACCTGGTGTAAAGTTAATCATAAATTTTCCATAAATAGGTATCTATAAAGGTTATTATCGTCAAATGGAACTAAGCAAATTTGGCACTTCTGGCAGTATGTTTATTTTTATGTTACAACAAATAATAAGTATTTGTAACGAAATTTTAAAGACAAATAAGCGGCCATCCATCATACAAGCATCAACTTTCAGCAGATTATCCGGTTCTTCTTGCATAAATTTTGTTTCGGTCATTGTTAAACTTGCCTGTTATTCAAATGTAATGTTTCTTATCAACGGAATCTCTTAGCCTCTGAATAATAATCAAGATAATAAATTAATACCGGAATTCACCATGTACTAACCATTATAACACTTTTATTTACATGACGTGTGACGTCACAACCAGTAGTGTAAATCCTTTTTTTTGTCATTAACGATCAATATATAATTTATGTAGAGAATAGAAAAAATATTTTAGATTTCTTTGGATTCTTACCCAATAAATGTGCAGTTTGCAATTTATCTAAAATACGTTTGATTATTTTCAGTCTCCAGGGTTTATATTTGGCTTCCACTTGATAAGTGTGGGCGGCGGATATTGAAAAAGTTGTCGTTGATTCGCTGACATTCATTCACTTGGTGTGATTTATAGTAGGTAATTAAAAACGGTATGAACAATAATATTGTCGCATGTCCGTTTTTTAAATTAAACAGTATTTAAATTTATATGAAATCAAAAAGGCCGAAACAATATATTGTTAACAGGATGGAGGAATAAGTAAATTGTTACTTTAAAGGATTCAATGGGTTTTTTGCACCCAAGCGAATTTAAATATTATTTATAATGAAAAAAAGGAAAAATAAGTCTACGGCAAGATATTTAACGTGAAAATTTGAAAGAAATTAAAAAACCCGCCATATTTCAAAACAATACAATATTATATCGATTTGGGCTGTTGTCGTAATGTCTGACATATAATACAAAGTCGATATAAGTGATAGCAGGTACAAATGATTCGAAATAAGACTGTTTCATAGCTCTTAATAATTAGAATGAAGTTCCGAGGTAATCAAAGATTTATGTCCGACTCCTTCAATACTACTACTCATCAGAAAAGGATAGCTTACCACCATTATCGGCTTTGAATCGAGAAGTCCGCAAAAAACGTAATCGTGGAACAAACCATTTCTGCCAGGTAAGGTGACAGTTGTAAAACAATATAACGTAACAAAACTTTGAACTCTGAGTTTGTTTTATGATTGCGTTGGTTTTGAAAGAAAATGTATTCGTTTGTATAAGTGTTTTCACCATTAGTGATAGCTTATGCAGTGGAAAATGTATCAAGCCATTGAAAAAGCTGATTCGGGCAATTTATCCAAGGTTACCATGGACATGATCAATATAAATATTTACTTTCAAATGCAGAATATTTTAGCGCTGAAATATAGAATGTGGAAATGGTTAAAATGGTTAATACAAAAAAGTTATGCTTCTCATATTGTTCTCTATATTTATTTATATTTCATGGAAATACTTTTTTCGTAATAAGCAAATTTATGTTGAAGCAGAGAGGTTATATTAGATTGATTTTGTATCTTTGGTTAAATACCAGCTCGAGCAACGAACGATTCGGCAACATTGCAAAAGCCTAACAAATCAAAATGCAGGGAAATGATGACATCACTCGTCTATGTGACAAAACTCGCCAAAGTTTTGCCAAAAAATCCCCAAAAAATATTTTTGTACCTCATTCTGACCATAAATTCTCAGAAGTAAATAAAGAAAAAGTGTGCAGCGGACCCATTTCTACTATATATTTACTGCCAGATTCTCCAACGCTAGATAGGCTCATAAGTTTTTAATAACGACCTATTTACCACGACAGGCCAAACATCGTTAAAGTCTAACTGATCAACTAGAAGATCTTAATTTAAACCAGTACTAAATCTTAAACGTTTTAGTGACTCTGAGCGCTTCATTTGCTTAGATATTTGCCCCTATTGCCTGAATTTTTTTCTCTAATAAGTAAAATAGGGAATATGCATATTATTCAAATAAACCTCAGTTTTTTTTTGTATTCTTTACGTACCGGGATATACAAATAAAAGTGAACAGGCCTTATCTTTTTTATTTTTAAAGATGGGAAAAAAATGTTAAATATGAAAGTTTTGGGGGATTTTTATGAGTGATTCATATATCTTCTCAGCAAAACAATTGAGCATCGAATAAAAAAAATATAGTATAAAACATCGATTTTCTCGCTTACTTCAAATTGGATAGTACTTATGGTTTTTATCATATTTTTGGATTTTAGGAGAAGTTCTAGGCATATTTTATATAACATAGGTACCCTATGCGGTTTTTCAATCGTTTTTGAAATATTTCAAATTAAAAATTATTTCGCATAAATATACTTTAAACCTAACTATCCAAGTTGCGAACAAAATACCTGCCACCCTTTTAAATTTTCTTTATAGATAAGTCAAAGTTAATGTGAAAGTTGTAAATAATACTTTTTTCTCCAAATGACATTAAAAGCGGCCTTTTAATGACACTTGGCAGGCTTAGAAGTTGTACTTTTAATGCCTAGGCAGAAAAAGTCCAATTTTACTGCCTAGGCAGAAAAAGTTCGGAAAAATAGACAATCAGCACATCTTCAGAGAAAGATCCTATATTTTTCTTCTGTCTATATTCCATGAATCTGCTGTATGTGAGTTCATATACAGTTCTTGATTTTTTTGGTAAAAGGTTAAATTCCACATCTCGCGCCTGGTCTCTTATCTCAGGTGGTGTTAATTGCATCAATTCATCCTCACTTTGCAGTAAATCCATTTCTAACATGACAACTTTTCAAAATTGACAATGACAAAGTAAACAGTAAACAAACATATTCAACAAACATCATCAGCGGTAAACATAGTAACGCAGGGCCCGGTTACCTTTGATAAAATAATTTAGTTATTTGGATATTGATAATGAAACGCAATTTAAATATGGAAAAGTCGATTTTGAGTGGAATTGGAACAAATTTGAAGAAAAAATTATATGTTTCACACGGCAGAAAAGCAGATTTAATGCCTTGGCTGGTTTCATAGCCTCGCTACGCTCGGCTATGAAACACCAGCCGCGGCATTAAATCTTGTGCTTTTATGCCTAGTAAAACAAATAACTATTGGCACCATGAATTTATAATTTTATTTTTATGCAAAATGAGTTATTCTATTAATGAGACATACAAAATGTTAAAATTATATTTAAAAAATAACAATAATGTTAGAGCGGCTCAAAGACAATATGAAGAAAGTATTGAAGAGGGACAAAGAACTCCATCATTAAACACCATAATAAAAACAAATAGAAGACTAGAAAAAAGAGGAATGCTGGGCAATGGAAAAAGAAGAGAAAGAAATGGACCTAGCGATTTTATTATATTTTCAAGAGAATCCAAAACGGATGAAGAGATTAAATGTTGACTTATGGAGTATTTTAAGTATAGACCATATTGCCAGTTCAAAAGCTTAGTGCCGGTCAAAACTATAGGAGATATACTTTTGTCACAAAATATTAATGAAAAAATGCGGCAAGATCCAAATTTATTTCATACTATCGTTTAGACAGACGAAGCAACTTTCTCAACTGCGGGAATGTTTAATGGACGAAATGTGCATGTTTGGTCGGACGAAAATCCCTTTACCGTCTAAGATATTGCTTTTCAGGGGCGTAATTCAATCATCGATTGGTGTGTCATATTACAAAATAAAATTCTAGGACCATTGTTTCTTCGGGGAGCATTAACTGGCCGGCGCTATCTTAATTTTTTAGATAATGAAATTGAACATATTCTCGATGAATTGCCACTTGAAAAACGTTGACGTATTATATGGCCTCCCCATAATATAATTGAGGTTCGGAACTTTTTAAACCATCAGTATAACGAATAGATCGGTAGATATGGAACGTTACAGTTACCTGCAAAAAGCCCAGACCTGACACCTTTAGATTCATTTCTTTGGGGTCATTTAGAAAATATCGCATACAGTAATCATAATGAAAATATCGAAGAAATTCAAAGGAAAGTGAGAAATAAAGTAAGAAATCTGAACGAAAATGATGCTGAAAGTATTATAACACACTTCAGAGGCAGAGAAGAATGTTGAAAAGTGCGAAGAATTAAATGGCGGACATGTCGAAAATTTCTTTTGATATTTATTCGTCAATGTTAACATTTATTTGTTTATGTTATAATTAATTTGTTGTTGTTCATAATCACTGGTTTTTGCTTTCAAATATTAATAACTAATAAAAATCAACATTTAATGCTTTTTTTATCATCTGACACCCCACGAAGATCGAAGTCTAAGTACTATGTACCGTGGGTGTACTGGGGAATCGACTCACACATCCAGAGCTGGAAACATCCGTAGGGATTTCACCAGCCCTTTAAGAGAATGTGTGGGGTGGTACCACCTCGGTCGAGGAAGAATTCCTCTATCACCTTCCTTATTATGCTTTTGTCATTCATTTCAGTAACAGTGGTTATATATTTATGAAATATTTATTGATAACATCAACAAACGTTCATAATGTAAGAGCTTGAAATAATTAATTGGTAATTTAATAAAATAACTCATTTTGCATAAAAATAAAATTATAAATTCACTGTGACTAAAGTAATACTGTCAAACATGACATTAACTTTGACTCACCTACGAAAAAAATTTAAAAATGTAGCAGGTATTTCGTTCGCAGCCTGACTAGTTACGTTTAAAGTATATTAATGCGAAATAATTTTTAATTTGAAATATGTCAACAACGATTGAAAAACCGCATAGGGTATGTTATACAAAATATGTCTAGAACGTCTCCTGGAATCCAACAATATGATAAAAATCATGCCAAGCAATTTAAAATAAGCGATAAAATCGATGTTTTATACTATATTTTTCTTATTGGATGCTGAATTGTTTTGCTGATCAGATGTATGACTGACCCATAAAAATCCCCAAAACTTTCATATTTAACATTTCTTCCCATCTTTAAAAATAAAAAAGTTATTAGGCCTATTCACTTTTATTTGAATATCCTTGTACAGGGTCTTCCAACGAGGATTGAACAGGGGCTCATTTTTGAGATTCCTTGTATTTAAAGAAAAATCTAAAATAGCCAATCGATGTACTTTTTCCTGCAGAATTCAAAAATGAAACCAAAAATTTATTTGAACCAGAAATAAAACAGTTACGCTATGGATAAGGTGTTTTTTAAATGGAACATAGCTTTTTTTATACGATTTTCGGAACGAGTGTTTTTTTTTATGTCCGTTCTGATTAAAATATTTAATATTGTGACAGCTAGTTTTATTAAATTTTAATGTTTTATCCAGTATAATTTAACTTCAACGTGTTTGAAACATACACTAGGTAATAAAGGTAAAATCACCTTGAAATCCTTCAAAGTCAAAAAATTTGACAAATTTACTATAATATTGCCGAAATGAAATATTCATTTTCTTGGCATTTGTAGAACAAGATAACAATCTGCAATCTCTCATCTAATGAATATTTCATTTCGGCAATATTATAGTAAATTTGTCAAATTTTTTGACTATGAAGGATTTCAAGGTGATTTTACCTTTATTACCTAGTGTATGTTTCAAACAGATTGAAGTTAAATTATACTGGATAAAACATTAAAATTTAATAAAAATAGCTGTCACAATATTAAATATTTTAATCAGAACGGACATAAAAAAAATCACTCGTTCCGAAAATCGTATAAAAAAAGCTATGTTCCATTTAAAAAACACCTTATCCATAGCGTAACTCTTTTGTTTCTGGTTCAAATAAATTTTTGGTTTCATTTTTGAATTCTGCAGGAAAAAGTACATCGATTGGCTATTTTAGATTTTTCTTTAAATACAAGGAAGCTCAAAAATGAGCCCCTGTTCAGTCCTCGTTGAAAGACCCTGTACATTAAATATTTATGGTAGTTGTTTTTATCCCTTTATTTTGGTCTTTATTAACAAAAAAAAAAGATGTTCTAAATACCACAAATTTTGATATAAAATTCGAAACTTGCAAAACGTGGTACTATTGGTTGTATCATGTAAATAAAAATGTTATAATGTCTAGTACATGGGGAATTTCAGTGTTAATTTATTTTCTTGATTATTTCCCAAAGTTTTGGAGGTTTTGTGGATAAGAAACATTACGTTTGAATAAAACAAATATTTAACAATGACCGGAACTACATTTGTGCAATGGCAATAGGATAATTTACTGAAAGTTGATGATTGTATGTACGTATATAATTATTTACTGTATTGCTTACTTAAATTTGACAATACTGACCTTTATAGAAAAGTTTTGATTAACTTTTCACTAGGTATGTATGTACTTTCTTCCAACATCGGCTGTTCCGGGCACGTGAAAAATTATGTTTTCAGGGCATTTGCAGTGGTATTTTTGCACATTGACACAATACAATATTTATAGGGTAGTTTTTTAATAGATTTTATTATTAAATAAAAATAATTATACACAAATTACAATGTAATAAAAAAAACAACCGTAACAACAACAATTACTGTCTTGGCAAATAAGGAGGCTCTCCATTTGCTACTCATCTAGACACACGCCTTTGTTTCCCAAGTTAAATTCTTCGTATGAACACATTGCCCAGTGTTGCGAAGAGGAAAAAATAAATCGGGTAGGGTATGTGACGCTAGGAAATGTGGATGCTTTTTGTGTTGCATAGCAAACTTGTTTAACTTTAGGTCAAGCTGTACGTTAACATGTAGATTGACACTTATTTTTGCTTATCTCCTGACGTCATTTGGCACTGAGGGCAAATGGCTGCTTTTTAAATTGTAATAAATTATACCGAGAAGTAAACTATTTGTTGTTTCCTAAATTATCCTAGTAATTTTCTTCAAAATAATATTTGTGGGTTTCTAACAACTTGCATATTATTCATTAATGTTTAAAGTATTGTGTAAAGCGTACCTTACACGGTCAATAATACTGACAATATGTTATATTGACAAAAATATTGACCGTATAAGGTGGATATATTGATGGCTTGATGGATTGATGGATTGAACTGACGCGAATTCAAATTTCCGAATATCAGGCATCAATATCAGCGAGTGGAGGGATACTGTCAGTATTACTGATCGTCTAGGGTGCGCTGTCAAGGCTGCGACTGGTAATAATGGGAGTTCTTCAGAAAAATTCCGTGCTCTTGTCCTGGTTTTGAGAGGAGAATCTATGGAAGTTCTACGTAATATCCCTGAAGAAAAACAGAGTGACTTTGAATCTATTGTTACTTTTCTGGAAATGCAATATAGCGAGGCACACCTACAAGAAGTTTATAAGGCACAACTTTAAGTACGGAGACAAAAATATACTCGTAATGAGAGTCTTCAAGAGTATGGAGCAGATATTGTGCGGCTTATAAACATGACATATCCAGGATATCCTGAAAAGAATAAACAAGAGTTGGCAGTAGTAGTTTTATTGAAAGATTACGCGATCGAGAGACAAATGAAGCTTTAAGAATGTCTAGATTAAGGAAAATCTCTGAAGCTCTTGCTTATGGTCTACAATTTGAAACTGCTAAGCAAACGTGGAGGGGCCAGAGCCAAGTACGAAGAATTAATTCTCCTCGCGAAGATCCTATAATAAATAAAGAAGTTTTGACAAATTTGATGAAATAGATACAAGAGTTTCTGGCCAGTCAGAAAAGAAATGACAATAGAGATACGACTTTTCGAGGCAAAAATACAATCCGCTGTTGGAAGTGTGGTCAAGAGGGGCATGTACAAAGCTGCTGTACATATGGTACTGCCCCTTAAAATGATCAGAACCAGGAAAACTTCCTAGTAACCAGCTTAAGGGGCGAAAGCTGGCTAGGTGCTACCAACCCCCACACCTGACACCAATTGTACCGGATGGCCGAAACACCAAACGAACTTTCGGTTTTCTAATCCTCATTCACTAACAAATAACCTTCTTTTCACTGACAATGTCACAATATACTTTACTGACAACAGATAAATGCGTTTCTAAGACTAAAACTAAAAATTAACAACGAAAGCCCGTCTAATTTGGCTTAAAATAACTACGTAGGGATTTCTAGTGTCGCTGAATGTGAATTTGAAGTTTAATGTATAAATCAAGATGGCGCATCCAACATGGCAGACAAACAAAGGCTTGTTAAATTATGAATTTTCTTGTTTCTAGACATCCCTACGAGGTATCAAAGAAAAATTGGTGGGGATAAAAGAAGACAGTGGTCCGCCGAAAGTCTGAAAGGAGCTATCAGATAAATTAAAGCAGGAAAAATAGGTGTAAACGAAGTTTCCCGTATTTATAAAATTCCGTTACGGACTTTTCGTCGCAGGAAACAGTCGGGGATCTTAGGGGAGATTGCTATAGGCCCCCAAGGTATTTTGGGCGTCGATAATAAAATTCTGTCAGTGAAACACATAAAATATTAGAAAATGCTGGATTTGCCCTGGATCCTAACACTGTAAGATCTTTAGCATACCAGTTCGCCAAAAAGTTATTAATATTCCCATCGATTTAATAGAGAAACTGAAATGGCTGGCTACGATTGGCTGGAATTATTTTTGAAAAGAAATAAAGAGTTGTGTGTAAGGCTCTTTAACAGGAAGTGAATACGGAAAATGTTTGGAGTAGGGGAGACCGGTGACAATTGTAACAAAAAACACATGTGATTTTTTACAGCCTTACCTGTCAGTTCTAATTTATTGATTTTTTTTTTGAGGATGTCCCCGATCTTTGTAAGTAACCTAATAAATTTAGAATGTAGAAAAAATATCTAGTTTCTTGTTTAGAACATATAATTCAAGTCAATGACAAGTGTTTCAATTGACACCGGACTGGTGGCAATTGTAACGGACACAGGTGTCAGTAGTAACAGTACGTACAAACACATTAAATTTTATTTTAAATATCCTATTTGAATACAAATAATAACATTAAAAAATAAACAAAGGGTTACACAAATAGAAAAGTAGTTTTTTTCTGTTGTTAAAGTCGACAAAAATATACCAAAAAAAAAACACGACAAATTCGTAACAATCTGTATTAGTAACTTCTATTAAAATATAAATATCAAAATTTGAAAATATACAAATGCAAAGTAAAATATTCTTTTAAAATGAAAAATATTAGATAAGAAACATGGGTATGTTAACATTACTAAAAGACCTTACTCTTCACCTGAGTTAAGTATATCGTTCGTGCGGAAGAAGACTTTTTTACTCAAAATTTTTGGCTTAGACTCTTATGGGAAAAATTTACAAATTATTAATTTTAAGTTAATACAGGAGTATTTTTTCTTCCGTATGCACGGTATGAGGTCTTCACAAATGTTTGGTTTCATATTGTAAAGCGTTCTATAAAGAAATACATTGTGATGATACATACTTTTTACATAGGTTTCACTTGTAACATGTTACAATCGTCACCTTTATTCATGTTACAATTGACACCAAAGGACATATATGATTTGTTTACATTATTAAACTATATAATCTAATTCCTAAAGTGTTCTTATTATAAGATTATATAGTCAATATAATCCATATTTCAGTGGTATATTTTAAATATGTATTGAAAATATGGTTAAGAAATTATTTACAAAAGAAAATAAAAATAAATACTTACTTTTCGTGTTGAAAATCACGTTTCAGATCGTAACAACAATATTCATCAGAATTCTTAAAGCAACTGACAATCTAAAGAAAGATCTATCAACAACCGTTGAACATGTGTAACTCGGATCGCGATAATCCGGCGGAGGGCGTAGGTATACTGAATGTTACAATTGACACTTGTTACAATTGTCACCGGTCTCCCCTACTTGGAAGCCTATTTTGAAACTAAGGAAACTGTAGACTGGGTACAGTGCACAATTTGTTTGAAGTGGTTGCTCGAAACATAATGTACACAGCAAAATGCAATTTTGTGGAAGAGAAGCCAAAACAGCTCAAAAACAGCCTCGGCATAACTTTTGAATGTTTATGTTTGTGGGGCATCTCTACCTACTAACTGGTGAGGGCATCTCACCCGGATCAACGGGAGAGATGGCCGAGCATTTTTTTTACTTATTACGTACAAACGGAGTTTATATTTAATTTTATTTTATATTTAGTGAAAGTTCACAATGTAATGTAATGTTGTTTCATATTTGTTTTAATAATAAATACAAAACTGTTTCTTCTAGATACTTCTTTTTATGTGGGGCAACTCTCCCGGAATTACCTCATTTACATTTTATTTATATACAATATCTGTTCAGCGTATTTTGTTGCATTGGTATATATTAATTTATTTTCAATATATACAGCTGACAGGAGTGATACGCTCACTATATTAATTTAATTTAATTTCAGTTTGTACTGAATCTTGACATGCCAATGCATATGTGACTGTCTTCACAAGTGGCTTAAATAAAAAGTTCGAGTTTGAGACAAGTAAGGAAATTGAAAATGCTGTTCACTGGTGAAAAAGACTTTAAACTTTTCTCAAAACTTATGATTACTATATGATTATTGTACAACCTATTTAAAAATAAATTATTCGAATGCAAGTTTTAAACAATTTTTTGCTCTTTGTATACTATTAACAAAAAAGAATATAGTCAATAATAAGGTCTGATCTTTATATTTCGTTTTTTACCCTGTTAATTATAAAATTTTCCGGCAAACATATTACATAGATATTTGGTTCGTGCCAAGTTGTCAGACACATTACAAAACTCTTCAAATTCCGAAATTCCCCAGATACCGTAGAAATTTATTAAATACCTCGTGTGTCCAGGCTGTCACGTCCTATCAGTGTTTTGCGGCCGATGGCAGCCCAATAAAATCTCAGCCATTCACCATTCGGTCTGAGGTGGAATTTGGCAACATTGCATGACCACACAGCTGAAGATAATAATAGCTTTGTTCGCGGAGACGATCCGTGACCAGTCCGTAACCTGTACAAGTTAAATAATCCCAAACATTTATGCGCATGTGCGATTCGAAACCGATCAGGAATTGACAAATCTCCGCGAACGTTTTTGGTGAACGTGCTTGTCCGGAACATCTGCGAATCACTTAACCTTAACATATTTTATCTACTCCTATTAAATTATATATTAATTATTCAACTACTTTTGAACAATTAATAGTATCTATAAACAAACAACATGAGTTATAATAACTCACTGCTATAACTCACTATAATAAATCGGAAAAGATTTACGAACCGAATATCAAGGTGGCTCTGTGCAAGCCGATTGGCCGAAAGGAAACAGTCCATTATTTGTTATTGAGGGAAGTAATTGTCACTAGAATAATTTTGACGTTTTCAAATTAAGTTAATACCTAACTGTTGTAAATTTTGTGCTTAGTATTTATTGTTATAGTCGTAGATAAAGTATAGTATTCAACTTGCGGTAATGGTCATAACTCACTTGATGAATTACAGCACTCGCCTGCGGCTCGTGCTGCAAACTTCATCTGCGTGAGTTATGACCTACATTACCGCTCGTTAAATAATATACTATTATTATTTTGAATTAAATTTTCAGACTGAACAACCTAATTTAACATTATATAATGATTAAAATTGCCATAAAGACATATTTGTTCTGTTGTGAGTAAGTTTAAATACAAGAATAATTGAATATACTACTACCGAGACTACTACAAATGTATATCTACCTTTATACAACTAACAGCATATGAAATTTAACTGTTCGTTATCGCAAAATACAGCCCGCCCAAAATTAAACGACAATTTTCAAACAAATTTCACACTGCACTTGCGCGGACAAATAATTCATGCCGTAATCCTCGGATCGTATTGACTGGTTACGGATGTGTCCTGAACTTGTTCTCGCATCACCGCGAACGCCAAATTTATTGTCAAAATCAGTGATTTTCTGCACCGCGAACGCAAATAATCGACTAGCGCACGCGCACTTGTCACGAACTAGTTCCGGATCGTCTCCGCGAACAAAGCTAATATGTATTTTTGATAATTAAGGAGTGGAACAGACAAGTCGGTATCGTACCAAAAAGTTGGCTTTGGGCTGCTATGGAAAAAGTCGTAAGACAAATTCTACAGGGTGTGTTTTAAAGTGTTATAAGGCGATATCTCGAAAACGGTTTAGAATATTTATTAAACATATTTTTGACATTTACTCCCTCTCTCTAGTTTTAGGGTCGGGGGTAACTTTGGAATTTTAAATGTGATAATATACTTTTATTTATAAAATTCGAATCCACGTAAAAAACCATGTATGTGTACAATTTCTTTTTTTAATTCGATCTTTCGGTTATATAGGGAATTATGATTTATTTGGTTATAACATAAAAAAAAATATTCATCATTTAATTTCAACTTATTTATCGTCTGCCATGCTTAAGAAGTCGTTCAAAATGTCCCCCTTCAATATTAAAACACTTTATCACTCTTTTTCTAAATAAATTTTGTACCCGCTGTAACATTTCAGGTGTCACTAATAAGCAGGCAAACCGGATTCGGTCTTTCATATCTAAAGTTGTAGGTGCAGTCGCCATCACTTTGTCCTTTATAAAACTTCACAAGAAAAAGTTAAGGGGGAAAAATCTGGGACATAGCAATAAACTGAAAAAAAATCGGTAAAACGTCGAAATTCTCACCTTAAGTAAAAATAACGCATTTTAATGGACACGAAATAACAGCGTGTTTCAGCGGGAACTGTAAGCCATGTGATATCTGCAGTGATAATATATTAAGACATACACGTGACACGCTGTTCAAGGTAGACCAACGTTATCTTGCGGAAACACGCTGCAAGGGTAACTTGATTTATTGATAAAATTTACTTATATTTTAAATTCAATTAAAATTTAGTTAACCATAATTCCGTAACCAAAAGAGCAAGTAAAACGAAGTTTGTACACATACGTTTACATAAATTCGAAAAGTACATAATCCATTTAAAATTCCAAGGTTATCACAGGTTATAATAGAGAAAGGGGGTAAATGTCAAAAATATGTTTAAATATGTCATGAAAATATTTGAAACCATTTTCGAGATATCGCCTTCTAACACTTTAAAAAGTCACCCTGTATAAAGAATAGTGTTCTCCTCGCTTTTTCCTCTGGCTGAAATTTACTTATTATTCATTTTTATACACTTATCATTATATATACCTATATATATATATATATATATATATATATATATATATATATATATATATATATATATATATATATATATCATTGTATATTACAAGCACAAATAAAATATTTTTGTCCAGCTAGTCCCTATATAAATGGAACACTGTGCGCCGGGGAGGGTGGAAGTCGAGGACCTACAGTCGCTAAAGAATACGTAGATTCAGCCTTGAACAACTAGGTAATCCAAAACAGCAAAAATGCCATCCACTCCTTCGACACCCCATACATCATCTATTAAAGTATATATTATATAGGTATAATAAATCTAATTTGACTATTAATTTTAATAAATAAACTTATTAATTTTTATGTTTAGTATTAGTTGTTTTAAAATTGCACTTTGCTTAAAAAATTTTAAACAATGAAAAAAAAGGGGGAAAGTTGGGCAGGTCGGAACAATTCAAGTTTCGCGGGTTCTTAAGCAAATGTTTATTGGCAATACTGAAGCTGAATTGGCCCATCCTCAAAATAATTACTTTATGTAACATTCGATGTCAGTGCAGTTTTAGTTATTGCAGTAAGGTCATATGATTTTTGATTGTTTAAACTGTTTTCCCTAATTATTATGGGTCACATGTACAGCGTTATTCATTATATTTTGACTCCCACCTACAGCTCTTATTACAAGTTATAGAAAAAAACTTTAAATACAAAAGTTTTAGGTTTTTTCACGTAGTATCTTTTGGTAATAGCCGAAATAAAAAATCGACTTTACAACATTGAAAAAACTAATTGAGTCATATTTCTTTAAATGGAACACCCTGTAGATTATTAGCTCAAATGAAAGATCTCTTTGTTGTGATTTTAAATATATATAATTTGTTGGCATTTGGTTCAGCCACTTTTGAAATATTTAAGTTTATAATTTATTTTTCCACAATTGGAGATCATGTCATTAAAGTTTGTTGCTTTAATATAAATCAAGTTGCCTCGAAAACGTATTGTTGTAGTTTAAATAAAGTATTTTTTTTAAACTCAAATATTTCAAAAGTGGCTGAACCAAATGCCAACAAATTATAGATATTTGAAATCAGAACAAAGAGATCTTTCATTTGAGCTAATAATATACAGGGTGTTCCATTTAAAAAAATATGACTCAATTAATTTTTTCAATGTCGTAAAGTCGATTTTTTATTTCCGCTATTACCAAAAGATACTACGCGAAAAAACCTAAAACTTTTGTATTTAAAGTTTTTTTCTGTAACTCGTAATAAGAGCTGTAGGTGGGAGTCAAAATATAATGAATAACCCTGTACATTTATACCTAATGGGGCAAGGATTAATTTATATATATTGCGATATTTCTTTTTCTAAAATTACAAGACTATCAGTATAATACTTATGTAATTTTTGTTTCAGCCTGCCCCACTTTCCCCTACTTGTTTCTTAAATTTCACGTTTTCACTTACTTTCCACCCGTGGGCCGAAAGTAAAAGTCAAAAAAGCGACACTGCCAAACTTTTAAAAATTCAGAAATGTCAATGTTACCTATATGGTTGAAAACAAACAAATAATAAACCGAGATAAAACCTGGCAACCGCTGGCGCATCTGGTAATGTTTGACAGATTCTATATTTTGAAGAGTTGCTTTCAGTTTTCAGTAGTGAGCTTTTGCCTTTTTGAAAAAGGAAATATGAACATATTTATAAATTTTTATAATTAACTAAGCAAGAACAGTGTTAAGAAAACAAAGAAAAGCAATGAGTTCTAAGTATTGCTTTCTACGAAGATCTGTACGACTATTAACTAACCCACTAAATTAATTTCGGTCTCATAGAGCGTCAGAAATGTCTTTTATAGAAACTTATTTTCTTAGCATTTCCAAAAGTTTTCAGTCTAGTGCGACCCCAATAATGCAGTTTCCGAATCGTGGAATATTGATTGAAAATGCCGAAACTGTGTATTGCTTGAGCTGCTTTGAAGATTTCGATATAAAGTTTTTAGATTTAGTATTCACTAAACAAAAACATTTTCTAAAATATAACTTTGTTGTTCAATTTTGGAACAAAGTTGCATTTTTCTTATTTGAATCTGGCTTAAAATGGTTTATATTTCTTAAATTTGTTAAGAAATAAAATATCTATAGCTTTTAAAATCTGATGTGGTTACAACCGGACTTCCTGAATATCGATTTCGAATCAAGTATAGCTACCATTATTTCATTTTAGAGCAATCAGGAATTCCCAAGTTATTTATAATCCGCCAAACGATATGGTCCCCCACCTACTTTTTGCGAACGACTGTTGCCAGACTTTCAGTTATGTAGAATATTTGCAGATTGATAGACTCTACTTAAATAACGTAATTACACTGGGTTAATACTTATCTACAATTATAAATAAAGTAAAAATCAAGCAAGAAAAATCCACGAGCATCATAGGCATGAAGACATCACGCGTGCTCTGTCTCGTTTTAGAATATTTCTGGCTTAGTTGCTGCAAATCGATATAGCAGTGGCGAAGTCTCTTAAAACTAATTAAATTATAATTATTGGATAAAAAAATAATTGGAAAAATTAAAACTAATAATTCAACGATTGTGTGGATTATTTATTACTTTATATATACAGCGGCATCCATAAAGTTCGCGTCATATGAAAAAAAAATGATATTTCCTATTTTTAAGAAAATTTTAGGTATCCGTGATAAAAGTTCTTGCACGCATAAAACACGTTTTTTGTGGTATCACCGTTGAAATCAAATATGCAAAATGTCTAAAAATGAAAAGAATGTGATTCGTCCAAGCCAAGAATATTTTTGAAACTAAAATATTCTTTGTAGGATGCAGAGTTTGGATAAAATTAAAGCAGAACATTGAAAAAACCCGGATTTGAACAGTTTTTGCGAAATCCACATCCAATTTTGTCATAAACTAGCTTTTGACTTGGGTTGTTCCAGAAATATTCATTTTGAATGTTGTTGCTATAAGCTTTAAATTTGGATAACGCCAGAAACGTATTTAACACAGGCCGTCAATTTCACCTAATCCAAGCATGGTACAGAAAAATTCTAAATCTGGGTTTAACACAGGAAAGACAAAAATTCTGAGATAGAAAAGTGGCTTCATTATCGTTTTGGTCTTTTATTTTTGGAACCAGAGGACTTTGACGATTTTTATTTTTTTCGAAATTAAGACAGTACACGATAGACTTGAAAATTTTCTGGTTACCTTCTCGATAATTATTTTACAGGTAATTCGAAATTTCCACCCAATGAGCTGATGACTTTGCTGCGTTAAAGAAATCTACCAATGCTTGCGAAGCATTCCATTCGCATTTTAATGCTGTATTGCTGTATGCTGTATTACCCCAAGTCATATTATTATGCAATCTGACCACATTATTACATTCGGCAACATCAGAAAGGCACCCGCAATGATACGAAAAGCATGTTGATGGGGCGGCTTTATTTCGATTCTGATTTGGCCAAAGCTAAAATCGTGCAACGTTGCTAGTTCATTCAGAATCACTATTTTTATCATAAGAATAAAGAAATTCCATAACACGCCTGATGCCCAGGTTGCAAAAGATGAGAGAGAAGGAAATAACTGCGGTCTCTGTCAGTTATGATGCTCGTCGCTTTTTCTTGCTTGATTCTTACTCTACCACAGGCTAAAGCTTATGAAGGATTAATAGAATATATCGATATACCATTATTTTTTGTGTTAATTAAATTTTAGTAACTTATTTCCATTGCATGGTGCCGAAATTTAAATTAAGAGTGGCAACGTGGCTTTACGGGGCGTCGTCTGCTTTATTGAGAAATCTGAAAGGAGTAATATTGTTTGTAGTATCCATGCAAGTCGAAATATACGTATATATACGATATTTTACGTCATTTTTGTTTTTTCCTGACAGAACTTTATCCTTAAATTTGGCAGAATGATACGTCAGTGCCAACTATGTGAAAACATGGATCCTTTTCATCAAGAACTGTCTATTCAGAGGTTTGCTTGGTGAAATACAGAATAGAGAAGAGTCTTTACGGTTGCCAGAGCTGGGCAAACTACTTGAAAAAAGTAGTGGAGTATAACTGCTAACTACTTTATTAAAAAAGTAGTTAGACTACTAATATTTAACTACTTTTTTAACTACTTTCTTAACTACAAACCAAACTAGACATGTACCGTTGTGGCTCAAAAAACCAGTGCCGCAGCCGTACTCTCAAAAATGATTAAAGTATTTATTTATTTATTTATTTAACGGATTAGTCATTTTACAATATAATTTATTTTACAATAGAATGTTGAAACACATAAAAAGGCCTTAACATTTAACAGAATTCCTAAGTAAAGAGGTGTTAAATATATCGATTTTCATAGAATTAGTCTGCATCATAATTCTATCGGTTGCAGAGAATTTTCCATACAGAGGGCGATGCTGTTCTAACCTAAACGTGTACACCTCCCTCAAAGGCCGAGAATGCACATTAAAATTGAATAAACGCAATAACTCAGGATAATCTATACAACTGGTAACAAGATTACAAACAACCAATTTATCAAACTTTTGACGCCTGACATTTAGAGTACTAAGGCTCTGTAATTTCAATAACATTGCATAATCAACAAGTTCTGAAGGACGCGCATTTTTGTTTAGAAATGACCACTTATCGAGACGATATCAGGCCCTTTACTGACATCAATATTATTTAATTTGTCGAAAATTATAGATATACAGATAGTAAATGAAGAGATGTTAAGTGTAGGAAATTCTTATTAAACCTTACTATGTTAGAACATGACTTACTTCAAATAAGTCATGTACACAGAAGAAAAATAATGTGAGTACTCAGAAAAAAAAATTTGTAAAAACGTTAGCGATCTTTAAACCTTCAGACGCAGTCTTATCACCATAATATGTCATAGCGGAGGGAAATTTCATTATATTTAAGTTTAAAATTAATGTATTTCCAAAAGTCCTCGGATAATTACTAATTTTATTCTTGATTTTATCTATATATGCTTTATACCAATCATTAGGTAAATCCTTACACAAAGCTCTCAAGGATTTTTGGTAGATTTAAATTTTTTATGAGCAATTTTTTTCTGCAAAATATAATGTTTAAGTTCAACAGTGAACCAAATGGGGAATTTATATCTACTTTTAACACTTATTTTTGGAATATATAGGTCAAAAATATAATTCAACACATCGTAAAAATTTTTAACATCCCTATCAACATTGTAAATAAAAAGATCGTTTCAGTAAACTTCTAACAAATATTTATTAATCACAATAATATCACAATTGTTAAATTCATAAATCTTATTTTCGCATTCTAAAATTCGAGTTGTTATTTATTGTTACGGTTTAATTATAATTAATTACCTTGGAAATATTTTATTGCTAAAGTAATTTGCAAACGACAATTTCTTGCCTGAGAAGAATAAATTTTAAATTAAATTTGCCGTACGTCGCGTAGAAAAAAATGTTAATACTCATCGGCTATTGACCCATCTATCAACCATTTCCCATAGATTGGTTTTTCTTACAAAAGACCAATTTTGCCGTGGTAACAGAAGCTCACTAAATTACAATCTTGGGGTCAATGACTATCGGGACGCAAAATTGAATTTTGTTAAGGAAAGACAGTCTGTACCGACACTTATTAAATTTGGTCGACTCTTGTATTGTAAAATATGGCTTTTTAATAACAGGCAAATACAAAACTTTCGGAGAAAAGTACCTTTTGTAGCATAAAATGTAGCAATTCAATATTCCGAATCAAAATCATCATAAAACAGCTGTGGCTCGCTTTTCATGTCTCGTTGTTGAAGTGTTGAAAGTAAGAGGAAAAATCTGCATAAATCAGCACGAAACTTCCTTCGCGAAATAAAGGTAAATATCTTATTAGTCCTAACAACTCACATCAGTAGCGTAGCCAGGAATACGCTCTAGGGGGAGGGGGGGGGGGGGGCTTGACAACAAAAAGACAAACACTTTTATTTCCTTTTTCTCTTTTGAATACAAAGGTTGTATAAACTTTAGGCTTTTTTGGAGGGGGGGATTTAACTCCCTAATCCCCTCTAAATACGCCACTGACTCACATTAACTAGTCAGTTCTAAGAACTCAAAAATAACATATTTAGGCACGGTTACAATGATCAAACACATCTAGTAAAAACAGAAAAAACTTTTTTTTAATTTCTCGCCCTGTATAAAAACTTTTTTCCACGTAAAATGATCGGCTCGGTATGAAATACTATTTCCTTTAAGCTTGTGTTGTAGCATAACTAATTTGTTACACCACCTACTGTTTAAAAAATCTAAATTTTAACTGAAAGCTGAAGATACATCCATATACATTTTCAAACATACATTTAAAGCTAAAATTAACAAGTTCTATTTTAGATTGCACACCGTGTAGTGTATGTCAGCGCACATAACTTCATTAAAAATGATAACAACCTACAGACATAATATGCAACTCGTAAATAAGTAATATTTGTTTTAGGTAAACAGTGCTTTAACTAGAGTGCAAATAGACAAGCTGGACCTGTATCTGGAAGATCAAAAGTGTGATCAATTATTAGATCAGAGGTAAAAGCTTTAGCTATATACAAAATATAATATTTATATAGCAACAAAAAATATATGTAAATTAATTTTGAAGGTGCTATATATCTCGTTTATATATACACGGTGTCCGAAGAGTCGTAGTATGTGCAAATATATTTGCTATTGGGAAAGATAGAAGAGACCCCATTTTAGGCGTATCTTACTGGTTAATTTTAGGGTCAATTTACTTTTTTTTATCAAACCTCCTTGAGGGTTGGTGCTAGGAAGTTGAGGTAAAAACTTTTAATCAAACCCAACCAACCGTGAACTTCTTGGCAGTCATAAATTCGAATTTTAAACACACTTCTCATATTTTCGAGAATGGCAGGTGTGACTTCTTAGCAGAGTTCAAAAATCGACTTTCTTACTGCCATCATTTGGTTCATTTCTGGTTAAAACATGCAGACGTTTCGCCAAAATCTCGTATGGCATCTTCTTGTGCTTACTCGCTGGTCGTAGAAAGTAAACTTTCTACGACGTAGAAAGTTACGTTTTCGCAACACCAGGCAAACATAAATTTTAGGAGTTCAGTTTCTATGTTAAATTGTCAGCTGTGTGTGATATCTTTTAAGCAAATGGTCAAGAGTTATTGCAAAACTTAATAGACATTATTTGAAATGTTTTCTTACCCTGTAGATATCTTCAACGAGTTAATGCCGCGCATTCGCATAAATGGTAGTGCTGCGCATTCCTCTTTATTATACAATTTGCGCAGAGGTTTATCTACAAATGGGTCCAATAGGTACAAATGTTTCCTAACGGTACAGTGGCCCATTACCAGACCTGTTATAAGCCATAATTCGTTTCTGTTAAGTGTCAAGACCCAAGTTTTTGTTTCTAGGTAACTTTCACGGGATTCAGTAACTTTTCTTTCTTTTACGCAAAACAGCAGTAATAGAAAATATTTTAACTAAAATATCATGCCTGGAAGGTTATAACTGTAATAGTGATATTTTAGTAAGCTTCAGCAAACAAAGAAATTTTAGGTATTAACTTGAGCTCTGTTAGAAACTTAAGAACCGAGTGTTCGCTATCTTAAAAAGTTTTTCAACATTTTTCACTAATAACAATAATATTATGTAAAAATTTGCTACTATTTCAACAAGTAGATCTAGTTTAATAGGAAAGTATCCTTTATTTTTATATAGCGCGTCCTTCGGTAACTAGAAACATATTTTTCTAAATGCCATTGGCAAACAATATCTGTTTTTTAAAATAGCAACAAAGTTTTTCTCTTAATTTTTATTAAAAAATTAAAAAAAAAACATCATCAGCGTCCGTCCAATGCCAAATACTAGAGCGTTAACTCTTTTATGATGTGCCAAATATTTAACAATAATATAAGCTAAACATATTTCAATTGAACTTACTCATTGATTTGGTATGTGATGTGTTGGGCGCAACTTGTTAACAGAAGGTCTTACCTGAAATCAAAACATAAAAAGTTTAAGAAATACAAGAATAATTCGTCTATTAGGTATTGATAAATCTACTCATGGATGAGTAAAAATTCTCCTTTTTTATCTTTTCCTCTCTCTTTTTCTCCCTATACGCTCTAGCACCTATAGGTTACAAATTTTTTAATCAAAATCCACTAAATGATTAAACAATTAAAAACTATCAGGCGGATTCATTATGGCTATGACTGATCTAATGACAATTACTGTGTAAACTGACACGTGTAAGAATATGACAACATAGTTTTGAACTATAAAATTATCATTGAGAAATTATTTAACAATCAAACCCCAGAAAAAACACAATATTTCAGAAGTGTTATATGACAACTTATTAACAATGACAAAACCAAATCTAACCACAAGCAGAACCTAACTGATCGAATATTAAATCTAAAACCATTTTGATAAATTCCGATGTATATTTTTTTCTTATAAATTTCAACAAAAAGAAAGATGAAAGTGGGCCAACTCCGTTACTTAACCATGTCCGTAGAACTTGCTCAAAAAACGCTAAATCTCTCATGTATCTTTCTTGTGTCTTCGTATTCACAAAACTGTACATTTTGTCTGTTTAATCCACTCAGGATTGTCAACTCAACAATCTAAAGCTAGCAAAACATATCATGTTACTTAGATTGAAATTTTACTGTAAGCGAACTTCAAGGATTACAGGGATATTTGCTGACAAGTGCTAGACTAGTGGTATTAACAAAATGTGTTTTTTTATTTTGATTTATTGATATTTACTGGACTTATCATGAAACATTGGTACTTTGCTAATAAACTAAGACTATCAGTGCATATAGGTGTGAATATGCAAAGGATACAACATGATCTAAAACAATTTTCACAAAGTGAATTAAAATGAGTTTAATTGCTAAATTGATTTTAAAGATAGAGAAGGCTAAGCAACTAAAATGATTTTTTAACGTTTATTCCTGCCTTCTACTGAAAGTAATAATTTCACTACAACATTGTGACGAGGGGATATAAGCTTAGTAACACCATGACCTTGTAAATGGCGGCCGGACAATGTGTTTGCACATATATTATAAGTTCTTGAAATCAACTATTTAATATTTTGGCTATTTGCTGCTCTAACATACTTCTTTCATACGTAATAATTGAAAAGGTTTTGATGTATGTTCAGACATTGATTTTTAAAAATAATCAAAAGTACTTCAAATATAATTCTCGCTGCACTTTTTATATATGGCAACATTGTAACTTCGTCGAACTTTTGAGGTATCCCAAACACTTAATCACAAGAGGTTATGAACAAATACGACTGGGTTTGGACCGCTTAATAGGTGCTTAATTCTCGCTAAAAATTTATGGATTATTTTTAATATCGTAAACAATATCCTAATTTAAAGTGATATTATGAAATTTGGGTTTATTAAATAAGCCCGTTCACAATTCAATTTCGAAAAAACTGTATTTTAGAAACATTGCATTTTAAAAAGGCTGTATTTTCACAAAATATTTACTTTTAAAAAAAATTTTTTGCCAAGGCGCATTTAGAAACGTATGTATACTATACAATGACCGGCAGAATTCGCGCTCTATATGACATTTTTTTTAAATTAATTTCTCAAGAAATGTTATTCTTGATAAAAGTAGCTGCATGTCCTTAAACTGAAAAGTCGCCTACCAAAAGTTAAAAAAAATTAAGACATACGAAGGAGGTGCAAATTTTTAATATTAGAGCAGGAGGCAAGTAGCTTAATTTTTCAATTTACATAAAATATTTATTTATAAAACTTGTTTAGAATTAAAAGTTATATCCCAATATAAAGTCATGGCAATAAAACTTATATTTTTATCTTACCCTGTATAGAGCGTGAAATCCTGAATCCAGGAAAGTAAATTCTTTTAAAAGGTTTCTTTGGACATTTGTTTTTGGAGAATGGTTGAAATTTTAAGTTTGCAGCTTGTTTAAAAAAATTTTAAACCACTCAAAGAAAATAACATAAAATATTGTCCTTTTTTGGAGCAATTAGGGTAAATTGAAATTATTTTTAGACATATTCAATGTTGCTTTAGTTTACTTTAAAATGTCGAGTTTATTTATTGCAAATAATTTTCTTTCCTGGATTCCGTCTTTATACAGGGTCAGATGAAAATATAAGTTTTATTTTCCTCTTTTTGAACAGAAGGCCATAACTTCATATTGGGACATAACTTTTAATTATAAACAAGTTTTATAAACAAATATTTCAAATACATTGAAAAATTAAGGCACTTTACTCCTGCGCTAATTTTTAAAATTTGCATCTCCCTCGTATATCCTATTTTTTTTAACTTTTGATAGGCGGCCTTTTAGTTTAAGGACATGCAGCAGCTTTTATCAAGAATAACGGTTTCTGAGAAATTAATAATAAAAAATTTACCACATGGAGCGCAAATTCTGCCGGCCACTGTATAACACTATTATAACACTAAAATTTATTATTGTGAAAAATTACTGACGTTTATTTAACGTCTTTAAAAATCAAATATTTACAACAGATGTTATCTCGCTCTTGCTTCCCTGTCCCAGTCCCCGTCTCTTTTTTCTTGCCGTTTTGCTAGGATAATTTGACAGGCATGTGATCATGCGAACTGTTTACGACAATTAGTCATGCTCCTCCCAAACACAGTCTTCCTCATCTTTGGCAGGCTTATTGATTCATTAAGCAAATGAAGTAAATCAATTAAAATACCACTAAATGTTATTCGTCATGGGTTAGAGTGTCTGCAACTTTTTTTGCAAAGCCTCCCCAATAGCTTTCGTCCTTGTACCCAGAATCTTTAACAGGCCCATGGCTTCATATCGTAAGCAGTTTGACTGATGACGTGCCTGTCAAATAATCCCAGCAAGATGACAAGAAAAAAGAGATGGGGACAGGAACAGGGAAGTAAGAGCGAGATAAGATGTATTTTCAATCTGAGAATGGCCAATAAGAATATTAGTACCAAAAGCAGAAACCTAAAAATAAGTAATAAATGAATACCAGGTGCTTTTACTGTTTTTATGTGATGCATTCAAATTTTAAAGCGTTGCTAAAAGCACGAATTTTATGTTTTGAACTCCGTTTTGGATTTAGTTTTCTCAAAAATGTTAAGAGGTATAATTTTAAATTGAAATAATTTAGTCTTTTTATAGCTTTAAGGAAAGAGTTTTTAAAAAATATTGTGTGAAACTCGTGCGCGATATACCTTTGATACTCCTGAATGATTTTTTGACTTGGCTAGCGCCTCGTCCAAAAATTGTCATTCTCGAACACCAAAGTACTATTTCGTGCACTAGTAACACAAATAAAACTTTTAAAATACTGATAAATCTTTTAAATTTCATATTTTTTTTAGTTGTTACTTTGTTTCCTTGATCCACTCAGACATGTCAATTTAGCGTTCTAATGCCTTCTGAGTGGATGATGTTACGAAAGCTGCACATTTAGTGAAAATAAAATTAAAGGACTGGAAGCCTTTTTCCGACAGTGGTGGGCTTAGCTGAATTAGTAAAGTGATTTATTCTTTATTATCAAGTTTGTTTCATGCCTGGTTTTATAGCTTTAAGTGGATTGGAAACTTAGTTAACTTTTAACGTTTTGAAGCCGTTAAAAAGCTATTTATGTGACTTGAGTGAAAATTAAAACCCCAGGATTCACTAGAAGAGTTTGAGATACATTATCAGCTTAAATTTAGAGCTTTTAGATAATCGGTTAGATTCTAACAAGTTTTTGTCCTCAATCAGGTTCACTTATTTCAGAATTATTATAGTTGCACACTGACGGAACTGCGTGTCGATATGAATGCGTAAAACGTAAGAAACGCAGTAAAAAATTAAAATGTCACACTTTTTTCTCGGTCTAAAATTTTCCTTTTAAGTTACAGTTCGATAAAAGAGCCCAGACATCACTGTCAAATTAGGGGCTGTTGGGGTCAGCGCGCCCTGATCGGGGCCGCTGTGAATTAATGTGACGTCGTATCTGTGTCTCCGCCAGGTGATTAATGTCAAACCGATTTAGCATAAGAAGAGCCCCGAGTGATGCAAAAGGTGCCGTCGGACCGGATGGGACGGAGATTGATTATACTCACATCGAGTGGAGGAGATTGTTTCGAAAAAGGTTTTTGTTAAATGCTGAGAAATAATGAAACATTTTTTCTAATACAACAAGATACTTTTGATAACCCGAAGCCTAAAATAATAAAATGATTTAAATAATATGAATATTTTTGCATTTAATATTTTATTAGCAATAAATAAAGGATATTGGTGTCAGTTTATCTTCGGTTGTTGCTTCGACGATCCTCTGCGCAAAGCTGCCATATCTTTAGAGTCGATTTCTCAAAGCAATCAGGAATTAGTCAACTGGATGCGTGTAATATGACAGCATACATTCTAATGCCAGTGTCAAAGGTTTGTTGACTCTAAACATCAATTAAATTCATTACTTGATTAACTGTTTGAGGAAATCCAGTGTTAGTAATATTATTTGAAACGTAAATCATTTTTTAAATATGAATTAGATTCAGAAAAAAACGAAATATAAAACGTGCATCATGTATTGCAGTATTATGCTGAAACATTTTATTTAATAAAACGTATATCGTACTTTAAGTTATTGTGATTAGACAAATAACCTATTTTCAATTTGCAAAAATTCCACAGTCTAATTAACTGCTGATTGGTAACGAAGTGTTACATAATACATTTTTTAAATAAAACACGTTAAACTAGTACTACTGAAGATACTAAATTAAAAAAAAAACACTTTTGTTGTTCCACTATTCTTTTAAGTCCAATACTGTTTTCACTGGACTACCGAGACATCATCCTGAATACAACACAAAAGGAATTTGTTTCAATTTCATAAATTTAATATTGATGTCTTAAATAGGGATATAAGTTCTTGACAGGGGAATAAAATTTATCTTAATTTGGAAACACGCCTTACGCAATAATTATATAAGATTTACAACATGTTGCTCAAGACTTTTAATTACGTAATAATTCTAATTGACGTTTATAGTCATCTTTGGCAATGACATTACAAGTGTCCAATTTGTCTAATCCTTGATTAAATTATTTCGTACTATTAGTTATAAAAAGGCACAACTTAAAATTAACTTTCTTAAGGGGTTTCAAGCAGATTATAGCAGGATTAAGTAAGTTTACGTTTTAAACGAGGTAGATATAGTTTTTGCGTGAGGGTTGGAAAGAAATACGATTTTGTAGTTTTCATGGCGTTTTTAGACAATTTTAGTATTTGAATCGGGTTTTTTTTAAAAGGGATCATCATTTTCCGATTTAGATTTTATATCTTTCTCTTGAGGTATATGGGTAGAGCTACTAATTTCAATTAAAAGGAGGTTTCCAGCGCTTTTTAAAACGGCAGTAAATTTTTTAAAATACTTTTGGCTTCATTTAAATGGGCATAAGTCACTTGGAGGTTTTTTTAAAAGAGCGTATGTCAGCTGCATATTTCCCAGGCCGCTGCTTTGAAACATGACTTAAGTTCTTTTAAAAAAATATTCAGACATACAGCTGACGGCACATTGTTTCTACAAAGGCGTGTAGAACCAATGTGCCGTCAGCTGTATGTCTGAATATTTACCTAAATTATAGTGTTTTAAAAAAATTCAAATGGCTATAACACACACTGTTAACACATTTTCTTCTCGTCAAATTAAAAAATTTTCGACAAAATGATGTAAAATTTGTTTAGAAAAAATAATAAATAAAATACGTAAAAGTGTTAATTTTTTCCCCAAGGAAGAGGCTCTGCAAAAATTCCACTTCTTTTCGCAAATTACAAAATATTTTTTCTCTTTACCAAAACATTCCTAGTAGGCTCACTGTTAAAAAACCTGAACTTGGCATTGGTCCAGTAGGTAGCAACACAGATATACGACTTTAAAATTTCACCAGCCGCCACTGAGTTATATACTTAATATAAAGATCTTAATTTTGCAAAATAATTAGTTTTGAAAAAATAAATATTGATTTCCAACAATTTCAGTAGGATTTTTTATTACTATTCTAAAAAAAACAATTTTAGAAACCCATAATAAGAAAATAAAGATTTTTTTGTTAAAATATCTGATATTTAAAATTTATAATTTATTTGTTATATTTATTGTCTTATATACCCCCACCCAAGCAAACCCAAAAGAAAGAAACAAATTTTCAGTGATTACCGAATTTTTACACCGATTGTCGTTAAATTTTACATTAAAATCTCCACAGAAAGAAACAATCGAGTCTCTTTAGGAATTCTAAAAGTTAATCAGTTTAGGAATTAAAAAATAGATCAAAATAACGCGACGGGGAACGGTATAGGCCGCAAATTACCTACCAATAATAGTTCACATGTAGCAAATTCGAGGTTTTGTTCAAGATTACGATTAGAAAATTTAGTATTTTTTAAAAATTTTAAACTGTTAAGAACAAAAATTGCAATGCCGCACAGATGTTCCTATTAAAAATCTAGCTTGACAAAAGATAAAATTTCTCGAACCTTAAAACAACATATATTTTATCTTATTATGGTCATAAATAGTTGTGTATCTATAAAGTACATCCCGTTTTAAAAATAACATAATAGAGTCTACGCAAAATCAGGCAGAATTCTCTGTTACCGTGATCCTTTACGCCGCTCGCCCCCTTTGAAACTAGTAATAAAATAGGCGCCGGCTAACTGATGAGGCTGTACTTTTATTAAATGAATCTCATCATAACCACACCAGGACTCTGTAATGCAAATGACGTCAGGAAGATCCATTGAATGAAGAAGTAGCTCAACTTCACCAGATTTATTTTTTAGCATTCTGACATTCAAATGGCATAGGTATACGGAAGTTCTTACTAAAACCAGTCTTGAAACTTTAGTGACTCCTGAGGTACATTTTTTTTTCTGAGCACTTTGCCGCCATCAAAATCAAAATTTCGTTAAAAACCCACCAGACTGAATTCTTGTACTTTGTTACAGCAAAATCAGCATTATTTAAACACCAATACTATAATCAAAAAGAAAATGCCGGCTAAACTATAACACCCACTTAAACTCTACAAGGAACACCTTCAACGTTTTTTGGACCATTTAAAAGGATTTGGCACGTGTCAATGCACGTGAAATATAAATGTCTGCAACACCTGCAGGCTAAGGAGCTGGAATGAAAAAAAGCGATCGATATTGCACTTTCTGGAAAGACCTCTTTGTCTTAACATTTCTAGAAGTTGTATGGAAATGAAATGAAATTGTTGAATGACATAACGGTTACTTGGAGGAACATGCGAATAGCAAATATACATATAGTTTTGTTATTACATAAATCAGGTCATTACTAGCCCAGAAATATTATTTTGAAGAAAATGCCTGATATAATTTAACTAAAAACTTTCTTACTTTTCGATATATAGCACAATGAAATGGTTCATCAACATTTTGGGTAGACAGGAATTTTTTTTTTATAGAGCGATCATTTGTGAGTGTAAATTTCAGTTTACGCCATATTGAAAAGAATGGTGCAATCGGCTTTTTGGCGATATCTCTGTAACCGTAAGTCATACAAAAATTGTTTACAGAGTTTTTCTCTAGCAAATTACTTAAATAATAGTCTACAACTTTGATTTTAAACTTTTTTATGTAGCAGCTATAAAACTTTTCATTTTTTATTTTTGTGCAAAAACACAAGTGCTTTTTTTGAAGAGCATTCTTTGACAATTAATTTGACCTGCTGTGCAGCAACACCTGAAGTGGAGCGTCTACATATGACAAGAATGTCAGTATCTTCATTTTCGTTAATACACGGTGTCCCATATAAGAATGCACACTACAGGGATCTCGTAAACCAGAAGAGATACAAAGATGATTAAATTAGAGAAAAGTTGCGCTTTGCTGAACCTTTCAACGTCACGATACGAAATCTAAAAAAATCCGATTACTTCCGAAGATATTTGGGAAAAACCGAATTTTACCGATTTCGTTTTTATTTTTTTCTGACTCTATTTAAAAAGATATGACAAAATAAATTTCACATTCTCATTGCCACTTTTTCTGCTCTACAAGCCGACGTTCTTAGATTTTCAATACGACGTTTCGTTTCTTCGCAACCATCATCAACTTCATTTTTTTAAATAGTCGAAAAATTTTGTTTTATTCCTAAAAAATTCTAATTTTAATTCTAAATCCCACGACATATCGCTTCTTACATTTATCCGACGTTTCGGACGAAAAAATCATCATCAATATTATTTGATGATTATTACGAAGGAACGAAACGTCGGATCAAAAATCGAATTACGTTATCATGTAGAGGAGAAAAAATTACATGGGAATGTGGATTTTATTTTGACCTGTCTTCTTTTGTGAAATCAGAAAAAAATTAATTGCCAAAATTTTTGTTTAAAATTTCAAGAATTCGTAGATTTTTTCTGATTCTACTGTAAGAGATAGACTAAAATAAATTTTACATTTTTATTGTCGTTTTGGCTTTTCTGGCGTTCTTGGCTTCGATTCTATATTTTGGCTTTTCTCGACCATTATCAACTTTTTTTAAATAATCCGAAAGTTTTATTTTAGCACAGTTAAATTGCCCTTGTTATTCTGAACATATGATTAAATAAGATTGTTTCAATGAACTTTTTGTAGCGTAAAAATAAAATATTTTGTTTTTTGATAATAACATCTTGCTTACTTGCACGTATGTGATAAGTCGTTGAATTCAGAATAACAAGGGCAATTTAACTGTGCTAAAATAAAATTTTCGGATTATTTAAAAAAAAATTGATAATGGTCGAGAGAAGCCAAAACGTAGAATCAAAAATTGAATGACGTCATGTTGTAGAGGAGAAAAACGGCAATAAAAATGTAAAATTTATTTTAATCTATCTCTTACAGTAGAATCAGAAAAAAATCTACGAATTCTTGAAATTTTAAACATAAATTTTGGCAATTAATTTTTTTCTGATTTCACAAAAGAAGACAGGTCAAAATAAAATCCACATTCCCATGTAACTTTTTCTCCTCTACATGATAACCTAATTCGATTTTTGATCCGACGTTTCGTTCCTTCGTAATAATCATCAAATAATATTGATGATGATTTTTTCGTCCGAAACGTCGGATAAATGTAAGAAGCGATATGCCGTGGGATTTAGAATTAAAATTAGAATTTTTTAGGAATAAAACAAAATTTTTCGACTATTTCAAAAAATGAAGTTGATGACGGTTGCGAAGAAACGAAACGTCGTATTGAAAATCTAAGAACGTCGGCTTGTAGAGCAGAAAAAGTGGCAATGAGAATGTAAAATTTATTTTGTCATATCTTTTTAAATAGAGTCAGAAAAAAATAAAAACGAAATCGGGAAAATTCGGTCTTTCCCAAATATCTTCGGAAGTAATCGGATTTTGTTAGATTTCGTATCGTGACTTTGAAAGGTTCAGCAAAGTGCAACTTTTCTCTAATTTAATCATCTTTGTATCTCTTGTGGTTTACGAGATCCCTGTAGTGTGCATTCTTATATGGGACACCGTGTATATTATTTGTTTAAAAACTATATCATGTATTTTTATTATTGTAACATTCAAATTTAAACTATAATTCACTTCACCCCTCAGGTAGAGTTTTTTTTATCTCCCGGATTGAAATTATTTCCACATAAAAAAGTCGACCCTGCTCTTAGTGTCATCGGAGGACGTTCTTTTATTGGCATGGGAATATGGTGCTGATAAGCTTGACTAATCGATTGATAGTCTTCGTACAAACTATTCGCCGAATCAATTATCAAGACCAAATTTAATCTCTCATCGCTCTCGCCTACACAAGATGCTGCTGGCATGCACACTTTTAAAGTTTGTCATCAAGTGAAAACTTGGCTCGGAAGATATAAAGATCGGGAATCTTGGGGTTGGGAAAAATCACAACGAATTTTTATTCCAGTACAAGGTACCAAGGCACCCGCCCACCTCGAGCTCCTGAAATTAATTTTCTGTAAATGTAAAGGCAAGGGCAGCCTGTGGATGCCACAAGACAGGATTAAACTGCTCAGCTATTTGCTAAAATTGCAGCGGACGAAGCTGTGAAAACGTGGTGAGAGTAACAAAATTTCTGGACGGAGGGGACATCGACACCGATTATATTATCCTATACTAGCGCCTTTTGAGCCTGATGCCATTCCTCAACACATCACTGAAGAACCTCCATTAATAGTTGATAATGACTCGGAACCTGGCCCCTCAAAGCGACAGAAAATTATATAGACGTTGATTATTATTAAACAAATATTCGTGGATTAAGCCTTCTGCGGAAAACACCATAAAAATCTGCACCCAAATTATAATTGCGATATGTTAAAATAAAAATAAAAGATATAGTTTTAAAAAAGTAATATATTTTTGAAGATACTGGCATTGTTGTGAGTTGTGATATGTATACGCAATATGTATACCGTAAAACAATTAAAACTAATTCACAGGCCTGCATGAAATTTGTGATGACGTGATTTTTGTTTGTTAAGCACAGTTTTTATATAGAAATAACTAATTAAAATACAATTGATCTCTATCACCCACAGAATTTATTTTTGCAAATAAAAACCAAAAAATATAAAAAAATCTTATAATAGGCGTTTTAATACATTTTAAAATGAATGTAGTACTTAAAATTCTAGGTATTAACCAAAAATGATTTTCTGTGGTGCTTTTCAAGAAATTTATTAAGTAGGCTCTCATTATCTATCTTATTATATGTATTAATTGCTAAATTTACTGAAAAAAGAAAACTTTTTTTTAAGAAGCGCAAAGAATAAATGACTATTTCTAATAGTTTCTATGTGTTATATTTTGTATATTTTTCTAGTTTTTTCTTTAATATATTATAAAACTAGCTTATAAATGAAATATATCGTGTTTTTTCTATGTTTTTGGATTTTACTGGTTTGAAAAATAACCTGACGTGATACAAAAAACTAAAAGCAGTTTTGAAATCAGCGCTACCCAATTACTAGAAAACAGATAAAATTTTTAAATCAACTTTCAAAGTGTTAAAAAATGCAGGCCTGTGTTATAATTAAAAACCGAGCAAGTCAACTTAATTTTTCAGAGAATACTTTACAAAAAAGCAATGATGTGTTTTTGCATAAAAAAATAATAAAAAAGTTATATGGCCTCAAAGATTTTTTACTTAAATTTTTCGTCTTTTACAGCTCATAAAACTTTTATTAACAATTCTTCGTAAACAGAAGTTGTAGACAATTCGATTTTCTGCAAAAAAGCTTTGTAAACAATTTTTGTGCGACTTACGGTTACAGAGATTTCGATAAAAAAATGATTGTACATTTCTTTTCAATATGGCGGCCAAATGGGGAGAGTTGCAATCTCGGAAACTGAGATTTACACTCACCAATGACTACGGTTGCTCACCGGGAAAAAAATCCGGGAGGTAAGAAAAATCAGGGGTTATAGTTGACTAAAATGAGTTACTGTGAATGTGTAGACTACATCTACTGTAGTAATGGGTGCGTGTTCTATATTTAAATCATTAAATAACATAATTGACCTGTGACAGTTGACGTCACGAATAGCTGATCGGTTATAAACATTGGACTATTTTGATTAAAATTGAATTAACCAGAGGTAGAAATAGAAGTAATGTATTTTAGCTGAATCCTTTATTTTTATTTATAGGCGATAGTTCCAAGGTAATAATTTGCATTTTTCTGATTACAATTTTTTGAATTTGACATTCCAAATGATCAGGTGATGGGCATACCAGTGAAAATTGCGTCACTGACGCTGCCTAATTTTGTCTTGAACTTGAAATATAACCAACAAAATTTTAAGTTATATTTTAATGTTAAGAAACATTTAACTAATCAACTGCAATTGAGGCGTCGGATTCTAAAACCGGACTTGCGCTCGAAAAACGTGGAACCGTTGTCGGGGCAAAAGTGAAAGGCATGAAAAACAAATTTCAGAATTTGAATATTAAAAAAATTCTAGCGTATAGATCCATAAATTTCGCATGTTTTTTGTAAATAAAATGTTTTTGTAAAGTGAATATATTTCCCAAAAAAAATTAAAAACCACTTTTTATATCTCGTAATTTTTTCGCCGTGGCGCAAATATAAATTGCGATATGTCGGAAGATTTTTAAAGAAATGGTTTGAAATTCAGCATACTTACTTGAAAAGCTCTCCCGAAGACGATGGGGTGATTAAAAATCGGTAATTTTGAATTCATTAAATAATAATTAATAAATAATAATTGCGCATTCGAAATCGTGTTTTTCGAACTTCGAAAGAAAAAAGTCAGCGGCGAAGTTTCCGTCTCAGACAACTTCCCGCGAGGAAGTTGTTCTGTATGGTTGAAGGAAGTTTTCTGGAAAATTTCTGATTTTTTGGTATTATACTTTTCGAGATAGAGCCAGTTGAGCACGCTGCCTGACCCCGTATAGTCGAGGCAATGAAGCACTAAAACAGCCAAAATCTCGGAATTTTTTGCACTAAGACGGATCGGAATGCGGTTTTTTGCATTCGCTTCCAAAAATTATTTGTAAAAAATGTATCTACTTTGTATCTTATACAAACCGGAAATTGCATTGCTGCTGTCAAAAATGCATTCACAAAAATGCATTTTTTGGATTCGCTTTAAGAAAATTAAATAACTTTGTTAATAAGACTCACAATTGGCTCAAACCGGGTTCCCGGGGGTTTTCGGGGTCGCTGATCACGATTATGATGTTCAAATTGACCCACAGCCGACCTGGAGCTCAGGATCGCTGATGAACGTGATCTCCGTGGGACTCTCCCAAAATTCACGCGGGGAAGGAGAGAAACTCGGCGCCCTGGGGTTTTTGGGTTGCTGAATTCATATGAGATCGGCGAACACCCCCCGGACACCTGGTGCGCCGGAACCTGGACGTGGACGTCATCCCCGAGAGTTTTCCTGACAAGATCGCAAAAAACAAACCGAAAATCGTTGTATGGGCGTTTTTTGGGGCGCTGAATCCAAATTTCACTTCGAAAACGACCCCATCGTGATCAGCGACCCCGAAAACCTCCGAGAACCCAACCCAACCCGGTTTGAGCCAATTCTGAGTCTTATTAACAAAGTTATTTAATTTTCTTAAAGCGACTTAAAAAAATGAATTTTTGTCAATGCATTTTTGACAGCAGCCATGCAATTTCCGGTTTGTATAAGATACAAAGTAGATACATTTTTTATAAATAATTTTTGGAAGCGAATGCAAAAAACCGCAGTCCGATCCGTCTTAGTGCAAAAACTTCCGAGGTTGAGTGCTTCATTGCCTCGACTATAAGTAGTAATGTTTTTTTTGTATCTACGCGCTGACATAGGCCAGCGCGATGAAGCTATGTAACAAAAGAAAATTGCGTATATGTATGATGTTTACAGCAATTTTTAAATTGTATTCAAAAAAAAGTTGCAGTTTACTATAATGTGCAACAATTCTTCGACTAACGTTCGAAAACGTTATTCACACGACATACCATTGAAATTAGCAGAAACAAAACACGATAGCAACAATCGGCGGTTCGATCATGTTAGAAAATCATACATGTCTATTTCTGCCGTACGTCACTTCTGTGCTTCTAAATCTTTATTTTTAACAAGTATTTAAATGTAATAAACAAGTCTATTTATTAAAAATGTCTTCGGAAGATTGTGTAGATTTTTTGTTTTTGTGTTCTGTGCAGTAGTTTTTTTAAAATAAATAACAATGCCGTGATTTTTACTTTTATGAAAAAGTCATGTCAAAAGTGCAACCTTGTGCAATGAATTGTTAACTCGTTTTAAAAAGCAAAGTATAATATTTTGTTTTGTGAATTACATTTATATTAGTTAACGTATTGTATAAATTATCATTCAATGTCTCTTGTGATGTGTAAATGAGTTCAAAGATGATGACCAACATTATGAATAAAATGTTTAATAACGGGAATGTAGGCAATTGTCTTTTGTTACATACTTTTGTAGCGCTGGCCTATGTCAGCGCGTAGATATACATTACGGGGCCGCGCAGCGTGTTCAACTCGCTCTATCTCGAAAAGTATAATACCAACAAATGTGAAATTTTCCAGAAAACTTCTATCAACCATACAGAACAACTTTCTCGCTGAAAGTTTTCTGAGACTGAAACTTCGCCGCTGACTTTTTTCTTTCGAAGTTCGAAAAACACGATTTCGAACGCGCAATTAGTATTTATTAATTAGTATTTAATCAATTCAAAATTAACGATTGTTAATCATCCCATCGTCTTAGGGAGAGTTTTTCAAGTATGTATGCTGAATTTCAAACCATTTCGTTAAAAATCTTCCGACATATCGCAATGTATATTTGCGCCGCGGCGAACAAATTCCGAGATATAAAAAGTGGTTTTTAATTTTTTTTGGAAAAAATATTCACTTCACAAAAAAAATTTATTTACAAAAAACATGCGCCATTTATGGCTCTATAAGCTAGCATTTTTTAAAAATTAAAATTCGGAAAAAAACTTTTTCATGCCTTTCACCTTTGCCCGGCCAACTTCTATGGCATTTCGAGCGCAAGTCCGGTATTAGAATCCGACGCCTCAATTTTATTTAACGAACACAATAATAACAACACATAAATAACTGCATTCCTAAAGACTTTGGTACACTGGCGATTGCACGCGGCATGCGCAATATGCGCATATTATAACCGACCATGTCTGATGCGAGTAAAGCGGGAGATTTTTGGTATATTTCGAGAGACAGGAGATTATTAAAATTAAGAGTCGAAATCCGGAAGACTTCCGGAAATCCGGGAGGATTGGCAACCCTACCAATGACCCCTCTACACATCCCAAGAAAAAATTGTTGCCTACCCAAAATGTTTAATTAGTACTTAGAGTAGCTTTACCATTGGAGATATATTCTTAAGAGTGGATGGGCTTGATTGTAGACTTAAAAGTACATCCCCTGAAATTTCGTGTGCATGTCTAGCATGGTTGGTTTGAGTGTGGTACGCGTTTTGATCTACTGCGCAGATGTCAAAAAAACGACAAAATAGAGAAGTCGAAAACAAAAGTTGGGAAAACAGTTCTCCATAAAACCAAACAAAAATGTGCGCGCGCACATGTATCGCGCAGGCTGGTACTGTCTGACACCAGATGTCGACTACCGGCTGTCGATTTATGCTCCGCCCGGACGGTAAAACTGTATGGCATTTTGACCTTTTTAAAGTATGTTGCAAGACTACTCCATAGAAAAAAATTCTTCAAAATTACGGCGCCGCCCAGCGCGGCACGCCGCCGTACGGAACCCGTGCGAGTCGAGCTTGCACTTGATCGTTGCAGGGAACGCCCAAGAATTACGTTATTTTGTCAGATACCGTATATTATGTACGTACTTAATTTTCAGAATCGACGCCTCTGATAACAGACCCAACGGTCCAAGTCTAGTAACGTTTCAGTTTTCGGACTCAAATTAATGACGTGAAGTGGGATTTTCCGGATAGTGTGAAATAAAAAACTATTGTAGTATCCAAAGTAATACTTTGAAATTCTTATTCATAATATGATTATTTTCATTTTTTCTATACAAGACAACAGGATAATCTCTTATCCATCACTGATGACTGCAGGAGCGATAAAATTAGTTCATATTATACTAAAATAAAATAACAAAAAGACATAAGAGCAGTAAGTGATGCTGCAATATTTTTCCCATTTAGCATTTATTTTCGGCACACCGAACTTTCAACCGAGTTAAAACGAAATAAAATTTATTGCATGGTTTGGTTGCCAGCATCTTTGAATTTATGGTGTTATAAAGGGAAATGCGACATCTTACGAAAATCGGATTTATAGATTGTTTAGACGGAAAAGGCTGACTGTATTTCGTTTTAAAATATTTATCAGTATATTTAACATAAATTTAACAAAAACATTTTTTAATGCGTTATACCCCAAGCTTCTTATTTTATGCAAAAATATAGTCAAACCTTTTTTTAATTGTAATAAATATTATGGGTTAATAAGGGTCGTATTTATGGTCGTTCCTCGAGTATTCCTTAGACTTTGAGGTATAATTTCAGCACTGTGTCACCCATACTTAAGGAAACCTCAAGGCCTGAGGAAGGACTATAATTACGGCCTTAAAGAAAACTCCAAAATGCAATGCGGATATGAACCAAAGCAATAGTACCAAAAATCAAGAAGCAAGTATTATTTATAGCCAAGTAAAAGAAAGAAGACTTCTTTATTGGAATAGCTATTTACCTAACAAGTGCAGAAAGCGATACTTTTCCGCACGCGATTGCAGTTGACAGATCCGATGTACGGAAAAGACACTTTCCGCGCGCGTTGGGTACAATGTTTTTTCTACAAGCATGAGGAAAATTACCTAGTTCTGGTATTTTTTTAAATGTTTTATTTCAGTATAAACGTCAAAGTAAAAATACAATTTAAAATTCAAACTTATATTATTTTTCTACAAACGTCAAAAAATGACAAGGTTCGCGCATTGATAACAATATGCGAAGTGACACTTTTTTTCATTTTCCTGTTACTATGACCCCGCGTGCGCGAAGTAGTGTGCGAAATAAGCATTTCGCGCACAGCATGTAAATTATACGTTGGCCAGCGGATCTGTGTCTATCAAAGGAATTTAAGGAATGCGCTTTAGTCTACAAACCAAATTTATTTCTAAATGTTTAACAATAATTAACACTTTTCAAAGTATGACAAAATTTTACACTACCTAATTTTATTTATTATTTACAATGTTAACATTAATGGTACAGCCAGTACACGAACCAATATTTATTCCTAAGCCAGACAATTCAGATTCAGCTCGTGATATTGGAGTTTTGGGGATTGAAATACTATCCATTTTTGACGTGGAAGCAATTGCCGTAGAGGTGGTAAGAAAATCATATTTTCTCGTGAAAATGTTTGAATAATCCTCACTTTTTTGAAAAGAGAATTAAGAAACGAATCGATAGGTACCAAAATTTTTTCGAAAATCTCAAAATTACGCACCGACCTTATCTCAACCAGACCCGTAACACCCTGTATAAAAGTATACATATTTTGACGTTTGTAGAAAAAATTTTGTTTGCAACTCGTGCGCGAAATACTTTAGTGATCTCGACTATTTTTTTAACTCGGCTGCGCCTCGTTAAAAAAATTAGATCTCGATCACTAAAGTAGCATTTCACGCCCTAGATACAAAAATAACTATTTCATTTGTCATTAACAATGTAAAGGAACAGTTATTTGCAATTGTTAAATTTATGCCCGAAGCTAACATGTTTTTAACTGGTCTAAAAATATTTCTTGCCCAGAGTTATTTATGTCTTGTGTATGTTCAACATGAGGTGGCTGAAGGTCAATTGCTGCTGGTTGCAAAGTGGAAGTGGTAACCTGGTTTTGGAGGATCCAATGTGTATTTTGTTTTCTAAGGACTCGTCCACATAGCCTTTAGCAACTTTTGTGGACTTCCAACAACCATTGCGCTTGAGATTCGTGATGTCTACTGCACAGTCTGCTAGCAGAGTGGTTGAGGACCGCCTAAAACAATGCCCAGTGTAGAGCTCGGAATTTGGCAGTTTCAGGTATCGAGCCACATCCGTGGGCATCTTGCCGATTTTGTTAATCCCAGCATATTGGACAGAGCATTTCCCTTTTGGTAATTACAGATAAATTTTCTATGTGGCGTACTTTGTGGCGCAGCAATGTATATTTTTTTAATTAAGTTTAAATTTCATTTCCCTTTTACTACAAAGCTTCTGCTTTGATGGGTTTTATTATCACGAATCGTAATAATATGCATCAAGGCTTCTTTGCCTTCAATGCTATTGAGGATCAAATAAGTGAATTATTCAACAACTGTAGTCAAAAGATATACAGCATCTGTAGCCTTGTTCAGAAGTTGCTCTTATTGTTTCTAGTTAGAGTTTTACCTCTATTTCTATGGTTTAATGAAAAGAGGAAAGGAAAAATTACTTGCCAATTCGGATATTGAGAAGTGGAAAAATAACCAAAAGGAAACAGAGCAGGATACTGATCTATATTTTTGTAGAAGACTAGTAGAAAAATTGTTTTAATTATATATTGTGATAAAGAATAGTTTATAACCAAGAAGAATTCGAGCAATAGAATATTATATTTGCACAAGTCTAACAACAAAATAATGTTATAAAGAGTAATTTTGATATGTTATTGGAGATGAGGGATGAGGGTACTTACATTTTTTGGTAAAATCGACATTAGAAGTGAACCTTATTTTTCCTACATTTTTTATTAGTGTGTTTAAGGGTAGGTACCTACTTAGTACGCATTATGATAAATTTGACACCTATCTGCAATAAAAAAAAAGTACATAGTTTTATTTTAAAATATTGAAGGAAGGAGTTATCTTTCAATTTTTTGTATTGTAACGTAAAGTTTTGCCAAACTAACTAATATTTTATTAAAAATATTGCCAAAAACATAACTCTAATCACAGCATATTGTGTAATAAGTTTAGTTCATCGTTAAGTACTCTCTTCGTTAAAAACTAATGAAAAAGTAAATAACTTCTTGGTTTTTTAGTGGCATCACTGATTATATAAAAATTGCGGCAGTTGGCAAAAACGCTGTGTTAAACTGAATAACTTTTGTTTTTAATGGTGAATTAGGATTTAACGTTTGACTAAAAGTTATGTGCAACAAGCTGTAAGTAACAATATGTTGAATTGGACCTCCTCGATGTGGGTTCAGTGACGTTAATTAGCACAGGAAGTCTAATTAAGTGGCGATATATGTATGTGATTGTAGATGTATTGTTTCCCACGTCAGTGCTGAAAAAACTTTCAGCACTAATGGATAAAAGTGCATCAAATTATAAACTTTTAAATTCTAATCGAAAAACATAAAAAAGACAATAAATCTAATGTCTGTTTTGAAAAACTGGTAGGCGTAGAAAAAATATAGTGTACTACTCGCACGAAATGCTCATTTTGCACTTGTGTAACTTGCAGCACTCGCCTACGGCTCATGCTTTCATACTCGTGGGAAATGAGTATTATTTCCGTTTATTTTACAAAATAATATTTTACAATACGAATTTGTCAAAGGTGATTTCTCAATGTGTAGAAAGGCCCAAACTTGTACATCCGGGTACATCTAAAATTCCAAACAGTCCCTGCCGAATATGCTAAAAAATAATATAGAATAATTATATTTTTTAATTAGTAAAACTTTTATATTCGAGTTATTTGTCAGTCCAAATCTTTCTAACTTTTGTGTTTGTTTATCGGCGTTAAAAAAGTTTTTAAAGGATTTTGACAAGCTTTTATAAGCGTTTTAATTAATTTTCAAATGTAAAAAGTTTTATTAAGTAAGGATAATTAACCACTGGGATGCTAAGTTTTAATAGGCTTACTGTAAAATGGAAATGGATTAAAGAATAACAACTCCTAAACATACTTTCAATGAAATAAAGCGTTTTAAAATTCAGAATAGGAAAACGGTGGTTTAAGATTTAATTTAATTCGTGAAAAGGTATTTTGGCAGTATTTTGTCTAAAAAGGGCCTATCTCCAGAAGTAGTTAGACAGTTCTTAATGATATTTTTACCATTCAATCGGTATGTACCTAGGAGGATGGGATAAAAAGTTTCCGGCCTAACCAAGAAAACATCATATTGGTTGAAATGGAATTATTTTTCTACATAGGCTTCGTGTGGCTCAATACATTTATTTCAGCGGACCTTTATAACAAAATAATAAGCTATAGACATTACATATTACATATAATAATATTAGACCTGTACAATGTATTCGGTACACCAGCTAAATCCGTCCAATGCATGGGCGAAAAAGTGCGTTTGTACGCATTTGGCGCCAGTCAAACTTCGCTCCTCTGCTCTACCCACTAGTCGACCGCTTTCGCACGCTCGGCCATTTTCACACATTTTTACTTGCATTTCCAACCGGTTTCGTAGCATTTTATGGAAAAATTAAAATAAACATTTTGTTCAATTAAACTTGTACTTTTCAAATCCGTTTCAATAATTAAAATCGGACGATCCATAGAGTATCCAGACCTGTTGCAAAATAGTGTATTGAAAAATTAAAATCACGATTGTGGCAACACTAATCGTCGGACAGCGTCGGGGTTTTGCTCACATAAAGTAGCTATAAATTACTACTTTTCTCAAAGTTTTAGCCCTCTACGTTTAAAAATGGCCGATTTATGTGTTTTTTTAAATCTTAATTTTCCGGTTTTTCCGGATTTTCTCCGTTGCTACTTATCCAATCGGGACGTTCGACCTCTCATTTTATTCGTGATTTTATTCTCTATAAATCGTCCATTTACACTATTAAGATTGCTTCATTACTTTCCATTTTATAAGCAAAAAAAAATAAAAAATCGCGTTTTTTTGCTTATAAATGTTTATAACAAATTAATGGAAAAAATTTCAGAGTTGGAAATATAACACTAATTATCTACGCATCGTCTTTCAAATGATGACACAGGCGGTTTTCTAATAGGATTAATGTCAAAAAATCGCTAATATTTTGCTCTGTTGCTTGGCCTATCAGGATATCTCGCAAAAGTGGATGGACGGCAACTAAGTGATCAGAACCAGGCCGACCCCATTTGCACTTCTGGGTAAAAATGAAGTAGTGTTTGGACGTGTTTATTTGTGAGCTTTTGATTTTATTTAGAAATTTATTCGTTAACTGACAATTTTTTAGTGTTGGTGTGTTTTGTGGATAACTGCCGATCAACATATAAAGTGTATTGTACTGCTTGTACAGATAGAATTAGAAAATAAATAATAAAAAGGATTTGATTAATTCTTTTAAACCTTTCATATATTTGACAACATACATCAAAATCCTACTGGTAAGGTAGGTGTAAATATACAGGGATATAACAGTCTCCCACGCTATTTAAAACATTAAAAATAACTTTTTAACTAAACATAATCTTCATAACGAGAGTTTGGACGGCGATGCCTCTGTGATCTTCTTAACTGTTGTGGTGAAAGTGGCTGCTCAACCTCCGGTTCAGGAACGGGTTCATTTATATGCTCTCGCTCTGGTTCATTTTCTACATCGGCTTCGGGTAATTCAAGATCATTATGTATTTCTCGGTCTGGAATGCGTCGTTGATCTACTGGTTGTTGTGACTGAGGCAGATAGGGTAGGTAATAGTCTTCGTTATTTTTGGGTATTTCATTTTCACAGGTTTGAGGGGGATCATTCGCAAATTTAACTGTCTTTTTAGGAACCAATGTATTCCGTATTTGATCTATATGTCTTTTCAGTGAGTAGCCATCATCTAACTGTACTTGATAATGTAATAAACCAAACTTTTTAGTGATGGTTCCAAATTTCCACAACATTTTGTTCCCTTCATAGAATCTGACTTGGACTCTTTCTCCCACGCTTAATGTGCGTGTTCCGGGTAGTTGTTCTTCCGATTTAATGTGTTTATGTGGTCGTATTGCATCAAGTTTAATTTTGATATTCCTTTTTAGGTATAACTCTGCAGGTGACTTTCCACAAACAAGTGGCGTAGCTCGGTATTTTAGTAAAATTTCCTCAACTTTTCTCTTCATAGGAGTACAATCTTTAGACACATTTTAGTCTATTTTTCAGGTTCTGTACATTACGTTCTGCTAATCCGTTGGTGGCAGGATGACCTGGTGCAATAAACTTTTGAAATATACCATTCTCTTTACAAAAACATTTGAACTGGTCACCTGTGAAAATTCTAGCATTGTCTGATACCATAACTCGAGGATATCCATGGAAACAAAATATTTCTCTTAATAATTCAATGGATTTTTCAGACGTCGGGGCGTCACGAATAATTCTAGCTTCGGCCCATCGGGATTTAGCATCGACAACAATCAGGAATTGAAAACCTTGAAATGGTCCGGCGTAGTCGATGTGAATACGATCCCAGTTTTCAGCTGGTGGGTCCCAATGGTGCAAAGGAGCCTTTGATGGTGATTTTCTAATTTCAGCACATGCTTGACACGATTTTACCATATTTTCGATGTCTTTATCGATATTTTTCCAAAAACAATATCGTCTTGCTAACTGTTTCATTTTGGTGATGCCTATGTGAGTACTATGGAGTTCTGCGAGGACTAATGGTTGAAGTGAAGTTGGAATTAAAATTCTTGGACCCTTAAATAAGATGTCGTCTTCTAAAGTGTACTCATTTCCAGCTTCATTGTTTTTCTTTAAATCGGATTTGATTTTTGACAAAATCGGGTCATTTTCGGTAGCAGTTCGAATACTGTCGTAGTTTAGGCCATAACTGGATATTTCTTTAATTGATTCATAGCAGATTTGTTTAACTTCATCATTCAATATTTTATCTGTAGAATAGAGTGGTTGACTAACAGGTGCTCTAGAAAGACAGTCTACGTTCATATGATTTGAAGCCTTTCTGTACTGAACTTCGTAATCGAATCCAGATAAAAATGAAGCATATCTTAAAAGTCAGGCAGAACTCATGGCGGGTAACTTTGAATTTTGATGAAATATTCTGGTAAGAGGACTATTGTCAGTGACGAGTGTAAATTTCCTCCCAAATAAAAACATGAAGAAATGATTCACAGAAAACATAATAGCAAGGGCTTCTCGATCTAGTTGGCTGTAATTTCGTTCACTTGAAGTTAATGATCTTGATGCAAATGCAACGGGTCTTTCTACACCATTAACTACATGAGAAAGAACTCCCGCAACACCTGCTGGACTAGCATCACAGGCTAAAATCAAGGGCAAATTTGGATCGTATGGAGTTAGAACTTGATTACTAGCAATTTCCCTTTTTAGGTTGATAAAGGCTGATTCACAAGAACTGTTCCAACTAAACTTCGTGTTTTTCTGTAGAAGTTTGCGTAATGGATACGTTTTTGTTGAAGCGTCAGGAATAAATCGATTATAGTATGTAACCATTCCAAGGAATCTTCGAACTCCAAGAGTATCTGTTGGCCTGGGCATGTCTAGAATAGCTTGTATTTTCTTTGGGGATTTTGATATTTCATTGTATTTGATAACGTGTCCTAAATACTCGATGCAAGTTTCGAAAAACGCACATTTGTTACTGTTTAGATGTAGATCGAATTCTTGAAGTCTTTGCAAGCAAGCGTAGAGGTTTTTCTGACATTCTTCTTTGGTTGATCCATGTACAATGATGTCATCGAAATAGGAATGCGTTTTTGCTAAGCCAGAGAGAATTTGATCGATGATTCTGTTAAATTCGGAAGGGGCAGTTTTGATTCCAAAAGAAAGTCGATGCATTCTATAGGTACCTCGGTGTGTAGAAATGGTTTGAATGTTGCTACCTTCTTCATCAACTCGTAAGTGCAGGTAGGCTTTATACAAGTCAAGTCGACAAAAATACCGTGAATCTTTTAAACTGTGAAGGATCTCTTCAATTTTTCGATTAGGATAATTTGCTGCTACTAGCTTTTCATTAACACCAATTTTGTAGTCTACGCAAAGACGAACTCCGCCATCAGCTTTTGGAATAACTACTAAGGGTGAACCCCAGTCGCTATGGGTAACTTTTGAAATAATTCCAGCTGCTTCCAGGCTATCTAACTCTTTTTCGACCTTTTCTCGCAGTGCGGAGGGAACTTCTCTTTCTTTATGAAAAACTGGTTTGGCATTTTTACGTAGATGTAAAGTTACCGTAAACTTTGGCACTAATCCAATTTTTTGGTCAAAAACATTAGGAAATTGTTTTACTAGGTCATCAGAAGTAGAAGGTGAAGACTGGATATGATTCGTGACAGAATTTATGCCATCAATCTGTTGAAGGTTAATGTTCAAATGACGGATCCATATCCGACCTAACAAGGGCTCGAAATTATCCGGAACAACATAAAATTGTTCATTTGATGTTTTGTTTTCATATCGTATAGATGCCGTAGCTTTCCCTATTGGATAAAAAATATTTTTAGTGTATGATCTGAAAGCAATGTCTCATTTTTGTAACGGTATTTTCAGGTTTAAATCTTTGTATTTGGATTCTGGAATTAAGGTGAATCCTGCTCCTGAATCAACTTCAAATTTTGTCGGCTTGTTTTCGATAAACACTGTAACATAAAACTTTTTGATGTCACTGTGGGACTGTTCAAAAATGTCAACAATTTTGTTAATGCCGAAATTTTCTTATTGTTCTGGAGCGATTTCCTCTTCAACTTGATGGGTGGAGTTTCTCGATTTGTTTTTGTTTGCTAATAAAGTAGAAATGCAAACTTTTTTAATGTGGCCCGATTTTCCACAATCATTACAATGAAGCTTTTTTGGGTCGGTACGACATTGATTTACAAGATGGTTTTCTTTTCCACAACGTATGCAGTGGTTGTCCATACCCAGTTCATGATAATTAATTTGTTTTCTTGCTTTAAATTGTGTTCTGTTACGAGTCTGTGAACGGTTGTGGCGTCTGCTTCTTGATGAATAATTCTGTGTGTTGATACTCGATTGATGTCTGCTTCTTGATGAATGATTCAGTTTGTTGATGCTTGATGAAATGTTACTGGAAGACAGTTCTCTACTATCCACTTTGGAAGATTCTATAATCATAGCTTTTTCCACTAATTTATCAAAAGATTTTTCGTCAGACTGAAGCAGTGCCTCACGAATTGTTGTATCCCTTATACCTCTGATAAATTGCGCTCGAAGGAAAATATCTGATATATTTGAATTGCATGCACAAGATGAAAAAAATTCGCAATCAATTGTAAGGCGTCTTAAAACAGCAACATATTCTGCTACTGACTGATTATCTTGCTGGTATGAGGAAAAAAATTTATGCTGTGATAACAGAACATTTTTCTTGGGACATAAGTGATCTTCAAGCTTTTTAAGCAGTACGGAATATTTGAATGCATTGGGTTTGTTAGGTGCTACCAGGGCAGCGAGAGTAGAAAAGGTTGAAGAACCTATTGAGTTCAAAAGCAATTCAGCAGAAAATTGTTTGTCATTAAATACATTTTTCATTTTAAGGTAATTTTCGAAACGATCTTTGTAAGTTCGAAAATCTTCTTTCTGAGTGTTGAAATTTTCAAACGGAGGTACAAATGTAGTAGAATTTTGCATACCTGATGCGGGGCGTTGCAACTGTTCGATGAGAGCTTGTTGGTTCGCCATCATTATGGACAAAATTTCTTGGAACTGCTTCTGATCCATGTCTGGTATTGACTAACTAGCTTGATATACGCATGGCTCTTGTTTATCTCGTCGCCAATTTATTGTATTGCTTGTACAGATAGAATTAGAAAATAAATAATAAAAAGGATTTGGTTAATTCTTTTAAACCTTTCATATATTTGACAACATACATCAAAATCCTACTGGTAAGGTAGGTGTAAATATACAGGGATATAACAAAGTGTGTTATTGAATTTTGCCAAAATTTGTTGGTTTTTCCTGTTTCTTCCAAGATGGTACCTACTTTTTAATTTTAATTTAAGTTTAATTTCTGATAGTACCTAGTATCGTGCTAATCGTTTAAAAATTGTTTTCTTATACAACATTTAACAACTCACTGAACCTTTGTTTTTTAATAGTATGGGTTTGTTCCATGTTACATAAAAATAGACCGAATCAACTTCATTGAATATATAAATAAAGGATTTACTAATACTAAATTAAAATGTTAACACAGGAATGTAAGCTTCCATTTCCAGTTAATCCATTCTTTGGTATTCGCTATTTGATTGCAAAGGTTAATTACAAACATAGGTACATACACGTATTTTAGTTTTCCTGTATAAGGTGAGCTATTTAAAATTATTGCAATGTTTCTGGTCCATTTTCCAAGAGTATTTTTTCGAATAGGGGTGTTTTTGTACCAATTTCTACGTATTGTCCAATTGAAGTTCGGAGTAAGAAAAAACCTGTCACATTCCATAAGACGATTTCGTTTTCCCATATATTTCTTAAAAATTCTAACGACAGACATACGGATTTTTTTGTTTGAAACTAGCCACTTGGAATCGGTACAGTTATTGATTCCGTCTTGAGCTTTTTTTTGCGAAAATTAGGTTAAAAAAATTATCATATTCCCTTTAAAAATAATTAATAATGCAATTTACAGCCTGACCCCTCCAGGCTAGCTCGTACGAAAATTTATAAGAAAAGCTTTTTTATCAAACCCTCTGGCTTTTCTTCGTCACACGAATTAACCAGCTTTAGAAAATCATTATACTGTAGAGCCGCAGAACTTTGTTTTCTTTTGACTGGAATTGCTTGTAGCTCCTTTCTTTCGCCACTTCTTACCTGTCTGACCGTTTTAAAGACGATATCTTCGAAGGGATTAATATTTCTACTATATTCGTTAAAATATTTATCCATTAGTATTTTAAAAATAGTATTCTACAAATTTTGTACCGTTACCTCCTTGTAGTCCTCTCCATTCATTTAGCGGGCTAGCGGGCAAATAGTCGTTGACATTTTAATAATATGTCGAAAAATAAATCCAGCTTGACAAGTTCTTTAATATAAAATAGAATTTAAACCTTAAACCAAAGAAAGAGTTTGTAATGTTCACATAATTTTTAATCCTGTAAATAGATAAAAACTGCGGATGTTAGCGTCGGACTCGACTACATCATACTACTCTATTCATGGCGAAACTTTTTGTTTGCACTCTTTAGACGGTTATTTTTGTTTGTTGTGGTAATGGTGCATTTGCACATGCATGGATTTAGTGGCGCCAGTGGTCGCGCCAGTTCTATTTGCACGCCAGTAAAGGTTTACACTTTGTTGAGAAAATTAAAATAAGTGGCACGCCAGTTTCATTTTAAATTTGATTGTCAGTTCTGCTGACCACTTTTTTTTTAGCAATAATAAACTATATAAACTACAATCAACAACTGGCGAGCGGACGCCGACGTGCAAGCACTTGTTTACACTTGCAAGTTTTGATTTTCCGTACGACTTTGTCACCACTGGCGCCAGTGATTTCAGAAGGATGCAGACGTTTTTGATCTATGCATGCAAAAATAAATTTTTATGCAAGTCGATGTTTACACTTGCTAATTTTATTTACTGGCGCGCCAGTTTTTATTGGCGCCACTAAATCCATGCATGTATAAATGCACCATTAAATTTCACGATACGATATTACATGCTTTGTCAAAGTTCTGTTTCAAGTACAGTTTTAAGAACCGTACTTTGAAAGGAACATAATATAATGTTTGTCAGGATTTATTAAAGTAAAGGGCTGGAGAAAAATATGGAAGACATAATTTAAAATGTAGGTCGCGTGCGGAAAAGTCTCACTTTCCGCACTTCTTAGGTAGAAAGCTATAAACCGTTTTCCAGATGTCGCCTTGCAGCTCTTTAAAAAACTCCCATATAAGGTAAAATCTGCCTCTGGTATTACGAACAAAAATGCTACGTACGCAAATTCCACTGAGATCAAACAAATTTGCACCGAAGCAGGATGACAAAATTCCAATAACATCAATATAAAAACTTTTATAATTTCGTAAATTTAAACAGCTTTAGTCTGAATCAATCTTCTCGAAACCAATTTTGTTACCTACAGAATTTTAACTAAGAACTTATTAAATACTCGTTTTACAAGAACTTTTTAAATTTCGGGATAATCAGGGCGGTTAATTTAATTACTTCTTGAAACCACTTAAAAGGTCTTTATACTGCTGATAAACAAACGACAAAGTTTTAAATGACTTGTTAACAATCAACTTGTATCGCTAACTTCATCTCATTAAAATGCACTCCAATTTAAAGAAGTTATTAAAAAGTTGTGGATTTTATTTCTAAAATCTGATTTTCGAAAAGTCATTCGCTTTTTTTTAATCTGAGACAGTCCACGTAGACTTCAAGCCTAATTACTAACGTAACGTGGGCGTCTGAAGGGAAGGGAAATGTAATCTATTGCCAAGGGACTTAAAGGATTGGGGGTTGGGAGGGGAAGAAAAAACATCTGCAGGCTCCATAATCTGGAGATCCTAGGTATGAATGAGCGAGAGAAGGGAAATGTAGCTTTTGTAGCTGGACAGTAAAGGGATGCATACATAACGCGCTTCTTGTTGTTCTGCTAGGAACAGTCAAGGGAGGAACTATAGCGGCTAGTTCTTCAGAGCAAAATCCGTGGAAGTATCGGTAGAAAAGGGATAAATCGCCAACAGCGCGGCGAAGAGCGAGAGAAGGGAGTTTTCTTGTGAGGACTGTGTCACTAATGAGTCGAATCTTTTGGATATAATCAAGGCTGCTAAGTGTCGAAGGTGATGCCGCTCCCCAGATATGGGAACAATATTTATTTGGGAAACATAGAGAGATTGGTAGGGGAGAAGTATTTTTTGGCTCGAAAGAGAAAACCAAGCTTTTCAGTTGCTGATGTGACTATTGGAATAATGTGTTTGTGCTGGCTGAGATCACGTTTTAAAGCGATGCCAACAAAATCGAACGTTTCATTGTTCTGTAGGGTTTGCTTACTCATGTAGATGGGGTACTGTACATATTCCCTATTATCACAAATATATATGTATGTCAATTGACCCTACGTAACAACGGTTTCTTAATTTTTGCTGTAGAACTCTAAATATTTACTTCTAAAAACGAAAACAAATACAATTTTAATAATACTATTCCCATCAAATTATTTAAACTTTGAACAAGACACTCGTTAATGTAAAACAAGCAATCATTTCCTCGAGTTAGTATTTTCATTATTGTGATTAATTAAAACTTTAATTTTATTAATAATTTACCTCTCTTAATCGCATAAAAATGATTTAAAGAACTCGAAAAGTCATTATTTTTCCAATAAAAGCTTTGCTCCAATTTGCGGGACATAAAAATATAAATTTCATGTTCAAATCCTGTTAAACATCAAACTGTAATAAAATAATAATTGGAACTAAAGCAGCAGCAAATTTCCGGAGTTTTATTCCACGGAGAAGTAACAGGAATTGGGGTGCGTTCCCTGGAGACAATAGAGACAATAGATGTAGCTTGCGGTGTGGTGAACGTGGTTTTTGTTCTATTAATTTGGGTTAAGACGATCGGAACGCTAGAAAATTTCACAATATGTTAAGAAAATTTTATGGTCCCAACTAGATAATAGACACCTTAATAATTTTTTTTTCAACAAGAGGGTGCCACATGTCACATAGTTGTTCTTGACCGCGTCATTTATTGAAATGGTGATATCAAGTGGCCTGCAATATCATGCGATCTATCTCCCTTCGATTTTTTCTTGTGGGGCTTCCTCAATGACAAAGTCTATTCAAACCTAAAGTAAAACATTCGATAAGTTATTGGCGAAATTGAATCGCAATTTGTCAATGTTATTGACAATTTTACAAAGAATCTGTAGCTGTAGAAACAACCAACAACCATTGGAGAATATTATTTTTTAAACATACCTGCAATCTCTACTGAGAAATGACCAAAATAAAGAAGAAAGAAGACGAAAGGGTTACTAAGAAGAGGAAATAAAGAGAGCAAAAGATGAGAGGAAGATATAATGCGACTGAGATAATTTATTTATTTGAAAAACGAGAAAAATCTCTCGTATATTACTGCAATTTAGTCATTTCGAAACTTAGTAAGATAGTGTAGTCTAAATTTTAGTTTAAATGTAGCCGACTGGCAGACAAAGAAAAATTTTGTGGAACGGCATGGAGTTTTTCCAAGAAACGTCAGGTATTTTGATTTGTTACTTCATACCAAAGAATTCTTTGAATTATATCAAAGACAAGGTTTGTTATTTTAGGGTACAGGGCATTTAACACACCGCTCTAATATTAGGAGGAAATAAAATCAAAGAAATAGGTTTCCCACCAAGAAATATTTATTTGAATTATATCAAAGACCATAATAATATGTATCTTGTTAAAAGTAATTTTCTTTAATTTAATTTTTAGTTTATTTTTTTGTGTGTAAAAAGTAAATCTCTACTGCAAGAAAAGTCCAAATATTTATGTATAGTAATTCTAAGTAAATTGACTCGTTTATAATTTTATGTCATTCTTACTATTCTAAGAACTATATTGTATCCAATTTTATGTGAGAATGATGACAGAAAAAACAATTGAACAAGAATTCACCCTATTGGTCAGTTCCATGGACAGTTTACACCAGAACATATTTTAGTGATCCCATTATTCATCTTTTCTTTCCTGATAATCACGGAGGAATCAGATTTCTTTCTATCCGTGATGGCGAAAGCTCAGTAGACAAAGACAAATAAGAAAAGGATTTGTTCAAATTTTTATCGTGCATTCTTTGCTTGTGGAAGTATTGCTGGTATTATACTTCGAAAGATTAGACATCGCAAAATTCTTTTTTTTTCTGATAAAATCCCAACGGAATCAGATTTCTTTCTATCCTTGTTAGCAAAAGGGGCATTAGTAAAAGACAAATACAAACGGTGTTGTTGCCAATAAAAAAGAATAATCAAACATTTTATCAAAGGCGGCTTTGTTTGTGCAAGTATTTCAGGTTGCCTACTGTGAAAGTTTAATCGGAATTGTCATAAAAAATAAATTTCTAACCTGACAAAATACTTACGTAAGTTTTATGATTTTATAGCAAAAAACCTTTGTTTTTACTGAACACAAACAGCATTTGCAAAAATCTCGTTTTTATTGAGCAAAAACAGTGTCAGCATAGCCACATTAATCTTCTTGTTTTATACAACTTAAAATTGTGTCCTATCTAAGTAACAATACTCCCTCTAACCAATAATTTGCAATAAAAGGATCGGAGGAAAAGTATTTAAATAAATAAAGAAAAAATTGCAAAACTGAGTAAATATTTTTATTAAGATAAACAATTTATACTAAGGTTAAAAAATATTCCCTCTTCTCCGATATATAATGAAAATGGATCTATAATACAGCCTACCTGCGAACAGTGACGTTTGTGTAAGTTAAAGACCTGATAAAAATTGTTTAATCGAATATACCAAGTAGTTTCACAATTGTTAACTGTAAATGTTAAGTCTCAGTTCCAGAGGGATAGATACACTTTGTTATCGCACTGTGACATCAGCTTTAAACTGAAACCAAACGTTTCTAGGGCGCAGTTTTCACTACTTTTTCAATAACTACAGAAATCTTCTGTAATGCCCACTATTCTCAACTTTATATCGGATCGGCGTTCCTGTTACTCATTCCTATAACGCCCGGTCCAAGTAATGTAAAGTAGAACAAATATATATACCTTGCGTAATACATATTTCAATAGTTGTTAGTCAGTCCCAGATTCATAGAGCACAGGAATTTAAGCTGCTAATATTTTATATAAACGTTTTAATTATATTTTTATGGGACAGGCTTCAAATAATATGTCATGTTTATCTTTCACATAACCTAACTTTCTACCAGCTGTAAAAATTTTACGAGTTTCAGAGAGAAAGAAGACGAGAGAGGAAAAAAAATTAAAGAGAAATAATATGAGAGAGAGACATAATTGATCTCTTCGTTGTGAAATGGGTTTCTGTCTTCTTAAAGCACTGAAACTTAAGAATTTTTGAAAAAATAATAGTATTTTGTACTTTTTTGTATTCAGCGCACAGAGTAAAATCTTAGTGTTAACTCTCGTTATTCTCTGAAACTGTCGACGGAAGACTAAAATTGATTTACCTTCATTAGTGGAAAATTAACGGGTCTTTAATGTTCGATGTCTTTAGCGTTAAACGTTAAACATTTCTCATTTTCACTCATTTATCTTAATATATTACACGTTTCAATTTTATTGATGTGTGCCATATATTATAGGGCGGTATAATAAGGCGGAAACTTGGGTTTATCCGGGTGATTAAGGTTTGATAAAGAGAGCTAAATGGCAGGCCATGGGGGCCGGATAGAGTAATTTTTTGTTAAATATTCTTAGCAATTTTCCAGTCCTATAAGAAATTTTACTAATAATTATAATTTATTATCTCAGAATTTATTCAGTTGAAGTGCGTTTCTATTATTCCTGTTTATACTGCTATTAAGAGCCGTTTATAAATAATGACTGTTTTTTTCGTAAAATGGATAAAAAAGTTTTTTTCCTCTTTCCAACTCTATCCATGAACACACTGTATAAAACCCAAGGGCTGGCTTTAAAAAAATGTACTGTACATAGTCTTATTTTCCCCATGTTTATTTTTGGTAGTAAGGTGCATTAGACCGCTACATTCATTAACATTTCGACCCTATCTTTCGGGTCATTTTCAAAATATTTTTTTATATTGTTTGGTAAAAAGACTAAAAATATATTTCTTTGTCAAAAATATTTACAAAAATACTACAATACGGAAATCAAACATTAAAATCTGGACATATTGTCTGAAATTCTACGATCCTCAGTAAATATTTTTCTACAATTCCAAGACACTTTTATTGCACGCACCTTGAAAACTTTAAGTAACTGTTAAGAGCGTAGAATTGCAGATATGTCCAGATTTTAATGTTTGTAGTATTGTAGTATTTTTGTAAATTGTTTTAACGAAGAAATGTATTTTTAGGTCTTTTTACAAAACAATATATAAAAAAATTTAAAATGACCTGAAAGATAGAGTCGAAACGTCAATAGACTTTTAATAAAAAAACTTTTTATTTTTTGTTACTTATTATTGTTTCTAATTTTTGCTACGAAAGGAATATTGAAATGAAATTTTGTGAGATTAAATATGAGGAAAAAAACAATTTTATTGGCTAAAAATTTTTTAAATATCTTTCAAAATGGCGACCAGTCGCCATCTTGGTTCATTTTTTAAATAGCACCAGGTGTCATGTGACACATCGTTTGAAAGGTCTTTGATAGTTCTATTTAACCTCCGAGTTTGAAAAAGAAATTTTGACTTATGTCGACATCGCGGCCATTTAAATTTTAAAAATTGAAATGTCCGCTGTTTGGAAAATAAATGATATACTAGTTTTAGGCTCCGAATAAAAAAGAAGCTTTAAAGACTTTAAGTAATGCAGCAATAATACTATCCTTTCTAAGTAACATTTTTCAAAATGGCGACTGCCGTCATTTTAAATATTTTGTTTTTAATGGCAAGAGGGACGAGTGACACATCTTTTTAAATGTTCTACTTGCTCCCAAGTTAAAAAATAATAAAGTTAATTTATTTTTCAAATTGCAATTTAAATGCTTAAAATCTAAATGGCCGCCATTTTAAAATAAATCAACTTTGTTATTTTCCAACTTGGGAACAAATAGAACTTTGAAAGGCCTTTAAAAGGATGTGTCACTCGTCCCTCTGGCCATTAATAACAAAATATTTAAAATGGTAGTCGCCATTTTGAAAAATGTTACTTAGAAAGGATAGTAGTATTGCTGCATTACTTAAAGTCTCTAAAGCTTCTTTTTTATTCGGCGCCTAAAACGAATATATCATTTATTTTCCAAACAGCGAACATTTCAATTTATAAAATTTAAATGGTCGCCATGTCGACATAAGTCAAAATTGCTTTTTCAAACTGTGGTTAAATAGAACGTTCAAAGACCTTTCAAATGATGTGTCACATGACACCTGTTGCTATTTAAAAAAATTAATCAAGATGGCGGCTGGTTGCCATTTTGAGAAATATTTTGAAAAATTTCACCCAAGAAAATTACTTTTTTCCGCATATGTAATCTCACAATATTTCATTTCAATATTCCTTTCGTAGCAAAAATTAGAATTAGTCTCCAAGCTTAAATCAGAAAATGAAGTTCTATTTAGTCGTGAAGAGTTTTATAATAGTGCGGGGGCTGTTGCCATTTTACAGCTCTTGTTAGAAATGAATCTCGGTGAAACGTTTTCGGAAAGCGTAAAATTATTAGAGATTTTATGTACTATTCCAATGACGACAGTGGAAAATAAGAGGTGCTTTTCGACACTAAAAAGGATTAAGACTTTGTTAAGAAATGCAATGGGGGGGGGGGGGTCAAGGTTAAGCGCTTTAGCTATGTTAGGCATTAAAAACCCTTTTATTAGAAGTATTTATAATTTTAATGAGCTAGTGATTGAACATTCCTCCAAGCAGAAGGATAGAAGGATCGATTTATTATACAAACCCATTTAACTACATAAAAGGTGAGGAAATTATAAAAAAATATATTAAAAAGGTTTGTACGTCATTTAAAAAAGTCACAGCTAAAATGCTATTTTAATATTTTATGATTTTTGCGGTGATATTTGAAGGTAAATAATTTCATGGCAGAAGTAGGCACATTATTAAAAACCTTCATTACAAAATTTTGACCCACCTGTGAAAAACTCACGGGCCGCGCCTACAGTATAGTACAATATTTTTGTTGGTGGCGTTATGACAAATGCAAATACAATTCTTTGGCTTGTTAAAATCGGCATATGCAAGTATTCAGAGACAGCGTGATGCAAATACTTTGCGTCACATGATCGACAATCGATCAAACTAAACTGGTCAACAAAAAAATCGGCAAAAGCGAATTTTACTCGACTTTTCAAACTGCTATAATTTTTTAAAAACTTAACTTTTTTGAGATCGGTTTTCGGATATCGACAGCTCGTCTTTCCCAAATTAAGCAACAAGAAGTGATTTTGCAATGGAAGCGACATTTTCATGCTATACAGGGTAATTAATAAGTTAATGCAAAACTACTAAAAGTTTAGGTGTGTGCCATGTTGCCAATAAATTTTTTTGATCGTTTGGACATAGCACGCTAGTAAGCTGATATCAATATCTCCAGACGTGTTCGCCGGAATTTCGATTAATGGTCTCTGGCGAGAAATACAGGAGGAAACAGAAAAAGCACACAAATTTTGGTAGCATCATTTTTAAAACGCTGTAATTGGAAAACGGATTAATAGACTTTGTCGGGCTTTTTGGGAATTGAAAGCCCTTTTTGTGCAGAGTTTTACCTAATAAACTGTTTTTTGTTCAATGTCAAAATGTTTGCGTTGTATAGGGGTGAACAAAAAGTAAATGAAAAGTATTGTTAAAAATAAATTTTCTTTTAATTTGTACAAATTGAGCAGTATGCGTGTTTTTTCTTTCAGAAATAGGGCGTTTTGTCTAACTTTGGATTAGTTATACAGCGTGTCCCGAAACCATCTTAACAAATGCGGAACTTTTTTATTTTTAACTTTACGAAAAAGGTAATCCTTCATAAAAAGTTCTGCATCGTGAGAAAATAGCATAGCCATTCAAAAATTTGATCTAAGACATACAGGGTGGCTCAAAAATGTAAAAGTCCTAATCCATTTGAAGCTAAAAAGACACAAAATCGTTATTTAAAGGTAAACTGCCACTGTAAATGTACTAGTGTTAACTTCTTATGTTAGTAAATTAGGTTTGAAATATACAGGAGGTCCCAAAAATAAAAATGTTTTTATTATCGACTTTACAAAAAAGTACCTATATCTTTATAAAATGTTCTACATTGTGAAAAAAGAGCATGATGATTCAAAAATTTGATCTAGGACATATAGGGTGGCTAAAAAATTTAAAACTCTGAACTGGCCTTAAAACAAGGGTAAGCTAAATTTTAATTCAACCAGTATGGTATTTGTGCAAGGTTACTAATTAAGTGATAAGTAACCACTTATACTTAAAATGAGACGTACAGGGTGATTGAAGGTTTACTTGTATTTAATACAATTTTAGTAACAAATGAAATATTAGGGTAAAAAACATATTAAATAACTAAACATGACTAAATAACTAAATAAATTTAAACCTCCACGTAACCTTCGTCCTTTTCCATACAGTTTATCTTTAAATAAAGATTTGGTGTCTCCTTAACTTTACGTAAATTGAGAATTTCAGCTTTTTAAGCCACTCTGTATTGCCCTACATAAAGTTTTTGATTAATCATGATCTTTTTCACAATGTAGACTTTTTATGACGATATTTTTTTTGTAAAGTCAATAATAAAAAATAAATTTTATTTTTGGGACCTCCTGTATGTTCCAAACCTAATTCGCTAACATAAAAGTTACCTCTAGTACATTTACAGTGGCAGTTTACTTTTAAATAACGATTTGTGTCCTTTTAGCTTCACGCGGATTAGGACTTTTAGATTTTTGGGATACCCTGTATGTCTTAAATCAAATTTTTGAGTGGCAATGCTATTTTCTCACAATGTAGAACTTTTTATGAAAAATAACTTTTCTCCCGTAAAGACAAAAATAAAATGTTTTCCATTTGTTAAGATGGTTTCTGGACACGCTGTATAACTAATCAAGAGTTGGACAGAATGCCCTAGTTTTGGAAGAAAACAAACACATACCGCTCAATTTTCACAAATTAAAAAAAATCATTTTTAACAATGATTTTCATTCACTTTTTGGTTCACCCCTATACAACGCCAACATTTTGACCTTGAAAAAGAAAACAGTTTATTAGGTAAAATGCTACACGAAAGGGCTTTTAATACCTAAAAAGCCCGACAAAGTCTATCAATCCGTTTTCGAGCTACAGCGATTTAAAAATGAGGCTACCAAATTTTGTGTGCTTTTTATGTTTCCTCCTGTATTTTCCGTTAAAGACCATTAATCGAAATTTCGGCGAACACGTCTGGAGATATTAATATCAGCTTACTAACACGCTATGTCGGAACGACCAAAAAAATTTATTCGCAATATGGCACACACCGAAACTTTTAGTAGTTTTACATTACCTTATTAATCACCCTGTATAGCATGAAAATGCCGTTTCCATTGCCAAATCAGTTCTTGATACTTAATCTGGGAAAGACGAGCTATCGATATCCGAAAACCGCTCTCAAAAAAGTTAAGTTTTTAAAAAGTTATGGCAGTTTGAAAAGTCGAGTTAAAATAGCTTTTGCCGATTTTTTTGTTGACCAGTTTATTTAACATACAATTTCCATTTGCCAGAGACAGCAAAACATTAGGTAGACGGATATATGAATATCTCATTCCGGAACAGACTGAGATTTGCATAACAATAGTGGTGACTGGAATATTTTTATTTCTTTTAATTTCGATGTATGGACGATTTTTAATATCTGTCATCATTAGTAATAAAATAATTAGTTCGTGATTGATACCGCCGATAACATTGTGGGTTGAATAAAAATAGCGGCTTTTGTTTAAGACGTAAGTTCTTTATTTATTAACTTAGTTTAATAATTATTCTTGTTGATTATAATGTGACAAAGTTTACTATCATTTCAAGAAGAAAAGAGCATACAAGAACGTTTTATGGGATCTTCTGTGTACCGGGTTCTTTGTTTAAGCCCTGTCCAATGTATAATTTTAGTCTGTATACTCAGGAAATCTGCATACGTTTTTGCATTAAATTTTCTTCGCGAAATAAAGATTCGAAGGAATCGTCTATTGGTAGGAAATTATTTTATATGTTGCTTCATACAATAAATACAATTGTATATTGTGTATCTAGTAGAAAAAAGCATATAGCCTCGTACAGACTTTGATATAATCGTTGGCAACATTGTCGGCCGACTGTATCTTTTCGGTCGCTCTCGAGGCGGCCGACAATGCCCATACAACAGGATGAATTGCCAGCCTTCAACCTAAGGCGTCACGGACTCGGCACACCAGAAACGATACATTTTATTTTTTTTATACTTAATGTATTTTTTGCAATATTATGACAATGTATCAGTATAGGTACAAAGTAAAAAGTATTTTAGCTCAGCAGATAAATACTAACGATAATGAAAAACGAGTAAAATGAACAAAACAATAATAAATATGTCATTCATAAACAACATAAAATGTGGTAAAAAAGACAACAAAATATGCTTATCTTTTTTGTATAGATGCTACGAAATAAATTAATATTATTTTCGTTTTGTCCATCGTAGGTATTTTGTGATAAATTGGTATTGGCTGGCAAATATTAATTTTTGAACCGTTTTTTATTACTAAGTAGGGGTTTTGTCTTTAAATGAAGTATTCCATAATAATTTATTAAAGACGAGTCACATTTTTTTTGCAGTAACTGCCAGAGTAGTTCGTTCGCGAACTAGTTCGCCATTGAGAACTAGTTCTTTGAAAAGAATTGTTAACCGCATCTCTACTGTAAAGCCGCTTATGGCCCATGGGCGGCATTATATTCCATGGGCCGTCGCGGCAAAGATGACATGCCCGGTTTACAATCCGGTGGGTTTGCGTTTATACTTATATACGTAAATCTCGATTTTCGTTCATGTTCCAGACGAAAGGAATAACTTATTAATGGCTTACTCAGGAGACAATCCAACAAAGATCATCACAGGTTTGTCAAAACAATCACTACAATTTTATCAAAAGTTGGGTTATGTTTATGGTGGTTGATAAGAGACAGTTCCCAAGGTTAACGTAAAACCGTTCAAAAATTAACTCGACAAAGTTATCCATTATGTTTAGAGTGTAAACGTCATTTATATTACATTATAAAGTAATACATTACACTATAATTTATTTCAGAACGCAGCCCAGATCTGGCGTATTTTTAATAATATCCGTAAGGAATAGTATATTCTGTAACAAGGTTAGAATGAAAAAACTCGATACGAGTGGAAAATTCCGAACGCGAGCGCTAGCGAGCGTGAGGAACCACGAGTATTGAGTTTTTTCATTCTAACTGAGTAACAGACTATATTTTCTCCACGACCAGAAAGTATGAATCAAATTAATGAATGTCAAATTCTATATCTGATTCATTCGATTTTTCACTCATTATTTCATTTAAATTGAAGCTTTTCTGACAAAAATTATGACGCCGCCACCATTGGCATCTGTCACTGACAATTTTGAAATCCACGGCAATCTATGTCGTTTGGTTCGATTACAGAATATTCATACCGTACCTTGTTATGGAATGAGAATACATGCGAAACACATAAGAAGTAAGTGTTTCAGAATAAATATTCTAACTCAAGAGTCAGAATGTATATGTTCTATTATTAAAAATGATTTCGGAATTTCTACATTCTGTAATGGTTGTGGAGAAATATTTTTTCCTAACCGTACAGAAATAAATATTTCTAACAATTATTTTTTCTTGCCTTGCAACTACTAGATGTTTTGTAATATTGGCATTTTCTACAAGAAATCTTGTCACAGATTTTTATTGTTTGTTATTAAAGTTCTGCGAAATAACTTTTTGTTTTCACTATCTTTAATATTAAAGTCGATAGAGAGGAATATAATTTTTACAATCATTACCCTTAAAATTACAATCTATATTTTCACTCAATAAGTTTCGAGTTTAAGTGCTTAATATTTTAAAAAGTGAAGTGTCAAATGTGCTTGAAAATTTATAATTTTAAACGACGAAGGCATCGAACGCTCAAGATGCTAATTTTACTAATGAACGCAAATTAATTTTCGCCAGCCATGGAGGGAACCAGGAAATATTGGGTTAAGATTAATTTTGTGATTCGTTATTATTTTATAAAATTGTAAAAGTCGTCTTTTAAGATTTCCTTAAAATTTATTTTATTTGTCTTTACACAGTCAGTCAAAAAACTTTACAAGGTAAATAGGGAATAAGCATGTATTTTTACTATTGCAAATATTTGTTTATATTTTATTAATCACAAAAGTTGTTTAAAATTGTTACCGTTTTCTCTGCCACAAAACTCGCACATTTTACTTATTCCTCGTATGGCATTTAAAAGTATGATCCATCGTCCCTGCAAATTTTGAAATTCGAGTGTAGTGGCTTCACGCAGTTCTTCAGTAGTGCGATGCCGGGACTTGTAAACTTTATTTTGTAAATATCCCTCACAAAAAATGTCAACGTTAGAAAGATCGGGTGATCGTGGTAGCCATCTTACAAGTCCGTTGGTTCCTATCCGTTTTTCAGGAAAACTATTTTGTAAAAAAGGCGTACTATTCCGGCAACATGGGCTGGTTCATCCTGCTGGAAATATATATTATTTAAGTAAGCCAAGGGAACACTATCTAGCAATTCAGGTACAACATCTGGCAGTATATCCAGGTAACGATTTGCTGAAAGGTTTTCCTCATAAATTCTAAGTATACGTTAGTTGCCTCCCCAAAATTAAACAAGCAACGCCGAAGCCGAATCTTTCCTGCTGCTCCCGTTCAAAGTAAAGATGATGATTTTCTTGATAACAATGTCTGATGAAAATATCAGAGCTTGTGAAATACGCCTCATCGGACCATATCACAAATCTTCCAAAATTCACATTGGCTTGAGTTTGCTGCAAAAAACCAATTCCAAAAAACGTTAACCTACATAAACGCACCATAGTTAACTAAATTTTTTTAAATTCTAGAAAATATATCGGGAAAAGGTTGCCTTCTGTCTGGATATAGAATGAATATAGAAAAAAAGCCAAAGATAAATTTATAATGGATATAAAATCGTACTACCTGTTAAAATATAGTACGGCGACATCAAGCGAATTTTCATTCGATTCAATATAGCAAACTAAAATAATTTCATACTTTTTAAAGTTTTGATAAACTCTCATTTCAGCAATTTATTTAAACGAAAATCCCATTACTGTTTTTTTTTACTTTACTATTTCGTGATTAACAATTACTTGACGCACTCTATGTACGTATTGCATTTAATGGATTGAAGTAGTGAATAAATAAATAAATAATAAAGAAGCAAACATAAAACCTGTTTCAACATGCAAACGTATGACTCGCATTTTTTTGAAGCGAAAACTGCAAAAGGAAAGGCTCAAACTAAGCCACCAAATTAATAAACTGGCGTGAATGTGTCCGGTTCCCAACAAAATTATATGCGACTATAAGATGAAGTCATAAAGGACAATTGTCGTCATTAGCCTGGGGCGCTATAACGCCTCAAACAAAGCGAGGCGTCGTCAAAGGCCTCGTTGTTTGAAGCCGCAGCACGATTCGGGTCCAGCCGCCCCGGAAATTAATAATGAAAAGCAGGGGTGGACTAAAAAGATTAAATCTTAATTGGGTAGATTCTTTATCTCGTTTATTCGAGAACTTAATTCGGACTTGTAATAAAATTTATATGTTTTTCATATGATTTGATTATAATTGTGATTATTTTTTTTTTTGGCTTTTGTTAATCGTTATTAAACATATCTTATTTGTACGAACATCGTGATATTTTAAGGTTGGTTTTGGAGAGAAATAATAATTGATTCAGACAAGGGCGAGTTCTTGTGAGGGCTGGGTCATTAAGGAGTCGAATTGCTCTCTTTTGGATAGAATCAAGGATGTTAAGTGTCGTAGGTGATGCCACTCCCCAGAGGTTTAAACAGTACTCTAGATTAGGTCTTATTTGGGAGACGTAGGGAGTGTGTAAGTTCGAAGGGGAGAAGTAATACCTGACTCGAAAGAGGAAACAATGATTTTTATCTGCCAATGTGGCTACTGAAGTAAGCCAGCTAAAATAATGTTTGAAAACGATGCCAACAAGATCGAACGTTTGTTCGATTTGGATTTGTTGCGTGGCAGGGAACAGGCGTTGAACTGAACAAGGTTTGTGGAACACCAGTCTAAGATTGACTAAAGATCTTGGAAAAGGGATAGGTGCATAAATCTGTATCTGTTATCCAGCTCTTGATTCGAGACTTGTATGGAAAAATAAATGTTGGAGTGAAGAGTATTACCGACAGCGTAATTGTGGATGGGATTGGTAGTTGAAGAGAGTAGGTCATTAATGGGTAGATGAAATAGGTTTGGTGCCAGGTTTGGGGTACGCCCGCATTGATAGGATGAGAGTTAGATGAGTGACCGTCTAGCACGACAGATATGCGCCGATTAGCGAGAAAGCTACCCATCTAGGTACATATGTAGTTTGGAAGGAAGACCATAAGAAGGTAGTTTGTTGAGAAGTGCGGCATGCCATACTTGGTCAAAGGCATTGGAAATGTTAAGAGCCACAATCTGGGATTCGCCATGAAATTCGAGAGACTTGTTCCAGTTATGTGTGACAAAAGTAAGGAGATCAGCTGTGGGTCTTTGATAACGAAATCCGTACTGTCTGTCATGGATCATTTTGTATTTTTCTAGATATTTCAGAATTTGAAAGTTGATGACTTTCTCCATAACTTTGCTGTCAACAGAGTGAAGAGAGATACGAGTAGGTCTATAATTGGATGTAAGGGACTTGGAAACTTTCTTCGGGACAGGCTGCACAAGAGCAGTCTTCCAGCTGTTTGGGAAGATACCCTTGTCATATGAGATCTGGAAAAGACTAGTTAAAATGGGTGCAAGTTCTGAAGCAAAATTTTTTAGAACAATTGCTGATATGCCATCCAGATTGAAGGACTTTTTAATGTGAATTTTTTGATATGCCGGACATTTTGTGGGATATAGATATCGTAATACTCCCGCATTGTAAACATTTTTTTTAAATTTAAATTACATCACAACCGTACCATCACGCAGACTTTTCTTACGTACACGCGCATTCACCGGCATTGCGCAAACACTGACTAATGGGAACGACTGGTGAGGTAATTTTTTAATACGGCATGTCAGTCAGCGGGGGTCAGGGCCACAGGTTTCTACCGGCTGATTTTTAAAGGGCGCAACGTTGTCAGATCTTTACGTGAAACAATTTACTTCGAAGTGATTTTCTTTTTTCTAATAATTAAGGGGTGCGATGCAATTTTTTTTGCTATTTTGCTTAAAACAGGTGTACCTCCAGCACCCAAAAATTTCATAATGATTTTGTGTAATGAAACCTTGAACGAAGATTAAAGGAGAGGGAGATCCTTTATATCACCAGGGATAAAATTAAACAACTTAGCCGCGTTGAAACTAAATGATCTCTGGAATAGAGCAGTTGTGTGGCGAGGGACACTGAGCAAATTACAGAGACGCGTGTTACGTCCATGGATATCACTACGCTTGTCGATTTTGCTACTCAGGTAGGAGGGACACCGCGGTGTATTTAATTTATAAAGAAATCGTGCAAACTGGAGTCGAAATCGCTCATCCAGATTAAGCCAGCCAGAGTTGGAAAAGCTCTCGCTCTCAGAGATATGATCGTACTTTCTTAAATTGTACCCAAATCGAATACAGGCATTCTGCAGTATTTGCAAACTTTCCTTGTCCCGATTTAAAATGGCCGGCCAGTAAACTATACTAGAATAGGATATATATGAAATTATTAGAGAGTCGCAGAGCTTCAACTTAACATCGCTACTTAGAATGTCCTTATGTAAGTACAGAGATTAAGTTTCCAGTAAGAAGCCTGAATAATTTTTCCAATGTGATAGGAGAAGCGCAGAGAAACGTCAATCCATAAGCCAAAATTTTTGCAAAAATCGGTTGGAGCAATGACATGATCATTTAAAACAATTTTGAAATTAGGATCCGACAAAATTTTCTCTCTCTGGCTTCCAAATATTAGCAATTCAGTTTTTGAATGATTAAGCACCAAGCCATGCGCAAGAGACGCATCACGAATGATCTTTAGATCAGTGTTAATCTTCTCCATAGCAGGATATAAATCAGGCATATAAAAAGAAAAATATATTTGCGTGTCGTCCGCGTATTGATGAGACAGATATGATTTCATGAAACAGGACAAATCTGCAGTAATTAAGATTAAGATTAAGAATAGCAAGGGTCCCAATATGCTACCCTGCGGCACGCCCCGACTAAGGACGACAGAATCAGAGCAAACACTATTAATGGAAACAGTCTGTGATCTACCACACAAATAATCTTTTAAAAAATCTACAAAGCCTTCACCAAAACCAAAATATTTTAATTTTGTACATATAATCTGATGGTTTAAAGTGTCAAATGCCTTACTGTAATCTAATAAGATAAGGCATGTATTCATTTTTGTATCCAGTGTCCTAAATATGTCATCAGTAACTTTCAGGAGAGCCGTTGTTGTGCTGTGATTCGAACGGAATCCCGACTGTGTCGGCGGCAAGATACTATTGCTCAACAGAAATCCGTTAATGTGTTCCGCAGCACATTTTTCCAGAATTTTTGAAAATGTGGGTAGTAAACTGATTGGATAAATGACATAATATTTAAAAATAGTCAATAGTGCTTAGATGGAAATGGAATTCATTCACTGAAGTTTAGTGTTTACGGAAACAGTGGTCTCAATATCATCTGATATCGGTTGTCCTTTTTTATGTACAACTAGCTACTTAGATCATGGTTTATTGCAATAGCACCGTTGGTTTCTTGTTAAACGCATGATATAGATAATTTTTGTATATATATATATATATATATATATATATATATATATATATATATATATATATATATATATACTGTTCAAAATCCAAGTTTCTATCAAATAAAATAATAGAACACCTAATCAGAGAGTTCGCATAGCAGAAAAACCTACTTGACAAAACAACTAAAAATTGCTTGGTAAATTTAAAGGAAAATATACTATAAAATATAAAACCGGTGTCAGACTTTAACGAATCCTGGGCCCAGTGTCTCTAATTAAGCTAATCAAGAGAAATGAAAGGCTAATTATGAAAACAGACGACAGCTAGCAACTTTTCTTTTTTCATCATTTTTATATTGTATTTTTCTGACTATTTTAGCTTCACACTCTTATTCTCTTAATCTGATAATATTATGCTCATAGTTGCCACAGTTCTTTTTTATTGGTGTTTCCTTTGTACCTGATGAAATGACAGTATTTAAAAATTGTTTTCCGGGGGGGGGGGGCAAATTAGGGTGTCGCAAACCATTTTTTCTTTGTAGTATTAATCGGACCTACTAAAAAAAATACGTTGGAACATTTTTAATACAAAAATTATACAAAGTTCCTTAGACCGTCTGTCCCATTACTAGGTTGTTTATTATTGGAACTACAACACTGGTTAAATTAGCAAACTAGAAACATTTATTTTCTTTGATTAAGCAAAGCAACCACTGAATATAAACGTTTTTGGATTTTTTAAAAAAATATTTTTTCAATGAAACACTAAAATTACAGTATATTTCCCAATAGAACTGTGGCAAATAGTTTGCTGAACGAATAAGTCCCTATGCACCGTAGGTCTAAAGTTCCAAATACCGAAGTTATGACCATATTTTATTTTTAGTCAAGTTGGTCGTGGAATTCCGCACCAAAAATAATGTTGAGAATAAGAGGCTATGAAATACAAATTTTATGATTTCTTACACATTTTTCTAAATGCGTGAAGGGAATTTTGTAATCATTACCAAAATCTAGTAACGTAAGAAGCGATATTACAAAAATAAAAAAAATCGGTCAAGTGCAGGTTATACTTGCACAATTAGTGTTTCGTGCCATGCATCAGCCCGATTTCCACCCATCTGTCGCGCTACCCGCCACCGACGCGCGCCTTATTACATCGAGTATGCGTGGAGCTGAGTGGGGTTGGGTTTAAATAACGTGTAAGGACAAAAGCCTTAGATCGTGAGAAATATTTTTTGTCGAAAGTTTTTTTCTCTAAAACCAGTAGATCAGCAATTATACGGAAATAAACAATTGCATTATTTATAACAATTGATCGCCCTAGAATTTTTCAATCCTGCTCTTGAATTTTCTTTCCATTTCCCAGTTTACCCCCTGCAATTAACCCCCATAATCAAATTTCAACTTTTCATACTTCTTGTCTATAACTGGGCCCCACACTGTGCCAAATTTCAAATTTTTACGTCGAATAGTTTCAGAGAAAATCGCCTGTGACGGAAGGACGGACTGACGAATACCGAAATGATTCCATAAGTGCTCCGTTCTGCTAATTTTAGCACGGAACACTAAAAAGTATACTTTTTAAAAATTAATTGTTTTTCTATTTTTACCATTTTCATCACCAAAAAAATACTACTAGTTTGCTAATTTAACCGTTGGTGTCGGTCCAATAATAAGCAAGCTACAATAGTAATAGTGCAGACTTATGGCATCTCCTATTCATCACTTTTGCCTCTCTCAGTGCTGGGATTCCAAAATGCTATTCGATATCGAAATATTATATTTGGCACAAAAAATCGATTCCCGTTCGTTTTCAGCTGATCGCGGATCGTCTAAAACGATATCGATTTTTTCGATACCTCTAGAGAGCCCTTTTCGGTCGATTTTGAGAAGACAGTTATTTCTAGGTTAGAATTATTTGTTTTTGTAGGTTTTGCAGGTTTTTTTTTGTTTATATCAACGATTATAATAAAACTACTAATTATTACTGTGTCGTTTCTAACATTTCACACATGTGAAACATCTAGTACCAATATATAAAAAATTATGTATTGAAAAAAAAGGCATTTTAAACTTTTCCAGTTAAAATCGGATATTTATGTTGTAGTTTAATAACAGTGTGATTTTTAACATTTTTGATAACAAAATTATAAACACACTGTTCAGAATTCAGAAATGATCGTTCTTTCAACTGATTTTTAAGAAGTTTTCCCACAAAATAATCTTAGGTTATAATTCACTACGCATGCGTGCTACGAATACTACGGTTTCCGATAACGAAAAAAGCGATGAAATAAACGACATCGAATCAGAATATCGAATTGATCGACATCGCTTTGACCTCCGAGCACGATACACTTACAACGTATGCTACGTATGACGTCAGTTCGAGGGAAACTCTTAAATTGACTAGGTGCTTGCCCCTGATCAAATGAAATATGACAATAATATTTTAATAAACGTCAGCTCAACACACTACCTGACAATAAACTGACCTGCACTTATATATAAGGAGTGCAAGCACCTAGTCAATTTAAGATTTTCCCTCGAAGTCACGTCATAGTGTAGCATACCGTTGTAAGTGTATCGTGCCTCCGAGTATCGAAAGCGCTACGATAGCTGTCGTATCGAGTGAAAGGGAATCCCAGCGCTGATCGATCTGAGAGCATTCGAGCGACAGTTTTTATGTTCCGTGGAAACGAAATCGCCCGACGATTTAGAGCTGGGCGTGTTCCATTAAAAAATCGTGTATTTTTGGTGCACTCTCAGATTGCTCGCGGTTGATCTGTGTTCATAAGGTAGATCAACAAGATGAGAGCATGAAAGTAGCAGTCTTTTCGAACTTCTTTCGTCCTCTTCACCAGAAGAGAATAAAGATATTAGAACTATTTTTATTACCAATATTTGATATTAAATCATACATGCACACGTCTTTAATAAATATCTCTTCAATAAACCACAAAACAAAACGACTCTTTAACGGAGTGACTGACAGATAACACCTGGTATGCTAGTATTAAAGCGATGTTCCTTCCACTGCTTGCAATGAGAACATCAACGCAATTCGAGCACGTGACGTATTAGAGCGATTTGACAGCACTATAAGAGTACTCCAAGAGCACATTAATAAAAGTGAATTGAAGATGCAATTAATATGAGGCACTTTTCAAATTTACTATTACATCTTTTGGTTGCCCTGTTAGGTAGAGAGAGCAGTGGCGGCTATTTATAATTTTTTGTAAACAAATTTTACATCATTTTGTCAAGAATTTTTAAATTCTAAGAGAATAAAATGTGTTGGTAGAAAGTTATAGTCATTTGAATTTTTTTAAACCTAAAATATATTTAAAAAAAAAATTGAAATGACTTTAACTTTCTACTAACATATTTTTCTCTCTTATAATTTAAAAATTCTCGACAAAATGATGTAAAACTTGTTTAGAGCGAATACTAAATAAACTACCTAAACGCGTTCATTTTTTCCCCAGGGGAGGCTCAGCAAAAATTCAACTTTTTTTCGCAAATTACAAAATGGTTTTTTTGTTTATCAAAACATTCCCAGTGGGCTCACTATTAAAACCCCTAAATTTGGTACAGGTTCTGTAATTAGGAACAGAGATATACAATTTTCAAATTTCACCCGCCGCCACTGCGAAAGAAAGAGAGAGAGAGAGAGAGAGAGAGAGAGAGAGAGAGAGAGAGAGAGAGAGAAAAACATTCATTAAAGCTTCGTTAGTGACGTCCTGCTTCCACGAATTCATTGATATTGGAATGCGACTGGTTTTTATTTCTCGGGTTTATGGGATTATTATGGATAGTCATTAGGGTGGATCGAAAAAATCTTTTTTTGGATTTTCAGTTGACCTTACCTGGCGAAAGTTGTCAGTAGATATCATGATTGTTTTAGCTAAATCTCAGAATTTTCGAATATCATCTTCAGGTTCCCCGCGAGTGTCAAAGTTTAGGGAAAATGTCAATTTTTTACCTTTACCAAAAAAATAACGGAATGTTTTTCTTTAATTATTTTACTTGGGATGATATGCCCAATCAATGTTGTATTATTAAAAAAAAACTCGGAATTTTTGATAAGCATCTAGAGGTTCCCCTGCTGTATACAAATTAAGAAAAAAATTAAAATAAGTTAAAAACTTAAGAAAATATATTTTGTGTAATTTTTCTTAAGCAAATGATTTTTGTTTTGCTTGACAGACGAAACAAAATCATTTTTTGGTATTAAAATATGGAAGCTTGTTCCTAGAGTCTATTTTGGCCCTAATGATTCGGTCTCTAGCTTCTTGGCCTGAAACAGCTAGAGAAGCCTCTGTTACAAGCTTAATACTCCTCTCCACAACTTGGGTGTGGCATAAATTTTAAAAATATGCCTCTTCCTACATTTCCTTGCTACACCCAAGCTGTGGAGAGGAGTATTAAGCTTGTAACAGAGTCTTCTCTAGCTGTTTCAGGCCAAGAAGCTAGAGACGGATTCATTAGGGCCAAAATAGACTCTAGGAACAAGCTTCCATATTTTAATACCAAAAAATGATTTTGTCTCGTCTGTCAAGCAAAACAAAAATCATTTGCTTAACAAAAATTACACAAAATAATTTTTTTTAAGTTTTTAACTTATTTTAATTTTTTTCTTAATTTGTATACAGCAGGGGAACCTCTAGATGCTTATCAAAAATTCCGAGTTTTTTTTTAATAATACAACATTGATTGGGCATATCATCCCAAGTAAAATAATTAAAGAAAAACATTCCGTTATTTTTTTGGTAAAGGTAAAAAATTGTCATTTTCCCTAAACTTTGACACTCGCGGGGAACCTGAAGATGATGTTCGAAAATTCTGAGATTTGTCTAAAACAATCATGATATCTACTGACAACTTTCGCCAGGTAAGGTCAACTGAAAATCCAAAAAAAGATTTTTTCGATCCACCCTAATAGTCATATTTTAACTCTTAAACATAAAGTAAAAACGTTATAATATTGACTTTCAATCCATTACTGCAGGACGTTGTTGTAAAGCAAATCGATTTGAGTCTAATTCAAGAGATTCGGAAGGTTTAATTTGACACAATATTGATGCTGGCTTTTGACCTTTAGCATTGTAATTACAATGAAATGGTGTACGTAATATGAAAGACAACACGTTGCCATTGATTTTAAAATGAGAGTTTTAAGGTATTGTAGGTAGAAAAAGACATAATTTTATCCCGTTACTGACACTTTCTAAAGTGTTTAATCTTTTAAAAGCGAAAAGGTCTTACAAGGACTAGCACCTTTTTATTTAAGGTAATTATTCAATATTAGGCGCTTTATTTTATTCCATTAGAATTATGGTAGTCTTGATGTCAAGTATTGTGATGCCAATTCCAAGAATTTTTTTGCCTAAATTTGTCCTTAAGATTTTTTTTATCTGGGAAAGCCCACATGAAATCACCAAGAATCTGTCAATACGGGATTTAAAGAATTGAAGGTTAGGCGAGGAAAGGAAGTGGTGAGATTCTCACCACTATTTTCCATTGCCGGATTTAACTTTGAAAGGGTGCTAAGGTGGGGGCGGAGAAATAGAGTAAAATTTTCTCCTCTAAAGAATAGTAAGTAATTTTCAAGTGTTGTTCTTTAAGCATAGATGAATCACCATATGGGGCCCCTAATGATGTGGGGGTCCCGGGGCCGGGCCCGAGGTGCCCCGATATAAATTCGGCACTGCTGTTTTCCCACGCCAGATAACTTGAAATATATAGTATCCAACTTTACTAATATAAAGAGATAATTGCTAATAAGCTTTGTAAATTGTAAATTCCTTATAATATATTTTATAACAGTGTTTACTTTAATTGAAATGATATATCTAAGGATAATTCACTTAATTTTTTAAACTATAGTTCTTGTTCGTTTAATAAAATATATTTTATTTTATTTTTATTTTTCATCCAATTATATTTCAGCATTCTCGTCAAATGATAGTGTTTTAGCTAAACAATTCTATACTCTAAGAAATAATAGTAATTTATAGGTTTCCAATAGTATTTTTGTAATTGAAAAAATGGTAATATAGTTTTCAAAGAAGTAGGTATACTTTTGAAGTCCAGTAATAAGTCTATATTTAAAGCAATGTTTTTGTTTGATTATTTCAATGATGTTTGATGAGATAATATTAACTTTAATATAACCACAGTGAGAGTGGTCAAGAATAATACTATTATTGAAAATAGCATAGCAGTTTGTTCCGTGTACGCAAATACAAGGGCGTAGCCAAGGGAGGGCAGGGGGGGCACGTGCCCCCCCCTGGCACGAGCAAAAAGCCAAGATTTACCAATGTGCCATTCAAATTTCCCGTACGTCTTATTCCTAAATCAGCAGTCAGCCGCGGCGCCTACCGGTCAGTGCTGTCGCAGCTGATTTTCAAAGCGTACTGAATGTAGGGCAGAATATTTAAAAATCGAAACGTTTAAGAATTTAAAACATTTAAAATAGCTTTCTCTGCAGTTTAAAATCATTGAGGGTGGTTAAATAAAACACTGTTTTTTTTTTTCAAAAATAAAAAATAGTATTAAATTATTAACATTATATAAAAAGTTTTAATTTATACCAATAGACAGGTACAATCGGTACATGTATACTAGTTAATTACAAATTTTAAAAAATCAGTAGTTTTATGTATTACCATCCGTTTATTTCCTCAGATTTTTTTTTCAATCGATCAATTCATCGGCAGCCTCCAATGAAAAACAAGTATTGTTTTTTAATATTTGTTTACAGTACTCCATCGTAGATATATTCAGGCAATTTATATTTTCTTTAACGACACAAAGTACAAGAAAGAGTAGTACTCGTATCACACTAATTTCATCAATCGAAAAGCCACTAAACTTAATTCATAATATATTTTCAGTCACAATAATTTTTCAAATTTTTTTGTGCTTATTTGGATTTAGTTTCGTTTTGAAAGTTCGTACTAAAATTAGTGGTTTTTCCAAGATCAGTACTGACGTACTGAATTTGGCCACTTTGTACTGAATTCAGTACAATTGTACCGAAATGGCAGCACTGCTGCATGTGGCGCAAACGTGTGAAGTGGTAAGCAAGCTTTTGCTGTTAATTAATAATAATAATAAATTCATTTATTTGTGCCAAAGAAAAATAAAAGTACAATAATAAAGAATTGTAATAACAAGTACAATAACCAAGTCCCATTTTCGGCACTTTTGCGGGGTATCTCCCTTATTTTTAAAGATAGAGGGTTGCGGTTTTCGCGATAGTGTGCTACTTTTTGATGAAACGAAAGATGGCATAAAAATATTTTTCATGGTCCCCTTCGTTTTTGACATACAGGACGAAATTGATTTTTTTCCATTTTCGGACCCCCCTCGCATTTCAGTTATCTTGTAACTTATATAAAAAGTAAAAATGGATCACATTAGACTTTTCTACGTAGAATCGAGTGGCGTGGTTAGATTTTCATCAGATGTGATATTTTTCGATATATTGACCAAACATATGTTTTTTTAAATGGAACACCCTGTATATTTCTTAACCATTACGTTTCCCCTTTCGAGACCTTTTCAAAAATATATAACACTTTATAGTTATTTTTTGTTTTTAGTCCTTAAATCGAACTATTTTTTTCTTTTTTCGGACTTTTTTCATAAGTTACAAGATAACTGAAATGCGAGGGGGGTCCGAAAATGGAAAAAAATCAATTTCATCCTGTATGTCAAAAACGAAGGGGGCCATGAAAAATATTTTTATGCCATCTTTCTTTTCATCAAAAAGTAGCACACTGTCGCGAAAACCGCAACCCTCTATCTTTAAAAATAAGGGAGATACCCCGCAAAAGTGCCGAAAATGGGACACCCTGTACAATAGCAATAACTGTAATAGCCAAAGAAATTAAAAATTACGAGAACATACTAGTTGGCACAAATGGGTAGAAATTTTGATTAAAATTAATCATTCTTCCAATCCTACCCCACGCAAATATTTTTTAAGTTTACATTTAAAATTTATATAACTTAATTAAAGGTGGCTGCCATGCGCTGTTCCTGTTCACTCTGTTTGTGTTCACGCAGATCTCAGATATAAAATAATTATCAAATTGTAATATAATTTTTCTTACAAAATTGGCCTAACAATATCCTATACTATACCTGCACCATAATCGACAATTTTAGCATAATTTCAAATTTTTTAAGTTTATTTCAATTTATTTTAAATAAAACCGCAAACTTTTACCGGCTTATTATGAAAACAATTTATTGTTTTTTTTTGCAAAATAATTTGTTTTCATAAAATGTTTCGCAAAAATAAAATGTAGATAAATTTTATACATTCTTCTTGTTAAGCGATGTTCTGTTTTAGCAGGTATTCATTATTTTCTTTTTTAACTGATTCGAGTTTCTAATTTGCAATAATAATACGTATGTACTATATACTATACATTATCTATGAATATATATTTTTTTAAATAATGTTTTTTTTTATATTTCTTTGCAAAAAAACTAAAAAAACTAGACTACGTACTACTTACGTTGCGTCCTTGGGGTCCAGAAAGTCTGCCCTCCCGGTCACCTAATTCTGCCCCCCCCTGCTCAAAATCCTGGCTACGCCCTTGCGCAAATATAACATTTGTAGATGTCGGACGGTCGTTTTCTTAATATAAAAACATTATTTCTCCGCATCGGACGCATCACTTACGGTAGCGACTGTAGACATACGCGATGCTGCAAATGTCTAGCCGATCCAATCCGAATTTCTTATGCTAACTGGGTAAGTATTATTATATGAAATATTATTATCACTATTTATCACTTATACCTAGTTGCTTATATACGTCGCCGCCACTGGTGTGGCACTCAAGTGGGCAGCCTTAACCATGAGTCTTATCCACTCAATGGTTTGCAATATTAAACCAAATTAATTAATTTAATTTTTTAAATAATCTCGCAAGTAAGAGAATGTTAAATCCCGTCATACGTGTTTAGTTGTAGTTTGTTTAACTTTTAGCTGTTGGTAGAAAATCCAGTACCGAATTTACGCATCACCGCATTTCTACAAATTTATTATCGAATTTTACCAGGCCTGAAATCCTTTTTGTTATATTAATTATGTTTGATCTCGTGGGTATTGCGTGCAAAAAGGGCCCTGAACAAGTAAAGTAATTTCACAAATATCATTATGTATGATTTATCGTAGATTTTATACGCAACTGTTATAAATACAAATCATCCCGACCTATTGATCAGATTTTTTTACCTTCCTCATCTCCAAAAAGCCACATCAATCAATCATAGAGAACCTGATAGAAACAGAAATTAATTACGTAGAAAAACATTTATCTTCCTATTATGCCATCCACTTCCTTCCTTTGAGTTTTTTTATTTCGACCAAAACGCAGCTCGGCAGAAAAAATATTAGGTTTGGTCTTCTCCGAAATGACCCGAACATAAAGCTATTAGAGAAAGTGAGCTGATATAGAAGGTGCGAGAGCATTCAGGTGGGAAAAGACAAGGTAATTGATTGAAATGTTTTTTCGCTTTTTGAGAATTAACGTTTAATATTGGTTATTCTTATGATATGTTTAAATCTTAAGGTAAATTTTGTACAAAAAAGGAAATTCTTAAAAATAAATGTGTATGTTTTTACTACTTAGGTTGGGTTGGGTACCATATGCATCTAAATTTAATCAAAATATGAACATATGCATCCTTTTTAACAAAAATATTCAACAATAAAAACACACAAACATTGATTTTGACAATAAGCGGCATTTTTTTTAAATTAAAAGAATACAATAATAATACAGTTTACTACAGTTTTATCCAAGTGAATACTGAACTTCATTGATGCGAGATTCATCGATTTCAGAAATTGTACTGCTTTTGGCAGTTAATTACCAATAAAATACCAATTTAGAAATATTTCTTCCTGGTATATTAAAAAGATTATTGCTTATTGCACAAATGATCGTACTTAGCCCTATGTATGAAAATGTTTATCAAAAGAGAATATTTACCGTTTTATTACCACTGATGTGAGAATTATCAGAACGCAACGGAACGCAACAGAACGCAAATAAATTTATACCTTTCAATCCAACTCAGCAGAATATTAGGTTTGGTTGTTTTCAAAATGGCTCAAACACAAAGCTATTAGATCAAGTAAGCTGATGTAGGAGGTGCAAAACCATCCAGGTGGTACAAATAGTACATTATACATCAAGGAAGAAAAATGCTTGTTTTTCCGTGAGGTGCAGTTTACAGCTAGAGGGGAAGCCCGAAAAGCTCTATAGCAAACATAGCATTCTCTCCCGAAGTGTATACCTATATATTATTTATTTACGACCCATGTACGTTTAAAATGAAAAACCTAATTTCATTAATACTTATTTACTTTAAAATTATTATTAATAGCCTTTGATCAGTTGAAAACAGTCCTTGACAACTGTCAAAATTTAAATAAGCAAATGTCAAAATTTAGATAAACAAAGTTTCATTTGTGGTAAAATATGGATTTTAAAGTTTTTTATGTAGAAGAACCTGATGAAATTACCGAAGCAGCAACTCATGTGGCTGTCAATTTACTACCAGAAAATTCAAAGAAGTTATACGAAGCTGCATATCAATGTTTAAAAAAGTAGTGCTCAGACTAGCATGTAATAAACTTTACTGGAAATGCGATGCTGCTATACTTTAGTGAAAAAGCTGAAAAGTTTAAATGTTCTACCCTATGGGCTCAGTATTCAATGGTTATATCTTGTATGGTACTTTACGACAATGTTGACATAAGTAAATATACAAAATTAGTATTCTTTCTGAAACGAAATTCCGATGTTTACGCTGCAAAAAAAATCTAAATTTTTTATCAAAGAGCAAGTGAACACTTATCTTTATCTGATTTCGATTTTTTTAGGTTGTATTAATATTTGGGATAGACGAAGTCTGCCTTGCTGATGAACTAATCAACTAAGCATTAATAATATTCTTTAATACTGCAGGCTACAAGTACGTCGACAAACAGTATAAACTTACATTCCGAAGAAAAAAACATTTTTCTTAATAGTATATACCTAGTGTTAATTTTACAACTGTAAACATGTATCACTTAATTATAATGTAAACAAATGATACGAATGCGTGGTTCAAGTTTGGAATAAATAAACATGTAACTGGCCGACAGTTGGTCGGCCCTCAAAGCAAACCTTAAGGATGCCTTGGTGAAGGCTGCCTTGATTTCTCCTCGAACGGTTCTTTAATCTTTTTCAGTAATTTCCTTGAAGGTGGAACACTTGAGTACTCGAAATATACAGCAACAATATATTTTCTGTTACGTCGTGATATTTCTTAGAGTATATTATGTAAGGACCCACATAGTTTGTTTTCTCCGTTTTTTATACACTGCAACTATTTTATGCGTGGATACTGCTTAATTCAAATTACTATTTATTTTTCGCTTTCATGATTAATTATGATATGATACATCAAAGCTGAAGAGATTGCAAAATCTAGAGGTAAATTGGTCTTTCTCGCATTCCTTCCTAGTTCTAATATTTTATGAAAAACGTAAGACACTGAAATGCCCAAAGATTAGATTCATTTAGACTAAACCTTTAAACCTGATATAATTTGACACGTAAACACTTTTTCATTTAAATATTTTATTGCACAATTAATCACGATATGATGCACCAGAACATCAGCTTATATACAGAGTGAGTTTCTTAAAGTGTTACAAGGCGATATCTCAAAAATGGTTTAAAATATTTTTATGAAATTGTGGAGAGTTAATGAGGAGGTGGGGGGACATATTTAAACATATTTTTGACATTTACCCCCTCTCTCAATTTTGAGGGGTGCGGGGAACTTTGGAATTTTATAAAATTCGAATCTACGTAAAAAATTACATACGCCTAGAAATTTTTTTTGATTTGCTCTTTCGGTTACGGAATTATGGTTCCCTAAATTTTGATTGAATTTAAAAAATAAATAAATTTTACCTAGTTCTCTTATTTCGGAATTCTAATTCGTTTCCATGGAAATGCGTTATTTTATTTCAACCAGTTGAGAATTTTGACATTTTAACGATTATTATCAACTAGTCCCCGGATTTGATCCCCCTTGACTTTTTCTTGTTTGGTTTTATGACGGACAAAGTGATGGCGACTACACCTACAATTTTAAATTATATGAAAGACCGAATCCCCGTTGCCTGCTTATTAGTGACACCTGAATGTTACTGCGAAATTCACTCATGAAAAGAGTGAAAAAGTATTTCGAAGTTGAAGGGCATTTCGAGCAACTTCTCAAGAATGACAGACGATAAATAAATTGGGTAATTATTTAGATTAATGTAAACAGCGATTTTTTTTATGAAATTTTGCACAGACCCTAATTTTGGGTCGTAGAACACGAATCCGAAGTCAGTTTTTGGCGGCCTCGTAGGGTTTTTCCAAAAAAAATTTTTTTAACTTTTATGTTAGGGTTTTCAATGAAATTCTTTTAATTTCGGCACTTTTACTTAAACACATCTATACAAGTCATTACACACTATTTTTCTGGATCATATTTAGGCAAATTTATGTAAAAACACATTAAAAAACAGAGAAAATATAAAAAAACTGAAAGAAAATCAACACGCAGCCCGAGGTATACATTCTCGAAATTTCTGATGGAATTGCCAAATTTACAAATCGTTTTTCCCACAAATTTTAAAAATTTTAACCCAAGCAAATCTGAGCAAAAAGGTGGTCAGGTTTGCTCAGTTTTGATTGATATAGATATATATGTATCTATATCAATCAAAACTGAGCAAACCTGACCACCTTTTTGCTCAGGTTTGCTTCTGTTGGGTATACACATTTTTGTTCAGATATGGTTGCATGCATCAGCATGCAGATGTTCGATTACTGATCAATAGGATTTTGGTTAGGTCTGATGTAGGTTAAAATTAAAAAATGTTGTTGACGAAGTTGGACAGAATAGTAACTTTAGTTTGTTATGGTTAGCTTTTTTATTATTCCTAATTTACAACTTTTTCATAAAAAATAAGTAAACGTGGCAACACCGGACAGAAATATTGTTGACAGGTAGGAAAATATTGGCGGCTTAATAGCCAGTTAAAATGGCATTTTCTATCGAAAAAAGCAATTTTCTTATCTATTTTTGCCTAAATGTGGTGTTTTATGTGACGAAACATAATAAAAATTATTAGTTTACAGATATGTTGAAGTGAGTGTCGAACAGGAATCTATATAAAAACCTAACCTAAAAGGTAAAATTTTTGTTTTGGAAAAACCATACGAGACCGCCAAAAACTGACTTCGGATTAGTGTTCTACGACCCAAAATTAGGGTTTGTGCAAAATTTCATGAAAACATTCGCACATTAATCTAAATAATTACCATAAATTGAAATTAAATGGCAATTTTTAACCTAATCATAATTCCGTAACCGAAAGAGACAATCCAAAAAAAAATGTGTACTCATACGTAGTTTTTACGCAGATTCGAATTTTATAAAGAAAAGTACATCATCCCATTTAAAATTCCAAAATAAAACCCATAGTAAAGGTAAATACCTGTTTTGAGGATCTATCATAAATCGGCACCAGCATACTCTTGCTCGTTTGTGTTCGTCACTTAACAAATAATGAGGGATCCACCGACTCAAACTCAATATAGTATCTGCTGCAGATGATCCAATGTCTCTTTAATCTCCCTATGGTTGATATTTCGATTTTACCTGACCAGCTGTCCTGTGGCAATCAAGTTTTTAGCACCTACGGATTCCGCAAGTCGTCCTGGTCTTGGCCCATCTTCTAACCTACATTTATCACGTTTGAATAAGGAAAAAACATGTTTTTTTTTAATGCATAAATCGTCGTAAAAGGTCATTACAAACCCAAAAATATTATTTTGAAGAAATGTTTGACGTAATAACAATCGAATTAATTTCGTCTATTTGTAATCACTTGTGCCAAAGCAACCAATGACAATAACATTAGAATAATAACAGCCCATGGGTAGTTATCACTTATGTTATCATACGTTACCATGGAATTTTTTTTCTGACAATTCTGTAATTGTTACAATTTAAAATGTCAAAATAACCCCCCCCCCCCCCCCCATTGAGAAAGAAGGTTAATGTCAAAAATATGTTTAAATATTTTTCATCTTCTATTAACTTCTTTCCCATTAACTCACCTAAATTTTATGAAAATATTTTAAGCCGTTTCCAAGATATCCTTGTAACACTTTAAAAAACTCGCACTGTATACCTGAAATAGAATACCCAATTATGATAGATTAGGAGTATATGAACTTCTTGACGATAATCATAGATATATTGGAATTAATTTCAACAAGGAGATTCACTGATATTTAGACCAGAAGATAAGAATCACGAGTTGAAATTGGCTAATGCGGGAAAATTAAGTCTTAAATTGCAAATAAAATTTTGACTTTTATTTAAAATTTACGAAGAAAACTATAATACCATATCCTAAATTAAGCAAGTCCAATTTTATCCTTATATTTCTGTTGTATGTACAAAAAGACATGTGTCAAGCAGAAAAGACATAAAATGATATAATTAATGATGTTTCAATGACTCAGAAGTATAGTTGCCTGGGCAATCAAAACTAGACTTAATTTCGTGAATTAGCATTGAAAAAATCAAGTTAATGACCACACGAAAGATTTATTTGCTAAGTTTAATAAATTCTGTATATAACGAATAATTTATAACAACAGATTCTTTTTGAAAATAAGCTCGAATCTACTTTTCGATTACAATGAACCCCAAATTCAACCTAAAATCCAGCGCAACACTTGGACTGCGCAAAATCGCTCAGCTAAAACTTCTTTGTAGATGGTGCCCACGCAAGCTCATCATGGAACAAGCACTAGGTGCATTATGGAAGGATTAATGAATGAAAAAGTGTTAATGTCAAACTAATCTCGATAGTTTTGTACGCAGATGTTGACATGCAGTTGAAAAACTTATCCTTACAGTTGTGGAAAATAAAATGATTTATATAAAGCAATACAATTATTACTATAAATCTAGACATAGTTGATGGCATTTTAAATAAATTTTGACAAAGAAACAAAGATTATAGTAGGTATAATTTATAGTAGGATTTACACATTAGAGTGGCAAAAGCAATAAAACTTGTGAAATTTTAAACACTTACCAATATTAGACGTTTTTGATTATTTCTCTGAAATATGGGAGTAAAGGGGTAATATTTGGTTATTTTGAATGTAGCAAATATGTACTAAAATATATAAAGGCTTGTCTACGGCCTAGTTATAATCTGGAGTCACGTGTCCTCATTGACGTGACGCGCCAAAAAACAAGAGGTCTGGCCTAGTGTCTGGATGCTTTAGGGCTTTGAAAACAATTAAGCTTGGGGGTTCCTTTGGTACTTACCTTGCAATGTTCACAGTTAAAAGCAATGGAATAGTTTTGGGCGCAATCGTAGCGCCGCAGGAGTTCGGCGTGGCTGCAGGAAGCTTGGGAGGCCAGGTCGTCGGCTTCGAGGAGTTCTTGCAAGAGAAGGCGGCAGGTTCGGGTGTCGTTGAAGGCGGCCTTTGGTAAGGCCTGGGCGACCCGGTGCTCGTAGCAGTGGCGCAGCCGAAGGTTATCCAGCGCGTCGGGGCGCCGCCCGGGCGACAGGTCGCGGCCGCACAGCTCGTCTTTGTGCGATTCTTGCAGAAAATCAAGGCACTGTAACGGGTCGTTTTTGGGGGCGCAGGCCGCGGCGGGCGCGGCGCACGGTGCGCCGGGAGCCACGGCGGCCACGGCCACGGCGGCGGCCATCAGGAGCAGCAGGCCCGGCTGGGCCCGCCGGGGCATTCTGCGGGGCGATGGGGCGTCACGAGGCACGGGGGCATCGCTGCGGGCGGCCGGAGGGCCCCCCCTCGCGGCCCCGGGGCCCGCTAGGCACTCGCGCGGGCCCCCAAAGGCCCTCGCTCATGGTGCTGCATGCTCTTTTGGGCTCGCGGCGGCGGCGGACTCGCGCATCACTCGGCACTTTTGCACTGCCGCCGCACGGGGGGCTGCTGCGGGCTCTTCCGCTCGGCCGCCATCTTGACTGAGCGCATCTGCGGCGCCCGCCCGGGTCGCGCTGAGCGCCGGTCGATCGTCGCGCGCGTCTCCGATGCTGCTTCCATCTAGCTCTAAGCACACGAGAGGCTCTATTTTGCAGCGGTTTTCACTATTCCGTTAAAATTTCGATAAAATATCGTGTTTAAGCTTCTTACAACGATCTGGCGCTTATCTAAATGGAATGCGCGTGTTCGAAATTTAGAAATGGGCACCGTAAATACTCGAAATATTTGCCAATAATGTTTTGACAGTATTTGCGATTACCAGAATAGTTGATCAACCGATGTATGTGGGCGGATAAAACTTTTAAACGCGAATATCTCGTCAGGTGATCTGTCTTAACTAATGATATTGTATCATTTGGCGTTTTAATCGCGTTTAACTCATGATCCGGATTAAATTCTTACGGTAAACAAATCTGTTAGACTCCTTTCGTAACAATTATTTTAACTAACAAGGCTGCATTTTAACATAATGATTTTTATTTTTAAAATGAATATAAGTTGTCAAAATCGAAAAATCCAATGTTCAACGAATCTTTGATTTTTGAAGCCGACAAATAACTTTTGCAGTTTAGAAGGCACAACATAATGACTTTCTTCTTGTGTCTCAATGGGAATCTTTAATAACTCTTTTATTCATTGGCTAAGATTTATTGCCAAAAATATTTACTGTTATGTGGGGGGTCGTTAAGGGTGCCGGACTCCGTTCTTTTTTGGTAAAGTCCTCTGTTTCAAATGTTCCCTTTTGCATCAAATAAACCATATAAATGGGCTTGTTCGGCCATTTCTTGTTTTCAATAAAAATGTTAATATTATTGCACAATGAGTCAATCGAAACAAAGAGACAAAATTACGTCAATTGAAAGGATAATAACAAACATATTACGTTCAAATTGACTAGGAAGATTTAGGCAGTGGTGAAATTTTAAAGTTGTGTATCTCTGTTGCTACTTACGGGACCCATGTCAAATTCAGGGGTTTTGATAGTGAGCATACTAGAAATGTTTTGGTTAAAAAGAAATATTTTGTAATTTGCGAAAAAAAGTTGAATTTTGCTCTGGCACACTCTGGGAAAAAATGAACACGTATAGGTATTTTATTTATTACTTTTTCTAAACAAATTTTACGTCATTTTGTTGAAAATTTAAACGTCCAGATTCACTAAGAAAGTTTAAGATTTAGTACTGGTTTAAATTAAGATCTTCTAGTTGATCAGTTATGTTTTGACAAGTTTTTGTCATGTCGTTGTTAATCAGACGTCAATGAAAATTTATGAATTATTCGGATATTTCAGCGATTTGCTTGGTTTTAAAATGATTTTCATCTTGGAACGGGTTGCTAGAGTGAATTTAGTTCTATTATTGTTGAAAGTGCGTATTAAAATTGGCCTTTTTTTATAAATTTGCGAAAAAGCTCAGAAATAATTTAATAGTCTAAAACTTAGTTGTCTTATTCTTACAATTGTCAGTTTAAAACTTTTGGTTGTCAAATTAGACCGGACTAGCGTTGGAGAATCTGGCTGCATAGAAAAAAATGTGTTAGTGGAAAGTTATAACTACTGGTTTTTAGGAACGAAGATGCCTCCTATCAAAGAGCAGATGTTAACTTTCTCGGAGGAGCAAATGACGGCAGCTGTAGAGGCTGTTGCCCGAGGCCAACCTGTTGCAACCGCTGCAAGAGAACATAGAGTAAGAGTACCGAGGTCCACACTTCAAAATAAAATCCTTGGAAAAAGTCCGCTTAAGATGGAACCAGAGTCTGTTTTAACTTCCCAGGAAGAGAAAATCCTTGTTTCCTGGATTCTTCACATGGCAGAGTTGAGATTTTCAGTAGGAAAAGAAAACCTTTTAAGCAGTGTTCAAATGTTGGTCAAAGAACTAAATCGACCAATCCCTTTACAAACAATCGACCGGGTAAAAAATGGTACAAAAACTTCCTTAAAAGAAATCCAAAAATTTCCACTAGAACCCCCCAAAATTTAACCGCTAGTCGGGCAGCAATAAACAAAGAAGACATTCACACTGTTTACCCATATTAAGCCTTATCTTGATGAGCATGGATATGGGCATATTTTGACTAATCCGGCAAGGGTATACAACGCAGATGGAACTAACCTTAACAACTAAAGCAGAAAAATTAAAGGAAAGCGATTATGTGCTAGTACATTTTCTAGGAAAAAAACGCCAACACAAGTGTGTATGTGTTATACAAAGAGTTTACCCAGACAATGAACTAGAAGTAGTTGCTCTTGTTTGCATCAACAAAGCAAAAACTACTTTTAAATTAAATGAAAAGGATGAAAGTATTATTAGAACAAGTTGTACAAAAATTGCCCTTTCCCAATATGAGAATTGCTGGAGATAGATTAAAATACGAGTTTAATCATTCTATAGACGTTGATGGATAGTCTGCCATTTACTAGAGCATTTATCTGACAACTACTAGGACAACCTAAAATTTCAGATGACAACTACTGGATCAAAATCATTATGTTATTTTTTTCTGTTTAAAAAAAAACTGATACATAAAGGACAATTTATTTTTAGCATGTAGTATTTGTCAAAGATCTTTAAATTTAACAAAAATAAAAATTTGTAAATTTTTTGAATTGTAGTATTGTTATTACACAAAAATGAATTTTCGATGCTTAAAGTGCCAACTACCGGTACTGTTACCTTAGGCTCACTATCAAAACCCCTAAACTTGGCACGAGTCCCGTAAGTAGCAACAGAGATATACAACTTTAAAATTTCACGGGCCACGCCTGGATTACTGGTTTAAATTAAGATCTTCTAGTTGATCAGTTATGTTTTGACAGGGATTTCTCCTGTCATTAATAAGTTGTCACTGAAAACTTATGAGTTATTCTGATATTTCAGCGATTTGCTTGATTTTCATCTTGGAACGGGTTGCTAGAATGAACTTAGTTCTATTATTGTGAAAAGTACGTACTAAAATTGCTATTTTATTCCTATAAATTTTTGCGAAAAAACTCAGAGACAAATTCATAGTATAAAACTTAGTTGTTTGATTCTTACACTTTTCTACAACTTACAAGATTCTACAACTTTTGGTTGTTAAATTAGATCGGACTAGCGTTGGAGAATCTGGCCGGTAATCGGGGGGGGGGGGGGGAGGGGGGCGTAACGTCACCTCAAGCTACACAAAACCATAGACTAAAAAAAACGGGCAAGTTCGCGTGCGACATTACTTTTTTGTTGTAAGAAACTGTAATTAATTTCCACTTTTTCATAATGGACGAAAAATCTAAACATGATCTGGGGAAAGCAGAACGGTTGGTCATCTTAAATTGTTACAAATTTAATATTCTAGCATTTTTGTATTTATACGTTCTGGCCATTTGGACTGATATACAAAAATTTTTCCAAAACGAATTTTTTTAAAACCACGTTTTTACGAACATATTATATTTTCTCAAAAAATTCGAAAACTCGGGGTTTTCCAATTTTTTTTTTTTTTTTTGGAAATCAACTTTTCGATTTTTTTTTTGAAAAGTACTTTTCGAAGCTACATTTTTTTAAATAAACATGTTTTTTGAAAGTACATTTTCTTCATTGTTTCGAAAAGAACTTTCAATATTCGTAAAAAAAACGCTTTTTTGAAGAAGTAATTTACTACAGAGTATCATAGTAACACAAAAACGGTTTGATGATGCGTGTTCAGGATCTTTTCCTACGCTAGTAAAGTTCATATTTTAATTATTGAAAAACTAGGTTTTCGGAAAATGTACTTTTGAATGATTCTTTTTTGAAAATAAATATTCGAAAATTTTTTTGTAGAATAAACATCTTTCGATAAAACAGTGTTTTGATAAAATTAACTTAATTTAACATCGAAAAAATGTTTTTTTAAAAAAGAAAACAGTAACAGTACACGTGACAGGCCCAATAACTATTTTTTGATTAATATGAAAGTGTAAATATTTTAGCATGTTCTTATTTATGCCTTTTGCCCATTTGAAGGGGTATACTGACGTGAGTACCATTTTTCGAAAACCAATTTTTCAAATTTTTTTTTAAGCTCTTTTCATAAATACATCTTTTTCGAAATTAATTTTTTTCGAAAAACGCTTTTTGAATATTAATTTTTTCAAGCAACGGCTTTTGGAAGAAGTAATTTATGAGAGAGTAACGTAACAAACCCAAGCAAACCTGATCAAACTCAAAAAAGGTTCGTTTAGGTTTGTTCAGGATCGTTTTTCGTGTTTTTTTTTAACATTTTCGAAGCTAGTAGACTTCATAGCATAATACTGTTTTCGAATGTAATACCACAAGATGTTTCGGGATTACCGAATAATACTTTTACCTGACACGAAACGCGTTACCCGGCAACACTACGACTCCGAAGGAATAGTGTTGCCGGTATCGCGTTGTGTGTCAGGTAATCCCGAAACATCGAGTTGTATTCAAAAGATTATACAACGAAATAAAGTACATATATCCTTCTTATCTTAAACATTTTTATCTTTATTTTGCCATTTTGTAACAAGAACTGACAGAAATGACTTCTGAAATAATTTGTCAAAAAATAACAATTACAATGTGGCCACCAAGCGATAATCACTTAAATGATTATCACTTATTAATCACATCCTTCTATATAGGAAAAATATACATGGAGTTGTATAATCGAAAAAATACATTTTCGGAAATTGTATACCTATTATTAAAAAATTATTTTATTAGACATTTTTTAAAAAATGTACTTTTGAAATTGGTTTTCGACAAAATATTTTCGAAAAATTTCGTAAGTTAGTTTTCGAAAAAGCCATTTTTCCAAAAAAAATTTGCTCGGGTTTGGTCAGAAAAGATGTTCGAAAAAAAACCCAATTTGGTCATTTGTTTCCTTTAGTATGGATGTTTTCAGAAACCATCTAAGAGCATGTAAATCTAAAATGCCGAGAAAGGCTTGCATTTTTTATATAGCATATTCGTATTATAGGTCTGTTATTCATATTTTTGTGGTATAATTTATATATTAGAGACCTTACATAAACGGCAAATGTTTGTTTTTGTTTATAATATTTTGTAGAACATGTACGAATGGTTAACGTTTATGTTACAATATTTATTTTTATAAAATTCGCTATTGAAATCCTTTTTATACAAGGCTCTAGGGGGGTGCCCCTCCTAATTCCGCGCCTGCCTTTAAGGTTTAAACTTCGACCAAATTCAAAAAGTACAGCTTCCAGCCTGACGTCACCCTACGAAAAACAACAGAACATAATGGGCAATGTGACGACTTTAAGGGTACGGTAGACCCAAATTCAATCGTGTAAAGTACAATGACGTTGGTGCCGGCGGAGGGAAAACTTTTAGCTAACCACTGGTTGTTAATGAAGTCACACGAGGCTCGAGAGAGACGGCGATGCAACAATCTTTCCGCCGGCACCAACGTCATTGTACTTTATACGATTGAATTTGGGTCTAACACCGCTAAGTGCCCTATCGGCCGTTTTAGTCATATACGTATAACTACTATATAGCGAACGACGAAAAAATTTTGAAGCAAAGACGCAGCCTTTGGAAACAATTGCTAACCAGTCACATGCCATACTGAACATCCCTCATAAAACAACCACATGATTTGCCCAGCCAGTGTACTCAATACTCAATACTACGTACCGCCGAGCTAATCAAAACACGAAATATGACAACATGGCCGCCCGCGCCTGTCATATTCAAAAGTTCAAATTTGAATCTGACAAGACTTCTATTTCGCCATAGCGTTATTTTGTGAATAACCTAATAATCTTTAATTTAATTTATAATAAAATATCAGAAAAACCAGTAAGTATAAATTATTATATACTTTAAAGTACACTATTGAAACAGAGTTAATAATATTTTAGATAGAAAATGAGATCTTGTTTCGCATGTCGACGGTCAGTTGACAAAGACAAAGTGATTTCGTTTAACCCGTAGGTGGTGAGGTCACTTTTTTGAGACGTAACTGGTGAGGTGGGGCTTAATAAACCCCATTAAAAAAACTGTTTTTGAGAAAGACATAACTATGAAAAACCATTGTTAAATGCTTTGTGTAACTTTAATGACTTTAAACAAGTACATAAAATAAACAATAAATAAAAAATACTAAATTATGTATTTTGTTTTGTAGGTTACATTAAACATTGCAAAGTTATACCGTAGAAATGCAAATTTTTAATTCAGGCTAGTAAATATATCACAAAAAGGAAACTACTTTTTTCTAATAACTAAAGAAGTCTCCAAAAAAGCTTATGTCAGAAAAATATTGTAGTAAGTTTCATCAAAAGTAGTTTTGATCAGACCTTATTCGGCACAATCCACACAACGACTCGCAATGCAGCTACCGCAAATAGAAATGTTGCAATCAGCGCAAGGTCTTCCTATCTTTGACTCTTGGACATTTACTACTCCTAACTTGTTTTTCCTCAGGTTGTTGGTGTCTGGTACCAATAGGTTTTTTAAGGATACGTGCTATATTTAGCCGCACCCACGGGGAAGGTGACTGTTTGACCTTATATTTAGTTGAGGCTCTACAAGTTCTTTTGCTATAAAAGTTTTCAAATAGCAATAATCGCACCTCGGATAAACCTCATTGGTTACGATAATGCCACTGCGCAAAGCTGTAATAAATGTAATAAATTCTTTTTTGTGTGGGATTTCCAGGAAAATTAGAAATCATTACAAAACCATTGATAAGACTATCTAGTAACTTTATTTTGCTCTGGTACGGAATATACTAAGGTAAGGTCATTAGTGAAACCATAAAGGGCTGACTTCTCTTGTTTTTTTTTAGCAGGAAGAAATGCCAGTGGTTCTTTCCATTTATTTTTTCTTAACGTCAGTTCCATTTCCTTCAGATTCAGTGCAAGCGGTATAAATGTAGCGGTAAAATGTTTCTTCTTTAATTTTAGATGATGTATCTTCATATCTCCATAATCCGCACATAACTCTTCTAGGTCGAAATAGGTGTCTGCCTTTCACCCGAAGGAGGCGCTCCCGTACAGCTCCAGAGCAGCACACAGTTGTTCCATTCAACTGGGGCATCAAGCACCTGAACCGTTCGAGCCCTATCCCCCCAGCCCTCTCGTGCATCACTTATGACTTGAGCTTAATGTCAAACTTGTCAATTGTTCCTTTCGGAACGGTGTCGAGTTACTCCGGGGCGAGTCGCTCCGGGGCGTCAGACACCTGAAAGGAATATTACTATTGAGATAGCTCTTGCTCGGACTCACTCTCATGATCACTATGACAGTTTGGGACAATACCGTCCCCTTCGTCGCCACTATAATCTCTCGAACTCGTTCTACACATTTGTAGCCCACTCCTTAAAACGAGGGCCATTTGTTTTTATTTTACGCCCAGAAAACGTAGGGATCATAATTCAGACCAAAAATAAAAAGTTACGTATGTAGTGAGTTGGGGTTTGACACACCCCAAATTTAACTTTTACCAAAATAATACGAAAATCAAAATTTATTTCGCCGCGACTGTCTCAGAGATGTACTGACGGTCAACTGACTGGAAGCTACATAAGCGATGACCGATCTCCAACTACCCCTAAGGGCGCGGCGAACCTTTTAAGTTTTAATGGGGTTTGACAAACCCCGGCTCACCATCTAAGGGTTAAGTAGGTAATTAATTATTTAAGAAGATTTTGATTTTAATTATAATGTATTATATAAAAATTAGTTATTACAATAACTTATACTCACCTATTTTGAGTTTTAATTTGAGCTTAAGTAATGTGTTTTTTTAGATTTCCAAACGATGCCTTGCTTTATTTACATAATATTTTTACCCGTTTTGTCCAGAAATCTCAAATTGTTATTAAAAATGATATCTTCACTCTTCAGTATACATTATTGTGAAGACGATCCACCGCTGAAACTACAAGTAAGTTTTTCACTTCTTGCTGTTTAAAACTGGCATTATCGGTACATTACCTATGTCATTATCGTAGATATGATAATAATTAACTTTCAATATCCACTTTACACAAATAAAAACACATTTTCCTTTACTTCTGAAAGGCAAAAAGGCGAAAAGGAAACCGACAAGCTCACATTTTGAACTGCTGTCAGAACTGACAGTGACAGTTCCGTCAAAAGTGCTGGTACATCACGTGGTACAATACCAAATATCTTTGCTTCAAATTTTAACAAGGGGTAGATTGGATGCTAACAATATAGTAGTAATACGTTTTAATAAGGTTTTAGTATTAATATAACCTAGAAAACCAATCCACTGTGGACGGAATTGTCGGACATTTTTTGCAGCGGTCCCAACGCTTAATTTATTTCTTAAATTTGAGTCCATCGTGGGACTACGTCATCAGAGGCCATCTGATGACGTAGACCATCACCCCGTTTTATAATGAGCGATATTTGATCGCTATTTTGAGGAAATTTGATCAGAAAAAATTCTGATTTTTTGGGTATAAGCTTTTCAAATCGAGTACCTACTGTTATATTATGAAATAAAAAAATTGCTGCCTAAGTCCATTCAGATCCTTTTAGGTATTAAAGATTATTTTTTAAATATGTTGCTACTCGCCGTGATTTTGTTATGTCCTGATCATGACGGTAAAAAACAAACACACAACAATCATATATAAAATTAATTTATTGCTAGTCACATCTGTACAAAATAACCTAAATTATAACACTAAAAATTACGTGGCAATCAATACTTTGAATACCCAGTACTATATCATTAGCATACTTCCATAGTAAAAATATTTTTATAATTTTTCTGGATTTTTTTAATAAAAACAAGTAATTTTTTGGTTCATCATCAATAATACTAAAATAACACTTTTTGGCTTAGATATGGTATTAGGCTAATACGGAACAACAAAAAAGATAATAAATATGAACTTTCCAAAAAAATTACGTCGTAAATAAGTACGTATAGCAACCATTTTAAACATCAGTAGCTGGAATATCAGTTAAACTAAACAAAAAAAAATTAAACTATAATTTTACCAAGTGGCTTAAAACGTTATTTGTTCTTTGCGCTTTGTATGTATTAATTTAAATAAGCTAAAATCCTAATATCCTTAAATGGAATCCTTTTCGAAAACACAACTTGTAAGGTCCTTTTTTTAATACAGGAGCTTTAAAGGATGCTTTGATATGGTTTCTATTTACAAAGAATTTGAAATATTCTAAAAATATATATAAATTTATTCTGGTTGCATGACAAAGGCATCAAGGGCGGTGAATGCTGACTGACTCATAAAATTTAAGTTATTACTTTGCGTTTAATGTTTAAAAACTGTTTTCATAAACCAGATTGCCCACAAAAATGATATTGATGGCATCAATTTGATGCTATTCCGGGCTGCATCTTATTTTATATACAATTGTACATGGTGGTTGCCTCAATTGGATAATAACAGTATTCTTTAGGTAATATGAAAAAGCGTAATTCTTTTTAGCTAAATAAATTAATATAATAGCCGTTTTATACTACGATTCTCGAATTGCATTCCAAAATCAGGTTCTAGAATCTAAAATTAATGTCATCTCATAAAAATGTCTGCGGCATTTTTGAATCGGGTAGAGACAGCTTTTTTTTGGTGGTATATTTTTCACAATGATAGTATTAGTTTATAAAGTATAGATACCGAGGAAGAACGTTTTCTGCTATTGTCGAGGCGTAAAAAACAGGAACTTAAAAAGATCCATATTTCCACAGGTTTTACAACGGATGCTATATATTCACTTTATTTCCCGAACTATGTCAAGATGATAAAAACTTCTTCAGCTACTGTGAGATGCCTGGCAGTGCATGAAGCAAATTTAAATTCTTTATTAAAGTAACAACTTGAGCACCAGCCCTAGCCAAGAATCTTCTTTTTATGACAATTCTTTAAGATTTTTGAATATAATTTGCTAATGGAGAATTACAGCATAAAAAACCCTAAAATTGCTTATTATCTCCACTTTTTTCTCCACAGTCCTGCATGTCTGCTAAATAGAGCTTCGTTCGATTTTAACAAATAACTAATTATCAATCAAAACATTACTTCTTTCTGTTTAACTGAAAATAATGTTTTCATTATGCAAATAATAATTTTCTAGTTTTAATAGCTACAAACTCAGTTAAATCGGCAGGAACTTTTTTTTCTGCTAATAGTGATGATTTTAATATCAAAGTAAGATATTTTTAATGGGATTAATGGTAACCGCTACCTTAATTACTCAGTTGTCTAGTAGCATCATCATTATTATCACCACGAAACACGCCTAATTTTCAAAGATTTACTATTTGTAGCTATTTTTATGGTAACAAGAAATCAATAGCACCCAGTTTAAGATTAACATCCAGTAAACTTTGCGAGTACTAAGCAAAAATCAAGATCACAATAATTAATTATCTGTAGGCACTTATAAGACACCTTGTTCAAAAACATCACACGTTATTTAGTTAAAAAGTCAATCAGTCAAAGTTTCTTTCATTTATAAAACGAAATGAACACTTTGTAAGTTCTACGATACACTGGCTATTCTTCTTGTAAACACTGTCACTAGTGTACATAAAATTAACGGAATTACTGTCGATAATCGTCGGCTGCTTCCGCTTTTTTGGTCACTGTGAAGATGGTTTGGTTCTAGTGATGGATCGCTGGAAGCAAAGTCATGGTGTTCGCCTGGTTTAAAACAGAAAATGGTTAGTCGAGCTTTTAAACAATATTAAAATAGACTGATATAGGATTTTCAACACTTTTTCTGCGATCTTTGTCGCAGGAGATATATTAAAATACTTTTAATTTGGTGAAATAATCTTAAATTTTGAAATAGATGGTTCTTTTTTGGTCACAGACAATTGGCAATAAAGTTCTTATGAAATATTTTTGTTACAATAACTTCTATTTCTAGTTTTTGTTTTCAGTTGTCCGGTTATACACAATTAGGTGTACAATTTGAGTGTCGATATATGTAAAAACTAGTACTCTGGTTGAAGGTGTGAGAAAGAATAGTTGAAATTTTAAAAAATAAAGTGATGAAACTCGTTACTTTTAATATGTAATGTATTTAAATTTTTTAATGAAATCCTGTACTTCGGCTTAGGTTGGGTTTAATTTAAAACATATTTTATATTTCCCCTTTTGGTAAAAAATGATAAACAAGGCATGTTTACTCTTACGCCAAATAAAGCTTTCGTATTTTTTATGTTCCCTGTATAGAAAATTAATTTTTTCATAACCTGACTGTTATTTATTTTAAGACTTTTATTATAAGTGACGTTCTTGCGTATCTTGCAAAATTTGGTCCATTTGCCCCTTTCTAAATCCCATCCGCGGATATACTGCATATAAGTATATAGAATTTGAAGTTGCATAAAAGTTTTAGCAGAAAACAAGAACTCATACATTTTACCCTGTACCTATCTTATTTATTTCTATCCCTGTATATAAAGTGAGTGAATTAAAATAAAAACAAAGCTTGTATGACTTTTATAGAAGAAAAACGAATTTTTAAAATTTGTTTCTGAGGTATGAAAGCTTAGAAATTTAGGTCAGAAACGATTTCTGAACCATGAACGCTTGAACGGTCAGTTCAGAAACGACTTCTGAACTATTAACGCTTGGAGATTCAGGTCAAAAACGATCTGTGAACCATGAAAGCTCAAAAATTTAGATAAGAAACGCTTAAAGATTTAGGTTAGAAACGATTTTTGAACAACGAAAACTTAAAGATTCAGATCAGAAACCATTTATGAACCGTTAACGTTTGAATATTCAGTTCAGAAACGACTTTCAAACCATTAACGCTTGAAAATTTAGGTCAGAAATGATCTGTGAACCATCGCAGCTTAAAAATTGATATGTTGTAATGCTTTCTGAACCATGAAACGCTTAAATATTTAAGTTAGAAACGATTTCTGAACCACGGAAGCTTGAAGACATCAGACTACAACAGAACCATCCATTTAAAAGTTAAAAAAGTAATCTATGCCTGATTGTGTTGATATCCTATGACTCAGATGTACCGAGTGAGTCAACGATTGCGCGGAGTAATTTTATGCATTGAAGACAAGATTAGTCGATAATAAGCTTTTGTGTTAAGGTATGTTTGGATATTTTGAACATTTTAAAATTATTTTAAATTATTCAGGGTGCGCTCAAAAAGTAGGGTGTTACAGAGTTAGATTTTTTAAATTGGACACCCTGTACTTGAATGGATTTTTAAATTCTACGGGTAATTTTATAACTTTTTCAATATTGGTTTAATAAACGAAAAAGACACAGTTTTCAAGATAATTCGACTTGTAATGACGATTTAGCATTTGCAAGCATCTCTTTGTTGTGGAAATACTACTTAAATTTTGACTCCAAGCAATTCATAATTTGTATCCTGAGTACATTAAGTCCAAGAATTATATCCACAACGAAATATTTGACATCTCATTTACAGGGTGTTTTATTTCTAGATCCAAACTCAGAAAACTTCTAATTAAAAATGCCACTTTAATCAAATGGAACAACCTATGTATTTTTCTGTCTCTTATAGCTCGTCAAAAACTCTTCACATTTTGTAAAAAATGTCCTATCCCTATCTCTAATAGTTTTTGAAATGTTTTGATTGACAATTTGAATACAATAGATGATGGGTACTTCCCTTGGCGGTAAAATTTAAATCCTGTAGGTAAAATTAACTAAATACAAACATGGATATCTTTACGTTTAGGCCAGAACGAAATAAACACATTATTTTTGTAACTGTAACCCCAAAAAAATCAGCTTCTTCTTAATAAGTGATCGAACAGATGTCCTTCTTGTTCAATACATGTCAATTCTTCTATGATATTTTCCAGGACATTGGATAACATGCCTGGTGTTATTGTTTGACATATATCCAAAATCCTATTCTCCATGTCCTGCCATGTCGTAGGTGGTGTGACTTATACCCTATCTTTTTTGTAGCCCCACAGGAAAAAATCTAACGAGGTAAGGTCACAAGACCTTGGTGGCCATGCAACAAAACCCCCCCGCGGCCAATCCATTTTTGAGGATGGTACTGATTCAAATATTCTCTGGCTTCCGGATAAAAGTGGGAGCAACACCATCTTGTTGGAGCCACATATATTGGCGTTCATCAGAGTCTAGTTCTGCTAACAGGCTTGGCAACTTCTATTGCAAGAAAAATAAATAAGTAGGTCCGTTTACGTGTTCATTAAAAAAAGATTGCCCTATAATTCTGTTGTGAAAAATGCCGCACCACACATTGACCGACCAATGGTTTTGATGTTGAACTTCACGGACCTAGTGTGGGTTGCATAATAATGCATATTATGTCTATTGATAGTACCATTACTTCTAAGTATAGCCTCATCTGAATACATTATAATTTAAAACAAAAATTGGTTTACTTCAATTTGGTCATGTAACCATTGATAGTAAGTTACGCGCCTTTGAAAATCTTCATCGTGAAGTTCCTAATGTAACTCAATATGGGACGGGTACTATTTATACTTGCGTGTTGTTCGGTTTGCCGTTGACTGTGACATATCACACAGTCAAGCTAATTTGCGGCTACTAACTTGAGGATTCCCCTGACTTTATTTCGAGTTCTTTCTCACCATTTGTAGCTTTTCTATTGACTTCACCTTTTGAATGTTCCACACTGCCGATGCCGGTTGAATCAAATCGTTCCATTAAATTTTGAAAACTCCGAGGACTGGGTGTTCGCCGCTCAGGATATTTCATCCTGTATAATAATTCGGTACAAAGACAATTTTTATCTGCCTCGCACAAAACATAAATCATGTCGATTAGTTCGTTTTTGAAAAAAATTCATTTCGAGTATAAATAACTGGACAGTAAACTTTACCACAAAACGCTTAACTCCAAAATCGATTTGATTCTTAAGGTCATCCACTAACATTATTTTCATTTGCTTTGCATGATGGTATAGCGAGAACAGGAAGTCCAGACAAATCAAAATATTTCAGAAACTATTAGAGATAGGGATAGGATATTCTTTACAAAATGTGAAGAGTTTTAGACGACCAAAAATATATAGGGCTGTATTTGATAAAAGCGACATTTTTTAATTAGAAATTTTCCGATTTTGGACCTAGAAATAAAACACCCTGTAAATGAGATTTCAAATAAACTGCTGGCCACTCGAACTTACACATAGAGATTTTTAGGCAAAATTTAAACTTCAATATTTTCAACAGGAATGCAAATTTTTGAACGCGTCTTGCAGATTTTAAGAGCGAATTTTTTTTGGATTAAGCTGCATGACGTATATTTATCGTAGGACCATAGGTTTATTATATACGGGGTGATCAATGAAGTCATGCAAAAAATCAAAAAGTTTGTATGAGTGAAATTTCCGCAAAAAATTTTTTTGGTCGTTGCAATATGGGTCGTTACTAAGGTAACATCAATATCTCTAGACGTTTTTGTCACTTTTTGTATTAAGGCCCTTAGGTCTTGTACACACTACTAAACATAAAATTTGGGTAGCAAAATTTTTAAAATGCTATAACTTGACATTGGATTGACGGTTCTTGATGATTTTTACGGATTTGGAATCCTTATTTCACATAGATTTTCTATAATCTAAGCATTTTATTTGGGGGTTGAAATATACAGGTTTAAATTTACATATTATACCGGGTCGATAATAGACAAAAACGTAGCGATAAGAACAAGTTTATTACATTATATTCTACAACATACAAGATTGGTTAACAACGGCCAGAAGTCAAGGAGGACCAACAAAATATTAGTTTCTCTTTTTTTTATTAATGTACCTACTTAATTTCGGATGAATTATTACCAAAGATTAGGTATTTAAAGATAGGACACTTGGCAATTTTCCATTGATATTTGCCGGGTTTTTAGGGATTGCAGGAACCTTTAAATTAGGTTTAGAATTAGAAATTTTGTAAGAATTGACTTTTGGCCGTTGTTAACCAATCTTGTATACTGTAGAATATAATGTAATAAACTTGTTCTTGTCGCTACGTTTTTGTCTATTATCGACCCGGTATAATGTGTAAATTTCAACCTGTATATTTCAACCCCCAAATAAAATGCTTCGATTATAGAAAATCTACATGAAATAAGGATTCCAAATCCGTAAAAATCATCAAGAACCGTCAATCCAATGTCAAGTTATAGCATTTTAAAAATTTTGCTACCCAAATTTTGTTTAGTAGTGTGTACAAGACCTAAGGGCCTTAATCCAAAAAGTGACAAAAACGTCTAGAGATATTGATGTTACCTTAGTAACGACCCATATTGCAACGACCAAAAAAATTTTTTGCGGAAATTTCACTCATACAAACTTTTTGATTTTTTGCATGACTTCATTGATCACCTCGTATATAATAAACCTATGGTCCTACGATAAATATACGTCATGCAGCTTAATCCGAAAAAAATTCGCTCTTAAAATCTGCAAGACGCGTTCAAAAATTTGCATTCCTGTTGAAAATATTGAACTTTAAATTTTGCCTAAAAATCTCTATGTGTAAGTTCGAGTGGCCAGCAGTTTATTTCATAGTGAATATGTTTTTTCGACTTAATTTACTCAGGATACAAATTATGAATTGCTTGGAGTCAAAATTTAAGTAGTATTTTCATAACAAAGAGCCAATGCTAAATCTTCATTATAAGTCGAATTACCTTGAAAACTATGACTTTTTCGTATATTAAACCACCAGTGAAAACGTTATGAAATTACACGTAGAATTCAAAAACCCATTCAAATACAGGATATCCCACTTAAAAATCGAACTTTGTGACGCCCTACTTTTTGACCGCACCGTGTATAATTCAAAATATTTTTAAAATATGCAGAATATTCAACCATACCTTAACACAAAAGCCTATTACCGACAAATCTTATCTTCAAGGCATACAATTACTCCGCGCAATCATTGCCTCACCCGGTATAAATTGGGATTACTAACTTAAAAGTAGGTGTGAAAGCTAATAGAAAAAATTGTTGACAATCGACAAACACTGGACAATTTTACGAAACGTAAGTCAACGTCCATAAATGTGCTTTGTACATTTGATATGTGCAGGCAATACCAAAGACATAACACAAGCACAGATTAACTAGCGGACCTAAAATTTTCTTTGACATAGACTTTTCGATTCACAATACATACCTAATATGGTAGGAAAACAATACAGTTTAGCAAAAATGTTCGCGTACTTGCACAGGATGGCAAAGCATTAGATAATGAGCAACCCAGTAATGTAATAATGCCTATGTTTTTATTATTCTTAATAATAGGAAAAAGTTTACATGACACTTGTACGGCATTAAGAAACCATATATCAAAATTAATATAAATAATGTAAAATGTTTTAAAAATGTGTAAAAGCTGATTCATTAAATGCAGTATAGTATTTAGACTTTGTTTTGCATTTTTAAAATCAAGGCACTTTTGAACATATTTGTGATTACACATCTGGGCTACCCTGTATAAAACTAAAAATATTATGGCATGAAAAAACTTGTAAACCTATGAACTCATTTAAAATGAACCATGTAAAGAATGCATTAAGCGTTTGGGTCTTCTCACAATGAAAAATATATTAGATATATAATTTCAATTTTAGAAGGAAGTTAAAAAAGGTAATACCAGTTGATGGTAATCATGTATAATTTATACATATAAAATATACTCCCTATGTATTATTATTACGCTTATAAAATAACTTTATTTAAAAGAAAACTTTACAATTATTAGATTAAATTAGTATTCTGACAATGGCAATCTCTAGTCAGGTCCTGTAGGTACCAAACAGAACACGCTAGTCACCGTATGCAGGTATCACAATAATTATTTAAACTCTTTGAATCAAAATAGTACACTAATAGTAGGTTATAATAATTTAAAGACTATCTATTTTATATGTCTACAATTTGAAAGGCATTGATTTTTATAGCAAATAACTAAGGAAGAACAATTTACAAAAATAGTAGTTTTGGTTAAAAAATATATATTTTTTGTTAAATGATAAAGCAGCATTTCCTATAACCCATCCTAAATTTTTAATTAGTTATTAGCCGTTGCCCTTTGCGCACTAACGAATTTAATTTTCTTTAAAACCATTGCTATTTATCGCACAACATATTATGAACACATTCATAAAATTGTTTTTATCATAATTAACATGATAATCAAATTTACAATAATTGAACCTCTTGTTTCCCAAATTGTGTAGGTTCAATAATTATTTAATTTTTGGGAAACGAAGGATTGACATTTGTGTCTCCAGAAAAATCGAAATAAACAATAATACTTTAATTTTGCCTTGATTTAGACCAATAATAATGACATTTTTTTAATTTATATAAATTTATATATATATATATATATATATATATATATATATATATATATATATATATATATATATATATATATATATTATAAGTTACGTGGTTTAATTCTAAATCAAATAAGTATTTTCCTTGGTTTTAAGTTATTGTATTGTATTTAATATATTCGGATAAAAATGAATAGAAACAAATCTCTTCTTGTTGAAGTATAATCAAAAAATTAATTAGCCGACCTACTCCGGACTTACACCATTTTCCTGACCCTTGAGTTTGTTTTCACTTTTTCACTACTACTTACCAATGTTGTGTTACACTGTACCGTATTTGAGCAAACCTCCTCACCTTTACTCTCCAATGTTGTTACACTGCACCTCCTTTTAATAAGCTTTTGGTTTTTCTATAGAGGGTATCCGATAAGTCTTAATATGGGCAAATATATTTGCTATTAATTAAGATAGACACCAAATTTTAGGTGTCTTATTGGTTACTAGTTAAATCTACTCTTTAATGTAATTTAACTTTTTCAACCCCCTTGAGCGGTGACGCTAGGGAGTTGAGGTTAAAAAGTTCAAATGCAACCCTATGCCGTGTAGTACTTCATTTTAAAGGTTTTCAAAAAAAAAACATCTTACCGCAAAAACCCGAGGTCCGTATCTTAATAATTCGTTTTTAAATGGCAAGCCTATAAAAATTAAAAATGGTGAAAAAAGTACCTTTATTTTTCTTGTTAGTTTAAAAGTTGTTTAAAATGGTCACCATGAACTTCTTGGCAGTATTAAAGTTGATTTTGGAACTTCTGCTAAGAAGTTTGCCATTCTCAAAAATGTGAGAAGGGAGATCCAAAATCGACTTTATTACTGCCAAGAAGTTCATTGTGGTCATTTTGAACAACTTTTAAAGTAATACGAGAAATAAAGGTATTTAATTTTTTTTGCACGATTTTTCATTTTTTCAGGCTTGTTATTTAAACGCGAATTAAGATACGAACCTCGGGTTTGCGGTAAAATGTTTCTATTTTGGATACTTAAAATGAGGTAACACACAGAGAGCGAGAGAGTTGCATATACAATTTTTGACCTCAACTCCCTAGCATCACCCCCCAAGGGTGTTGAAAACGTTAAAATTACATAAAAAGTAGATTTATTAACCAATAAGATACACCTAAAATTTGGTGTCACTATCTTTACTAATAGCAAAGATATTTGCCCATACTAAGACTTTTCAGATACCAGGTATACTTTTTAAGTTCTTTTGCGTAAATGTGGTTGTATTTCTTCAAAGCATTCATATTATTACAACCATTTGCTCAATGATATTATTCAGTTCATTCGCATCATTCTCCAGTTTTAGCACGTTTTCTTTACTTTTCTGGAGTTCCTCTTCTCGCTTATGGTTTTTATTATTTAATTGTATTTAATTTTTGTTAAGATAAGCTATGTGTTCTTTCTGTTCTTTCAGCTTTTCAATGTAAGCTTGTTCTGATTCTGAAACTATTTGTTTAACATCTTGTATGTCCCTTTTCGGTCTTCTTATGTATGTATTTTTATCTTTGATTTCTTGTTCTAACTTTTCTATTTTTTCAATAAGTGGCTACTTACTGGCTTATTTACAAAGTTTGACGTAAACTATTTGTAAATAAAGGTATGTTTATTTGGGTTGCACGAAACTGCACTGATTTATCTTTTTTTATTTGTAAAAGACACCCATTAAAAAAAATTGGTCAACAAGCTATACTTCCACAATTAGTGTTCCGTGCCATCAGCCCCTACTTAACCTGAGCAAACTTCGGCCGCCCGATCTCCGCCGTATCACATCGCGTATGTGCGGAGCTGAGTGGGGAGCGTTTCGACTGAGCCAAATTAAAAATTTTGAAAAACGTGTAGGAACAAAAGTTGTTCCTTATATCGTGAGAAATATTTTTTGTTGAAAAGCATTTTCTTCAAAACCAATGGTTCAGCAGTTATAAGGAATTAAACAATTAAATTGTTTATAACAATTTATCTCGCTAGACTTTTTTAATCCTGATAATTTTGGCCCAGTTGTCACCTAATTCTTAATGTTTAAGAATTTTTCCAGATTTTTCTAAGCGATCCTTTTGGTGATGAGGGTGGGGGACAGCAATTTTTAAGCGGTTTTTCCCGAAAAATGTTAAAAAATTCATAAAAAAATCATCATATATATTTGTTGAAATCGTGCTTCAATAAGCTTTCATTTAACACCCCACACGACGCGACGCCCTTAAATTTTTTTCCCATTTCCCAATTTACCCCCTGAAATTAACCCCTAGAATTAAAATTAAACTTTTTATACTTCACGTCTATAATTGGGCCACCACACTCCATCTCTGTGCTAAATTTCAAATTTTTACGTCGAATAGTTTCAGAGAAAATCGCCTGTGACAGACGGGCACCGAATTGATTCCATAAGTATTCTGTTTTGGTAGTTTTAGCACGGATAATTAAAAAAGCAGAGCAGGTTAGCGCAGTTTTCAGCAACTCAAACGAACAAACCTTTAGATAGGGATCATTTTATAGTACACGTTCTTAGTATTAACTTAAAAATTAGATTTACACCACTTGGGAAATAAGGGGCTCAATTGGTGAGCGTGAAACGGGCAACGACGTAGTTATACATTTGGTCGAAAACCAAGAGTTACCGCAAAAAAGAAGCTATGGCAGAAAAAGAATTAATTAGAAACCCAAAAACCTATGCCATGGAAAAAAAATGAAACTCAATCATCAAACAGATTTCATTTTCTCCAGTTATTACTTAAAACTAAATGTTAAAATTAGATATGATAAATGAAAGACGGCACATACTTATAAATGGTTTCCAAGACGGCACATTTCACTGCCTGCTGGGGGCTCTCCGGTAGTTCTCTGGAATGTAGCCACGTCGATTAAACATTGACCGAAGCATACGATTAACTAGCAAAAACACACCGTTAAAGCTTGCTGCGTCCAAAGCTGCAGGTTTTGCGGTCCAATTACTTTAGTTAAAAAAACATCCAACTTTTTTAAATAACAACAAGCTAACTGATTTTTGACATACAATTTTATTTGATAGCTAATATACGTCCAAAGTTCCAATGGACTCAATCTAAACCTCTAATTGTATAGAGTACTTACAAGCAGAGGCGTAGCCAGCATTTTGGGGCGGGGCAGCAACAACAGGGTATTATAAAAATAGCTGTTCGTTATGTATATGCGCGGGGGCGCTAATCACACGTTGATCAAAAGGGCGCGGGGGGGTGGGCAGTCGCCCCCGGAACCCACCTGGCTACACCACTGCTTAAAAGGTATAACTTGATCGTTGTACTGGACAGTGCCCTTGGAGGTACCATCTTAAGAAAATGAACAGAGCAGAGGACGAAACGTGCCGGTATTGTGGTGAGGCTGTAGAAACAGTAGAACATACTCTGCGACTGCATAGTACTACCTGATGCAAAAAAAGGCTAAAATACCTAGAAGGGGCCATTCTAACGCCCCAAGAAGTGAGAAATATGACTCTTCGGGGTAACTTTTAGAGTAACGCACAAAAGATCTATATAGGTCGAATTGATGAGAAGCCTGGGGCCTACAATCTACCTTGAGGTTTCGTGACCGTGCTATGTTGCATAAAAAATTGGCTGCTATCAGATAAAAATGCATAATAAAATTTCAATAGCATACTGTTTTTTTCGACATGAAATCCTAAAGTAACTGGACTGTTCGCGTTGTTGTTAAGCTGTTAAAGTTAGACCATTTTGTGGTATATATACATAATCCTGGGTCTCTTATGTTAGTTGCTAAGCCGCAATTAGTAAAAATATATTCGGGTTGCAAAAATATTTTCGGAAATATCAGATCTAATATACTATATTCTAACCAATTTGAACTCAGAATGAGACAGAAAAAACAACTAAACAAGAAGTCACCCTATTGCTCAGTTCCGTGGACAGTTAACACCAGAACATATTCTAGCAATCTTAATATTCTTTTTTTCTTTCCCGATTATCAGATTTCTGTATATCCGTGTTGGCGAAAGTGCATTAGAAAAATACAAATAAAAAGATATGTTCAACTTTTTTCTTTGCTTGCTGAAATATCGCTGGTTATTTACTTTGAAAGATTAGCCACCGTAATATTATTTTCTTTACTGGTAATATTTTCAACGGAATCCCACTTCTTTCTATTATTGTTGGTAGAAGGCGCATTAGTAAAAGACAAATAAAAACGATGTTGTTAATAAAAAAGAATGTTCAAATATTTTATCAGAGCTTCGTTTTTATTCGTCTTTTTCTAATGCACTTTTGGCCAACAAGGATAGGAAGAAATCGGATTCCAACGCTAATTTCAACAGAAAAGAAAAACATATTGCGATGGCTAATTTTTTAAAGTAGATGACCAGAAATTCTACCACAAGCAAAAGAAGTTATGATAAAAAATTTAACATATTCTTTTTTATTGGCAACTGTATCGTTGGTATTTGTCTTTTTCTAATGCTCCTTTTGCCAACAAGGATTGGCAGAGATCGGTGATAATCAGAAAAGAAAAGAATATCGCGATGGCTAAAATATGTTCTGGTGTAAACTGTCTATGGAACAGATCAATAGGGTGAATTCTTGTTTAATTGTTTTTTCTGTCATCATTGTCAATCTACATAAATTGAATATACCCATAAGTCACTGAATATTATTATGTTTAATGTAATTTTGTTAAAAATGAACTATACACAAAACTAATCCATGCTAGTCTGAATGTTTGATTACGGTTAATATTTTATTTTCTTTAGAAACTTCATAAATAATTTTATAAATAGTTTTATTAAAATTTCGAAAAATACATAATTTTTTCAAACGACTTAATAATTTTCTTATAGTTTGTGAGAAAGTAAAAATAGAAACCTACTTGTCAAACAATTTCCAACGTTTGTAATAACAGTTTGTTAGTAGAAAACACAATTTATTAAAGTATGATTTACATTTTTTCTACGATTTAAGTATGTTTTATCAATAAAAACTAATATACCTTCTGATCGTTCTAACTTTAACAAGCATACAATTTCATTAACATATTAATTGTGAATTACTTAAATATCTTCTGATTGCTAAGAAACGCATCAGACAAAACCGTAAAAAGTTCCCCTTCCTTATTTTCATACTGTATTTAAGACGACACAAATAGTATGGAAAGTAATGTCCATTGGCGTGCGTAGCTCAGCAGGCACTAATCTATCTAAATTATAGCCGTGCAACCATTCATTTTACCGCATTACTGAATGTAATGTTAATATCGATAGGGTTAGGTGATTTATTAGTAGGGTTAGTGCAACAGTTTTGTTTTATTTTTGGTGTAAAATATTCATTGGCAATCATCTTAAAAAACTTCTACGACTGCTATAAAAAGTCTTAAAAGTACAAATGTATTCAAAGGTTTCCGATTCCATCATTTCGCGTGGTTTGCACAATTCAGTCGCTGTCAAAAAAATCGAGGTTAGAGAGCATACATAACGTAAGTTAAAAAAAACTTTGAAATTTTTCCGCGTGTCGTTGATTAATTCATTTTATAAAACTACCCCTTAACCTGTTACCATAAATTCTTATTTCCTGTAAAATTTTGATTGATTCATATTTCTTTTAATGATACAGGGTTTAAAAAAATTAAATTTTTATTTACATTGTTACTTTTAAGAAACAATTTTATTTTTTTAATAAACTTATGCAAATTGATAAAATATGACAAAATGGGTCGTAGTCCACTAACTCTTCAGGAAATTCCTCTAGAGCTTCATGTACTGAATAGACCCACTGGTCATCAACTCTCCTACCATTTCTAAAGTAACTCTCCACCATAAAAGATCTTTGTTGGGGGGTATAAACCATATTTAAGGTTTTCTTTTAAGAAAATGCAAATATATCAAATTTTTGACAATCATAGATTAGGTTAGATTAGATTTTTTTTTCATGTCATAAAAAATTTCATTCATACATTCGTCAAATAGTCAATAGTTAAAATAGTGACAAAAATAATTTAATACCTATATATACCTTTCAGAACCTTTATCTAGTTTTAGGTATAAAGACATGCGGAACATTTTTAAAGCTTACTGCGAGGTAGTTTTTTTTATCTTACGTTACATTGCTGTTACTAAAGGTGCAGTCGTAGAAAACGTATAATATGGAACACATGCGAAAATCGCACTCGTGTGATTTATGACACTGACTTTGTTAATGTCACCCCGATGGTACTTTTCACACTCCTATGAAAAGTGCTATTTTCAAAACGTAATAATATATCATTAATGCAAAGGATTCAAAAATTTGCTTTGTAAATCCTGTGTATTTGTAAAATGCACGACGTAAACGATATTGATATGTATGTAGGAAAATGTCATTTAAATTTTAAAATTTAGTAAAATATTGGTGCCATTTGTACTAAGTATACAACGTGATGTTAAAATACAAAACTATCTACACTTGCAGCCATACGGTGCATACATATACAACAACTAACAAGCACAAAAAGTAGTTATACATACTTGATGAAGAGGGCGATACATGTTATACATGAATCAGATGAAACTGGGTTAATCTTAGTTAATTAGTTAGTCATTTGGTATCATCAGTAGTTAAAAAAAACACTGGATTATTTTAAGTTTGGTATCTATACATAGTTTGTCTTTACAGAATTTTCCATCAGCAGGCCATATGCATGAGAGAAAGAGAGAGCAGTGGTAGGTGTAAAACAAGGAGATATATCAATGTTACCGGCTCCATTGTCTAAAGCCATTTTTGGTGTTCATACGGTTCAAAATAGTTTAAAAACATTTTCGTTCAGGTTCACTAAGAAGGTTTAAGATTCACTAAAAAGGGGTAAGATTTAGTACTGGTTTAAATTAAGATCTTCTAGTTGATCAGTCATGTTTTGACAGGTTTTCATCCTGTCATTGTTAAGTCGTCATTAAAAACTTATTCTGACATTTCAGCGATTTGCTTCGTTTCCAAATGATTTTCATCTTAGAACGAGTTGCTAGAATGAATTTAGTTCTATTATTGTCGAAAGTGCGTACTAAAATTGTCGTTTTCTTTATAAATTTACGAAAAGACTCAGAAACAAATTAATAGTGTTCTCTTATTCTTACACTTGTCAGTTTAAAACTTTTTGGTGTCAAATTAGACCGGACTGGCTTTGGAGAATTTGGCCATTTATTTTTTTGTTAAACAGCGACGTTATATGTGTCGTGTGTTAAACCCTATTTGAAAACATTTTCATTTGTGAATTATTGGAAATCATTCCAATGTTATTTGAAACTGAGGTATTCTAAAATGTCGACGGTATCATCCACGTTTAAATTAACGGTTTAATAATATCCGTGGATTATGAAACAGCCATACAACTGAAAAACGGTGGGTTTAATTTTTAATACCATATTTTTTATTGCTACCAAAAAAACGAGATTCATATGGTAAATGACATTGATCTCTTCATTTGCCAAGTTTTATAAACACAAAATTTCATGTTTAAATTTTAAAAAGGTTTTTTTCCTGGCGTTAAAACGGTTATAGAAGATAATTATAAATAAGGCATTTTTACCTAGCAAAACAATGGGTAAATTTCTTTTAGAACCTTCATCTTATAATTTTTTTTTAAGCTCGTTCAGTAGCAGATTGCTAAACAACGACAAATGGCAAATGCGTCGCGACTGCAACGATTCAAAAATATTCATTTTTATGAAACTCTAATTGATGGCGTAGTTTCTGAGTTCATAGTCATATATTTCGTAATGACCGCTCTCTTAACCGATGTCATGGCTTTTTCCTTGCTCTCAGTTTTGCACAGACTTGCCAATGGAAAGCTTTCGGTAGACAATTATTTATGTATAGTCTTATGTTATTTACTTATTGGTAACTACAGTATCGATTTTGCATTATTTTTTAAAACACGAGATGTCGGGAATAAAAAAATCGTACAGGTTTTACTTCACGGTCTAAATGACGAGACAATTTTAAAGTCCTCTTGAATTGCACTTATACTGTAAATTAAATGTACGTTTTTTCTATTGCGACTGTTACGAGAATGTGAAGAAATTATTTTGTGTATTATATTTGTAACCTATAGAGTGTTAGTTTAATTAAGTATATAGAGAGACTTTAATAACCGATTGAAAAAACAAACAAATCAGTTTATTTTCAAGATTTAATGTGCTAATCGTGCTAAAGTTAAAAAATAATAATTTGAAAAAGTTTTAAAGAATAATAATATAAATTTTATTTCTTAAAACACCGATTGGTGGAATAAAGTCATTTTTATGAAAATACACTCATGGACAAAAACACCTCTGATAGTAAATAGCTTTAATTTCGACAATTGCTAATAAATATTTCGTAAATAATAGCTGTATGTATGTTAATAATAACTCTTATAAAGGAGGAAAAAAATGTTGCCTTTTTATTCTTAAATTCTAAATAAACTGGAACAAATGGAACTGATTCGTCATATCTTCTGTAAGGGAAGATATAAATCTTTAAATAAACTGCGGCAATTTTAAAATAACTTTTAAAACTTGAGATGAATTTTCGGTAGCATGATTTCGTGCTACAGCAACAAACATCATTTGCCTAATAATTTAGTTATTAAAATGTATTAAGGTAGGGTAACAATGGTACGGTCCCCCCCCCCCCCATCCGTTTTTTTGTCCATAACCAAATGTGTAAAAGAATAAGCAAAATCGATACATAATTTAAAGAACTTCCACTCTGGGAGCAATTTCAAGTTTTTACATTTTTTTCTTAAAACTTCATGAAAACATTTTAAAATATTTTTTTATCCTACCTGCATCCATATCAAACCCATTCTGATCATCAAATGGTATCGTAACGCCCTCTTCACCCTGTAACCACCCCCGAGACTCACTAGTTCCGACTGTTCCCGAAGGTGCATCTTGACAGCCGAACCACCAATATGCTGTTGACCTTGGAAAAGCTGGCGTCGTGACATCAACAGCAAAAGCTCTATCATTGAATCTAAATTAAAAAAAAACTATAATATCAAATCTAATAATTCAGAATTTAAATTTAAAGCTCGTTTAGAGGTCTTTTGTTGCCTTTTGACAAAATGGTAAATACCTCAATAAATGTAAATATTTCAAGATTCCTAAAAGACGCCATAGTCGGAGTGGTTTAAAGTCTTTAAAGCTTTTTTTTACTTACCTATAATAGGCACCACCTTTATAGAAATATGTATAACCATTTGTCCACTGGAACGCAGCACCTAGATTATCAGGAACACCTTCCCAATTTGAGATTAGTTTTGGATAAGTACTTTTAACGGGGGGTCTTTGCGAAGGATCAAACCTCCAGAATTTGCTGCCTTTGTAGAAGTAGATTTTACCATTTCCGCTCCAAACCATTGCAGCGTCCAAATCGTTGGGAATACCAGTGAAACCTTCGGAAATTTCTTTGGGATATTCACCGTCCATTTTTCGGCCTTTGTATCTAAAATTACAGATGTTGATTTTATGATAGCAGTGTTTATGACGTTTCAAAAATATTGAATAATGTAAAAAAGAACGGAATATAGTTTCTTTCGAAGCCTTAAAAGATTTTTTAGTTTTGCATGAATGGCGTCGTCTTGGCAGGAATCTAAATTTCGGAATTAGATTCCTGCTACGTTAAAGATTTTTTATTACTTTTAATTTTTCCTCAATTTATTTCAATTTACAAGCAAACTTATTGTAAATTACCTCCAGTATTTTGATCCTTTAAAGAAATAACTCTTTCCATTTTTATAAGTAAAAGCAGCATCAATTTTGCTCGAAAGACCTGGCCATCCATCGGAAATAAGTTTAGGATATCCAGCAGCTACGCTTTCTTCTGTTAATCTCCAGTATTTATCTCCCTTAAAAATGTACGTGTAACCTTCTGCAGAATTAAATATTGTGTCAAAACTTGGATCTTTGCATAACGTATCATCTGGGCTAGTGCCTAAAATAAAAGCAATGTGAGTAACAAACAGTATAGTTAGTTTCCATATTTTTTTAATATACTTTCAATCATAGGCCTATTAATCGGAAACTAATAGCATTTGAGAATACATTTGTGTTTATATCAACTTATATCCACAAATTACTTGTTTATATATAATTTCAATCAGGATCGTCAGTATACTAAAAATAGAGATTACCTCAACTATGTAAAGGTGTGAATTTTTGCCTTTTAAAACCAAAACATGAATATTACAAAAAAGAGCTAACTATTCTAGTTGATACAATTTATCACCTTCTAAAATAAAAACTTTTTTATATTTTCTTAAAAAGAAAGAACCAAAAAACCTTTTACTTACTGAAACCTTTTACACTCGGCATGAGTTCATAGAATTTTCAAGAAATAAGAAACGGTGATAATAGCAAGAAATCTGTGGTATATAATAATTCTAACTTTCTATTTCTAAAAATTGAGTTATGCTTATAGTTATATATATATATATATATATATATATATATATATATATATATATATATATATATCTATCTATATATATATATATATATATATATATATATATATATATATATATATATATATATATATATATATATATAAAGTAGAAGTTTCTTGTCCGTACAATATATAAGAGAGAAAGAAGAATATCGGCTTTGCGGACTGTGGAAGTGTGTCCAAGAAAATGGACAACCCCGGGCCGGGTAGACCATGACAGCTGTTTCGTCCTTATTAGGACTCATTCAGACAGCCATAACCCAGTCGCAACGAGGCAAACGATGTTACTGTATCTTAAATCCGTTTTGCAAAACGCAAGCAGGAAATAACATACCATAACGCCACCTAGCGGTTGCTGGCTCTAATGCACAGTCCGCAAAGCCGATATTCTTCTTTCTCTCTTATATATTGTACGGACAAGAAACTTCTACTTTTTATTCTGACTTGGCCTTTTGTTAAGGGTGTATGCGTCTTTCTGGTGAGGACGTCGTGACTCCCTCCTTGCACTGCGCGAATGGTGCGGGCGAGTTGGGCGAATTGGCGAAAATGCGTTTCTCATAACTAGAGATGCCGTGTTTGCCCTTAGATTTTACCTTTTTGGTGTGTTCTGCTTTTGCATTAGAGCCAGCAACCGCTAGGTGGCGTTATGGTATGTTATTTCCTGCTTGCGTTTTGCAAAACGGATTTAAGATACAGTAACATCGTTTGCCTCGTTGTGACTGGGTTATGGCTGTCTGAATGAGTCCTAACAAGGACGAAACAGCTGTCATGGTCTACCCGGCCCGGAGTTGTCCATTTTCTTGGACTCCCCGTACTTTGATGCAAAAGAGGAACACACTTCCACAGTCCGCAAAGCCGATATTCTTCTTTCTCTCTTATATATTGTAGGGACAAGAAACTTCTACTTTTTATTCTTACTTGGCCTTTTGTTAAAGGTTTATGCGTCTTTCTGGTGAGGACGTCGTGACTCCCTCCTTGCACTGCGCGAATGGTGCGGGCGAGTTGGGCGAATTTCCGAATTTGCGAAAATGCGTTTCTCATAACTAGAGATGCCGTGTTCGCCCTTAGATTTTACCTTTTCGGTGTGTTCTGCTTTTGCATTAGAGCCAGCAACCGCTTATTACTTCTATAAGTTAAATTATGCGCCTACCTTGACCTGGAGAAGGTACTTTTTTGGGGACATTTTGACTTTCATCTTGGCCACCGTCTTCGTCAAATGAAGGAGTGGTGATTTTCTTCGTTTGCTTGCCATAAAGTGCTTGAATACCATCAATATCGTCTTGATCTAAACTGAATTTAACAGAAAAATATTAAAATGTCTTATAAAATTAACACAAACGTTTCAATCTTCTTGTCTGACATTATATTACATTATCAATTGTCTAGGGTCAAATTATTTGTAGACCAGCAGACATTATTATTGCGAGAATGGCAACTGTATGGAGCTATATTTGTAAACAACATGATCGGCTAATGATTAACACACAAAAATGCTAAATGCAAATGGCGTCAACCCAGCTCTGGGGTAACCGTGTAGTTGTCGTTCCGTAGTAGTGAGTTGTCTATGGTTAGAGACTGTATAAACTTACTTAAAAAGTGGATCATATCCTCTATAGAATGGGGCCATAAGAGCTGATCTCACATCGGAATGACTTAATCCTAGGGAATGGCCGAATTCATGAGCAGCTACTTGGAAAAGATTCGTTCCTCTGTAGCTGTTGATTGACCAGCTTTCGGATGCGTCAAAGTGAGCGTCACCACCAAAAACCTAAGAAAAGAGAAGAATTGATATAAAAATCTGTTAATGTGCTAAAAGAAAATATTTTTTTGTAAAAATTTCTCACAATTAGACAAATATATTTTCCTTATTTCCTCTGATTAAATATTTCTAGCGAAGATACAGAGGTACTGCCAATAAAAAACGACAATTCTTTATTCCAAGAATAAACACAAGTTCTCAGTAATCATAACGACCATTCGGCAAAATCGTGACCAAAATAGCAATCATAGAATCGGAAATTTCCTGGTCGTTCGTGTGATCGCCGCAAGGTCATTCTGAGATGTTCAGGCAGTCGGTTGTTGTGGGATAGTAAACAATATTTACATTTTACGGACGTTTTTGTTGTTCATGTTACGTATCTGCGTTAGAAATGTTTAATCTGAGCTTATTCTTCCAAACAAACTTGTAGCAGCGTTCAAAGGTTTCGTTTCATTTAGTAAGTTTACACGCTCCCGTTAAAGTGATACTGTAAAAACCTCGGTAAAAACAGTTATTTGCAAAAAAAAAACATGTTTTATTAATATTAAAATGCCTTTAGTTGCTTGATTCGTTTTAAAGTTAAAGTAGCCCAAGGAAATATTTAAAATATAAAGCTTTATCTTTTATAAAACTCACTATATTCTAGCAACATTGTGCCAGTACAAAAAGTCACTGGTGCATTTCTAACTATCTGAGGCGAACTTTCTTGGACACATTCTCTAATAATTCTCTCTAAAGCGTCTATGTTTTCGAAAGGTCTGTGGGCATAGACTTTTACTTTTAAGAATCTCAATAAGAAAAAAGCTAGGGGAGTTAAATCTGGGGACCTTGGTGGCCAAGCAAATTCTGACATTCGTCCACTTTAAAAATTGTGTCATACTTGCAGAGCTGTGACATGGAGCATCGTCATGTTGGAACCAAAGTGTGTTTCTTATATCCAGTGGTAATCGATGACAAAATTCAAATAATTCCGTGTTCAAAAAGTTCAAATATTTTTTTATAATTTAAGTAAAAACGGTTTTGTTATTGTTAATTTTGGTAATATGTTATTTAAAAAACCTGTATTCAAAACACTTTTTAAAAAAAATTCAAAAGTAAATATGAATAACCCCTTTAAAACAACAGTCGTTATAAATAATTTTTAAAGAGTATTTTACAGCCAGCCAGGCATTTTTTACAACTTTTATGGTTAAGTTGTACATTTTGACTGCTCTTCCATCCGACTGTCGATGTCGCTTACGGCTAGTTAATTTAACATAAATGGAATATTCTTACATGCCTCTTTGGCTTTTGGCCCATTAACTTAAGGACCCTATGCTGAACCGTGCTAAGCGTAATGATACGTCCGCCGTTGTTTAATGGTGAATTTAAGCAACCTTGGAACCTCGGTGGAAAACTCGGTATGAATGTTTCTGGCAAGCTGCAGATGTTGGTGGCAGTCTTGATAAAATAACAGCGTTGCTTGCTTAATATCAACTACTTATTAAATGAAAAGAATATATGTTGATTAAAAGATGTTTCTTTCTTTAAAGCTTTTTATTATGGGAGTGTAAATCGCTCTCCATCACTTGCAATTGCTTCCTTGGCCAATTGATCATTGCTGAATATGGCAACAATATTTTCTAAATATTTTCTGCTATTTAGCAGAGTTACCGCTTGTGCGTCCTCTATGCCAAAAAACAGCGGATGTGGTATCGAATCCACTAAACGCTTGGATAAAGAGCAGTCTCTGAAGACTTTTTCAAAACATTCGAGGCCTGCAAGTCACGAGAACTGTACTTTCTTTTCATTATTTTCTCCTAAGCATTCCTCCAAAATCAAATATCTTTATTTTTTTACGAGCTAGTACAATCATTAGCAAAAGAAGATCGACATCCTATCAAACGATAATGACAGTCTTATGTTCACGAGATTTGGTAATTGCAATTTGAATGATTAACAGATCAGCATCGTCTTCGGCAGTAAGATTAGTAAATCCTTCGTCTACAGATGCGAAATTAAACGAACTTTATTATTGAGATTGCTGATTTATTTTTTCTGTGGAATATTAAGTGGTGTGATTTTAGCAAAAGCAATTTCTGGAGAAAGTAAAATTTAAAATTCGCTGCTGTCCTTCAATGCTCGTTGTACTATAGGTAACACAGTTACCCTTTGACCATAATGTTACCTAATACGTGTTTACGAAAATAGCGGGAAATGTATAAACAAACAAATAGAAGGCAAAAGTATGATGCATGTATTTTGTAGAGAAAATTCTGCTTTACAATTTTTGCTATCATTATTTTTTACGTAGAAGTAGCCAGTGTAGAGATATTCTCTGTGAAAATAGAGTATATAAGTACCGATTTTTTACCAAGCGCACAAAATTACTCATTATTTTGAAAGCTACTTATAAGAGAAGGGTGGCGAATGGGCACAATAGGTAGGAAACTTTTTATGTAGGATTTATTAGAGAATTTTATTCCTTCCCTTAAGTTTTTTTTCGCGAAAAAGCGGTTTCGGAGAAAAATGTACAGAACTGACATTAATTTGTCTTCAGGGGTGTTTTTTTTTGTCAAACTGGGGTTTTTTCATACACGAGAGAGATGACAACTCTTCGGATTCTTATTTTAAACGCTATAAACTATTATTACCCCAAATATAATTTATCTATAAAATTTTTCTCCTATTCGCTGTTTTCTACCTAATTTTCGTATACAAAACTGATCAACAACCAAATAATAGTAATGAGAGCTGATCGTCTAAAAATTATTGCAATTATGCGTTATTTTATCATAAATAATACATATACTATTACAGAAGTCAACACTTACTTTGCCCGGATATCCGGGATACACAGGGTAGTATGTGGGCGTGTATGAAGGGTACCAGGGCCTATAAGTGAACCATGGAGTGTACTGACGATTGATTCCCACACCGACACCAAAATAACTTTGCCTGTACTGTGAGCCTGTTAAGTATTGCTGATCTCGTGGCTGAAGTGTAGTGTTGTATGATATTATGGTGAACAGTAACAAATGGGGTGCACATTTAAAGCGGCAAGCAAAGCGATTTTTATTAGCTACTCAAATCAGTGGATGGATAGAAACTATGTAGGTAAAGGCTGAATAGAAATGATCGACATATTGTAAGGACTCCCAATATATACAAGGTGATGCAAATTTATTTAGTAAATACAGGACTTGTTAAAGCAAAATTCATTATGTAAAAACATTTCATTGTCATTTTTGTACTACGAATATAAGTACGAAATTAAATCGTCAAATATCATACTTCAACTAGGTTATAAAGAGTACAAAATTTACTACTTACTACCAGTCGTTATACCGAAAACATGCATTTTTAACTAGACCTCTGTCACGTAAGATAAAAAAATGTCCTTAAAGTATGCCATGGAATCAGTCACGCATGTCTTGAATTATTACTCCTGAAAGGTAACATAATGATATGTAAAAGGTATAGGTGAATGAAAAATAAAACTGTCAAGTTCTGAAGTTTTTATTCTTAAGAAAATTAGGTACATTATTGTCATTGTCATGACATAATACAGAATTAAAAAAAAACATACAACAAAGAACCTAAAATTTATAAATTTAAACTAAATAAGAGACGTGTCCACCTTCTACTTCCAAAAATGTTCCCGCTCTTCTTTTAACAGCATTAAAAACATTGGTGAGCACTTGGGGGGTTGTTAATCTCCTGAAATTTATTTGTACTTCTAGCCCGTAGGTCTTCTAAATTCTCACAAAGGGTTTTGAAAACCGAGTTTTTTATGTCGCCATAAAAAAGTCGCAGGGCGTGAGATCGCAGGACCGTGGTGGCCACCTAACTGGCATATTACGACTGATAATTTCGTCTTCGAAAAATTCTTTCAAAAAATTTAAATTATCAAGAGTTGCGTGAATTGGTGCGCCGTTCTGCTGGAAGCAGCCTTGTCGCATCTCCTCATCGTCTAATGCGTTAACAATTTTTTTAAAATTTCATTACGGTACCGTGCCGAATTCAGAGTCCCTTCAGAAAAATCGGTCCAATTAACCTTCTTTTCGTAATGGCTGCCCACACACCAACTTTCTGTGAATGCAGAGCCTTCTTTATAAGGAAATGTGGATTTTTAGAACTCCACATTCTCATTTGTTGAGAGTTTACATAACCAGAGAGGTAAAATCATGCCTCGTCAGTAAAAAAGGTTTTTTTAAATACGTTTCCATTATTATGCAAATTGCCATAAACCACTCTAAAAATTCCATTCGCTGCGGCTTGTCGTTTGGAAACAATTCTTGAACTGAGCTTAGACGTTAAGCGTGCACATGCAGGTCACATTTCAGGATTGTATTGCAAGTTCCGTAGCATACATTTACTTGCTGGCTTAAACGCTGAATAGGTGTTTGTGGGTGTTCATTAACAATTTGCCTCAACTCTTCTACTTTTTGTGCACTTTGCGTCTTTTTGTGCACTTTGCGGACTTTGGGTCTCCCACTGCCTTCCTTTCTACTCACACTTACTGTTTCTCTAAACAAAGCAACATATCTAGTCAAAACTTGGCGAAACTGGTCGAAATCCATGACTATATGTGAAAATTCTGTCTGCAAATCCTGAGTGGCGTCTCGTGTTGAATAAACCAGCCGGCCATCAACCCTTTCACCATTTCTAAAGTAACTTTCGATCATAAAAGCTTTGTGTTCTGCCGTGATTACCTTATTTAATTTTCTTAAAAATAAAAACTTCAGAACTTCACAGTTCTATTTTTCTCACCCATACATTTTACCTATGTTACCTTTCAAGAGTTATTACTCTTGAATTATTATTCAAGACATGCGTGACTGATTCCACGGCATACTTTGAGGACGTGTTTTTTTTATCTTACGTTATTTACACCACAAGACAAAATGTAAATCATACTACAAAGAATTAAAAAATAAAGTTTCCTTATTATCTTGATATATTTGTTTATTAAAAGAAATAAGAAAATTAAGAAGCAAAAGTATAAAAATAGAAATTTCAGTATTATCTAGAAAAAAAAATTGTAACAAAAGATTTTGTTCAGGTTTCATGCTTGCAATTTTTTTATCATCTTACTTTGTTTCTGTTGTAATTTTTTTATTTTCGCCATTTGGCTATTAACAAAATATGAAAATGAAAAAAAAAAACGGAGCACGACTTTTTTTGTGTTTTTTTGATTAAAGTTTAAACACTTGACGTTTCGGCACCTAGTCTAGGGCCATTGCTAAAGATCAAAGGAAAACTTTAAAAAATACACGAAATATACCAAGATATTACAAGATTTTGAAAAATTAAACGATTTTAACATTACTGTCTATTTTTATTATAAAAATAATAACTTTTTAAAGGTTTTACTGAGAAAATGTCTATTTCTTGAAATTTGATTCACAAATTGTTTTTTTTTTCAGCATGTGGTTGATTGTAGTATTATAATTTGACTTGAAAGTATTTAATAAATAATGCAATGCTGACTGTAAATTAGTACTACGGGAATAGAGTACTACTGTGTTCTAAGGATAGTAGGGAACAAACGATACATTTAACAGTATCTATAGGTTAAAATTCAACTACTAGTAAAAGGCTAACACGTAAAGGTTTGCGCTTATCTATATATAATAAATTTACTTCTAGTGTATCTACCAAAAATATTTTTTCGAAAAGTGAATTTTCAATATTATTTTTTTCGAATGTATACGGAAACATACAATTTTTTAAAACCCCATTGTTCGAATATTTAATTTTGAACTTTAATGCTTGATTAATTTTTAAAGTATTTCTCGAAAAAAAAAATTAAAAAGCCGTTCTTCAAAAAATTATTTTCGAAATATCTTGGTAGGGCTAGTATTTTCATGCAGTACTTACCGGAAAGTAGGCATGAGCAAGTGTACCTCCAGGCCCATCAAACGGATCTCCATCTCCATGCTCTCCACTTTCAAATCTAATTTCAATGTGAACTTGGCCAGATTTCGGGGTGAAACTTAAATCAGTAAAATCGGACCATACATTAAAGGCACGTTGAATCTCGGCATCTACTTCTTTTCGTTTAAGTTTGGGTGGGTATTTCGAGATCTTGTAGCTGAGGCTTTTTACTTTCCATCTACTCCCTGTAAAAATTAATAAATAATAACTAACGATCTATATGAAACACCAAACAAAAGGGAAAATGTCCTAATAAAACTTTCGTTTATGTTAGGTCATTTTCATTCAGATTCACTAAAAAGGTTTAAGATTAGTACTGGTTTAAATTAAGATATTTTAGTTGATCAGCTAGGTATTGACAGGTTTTTGTCCCGTCACACTCTATAGTCCCCGTCAAGGATAATAAAATAAATTCGTTGTTTGAACAAAATAATATTCTTTAAATTTATTGCAAACTGTATTTAAATGAGCTTACATCTTTTTTCAGGTCTTTTGAACTGGCAAGGAAAACTAGAACAATACAATAGTCGAAAAATATAATTAATTTAATATATGCACCCGGACTAAAATTGTTATCTCAGCTGGCGACTTTTTGCTCGGGTATGCGAGTTATTTTACAGAGTTTTTTGGTATGGTAATGGTAACTAGTTGATGAGGACTAGACCGTGTCCCGAACCACAGCGAGTAAGTGATTTTACGTGCCGCACATAATTTTTAAGTTGTTAGTAGTTGTCACCCGAATGTTTGTATATTTGCAAACACGCGCTGGCTCTTTTAATTTTATTTTAAAATTATTCAAATTAAACATGATGAACGCTACTGAAATTTGTGAATTGTCGTACTTGGTGGTACACAGTTTGGATTCAGAAGGGGCTTTGGAACTAGAGATGCTCATTTGGTATGCAGGTCTTGGTTCAGAGATGCCTAGATATGAATAAGCCTGTATATATGTGCTTCATAGACTATGAAAAGGCGTTTGATAGAGTCCAGCACGCCAAAACGTTACAACATCTACAAAATTTTGGTCTAGATCAGCGGGACATCAGGATTATCTCAAACCTTTATTGGAACCAACGCGCCTCGGTTTAGATGGAAAACCAGTCAACGGAGGAGATAGAAATTCAAAGGGGAGTTAGACAGGGCTGTGTTCTCTCACCGTTATTGTTCAACATATATTCTGAATTTATAATCTCAGAGGCATTGGTTGATAATGAGAGAGGCATCAACGTCAATGGTATACCGATAAGTGATATCCGATATGCTGATGATGACACTGTCTTGTTGGGCGAATCGGCTGAGGATCTGCAGTGGTTATTAAGCAAGATCAACGAAGTCAGTAACGACAACGGGCTAAAGATGAATGCAAGCAAGACTAAATGGATGGTTGTCAGTAGGCAGAATATCGTTGATGTCCAAATAACACTAGGCAGCCAAACCATAGAACGCGTCGAACGCTATAACTACCTCGGATGCTGTTTGAGTGCTGAATGGAACATCGGACAAGAAATAAGAATTCGCCTTGAAAAGGTCAGAAATACTTTCACAAGAATGAAACAATTACTAACATGTCCACAACTTAGTCAATCCTACTGTATGGAATGGAGGGATGGATCTTGCTGGACCAACATTGTAAGAGGGTCGAAGCCTTTGAAATGTGGATTTATCGACGTATGCTTAGAATCGCATGGACAGATAGAGTACGCAATGCCGAAGTACTGCTAAGACTGAACGCAACCACAGAAGTCCTATATACAATAAAGCGAAGAAAGCTGGAATACTTTGGCCACGTTATGAGGGGTCAAGGGTATCGTCTGCTGCAGCTCATCATGCAGGGGAAAATTGTGGGACGCAGACTACCAGGACGAAGAAGGACATCTTGGCTCAAGAACCTCAAAGAGTGGTATGGTAAAAGTACCAAGTCCTTGTTCCGAGCAGCAGTCTCAAAAATACAAATAGCCAGAATGATCGCCAACCTTCAGTAGGAAGACGGCACCAGAAGAAGAAGAAGGTGGTACAATACCTAAAAAATAAAAATAAGCGCCAAAAGAGAAAGTGGTGGGTGCACCCTATCACTTATGAAAGATATCTACATGCATCTAGCTTGATACGGCCGTCAAGCAATTGTACGTACGTTGAAACGTACATTATGAAACTCGCGTCGTATTAAAAGTATAGTAATGCTTAAACGTACGTCGAAACGTGCGTCTCGAAGGACGCTCAATAAAAGCTCGTGTGTCCCGGCCCTAAGAGAGTCATAAAAACCTCATCCAGTATCAGCGCCCAAGACGCGAGATTTTTTAAAGATTTCTCTATTTTACTTATTGCCAAAAACAAAATAAAAAGGGTTTGGCCGTATTTAACAGGTTATTTAAATTTGTTATAGTAGAAAGGAAACAACCAATTATAAGAAAAAGCGAAATCAGTCTAATTTTTTCAGTTCCTTTGCATTTTAAGTTTGTAATTATTTTTCAAGAACTGCTTCTGCATTTGTATGCAAAAAGTAGGTTACTAATTTAATATCTTTGATTTAAGAACAAACTGAGCCATTTACGACTTTGGAAAAAAAGAGTTAATGATAAGACTTAAAGAAATTTGATGCTTGGATGTACCATATTATAGAAAAAAGTATATAAAATGAAATATATAAAATTTAAAATCCACTAAAATCAGATCTGTCAGTTTTACCTTTTTTTTCGAGAATCTATTCATAACCTTGAACCCGCTTGAACCTAAACTTCATTTACAGTTAACTTAATCTTATTTGAATCTCAAACTTTTTTATTTCTAACGAAATGTTTTTCTTACTTTTTTAAATAACCTGGTCACGTCACCTTTTTGTAATGCAGAAGAATTTTATTTTTATGGGCGAGCACTGCGAGCAAGGAACCACTTATAGTTGTTAGTCACTTGACATAAACGTAATATTTAGTCATATAGTTTTACATACAAAGCTAATAAAACAAAAAGAGAACGTGCTATTCTAAGAGTCCAATAAATCCTTACCTAAATTATAAATGCAAAAATATGCTTGTTTGTTTTTTACTCAGTCAAGTCTCAATGGAACAACAGTTTGCGATGACACGTGGCACAGCGAAAGCTTATATTACAGAAAAGAATATAGATTACTGTTTATCCCGATTGAACAGGTAATCCTTCAGGATATACAATCTGGAATTAAACAGGGCGCCTTCACCAAATGACACTAGAATGGGTCTCGGATTTATTGCTCCGCAACTGGATAAAAAATTCCTTTAGTTTGTGTCAACTTTTCTTAATAGTATACAATAATATTGGTATACTATAAACACAATAAAAGTACTAGGGTGTCCAGTTTTCATCCCTTTTGCAGGGAATCTCGGTTATCTTTAAAGGTAGAGAGCTGTGGTTGTCGCAGTACTGAGCTATTTTTTCGTGGAACGTATGACGCTATAAGCAGAATTTTCATAGCCCCCTTCGTTTCGGAGATACAGGGCGATTTTGAAAATGTGTCATTTTCAAGCACCCCTCATATCTCAGGTGCCTTTTAACTTATCGATAATTATATAGTTTTTTGCGTAGAATGCAGTGGCGTAGTCAATTTTTTCTAGAAGGAACGAATTTGAAGATAAAACTAAAGTTATTTTTTAATGGGACACCCTGTATATTTTGCTTTCATTCGATTGCTTTTTCATATGCTTTTCAAAAATATGTAATTGTTTGTATATATCTTTTGGAATAATTTCCGAATTTTACAATTAAAAAAAATGGTATAATATTTCATAGTAGGCCGTGATATAATTATTTGAAACAAATGAATATAATATAATAGTACTCTTTCATGGCTGCTAGTCAGACCGCTTGTCAAAATTTGTAAGAGATCATTTAAAAAAATGATTGTTCTTAAAACCCCTACTTGTTATTTATTGCTATGTTTTTCGTTTAAAAAAATCGTTGAAATGAGAGTTTATCAGAACTTTGAAAAGTATAATATGTTAGTTTGCTGTATTGATTCGAATAAACATTCGCATGATGCCGCCGAACTAAATTTCTAGGTAGTACGATTTTATATCCATTATAAATTTATCTTTGGCTTTTTTTCTATATTCATTCTAGATATCCAGACAGAAGGCAACCTTTGCCCGATATATTTTCTAGAATAAAAAAAAATTAGTTAATTATGGTGCGTCTATGCAGCCAAGACCAAAATCCGATAATAGGGAAAAATGGAGAAATCGACGGAGTTAACGTTTTAGATTGTGTAGAAGCAACTCCTTCTACTTTGTGTAGCACTATTGAGAAAGAAGTTGGAGTGAACAAGGCTCGAGTTCAAACTATATTACACAAATATAAATTTAAACCATATAAAGTCGAATCGTTCAGCATTTACTTCCAGGGGATGCTGAACGTCGTCTCATTTTTTGCAATTGGTTTTTGCAGCAAACTTAAGTCAATGCGAATTTTGGAAAATTTATGATATGGTCCGATGAGGCGTATTTCACAAGCTCTGGTATTTTCAACAGACACAATACCAGACAGTGGTATCAAGAAAACCATCATCTATACTTTAAGCGGGAGCAGCAGGGAAGATTCGGTTTCAGCGTTGCTTGTCTTATTTTGGGAAGGCAAATAACTTATAGAATTTCTGAAGGAAGCCTTTCAGCAAATCGTTACCTGAGTATATTGCAAGATGTTGTACCTGAATTGCTAGGTGGCGTTCTCTTGGCTAATTTAAACAATATATATTTCCAACAGGACGGGGCGCCTGTCCATAATGCCGGAGTAATACGCCCTTTTGTAGAAAATAATTTTCCTTAAAAAAGGAAAGGAACCAACGGACCTGTTAGATGGCCACCACGATCACCCGATCTTTCCGTCCTTGACTTTTTTTGTGGGGTTACTTACAAAATAAAGTTTACAGGTCTCGACATCGCACTATAGAAGAACTAGATGAAGCTACTACACTCGATTTCAAAATTTGCAAGGCCGATCGATCATACTTTTAAATGCCATACGACGAATGAGTAAAATGTGCGAGTTTTGTGTTAAAGAAAACGACAGCAATTTTGAGAAACTTTTGTCATTTATAAAATATAAACAAATATTTTTTACATTTACATTTTAAATTTACTGTACATCCTCTATTATCTAAATTTGTTTGGAACAGTGAATTTTTTATCTATAGTTTAATTCAGTTATGTTATTGGGATTTAAAATTTTAAAAATAAACGTCAATGTTAGTTAGATGTCTCTATTCATTTGTTTCAAATCATTATATCACGGCCCACTGAAAAATTAAGCCCCTTTTTTTAATTGTAAAATTCGGAAGTTATTCCACAAGAATATACCTACCAACAATTATATATTTTTGAAAAACTTGTGAAAAAAGCAATCGAATGAAAACAAAATATACAGGGTGTCCCATTTAAAAAAATTCAACTTTGGTTTTATATCTTCAAATTCATTCCTTCTAGAAAAAAATTGACTACGCCACTGGATCCTACGCAAAACACTATAATAACATAATAAACGTTTAAAGCCCGCAACTCAAGTTTTAACTGTTGAAAATGAAGGAGCTGACTAGCCCAAATTAGCTTCAGGCTCAGCTTTTATCTCTGTAGGAGATTAACCTTTATTACAATTTTTATTATAACGCGAATCTCGATTTTTTCTCATGAATTACGGGAGGTAAAACTTTAACGATTGTAACATATAAAAACCTGCTTAATCCACTCTTTTCAAACTTTTAAGGTTAAGGTATACCTACTAACGAAGAGTTCAACCGAGTAAATACGTGTCAATATTACGGTAAATTGCGCCCTCTGTGGGTCAGCCTGGAAACGATTCATCAAATCGTCGTATCACTTGTACCCAATGGATCAAATTACTCAAAGATTCACACTAAGGTCAGACAGATATTCTAATATAGCAAGAATACGTCAGAAATTGGACAGTGTACTAAGCATTTATTACGCGCACCTACCTTGCATGTGCTTGTGGTACTTAATTAAATAATAATTATATACAAAATGTAGGCACATCAAATTTTAACGTGCGTCATTTGGCCAACGTTTATTCTCATTTAAAACACTATTTGGGTAAGTGAAATAAAGACTACACAACAGCTTCATGAAAAGTCCCTTGGTATACTGCACAAAATTTTGTATGAAAGTGCAAATGTGTTGTTTGTGCATTTCTACCAAAAAAGTATATATTTATCACTATTGTCATTAGACGATTTTTATCACTGGGTAATATAATATTAATGTCTGATTGTCTTAAGGGAAAAAGTAAAATTTTGTACTTAACCTTTATATTTGCAGCCGCTACTTCCAAGGGGGAGTCAATACTGATAAGATTTCAAAAAAGAATAACTTCATATAGAAAAAATATCAATTTTGAATCGCGATACGTCAGAATAATGTTTATATTATTGTACTACTTTGTTTTTATTTTGTAATTTCTTTACACCTTCTTCTGTGGTTGCTGTTTTTGATTTTAAGTTGTAATTTCATTTGTGGTAGTTTTGTCTACACAAAATAAAGTCATTGAAAAACCGTTCCCAATAGAGGTTAGGGACCCCAACATACTCATATTATTTTATTTATTTGAAAATTAAGTTCATTCTTGATAAAGTTTAATATTTATTTATTACCAATTATTAGTCATATTACAGGTATGACTTTATTGTAACAAAGATAAAAAAAATCCAACAAAGAAAACGTCAGTGATTTTCCAAACTGACAAAATGTGTTCAGTGCTGCTTTGTCGATAAGCCTGGGTCGGTAAGCTTTCGCTTTTATTAGGAATCATCAGACTGCCTTACAATATAAGAAAACTTTAACAGAGCCCTAAATTCTCAATATCTTATGAAAGAATAATAAAATTATTGATTTATTTGATAGATATCGCCATATTCTTACAACTTTTAACAAGCTTTAACCTAACAAGTAAAAAACCTATTAAAAGGATTCTATTAGGCCAAATTAATCGACCGCATCTCCCCAACTATCAACAAAAGCTAAATAAACGAGAATAAGTTGTATAACTGGATGCAAAAAGCTAAAAAATTGTTGGTCTACTGCACTTTGATACCGTTAATTTTGTTTCAATATTATAGTAATTTAGAATGTATTTAAATATGCGTTTATGTTATGTCATGTCATTGTTTTACGTGATTAATTGAAATTAATTATCTATACTTTAAATATGTAATAGAAGTCGACTAATCTTCGTATTACCATTTTTAAATTGGAATTTGAAATTATTTTATAAGGAAAATAATAATTATGATTTTAAAAAATCATAAAATATAGAAATGCGTTTAAAGGTGTACTATATAACGAAAAATACCAAATTACACTTACAATATATTTAGAAACATAAAGATACGTACACAAATACGCGTTTCCGTGATACTGTATGGGGCAAATTCTTAAAGATAAAGTAATTAAAGGAAAAGTTATAAAATAAAATTTTGATTTCTTTAATGAATTGAATGTCCAGTCTATGAGTCTACACTGAAAATTCAATGTTTTTTTATACAAAATAACAATGCAGCAACAATATTAAAAAAATGCAAATATGTATCTTTTTAAAAAGTAATTAAAAACGTTATTTATAAATATTTATATCATTACCTTGCAGAGCATATCTCTTCGCCCTGTTATCTCCAGTACCAACTTTATCTTTTACACCACATCTTGGCAGTGTCATTGTTTCTAAAGTCTTTTCATCTAACTCTCCTGAAAAATAAAAATAAATATTAAGAATTAACCCGCATCCTCTAATTTCTATTTATTCTTTTTATTAACAGAAAAATTAAAGATGGTTACTTCCTATTGGTGTCAAACGATTTCAAAATATGATATGATACTATATAAAAGAGTAGTTAGCATTATAAGCCCTACAATATATTTTGATACATTAGACTTGGCCAGTAACAATGTTATTCTCCAATGCATTTAAATATATATATATATATATATATATATATATATATATATATATATATATATATATATATATATATATATATATATATATATATATATATATATAATAAATGTAAATGCGAAGATTTACTTCTTCGCTAGTGCAGCGAAAAGGCCGTGAATGAAAAATAAAAATAATGAGGACTATCTTTGATTCTGGTCTGGGTGACCTCCTGCTATCGATTTCTGGGCCCTTACCCATCAGCGGGCAGGCTTACACCCAGGGTGGCTGAAGAACAGACCACGACTTGACCAGAATCAAAGAGAGTCCTTATATCCAAAATGTTCGGAAAGGATGGGTAAGATGTAGTGGCTCGCGCCAACTAGTTCACCCAGTGTTGCTCCAAAAATGTTTGGCTGCTAACACAATAATACTCGAAAGTATGTCGAATGTCGTTTTCTCGACGTCGACGGTACAAATGCACCATTGTACAACAATAGTAGAAAAATGGAAGATTTCTTGGCCTATAGGTAATATAATAAATGTAAATGCGAAGATTTACTTCTTCGCTAGTGCAGCGAAAAGGCCGTGAATGAAAAATAAAAATAATGAGGACTATCTTTGATTCTGGTCTGGGTGACCTCCTGCTATCGATTTGTGGGCCCTTACCCATCAGCGGGCAGGCTTACACCCAGGGTGGCTGAAGAACAGACCACGATTTGACCAGAATCAAAGAGAGTCCTTATATCCAAAATGTTCGGAAAGGATGGGTAAGATGTAGTGGCTCGCGCCAACTTTTCTACTATATATATATATATATATATATATATATATATATATATATATATATATATATATATGTACATTGACTAGCAATATTATCGCACCACTAGAAATTTTCCAAAATTTTGATGTTATAATAATTCTTCTAAACCTATTATTGTCCGATTTGAATGATTTTTTTGCGTATTATAGGCTTATTCTTTAAGATTATTCAGTACTGTATCCGTAATAATTTTTGTTAGAACGTTAATTGTCATTGTATACCGGTTGTAACAACCATATTGTGGTTTTTCTCAAAATTCGCTACACCCTGTGGAATAATCTAGCATTTATAAAATATTGCGTTTAAAACCTAACTTAGGTCTCATGTTCCATGAGAAAACTCCCCAAGAAAGAATCAAGCCAAGCCATCGTCGAAAGATATCCAAGCTTGCTCCGGGCTATTTTAAATTGATCTCATAGGTTTATATCGACGATATAAATTCATTCAAACTAAGAGAGAAACAGACATATGCGCTTTAGAAAGTTAAAAAGAGACACAATTGGTCGACGGCTAAACAAAATCCCGGGTTTGATCACGAAAAATGGTAGCATTAGTAAAGGTAAATTACCTGGCATATAATGACAATTAACTTTCTAACACAAATTACCAATGCAGTAATATTCTTAAAGAATGAGCCTGTAAGACGCAAAAAATCACTTAAATTGGCAATGGAATGGATTTAGAAGAAATAGAACATTAAAACTGTTGCAAATTTCTAGTGGTGCCATAATATTTCTGGTCAGTGTATTTCGGAAGAAATGCATTTTCGAAAAACGTGCTTCTTGTAGGTTTGTGAAAAATTTTCTTAGTTTAATTTTTTGAAGATATGGAAACTAATTAAAAACTGATAATGTGAATAGTGTTATTATCTGTAGAATTCAATGTCTCTTATTTCCAATAATAACCGAAGTTAGTTAATAACAATAATTTTTTCATGTTCGGTCAAATACTGATTTATAGTGGGTTAAGGTTTCTACCAGCATTGTAATAATTTAATATTGCAAAACGTAATAGCATATATCTATTTTTTTAAAAAATTATGTTTGATATTTATGCGATGCTGGTGCCAAATTTAAATAAAAAAACATGTAAACGATTACTTGCAGTAAAAAAACTTTTTTTGTCATTATTTTAATGCACTTTTATTGATTCCATTTCCTAAATAAAAATGTGGCCAAGTATTCTGTTCCCCCATTGGGCGCCAAAAATTTGAACGCTATCAATGCCAATCAATATTGAGTTCAAATTTAAAGGTTGCCCAGATTTCCTAAACTTTTGTGCAGGATATTATATTCCTGGAAGCCATATTTCCCACTTCTTGGGGCGTTAGAATGACCCCTCCTAGGTATTTTGACCTTTTGTGTAGTTGTACTATGCAGTCGCACAGTATGTATTCTGCTGTTCTTGCAGCTTTACCACAGTACCCGCACCATTTAGTCCTATGTTTTGCCCACTTTTTTGAAATGTTCCCTTAAAGAGCAATGTCCAGTAAGAAGACCTGTAATAAGTCTAAAGTTATTGAACTCAAGAAGCTCCTTGGCATTTAAGGAGAAGGGTTTATGAACCTCTTTGCTTGCTTTTGGGCTGAACCAACTAGAATTCAGGAGGATTCTAGTCATTTTTCCCGTTTATGGACATTCTTTAAAATGTGGCTTTTTGTCATTCGAAAAAAAAAGGTTCAGGTCCGCAGAACGGAGCCCTGGCAGCTCTTTCGTAAGGATGTCAGCTGTTTCATTGCCTACTGTGCCCCTATGTCCTCGCACCCACATCAGCCTACTTGTTGATGCTGTTATTCGTTTCAGGGATTGTTTGCAATAATAAAGGACACTGATTTTAGTGTTCTCAATGCTGCCTGACAAAGGCCAATGTATTAAACTGGCACTTATAGAATTTATTAAATATACTTACTCACTGCTTTTGGCAAAATAATTTTTACAGAAAATAAAAGTTGGCCTGGTTGCCATTTTTATTTATTATTTATTTACAAAATCTGTAATTTTTTTTGATAACTTTATATTCAGTGACTTGCCAAAAAGATATATATAGTAAGACTTTACTGTAGTTTTACAGTAGCGTATACAGGGTGGCCGAAAAGTCTTAGTATGAGCAAATATCTTTGCTATTGGTAAAGATACTGACACCAAATTTTAGGTGTATCTTATTGGTCAATAAATCTACTTTTTTATTTAATTTAACTTTTTCAACCCCCTTTAGGGGTCACGCTAGGGAGTTGAGGTCAAAAATTTTAAATGCAACCCTATGTCATGTGGTACCTCATTTTAAGGGTCTTCAAAAAATAAACATTCTACCGCAACCCCTTAAGTTTATAATACCTTGTTCAAAATGACCACCATGAACTTCTTGGCAGTAAAAAAGTCGATTCTGGAACTCCCATAGGACATTTTCGAGAATGGCAGGTGTTACTTCTTGGTAGAATACCCAAAATCGACTTTAGTACTGCCAAAAAGTGCAGAGTGGACATTTCGAACAACTTTTAAAGTAATAAGAGAAATAAAGGTACTTAAATTTTAATTTTTTTTACGATTTTCAATTTTTATAGGCTTGCCATTTAAAAATGTATTAAGATACGGACCTCAGGTTTGCGGTAAAATGTTTATTTTTTGAAGACATTAAAATGAGTAACACACGGCATAGAGCTGCATTTAAAATTTTTGACCTCAACTGCCCAGCGTCACCCCTTTAGGGTTGAAAAAGTTGAATTACTTAAATTACTTGCCCAAACAAAGCAGACATATTCACCAATAAAATATACCTAAAATTTGATGTCTCTATCTTTACCAATCGCAAAGATATGTGACCATACTAAGACTTTTCGGACACCCTGTATATACCAATATTTTCACTGGGAGGCTTTTTTTTATAAATGTAAGATATCAGGCAATTTATTTATCAAGTTATTTTTGTCTTACCTGTTACTTCTAAACCTGCAAAATTCTGAAAGTCTTCTACTGCTTTCCTAAAACTACTTTCGTCTAAAAGTTGACTAGAATTGGCTCTAACTGCTCCTAAGTACCCATACTGTGATAGATACAACTGTAACAAAAAAATAAAATAAAGCAAAAGTTATTAAATAACGCAAAACAACAAAACGCTAATCATTTTTTCATGACCTTCTCCATAATGGGCAACCCTTTTCAAACGGAAAATGTTTAATGGAAGTTAAATATTAAAAGCTAAGGCAACAAAAAACGTTAATGGTATTGATTTCATAATTTTCCAAGAATAGCAGTAGGACGAAAACGCGCCTCTTATTGTTCTGTTAGGAACACTCAAGGGAAGAATTATAGCGGCTAGTTCTTCAGCAGAGCAAAGTTCGTAGAAGTATCGGTAGAAAAGAGATAAATCCCCAACAGCGCGGCGATGAGTCGCCTTTTGGATAGAATTAAGAATGTTAAGTGTCGAAGGTGATACCACTTTCCAGGTATGGAATCAGTACTCTAGGTTAGATCTTATTTGGGAAACATAGAAAGTATGAAAGTTGGAAGGGGAGAAGAAGTACCTTCTAGCTCGAAAGAGAAAACCAAGCTTTTTAGCTGTTGATGTGGCTATTGAAGTAATGTGCCAGCTGAGATCACGTTCGAAAGCGATGCCAACAAGATAGAACGTTTCAGTGTTCTGTTGGGCTTGGTCATTCACGTGGATGGGGTGAGTGTTTCTGGATTTCTTGCGTGGCAGGGAGAAAGACTGAGTTTTGGAGGCGTTGAACTGAACAGGTTCTTGGCACCCCTAGTCTAGGATTAACTGAAGATCTTGGGAAAGGGATAGGTGCATAGATCTGCGACTATTATCGAGACTTGTCTGGAAAAATGAATGTTCAAGTGAAGAGTACTATGGTCAGCGTAACTGTGGATGGGATTGGTAGTTAAAGAGATCTGGTCGTGCATGGCAAGAAATATGAAGAAGAAATAGGGTTGGTGGCAATAGTGAACCTTGGGGTACGTCAGCATTGATAGGGTGGAAGTTAGATGAGTGAACATCCACCACAATAGATATACGCCGATTAGAGAGAAAGCTACCATCCAGGTACATGGTTTGGGAGGAAGACCGTATGAAGGTAGTTTGTTGAGGAGTGCGGCATGCCATATTTGATCAAATGCTTCGGAAATATCAAGAGCAATAATCTAGGATTCACCATGAAAGTCGAGAGACTTGTTCCAGTTATGTCTGACGAAGGTAAGGGGATCAGCTGTGAATCTTTGGTGACAAAATCCGTACGTGTTTTTCTAGATATTTTAGAATTTGCAAGTTGATTACTTTCTCCATAACTTTGCTGACAACAGAGAGAAGAGAGATAGGTCTATAATTGGATGAAAGGGACTTATTTACTTCTTGATATTAAGGAAAAAGAATAGAATAACGGTTTTTATAAAAAAAATTCTAGAGATACGTTAAGCATAACTTGCACAAATTTTTACAACTTTTTTTAATTTTCAATGTGTTAACAATAAACTGGGTATCTGGTTTTTAACGATGTCCCGATATTAAAGAAAAAACTGGTGCAAGGTTATCGAAAAATCAAAAACATCACAAATTCAAGGTTAGAGGTTTTTAGGCTATATATTTGGTACTTCTTATCGGATATAACAAATACTAAGTACTATTTACCTAATTATTAACAATCTATAAACAATAGAATATGACAATCTTTGTATTTGTTTGCCGCAGTATTGCACCAGCACGCCGATAACAGCTATCACAATACGTCAGGTTACACCTTATAGGGTTTTTCAGTTTTAAGGAAAAATATTTACATAACCAATATTTGAGTAAGATTAAAAACAGTGAGGTAATGCGTAGCTGTCTATAACAATGACTGAAAAATGATACAGCCAGATTCACTATTGCTAAGAGGGGTCTAATTTGTCAGAAAAGGTTTTACATTAACAAGTGTAAGAATCAAAAATCAAAAAGAAAAAAGCCAGAATTGTATTTTTCTAACAAATAATATTGATTATATTATAATTATTATATATGATATAATTGATATGAAAAAATATAATTGTTTGTTACTTGCGTGTCAGATTCCTCTAAAAGTAAACCCAAGCTGTTTAAAATTAAATTACTTCAACCTAATATTTTAAGCAAAACCATTTTTTTTTGTTCTTCCTCAGCAGGTAAAAAATGTTAATCTAAGATAAAAAAAAAAGATTGATTTAAGCAAACCTACGGTCTCATGTTATAAAAATACATGCCAAACAGTGTGAAAGAGGTATAAGTGCATTCTAAGGGGTAACAGCATAGGCACAGTAGAACAAAAATCTGCATGGAACTTCCCTGGTCAATTAAAGTTAAACAGTCCTAACAACTCACAAAAACTAATTAGTTCTAAGAACTCAGATTGTAACATATTTAAGTACATTTTTAGTAAAAACAAAAACAGAAATATCTTTTTCTTTTAATTTTTAATCCCGGATAAAAATTAATTTTCCACGTAAAATTGTCGGCTCAGTATAAAATACTATTTCTTTTAAGCTAGTATTGTAGCAAAACTAAACAGATTTTTCTTTATTTAACCTTAAATTGTAAGAAAAATATAAGTTATTACTGAAAGCTTAAGATACATCTAAAGACATTTCTAAACTTTTTAATAAAATTAATTAAAATAGAAATAAAAAAGTTCTGTTGAAAATTGAACGCCCATATCATAAAAAATAATAACAACTGACGTAAAATACAACCAACAAATAACTAAGGTCTTACATTAGTGCTTCAATGAAATTGAAAATAGACAGATAGTAATTTTTTAAGTTGTTCACCCTATATTTGGTATATCAAAAGTGCCTTCGTTTAGATCAGAGGTACAAGCTTTAGCTATAGGTATGTAAAATATAATTTTTTTACATAAATCGGTTTTGAGTTAAGAGTAAGGATTTGTCAAAATCTGAAGAGGTGATATTTTTTCGAATACGTTACTTTCTTTAGCGAAAGCAGCGAAAAAAATTGTTCGCCCTGTATATATGATAAAATTTTCACCTGGTTTTACGAACGAAAAAGCTACGTACACAAATTCCACTAAAATCAAACTCATTTACAACAAAATCTAACACAACGTCTTTTAAATTCTCCACCCTGTACGCCTTTCACGTAAAATGGACAACTGTGTACAATATAATTAATTGTTATATCTGTTAAGCTGATGGTCTAGAGCAGTGACTCCCAAATAGTAGTCCGCGGACCCCTAGGAGTCCGTGGTATATTTGGCGGGGGTCCGCCAACCTATTGCCTAAAATTAAAATAATTTGGCAAAAATTTTACTTGACAATGAGATTGTCCTGTCGTGTAGCCATTCTAAAAAAGATATTTTTAATGACAATGATTTAATTTAGTTTTGGATTAAAATGAGCTCTAATTATAACGAGCTCTCCGAAAAGGCTTTAACAGTGACGGCTGGTGAAATTTCAAAGTTGTATATCTCTGTTCCTACTTACAGGACCCGTACCAAATTTAGGGGTTGTGATAGCGAGCTCACTGGGAATGTTTTGGCAAAGAAAAGTCCCCCTGGAAAAAAAACGCGTTTAGGTGTTTTATTTGTTATTTTTTCTAAACAACGTTTTCATCATTTTGTCGAAAATTTTTAAATTTTAAGAGAAAAAAGTGTGTTAGTAAAAAGTTATAGTCATTTGAATTTTTTTAATATTATATTTTAGGTTTCAAAAAATTCAACTTCATTCACTTCGTTCGTCCGGCAATTACAGACCAGTCATAAGAAGTTGCTTTTACCACAAATAAAACATACTATTTTTTCTTCAAACGTCGTTTAAATATAAAAAAAAATAATATAAATTTTTAAAATTTTTTCCTTTAAAAATGTTGAGTTTCGACTTTCGAGTGGGCCTAGCGTTGCTATGGATTTTTGAAATCGACGCGTCGTTCGATTTGACAAGTGTCAGTGTATATTATTGCGAGCAACTTTCTTTAATTGTTACTCTTTTAAAACACCATTTTTTAAACCCACACTTACTCTCCAAATTAAAATGTTAAACTCAACATTAATTTTTTATTTTTTTATAACTTTCTTGTATTATTCAACATATATTTATTCATGATCAAACAGTCATACTTTTACCTCCGCTCTTAGCGGCAGAAAAAGTACTTTTACTTCCGCTGCCAATAGCAACCGCCTACTGATAAAAAAGCAAAACTTTAACGTCAAAAAATTAGTAGACAAATGTCAGGTCTATTGACGTTTGAAGAAAAACTAAATTTCGTGTTGCTGAAAGGGGAATTATGTTCGGTAAAATGCACAATAAAATTCTGATTACATTCCCTAATCATTAAAACAAATATTACTAAATTATTTCACTTAAAATAAGTAAAATCATGATTTTATTTCTTTGGATAATTAAGGGATACAATCAATTTTTTTGTGAATTGTATAGAAAACAATCCCTCTTATAACAGTAAAAAATTTGGTTTTTATTTTCTTTACATTTTCGTTAAAAACCTTTGAAGAAAACTAAAATTTTAATTATAATTTCTGGGTAAACTGTCGACTCCTGGCATATAAGACTTTTTTGTTCTACTATGCCCATATCTCTTAAAATTATTACAGTCATACCTCTTTCATCCTGTATAAATAGAGTTCGTGTGTTCATGTCTTAAAAGTTGCACAACATTACAATGCATTAAAATGGCACCCAATTTTGTCAAAAATAACAAAACGAGTGAAATACCATCCTCAAAAATACAACAATTTTAAAATTAATTAAAACTCAAAATTATACCATTTGGGAAATTCACGCAAAATCAAAATAATATGTTATTAATTTACAAATAAAGGAAGTGCTGTCCTTCAGTTGACAATACAACATTACAATATTAAAGTTCCACTGTCTCATTAAAATTAACCTTTTTTTATAAACACTTTTATGAATAGGTACACGAGAAAAATTAATGATATTGAAAAATCGCGTTTAATGTGCAAGTGGTAATTATTGTCAGATCTAAAATGGTTTGAATAAGGCAAGGTACATATTATTTCCTAGTTGCTGCGAAATTTATTAGTTTAAATAAAAAACAAATCCGATTGTTTCATTCATAAACCTGTTAATAGAATCGGCTCAAAAAAGTCACGAGCGTTATAAGTGACAGAGACCGCAATTATTTCCTTCTCTTTCATCTTTTGCAAAATGAGCATCAGAGGCGTGTCATGGATTATTATTTATTCTTATGATAAAAATGGTGATTCTGAATGAACTGACAACGCTGCACGATTTTCGCTTTGACCAAATCAGAATCGAAATAAAATCAGTCCCATCAACATGCATTTCTTTTTATTGCGGGTGCGAGTGCCTCTCCGATGTTGCCGAATGTAGAATATGGTCAGACTGTAGTGTGGTGACAGTGCATCAGAGGATGAAACTGGGATGTTCGCAACTTGATTCAGATAACTAATAGTATTTTTTTTTATTTTTCAACTTTGCACTAAACTTTTAACATGCCTGTTAAAGTATACGAATATAATATGTATGTAATGTAATATGATAAAATAGTCTAGTTTATACAGTGCCATAGATAAAGTTGGCACTATAATAGTAAATCTTTTTATTTCTGATTTCTCAGAAAATTTTATCTTTAATAAAAGTTTCTGCATGTATAAAATACGTTTTTGGCATAATCAAAATTTAAAGTTAATTATAGCTACAATATTCAAAATAAAAATTTCTGGAATAACTCAAATTAAAATCTAATGAATAGTTTATGATACTATTAGGTGTAAATTTCGCAAAAACCGGTCAAAACCGGGTTTTTTTCAATGTTCTACTTTAATTTTATCCAAACTATGCATCCTGCAAAGAAAGTTTTTGTTTAAAAAATATTCGTTTTAAATATATGTATTTGGTTTAGACGAATCCCATTCTTTTTATTTTTTTACATTTTGTATATCTGATTTCAACTGTGATGACAACGTTAAAACGTTTTTATGCGTGCAAGAATTTCTATCAAGAATACCCAAAATTTTCTTAAAAATAGGAAATGAAATTGTTTTCCATATGACGCGAACTTTATGGATGCCCCTGTACACAGAAAGTTATAAATAATAAATCCACACAGTCATTGAATCAATTTAATTATTTAATTAAAAAGTCTTGTTTAAAGGGAGTACGCCACTGGTATATCGATGTCCAGCAACTAAGCCAGGAATATTTTAAAACGAGACAGAGCACGCGTGATGTCTTCATGTCTATGACGCTTGTGGCATTTTCTTGCTTGGTTCTCACTTTAATTGCGTTATTGTAATAGAGTCTATCAGTCTGCAAATATTCTACATAACTGAAAGCCTGGCAACAGTGGCAACAGTCATTCTCGAGTAGTAGGTGGAGGACTATATCGTTTAGCGGGTTTTAAATAGCTCGGGAATCCCTGAGTGTTCTCAAATGTAAATAATGGTATCTATTTGATTCGACATCAATGCTGTTTTTCCATTATGTTGTAAAAATATCAGTGGAAAGAATTACAGAAACCATGTAAATTGCAGTAATCACATGATTCACATGCACAACTACTGCAAATATAATGCATATGACCTTTAAAAATCGGAAATAAAGTATGCGGAATTATTAATTACATGAAGCTACCCATAAGAAAATAATGAGTAATCTAAACCTATTAAAGACACTTTTATGGGACATAATACCCACGTATTATTCTGTCTCTAACAATGACGTTACACAAAAGTATTTCCGGTACACCAGAGAGACAATAATAATAGTTTTTAGGAATGAACTGTTAGTTTCATTTGCATAAAAATACAAACATATGCAGTGAATAGGTGTAAATTGAATTTTTGAACGGTATGAGTGTATGAGTAACGTTATTGAATTGAAACTATGGACGCCACAATGGGTAGTGTCAACATTTAAAAAATTGTGACTTATATTGTGATGAGACGTACCTATTATGCTAGAGTGGCAGTGGCTCAAAAAATGTCAAAATTAATATGTATAGACAGCGCAGCCTTTTATAGGTGTTTTTTGTGGTTTGGTTAATGATGATTTCCCTATACAATGTCGCCAGATAACAGTTTAAAACTTGTCTTGCATATAGCGTTTAGTAGTGGATGTTAGTGCAATATTGGCCCAACGTCCAAAGGATGATCTCCGAAGTCCAGGAAATCGATTACAAATTTTTAGTCTTAAGACATCCTAGGTCTACTCTGCATGTTTTGCGAAACATGCAAATAGGCCAAGCAATAGAGCGATTTGTCGTGACATTAATCCTATTAGAAAACCGTCTGTGCCATCATCTGAAAGACGATCCGTAGATGATTCCTGTTATATTTCAACTCTGAAATTATTTCCATTAATCTGTTATAAACATTTTAAAGCAAAAAACGCGTATATTTTAATTTTTCCATAAAATGCTACGAAACCGGTTGAAAATGCACGTAAAGATGTGTGAAAATGGCCAAGCGCGCGAATATTGGCTCCCCTTCGTTCCGCTGCCCTCCTGGTACTCGACCACTTTCGCGCGCTCGGCCATTTTCACGCATTTTTACGTGCATTTTCAACCGATTTCGTAGCACTTTATGGAAAAATTAAAATATACATTTTGTTCAATTAAACTTGTACTTTTCAAATCCGTTTCAATAATTAAAGTCGGACGATCAATAGAGCATCCAGACCTGTTGCAAAATAGTGTATTGAAAAATTAAAATGACGATAGTGGCAAAACTAATCGTCGCACAGCGTCGGAGTTTTGCACGCATAAAGTAGACTTAAATTACTACTTTTTCCCAAAGCTTGAGTCCTCTACATTTAAAAATGCCTGTTTTATGAATTTTATAAAAAAAACTCTTAATTTTCAGGTTTTTCCGGATTTTCTTCGTTGCTCCTTATCCGATCGGAACATTCGACCTCTCATTTTGTTCGTATTTCTGTTATCCGAATGCTATCTCACTTCCTCGTCCGCGCAAGTGTGAAATTTTTCAGAGGCAAAGCTATATTTGACAAGCTGTACGCTGTACTTTTCAGAAGCAGAGGACTTGTAGCACCAAATAATAAACAATAAAAAAGTAATTTCTAAAGTTATGGAACTGAGCAATTAATTTTGAAATTTTATTTAAAAATTGTTATTAATTTAGAAAAAAACAGTCTTTCATTATTTAAGATATGCCGTTTTCGACAATTTCATCTACATCTAATTGAATAACTTAAGAGGTTACCTTTGTTATATTTTTGCCTACTCAATTCATTTACAGTATTGAAAGTAAGATCGCATACCTTTCAGCTTTTGGACAATAGAAGGTGGGGCTTGAATATTTTTTGAAGTACTTTAACCTGAGATTGCAACTAAGGCCGTATCGACAAATTAGCATACTGTTTATAGACATCAACATACGTATAAAAATGTTTCAATTTCTGGGAAACTAACAGGTTAAATCGGGGGTTTGGCTTTGATTTTTATGCTCGACTTCCATTTTTACCTACAAGAGAGCGGTAAATTGTTTTAGATGTTTTTCGTGTTGAGTGATAATGAAATATGATACGTGGGTTTATTTTTTATAGTAAAAAATTAACACAAGGTTTCACTAAAAAGGTTTAAGATTTATTCCTGTTTAAATTAAGATCTTCTAGTTGAGACAAGTTTTTGTCTTGTCACTGTTAATAACGCGTCATTAAAAACTTAAGTTATATAAAATTAGATAGGTAAGGCTTTTGTCTGGTAATGATCAGCTATTAATCTAACATTGACATGTCATATGCCCGGACTACGTCACTTCCAAATGCTATTAAATTTGCTTGTTTAATGTACCATTATCAATTTTATGTAAATGGTTATTTAATAATTACTTATCGTTGAAGTTTTGGGGAGGACATTTGTATCCAAAACTGAAACATATTTTGGTAAGTCATTCATTAGCTTCGATAAGATCTTGTAATTTAAAATTAAACGAGCTTGAACCCATCGAAATTCGGCAGAAATAAGTATAACTTCGATAGCCCGGATACAATGACATTTCGCCCAATGTCCGGACTATCGAGGTGTCCGGATAATGCTAGTGCATAGTTCACTTTGCTGTTAAGGCCTTTAATGATTTTAAAAAGGTGATCCGAGAAAATCTTTCACCTTCATCCCCACTTAATGAAGAAGAAAATACTGAAATGCTGAACCTAATTTCTAAGAGAAAAAAAATTATCAATCGACATATACATTATGCTGCAGAATCCCTTAATCCAAAATCACAAGGAGCAGAGCTAAATGAAACAGGAATACTGTTAGCCATTGAATGTACTTCACGTTGGCAAAAGTAAACTTCATTTAAAAGAGAAGGACGTTATTGACGAAATCTCGGATTACCGTTGCAGAAGCGGTCAACTGTTTGGCAAATATTTCATATTATGGAAGAGCTGGACAATCCGGTGTCCTGGTGGAAATACCTTTGTTCAAACACTTCATTATCGAAAGGGGCGTCGCGTGCTTTGATGATGTCAGCTTCTTCAGCAGCTACTGAGCGAAGTTTCAGCGTGAACAGTCATATTCGCTCAAAACTGAGAAACAGGCGAACCAATGACAGAGCTAAATTACTCTAAGTATCTCAAAACAAAAACTTACTGCAAGAAAATAGAAAGTGGCAGCAGATCAATGTTTATATTTAACGAAAATCAAGAAAGCCTATTATTAGATATAGATAAAATAAGTGAGAAATCTGATAGCCACGAGAACAGTAACGATAATAATAGCAAAGAGCTAAGTAATAAAAACAGTTCTGTTGATAAAGAAACATAACCAAAAAATATTTAAAAGAAAAGTTTAACAAATGATGAGTGATGAGGACATGCCTCTCTCCCGATTTGCGACTCGCAAGTAACTGATTTTGACTATAGTACCAATCATAGACAAAATATATTTAGACCATCACAACGTATTAGCGACATCAGCTGAATCCGTCCAATGTATGGGCGAAAAAGTGCGTTTGTACGCATATGGCGCCAGTCAGGATTTTAAACGACGGTTCTCTCGAGGCATGCGCACTCGGGACGTCTCGCAAAAATGGTTGTTGAACTCGATGACGCAACTCGGCGATCAGAACGGGGCCGAAAAAATCTCAGTCATTTTTATGATATGGTATTTTTGGTTGGGGTGGCGCATATAGCGAACCTCTGAAGTTTGTTATTTCGATACAAAAATATCCTTTACAAAGTGTTAAAGACATTTCATATGTTTCGCCAATTATGTATCAAACTTTTAAATATAAGGAATTATTTTGTAGTCTATTTCTTACAATTAGTGCATAAATACAAATAATTTAATTCCAAATTTAAATTATATCAATATGTGAAAGAATAGTAGGTAAAAAATATAATTTATCTTCAATGCACTCCGGTGTTGAAGTGAATACACACACGGAGAAGTAGAAATATTTATCAGTGACGTATATTGAGTGTGGTCAAGGTGTCAGAAAGGCACTGATGGGGTGTGTGTGTATTAGGGGCATTGTATAAGGGGTAAGGTGGTGTAAGAAGGTCATATATAGTGTCAATGCCTCCTTCACCTATATTGCATTAGGGTGAGTGTCCAAAAGGCATATTTGCGCTTTCGCCAAAGGGGCACTAAAAATACTAGTGGATTACGGTAGAGGGGAGCATTTTAAAAAGGATGGCGAAAGAAAAAAGCGCTTTCGCCAAAGGATCGCTAAGATATCAGTGAATTAGATTGACATGGGGCCGTAAGTAAGTAGCGCTTTCGCCAACGGGGCCCTAAAAATACTAGTGGATTAGGGTAGAGGGGAGTATTTTAAAAGGGTTGGCGAAAGAAAAAAGCGCTTTCGCCAAAGGATCGCTAAGATATCTGTGGATTAGATTGACATGGGGCCGTAAGTAAGTAGCGCGTTCACCAAAGTATCAAGCGCACACACTATAAATAGGTGTCCAAATATTTACATTTTACCATAGAACTTGGTCTGTTCAATAATTATACAGGAGGGGATGCCAATCCAATAAAATATACACATAGTTTTGGTAATTTTTTTATTTACTATTTTACTTCTTAAAACAGTTGCATATTTTATTTCTATTGTTTAGAATACTATGTTTACATTTTATTTCAACTTTCAATTTTGTAAATGTAATGTTTCACAAATTAAGAGGGGGGACATTAAAGAGACGCACTGTATATGTATAAACTGAGCTATTTTCGAGGAATATAATATATAATATGTATATATATATATATATATATATATATATATATATATATATATATATATATATATATATATATATATATATATAGAAAAATGGAAGATTTCTTGGCCTATAGGTAATATAATAAATGTAAATGCGAAGATAGCAGGAGGTCACCCAGACCAGAATCAAAGATAGTCCTCATTATTTTTATTTTTCATTCACGGCCTTTTCGCTGCACTAGCGAAGAAGTAAATCTTCGCATTTACATTTATTATATTACCTATAGGCCAAGAAATCTTCCATTTTTCTACTATTGTTGTACAATGGTGCATTTGTACCGTCGACGTCGAGAAAATCGACATTCGACATACTTTCGAGTATTATTGTGTTAGCAGCCAAACATTTTTGGAGCAACACTGGGTGAACTAGTTGGCGCGAGCCACTACATCTTACCCATTCTTTCCGATCATTTTGGATATAAGGACTCTCTTTGATTCTGGTCAAATCGTGGTCTGTTCTTCAGCCACCCTGGGTGTAAGCCTGCCCGCTGATGGGTAAGGGCCCAGAAATCGATAGCAGGAGGTCACCCAGACCAGAATCAAAGATAGTCCTCATTATTTTTATTTTTCATTCACGGCCTTTTCGCTGCACTAGCGAAGAAGTAAATCTTCGCATTTACATTTATTATATATATATATATATATATATATATATATATATATATATATATATATATATATATATATATTTATTAGACTGTTTCAAAAAAATTGACTATTTTTTTTCTCTTAAATATATCGAAAATATTGTTGGAAACGCCGAAAAAGAAATACTGGTAAAGTTTGAGCTCTTAATATTAATGTTAAGGGGTGCCGCATCGCAAATTTCAATTTCTCATTTGATTAACATGGGAAAATTTTGTTTTCAAACTTTGGAATTTTCTAGCTCGTTAACGGCTCGTCATATTTGTATGCCCATAACATATTTTTGTAGAGAATTTAATGCTCTACAAAAAAGGTCCTGAGCAATGTTTTGATATACTCACTCCTACAAAAGTACTTCAAGGTTATAGTTGAATTCATAATAATTTTGTACAATTTTGTCAATTTTACGACAAAATTATCGACTTTTTTGAAAAATATCATACCTTTTTCGCAGATCTTTTCATTTTATACAAATTATCTTTTATAAATTTTCAAAAATTTCGTAAGTTTTGCGAGTTATCTCCAAACTCCAAAAACTGACTAATTTTAACTTTATATTCTAAGGAATTACGATTATGTCCGAAAATTTATATTATAGTGGAGAAAACTCGCAAAGCTTACGAAATTGTTAACAGATTATTTGTAGAAAATGAAGAGATCTACAAACAAGGTGTAATAACATTTTTCGAAAAAGTCGATAATTTTGTAAAATTGAAAAATTGTAAAAAATTACTAAGAATTCAACTATAACCTTGAATTACTTGTGTAGGAGTGAGCTTATGAAAAAATTACTTAGATCCTTTTTTGTAGAGCAGTAAATACTCTACACAAATGTGTTATGGGCACATATGTAAATATGACGAGCCGTTAACGAGCTAGAAAATTCGAAACTTTGAAAACCAAATTTTCCCATGTTAATCAAATGGGAAATTGAAATTTGCGTTGCGGCACCCCTTAAACTTGATATTACGGGCTCAAACTTTACCAGTATTTTCTTTTCGGCGTTTCCAACAATATTTTCGATATATTTAAGAACAAAAAAAAATAATAAATTTTTTTGAAACAGTGTAATATACAGGGTGTCTAAAATAGGTGATACCACTATTGCTATCTCTGAAACGGTAAAAGATACGATGTCAGTTAAATTAGAGAAGATGTGCGTTTTTTAGTCGATATTCATATTCCGTTTACGGAGTTGCCAAATTCTCTATAGTTTCTTATCTACAGTGGATTTTTTAAAAATAGTCAAAAATTTAATTCTTAAATATCTCGAAAACTATTATAGTTAGAAAAAAATTGTTTTAACAAAAATCACACGATTTATGACCTTCTATAAAGTAACGTTATTGATTTGTTTATACCATTTGTTTTTATTGAGTTACTGTTACTAAGTTGTTTTTTTCAAATACGGACCTGAACTTTTTGCTCCATTTTTAGAAAGAATACTTGATACCCTTTACAACTGTGTGTAACTTGAAAATATTTTCCGACGTTTTGATAAAGAATAGCAACATCATCAGGATTTTCTAACAATACGGACCTGGGATCTTCCATGTTAAGGCACAATTCACAACCTATCGCTATGGTTTCTGGTTTCTGTGGTTGGGAAATGGCGCATTTACTTGAAAATGGCCAGGTCCGTACTGGTAGAATATCCTGATGATGCTATTCTTCACCAAAACTTCGAAAAACATAATCAGGTGATAAACAGATGTAAAGGGTATGAAGTAATCTTTCAAAAAGTACAGCAAAAAGTCCAGGTCCGTATTTGAAAAAAACAAGTTAGTATCAGTAACTCAATAAAAACAAATGATATAAACAAAACGATAACGTTACTTTAGAGAGGGTAAAAAATCATGTGATTTTTGTTAAAACAATGTTTTTCTAGCCATAATAGTTTTCGAGTTATTTAAGAATTAAATTTTTGACTATTTTTAAAAAATCCCCTGTAGATAAGAAACTGTAGAGAATGTGACAACTTCGTAAACGAAATATGAGTAGAGACTAAAAATGGCATATTTTCTCTAATTTAACCGACCTCGTATCTTTTACCGTTTCGGAGATAGCAATAGTGGTATCACCTATTTTAGACACCCTGTACATATATATATATATATATATATATATATATATATATATATATATATATATATATATATATATATATATATATATATATATATATATATATATATATATATCGCCATTATCGACAGTTTTGTATAGCAAGAAAACTCAGATTTAAGGCAACAAACTATACCATTTTTGTTACTCACTAATGGTTACATTTTTATCATTAATAAAAAGAATAATTACAAGTAATATATTTAGCATTTATTACTCGATAAAAGATTCACATCATGTGAAATAAATTTTGAAGTACGGTCCTGTCTAGCACAAGGCAAACGTTCGACAAAGCGCAAGCCCGCAGAAGACTGTCTGTGTTTACGGATTCAGCTTGGTAAATTTGCCATATTCGCATATGACATTATTTCTCTATTATATATTTTCTCTATGGTACCAATTCCTTTTTGGTATTTTTGCATTTATTTATTTTGTATTTGCTTGTTCTTGCTATATGCTTTTGTATGCGTTTATTTCTATTTGGTTATTTTTGCTATAAATTTTAATTTCGATGTTTTTTAGAAGATGATTTGTCTTTAATAAATATTTTCAATGTTTACAATATTTCCAATATTTCCAGAAATATTTTCGGAAATTTTACCACATACACCCATCTCGTCTAAAAATTTGCTTACATTAGAAGCAATCGGGCGTTGTAATGCACGAGCGCAGGGCCGGCGCGAGCATGAAACAGTGAGGCGATCGCTTCAGGCGGCATGCCAGGGGAGCACCAAAATCAATTGGTCCATAGGCAGTGAGTGCGTTAAAATATCTGTTCGCTTCACTAAAAATAAAAACTAGCGCCGGCCCTACATGCGAGAAAATCATTAACTATCTATCCTACGTCAAAAATTCTAGTTTTTATTAGTCCTGACAATAGCAGCAAAATTAAATTTTAGTGAATGAACTCCTTACCAAGGATTCTTTTGGCCACCCACTAAGGATAATTGCTTTTTATTTTTCTGTGGAATGTTAATGCTACTTATGGTAATATGTTTATATTTACAGATTCACGTGTGATAGACGTAGATAATAATCTGGTTCTAAACTGTTTTGCAAATAATATAGTAACATTGACCTTGGTGGTAGTTGATGTACCAGTCACCAAAAAGCATCAGTAGGTATCGGATTTAGTATTCTGAAAATGTGTTCAACGAAAATATACATACTTCAATGTTTAAAGAATATTTTAACGTAAAAACGGACTTAATTGCTATTTGTACGTCACTAGTATATAATATACTTTATTGGACGAGTCTGTTTATGATCTAGCGAGCTTCAGCTTGCGAACGAGGACAATAAAAAGACGAGTCCAATCAATAAACCCTTGTTATGTATGTGTGTCGTATAAGATTTTAGGTACGATTTCATACTATTGCGATTTCTCAGTAACTTTTAGCTAAAAGAATAAAATACCAATAATGAAAATATCGGTATTCAATATAGCAGAGCTTGCTTTGAATTTCGCTGCCCTTAGTTTCCGAAGCGTTTTTTGTTTATTGTCAATTGTTACCAATATACACATTATCCAGCACCTAAGCAAACCTGTACAAACATAATGAATAAAAATAGAGCCGACAAAAAATGCAATCTTCTGTTTTAGTTTCTGTTTAAAATGTAGACTTTTGACTTTGGATTAAAGACATGTAATATCAACAACTATAATTTATAATTATAAACACCCGATGAATGACTCCAATCTTATAAATAATCTTGATTAAGAATATTTTACATAGTAAAAATTTAATATTCAACATAAATTATTATTATGTAGTCATATACCATTTTTATGTAGAAATGTAATTCCCGTTAAAACCAATGAATTTAAAAATCAGATTTTTATGCTAATATGCATTCGGCTTCGGCAAAACCTTCGGCCCCATTTTGGCTCTAGCCGAATGTTGACCCAAGGTGGCTGGCGCCGAAAGTTCGGTCGGACTCTATTTTTTTGTGAGTCAGTGTATATTTGCCGCTGTGAATATTTATATTATAAATCTGCTTGCTTGTTTTATTCAGATCATGTTATTCAATTGGAATAAGAAAAAATTCCAGGATAAATAAACCCTGTGCGTTATGTTATTTTAGAAACTGCTTAATACAGACACGCACATTTTCTTTGTTCCAGGATTGTATAAACAAATTAAAAGTCAAGTCATTATACTTGAGGCACAGGTATTAAAAAAGTAACATTCCGTCGTGGATAGCATTTTAACTACTTCCGAATGAATCAGATAGGTATAACAAAGCTGTACCACTGGTAATATTACTGTAAATTATAAGTATTCATTTTTGACCTTTATACAGAGCATCTCAAAAAAATGTGAATAATTTCGGCAAATTATTGGTCAGGTCAAAATAATACCTAATAAGACCTGAGGAGATACTGTCTCCCAAAACGATATTGTGCATTAGACCAGATTGCATTAAAGAGTAACTTTGGACTATTTGAGACCATTTGGACCTTTTCCTACAAAAGAAGGAAATCTTTATTGATTTTTTTAAGCCCAATTTTGCAAAAATAATCTGACAAATTTTTAATACAAAAAAGAAGATTAGTAGGTATAGTATACACCTACATGATTTTAAAGCAATTGTTTAATAAAAGTTTTCTATCCAAAAAAAATTGTACTGGGTGGTCTAAAATTAATGGGGCAGAGAGCAACAGTATTATTCCTGGTGTTAAAATATTATGATTTAGCCCAACTTGTTTGGTCCAAAAGTTGATTATTAACAGAAATAGAGGGCGTTAAAATAGAAATTTTAATTTGGATTTTCTTTAATATCCTATGTAAGAGGATTCTTGACTGTAAGAAAAAATATTGTGACCTTAATTTTATTGTAACGGATAGAAGACGCTACGTACGGCATGCTCCATATTTTAAAAAGGTTAAGAAAAATTTGTGAGTAGATGTATGGAACTTTTCATGGAAAATATAACTTTCTTAGAGAAAAAAGGCGTACTAGTTCAATAACGATAAAGTTAACTGTTTTCGAAATACATATTTGCCATTTTGGCGTCAGATGCAGCTTATTTTTTACAATACTTTGGGTGCTATCTTACTGCTGGCTTCCGCCCGCGACTTCGTCCGCGTGGTGTTGTTGATAATAGTATAGTTTTGGTGTTATGATTATGATTAAATTAGTTACGTTAGGTTGGAATGTGTAAACAAAGTCTTTTCCAAAGATATCTAAGTATAATTGAATTTCAAACTTCGAACTCCCATTTCGCTCCCTTAGGGGTTGAAGTTATAAAAGGTGTTTATTTTTTACAGTACTTTCACGTAGTTTTAAGGAAATAGAACCGTATGACAATTTTACTCCATTATAAACTTTGAACCCCCATTTCACCCCCTTAGGGGTTGATTTATTAAAAACTGTAAAACACGAGATTCAACATTTATTTTTTAAAATAAATAAAAATTTAAAAAATATTTAATAAAAATAAAGTGTCGAGTTAGTAGGACCATCTAATATTTTTCTCTCCATACAAAGTTTGAACCCGTTAGTTCCCGAAAGTTTCACCCCCTTAGGGGTTGAAATTTTAAAAACCCTTCCCTAGTAGATGCCTACTATATAAGAAACTTCATGCAAAATTTCAAGTTTCTAGACTCAACGGTGTGGGCTGTGCGTTGATATGTCAATCAGTCAGTCAGTAATGTTTTTATTTATATTCAGGGTGTTACAAAAAGATGTTAAGAAATTTTAAGGACAGATTCTGCATTCAAAAATATGAAAATAGGTTTATATAAACATGGCTCCTCAAACGCTCCTTTTTCGAGATACAGGTTGTTTAATATTTTAATTTTTAAATGTTTCTTTTTAATTTCTTGAGAATGCGTTAAGATATTGACATGAATTTTGGCACACGCCAGTATGTACTCAAAGGGTACCTTTACGTGCAAAAATGTATTTCCTAATGTACTTGCACCAGTGGCGTGCGTGCTGGTAAGTCTATATTTTTAGCGAAAAAATAGCACGCCACTGATTTTTTGCAAAATTGATATCGTTCTCTTAAAGCCCAATTAATTCTGCGTGAAAAGTCTTCTGAGCTTTTTCGTTTTGGGTCACCGTTTTCGAGATAAAAATTAATTAATCTGTTACAATAATAACAAAATGAAAATGAATTTTTTGTTCAGGAAACAGTGCTTTTTGATTTAAGTTTAGAGTAGATGCCGGAAACGGCTAAATCGTATTCGCATATTTCTCCTAACTCTTCGGAATACTTGAGGTGTGAAAATATTAAACACCCTGTATATCGAAAAAGAAGAGTTTGAGGATCCATGTTTATATAAGCTTATTTTCATATTTTTAGATGTAGAATCTGCCCTTAAAATTTCTTAACATCTTTTTGTAACACCCTGTATAGAGGTAACAGGAACATTTCAGGAAATGTAGTATAAGACGTAACTTCAGGGGTAATTAGTGCGAGTTTAACCGATTCCGAAAATAAAGAAATTTTAAGTTTCATTAGCATGATTTTTAAGGTTGCCTATTATATTCAAATCACACCGAATCTCATATTAATAATAATATGAAGAATATTGCCAAACCTGTTAACTTTAGTGTCACCTAATTCGGTAGGTACCGTTATTTCTAAAGAAGACAAAAATAATATCTGTGTTCTCTGTATACTATATACTGAGAAATTGCCCACACTTTCAGGAACACTCTATATAACACAAATTTGCACCTTTCTCCGAGATGATTCAATCAATGAATAAAAAAAATCGTTAACGCCGCCTACTTGATTTATCCCTTATTTGACAGATATTTCCGTGAATGAATGAGTAATCGTGCTGGATCTATCTGCTTGAGTCAGAAATTACCGTACAGGTAACATATGTATCAAGGTTGTTGCTACTACGCTGTTTATCTAATAATAAGAACAAATACACATTTTAAATGACTTTTCTTATAAATTTGCATAGCGTACCGGACTTTGACTTATTAAAATGTAAATAATTAACTAGCAAGAAAAATGTATTTTTAATTCGACTAAACTTATTTTTGACTATAATATATTTTACACTTTTATTTTTGTATTATTGTACCTTATTGGATTTAAAAATATTTTTTGTCTTGTTTTATTTTTTATCAATTAAAGGGTTCTATACAAAATACATCTAAAGCGTACTTGCCAAAAAAGTACAAAAGTGGTACCTAAATTCGCGCATTTATTTTAGTTAATTAGACACATTATTTCGAATTTTGAGTAAAATTAATTTTGTTGTGTTCCAAGACAAATATGTGAAAATATTACTTTTATTTTTGTTACCTATAAAACATTTTTCATTTTTTTATCTTCGAACAACCCACGAAGGCAGCAAGCCTAAATACTAAGGAACCGTGAGTTGAATTTATCAAAACCGACTAATACACCCAGTGCTGGAAACATCCATAAGGATTCCACCAGCCCTTTAAGAGGGTGTGTGGGGTGGTACCTCCTTGGTCGCGGAAGAATTCCTCTAACACCTTCCTTATTTATTTCATTCACTTAATATATTTTTTAGCTTATATGACAATAATGTAAATGTAAATTAAATTTAAACTGAACATCTTTTCTGCTTTCTCTTGGAACCATGTCTGTTTTTCCACTTCCGATCCCTCCGAAATTTGCTCTCATATCACAGATATTTAAGCAGGTATTAAAAATGTCATTCCACGTACGCGCAAGAAACCTAGACTCCATCATTAAAAGCCCTGGTTCTCCAAGGTCTGTGATAAAGCCAGGCTTAAAAAAGTTGAAGCTCACAAAAGATTTCTTCAAAATCCTACACCCAAAAATCGTTAGATCTTTACCGAGGCAAGAAATCAGTACCTACTATCAGACTAGCTTAGAGTCTAAAAAATCTTTTAACAGCCGCATAAAAGATAAAGTGCTTTCCTGTTCCAACGGCAGCAAATCTTCCAACCGCTACGTCGCGTCGGCGTCGGCACCCCATCAAATGTCCGACATAGTACTTAAGGTTAAATAAGTTAAAAAAATTCAAATAAGTTCAAAAAATTCTTCTATCCCTTGATACCAAAAAGCCCTCCGGACTGGAAGGCATAATAGCGATTGTTCTAAAAAAATCGTTCCAGAACTTTCACTCATCTTAACTCGTCTTTTCCAGATATCCTATGACAAGGATATCTTCCCAGGCAGCTTGTAGCGGAACAACATATTATCACTTTTATAGATTATGGATAATTTTGAACCTAACGGACATTTTAAGAAAAGCCATAAAACTTAAGGGCATGTTCCTTTTAGATCATTATAGAGAGATTAACAAAGCTAGTTAAAAGCTCTCTTCGACATCTGTTCTACATTACGTGAAGGTTTCGACCCAAGTCGTAAAACCTTAAAAGATTCGGATACCTAAGCTTATAGAACTTAAATATATTTGCTGGGAAAAATATAAGCTTGCGCGAAGGCAGAAACAAGGATCATTTGTTTTACGCGGGTGCACGATACACTCACTTCACAACACAACACAAACACACTTTGATTTTCCCTAGAAGTAACGGCATCTGCGCGGCTACGACGCACAGTGGGGACCGGAACCCATAAACTTGGCATTAAATTCAAAATACGAAATTGAACATTGAAAAATTCTTTGCTTATATTTCTTAACTACACATAGGTACCACTGCATTATTTCCCCCACCCTAATAGTATCCACGACCTTTCTTAAGCGACAATATCTCAGGTGAACACTAGCGTGCGATCAAATAGTGATCTGTGTTAAATATTCTCTAGATATTGGTACGATTTTGCGAAGTCAGTACTGGTTTAGAATACGAGTTATAAACTTTGCTTAATTATGGATTCAATACCTTCAGGTATGTACTAAATATCTGCACTTAAGTATTTGGTTTATATTAGTTGTGCTATGGTTTTGCCATACTGTGAGTAAATAGAATGTTACAAAAAGGTTTCAGAATTCATCAATTATACTTTTAAGGTAGTATTATAGTTTACTCTCACGCACTTTCACACTGACCCTTTTATAAATTAATAAAGTAGGAATATTGTACTTGTAAACAGCAAAACAAACCGTTGCCCATGCTTGCCCCTTTTAGTTTAATTTACCCTTTTTTAAAATGCGTTTCTTTATCCACGGGTCATTTACATGGTAAAATATTAACCTGTAGGCACATTTGTACTAGAGCAATATTACCAATCCTTAAAATAGATGAAACTTGTGAGGTAAAGACTACGTTTCAATAGAAGTTCAATAAATGCCAGACAATATCAAAAAAGCCCTTATAGTTTTGTAAAAATCACACTTTTCAGCCCCCTCGTAATTTATGTTATTAATTACCTTTAAGGAAGGCAATAATTATAATAAAAATATATCATTGAAAGGTTATTTTGCAAGCTGTCAAATTAGTATTTTGTATCACGTGATCTAAAAAATGACATCGGATGTAAAACAACATTGGTGACTGATTGATAACTTTAGAGCTTTGACTCTTGATACTGCTAGATATTTTGTTAATTTATAACCTTGATTCTATATGCCACCTACCGTGCATAAATTGCTTATTCATGGACCAGATGTAATTTCGTCATTTTTGTTACCAATTGGTCAATTGTCAGAAGAGGCTCAGGAAGCTCAGAACAAAAATTTCAAAAAATATCGTGAAAAGTTCTCCAGGAAATGTTCTCGTGAAAAATGTAATCAGGATATTTTAAATTTTATATTGATATCTTCTGACCCTTTCATTACTAGCTTCAGAAAGATTCCTAAAAAAACGTTAAAACATTTTCCTACCGGAGCGTTTCAGATGATAATAATTTCTCCTAATATTTCAGTAGCACATTCAAGCATGGAGAGTGGAGATGATTCTTCTTCAGATTCTTTATTAACTTCTTTGCAAAATACACTGCGCGCAAAATAGATTGCCGTTTTTAACCTATTCCCAAGTATTTTTAAATTTATTTTTACAAAACAAAAACATTTTGAATTTCCACTTCATTCCTCAAGCAGTTTGGTATACAAATTAATCGTAAGTTACAGTTTACTCTTTATTAATGCATAATCAGAATTATTAAAGCATATTATTATGTTCAAATATTCTGATAAGTAAATAAGTATGAAATTGCCGTTTCATGATACTATAATAACTATAATAACGGTATCCAAATAAAACCGATATAAATTGTAAAACAAAATGAAAAAAATGTGATTAGTGTAGTTTTATGACTTAAATATAAACGTTTTAACTTGACTAAAAACAATTCTCTGCAGTAAACCCACTCCCTGACTTGATGCCAGATTTAAGAGTCTCTGGCCCCACTGTGCGATGTGTCTTGACTCTTAGCGTAGCATACCGTTGTAAGTGTATCGTGCGCCGGTCTATTAGGTAGAGGACTAAGTTATACCAGGGTTGTACCTACACAACTTTTGGTAATTTGGCTATTTATCACGGCATAACGAATATTCTTCTTTGTGAATAAAATAATGGAATGAAATTAGAGATATCTGTGAGACTGCAAATTCGTCCAAGTTCAGCAGCGACTACAATTTGTGTATCATTCTGATTTAGTTTATCACATTCATATTACAAATTTTGACGATTTAGAAAAATATTTCAGCATTTATATTTATCTATTTACATACATACATACATATCTCTCTTGTGTCTACTTGCATTACTTGCAATTACTATTTCTACAATACTACCTAATTTATACAAAAATTATAAAGTTTGCATCTGCAACAGGTTCAAATTAGTACGATCCAATGAAATTTAGATGATTTGACTACAAGCATTGGATATCTTTTTTTTAGTATTATATAAATTGAATTCATTGAACTGCAAAATCGAATTAGCTTATGTTTAAAATAATTGATTATATTATTAGGTCTACAACTCGGCTATTTTTACTCGAGTTCTACTACTGTTAAAATTACAACCTGAATCGGTGTAATAATTTGCATTCAATACTTATAACTTCAGTTAAATCATCGGGGCATGTATTTAGTTATTTAAATAATTCGGCTATTCCCAAAAAAATATTACTGATTTTAAATTGCTGCACAATCAAACTTATAGACTACCAACACATGTGTTTATTTATTTTATATACATGAAATGTGCAAGTTTGCAGTGTAACCCTTAAGCCAGCAGGTTATTGCTGAACATACCGTTCCTAAAATGTCATTGTATTCATCCTCATAAGATCGACGAAACTAAACATAAAAAAATAAATTAGAATAAATACAAAAAACGGCTACAAAACAAAACAGTCTAATTACACAACCCCACGAAAAAAAAGCAAAGTCATGTCCACTGGACGAGATCCCCATGTCTATATGTTTTCGAGGTCGCTGAATCCTGAACCCCATCATGTCATTGGACCCCGTAAACCACCCCCTTAATTTCTAGAGTTGCTCAGCATCTGACTCGGGTGTCCTCTACTCTTCTTCTTTATTCAAAAGTGAGAGGTGGGGAGGGTAGAGGGTTAACATCCGATCCGGAACGCACCGACTGAGGGGGTGAAACCACCCTTTCAGGGGGTGAAACCAGTTTTTTTCTGTTTTCGAAGGATTTTTGTCAGAATCACGACGGAGGAGGGATTTGCATATACATATACATGTACAAATATGAATTTATATACATTATATATTCACATGTATACAGGGTGTTGGAAAAAGGCCGGTACTCCCAAAAATTTCGCAGGGGGGATGTTTATTTAGGGACGTCTCACTCGTATAGCATAGGAAATTTTCAGGGGAATCGAATATCGATGTCAGATTTGGTCCCGATAAGGGCCTGGGCCATGTGAGGCCTAAGTTTGAGTTTTCAGATGGGACTCCCGTTTTTTGCAGATTCAGATTCAGCTGAAAATTTTGCGTTCAGATACGTGGATCTCAAATTTTTATGGGCCATATCGGGCCCAATACTAGCCTTCGCCTTTAGAGAGCCATTTTGGTAGGCCTGTGACATCATCATGGGACCGTCAGATGGAAGGAATTTGAGAATGGAGGTGAGCAGTGCGTGGCAATTTAAACACGCGAACTTGCTTATCTATAGCGATTGGCTGTTTGTGGCTACAATCAGCAATACGTATGGTTACAGCTCTCTAAAACCTTTCGCTTCGATTGGGCCCAGGGGCCTTATCGGGCCCAAAATATGACAACGATTCCCTGGAAAATTCCTTGTGCGATACGAGTGACACGTCCTTAAATAAACATCTCCTCTGGGAAATTTTTAATAGCACCGGCCTTTTTCCAACACCTGTATATATACATATATACAGGGTGTTGGAAAAAGGCCGGTACCCCTAAAATTTTCCTAGAGGAGATGTTTATTTAAGGATGTCTAACGCGTATCGCACAAGATATTTTCCAGGGAATCGAATGGCGTTGTCATATTTTGGGCCCGATAAGGCCCCTGGGCCCAATCGAAGCTAAGGATTTTAGGGAGCTGTAACCATACTTATTGCTGATTGTAACCACAAAAAGCCAATCGCTATAGATAAGCATGATCGCGTGTTTAAATTGCCACGCACTGCTCACCTCCATTCTCAAATTCCTTCCATCTGACGGTCCCATGATAATGTCACAGGCCTACCAAAATGGCTCTCTAAAGGCAAAGGCTGGTATTGGGCCCGATATGGCCCATAAAAATTTGAGATCCACGTATCTGAACGCAAAATTTTCAGCTGAATCTGAATCTGCAAAAAACGGGAGCCCATCTGAAAACTCAATATTAGGCCTCACATGGCCCAGGCCCTTATCGGGACCAAATCTGACATCGTTATTCGATTCCCCTGAAAATTTCCTATGCTATACGAGTGAGACGTCCCTAAATAAACATCCCCCCTGGGAAATTTTTGGGATTACCGGCCTTTTTCCAACACCCTGTATATATGTGAATATATAATGTATATATAAATTCATATTTGTACATGTATATGTATATACAAATCCCTCCTCCGTCGCGATTCTGACAAAAATCCTTCGAAAACAGAAAAAAATGGTTTCACCCCCTCAGGGGGTGCGTTCCGGATCGGATATTAACCCTCTACCCTCCCCACCTCTCACTTCGGAACAAACAAAGAAGAAGAGCAGAGGACACCCGAGTCAGATGCTGAGCAACCCTGGAAATTAAGGGGGTGGTTTACGGGGTCCAATGACCTGATCGGGTGAAACGGATTCGGATTCAGCGACCTCGAAAACATATAGACATGGGGATCTCGTCCAGTGGACATGACTTTGTTTTTTTCGTGGGGTAGTGTTATTGTAGTAAACAAATAAGCACTTAAATAAGAATGACATTGCAAAAGATCGGTGTCTCGATGATTTGTCAGAAGACATTTAAAATATCGAGCAGTTAAGTTAATGGAATTTGCTCTTTTCATTAAGAGCGTAAAATAACCTTACTCTACCATACAACCTAATCACATACTGGTGCGGAAAATTTTTGCAAGGATGAACAAAGCGGTTATCTTTGCCAATATTTACAAAACGTGTTATAACATAATTTTTTTAAAACAATGTGTTCAAAATTGCTTTGAAATATTATTTCTTATAAAGATATACAATTTACAAAATCGTTATCTTTAAGTTACCAAATGTATCTAAATTAACATTCTGATACGCTCTGTAATAAAATAACGAGGTTTCGTCCAAATTTTGGTGAGCTTTTAAATACTGTTTGCATAATATGGTGCATATATTTAAACATTTTTTAATAAGATAGTCCTTAAAGTACCTTAAAAAAATTGTTTCCAATGAGTTATTATTTAGAAAATTAGTCCGAAATTTAGGTGTGGCTTCTTGTGGTGATGAAACTGATGCCGAAACAGGAATATCATCATTTTTTAGTGGATCTGATAATTTTAATAGAACGTTATCCGCATCAGTTTCGCAATTTTAATTATCAAAATTGAAAATCATAACACAAAATAATTTTTTAAATGTTATTTTCAATTGTATTGGCGTAGGATTTTTGTACTTTGTTGCCTAACGGCCAATACAAAGTTTAAACCCCTGTTTCGTCCCTTAGGGGTTGAATTTTGAAAACCCCTTCCGTAGTAGATGCCTACGTTATGTAAAAAACATCTGTGCAAAATTTCAAGTTTCTAGACCCAGCGGTGTGGGCTGTGCGTTGTTATGTCTGTCAATCAGTTAATCGCACAGTCAGTAAGTCAGTCAGTCAGTTTCATCTTTTATTATAGAGATTACAATTCCAAACACTGTTTTTTTCTTTTTCAAAAATATTTTTTAAAAAACGCCAAACCATTGACAATCAAATTGCTCAGTTCAAGCAATTCACATAATTCGCGGCGTGTTTTTATTACGTGCCGTGCCTCAAATCAACGAGGTTTTTCAATATATTTTTAGTCAAACCAATAAGATTTTCTAAAAATTTGCTACCATTCTGGAAGGTAGACCTATTTTACTAGAAAATTACTCTGCCTTCTGAACAACCAGCTGCGTGCCCTCCTGCTACTAGAAAAAGTCAAAATAAAAGCGACCTTTTCCTTAATTACGTTTTTTTTTCTAAATGCCCTTGGCAGACATTTGGTCTCCAATTCAAAAATAAAGAGAATTTTGAGATTAAACAATATCTGCTTTTTAAAGTAGCAACAACGTTTTAAACGATCTCATTATTTTTATTGAAAAAAATGTGGACAAACATCATCAATGTTTAACACCAAATATATCCTTAAGATGGCAACTTAAAAGTATGTATAGTGTACAAAACATGAATTTATTTAGAATGGATATGGGATGATTTAACATTCTTTGAAGCCAAAACAAACCATTCTAAACGACACTGTAAACACAATTTGTAAACATTGGCCACATCTTATTTTACCTTGTATTTTTGTACAAAAAATACGTTAGAAGCATCACAAGATTTACTAAAAGTAATAAAAGCCCTAAAATATTTTATTTTTCTGCTAAATAATAATAAATTCTAGTTAAAAAGGTTTTATTATTTATATGTTATGTTATTTCTAAAGGTGTTTATTTAAAGTCGCTCCGAGTCATTTATAAATCTATAAATCGCACTTTTTCTTTCCTAGTTCATTAGACAAAGACGTACGTGTAACCGAGTGTTCAGACCGAGGTTCAGCCGATTTCCTAAGCAACCAGCACAGACAGCAACACTTCTGAGCTCCAACACTCCAATGCTATTTCACCTCTTTCTACTACCATTCTTGATTCAATTACGTAGTTCGTAAAATAATCTCCTGGGGGAACTGTTTTCATAACAAACAACAAATATAAGGCTTCACGTTCGATACGCTCACAGTATACGGACATCGAATCCTTTCTTAATAAATCCATGGTACAAACGATTTACAATATATTACGCTCTACATTACCCCATCGCATGACACTTTAAACATACTAGATGTGGAAGTGTTTTCTAGAAAACACTGATTTCCACAACGATCTAATATTCTGATTATTGTGGAAAATATAAAGAACGCATTCTTGTTTATTACACATAACATTTTTTTTCAATCATTCATTTACTTGACGGCGTAGATTCTAAATAATAAAAATGTCGCTTATCATTTTCCGCTAATTTTCTTAATGAAAATCCCATAAAATCGGCTTCTCTTTAATTACTTTAATTTAACGTAAATGAAGCGTTTGATAAACCGTGAATAAAAAATGAAATTTATGCTAATTACTGCTTCGGGGAAATTTTATGAGTCATTCCTTTGGGTTTAAAGTGTCGCTGGAAAACAATTAAGAGGGTCTATTGAAAACAGAAGAAAAAGAAGTTTACCGTCTAGACTAAACATAATTATTTAAAACAAATAAATGGGTCATATTTACTCTACTTGTGTCATTTTTTAAACATTTACGGGCTAATTCCCAATTGCTAGGGCCGGTCTAATTTCACAGTCAGGGGTATAAATTGACTGCTCAATTTTCATAGTTTTTTATCAAATCATATAAAGAAAAAGGTAATTTAAGTATGTATTTTCTACAACAATAGATCTAAATTCATTTTACTAACAAGAAAATTGCAGAAGTAATAGAAGTTACAAGCTGCAGACCGGTGGACTTTTTGGTGGGATCGAAGAATTTTTTAAACTTGTTTATATGTCGAACATTTTGTGGAGTACAGACATAGCGGTTGGAAGAGCAAAATTGGTAGGAGGAACAAGGGTGGATTTGGCAGCGAATTGTTTGGCAAATCGTTTAGCTTTCCCCTCAGAGCAGGAAATAATTTCGGTGTCAGATGTCAGGGGAAGAAAAGTAATAATAATTTATTGTGTCAAAGTTCACAAAAGGACAAAATACACTCATGTGCTATTAAAATTTTGCCCTTAATAATAGTAACACTGTTGGTATCCACAATTACGTGTTGATCTATTTTGATTTCAAATGAACCAATATTTTTTTATACTTAATAGTATCAATTAACATATGGTCACATTTTTAAGGATTCACAAGAAGACTGCTCACTTCCTAATTTGTTCTAGGTCCCTATTAATCTTATTGCATGCGTCCTGCTTATCACCCACATCAAACTCAAGTAGCATTTGATATCATCAGCTTACAGCTGAAATCTCCCCACAACCTCGCGACATCGCAAAGATTTACTAATGCCGAGCAAAAAGAGCAGGGGACCGAGGATCGACCGCTGAGGGACACCAGAACTCAGACACCTAAAATAGGACAAAACCGACCGAGGAGCCTCAATAACTTTTCTCTGACGTCTGTGAGTTAAATATATCGGAAACGAACTGTGAAGTACACCTCTAAATCCATAGTAGTGCAGCTTAGTCAAAAGACAATCAAAATGCAGAGTCAAATGCCTTAGACATGTCAAGAAGGGTAAACTACGTTACGCATCCAGACTCAATCGCCCTTAAGCAATCATCGACCACACAACACAGTATAGAACCCCTTTCGATAGGCAGACTAAACATCAAGGATTATTTAATTTTCTTCAAGGAATACGAGTCTGATCATACAAGACCGATTCGGCAATCTTAAGAGGAACAGATAACAGGCCTTAATTCATCCACAGAAGTTATCTGATTTTTGAGTTTCTTGGGAATGGGTTTAACTAAAGCATAGCTCCACATTATCGGAACTATTCTCTGCTTCATTGATATGTGTAAGGGGAGTGACAACATGAGGGATAAAAAGTTGCAATATTCTGGCCGAAATTCAGTCAAAACCCTCTAAATATGGTTTCTGTTTCAAAATTTTTCCCTTTACAGTCTCCAACATGACATTCAGAAAGTGCATCAGAGAAGTTAGAATTAAGAAGTGCATCCACGTATGTGGCTGCTTCTATAATATGTATTACATAGGGGATAGATTATGGTCAGGCATTCCTTTTTATAATAAAGTCGCTGACAAAGCACCGAAAATATTCTTTTCAAGGTTTATTTTATTTTTGTACTTCCAAACGCAGTGACTTTCATTATTTTTAAAAGATTAATTTTTCTTTTAGAGTAGAGTAGCGTAACACCCAACTAATAGATCTTTTCACTATGAATCCGTCAGAATCATATAGGCATTATTTACTTATTCTAACACTTGTCAATTTAAACCTTTGACTGTCAAATCAGACCGGTCTTAGCAATAATGAATCTGACCGTAAGAGTTCACAATCAAATTTTCCAAAACTGCATTGTCGAAAGATTATATTTCCGCAAAATTCATAAATACCTACATGATACTACCTATATGTTTTCGCCGAACAAACTATACCTATAAATTATTTGACCAGAGATGACTCCTTTATTACTGTCTCCCACGAAAAAATCTTTGTTGTAATCAGCTAATTGACACACAAATTAATTTCCTAGAATTTGGTTACAAGCTATGAAAATTTCAGTCACGCTATGAGTGAGTATATGAGTTGTTTGGATATTAAAAAATACACGTTTGAAAAGTCGAATTATAATTCAATATTAGTGAGTCATCTACTGCAATTTTTGAAAAATGGAAAAATTATGATAGTCATTGTTTTAACATCGTTAACAATAATGAATATCAAAGATGAATTATATGTCTGCTTTGGTATTATTACTTCTATTTTATTATTAACAATAACATTGTAATATAGCTCCAGAGGAAAGACAATGATGAGGAGAGGAGCTCTCGTTAGAAGGTAGAGAATATAAAATAGTCAGACTTGCAATGATGCATAGGGCAAACACATGGTCAATAAAGGAAATGTGTGAAAAGAGGTTCAACGTGACATAAATGAGAATTACAGAATAAGGGGAACAAGCAAGATTGTGAAAAAATCTAAAAACTAAAAAATACATGAAAGCAGACTGCAGTTCTGCGGGAATCTAATGAGATTGTATGACTGTATTAAAGGATAATAGCAATAGAAATATATGAAAGAAGGGGTAGTACAAATCCAAGATAGAGTTGTGTAGATGAAATTTAAAAACACTATTACCAAAACACACAAGCAACACACTAAAATTTGTTATTTCCGATTAAATCGGAGTTGAGCATTTCTGAAATAACTTGTTAGCTAACTAAGAAATGAAGGAAATCCATATAAAGAAATTACAAAAATAATATTTGGCCTGACTGTAAAAGTGAAATACTTTTTCCAAGACAATATCCATTACTTAAACTTTCTTGGTTTATTGTATTTCCAGAAACGTTGTATACATACACGGAAATAGGGTAGAAGTGGATTCCTAATTTAAATATTGCAGAAACATTTACTTCCTTTTCAGCATACAACAGCAGACTGTTTATTAGTAGGTAAAGGTTATCACCTTAAGAGTGTAAATTATTTTGCGTAAATTATTCTACATGGTTAAGCTCTTACATGTTTTATTCATTTATCGTGTATAATATTTATTTTATTTTTGCAATCTTCACTTAGAATAAGTGAAAAAGGATCGATGAAAATGATTTTTCTTCACTGGTATTATCAAAAGTAATATGTAATTATTAGTTAAAAGAATAAAAAAAAACTGTAAATCAGTATAATGATGTGATTTTTGTATCAGTAAGCGTTTTTGCGCTAGGTCCCAATGATGCGCTGACAATGCTGGCTTTAAATTTTCCTTTCCTACAGGCTATCTGTAGTGAAGCTATTTAAATCTTCTATCACTAAATGAAAGGTCATATAAATAAAAGAAACGAATCAAAAAAATCTTTTTTTTGTAACCCAATAGCTTTAAAATTTTAAGTAGTTTTCTCAAACTTTAAATATACACTGTCTGATAATTATTTTAGTTTCCAACTAGAACCGACCGGATTAAACAAAATAAACAATTTTGCAGGAATTAAAAATTCGTTTCGGCCATTGTTCTTTGAGTCATCAGGTGTCGCACCTTTTATTTAAACATCTAAGTTGTTTTAATCTTCATAGGTGTTAGAAATTAACGTTAATTAGTAATATAATAATATTATATTAGGTCTAGAGTAATATTCTAGGATGCTATGCTGTGTGATATACAATATTTATTAATATTTTTTTATGTAGCTAATGTAAATCGCTACCATCAGTTTGCTAATTATCAACAACAGTATTCTTGGAATATACATATAAATGAAAAAAAAATTATACCAGTGGCAACTAATAAAGCATGGGATATTAGTAACGCTGAAATATAATTATCCTTTTAATGTTAATTAAAACCCACTTGATGATTAACGTAACATCTGTGCAAATTTCATATTTTTCTTATAAACGAATTTTACGGAAAATTTACTTGTAAAATACGACGAAATCAGAACAAAAATGACATTCTTATACATATATGTATGAACTTTTTCTTTTTAATCTTTTGACAAAGTACCTATTACTTTCGATAATAAAAGTGGAGTAAAATCATTTTCATCAATCTTTTTTCAATTACAGTAGGTCAAGGTTATAAAAGTAAAATTTATCTATTCAAATCAAACCCAACCTAAACAACATTTATATGATGTCGATAGTTCGTGAAAAACCACTTTGATATATACAAAAATAAAGCATATAGGCTATTAAGAAGGGCATAGAGTGTGTCACGAAAGTTGATTGTTACTCGAAAACTGGACAATCAATATTGGTTCGTTAGGAGAAATTAAAAGTGTGCCAGCTTTAGTAAAGGGTTGAACTATTTTTGTGTGTAATTCATATACAGCGTGTGTCAGGGCAATGTGTTGTACGATGGATACTAAAAATCAATAAACTGATTTGAATTTTTTTACAAAAAGAATGAGGCGAATTTTTCGTGATAATGTATGGGGTATACCACAAATGTCAGTATTCAAAAATGCATAAAGGATATACCATTTGTAAGCGAAGCCGTGGATAAAAACTTTTTTTTAAATATCCCATAAACGTCAATGCCGCATTCACAAAAGACAGTATTCTGCCAATAAAGCGTCTGAGGAACATTAAACCACTGACAATTTAAACATCAAAGCACTCATTAACGAGAAAAAAACGTAATTATCCCATTAATTCTAATTGAAATAACGTATACAGCCATATACTGTAAAACAACACATGTATTATTTGTCTAGAAAGATAAATCACTGTGAAAAATACTGAATTGAAAGGAAAAAGGCAGCTGTTCCTGAGTTTTACGTAGTTTTAAACAATCCTGCATGTGGTTGATCACAAGGTCAGAATTATGAGGCATAAAAGTAATAAAAACCCCCTTTTATTTTGCAAGTTGTATGTACAATACAATAATATTTTTGTTGGAATTCGATTTTTAAACGGTCTACTTCTTCTTCTTAAAGTGCCATATAGATTCCTGCGTAGGCGTCCATCGTCTTTCCCATCAAATAGCTCTATTAAGTGCAGCACTTTGCAGTGCTTGGAAGTCCTTGAATGTCCATGCCTCTACCCCGTATGGAGAGAATGGACAAAACAGCATTTTACCATTCTTTATCTCAGGCTGAAACTGAAGCTTTTGTCTATAAGAAATTTTTTAAGTTTTAGGAAAGTTGTTGCTTGTTCGATCCTGCATCGTATCTCATGATCTGGATCCCATAATTCATTAACCATGCATCCCAAGTACTTAAATTGTGTGACTTGTTCGATGTCCTCTCCATGTATTCGAGTGTTCGAAATGTTGCTTCTACTAACAACCATGAACTTGGTTTTGCCGATATTAATTTTTAGGCCTAGACTTTTACTTGCTTCAATGATGTGGTTTAGTAGTGTTTGGAGATCATTTGCATTATCTGCTAATATTACTGTATCATCCGAATATCGGATATTATTGATGGGAATTCCATTTATTTTAATGCCTTTGGGACTGCCCGAGAGCGACTCAGTGAATGCTCTTTCTACATACAAGTTAAACAACATTGGAGACTATAGAGACAAGATGCACCCTTGTCTAACTTTTTTATTTCAAACTCTTCTGTTGTTCCCGAGTAGTGCAGTCGAATATCTGCTTGTTGATTACACCACAGATTACTAATAAGCTTTATGTCCTTTTCATCCAGTCCCAAATTGCCAAGATATGATATGAGGAGGTTATCCTTAACATTGAGTTCTCGTAATCTATGAAGCATAAAAAGACATATTTTCTCTGATCTTGGCAGTTCTGTCTGTTTGTAGTCTGGCTCTCTGGTTCCGAACCCACTCTTAAACCCAAATTGACTAGCCCCCCTCACTTTCTCACATTTTTTGTAGAGTCTTGTGCGTAGAACTCGTAATCTATGAAGCATAAAAAGACATATTTTCTCTGATCTTGGCAGTTCTGTCTGTTTGTAGTCTGGCTCTCTGGTTCCGAACCCACTCTTAAACCCAAATTGACTAGCCCCCCTCACTTTCTCACATTTTTTGTAGAGTCTTGTGTGTAGAACTCGAAGGAAGGGCTTTAGGAAATGGCTCATTAGACTAATGAGTTAACGAGACGGTAGTCCTTACATGTGTTTGCACCATTCGACTTCGGTAATACGACAAAAGTAGAGCGGAGCCAATCCTCAGGAAAATGTCCAGTGTCATATATGTTGTTAAAAAGTTTTACTATTGTTTCCATGTTTTGTTCGTTAATTAGGTCGTGGGGCTTTGTTGTTTTTCACTAGATTCATAGCGTATATAATTTCACTTTTCAATATGCTTGGTTCTGATGACGTGGGCACTGGTGACTTTTCTGGTAATTGCATACTTCCTCTCCAGGTTTCCAACAGTTCTTCGGGTTCTATCATTATTTTATTTCTAATGAAGTTTATCAATCTCTTGTTGTGTAGCCCAGCTGTTTCTTTGACTTTTTTGTGGAGATTGAAACTGTCTCCGAGACGATTGAGATTTTCAGCTTCCAGGCATCTTTCATTTAGCCACCTCTCCTTTGCCATTCTAATTTTATTACGGATTCTTCTTTGAAAATATCTATAGCCGCTGTACTTGTTCTGGATTTTATATGTTTGTAAGAAAGTTTTCATTTGTGTTTCCAAAAGCTTGTTTAATATTAAGCCAATGTTTCTCAGTGCCATTTGTGGTGGTAATACTTTTGAGTTCTTTATTGAAATGGCCTTCGAACAGTGATCTTGTTTGCTCGTCCTTGGGTAGTTTTGCATTCAGTGTCTCCTTCAAGCTCTTGCTCTTTGGTTTGGCACGTCGTAATGTGATATTGGCAGGGAGTGGGTTGTGGTCTGACTCTATATCGGCACCTGGCATTGTGGTAACTTTGGTTATCAAGTTTCTAAATCTTCGACTGATTGTCATGTAGTCTATTTGGTACAGACAGTGTACGGCTGCATGTTAAACCAGATTATTCTATTTGTGTTAAACAAGACAAAAGGTTTAAAAACTGCTTTAAGAAATTTAAATATTTGATTATTAAATTTACTTTCATCTAGTATCGTCTTTGCACCCACGCCAAGGTGGAAATTTGTTATTAAATTACTTCAAGATTCCATAGTTTTATGTCGTAGACGTAAAATAAAAAAAAATTCCACAAAATAAATTTTCAGTAATTGTAAGAACTCGTGAAACCCAACTAACAACTCGTGAAACCGAAGTAACACTACGACGATTTATTAGCTGATAAATTAGCATGTACTATATTCAATAATAAGCTATATTTTTACAAGCTTTTTGTTTTGTTTAACTCCACCTGTTAGTATGTCTGTATGTTAGTATGTATGTTAGTATGTATGTCAGTATGTTTAGGTCAAATATTGCAATCAAAATTTCGACTAGTACTAATTAAGCTAGAGCTTTGAAATTTTGTACACGCGTATAAGTCCGGTGACAATGCAATATAGTATATTTAATATTTCTATTACATTATTTCTTTACAATCCCCTATATATGGGTATCAAATGAAAGGGTTTGACAAGTATAATACGATAAACTGTGTGACGTCATTCTAAATTCACTATGGCGGACGCTACAATATGGCGGATTACTTTCTTCTTCATAATCCCCTTCATATGGGCATCAAATGAAATGGTTTGACGAGTAAAACACGTTATTCTAAACCCAATATGGCGGCCGCCACAAGATGGCGGATTACCTTTTTCTTCACAACCTCCTTGACATTTATATCAAATGAAATGGTTTGACGAGTAGAATACGATAAGCTGTGTGACGTCTTCTAAACCCAATATGACGGACACTACAATGGCAGATTACCGTTTTCTTAATAATCCTCCTGATATGGGCATTAACTGAAAGGGTTTGACGAGTAGAATACGATAACAGGTAAAATTTCTTGTAGTTAATAGTGATGCATTATCAGAAATGCATAGGTTAAGACGTAACTAAAAATTTAAAAATAAAATACTTTTTAAAAACAATTTAGATGTAGGTACTAAACTAAAGTGGAAAAACTAAAAATGGACGTAGTTCGCGTGGGTGGATCCTAAAAAAAGTAGTATCAAAGTTATCACTGAAACACATATAATATATTATGTTAAATTACTGTCTTAAAAGCTTGTCGCGTGAATAAAAAAGAAAAAAAATACATACTTAGGTATCTACTTACAATTTCTGCCAAACAGAATTAATGCCTGTATGCACTTTTCGCGCGCTACAAGCTTTTAAAACAATAAATACAACTTAATATATTATATATGTTTCAGAGATAACTTTGATACACTTTTATTAGGATCCACCCACGCGAAATACGTCCACCTATAAATAGCATTTAGCATTGCCACAATGAAAAAACTATATGTATGTATTTATTTTTTTCATTTTACTACATCTAAATAATAAAAGCTTGTTCTTAAAAAGTATTTTTTTACAAGATTTTATTAATAATATTATTTTACTGGTGATATTTTAAAAGAAACTATCATATTATTAAGTTTGTTATTAAGCATGATTATAATTTTTAAATCAATAAACTACATTCGTGTTGAAAATATTGAAGCAAGATGAATCCATGATGAGTAATGAGTTTACTTTCTTAGAAGTAAAAACAAACTTATAATGTAATAAGAAAAGTTTTTAGCATTCAAGATGTGCTTCTGTTTACCACATCCAAAACTGCAAAGAAACAGAAAGTGATGGCATTGTTTTATTAGAATAATGACGAAAAACAGATGGTTTGTATTAAAGGGCGCCTTCGTTAGTAGTCAAAAAAGAAAAATATAAATACTTTAAAAGTCAACCACTGAATTCTAAACTTGTAGAAATTCATCTAGCCAGAAGTAATTCTAGGAAACAAATTTTGTAGACTAAGATCAGAGAGTTTTCAAAACCAGCAACAAAAATGTTTGAAGAAGTTTATGACTATGACATTAACGTCTGTTTAGCAGAGATGGGTGAATGAAGTCAACAATTTATTTAAGCAAAGAATAGGCAATTCAAAAAGTTATAATCGCAGAATTAATTTTCACATAAATAAAAATTTTGTGACAACACCGACCTGACAAACTAGCAGATTTAAGTGCTCGGCAGTAAATTTTCATCGTACACTACTGTATATCTAGTACATTGACAGAATATACTGTTGAAAAAGGAAATTAATAAATAGCAAATACAGGTTCACTGCATCGCATGATAATCACCAAGGTCCATATAGTTCGCAGCCGCGATCCGGAAGCACAAAGAATAAAACTCACCTTGGCCAACCACATGAACAGAGGATCGTTTTCGCTGTACGCACATTACGTGATTTTCGGCTGTGGAATTTAAATCTAATGTAATTCATTTTTTATTACGATTTTTATCTGCTTTCAGCATAGATTATTGTTAATTATATAACTGGTCTTAGAGGAAGTACGAAAAATGACAGACAGTAAAGCAGAAAATTATATTTTTGATCAGTTGCTACAAAAATTGAATCAATTTTTTTAATGGAACTTCCTTTAAACTACGTGATAGAGTCATATGTATATTATTCGATTGTCAACTAAGAATAAACTATAACTCTGGAATGCAGGTTTAAAACTGACAAGTTATCTACTGTGAATTTATTTCGCAAATATGTATAGAAATAAAAGAGCAATTTAAGTATGTATTTTACATAGAAATAAAACTATAATAACCTTAGTAACAACTTCCAAGAAAGCAACTGGCACAGAAATACATTATTTTATTATTAGATACCAATAATACCTCTTTTATTGAATGAAAGTTCAGATTCAGAAAATAAAGTGTACTTAAATTATTGAGAATATACTTTGTTATTATAAAAATATAAAGCTCTTGTAATAAAGTTGTAGGAAGTAATCACAATATCTTGTTATTTCAAAATATATTGTTTTTCGAGCAGCATCATATGTAACAAAATTTTAATTTTTTTTGCGTAATTTTTGGTAGAAGTAAACAACAGTAAAAACAAGTTCCTGATTTTCTATAATTAATTCATTCCTTATCGTGAGAACGAAATACTAAAAATGAGATCTAAAGATTTTAGAATTAAAATAAAAAATAGTGAATGAGCGATCGTATTGAGAAAGAACTGAACAACAATGGGATTATTCCAAGAAACGTTAAGTATATTATAGTAGTTTGTTGTTTTTACTAAATAAAAATGTCAAATTTATTGTGAACTGAAATAAAGACTTAAAATAATTTTATTCTAAGTGCATTGTTTCCTGATCAGGAGAAAATAATATGGTCAAAGATATGGGTTTCTCTCTTTAAAGAAATCTTTGAATTACATTAAAGACAAGATTTTCTTATTTTGAGATTCATTGAAATAAAAAATTAAAAGGATTTTATTTTTAAATATACTGTTCTATTATTAGTTTATTAGGAGACAATATGGTCAAAGATACTTTAAATAAATATTTCTTATTACGAGTATATCAAAGATAAGATGTACATACTTATTTTAAAGTAATTGGGTTTTTTGTGTGTATTTATGCTCTGAAATATAAAATGTTAAAACTTGATTGATTATCTTGCAACGATAAATAAAATCATAGTAAAATATCCATTAGATCTATAAGCTTTGCATATATATTTCTGTATCTATGTATTAAACATTATGCATAATATTCATCTTTAACATACGTACCTATTATTTTCCAAGTAACATACGAAGGTGCATTATTAAAATTTCAAGTTTAAATATGTTATAAATATTAACTCAAGGTTTATAAAGTCATCGATGTGAGGAAACCAGTTACCTATATTTTGTATATGTTTATTGGAAAAATACTTTACTTGTAAAATCATATTTTATTAAAGGTGGTTATACAGATTCTTTGAATATACATATGTAGGTATGAACCAAGCCCAATAGCCGAAATATAGAGCTGAATTTAAATCTAAAAGCGTTCCAAACAGTTTTTATTAAATTATGTATTTCGGAAACAAACCGTTAACCCCTGTTAATATAAACTTTTTTCTTATTTTTGGCCTAAAAATCAGCTGTAAAATTTGTTTGTCTGTGGAAATTTGCCTGTATATGAATACACCCTGTATATGAATGGGTCGACTAGCATCTTCTACAGCCTACTGCACATATTGTTCATGGTATGCCATTTGAAGATCGGGAGCATGTCGTAATTTAAAGAAACGCACCTTTGAATAATACGAGTCATCTACCAGAAAATTTATCGTCCTTCAAATTCGACAATATTTTTCGTTTTAACAAACCTTGTTTTTGTTAATATATTTTTAATGACATCCGTCATTTTTCGTTGACAATAATATTAGTAATATTAATCAGTTTACCGTTTATTAACATTAACATTTTTATTGTAACATTCGGATCGAGTTTAAAGGTAATTAAATCAAAAGTATTTTTGTGAAGAAAAGTTTGACGGTGTTGAGTCTGGTGATTCGGCAGTCCATTCTACCATTGTCTCTATAAACTACAAACAACGATTCTACCTTCCTTGGGTTCGAGATAGTTATAATTTCATAATGTGTACAATACGGCCCATGTGAGCGTTGGCAGAATAAATACCTTTCGCCTATTTTTAGTGTTCCGTGAAACGGTGTCCGCCCGTGTGTCTGTCACAGCCGATTTTCTCTGAAACTACTCGACGTATAAATTTGAAATTCAGCACAGAGATAGAGAGTGATGGCCCAATTATAGACGTGAAGTATAAAAAGTTGAATTTTGATCCTGGAGGTTAATTTCAGAGGGTAAATTGGGAAATCAAAAAAAAAGCAAGGGGATCGTGTAGGGTATCAAATGAAAGCTTATTAAAGCACGAGTTCAACAATATATGTATGTATATGATCTATTTTTGATTCGTTGTTTTTTAGGACAAAACGGTTAAAAATTGCTGTCCCCACGCTAATCACCAAAAGGATCGCTCAAAAAATCTGAAAAAATCACGAACATTGAGAATTAGAATTAGAATTGAAAAAGTTGCATTTGATTCTTAAAAGTTGGTGTGGAATTTTGGGACAAATAAGTCCTGGGGCCTATCTTTTTCGAAGGTAATATGACCGGCCAGAAATATCTGGATTTAATGGACAATGAAATTGAAAATGATCTCCTGATATTCCTTTAAGGGAATACAACGAATTAATATGGCAGCAGGATGGTGCTCCTGCACATAATGTTGCATCTGTGACCGACATTCTAAATAGGAAACACGATTTGATGATAGGGAGGCACGGGCCCATTCTTTGGCCAGCAAATATCCCTGATCTTTCCCCGCTTGATCTATTTCTGTGGGGGTACTTGAAAAATAAAGTATATTACAATAGAACACATAATTTGATGAATTGATTGCCAAAATTACAGAAGATCTAAGGTGTTTAAATGAAATAAATCCTGAATACATTCATAACGCAGTTACTCGCAAACTAAGCTAAGAAAAAACTTAAATAATGGTGGCAACTGGGTAGAATAATTTAAAAATCTGTATAAATTGTATGTACCTAATATATTTGTTTTAAAATGTATTTAATATTACTTAGGTATTATGAATGAAATATTTCAAAGTAGATGGATTATTAAAATATTTAATTATTTTTGCATGCGATTCAGGCGTAAACAAAAGAAAAAAATTCCCACTATGTTTAAATTGTTAAGAACTTGACTGTATAGAACGGCGGCCATCTTTGAGAAATAACTGAAACCAAAGCACACTACGCTGTAGATGCAAAGAAGCCAGGAGTTACGATTGTCATTTAAACAAATATTATGAATACTACTTATCGGAATACAGGCAAACTATATATTTTTGAAATCGGGAAAAATAAGCTTTCCAAATAATGAGAAATATACAGGGCGCTACGTTTAAAATAATAAAGTTAATGCCCATTTGTTAGCTTTGCGATAGTCATTTATTTCGTTTTTAACAGATTCTTGCGGTTTATGACAAACCCTAAAACTTTTGTATTTAAAATTTTTTGGTTATTGATCTTTGATAACAAAAGCTCTAGGTACCTTTTAAAATATATCCAGAAACCCTGTACAAATTTTGTTTGAATATTACAATGACTTCTTCTATAAATATAAGCATCTAATAATTCAAAATAAAAAAATTACTATTAGCTAAATAAAAAAATACTATTAGCTATCCGAATCAAGTTGCGAACATCCTAGTTCGTCCTCTGATGCACTGTCATCACATTACAATCTGACCTTATTCTACATTCGGCATCATCAGAGAGGCACTCCCAATGCCTCCCCTAGCATTCTGATGTGGACAAAGCGAAAATCGTTCATAAGACGTACTTAAAACCAAAAGTTTATTTATGTTATCCTCACACTCTGACAATTTCCCCCACCGGAAACATGGGTTTTCAAGTGTGATGAATCCGATGAGTAATCTGATGAAAATACGATGAATATAAAAACGCTAAAATTAATTTCAGCAAACTTTCAGAACGACTTTCAGTTAATTTTTCCTCTCGTCAACCCCATCGTACTGTATCTTCATTAAACATAGCATGAGTGATTTAATGCAGTGTCTTGTTCTATGCATGCGACTTTCAATTTAAGAAAAACTTGTCTACAAATACCAGTCATTTAGATTTTTCCTGCTCACGATGTTAAGGGAAGATTACTCAACAACGCTGTTGTTTGATTTAGTAATCTTTTATCAGTTGAAACAGGTAAAAAATTAATGTGATAGGGGAAAACTAATCATAAATTTTCTTATCAGGGCTCATTAACAAATACCTTTCATTATTACGCATAGAACAAATAGTATTTATAGGTAAATGGATTTTCCTAAAAATAGTGATTATTTATTTACGATTTTTTAATTGATTTACTGACTACGGATATTAGTAAGTTGAATGTATCAGGCATTGCTAATCGTCAAAAGGAAGTGATTAATTAGTATGTACTATTTTTAAGGAAGCATACTTCTCGCAAAATACGAAATATTGTTTGCAATAAAATAGGTACAAAACATGGATTTATTATATAAAAGGATTCGATATCCGTATACTGTGAGCGTATCGAACGTGAAGCCTTATATTTTGTTGTTTGTTATTCTCTTGGGGGAGCAGTTTACGAACTACGAACATAGACAAGACTACGAATTACTACGTAATTGAATCAAGAATGGTAGTAGAAAGAGATAAAATAGCATTGGAGTGTTGGAGCTCAGAAGTGTTGCTGTCTGTGCTGGTTGTTTAGGAAAACGGCTGAACCTCGGTCTGAACACTCGGTTACACGTACGTCTTTGTCTAATGAACTAGAAAAGAAAAAGTGCGACGTATAGATTTATATACATTTATAAATGACTCGGAGCAACTTTAAATAAACACCTTTAGAAATAACATAACCTATAAATAATAAAACCTTTTTAACTTAAATTTATTATTATTTAGCAGAAAATAAAGTAATTTAGGGCTTTTATTACTTTTAGCAAATCTTGTAATGCTTCTAACGTATTTTTTGTACACAAATACAAGGTAAAATAGGATGTGGCCAATGTTTACAAATTGTGTTTACAGTGTCGGTTAGAATGGTTTGTTTTGGCTTCAGAGAATGTTACATCATCCCGTATCCTTTTATATAATAAATCCATGGTACAAAAACTCTTTGTTGGGAACTAACGCTGAAGTTCTAAAAGAAATTACTTCACAGTACTCTGTCAGTGGTGAGTGTACAGGAATAACTGTGATGCATACTAGTATAGATTCTTTATTTGGGAATGACATCAGTCAAGCCTTATGTATTGAACTTTGAGTAATTGTTAATAAATCGACATAAATTTGAATATCATTCGAAAGTTATAGAAAGTAACAGATTTTTAAAAAAATAATTAATATGCATAAGTTTAGTAAGTGCATGCCCAAGTCTACAAGCGCATGTTTGGAAAAGTCAAATATAAAAAATAATAGGGCAACAAGAGACAAAAGTGTGTGTACTCGACATATTTTTATAACATTTAAAAAAAATTAAAAGACACTGTCGGATTGCACTAATGACACTGATGCCGGATTCTATTTCGTTTCTACATCTGAGTTAAAATATGCCTTTAAGAACCTAACAAGGAAAGGCAATACAGTAATTCTCGTGTCTCAAAATTCAGGGATCCAGGTAGCAAAGGAAGTAGATCATTTGGTAAGCACTGAGTCGACAAAAGATTCCAACAGCTGTCAGCTCATCATCGGTGTCTTAACATGTCAGAAGCTGTTAGGAATAAAACCACATTTAAAAAAAAGTTTTTAAAAGACAGTATAATGTCGGATTGCACTAATGACACTGTTGCCAGATTCTATTACGTCTCTAATTCATCTGAGTTAAAAGCTTCCTTTCAGAACGTAACAAGGATAGGCAATACAGTAATTCTCAAGTGGCTGTCTCGACATTCGGGGATTCGAGTAACAAGGAAGTGGATCATTTGGTAAGCACTGAGTCGGCAAAAGATTCCAATGGCTCTCGGCCCATCATCGGTGTCTTAACATGTCTGGGAAGCTGTTAGGAATAAAATCACATTTGAAAAAAAATTAAAAGGCACTGTAATGTCGGATTGCACTAATGACACTGATGCCGGATTCTATTACGTCTCCAATTCATTTGAGTTAAAAGATGCTTTTAAGAACCTAACAAGGGAACAAGGAAAGGCAATACAGTAATTATCGTGTGGTTGTCTCAACATTCGGGGATCCGGGTAACAAGGAAGTGGATCATTTGGTAAGCATATGCACTAAGTTGGCAAAAGATTCCAACGGCTCTCAGCTCATCATCGCAGTCTCAGAATGTCTCAGAAGCTGTTAGGAATAAAGAATTAAAATACTTTCTCATGGAATAAAGAAATTTATATAAGGTTGCGAGTTAATAGGACTATCTAATATTTGTTCTCCATACAAAGTTCGAACCTCTGTTTCGCCCCTTTAGGGGTTGAATTTTGTAAAACCCTTCCTTAGTAGATGCCTACGATATATAAGGAACCTCTGTACAAAATTTCAAGTTTCTAGATCCAGCGGTGTGGGCTGTGCATTGATAATATGTCAGTCAGTCAGTGAGTTTCTTCTTTTACATACAGGATGTCAAAAAAGTCTGAAATATTGCAAATATTTTAAAAACTGCTAAATATATATTTTTGAAAATTGGCACGTATATACAGTTAAAAACGGCACCGGATTAAACCGTTTCTGTCACTATGTAGGGTTAATTAGAAAGAATAGTGTTTTTTTTATTTTAAATGGAAAGTCCTGTATATTTCTGAATATTCAAATAGTTCCTTAAAAGACAAATTCAATGCTATAGGGTTTAATTGATTTGTTTGCCAAATGTATATTCATATACGTCATATGACATTTTGACAAATAAATGAATTGAACCCTTTTAAATTTGTGTTTTAAGGGACTATTTGAATTTTCAAAAATATACAGGATGTTCCATTTAAAATAAAAAATCAGTATTCTTTCTGACTAATCCTGTATATTCCAATGTGTGCCGTTTTTAACTATTTAGACGTGGCAGTTTTCAAAAATATATATTTAGTAGTTTTTAAAATATCTGCAATAGTTGCACTTTTTTGACACCCTGTATATAGATAACACTAAGGCACACACTATTTTTGGCATTTTTCTCAATATTCTGTAAGCAGAAATAATTTGATAGCAAAGAAATAATATTTTATTTATAGCCATGTCATCTAAATAAATTTTAGTATCAAAATATCTATACAAAACCACAAAACTGTCCACATACCGCGGTCAGGTGGTACAAATAAACAATAAGTTGTTTGTTGAATATTGAATAGGTAAAACACCCATTTATTGATTATTTAATTATAACCTAGTTTCGGTTAAGTTCAAGAACGCAACTGTGACAAATCGGTTTTAGTGTAATTTACAATTATTCGTCCAAGAGAAATCGAAAGCAATGGACAAAGAAATAGTCAATATAAAATCCTTATATAACCATCAATATTTTTGCAAAAAGAGGAAAAATTGCAGAATTTACGACATTTAAGTGTAATCGGCCATAACTGGTTAATAATTTTAACAATATGATCGTTTTGAGATAAATGTATACCTAATATCCGACGGTTTTTTTTTAATTTTTAATAATTTTAAGTACAACAGAAAAACTATAATACAATAGAAATGGATTTATAAAGGCAAAATTTGGTAATATCTAGTTAGCAACTGACAGGATAACATAAAAAGTTATTTAATCAGTGCCAGTACATTAACAGTTTATCAAGAAAAAATTACAAAACGGTTATTTTATTATAATTGCTCCAAAAAATTGTGTAAACCGAGACACCGATTTTATGTTTTGCCCCATGTTGGGCACCAAAAATTTTAACAATTTATTTTTTCTAAGCTTCTATTTATTTTGATAATTTTTATTTATAATACTTTATAGAAAATGGTTTTATTTTAATTTTAGGTTTGAGTTATTTTACATATTAAAATTATTGTTCCATCTAGAAAATGTATATTTTACCGATTATTGAAAGCTTTTTCGCGTGCACACTGTATTAGTATGGGATGAAAAGATTCCAGCCTTACCCAGAGAGGGCGCAATTTAGTATAATATTGACAGGTGCTAACGCAGCCGCACTCTTCCTTCGACCAAAGTTTTAAGAGAGCGCATTAAGTAGTTTGTATTTTACAATCGTTCAAGTTTATGAAGTTTTATATTATGTCAATGATTGAAAAAATTTAGATTCGTGCTATAATAAACTATATCCATTCAGTGGCGGCTCGCCAAGTGAAGCAAATTTTCACCTAAAATATTGAAGTGAAAATACTAAACAGTAAACTCAATTACTTCATTAAACTTTCTCCTAAAGTATTATGATTTGATAATTGCATCCTGTTTACATTCACATTTCACAATTTATTACAACAAGATACTTTAAAAATTCCGAAATCTAACCCTGTCGTTTTTAGTCGCGCCGTCACACTACCTGAGTGAAGCAGAATTCAACGCTATAGTGTCATTCACCCCGTCATGAAGCAGAAGTTTTAGTTGGTTTATTACTGCGACCTCGCGTGGTCCAGTTTAGTGATGTAAGGATACGTATCCAAATATCCGTTGGATACGGATATTAAAAGAATCCGGATTATCCGGAACCGGCCAAGAACTTGAATACGGATTCGGAATCAAAATAAATTCGCATCGGCTGTATACTAATGCAAAGTGCAAAGAGAAAACGGAATCGGAATCGAGTGTAAGCGAACAACACGGTCTGGGATGTGGCATAAATATTTGATCTTATGCTTTCTCTTTCTAATGAACTTTCCTAAAAAAAGGTAGCATAGTTATCGGGGTAACGGGTATCATATGGGATGAGACCCATTGGTTAAACTAGGCCCGCCTCACCCGAACCGAATTCAAACGAGAACGAACGACGCCGACGGTGCCTTCCTATCCCTAACCTTCGACTTCGAATGATACCGATACCGCATCGACCTACCTAGCCGTGTATCCGGATAGAAAATGTTTTAGTTTAGTATTGCATGCATACGTATACATGATCTGTCGCGCGGTTCAAGAAATGGATTCGTATTCGGATAATGGATACGGATATTAGCTGACTCCGATTCCGTATTATCCGGATATCTAAAGAATACGGATATTTACAACACTAGTCCAGTTTAATTCTGTGTTTTTAGAGCAACGTTGACGTTTTACGATTATGATTTTGAACTGACACGTGCAGAATGTATCAGCAGTATGATCCCGTTTGTATCTTGTTAAGAACTCTATTTTCTAGATGGACTAAGGAAGACCAAAAAAAGTTTCTAAGTTGTAAAAGACCACGACTCGCATTAAGTGTAAATAAAAGCACAACAGTAAAGGGAAAAGTGTATGTTAAAAATTTTAAAGAATTGTGGTACCCTCGGTATGAGTGGCTGTGCGGCCACGTTTTTATATTACTAAAACAAATTATTACAAAAAGGTGAAAGAACCGTAAAAGTTTTTACAGCGACGCTTTTCACGTCATGTTATTGTTTTCCTTTACTGTTACAAATGACCACGAGCCGCCACTGCTCCATATTAAAGGTATGTCTATACAGAGCTTAAGGCGATAAAAGCTGAGCTTGATGCTACTTCAGGTGAGTTAGTTCCTTCATTTCCAACAGTTAAAACTTGGATTCCGGACTTTAAACGTGGTCGTACGAGCACTGAAAATGCCTCGCATTCAGGTTACCCAGAAATTGTGCAATAAAATTATAAAATCGTGCTGTACTGCACAATACAGATATAAAATTAGTCATTGACTACACTGGACACAACAGATATTATATTGTTTTTTGCTTGTATTTCAATATATTTACATAAAATTTTATTGCTGGGGCTTAGGCCTCCCGTATAGAAAGAGCCTATGCCAAGAAAAGAATTCTGTTCCACCAGGGCAACGCTCCTTGCCACAAATTAGTAACTGTCATTACAAGAATTCATCAGTTAGGTTTCCAACTGGTTCCTTATTCGGCAGATTTGACCCCACGGGATTTCAATTTGTTTCCGAACTTGAAAAAACGTCTTGCTGGCGAAAAGTTTGGGTCGGAATCAGAAGAGATGCTGCCATAAACGTCTATTTCGACGAGTTGGACAAATCAGCCAAAAACGATAGAATCTTGAAAATCGCTGAACCAAATGTATTTTATGTATTGAGCTACAGACTTTGTAGAGAAATTAATACATTTATTAGTCAGTATTTTTCTGTTTTCTTTGTCAGGCCGGAAGTTTCCTGGCTGTTTTCATTAACTTTAAGTACATACACTTAATCATCGCCTTTCTTCACAACTGTACTTAATAAAGTATTTATATTTTTTCCGATATACGAACAATAAAACGCATTCGTACTAATTATTATCATTGCTTATGAAAATATAAATTACAATTTAATAGCAGTTTAAGCAGTACATAACAATGTTTGTCTTCAAAGGATTAAAATTAAATTTTGCATTCTGAGTGCTCATCAAGGCCGGCCCAATGTACAAAGCAACACACTGTGCGAATATTAATCAGAATATAAAATATTTTCTGTCAATGACCACCGCTGTCAATGTACCGTATTTTATTGTCATCTTATAAATTTTATATCATTTAAGAAACAGCAGTGAATGGTTGAATAAATTGAAGTTATTTTACGTAAAGAGATTAATAAGCTTAGATTACGTAGCAAAGACTAGATAAAACTTTTCATTCATAAGCAAATCGCATAAATAACAAAAATAACTCATAAGTAGGGTTAGTAAATCAAAGTGTCCATACACGTATTACTACTATATTGCTAGCATCCAATCTACCCATTGTTAAAATTTGAAGCAAAGATATTGTACCACGTGATGTAACAACACTTTTGAAGTTTTGACGGAACTGTCACTGTCAGTTCTGATAGCAGTTTAAAATGTGAGCTTGTCGGTTTCCTTTTCGTGTTTTTACCTTTCAAAAGTAAAGATTAATGTGTTTTTATTTGTGAAAAGTGGATTAAAAGTTAATTATTATCCTATTTACGATAATGTCGTAACTAATGTACCGATAATGCCAGTTTTAAGTAGCAAGAAGTGAATAAATTACTTGTAGTTTCAGCGACGGATAGTCTTCATAAGAATGTAAACTGAAGAGTGAATACATATACATATACAATCATTTTTAATTTATAATTTGAGATTTTGGGGCAAAACGGGTAAGAACATTATGTAAATAAAGCGAGGCATCGTTTGGAAATCTAAAAAAACACACAATTATTTAAGCTCAGCTTGATTAGCTGGGCAAATCACGTGGTTGTTTAGGTGGGATGTTTCAGCACGTCATGTGACTAGTTAGCAATTATTTCCGAAGGCTACGTCTTTTTTTTCGTAGTTCGCTGCAACCCCCCCACACCCCCCCCCCCCCCCCCCCGGGTATGTTCAGGACATCACGTGACTGGTTAGCAATTGTTTCCAAAGGCTACGTCTTTGCTTCAACATTTTTTCATCGTTCGCTATATAGTAGTAATACGTATATGAAAGTGTGAGGCAATGGGCGCCGGCACTGGCTGCCCCCTGCGCCCCCTTAAATCCGCCTCAGCTTGTAATATGCTATTTTATACAATCCAGAAGAAAACGTTTCGTAATTTTTGGGCAAAATATAATCCCGACTGGAAATTGCCATGTGAAGCAACATTGCGAAATTATTTACCGCATTTTCGTGAACAAATCGATGAATCAACGAATTTAAAGAAAATCTCAGTGGTCAATGTTTTAGTTCCAATAATAAATTCACAAGGACCGTCATCTTTCTATTTAATAGCCAGTAAAATACTTCAGATCTGTGCTGGCGAATCCATAAAAATTGGTTAGTAACCACCGTACACAAATTTACTAGGTAAGTGTTTTTTAGTATTATGTAAGTTATCTCTAACTTTTTAACATAGTTTATTTACAGTCCCGCCGCCCATGATCAGACACCGCCTTTATGAACCCTTTATAGGTTCTCAATTACGATTAACAATGAGAAAACAAAAACTTGTCAAAGTCTAACTTATCAACCAAAAGATCTAAACCATTTTAGTGACTTTGGGTGCAAAAAAATCATAATTAATTTAAATTTTTTAAAATTTAATTTAAATTTTTATCTATCGGTTAGTTTTTAAGACCACACCGACACATTTTGCCTAATTATACATAATTTTATTGTTTATTAGTGAAGACTATTTAATTATAGTATAAGAAGTAGGTTGAACACACTCATTCATAAAAAATTAATCCAGTTGGGAAATACCGTTATGATTTATTAAAAAATTTGCAGAAATAAAATCTGTCTCTAAACCCATTAAAAATTATAGGAATTTTATTTGTCATAGTCTGAATATATTAAGCAGATTTCTTTAATGGTAGGCGGCATGATTGTTATCCCTGGCCATTTTAATTATTTATTTGTAACAGAAATCCGCTGTATTTATTAATATATTATTTTAAAGAAGTTGAGGTGTACAGAATTAAATCCTTGTGGACGAAATAAAATGCTGTTTGCGGGCGATATTGTAATATACGTATGGTACCAGCAGGGAGAACGTTGAAGGGGAATTAGAGGGTTCGAGAAGATTCCTAGACGATAGAAGTCTTACAATCAGTGGAAACGAATCAATAATAAAAATTCTATGGAGAAGAAATAGCAAAACTAAAGATGCAAAAGTAAAGAATTTTAAGTATTTCGACGTTCGACCTATGCAAGCGAGACGGAATGATTGGAAAAAGTCTTCGGCTTGCTGTTTCTCCGTTGGACCAGTGATAAAAAGAGGGAAGTGGTTGATAAAACGGTGCATGAAAAGGAGTTTAATGTGGTTAGGATTAATGTGTGGGGTAACAAAGAAAGATAAAGTTAGATATGAAAGAATATAAGGAACAATCAAGGGTGTGAAAACATCTATAAAGATCTACAGAGTGAGCTTTTAAAGTGTTACAAGGCGGTATCTCGAAACGGTTTAAATATTTTTATGAAATTTTCATGATTTAATAGAGAGATATTTGAACATATTTGTGACATTTACTCCTTTCTATTTTGAGGGGCAGGGGTAACTTTGGAATTTTAAATGGGAATTGTAAATTCGAATCTAGGTAAAAAACTACGAATGTGAATGACTTTTTTTTTGCTCTGTCGGTTACGGAATTCTTAACTAAATTTTGACTGAATTTAAAAAATAAATAAATTTAACCAATAAATCAAGTCCACTTATTTCAGAAGTAGAAGTATTAATTATTGGTTTCCACGGAAATGCGCTGTTTTTACGTCAGTTGAGAATTTTGACGTTTTAACGATTATTTCTCAGTTTATTGCTCAATTAAACATAGAAGCGAATTTTAAGGTGCAAGTTGATATATTGTTAATTTTGGCAGAGTGCAGAAAAAACTACAGAGAAGCTGCACTAGTGTGGGCGGAGAGGGTTCCTAATAACCCGAAATTTCATATGGCATTTAAAAGGCTGGAAACCAGAAGTCGTACTACTGGCGGTCAGAAGACGAAACCACGAGTTCGGAACCGAACTAAAACGGATGAAAATAGGGCAGTTTGCGTTTTAGGAGCAGTAGCTATTGACCCGCAAGTAGGTACCAGACGGCTAGATATGCTGGAATAAGTCAAAAATCATCAAGTCAAATTTTCATCCATACCATATTACACTCCACCCAGGGTTATATGGGCAAGACTTTGAAAATCGCGGTACATTTTGCAATTGGGTCAAAAGACAAATGCAAGGAAATAACAGGTTCCTAATTTCCTATTTTCTCTGATGAAGCTACTTCCCATAATTGTTGGCAGGTAGGATTTTAAGGTATACGTAATCTAATATTTTTTTGTTTTGTTGTTTTCTTAGGTAAATAGATACAATATTCACTACTGGGCGTCGGAACACTGGATGAGAAATGTGCCAAATCAACATCCCGGGTCAATTAATATCTGGTGTGATATAATCAGGGATAGAGTTATTGGTGCGCATTTCTTTGAAGGGCATTTAAATGGAGACACAGATTTTTAAAAAACCAATTACCCGAATTTATTAAACCAAAACAAAAATCCTGACATGTGGTTTTAACAGGACGGAGCTACACCCCGTTATGCAATACAAATATTTGAAAACAGGTGGTTTGGACGAGCTAGTCCGGTCAATGGCCTGCTAGGCCCCGGATTTGATCCCCTTTGACTTTTTCTTGTGGAGTTTTATAAAGAACAACGTGATGGCGACTGCACCTACAATTTTAGATGGTATGAAAGACCGAATCCGCTTTGCCTGCTTATTAGTGGCTCCTGAATGTTACAGTAAGTACGAATTTTATTTACCAAAAGAGTAAGTGTTTGGAAGTTGAAGAGGGACATTTCGAACAATTTTTCAAGCATGACAGACGACAAATAAGTTGAAATTAATTGGTAAATACTTTTTTTATTTTATAACCTAATAATTTATAATTCCGTAACCGAAAGAGCAAATAAAAAAATATTTGTACACATACTTAGTTGTTTACGCAGATTCGAATTTTATAAACAAAAGGACATCATCCCATTTAAAATTCCAAAGTTCCCTCAAAGTAGAGAAAGGGGTAAATGTGAAAAATATGTTTAAATATGTCACCCTATATTAACTCACCAAAATTTTATTAAAATATTTCAAAGCTTTTTCAAGATATCGCCTTATAACCCTTTAAAAAGCTCACCCTGTAAAAAAAGATTACAGTGTGTGGGCATATGATGAGAAGAGGTATAATAATTATGTCAACAGAAGGCAGTACGGAAGGCAGTGAAAGTGTGGGAGAAGAAAGGTAGAGGAAGACGAAATCACAAATGGGTGAAATACATCAAGACATATTGGAAAAGAAGGTTTAACAGGGGAAGAAACTTAGGACCAAACATTGTGAAGACGTTTAATCGGAAACATCGACCGTTATTAAGTAAGAAAAAGACGAAATCAAAAAAGAAGGAGAAGAAATCAGAAAAGTTGAGTGAAAAGAGGATTGGTACAAGAAATTAAATATTCTGAAAACCCTTGGTTTTACTGTTCCGCTTTAAATATAGCAATCATCTTAAATTAAAAATCCTGTTATTGCCACCAGGAAATTTTATTATTGACAATGAGATTATTAGGTATAAAATAAAATACAAAACATGTAATATAAAAATCAAGATGCATAAAGGTATATCTTAATACCTAGCTCACTAACAACACCACACATAAATAAATATAAAAAAATTATTAGCCGAACGTAGCCAAACTGCTATTTCCTGCGCTTTTAATTGTTGTACTATCATCTAATCAGCTAAGTTTTCACGACCACTGGGCTTATCGAACTTTAATCTTTTTTATGTCCCCGAGAAAGCAATTTTATAACTGCATGAACCTCGTATTATTAGACACGGTCGATTTAGTGACACTCATAGTACTGTTACTTTTTAGTAGGGTTGTTTTATTGGGTTAGAACGGATGGACCTTTATAACACATTTACCAACAATTATAGCTAGTAATTGTGGTGATTACTTTACTACTTATCCCTATGTTTTTTTTCAAAATGTTTACGATGATTTTGGTGAACTATGATGTATCATAAAAAATGTATTATTCATAAAAACGTTTTATTTATTTTTGATAAATAAATACGTTGGGTAAAAGTCTGTTTTGCTTGCATTTACGCATATTACTACATATTATTAGATATTTGTTTGTCATCCATTAAGTACTAGTTGGTAAAATTGTTAAGCAGATTGAATGAGTCATAAAAGATGATTAACTTAATGTTGACTTAAGAGATAATAAAAAAGAAAAATAAAACAATGTGTAGACCTATGTCGCTTTTGATCATTGGTGTTTGTTTAAACGTAAATAAATATATGACAGCTAAAGTGATAAACTTTACACATAAAATAATAAATTTTCTGTGAATAAGACAACATAGTGAATAATAATCGGAATCGTGTAATTTGCAGCTTTGTAAATCTGGAATAAAGACCTCGATCTTATTTGAATACAGCGTTTCAAGTTTCCAAATTTTATTCTCTTCAATCTCAGTTTCAGTCAATCTCCAAAGATCAGAAATTAATTGAAATGTTAATTTTAATTATAAACACATTTAAGTCGATCAATCTCCCTAAATTTTTTTAAGTTTAACGATTCTGTTTGCTGAAAAGGATTAAGTACTTTTTCGGCAAAGGGCAGATATACTATAATATCTAAATTTAAATTGACAAAATCCTTGCAAAAAAGTTCCAATTTAATTTATAACATCATTCGAATAAAACCCGCTGCAATATGCACTACAGTGGCTTTCTATCACAATAAATATACTGACAATTACCTTTGTAAATAGGACGTACAGCTACCTATGTAGAAATTAGGGACAACATTCTCATACAAAGAAGTGAACAAATATAGAATCAATCCCAAGCAAGGAAATTATAGATCTGTCTACCTACTTTAAACTCAATAACCTTAGTTAAGCATTATCAAAGTTGTATAGTATATAGCGGAAATTCAATTACTAGCCCATGCTAGTGACTAATACTTCACATTTTTTTAAACGTTCGCTAAATGATCTGTTTTCATTTATTATGCCCTGTCATACCTACATCATCTATAATTTAAAACCGCTATGTTTTGAGATATTTGACACATTTGAAATAAAAATGATTTATCATAGTAATCGTTATAATTACCTTCTTTCTTTTCTTCTTCAAGTTTTATCAAACCTTAATTTACATTTTTGGATATGATCAACTCGAGAATAATATGTGTGTGAAAAATAATGAGGAAAGTACCAAATTTCGTGTTTGAATGACGAAAACATAATCCCAGAATTTGTTAGAAACGATTAATATTTAGATTTTTAAACTTGTTTTAATATTACGCACCTTGTCTCATGGTTTCCCGTTTTTAACACAATTTTTTTTTTAGTTGGAATATACCTACAGGTACCTACGTAAATTAAAAGATGATGCTGTGAAAATAATACTTTAAATATTTTTAAGAAATGAAATCACCTTGAAAAATGTGTGGTTATTGATTTTGATTTACATACTGTAAACCGAACAAAACACCTCACGCGGTTTCCTGGTGAAATCAATTAATAGGACACAAATTGTTGAAAACTACTCCAGCAGTAGTTTAGTTTCTGAACTTTACAGATACGTTATGTGTTATGTAATTAAGGCACGGATTTTCTTACGAGGTCGTAAAGAGGACACACTACAAACATAGGCGTGCATAATTTTTAAAAATATTTAAATCGTTTATGCACTGAAAAAAGTGATAGTAAAATCACAAAGTAGTTACAAGAAAAATGAGGGAAATATACACACATTTTTAAGTAAATTTTATATTTTTGTGATTTTTCATAAATTTACTAACTTTACACAATTATCCATATAAAAATAATTCTTTCTGTGAAATTTCCATGTATATTTTTGGTATTTGTCTAAGGTACTAACTGTCACACTCTAAGCGAGATTAAAGTCTAAGCTAGATAAACAGACTACGGCGCATACGGCCATAAATCCCCTATTTAAGATATCAGCATTAAAACTATTAAATTCAGTTATAGTAAACGATAAGACGCAAATGGGTACACGATCAAAAATGCCTGAAAGTTTGACTGTTCAAATCTAATTTCTAATAAAACTTAAAAGATTTATTTGTTAAATAAAAAGATTTTAGAAAATCTGCACAATTTCCCTCCACTATGGGATTTTCCAAAGTATAGTTTAAAAGGTATATTTTTAATCTACTATGTATGTATTTAAATTTATGTATTATTAATCTATTACAATGCATAAAAAATAGAAGCTTTTTGAAAGTGATGTTTAATGTAATTTCTAAAGTACCCCTCTGGAAAGTACTTATTTTAATACATCGGCGATCGATGATCAATATAATTAAAAGTGATTATAGTCCATAAAAAGCTGGGTAATTGTTTTTGTTTTATTTAAAATAGTACAAAGTTTTTGTAACTGAAGCTTTCTCGTAACAATAAGGATACTAATGAAGAAGTCATAACCAGCAAGCATAACAATATTTTGAATCCAGTCAAAATTTTGAAAAAACTATTTTCGAATAATATAGTTTTTCAAAAAATAAATTGTTGAGAATGCATATTTTTGTAAATAAATTTTTTTAAAAACACATTTTATTAAAAATTTAATTTGAATTTATGAATGATAAATGATATAAAGAGTTTGTAAAATGTTAACGAAAAGAAGATAAGAAAAAGATCCTACGGAAATCTATACAATCCTGAGCAAAACCTCACATATTCGCATTTTTTTGTTTGATTAGGGGTTGCTTATGTTTGCTTAGGTTTGCTTACACTTTTTCTTACCTCTTTTTGTCTACATTTTTTTTAAACGTTGCCTTGGAATTAGTACAATTTTTCAAAAACCAATTCTTCGAATATCTTTTTCGAAAAGTGAAATTTTGAGAATATAATATCTATATTCTCGAAAATACAATTTTTCGAAAACTTAGTGTGGAAAATGTTAATAAATAGAAGACAACCTAAACCAGGGTTGGCAAAAATCATGATTGTTTCAAAAAAATCAAAAAAATCAGATTTTTTTGATTTAAATCAGTTTTTTTTTATTTTTTTTAGGTTTGTATTATTTAATTATTGTTTGTTCAGATGTAACACAGTTACAATAGTAAATAATTAAAATGCAGTAAATATTAAAATAATGGAGTAGAAAATATAAATTTAATAATAAATTTAATTAATTTAATTCAAACTTCAGCAAACGCAACAGAAAACGGTAATTTTAAAAACACAAACAAAAATCAATAGGTACATATTATATAGCTACCTATAACCTATATACTATATACCTATTATAATGGTAGATAATAAAATCAAGTCGAGTTAAAATAAAATAATCATTCTCGTAATTATTATGTGATAATAAAATATCATTATGAAGAAAAATGATTTAAATCATTGATTTTTTTCAAAAAAATCACTTGATTTAAATCACAATTTAAATCATGATTTAAATCATTTGATTTAAATCAAACCAACCCTGACCTAAACAATCGTGAGCGAAACTGCACATATTCACATTTTTCATCATAGACATAATATAGACAAATAATCAGCATTTGCGAATGTGACTTTACCGATCTGAATCGTCGGTGCCCTACGGGCTTGCGCATTAAGGCGGCCTTCCACCAAGGCAACATTTCGGCAACGTGTCAACAGCAACAGCGTTGAAAGAACAAAATGCATTTACACCAAAGCAACGTGTGGCGTTCCACACGTTGCATGCGACGGATGGCAACATGTATCCGTTGAACGGGCGACGTTCTACACGTTTCTACGCGTTGCCTCGGACCCGATAGTGTCGGGAAACAGTCTCGGTTGAAAGCAACGATGGAGTGGAGCCAAGAAATAATGTGTGATTTCATAGAACAATATAGGGAGCTGGAGGTATTGTGGAATATACGCTTGCCCGAGTACAAAAACAATAAGGCCAAACTGGATGCCCACCAAAAACTAGCCCAAAAATTCACTGGCCAAGAAGCGTAACGTTAGCAGAAGTCTAACTTTAGCTGGTATAGCATCTCGATAGTTTGTATCACATTTCGAAACTACAGGAGAAACTTTTGCCAACAGGTAATTGAAGTCATCGGAACTCATCCGGGAAAAGTTTTTGAACAGTGCTTCGTCGTCGGCTAACAGTTTGTCAAAAAAAGCATTCTGTTCCGTATAATTTCTAATATACAGTTGTCTTGTCCACCATCGATGCCTTCTTTTTTTGCGCTTATTAATAAGAATTAAAAACGCTGCAGCAGCTATCGTTTGGTTTGACATCTTGTTGCCGACTAAAATATTTGTAGAACCGGTGGAAATGGTTTTGGTTGCGTTCGACGAGATAATTTCGTTGCTTTCAACGGTGTTGTTTGTAAACGTGTTTCCCTGTTGCCTTCCTTCGTTGAAAAGCAACATGTTGTCTGTTGCATGTTGAAAGGTTGCTTTGGTGGAAGGCCGCCTTTAAGAACGCTTGACTTGCGACAGACAGGACCGTACTTTAAAATGTAGGTATTAAAATATACACTCACAACATGACGTGAATATTTTATCGAGCAATAAATGCTAATTTTTAATACATGTAATTATCCTTTTTAAATTTGACTCACCAGTGGGATTTTAATAAAAATTGTTTTTTTCTGGTCTTAAAAATGGGATTTTTCTTGCTATACAAAACTGTCGTTAATGTCGTTAAAGTTTTTAGTTAAGTACCCACAATTTTTTATTAAAAGTATGAGGAACTGAAAAAGCAACAGCTTTTATCTTTGGTTCCAGATTACTTTTTATTTAAAACATGGTCAGAGGCAATTCGACGACCAATCTTGTTAATTAGTAATTCATTATTTATCGACTTTCGGCAATTTTTCGAAAAAAGTTAAAGCTACTGATAAAAAAGAACTTCCAATAAATACAACATACTTTTTTTCAAAGCTTTTTGCTGCTATTAACTTTTTAAACGAAGAAATTACCATTTACCCACACTTTTTCTTTAAGGAAATCAAAGTATGGATTACTCACTAACTGAGTCTAGAAACTTGAAATTTTGCACAGAGATTTCTTACCTATATAACGTAGGCATGAAATAGGGGTTCAAACTTTGTATGGAGAAAGAATATTAGATGGTCAAATTGAGTTGAAATTTCATAGAAGTACTCTAAAAATTATGTTCAGATTCGCTGAGAAGATTTATATTTAGTACTATGAAAATTAAAAATCGTGAAAGAAAAATTAAGTACCTTTATTTGTCTCATTAGATTAAAAGTTGTTCACCATGACCACCATGAACTTCTTGGTAGTAATAAAGTCGATTTTCACTTCTCACGTTTTCGAGAATGGCAGGTGTTTACTTCTTGGCAGAGTTCCAAAATCGACTTTATTACTGCAAAAAAGTTCATGGTGGTTATTTTGAACAACTTTTAAAGTAATAAGAGAAATAAAGGTTTTTACTTTTATTTTTTTTGGATTTTTAATTTTTACAGGCTTGCCATTTGAAAACGAATTAAGATACGGCCCTTGAGTTTCCGGTAAAATGATTCTTTTTTGAGGACCTTTAAATTGAGGTACCACACGGCATAGGCAAGCGTCACCCCTAAAGGAGGTTGAATAAGTGAAATGTAAAAAAGTAGATTTATTAACCAATAAGGTACACCTAAAATTTGGTGTCTTTATCTTTACTAATAGCAAAGACTACTAACCATACTAAGACTTTTCGGACACCCTGTGTATTTATGTAAATAGTGACAGAAAAAATTGAAAAAAAAATTTAAACGGACTTTTTTTAATTGTGAGAAATATTTGACTGCAACGTCCTTCAAAACTTTATAGTCGCCTTTTTATGTAAACCATTTTTAAATTTGCGCCGCTTTTGACACGAATAAATGTGGTTTACAACCTAATAATTTTGTTACCTATAAATCCCAATAGCGCAATTGTTCCACTGGATCTTTTTTTTTTAATAACGTAACAACCAATTCGCAATTTGGTTAAGAAATAAGAAAATAAAATAGATAAAACAAAGGCACGTGACAGTGATACTAATTTAATATACAGAGCATAAAAGTTGAAAAGAATTTTTTTAAGAATTTAAATTTACTTTAAAAAATGCGTGTATCAAACCCAACCGTATCTTATAATTTGTGTCTTAAGTATAGTTCTTATATTATGATCTTCTACCTACATACGTATTATGAATAATTTGGTACAAAAATAATTAATAAAACTGAACACTAGCGTTCAACCTACTAAATCACAAAAATTCAAAAGTTAAGAATTTAAATTTAGTTCAAAAAAATGCGTGTACCAAACCCAACCGTATCTTATAATCTGTGCCTTAAGTAGGTATAGTTCTTATATTATGATCTTCTACCTACATACGTATTATGAATAATTTGGTACAAAAATAATTAATAAATCCCAACCCAACCTGAACACTACCGTTCAATCTACTGAATCACAAAAATTCAAAAGTTTCCCACTGTACCCTTCTAGATCTGAAGAAACAAAAAAGTTTCAAAACTAATGCTACCCTATAAAGGTTGGATTTACGCTAGCTACTTAAGAAATCAAAAGAGATATGAACAGCTATTTAACAATACTATAGTATTAATCTTATTTAGCAGAAGTTAAAAGAAAGGACCGGTTTAAATATGTCTACCTTTCCGAGAGTACCAGTAAAGAAAATCTAAAAAAAATTGATGTATTTGCTATATTTAAGGACACACTGTATTTTTTACTAGACAGTAACTGAAAAAATTAACTATTATGTAATTTAGTGGTATATTTTCTCGTATTTTTCATAACAAAATATTATGTTAATCCCGAAATTAAAGAAAAACTAAGAGGACATTTATCATTCTTTAACATGAATTAGAGACACTAACCTGAGCATCATTTGCAACATTAGATTTTCTGAAATAAATTACCCCGAAAATGACACATTAGTTAACATTTTTACACAATTTCAAAGCCTCTCCTTTTTATCCCCCCTCCCCCTCGGTAATTTTTTTGACATCTGCTAGACAAAATTAGATTTTATATCCACGTTTTCATTAACCCCAAAAATGGGATATCAGTCAACATTTTCGGAGAAATTCTAAGCCGCTCCGGTTTTATCCTCGGTTTTATCCCTCTCACCCCCATCCCTTAATAATTTTTTGAAGTCCAGTACTAACAGGACTACCGGATCGTCATACTAAACACAACGGAGAAAAAATTATTGAAATCGGTGATGCCATTCCGAAGTACATACGCAAAAATTGTCGATTTCAAGAGTTTTTTTTAGTTTTTCGCAGTTTTTTTTAGGTTTCCACTCAGCTCATCAGATTCTTATTTCTACCTATATCTATATATATATATATATATATATATATATATATATATATATATATATATATATATATATATATATATATATATTGAAAATAGTTTCCCACGTTTTGATCAAGAATAGCAACATCATCAGGATTTTCTAACAATACGGACCAGGGATCTTCCATGTTAAGGCACAATTCACAACCTATCGCTATGGTGTGGTTGGGAAATGGCGCATTTACTTGAAAAAGGCCAGGTCCGTACTGGTAGAATATCCCGATGATGCTATTCTTCACCAAATCGTCGAAAAACATAATCAATTGATACACAGATATAAAGGGTATGAAGTATTCTTTCAGAAAATGCAGCAAAAATTCCAGGTCCGTATTTGAAAAAAACAAGTTAGTATCAGTAACTCAATAAAAACAAATGATATAAACAAAACAATTTTTACTTTAGAGAAGGTAAAAAATCGTGTGATTTTTGTTAATACAATTTTTCTCTAACCATAATAGTTTTCGAGATATTTAAGAATTAAATTTTTGACTATTTTTAAAAAATCCCCTGTAGATAAGACACTGTAGAGAATTTGGCAACTTCGTAAACGAAATATGAGTAGGGACTAAAAATTAAACATTTTCTCTGATTTAATCGACCTCATATATATATATATATATATATATATATATATATATATATATATATATATATATATATATATATATATATATATATATATATATATATATATATATATATATATTGAAAATAGTTTCCCACGTTTTGATCAAGAATAGCAACATCATCAGGATTTTCTAACAATACGGACCAGGGATCTTCCATGTTAAGGCACAATTCACAACCTATCGCTATGGTGTGGTTGGGAAATGGCGCATTTACTTGAAAAAGGCCAGGTCCGTACTGGTAGAATATCCCGATGATGCTATTCTTCACCAAATCGTCGAAAAACATAATCAATTGATACACAGATATAAAGGGTATGAAGTATTCTTTCAGAAAATGCAGCAAAAATTCCAGGTCCGTATTTGAAAAAAACAAGTTAGTATCAGTAACTCAATAAAAACAAATGATATAAACAAAACAATTTTTACTTTAGAGAAGGTAAAAAATCGTGTGATTTTTGTTAATACAATTTTTTTCTAACCATAATAGTTTTCGAGATATTTAAGAATTAAATTTTTGACTATTTTTAAAAAATCCCCTGTAGATAAGACACTGTAGAGAATTTGGCAACTTCGTAAACGAAATATGAGTAGGGACTAAAAATTAAACATTTTCTCTGATTTAATCGACCTCATATATATATATATATATATATATATATATATATATATATATATATATATATATATATATATATATATATATATATATATATATATATATATAGTTTTTAATTTTGTTTTCTTGGGGATTTAGTCCGTTGTGAGGCAAATAAAATGTGGTGTTTTTGGTTACATTTTATATTACTAACGTTTCGGTAATAGATATACCTTCATCAGAGTGCAGTAGCTGAAAACATTTTTTTATTTTAACAGTTTTTAGGTAATATTCTAGGAACTAGTTACTAAGTTTATATATAAGTATAAAGGTGTTACCTTTTATTAAAAATCCAAGGATTGGCACATTGTACTGCGAGGCACTTTATAAAAAATTGCACTTTCTGTTAGTGTGAAGTTTTTAAACAGATAAGTCGGTATATACATATTTAGTCTAGCTTTATTAAATAGTAACTGAAAAACGCACATCTACTTTTGGCGAAGGGTCGTCTGACAATTTGGGAGTGTTTGCCAGATGTATCTATTTGGCTTAAGGGGTCCAATTATTGTTTTGAGGTCTATGTGTTTTTATTTATTATTTTTTAATTAATTAGTTATTAGTATTATGTAGCTTGTGAGAAGGGTGAGTTTATTTTATAATATTATGGTAAATTTTGTGAAGGTTTTTTGTGTCGGATTTAGCGTTTATAGCGTTTTTGTTTCTTTGGATTTCGATCATTTCAAGTATTTCTCGTTTTTTAGAATGATTTTCTGTATTTAGGATTTTTGTGTTTTTATAGTTGAAAGTATGTTGATTTTCGTCGCTGTGATGTGATAAGGCAGTCTTGTTTTTTTTGTCGAATTTGTGTCCATTTATTCTGTTTTTTAAGTGTTGGCTGGTCTGTCCAATATAAACGGCGTGGCAGTTATTGCATGGAATTTCATACACAACGTGAGTTTTTTTATCTTTGGGGATTGTTGATTTTAGCTTGCTGAAATTTTTTCTTAAAAGATTGTGGCCTTTGTGGCTGACAGTTATGTCGTGGTTTTTAAAAACGTTTTGAATTTTTTCTGATAGGTTAGGAATATATGGTAATGATAAGTAATTTTTATTATTTTTTGTTGTATGTTTGTTGTTTGGGTGTGTGTTGTAAAATTTGTGTATTCTTTCTTTAAAAATTTTGTTTATAAGCTGCTGCGGATAGTTATTTATTTTTAAAGTTTCTTTTGCTTTGTTGATTGCCCTTTCTCTAAATTCGGGATCAGATAGTTTTATGCTGCGGTCTGCGAGCCCAATAATAACGGTTTTTTTTTGGGATAGGGGGTGCTGTGAGTCAAAATGTAGGTATCTTGCAGACCAAGTTTTTTTAGTGTACCATTCTGTTCTTATTTTGTTGTTTTTATTGTATAGAGTTAGGTCAAGAAAGTTGATTTTGTTTTCGTTTTGTTTTTCTATTGTAAATTGTAGTTTGTGGTGGTAACTGTTAAATTTTTCTAGAATCAAGTTGCATTTATTTTTGGGTACAGCTGTTATACAGTCGTCGACATATCTGTAGAAAAAAGGTAAAGGGAAATCTAAGGGCGGGATTGTGTTTTCTTCGAGGTCTTCCAGGACGAGTTGGGCAATTACACTGGAAATTGAGGCACCCATAGCACATCCATCTATTTGTTTATAGAATTTTTTTCATATTGGAAATATGTGGAGTTTAAGGTGATTTCAACCGCATTTAGAAATTCGTTTAGTGGTATGTCGGTGAAGGATTTTATTTTATCCCATTTTTTTGTTATTATTTCTTTTGTAAGATTGATAGGTATGTTTGTGTATAGTGATATAACGTCTAGAGATATCAGTAAGTGATCTTCGGGGATAATTATATTTTTAATTTTATTTTTGAAATCCATCGAATCTTTAATATAATAATTGTTTTTGTTTACAACGTTCTCTAAAATATTTTTTAAAAATTTGGAAAGGTTTTCAAATGGAGATTGGATGCACGACACTATGGGTCTAAGTGGAATATCCTCTTTGTGCAATTTCGGAAGTCCGTATATTCGTGGGGGTAGGGCGTTGTGAATTTTTAGTTTTTTTGCGGTGTTTGGTGATATAAAGGTTTTGTTTTCCCAATGTGTTATTATATCGTTGTTTTGTTTTTGGTATATGTTTGTTGGGTCGTTTCTTAATTCTTTATAGGTTTTGGAGTCTTGTAATAAGTTGGTCATTTTTTGTTCGTATTCGGTGGTGTACATTATAACAGTTTTATTGGTTTTGTCGGGTACCAATACTTTTAGGTTTTTATTTTTCTTTAAGAATGTTTCTGTTTTTCGTGTTTTTCTGAGTAATTCTTTTTTTGTATTGTTTTTTGTCGCGTGATTAAAGTTATTTTTATAATTAGTTATAATGTTGCAGCAGGTCGACCTTAGTTCATCTTTTTTTTCATTGCTTAGATTAGTTAGTGAGGTTTCGATGTTGCTAATTATTTCAGCTGTGGGAATGTCTTCTTGTTTTTCGTAAGGTATTGCAAACTTTGGTCCCAAACTAAGTATTTCTTTCACATCGTCAGGAATACTAACGTCAGTTAGGTTGTCGATCCAACAAGAAGCGTTTTTTTTAATGTTGTTGTCAGATATATTTTTGCTTGTTTGTTTCTTTATCTTTTTTATGTTTTTTTGTTTTATTTTTTGAAATATCGTTTCATATTTTTCTGACAGTTTTTCGAAAAAAGCATTTAATAAATCAGGTGGTATAATTGCTGCTAGTGAGGCTGCAAGAGTGGTTTTTTCTTTTTCAAATTTGTTTATGGTTTTGGTTGTGTCAGTGATTAGAAGGTTAAGGGTATTTTTTATAAAGTTTTTTACGGCGCAAAAAATATTTTAGAGAACGTTGTAAACAAAAACAATTATTATATTAAAGATTCGATGGATTTCAAAAATAAAATTAAAAATATAATTATCCCCGAAGATCACTTACTGATATCTCTAGACGTTATATCACTATACACAAACATACCTATCAATCTTACAAAAGAAATAATAACAAAAAAATGGGATAAAATAAAATCCTTCACCGACATACCACTAAACGAATTTCTAAATGCGGTTGAAATCACCTTAAACTCCACATATTTCCAATATGAAAAAAAATTCTATAAACAAATAGATGGATGTGCTATGGGTGCCTCAATTTCCAGTGTAATTGCCCAACTCGTCCTGGAAGACCTCGAAGAAAACACAATCCCGCCCTTAGATTTCCCTTTACCTTTTTTCTACAGATATGTCGACGACTGTATAACAGCTGTACCCAAAAATAAATGCAACTTGATTCTAGAAAAATTTAACAGTTACCACCACAAACTACAATTTACAATAGAAAAACAAAACGAAAACAAAATCAACTTTCTTGACCTAACTCTATACAATAAAAACAACAAAATAAGAACAGAATGGTACACTAAAAAAACTTGGTCTGCAAGATACCTACATTTTGACTCACAGCACCCCCTATCCCAAAAAAAAAACCGTTATTATTGGGCTCGCAGACCGCAGCATAAAACTATCTGATCCCGAATTTAGAGAAAGGGCAATCAACAAAGCAAAAGAAACTTTAAAAATAAATAACTATCCGCAGCAGCTTATAAACAAAATTTTTAAAGAAAGAATACACAAATTTTACAACACACACCCAAACAACAAACATACAACAAAAAATAATAAAAATTACTTATCATTACCATATATTCCTAACCTATCAGAAAAAATTCAAAACGTTTTTAAAAACCACGACATAACTGTCAGCCACAAAGGCCACAATCTTTTAAGAAAAAATTTCAGCAAGCTAAAATCAACAATCCCCAAAGATAAAAAAACCCACGTTGTGTATGAAATTCCATGCAATAACTGCCACGCCGTTTATATTGGACGGACCAGCCAACACTTAAAAAACAGAATAAATGGACACAAATTCGACAAAAAAAACAAGACTGCCTTATCACATCACAGCGACGAAAATCAACATACTTTCAACTATAAAAACACAAAAATCCTAAATACAGAAAATCATTCTAAAAAACGAGAAATACTTGAAATGATCGAAATCCAAAGAAACAAAAACGCTATAAACGCTAAATCCGACACAAAAAACCTTCACAAAATTTACCATAATATTATAAAATAAACTCACCCTTCTCACAAGCTACATAATACTAATAACTAATTAATTAAAAAATAATAAATAAAAACACATAGACCTCAAAACAATAATTGGACCCCTTAAGCCAAATAGATACATCTGGCAAACACTCCCAAATTGTCAGACGACCCTTCGCCAAAAGTAGATGTGCGTTTTTCAGTTACTATTTAATAAAGCTAGACTAAATATGTATATACCGACTTATCTGTTTAAATACTTCACACTAACAGAAAGTGCAATTTTTTATAAAGTGCCTCGCAGTACAATGTGCCAATCCTTGGATTTTTAATAAAAGGTAACACCTTTATACTTATATATAAACTTAGTAACTAGTTCCTAGAATATTACCTAAAAACTGTTAAAATAAAAAAATGTTTTCAGCTACTGCACTCTGATGAAGGTATATCTATTACCGAAACGTTAGTAATATAAAATGTAACCAAAAACACCACATTTTATTTGCCTCACAACGGACTAAATCCCCAAGAAAACAAAATTAAAAACAATATATATCAACAGTCCAAGAACCTGCCAAAAATACATATATATATATATATATATATATATATATATATATATATATATATATATATATATATATATATATATATATATATATATATATATATATATATATATATATATATATATATATATATATATATATATATATATATATATATATATATATATATATAATATATATATATATATATATATATATATATATATATATATATATATATATATGAGGTCGATTAAATCAGAGAAAATGTTTAATTTTTAGTCCCTACTCATATTTCGTTTACGAAGTTGCCAAATTCTCTACAGTGTCTTATCTACAGGGGATTTTTTAAAAATAGTCAAAAATTTAATTCTTAAATATCTCGAAAACTATTATGGTTAGAGAAAAATTGTATTAACAAAAATCACACGATTTTTTTACCTTCTCTAAAGTAAAAATTGTTTTGTTTATATCATTTGTTTTTATTGAGTTACTGATACTAACTTGTTTTTTTCAAATACGGACCTGGAATTTTTGCTGCATTTTCTGAAAGAATACTTCATACCCTTTATATCTGTGTATCAATTGATTATGTTTTTCGACGATTTGGTGAAGAATAGCATCATCGGGATATTCTACCAGTACGGACCTGGCCTTTTTCAAGTAAATGCGCCATTTCCCAACCACACCATAGCGATAGGTTGTGAATTGTGCCTTAACATGGAAGATCCCTGGTCCGTATTGTTAGAAAATCCTGATGATGTTGCTATTCTTGATCAAAACGTGGGAAACTATTTTCAAGTTATACACACTTGTAGAGGGTATAAAGTATTCTTTCAAAAAATGGAGCAAAAAGTCCAGGTCCGTATATGAAAAAACAAGTTAGTATCAGTAACTCAATAAAAACAAATGCTATAAATAAAACAATAACGTTACTTTATAGAAGGTAAAAAATCGTGTGATTTTTGTTTAAACCATTTTTTTCTAACTATAATAGTTTTCGAGATATCCAAGAATTAAATTTTTGACTAAACGCAAATATTAAACTTTTTTTCGCAAATTACAAAATATTTGTTGTCTTTACCAAAACATTCCTAGAAGGCTCACTATTAAAAACCCCGAACTTGGCATGAGTCCCGTAAGTATCAACAGAGATATACAACTTCAAAATTTCTAAATCCACTCTTGTAGATATAGTAAAAGAAAACTACACCTTCTTATCAGCTTATCACCAAGAAAATATAAGACTTTAGTATTTATCTTAAGAAAATTCTTTTAAAATTTATAAAAAGTAAAAGGGTACCTAAGATAACTTTTTCTTTAATAAAGTCTACTACTTTCTTAGTGATGTTGACTTACCAATATAACAATTTTTTTGTACATATTCTTAAATTCGTTTTCATTGGTTTACAAGATAATAATTAAATCATGTGTTTTACTTGAGGATAATGTATTTTGTTTTCCTAAAAGATGCTCTCTAGACCAGGTTAATAGTAATCAAATTAATTAGTCAGAAGTAAGAATTGCCTTAAAATCCTAAAAATATTCTAAAAGGACGCCAGATATTCAACAGGTAAGAACTGCCAATGTTTATTTTGTCTTAATTTTTTTGAGAAAAATGAGATGTTTCTAGTATACCTAATGTCCCAAAAAAGTACATACATATAAGATATAAGTAACTTTATACGTATGTGTATATAGTAGACCAAAGCCTTTATAACTAAAGTGACTAACAGAGGCCCGATAATATTAGGGTACAAATATAAAAAGAAATTATCAACACTGTCTTAATTATTAAATACATATTATCTTTTTCCTTATTTATCTTTGTGTCAATATCAATTTTAATTAATTTTATTTTGTATTCGTTTCTATTTATTGTATCTATAAAAAAATTATCATTTAATTCATTTACGAATAATAAGTTTATGAATTACCCCGTTGAAGATAAAAAACTCGTCTACTTCAAAAAACAAAACATCTTATTATGCAAAGGTTAAAAAACACTAAAAATGAGTTAAAAATCAAACAAACTTACCAAAGCACCACTACCGCCACTTGGGGCAGGATTCACCACCTCTAAAAAACTCAAAAACGACGCGAATATCGCTAAAAGTCCTACACGTACCGACTTCATTTTCAAACTAATTATTAAGAAATTTTATCTTTATCTTAAAAAATATCTTTATCTTATCATCAGGTACGGGTATTTGCGCTGCCGCCAAATTCTCGCGTCAACTATTGTCACGATTTTTGGGGTAGTCGTTGCGCGCACTAATTTCCGGCTCGTTGTCAGGTGAATAATTGTTTCCTGCTGATCGGTCGTTCGCAGTACTGACTGACTTGTAAGAGAGAAAGTTACAGGAACGACCGCGACAAACGTGCGATTCGTCGGTGACTGAAACGCGATGCGATCGCAGGACGCGTTTATATCGTTTTGATCGCCGATTCCTGACCTACGGCAAGGCACGCAGGAGTTCGTCGCAGGACGATGACAAAGCACGGCTGTGGTTAGAGCTTCCTTGGAGCTTTAGGGCCTTTGTGTATTGTATCTTAAAGTGATTTTGTTTTGCACATATTGCATCCTGCGGTTAATTTTTGTCTGGTGGTTTGGCAGGATTACGGAAATTTTAATTATTAAAAAATAATAAAAAGCAAGGTTTTTAGTGTAGAACATATTTCAATATGAAAATAAATAATGATGTATACCTTACTTTAATTTAAACATTAATATACATTCTATTTGAAAAGGAAAATACACAACAAATGTTGGAAATTAATTTTCACCATTAATGTGACTCGAAAAGCTAACAGAACACCCCACTTTGCTTACTATGGCGTATACAAGTTCCTTAGGGTTCAATCGAAAGTATAATTGAAAAAATTTGTACAGGATTTTGGATTGGGGGGTGAGGAAAAATAGTCACAAAAAATGACGATAAGCGGGGGAGGGGAGGGAATCGTGTATTTATCAAAAGGGCGTATGTATGGGGGTAGAGGGGGTAATTACCCCCCCCCCCCAGAACAGTACGAAAACCACACCCAGAACGGTACGAAAAAATTGCTACATGCAGATGTAAAATATGTATTTATATCCTAGTGCAATGTAGAGTTTTTCTGACGAATATTCGCATGTTTATTTTTGTTTTTACTTGTTTCAAATAATATTATGTACTTGTACATATTGCTTAAGGAGTACTTTTATAAGCATTCTTCAACATATTATACAGGGTGTCCGAAAAGTCTTAGTATGGGCAAATATCTTTGCTACTAGTAAAGATAAAGATAACAAATTTTAGGTGTATCTTATTGGTTAATAAATCTACTTTTTCATGTAATTTAATTTTTTTAAACCCCTTGAGGGGTGACGCTAGAGAGTTGAGGTCAAAAGTTTTAAAAGCAACCCTATGCCATCTGGTACCTCATTTTAAAGGTGTTTAAAAAAGAAACATTCTACCCCAAACCCGAGGTCCCTATCTTAATTCGTTTTTAAATGGCAAGCCTTTAAAACCACCCGGCATAGGGTTGCATTTAAAAAATTTTAGATGAACTCCCTAGGGATTGGAAAAGTTAAATTACATAAAGAAGTAGATTTATTAACCAATAAGTTGCATCAAACTGTGGTGTCTCTATCTTTACTAATAGCAAAGATATTTGCCTATACTATACTTCTCGGACACCCTGTATATATTTATTTTTCCTTGGTTTGGTTAGGTTCTTGTTATGTCAAAAATATGTAGTTGTAGTTTTTGTTTTGATTCTATTTTATAAGACTTTGCTTTACTTTTATGGTTAATCTCAAATAAAACAATAATAATGGTGGTTAAATTTTTTTGGTACTACCCCTCCAGAAAAAAAATTATCTACGCCCTTGAAATAACTGGCAAATGATCCATTGGATTCATTTTCCGTGCAAAGTGTTGTTTTTAAGTTTTTTTCGTGGACCACTATGGGTAGGTGATTTTTGTTTTGAACGAAATTAATTTAGAAATAATTAAAAAACAAACAGTTGTAGGGTTTGCTCAGGTTTGCTGTGCTTTTTAGTGTTCAGTGAAACGGAATCACTTCGGTGTCCGTCCGTCTGTCACAGGCGATTTTCTCTGAAACTAGTCGACCTAATAATTTGAAATTTAGCACAGAGATAGAGCGTGCTAGACTTGAAGTATAAAAAGTTAAATTTTGTTTCTGGGGGTCAATTTCAGGGGGTATATTGGGAAATGAAAAAAATTTCAAGGGCATCGTGTAGGGTGTTAAATGAAAGCTTATTGAAGCACGAATTCAATAATATATTTTTTATTATGCATTGTTTTAAACATTTTTCGGGAATAACGTTCAAAAATTGCTGTCCCCCACCCTTATCACCAAAAGGATCGCTCAGAAAAATCTAAAAAAAAATCATGAACAATAAGAATTAGGTGCAGATTGAACGAAAATTATCAGGATTAAAAAATTCTAGCGCGATCAATTGGTATAAACAATTTAATTGTTAATTTCCCTATAACTGCTGAACCATTGGTTTTAGAGAAAAAGTTTTGTGACAAAAAATATTTATCATGATGTAAGGAACGCAATGAGTTGAGTCAACAATTTTAAATGCAGGCCTATGCCGCGTGGTACCTCATTTTAAAGGTCTTCAAAAAAGAAACATTTTACCGCAAACCCGAGGTCCCTACCGTATTTCGTTTTTAAATAGCAAGCATATAAAAATTAAAAATCGCAAAAAAAATTAAAATATAAGTACGTTTTTTACTTTAAAAGTTGTTCAAAATGGTCACCATAAACGTCTTGGCAGTAATAAAGTCGATTTTGAAACTCCGCCAAGAAGTACCACTTGCCATTCTCGAAAATGTGAGAAGTGAGTTTCAAAATCGACTTTATTAAGGTATCTATTTAAATTTCTTTTCACGATTTTTAATATTTAAAGGCTTGCCATTTAAAAAGGAATTAAGATACGGGCCTCGGGTTTACGGTAAAATATTTCTTTTGTGAAGACCTTTAAAATGAGGTATCACACGGCATATGGTTGCATTTAAAATTTTTATCGCAACTTCCTAGCGTCACCCCGCAAGGGGGTTAGCTAAGTTAAATTACATAAAAATTGGGATTTATTAACGAATAAGTTACACCCGAAATTTGTTGTCTCTATCTTTACTAATAGCGAAGATATTTGCCCATATTAAGACTTTTCGGACACCCTGTATATAACCGTCAAAAACACGTACACGTACAAAAACAGGATATAGAAACAACTTAAGCTTTAAGTCTTAAAGTAGTTAAAATATAATAAGGAATATTTTAGAAAACATAAACTTAGAAAACTAAAAAAGTTGTAATTTCCTTTGCTTGTGATTGTAAATTTTTTAAAAATAGGTCCAATTTGAGTGACTTTGTTTTTTGTCTTTTAAAAGCTAAATAAATACGATGTCAATTGCTGTTAATAACTTTACCGAAAATCGAATCGGTTATCGGTATTAACAGTTATGTTATCAACTTATCAATCATATTATTATTAGCAAATATTTTTTTTGTGTTAATGTTTATTTCCTAATGACTTGTTTCTTTGGATTTCTGGTTAAACGGATCATCAGTACATACTTCTTTTAATTAATATTTTATTTCCCAACCAACTAAACAAACCTAAAAAAAAAAACCTTTTTACCAGAGTTCAGTCCTGGCCAGCCCTCGCCTGGTTACGGCCCTAGTGTTAAGTATGAAAGTACATAAAATTAGTTCTTTGAGTAACATAGTTATTAACAATAAGGAATTCCCTTATTTAGAAAACGTAATAGTTCCTACAAATTAAGTAATAACTCAAGCCCATAAAAGGATTTTTGCAAATTTTTCAGTAATCGCAAGGCGAGTAAAAATGAGGAAGCGAGTAAAACAACTTTTAATCTGAAATTTTATTGTAGTGATTAAGAAATGGGTTTTCCATATCCCAAAAAACCAAACAGTCTCACCGGAAATTTAGTGTTTTATCAAAAGTCGTAAAATTTGACCACCGACCGTCTTTTGACAAATTATCGTAAGTAATATCAGTGCATCTAATTTTTCCTGAAAAAATTGGAAAGAAAGTTGTTGGCAATTTTTTGTTGTTAGCATTTTTGGCATGCGTGGCATTGCGTGGTGCTGGTGACTATAAAAAACGTGTCAAAGACGGGGATAAAAGGGAGCAGTTGGGAATTTTTTTCTAAAAATATTGACTAGTTTGGCATTTTCGGAGTTATTGAGGTCAGAGAATCTAATTTTGTATTACAGTGGTTAAAAAATGTTAAAGGGGATAAAATGGAGCAGTTGGAATTTTTGTTTCCATAAATAATGTCATTTTCCGAATTATCAAGGTCGGAGAATCTCATTTTGTATAATGAATGTTTTAAAGTTTTGAAGATTGGGATAAATGGGAGCAAATACTTTTTTTTCAAAAATGTTAACTAATATGTCATTTTCGGAGTTATTGACGTCGGAGAATCAAATTATGTACAACTTATGTTTAAAATCGTTAAATAGCGGCGGATAAAAAGGAGCAGTAAAGTTAAACAAAATCACGCCTCCTAACGTGTTTCGTACAAGATTTTTTCTAATTTTGACAAACATGTAAATAGAATTATTAATTTTGATTATTATATCAAAACATCTAAGTAGGCATCCGACGAAGGAATTATTATATCATCCAGGTACCTCGTAGACAGTTGTCTCGGTTGTCATGATGTCGTTTTGAAATTTTATTTGTAAAGAAGTGTCGCGTCCCAAATTAATTTTTTTCTTTTAATGATATTGAATATGTCCAATTCCGAGACCCTAAGTGAGATTGGAGAGGCAGCTGAAAACCAGTGGCGTAGCTATGGCAAAGCAACCTATGCGACGCATAGGGGCCCCAGAGATGTAGGCCCCGCGGCCCCGTAGGAGCCGACTAATTTTACTTATTTTACACAAACCTTTTTTTTTGGTCCTCGATCACAAAGCTTTGTTTTAGTGGAGGGGGGGCCATAACAATAATTTGCATCGGGGTCTCGGAAACCCTTGCTACGCCACTGCTCAAAATGCGTTATCTTTTGTTGTATTCGATAAGTCAAGAGAGAAATCAATGACTTTGATTAAATTGGACTGCTGATATTTAAAGTTCAATTCATAAATTCATAGGTTTGGCACCACTTTTTAACTGAACTGTGGGCGAAATGTATGCCACAACAACGCGTGCGCAGTATACGAATCGTCTTTTTCCGAATTCATCAATGACAAACCGATTCCAGTCGATCAGCGTGCTCTCCTTGTTTACATAACGTAGTTAAAAAAGGGTAGTATTCTTAACGACGAGACTGGTTCCTCTGCCTGTAAATTCTAATCAACACAACTGTATCTATGCAACACACAATACCTGGATCAGGTATTGTATACCTCACTCAAGCGTAGCAGTAGAGAGAATATTTTGTCAAATTAATTTAATAAATACTCAACTACGCAACAAACTTAAAATGAAAACAATAGTAGGCATTTTATATACCAAAAGTTTGTTAAGAGACAAAAATTGTTACGATTTTTGTATCACCAATAATACGATTAAAAAATTCCGTTGTGGTCACGTTCTGTATTCAGATAAAAATAAGATAGAAACTCTAATGATACAGATTTATAAAAAAATGTGGCGTTTTTAATAGTTTGTAATTTTTTTTAATAGTAATTTTATATTGTTAAAATTTTTGAGTTTTCTTAAAATAAATGATAGTAGAATAAAATTTGTTTAATCCTATTATTTTTTACTTCCGATGCAATCATTACAGCCTCGCGATTTCGCAGGAATTTTGACGGTCAATCTTAGGTTTTTTTTTTTCATGTTTACTGGCAACACTGCAGGTAGCGCCAGTCGCTTCTCGCTAAATATGCTAATTGTTCGTATCAGTATCATCCTGGTTGAGTTAACTACAGGCGCATCGAATGCACAAATCTCATTTTGGCGTGGTGAAAAACCGTGTCGCCGTATTTCCACGTAAACCTAATATTTACTTTGTTGAATCTAGCGAGTAAAAGGGTTCTTAGCGGTATTTAGGTCTTTTCTCTGATGGAAATCTGCAAGCAATGTTTAGTTCGCTTTGCGATTGCCGTATCCATCGAGCTGACTTACATAGTTTTTTGTGGCTGGGGTCTGCAGCCCCCCCCCCCCCCCCAACCAACATCCTAGACACACAAACATTTAAAAAGTGCACTACTAATTTGAAGAAATCCACCGAATTGCATTATTCAACCCCCCAATATAAAATCCTGGTTGCGCCCATGTTTACTAGGACCATGTAAAAATTTAATACCACTCTAAGAAGAAAATGTTGCTGAATAGGACAGTTCTATGTTCATTTACCTAGGAAAAATATGTAAGTAAATAAAAAAAATCACATTTATTTTGCTTCTTTCTAGTAAGCCAACTGCATGCTGGATATTCAAAAATAAAGGGAGTTTCGCAAGGTCTAACTTGGTCTACTCTTTGTTTAATGCTGTATCATCATTTTCCATGATATGTTGTTACTAAAAAAGCATGTTAGAATCATCAGGTACGCCAATGGACTTAAAATTTGGCCATATATTTTCGGCCAACATAACAACTATGCCAATATATGGTTTAAAATTCAAGACGAATGAGCAATCTGTCAGTGATCTGCTTTGCTATGCACCTGAAAGGAAATGAAAAATATAAAATAAAAATCATGATAATGCTGCGTGGGCTTTCGGCCAGAAAGGAGAGTCTTGCATTTTTCAATACGGCTTGTTGACTAATTTTGAGGGTTATTGTTTCCAAACACTTTTGTTAGGGATAATGAACTTTGTGTGTCACCAGTCTTTACTTTTATTTGTTTTAATAGTTTTAGAGCTGGGACTTTATTCTAGTAACGTTGAAGTATGGGTATCCATAAATTTTAACCTAGATTACGACACTAAATTTGGTGCAATGGTGTTAATGTTGCGTAGCGCCTGGGGATATAAGGGATGGAGCGCCCCCAACCCTTAGTAATTATAAATAAAAATTAGAATGAAGAAAACACTTCCATCCTTCGTGTATTTCAACATTTAGTGCCAAAGAAATAATACGGCCCTATTAGATAAGCGCTCTGGGACTTGACTAAGCCCCCCCCCCCCCCCTCCACAAAATTGGGAGATTTATTTATTAAGGGCGCCATTGTCGATTTAGCTGGGGGGGGGACAAACGCCATTTTTACAATTTGGAACTTTAATTTTCGCATCTAATATAGGTATTGTAATGAAGTTAACCAGTTTGCAGGGCCCCTTGCTACCCCAATTGGCGCCGCTGTTATTTTTATCATTATTATTTTATCATTTTTCAAAAAATGATAAAAATGAATATTCCACTAATTCTAACATTAACGAGGGACAGGCAAGGGTTTAAATGTTGCTACATCTGTATATCCAGTTAGACATGTACTTGTTTTATAACTGTTATTAATATTTACTACATCTACTCTTGAAGCTTTCCCCCGAACATATAATAGGCTTCAGAAAATAGCAGCTTTTTGGAAATAATTTTTTTTCCATCGGGCTACACACAACTTTTTTTCATTTATTTCTCAAAAACTACTCGTTAACCAATATAATCTATAAAATATCAATTCTTGAAACTCATTCTACACAGGCAGGGATATTTAAAATTCTTGTTTTCAAAAGTGTATGGAAAAATAACAAACGTGTGTTCTAGCGAGCTCTGAGAGTTTGTTGTGGCGGATCCAATATTTCAAAAAGAACCATTATGAGATATGAAAAAAGAAACGATAAATCTTTTTTAAAAAAAAAAACTATCAAAGTTGCTACAGTAACAAGTAAAACATTTTAGATAAAAAATTTCGAATCACCGGCCTTAAAAGTTAACAAAAATTGTTTTTAGTGTTCCGTGATACGAAACACTTATGGAATCGCTTCGGTGTCCATCCGTCCGCCCGTCTGTCACAGGCGATTTTCTCTGAAACTATTCGACATCAAAATTTGAAATTTAGCACAGAGATAGAGAGTGTGGTGGCCCAATTATTGATGTGAAGTATAAAAAGTTGAATTTTGATTCTGTATCAAAATGTAGAAATGTAGCAATATTTAAAAATAAATTATTTATTCAACATAATCTAAGCAGCATGGTTTTGTTCAGGGGAAGTCAACGGTGGTGAATTTGCTCACATACGAGCAGTACTTGTTGAGTGCCTTCAAGAGCAGTTTGGAGGTGGATAGCATCTATACTGACTTCTTGAAGGCGTTCGACAGGGTGAATCATGAGTTACTCCTGCTATTAAAGGCCTTAGGTTTCAGTGAGTCAATTCTTCCTTGGAGTAGTCAATACGTACGAATTAATAACTTTGCTTCCAAGGAATTTTTAGTATTTTTTGGAGTTCCTCAAGGATCCCATTATGGTCTCTTATTTTGGAATTTGTTAGTTCATGATATTGGCAGCGCTATTGATCACTCTAATTTTCTTTTATTTGCCGACGACTTGAAATTGTATAATGACATTAGGAGCATTACAGATGTCCAGAATTTGCAGAATGGCCTTGATGACTTGTCTTTGTAGTCTGAAATCCGGGTTTTTGGAGAAAATATTTTGAAAATATTTCATAAATCTGTTTTCTAAAAAGCATCTTTGAAAAATCGGTTAGGATCTTTTTGAAAAAATGTTAATCCGAAATATGTTCTCGAGAAAATATTTTTGAACAATTTCGTTAATTCATTTTCGAAAAAATTTACTTTCTAAAGAGATGTTTTTTGAAAAAAAAATATTGGGTTATTTGTTTCGTTAGAAGCCAAAATTATCCGGCGCAAATTTTGATAAAATCGCTGTGAGATGTGTAAGGAATATTTTCAGAAACAATCTAAGAGCATATAAATCAAAAATGGCAAAAAGGGCTAACATTTTTTATATTACATATTAGTATTGATCTATTATTGATATTTTTTTGGTATAATTCATTTCAAAGACCTTACGCAGTAATGTTTGTTTATAATATTTTGTAGAAATGGTTTATGATATCATATTTATTTTTACAAAAATCCCCTATTGAAATCCTTCTTACACGGGGCGCGCGCCCCCTGCGCCCCCCTAAATCCTCATCTAGTTACGATCAAGAACACGAATATTACTCAAAAATTCATCGGAATCGGCGCATTCACTCCAATATTGGGCATAGTAAAAAATGAACATACCCCAGCGCGTACTAAATGTGTTTTAATAGCATAACATCAAATTCATTTACGGAAAATTTAATTTTAATTTTAAGTACAGTTTTAATAACATTTATTCACACAAATAAAACAAATTTCATGGCGCCCTCTATTGGCAGATTTTTGTCTTACGCCTTTAGTTTCCACACAAAAACTGCGACAAGAACCACGATCTTAAGTGAATAAAATAAAAACCAGATCGGTTGTAGATGAGTTTGATAAAATGTAAACATACCAGTCAAAACACAACCGTTATTGAAGTATTTACACCCTTAGCATTTAATTTAGGTTTTATAGAATTACCAGGTAAGTTAAAATACTAACGTTTATTAAATTTTATATCAAAAGATGGTGTTAAATTAAATAGAAAACATTTTAACATAAATTTATAAGAACTTAAACATGCGCGAATATGAAATTTTAATTTTTTGTTTGTCATTTACAAATAATAATAATAATAATTATAAAGTTTATTTAAATATTTAAATTAATTAAATTTAAATATAAATTTGACAAAAGTGTAATTTGGTTAGAGCTCTCAGATAATAAGAAATTTTTGGGACATATTATCATTTTATAAACGGCATCAAAATTTATATAAAAGGTTTATTTTTAAGGTCTTACGGTTACGGGCTGAAATGTAGGGGAAGGTGTTATGACATCAGCGATTACAGCACTGTTTTATGAAACGATAACGATTTGATAACCCTAGTCGGGACGTGGTTTACGGGCGGTTAACTCCTAGTGTTGATAGATGACTTGGGTACTGGTACTGTGACCAGGGATGAATGAATTCAAGGGGTAGCCTGGGGGAATTTATCCCCCGGAGCAAGAAAAATCTCCCCGGGGAATGTCTGTAAAATATAGAAATTGATTTGCTTAAGGCATAGTTTACCTAACGATAAATTGTATTCCCCCCAAGTAGGCATTATTTTTAATATGACAGCTGAGGACCACAGGGGAAAAACAAGGAATGTCAAAATATATTAGTTTTGAGACAAATCAATTTAAAAGTTTTACACTACGAACTGTAGAAAATTTTTTATTCTAAATTAAACAATGCATCTTTGTAATAAGGAAAGTGTTTTAATAACGCCTTAAAAATACTGTAACTAAAAAATATTTTTTTATAAAATAAAACCTAATAAAATAAAAAATAAACAATTTCTTCAGGTAGTAAGTAGTATTTTCATATGAAAAACACGGAATGTCCAGATTTGTTTTTTCTTGATTGCAGTTCTTTTCAGGCGTGTTTACAAGCTTTTATTTAACTTCGCCTGTTTGTTTGTATGTATGTACGTATATATGTATGTATATTAGTATGTTAAGGTCAAATATTGCTATCAAAATTTTAACTACTTCTAATTAAGCTAGAGCTTTGAAATTTTGCACACGTGCATAAGTCCGGCGACAATGCAATATAGTATATTATATTGTCCTAAATTCAAAATGGCGGACGCTCCAAGATGGCGGACTACCTTTTTCTTCACGATCCCCTTGATATGGGTATCAAAAGGGTTTGCTGAGTAGAATACGATAAGTTGTGTGATGTCATTCTAAACCCAATATGGCGGACGCCACAAGATGGCGGATTATATTTTTTCACAATCCCCCTCACAATGATATCAAATGAAAGGATTTGACGAGTAACATACGATGAGCTATACGACGTCATTCTAAACCCAATATGGCGGACGCCACAAGAAGGCGGATTACCTTTTTCTTTACAATCCCCTTGATATGGGTATCAAATAAAAGGGTTTGACGAGTAGAATACGATAGTATATGTGACGTCATTCTAAACCCAATATGACAAGACGCCACAAATTGGCGGATTATCTTTTTCTTCACAACCCCCTTGACATGAGTATCAGATGAAAGAGTTTGACGAGCAGAATGCGATATATGTGGCGTCATTCTAAACCCAATACGGCGGACGCCACAAGATGGCGGATTATCTTTTCCTTTACAATCCCCTTAATATGGGTATCCAATGAAAGGGTTTGACGAGTAGAATACGACACCAGGTATAAGGCCTCGTATTGATTACGCATTATGAGAAATGCGTAGGTTACGACATAACTAAAAATTTGAAAATAATATCTTATGTAAAAAATACTTTTTAAAAACAAACTTTTATTACTTAGATGTACTAAAGCGAAAAAGTAATTATAGTTTTTTCCTTGGGGCAATGCTGAATGCTATTTATAAGTGGACGTAGTTCGCGTTGGTGGATCCTAATAAAAGTAGTATCAAAGTTATCACTAAAAGATATAATACTACTAATACTACTAATATAAAAAATACATACTTAGGTACTTTTAAGACAATAAATTTAACATAATATTATATCTGTTCGTGATAACTTTGATACTAATTTTATTAGGATCCACCAAGGGAACGACGTCCACTTATAAATAGCATTTAGCATTGCCCCAATGAAAAAACCTCGGAAAAAACTATACTAATTTTTTTCGTCTTAGTGCATCTAAATAAACAAAGCTTGTTTTTAAAAAGTAATTTTTACATAAGATTTTATTTAGTCGTAGATTTCTGCACTTCGAAGGGTTAATTATCATAGTAGTTTTGTGCCTGCTCAACATAAAAAAAAATTCTGGGAACCTGAGAACACTCTGCGCTACTTACAGACAACTTGCGCACTAAGGTAGCACCTCAAATAATTTATTGTGAAAATGCATTGTGTGGACATTCCCTGTTTTTACCATGTACACTGTGGACATTCCCATGTTTTCCCCAATATATGGTTCTTTTAAATACGAATACTGACGAACTGTGCTATGTTTTTGAAAGATAACAGAAAGGCGCTGTGCTGTAACTTTAAAATTTCCCCTGTTTTAAAGGTCCATTTAAGATTGCATTCAGATTTTACTATTTTGGACCTATTTTTCTGTTCGTTATTTTATAGCGTTTTATCTCTGGATAGTTTAATTTTGGCTCGGATAATTTTTCATTTACATTGCTGCAATATATGTGAGAAAATATTTTAAAATTCCCGTCAACCCTCAAACAATTACACAAAAGAAATTGACAGATGTGGCATTAATGGCATATGACTTTTAAACAATGTCCCGAGGACATTCGTAAATTTCAGTTTATCTTACAGCTGTATTAGATTTTGTTTATCTTTAAGTATGTCGTAGTAAAAAATGTTTTACAACTTACCTATGCTAGTCGTCCTCCTCAATGTATCCGCATAAAAAAATTCTATTATTTATTATAAATATACAGACAAGATGTTAAAAGGAACTTTTGCTATTTATTTGTGCTTAGTCTGAAGTAGAAAAAAAAATCATTTGTATAACAACAAAAAATGACAAAAAAACAACATATTTTAAATAAATCAGAACAATAATATAAAGCGAGCTATATATTACATAATTTTTTGATGAATTTAAGGGTAAATTCTTATTATAAAATTTATATATTTTTAACAGTGCCGTAGCTAGGCCAAGTTTGACTAAGCGCAAGCCAGGATTTTTGCGCCCCTATAACAAGACCTAATTAGCTTATACACTCTATAGTTTTACTATTTGGCGCCCCTTGCCACCGGCGCCCCTGGACAAGGGTCTACCCTGCCTACACAGCTAAGGCACTGCTTTTTAAAAGTTAAAATTAAAGCTATCCATAGGGTTGTACATGTTAATCCCATTTTTAATCCCATATTAGACCCAGTTTTATTTAAAATATCCAGGTTATGTTATCAAACTTAATTATAATAAAATATTTTTTGAAAACAAGCTCTTATTATTTAATAATAATAATAATAATAATAATAATAATATATTTATTTATTTGTGCCAGTAAACAATAAACAGTGTAAAAAGTAACAATATAATATCATGCATAAATATTTTACAAAAATGAATAACAATAGTAACACACCAGTTGGCACAAAAAGGTAGAATTTTGATTATATATAATCATTCTTTAATCATTCATTTTTTAGATGTACTAAAACGAAAAAAACAAGTATAGTTTTTTCATTGTGGCAATGCTAAATGCTACTCATGTGGACGTAGTTCGCGTGGGTGGATCCTAATAAAAGTAGTATCAATGTTATCACTGAATATATATTGTTAAATTTTTTGTCTTAAAAGCCTGTAACGCGCGAAAAGTTCATACAGGCATTCATTTTGTTTGGCAGAAATTGTAAATAGATACCTAAGTACCTATGTATTTTTTACTTTTCTATTCACGCGACAAGCTTAATTAATGATTTTTAAAAAATAAATGCTTTTTTAAGGTATTTTTTGGAGTTTTTTTTGGCATAGTTGATAAATGGGTATAATTGTTAAACTCCGAAATTTCCGTATGTCAAATTTGATCTCTATGCTTCTAATAAAACAGGGCCTAACATGCGTACCGCTGTAAAAAAATGCACTATATATTATGCTACTAAATAAAAGTTAAGACAGGAATTATTTTATAGGAAATTTAATAGAAATTACCATGGGACGATATGAATTTGGAAAACAAGTAAACAAATACTATGAAAACAAAAAGAAAAATAAAGGTATAAAGAAACAATCGAAGATCATCGCTAAAACTTACAATTGCACCAACTGTTCCTATCAAGCAAAAAATAAAATTCTTTTACAACACCACGTTTGCGATTTCCACAAAACATGTGAATATGCTGGCATATTTAAATGTTCAAATTGTTCCTATAAAACAATAATGAAACAAAATTATTCGGCACATATTAAAAAGCACAAAAAAATGTTTGAAGAAGACTTCCTGTACTGTGCACACTGTCCATTTAAAATCAAAGGAAAATCTAATTTGAGAAATCACATGTCACGGCATTTTCTAAAGTCAGAGTACAAATGTTTATTTTGCTCGTATAGTACAAATCGTCAAAGTGTGACATTTGTTCATCAGTGGGTTCATCCTGAATACAGAAGAGATACAATTTATCAGTGCATCTATTGTTCTTACATGACAAGAATTAAATCTCATTTTGAACGACACCATAACATTCATAAACGAATGTCAAAACCCGAAGAAATACCTGTTTTTAAATGCATATACTGCACTTTTAAATGCTTTCATAAGTCTTCTTTGGATAGGCATAACTTGGGTCATGAACGAAAAAAAGGAGTTCAATGCAAGCATTGTTCTTACACGGCGAAGACCTTGGCAGGTGTGGCATTACACAAAAAATATCATGTTCAAGAGAATAATTCAGAAGAATATATAAACAAAAAATATAAGTGTACTACATGCCCTTATCAGACGAATAAGCTAGACCATTATTATCGTCATTTGAGCACTCACGAGGATTTTTCGAACGGTGGAACTTTCAAATGCGTTCTATGCTCATTTAAATGTAGATCCCGACTAAGTTTGGATAAGCATTCTTCAAGTCATACTACAGATAATGCTAACTTAAAATGTTCAAAATGTTCTTTCTCAAGCAACCGATTGGCTGCAATAAACTCGCATATGATCGCTGTACATCAAGAAAAAGTTCAACCTGCGAAGCTGTTTGCTTGCTCAAGTTGTCGTTTTACAACTATTAAGCAATCAGACTTAAAAAGACATGCTACCAGGCACCAAGATCCAGAAGAAATTGATTGGATTTGGTGCAATGAATGTCCCTTCAAAGCCAAGAGAAAATACCAGTTAGCTAATCATTGCAAAGGACACAAGTTAACTGTAGGGATTAAATGTTCCTATTGTAGTTATCATAGTTCTACTAAAACATGTTCCTGGAATCATCTCAGACTACACTTATGATAGGTTATGTATTATTCGGTTAAAGATTTTTTTTTCGTTATCGTTTTCAAGAAAATGTTGTTAATTTGCTGGGATACATTGTTTGTCCGACCATAGAGATCGGACATGCTTCCAGGAACCAAGACCCAAAAGAAATTGATCGGATTTCGTGCAACGAATGGCCCTCCAAAGCCAAGAGAACATACCAGTTAGCTGATCATTTGGGCACAAGTTAACTGTAGGGTTTTAATGTTCCTATGGCAGTTATTACAGTTCTGGCAAAACATGGTATTGGAATTGTCTAAGACTACACTTTTGATAAGTTATTCAGAATTAAGTTATAAGAATTTTTCGTTTTTGTTATTTTTTTTTGAAAAAATGTTAATTTTGTTAATTTGCTTAAATACATTGTTTTTCTGGTCATGGAAATCAGACCTGCTTCAAGAAACCAAAGCCCAGAAGAAATTAATTAGATTTGATGCAACGAATGCCCCTTTAAAGCCAAGAGAAAATATTGGTTGACTGATCATTGTAAAGGACCAAAGTTAACGGTAGGGATTAATAAATGTTCCTATTATAGTTATCACAGTTCTAGTAAAATATGTTCTTGGCGTCATCTGATCCTACACTTATGAGCAATTATGTATTTTTCTGCTAAAGAATTTATTAAATTTTTGTTATTGTTCTCAACAAAATCTTGTTAATTTTGTTAATTTGCTGAGATACATTATTTTTATGGCCATAAAAATCAGACATGCTACCAGACCTAACCGATGTTGATTAGGTTTGGTGCAACGAATGTCCCTTTAAAACCATGAGGAAGTACCAGTACTTTGTAAAGGACATAAGTTAACTGTAGGAATTAAATGTTCTTATTATAATTATTATAATTATAGTAAATCTTCTTGGAATCATCTCAGACAAAACCAATAAGAATTATTTAATTATAATTTTGTTAAAAGGCTTGTTACATTTTTGTTATTGCTTTTAAGAAAATGTTGTTGGTTTTGTTATTTTGCCGAGTTTGTTCGTGCATGTTTTTTCGGCTGTAGAAATCAGACTTAAAAGGACATGCTACCAGGCAACGAATGTCCTTTCAAAGCCAAGAAAAAACACCAGTTAACTGATCACACTGTAAAATGGCACAATAACTGTAGGAATTCAATGTTTTACTGTGAGTTTATCGCAGTTCTAGTACAATTAATGAATTAATTATTGGTATTAGGTCAGACACACCTATAATAATTCATTTATAATTATGTTAATGAACTTGTTATATTTTTGATATTGTTTTTAAGAAGATATTGTTATTTTTGATAGATACATTATTATTGTGACTGTAGACAGTGATATATGGTTATTAGAATATAACTCTGGAGTTCCATTTTTTTTTAATTTAAGCGTTTTTACTGGTGACTATATGCAACCCGTCTGCACCCATGGCATCTATGAAACATACTTCAAACCTTAGCAAAGCGAAAGAGGAAGACGACATGATATACCTATATAAGAACCAGTAAGAAACGTTATGGCACTTATGAGTTATAAGATAAGTAAACTTACCGAAAACTAGTACTTTTAGCAGGCGGAGCACGGGGGGCAATTGCGGTGAACACTAGGTATGTCAAAAATATAAAAAAAAAATAAATAAGCTTACATTTTTAGGGTTCTGTCGTTCTGTAGCAAAACCTTTATGATTTCGTCATGCCCGTTCGTTCGTCCGCCCGTCTGTCCGTTCGTGTGTCAAAGCTCCGTAGGTCGCACATTTTACAGAAAAAAATTCGGTATTGCGGTTTTTGGTTGAGTCAGTATCGAATATTTTCGTTTTGTAAAATTTTCTCTTAGCTCTGCATTTGGTTGTATTAAAACCACCTCTTTTCAAAATTTCATTTTAATCGGTTGTATAATGTGCGAGCTGCAGGGCTGTGACACACGTACGGACAGATGGACCGACATGACTTTAAGAATGTAAGCATATTTATCATTGTACATTTTTAATAGTTTTCATCGTAAATACCCCACTTACTCTGCCTTCTAAAAGTATGGCAAGTTTAGTTATAGTTATAAGTTAGCAGAGATAACAACACAATGTGTCTTTTCATTAAAAATATTACTATTTTTTATCGCATGTAATGACATTTTACTTGAATTGGTTTGATATGCAGGATATTAAATATTATAGAAAGCTTTTGATGCGTCAAGTTTTATTTAAGAATTTTCCAATTTTGTGTTGAACAGTTTAGAAGTTATTGTTAAGTTTTTGAAAATATAGTTGAATTATTATTCTAAAATGAAATTTTATTACAATATTACCACGTTACAGAACTACTATGAACCGCGATATGCGATATGTTAAAGGTTTATGCAAAATTTCAAAGATTTCTCAATATAGGAAAAAAAAATAATAATAAGTATCAATAATAATGGCAACCAAACTTATTAAGTTAAGTTATTAGTTTAACCAAACCCTTTTTACAAATCTAAAGACTATTAAACTTAAAAAAAAAACTATCAAACCCTGCTTGCCCTATGATACTGATCTTATAAATCTTAAAAAGTCAACGTCATTCCTTTAACTTAACCCACCTTGACACAACCACACCCGTTAAACCACAGACCCCATTTAAATTGCAAACCCGAAACTTTGATAACTTTGTTCTCTTAAGAAAAGGAGAACTAAGTCTGGCAGACATTTTTTGCATATAAAGCAGTTCTTTATGCTATGCTCTTTGCGCTTTGTTCAATAACAAAGGCCGAAAGGCGTAACTTATCTGTAGAAATTGTACCCGTAACAACTTCATAAGAAATTCAAAGCTCTGCATTAATATGGAACTGTTGGAGTCAGATAAGTGAAGTGTATAGATAGACCATTGAACCTCGGAAAGAGGAAACTACGGTATCCATTTGGTTTTGAGAATGATGACAGAAAAACAATTGAACAAGAATTAACCCTATTGGTCAGTTCCATGGACCGTTTACACCAGAACATATTTTAGTGATCACAATATTCATCTTTTCTTTCCTGATAATCACGGAGGAATCAGAGTTCTTTCTATCCGTGTAGGCGAAAGTGCATTAGACAAAGACAAATAAAAAAAGGATTTGTTCAAATTTTTATCGTACATTCTTTGCTTGCGGAAGTATTGCTGGGGTTATATACTTCGAAAGATAGTCATCGCAAAATTCTTTTTTTTTCCTGATAAAATCCCAGCGGAATCCGGTTTCTTTCTATCCTTGTTAGCAAAAGGGGCATTAGTAAAAGACAAATAAAAACGATGTTGTTGCCAATAAAAAAGAATAATCAAACATTTCATCACATGCGGCTTTGTTTGTGCGCAAGTATTTCTGGTTGCCTATAGTGAAACAGTGAAAGTTTAATCGGCGTTGTCATAAAAATAAATTTCTAACCTGACAAAATCAAAATACTTCCGTAAGTTTTATGATTTTATAGCAAAAGACCTTTGTTTTTACTGAACACAAACAGCATTTGCAAAAATCTCGTTTTTATTAAAAAAAACAGTGTCAGCATAGCCACATTAACCTTATTATTTTATAGCATTTAAAATTGTTTCCTGCCCAAATAACAATACTATCTCTAACCAACAATTTGCACTAAAAGGATCGGAGGAAAAGTATTTAAATAAATAAAGGAAAAATTTCAAAAATGAGTAAATATTTTTATTAGGATAAGCAATGTATAAGGTTAAAAAATATTCCCTATTCTCCGATATATAATGAATATGGATCTATAATATAGCCTACCTGCGAACAGTGATGTTTGTGTAAGTTAGGGCCGTTTGCACGAACTAGATAAGCAAGGCTTAAAAATAAGCTAACATATGACCGTGAACAGACCGTATTAAGTATAAAACAGAAAGATCACAATCATATGACGGCTTAAAATTAAGCCTCGCTTCGACAGTTCGTGCAAACCGCCATTAAAGACGCGATAAAAGTTGTTTAATCGATTATGCCAAGTAGTTTCACAATTTTTAACTGTAAATGTTGAGTCTTAGTTCCAGAAGGATAGATACACTTTTAATGACACTGTGACTTCAGCTTTAAACTGAAACCAAACGTTTCTAAAGCGCAATTTTCACTACTTTCTCAGTAACTAAAGAAATCTTCTGTAATGCCCACTATTCTCAACTTTATATCGGGTCGGCGTTCCTGTTACTTATTCCCATAACGCCCAGTCCAAGTAGTGTAAAGGAGAACAAATATGTACCTTGCTTAATATTTCAATAGTTGATAGTCCCAGATTCATATAGCACAGGAATTTAAGCTGCTAATACTTTATATAAACTTTTTAAGTATATTTTTATACTGAAAAAACAACTTATATCATGGGACAGGCTTCAAATAATATGACATATTAATCTTTCACATAACCTAACTTTCTACCAGCTGTAAAAATTTTACGAGTGTGAGAGAGAAAGAAGACGACAGAGAAAAAAATGAGAGAGAAAGAACATGAGAGAGAGACATAATTGATCTCTTCGTTGTAAAATGGGTTTCTGTCATCATTCTCAAAACCAAATGGATACCGTATAGTCATTCATAACTAGTATTTCGTTTTGTTTCATATATTTTGCGTGTGTAGGACAGAGAAAGAGAAGAGAGAGACCTTTAAACGTCCGACTTCACGCGCCGTCATTAGAACGTTCTGACCCGTCTGTATTTAACCAAGTAAACCTGTGAAAAGAAAAGAAGAAATTCCGGATCGAGAGAGTCCAATTTTTTATACACTTGACATTGGCGCACCGTTTTTAGATAAAATCCTTAACAAAAAACTGAAAATTTCATTACATCATATATTTCCACTGCTCGGCAACCCTGTGTACGAAACCGTATTACGCCTCTACAGTTGTTTAATCCATGAATAAACAATACTAGGAGAAAGCGGCGTTGCCACTATCACTCTAAATTAAGCCACTATGCAATGGAAATAAATTATTACCAAAAATGTATTACATAACGGTATATTGTTATATTTTTATGATTGAAAATATTAACTAACAGTGATTTTGTTATTGTAGTATAAATTTTATCAAGTTGCAAATATGACACATAACTGACAGCCTGACAATAGCCGTTCTCAAAAAGTAGGTGGGGGACTGTGTAGCAAATCAGATTAAGCGTTGCCCTGGGTTCTCTGATTAGTTCAAAATGTAAACAATACTGTTCTATTCCTTGATTCTAAATCAATGGTGTAGACTCATAATTCCCAAAGTGGTCGATATCGACCCCCAAGGGTCGATTTAGACTTGCAGGGGGTCCGTGTCAGCGACAAAGAAATTTGAGTTCCACGAAATGTAAATGGGGATCTATCCACAGTCACCTTTATACCTCGTGGAAAGGGGTTTTAGCGCGGTAACCAATCTTCTTACAAAAAAAAGGAGTCGGTTGCAAATAACTGAACGTGGAGATTTGAGGCCTATACCTCACTTATTTGAAGCCAAATACTAAACAATTGCTATCAGAGCATCAGGTCCATCCCTGCTATTAACACCATTATTTATTTGTATGTTTTCTTTTGAACCTTATTGTTTTATTTTAAGTAAATTGTAAGAATTTTACTAAGTTCTTATTTGTTTCGTCCAAAATCCAAATATTCACTTGCTTTTTGTGTTGAATTTTAAGAATTTTAATTTTATAATTTCATTAATGATTTTTTGATTTTGAGCTATTTACGTTTGATTTTATTAGAATCCCATTACTGTTTTATTTCACAAACATATTCACAATGTTATTGTGCTTTAGTTTTTGTAATAAACATCAAATTAAGATTTTCAATTCGATCGTTTCAATAAAGGTCTAAAAAAAATTGTAAGTAGGTACTTGTTAGTCTTTTTTAACAACTGTCCACTCTACTAAAAAAAAACTGTCAAAGTGAGCAGGAGCACTGTGTCAGCTGTGAACAGCAGATTTGACGTTATAAAGTTTAGGAAAATTCAATATTAGGTAGGCAGGGTGTCTGCGGAAAAAATAATTCGGCAAGGGGTCTACAGGAAAAAAAGTTTGGGGACCTCTGGTGTAGACCATTGACCTTCAACAAGAGGAGACGCAGCTGTACATTCATAATTAGCCTTTTGTTTGCTTCATACATTGTGCGTGTGTACAAGAAAGACCAACCGCTTTAATTCCGTCTCGGCGCGCTACCGTAATGGCTTTTCGAGCCATCTGTATTCTGTATTTCTCTCTGAAAGACAGTTCCGGATGAAAAGAATCCATTTTTCCATACAGTTGGCATTGACGCATCATTCCGCAAATGGACAAAGTTTTGTCAGGAAAAACTACACACGTATATTCCGACCTGCCTGGATCGTACACACAAAATTACGCCTTTCAGATTCATCAGATTTATCAATGAACCAGACTACACCACGTGAAGCGACGTTGCCATTGTCCCTCTAAATTTCATCACCATGCAATGGAAATAATTTACTAAAATGTTATTATCACGGAAAATAATGGTATATTGTATTAATCACTAGTCATATGCTTTAAACTGTGGTATTCAGGAGTCGAGATAAGTATTAACTCACAGCACAGTTGTTTTAGTAGAGTCTATTAATCTGCAGATATGCTACATATCTGAAAACCTGTTAACAGCCGTTTTCAAAAAGTAGGTGGGGGCCATATAGTTCGCGGGGTTATAAACTTGGGAATCTCTGATTGTTCGAAAACGTATTTAATTCTAAATCAATGGTGTCGGAGCGGAGCCAAGGGCGTAGATATGTTAGGGAGGGTTAAACTTTCTCAATTCTTTTGAGGGGTGACGCTAGGGAATTAAGGTCAAAATTTTTAAAAGCAAACCCATGCCGAGTGGTACCTCATTTTAAAGGTCTCCAAAAGAGAAACATTTCACCGAAAACCCGAGGTCCGTATTTTACCTAATTGGCAAGCCTTTAAAAATTAAAAATCGTGAAAAAAAATTAATACCTTTATTTCCCTTATTGCTTTAAAAGTTGTTTAAATTGATCACCATCAACTTCTTGGCAGTAATAAAGTCGATTCTGGAACCCACGTCTCACATTTTCGAGAACGCCAGCTGTTACTTCTTGGCAGAGCTCCAAAATCGACTTTATTAACAGCTTTTAAGAGAAATAAAGGTACATACTTCCATTTGAATATTTTTTCGCGATTTTTAATTTTTATAGGTTCGCCATTTAAAAACGAATAAGACCTCGGGTTTGCAGTAAAATGTGTCTTTTTTAAACACCTTTAAAATGTGGTATATAGGGTTGCATTTAAAAGTTTTGACATGAACTCCCTAGCGTCACTCCTCAAGGGGGTTGAAAAAGAGAAATTACATAAAAAAGTAGATTTATTAGCCAATAAGATACACCTAATATTTGGTGTCTATCTTTACTAATAGCAACGATATTTTCCCATACTAGACTTTTCGGACACCCTGTATATCTTAATTTTTTCTTGGTTTGTTTAAGTTCTTGCTAGGTGAAAAATATGTAGTTTTTTATTACGTGTATGTTTGTTTGTTTTAATTCCATTTTGTGAAACTTTTTTTTACTTTTATGGTTGATCTCAAATAAAACAATTTTTAAAAGGGGGTTAAAATTTTTTTGATGCTACCCCCTCCCCCCTTCGAAAAAAAATTATCTACAGCAGATCAGCTTGGTTAGTTGAAGTTGCTTGGTCCAAAAATATAATTTTCATTGAAAAATCTTCTGTACAGTTCTGCATTATATTGTTGGAGGCAGATGAGCGACGTATGTGGAGGGTGCAACTTGGTTAAATAGAGCTGCTTGTTGTAAGAATATAGTTTTCACCAAAAACATTTTGATGGAAACTATATTCTTAAATTATTCATTAGATGTTTGTTAGGTTTATTAGTTCACAGAGATTACATTTTTTTCTTACCTTTTTAGATTTTCAGTTACTGTAAAATTTAAAACAAATTTTGTATTCAACGCTTTGCATTAAACTGAAAACTAACGCTCGATTATTCTTGACGCAATTTCATATTTTTGTATTTTTTAAAGGCTCCGTACAAAAATTCAAAATTTTCTCATCATAAATCCTATTTTTCGGCACGCAAGAACTTTTATTAAGAATGGCTTTTTCCGTATCTTTGAAAATTTGATCCGTTTGTCCTCTTATCAACCCTATCCGTGGGCATACTTCAGATAAATTAGGAATCCTCTACTACAAGTCTAAACTAAAAAAATATTTTAAATAATTTAATAAAGTTTTATTAATTACACCGACACACAAAATAAGAAAAGTGGTCTGTACATTTGACCAGACCCATCTATCTATATGTATTTTGATGCGCTGAATCCAAATCCGACGTCCGTTTGGCCCGTACACCCTCAAAATTTTGAGTAAATTGCAAAAAAACGCTGAAAATGGCAAAAAATTGCGAAAAATTGCAGTTATGAAAATGAAGAAAATTTTATTGAACTAGACCAAGTATGTTTCTTATGTATTTTGATGCGCTGAATCCAAATTCACAATCTGTTAATCTCGATCATTCATATATTTTTCAAAAATCGCAAAAAAATAGCAATGAAGTAGCAGAAAATAGCAAAAAATAGTATTGTTCTTACGTACCAATGAGGACTTTTATTACGTATGTGGGAGTGATTTCTTAAAACATTATACTCTGAAGAAGCCAAGTTACTCACTTATGTAGAGCTGCAGTCGCTTGACGAGGACGCCTGTGGGCCTGCTTTCTCACCCTGACCAGACGCCGATACTGGGGTTCCGAATCCCTGCATCGTAAAGCACTTATCGCTTGTGCCTGCCATGACACGCCGTTAACCTAGGACTCTGCCAGACGGTTCTGTTGCCCACCGTCGCCACGTGGAGGTGCCCTGGTTACAGGCACAAGCAATCAGTCCTCCGAAGTTGAATTGCAATTTCTAGCTATTTTTAGCAGTTTTTCGCAATTTACTCAAAATTTTGAAGGTGTACGGGCCAAACGGACTTTGGATTTGGATTCAGCGCATCAAAATACATATAGATAGATGGGTCTGGTCAAATGTGCAGACCACTTTTTTTATTTTGTGTGCCGGTGTTATTATTGAGATTTTTAAAAACGCCTTTTGTATGCTAAAACCTAATCATGACCTTTTTATATATACTTCACGAAATTCTAATAATCTTGAAGTTATCAGAATCGTGAAAAACGACTTTGCTTAACTACCTATCAGGTTTCACTATAAAAAGGATGGTATTCTGCCATATGTTACACACACTAAAAAATGAAGCTATTATTAATTAATTAAACATTACGATTACATACAATTCTGAGTACCTATTCTATTGTTTACCTGAATACAGCATTAACTGACAATTGTCACACCTTGTATAGACGAACTAACCGAATGATTCAGTCACTCGATTGTGTTCTGTCCTTATCTTAACCACAACAAACCACATCAAATTTTCCGGCATATTAAATGCAAATTTTAGCAAACATTTTTCCAATGGAAAAGATAGGAAATAAATGTGGCCTTACTATATTGAATTTTAAACAATGTCATCACCGCCACCTACTAGGTATAAGTATGTTTAATTTTTTTCGAGAATATCGATTAAATCTTGTGATTAATTTGACAAGATATTGGCGTACAGTCATGCATTATTAAAATTTAAAAGTAATTTTTAATAAGAAAGGATACTACAGAACCGTATTATTAGAAACCAATCCATTGCAAATTGTAAATGTTAAAGATAATTGATTTAAACAGAAAATAAATGTTGTGGATGCCAATTTCCATACACATAGTCATGCAAGTTTTAAGACTTACCTGAACAAGCAAGTGCGCAGGCATGTGAAAAAACTAGTTTTGCACCGCACATATAGGCCTGTTCAGGTAAATCTTAACACTTGCATAACCGTGTGTATGGGGGTAAAGAATTACAAAATCAGAAACACAATCATTCTTAGGCGCCTATACAAGGGAGAGGTGGTAATTGCACCCTCCTGTTACAGTGTAGGTATCTGTTTCACCTAACCAAATTAGGTTACTACTAATATTTGCGACATGACTAGGCCTCTAGTAATTGATACAAATTGCATCGTATTTTGTCTAATCAAATCTAGTTACTAAATGCAGATCTGAAGAACTATAGACCAATTAGCTTGCTTTCGCACCTCTACAAGCTACTCACAATGATTTTAACCAAGCGTCTTACAACTAAACTGAACTTCTATCAACCCGCAGAACATAGGCGTAGTTAAGGGGGAGCTTGAGGTGCTTAGCACCCCCAAAATTTACAACCCTCCACCTTATGAACAAAATTGTTGGCCATATGCTGAATAGGTCTAGGGCTTAAGCTCCCCTGAATTGGACTGCCTAACTACGCCTATGCCGTAGAGCAGGCAGGTTTTCAGTCGGGATATGGGACCAATGATCACCTAGAAGTGGTTAAATCCTTGATGGAAAAATCCATTGAATATAACAAGCAATTTATACTTGCATTCGTCGACTACGGAAAGGCCTTCGACTCCATAAACCACAATGAAATGTTTAAAGCACTCGAATTGTCGAATTTACCACCGATACTCAGCGCTGATTCGACACATTTATAGAAATGCAACAGCAAATATAAGGGTGCATGAAAATACAAATACATTTTAAATAAAGAGGTATGAGGGATGTCCATCAGGGTGATACAATCTCCCCCAAACTGTTTATTGCTCTTTTGGAGTACATGTTTAAGAATGTAAACTTAGAAAATATGAGCATAAATATCAATGGAGAAAATCTAAATCATCTTCGATTCGCTGATGATATTGTGCTCATTTCTGAGAGCTTGGATAAAGTCCAAGAAATATTAACAACGCTAACATATGCATCACAAAAAGTTTGACTTAAAATAAATACATTTAAAACAGAGCTTATGACGAACTTAGTCCCAAGTCGAAACTTACAACTAGAAGAAAAAAGACCCTCCACATCACATCCTATAAATACTTAGGCCACGAGATTGGGATCGGCACAGATAATCAGACGACGGAGATCGAAAGGAGAATTGGACTATCGCCTTCGGGAAACTTAGACATGTCTTTAAGGCCGACATCCCGATGTGCCTCAAATGTAGGGTCTTTGACCAGTGCATCCTACCTGTCCTAACATACGGATCAGAAACTTTAACCCTGACGAAAGAATCTATCAATAAAATCAGAGTTGCTCAACGAAGTATGGAGCGCTCTCTGATGAAGATCACGCTGAGAGACAAAGTGACAAATAATGATCAGATAAGGCGGATAACCGAAATTGTAGACGCAGTGGAGCGAATGACTCATTTAAAGTGGAACTGGGCTGGACAGAGCTTGCAAGGATATCAAACCAAACCAAACCAAACCAAATGGCGACTCAGCCAGGACGCGCACAGAGAGGACGTACACCTATCTGTTGGACAGATGACATTAAGCGAATCACCACCAACTGGATTGAGACCGCCCAAGACAGATACGAGTGGAGATTGCTAAGAGAGGCCTATGTTCAGCAGTGTGTTGGCTGAATGATGATGAATCTAACTATCATCTAAACACTAGAACTGCCGCAAGCCTAAAAGAAAAAGAAAATACAAAGATTGTCCGGTGAGGCGAGAAATTTCGCATAAACGTCATTTCTTCTTTGCATACACTGGTTTTGTATCAGACTGGACGAGGACAGATAAGTAAAAGAAATTCTCTTATTTTCAAATTTAAACTTTAATTCACTAAAAAGGTTGAATACTTACTACCGATTTAAATTTAGATATTCTAGTTAAATTCAATTAAACAAAAACGCAAAAAAATGTGAAACAGATCCATTATTATTTATTTAATTTTTAGCCAGTAAATCTTAAAGCCAACCCTGGATAGGTGCGTGGCTAGAACCCAAGTCTTTGTATTCCTTCAATGAAAACCATTAAAATTCAAACAGAATGCAAACTATATAGATTAATGGTGCATTCAAGTTCAGAAAATCTGGCCAACACGTGCATTTTGTTAGACTTTAGGATGGCGCATTTATGAGTCACATTTCAGAGGAACAATTTTGGGTTGGGATAATTTTGTCAAATAGAAAAAAAACCGATGTGATTCAGGCGTAGATGGTGTCTGTTGATACATGTTGATATTATTATAAATGTACATATAGTTAAAGTTTACTCAATCAGCAACAAACAAACATAGACCTGTTATTCATGAGCAATTCATGAGCATGGTCTGAAAAAATGGGTTGGTACTACCACACCCTTACGCGGGATTTTGAGGTTTCTTTTGTAAATGTTAAATATATTTTAGATTATTATAAACCGGGATATAAGTCGGTCTGATTTTTGATTTTCTCTGTATGTAGGAGATTGCCCCCAAATAATTATTTGGGGGCATTTGATTATAATAATATTATGATTATATCAATTTATTTTTATCACTAAAAATCTACACATCTGTGCGAGTATTAAATAAAAATACGCCGAAAAATAAATTTGTCGAAATCCTAAATTCACTCGAGCGAAGCCACGGGTAAAAGCTAGTACAAAATAAATTTGAAATTTTGGTCACTAAGTTATCGTAGTTCTGCATGTTGACCCATAAAATATTTCTAGCCGCAATAAAAAATGGTCCGGTTCGAATTCGAAATTTAAAATATCACTTAAATCACATCGTGCGAATAATTTCTATTTCATAAAATTTGCCATTTATAGTGTAAAATCAAAACACATCTTTGCGGAAGTGAGGAAATAAACCCATTCATTATCCATGTCGGGTAAGTGTAACTTTATATTCAACTGAGTTTCTTGGGTTGGCTATTGCGAAATTGCGTAGTCCCTTTACTTGTTACTTGTTTATTAAAGGGACTACGCCACTGGTATATCGATTTCCAGCAACTAAGCCAGGAATATTCTAAAACGAGACAGCACGCGTGATGTCTTCATACCTATGACGCTAGTGGCTTTTTCTTGCTCGATTGCTACTTTAGTTGTATTTGTTAAAAACATTTTTTTATTATTTTCGTATTTTTTATAGTGTCAAAATGACACACTTTTGATTACCCTTATTTATTATAGAAAATAATTATTTCCGATTCTCATAAAATAAATTTTTACTCAAACCTTCGGTTAATAGATAGAAAAATTTCGCAATTGCCAACACAAGAAACTCAGTTGAATATAAAGTTATACTTACCCGACATGAATAATGTAAATGGGTTTATTTCCTCACTTCCGCAAAGATGTGTTTTGATTTTACAACCTATAAATGGCAAATTTTATGAAATACAAATTATTCGCAGGATGTGATTTAAGTCATATTTTAAATTTCGAATTCGACCCGGACCACTTTTTATTGCGGTTAGAAATATTTTATGGGTCAACATGCAGAACTACGATAACTTCGTGACCAAAATTTCAAATTTATTTTGTACTAGCTTTTTCCCGTGGCTTCGCTCGCGTGAATTTAGGATTTCGACAAATTTATTTTTCGGCGTATTTTTATTTAATACTCGCACAGATGTGTAGATTTTTAGTGATAAAAATAAATGAATTAAAAACAGGTTATCGTTAAAGCTATTTTTGTTAAATTACATGGTATTTTTTATAATTTAAATACTCCAGCGCCGTCTATTGACAATATGGATATACAGTAATATAAAATACTCCTGTGCTATCTATAGAAATGGATCAACGGCCGCTATTAAAATCTTACGTGGGATTGAGTATATATTTGCTAGATATGGTAAACTCATGGCAAGAATTAAATTTTCTAGTGATACTTTGTTCAGCCAAGACTACGTATTTCTTGGGATAAGAACGTAGTTTTTTGACACAAAGTATATTTTCCAGAAGAATAAAATATTACTAACCGCCCCTCTACAATTCCCCTATGTCTCCCATTTTTCTTAGGGCCCATCACTTTTTTAATTCAATCGCTCACTATTCACTATTTCATGTGATTTCACATCACTAAGCACTTTACATGTATCTGATACTTAATGCACTACCACTACCAATTTATTTTCTTCAGTATATTATATTTATAGCTTACTGGGCTCAATAATAAAAATGTTTGTTGTAATGTTTGTAAAAATATCTTAGTTTAAGGAAAGAGTATCTTGATTCAAGATTATATTCTTGAACCAAATCGGTAATTTTTAAGAAAAAAGAAGATTCAGCACAAAATCACTATCGTACATTTTAACTTTCATGAAGTAAGTAGGTACTTGCGCCAAATCAATATAACCAAGAAAAAGATATACTTGGCACGGGAAAATTTGTTTGACTGTGTAGTAGTAAGTAAATATCAGATTATCTTCTTCAACATAAACATTTAGGCACTAATAATACTTTTAAAAGCTTATTTAACATGGCCATTGATCCTAAAAACGGTTCATTGAAATGTCAACGAATTATTTTATAAACTGATCACGTCTATTTAATCTTAAATTCATTTTGGCATCTTGGTAAATTGCTATTGATATTTATAGTACAAAGTATACATTCATAATGCCTTTTGTAATAACGGCCTGACAACTAATTTGTATTAAAAAAACAACGACCCCGAGATTAGCTAATAAGGTATAAGGCTGAAATTTAGATCTTATAGTTGGCTAGCTAGGGAAAAGATGGGACAGACACATGATATAATAAATAGAAGGTATGATACCAAACCGTGTCAAATTCGTCCGGGTTCGCGCATGACGTCACGCCGTGAGTTATTTTTGAAATTTGTAATGCGCAATATCGAGTTTACCTTAGTTAAAGGCGATTTTATCTAAATTCTATTAGCAGTAGGTATACTTTGCCTCCTGCTTATGATACAAATTTTAAAGGATATGATTTAAATTAATCATGTAAATAAAGGGATAAATTATTCTAAACAAGACAAAAATATCTAAATTTATGAAATTAAGTAAACCAGTAAATTATTTTTTAAGAAAATAGCCTTTTTTTAGTCACTTTGTTTGTCGTATTTTCTCGATTAAAGTCTGGTGATTCGTTACCGTGGAGATTTTTAGCAATTGCTTGTCACAGTAAACTTTTTTAATGAAGCGAGTTTGTAAAAACATTAAACACATTTGACTTTAAATTACCTTCATAATCACTTTCTTTAAAATGTCTGGAACAGATTCTAGCATTTTTCACACTACACTTATCTTCCCGTTTGCACAGACGCTTCCAAACACTTTATGTTTCGTTGTTTTTGGGGGAGCTAAAAACTTTAATATCGGGCATAAAGCCTTTGCATCCATTGTCCACATCACAACCATAAACAACACACCTCATTTTCACTTTTAAACTCGTACAAATGATATAAAAACACCAAAAAATAACTTTAAAACACAACGCGATCTTAACAAAGACGTGTCTCGTTTACAAAATATGGCGGAATTACTCACGGCGTGACGTACATGGCCACGCCTACCTGCGCGGTATCATATCTTCTTTTATTTGTATCATGGGGCAGACAGAGGTGCTTGTCGCGGTCATACTGCGCAAGCCCAGCCTTATAAAGCTGCTGCCCAAGGGCGATTGCCCAGTCTGAATGCAGCCAGGGGTGCCAAATTAGTTAGTGCATTCAAAAATTAAAGCTACAATGTATAAAAAATGGGCTATACATCCAGGTTAAATTATATGCTTCACACCCAAGGCAGGATATTGCTCTAACTCGCCAATGACTAACGTAACAGCGTCGAAAAGTTTTTCCGTTGTAAATTTACGCCCAAAACTCAGCACGTGTAAGTTATCCGACGGCAATATTTCCAAATGGCAATTTTTCCACATTAGGAAAACGTCCGGAACGTTGCCAAGACCTGTAAATTGCCAAAATTTCGGAATACTAAAAACTCCAATATTGCCGGGAATTTGGAAATATTGCCAAAAAATGGCAATATTTTGTCGTCTTGAATAACCTAAAATTTCACTACCATATTATAAATCCAGAATTCCAGCTGCGACCCAGAGCTTAACCAAGATGGAAAGGAAAGAGATCAAAGAAAACTAAAGGGTTTGCTCAGGTTTGTTAGAAGAGATCTCCACCCGAGTACTCGAATATACAACGGGAATATTCTCGACCCACGACTGGACAACATGTGCGGTACGCAACCAAAGCTCTATGATGGCCAGCGTATTCGCCATCTAGAACGAGTTTATTTTGAGAATTTCATTCATTTGTCAAAATACACATTCTAACACTAAAATGACAAGTTTTAATTGTTGATTTAAACCAATCAGAATAAGATTACGGAATAATCATGCACTAGTACGATTATCCGATAATCGCACTATAGTGCCATTTTTTGTAAATTGGTAGAAATTAACTTAAAGTAGCTTCTGTTTTATTTTTTGCTATTTTTAGTTGTAAAGTATGCAACATAGTTTGTAAATAAACAAAATCTATTTTTTATTTTCAGTTTTTTTAATAAGCCTAAAAAATTGACAGGCTGAGGTTTTCCTTTTCTCCAAATCGCTTTGTACGCTACGTCGCAGAGCGTATCTTGCCTTCTTGAATCTAACATCAGTAAAAAGGTCAATTCAATAGTCACACCAAACTCTCTATTTAACTTTTCTTGAGCCAGTTTAGCTATAGGTAACGTTCTAAATAGTTTTGATCACATTTTCTTTGTAAAACGACCAATCTTCTTTTCGCATGTTACTCCCCCAATCTTATAAAATAGAGAGCTTCTCTATTGATGTACTCTTGTCCAGACTGTAATGTTTTTCAGCAAGGAAGTCTTAAAATTGTCACCAAAAGCAGGCGCGGCCCGTCCATAAGGTCATTTGGTCAATGACCCACCTAAAATTTTCAGTAATCTAGCTAATAATTTATTTTTTAATTTTTTAAAACCAAAAAATAATCTTTTGTTTCAAAGTTCCATGCGAAAAGTCCCCAAGAAAGAATCAAGCCAAGCCATCGTCAAAGGATATCCAAGCTTGCTCCGGGCTGGGTCATATTTTAAATTGATCTTATAGGTTCATATGGACGATATAAATTCATTAAAAGTAAGAGAGAAACAGACATACGCGCTTTAGGAAGTTAAAAAGAGACACAATTGGTCGACGGCCCACCCACAATATCTGGCCACTCCCACTATGGAAATACTCTCAAACCGCCCCCTAAAATATACTATTTCAAAACATTTGGTTCGGAAAAAGAAAAACTAATTAGGTACCTAATATGCGAATTGTATTTGCATTGTATTAATAATATTAATTATTAGTGGTTAAACATAAAATAAATACGATTTCTGTCAGGCCAGCGCTAGACATCAAATTTAATGGTATCGGACCGGTTTCCTCACATACCCAGCCTAGTGTAGAGGTTACGGTGTCAGCGAGCTAATCAAACGGTTGCGGGTTCAAATCTGTGTTGCGGCAAGAACATTTTTTAAATTTTTTGTTATTTAAAAAATTAGATCGGCTCTAAAAGGTGTATTGGCAACAAGTTGTTCCTCGATAAAATATTTTTTAAATTGTTGGCAATCTCATATTTACTACAACTTACATCCTGCACGTGCGTAGACAAATATCGTATTACTAGGTATGTCTAGTCGCCAGTATTGTATTTATTAAAGAAAACGGAGTTTCGGCAGCGTTCCTAATTTTATTTTACGAATAAACATACCTTTAGCTCAGGTTGGTTTTTTTTCTGTTTATATTCTGTTCTGTTTATATTCTGGGCTTTTAATACAAGGCGCGACATCTACTGAAGACATGCTAAACTTATCACAACGGAACCCGCTAAAATCTACTATTTTAGAGTATTAAAACACATAGAAAAAAGCCATAAACAAAAAAGTGATACTACAAGTCACAAACATCAAGAGTAGTAATGTTCAATATTCTGCAGTACCTATTTTATGATTTTTGCAGTGTTTATTTGTAGGTAAATAATTACTTGGCACATTATTAAAAAACCTTTCTTAATTAAAAAAGTGTATTTTGCTTGTTGCGTTGATATCACTAGTTGCCCACAAAATTTTGACCCACCTGTAAAAAAACTCACGGGCCGCGCCTGCCAAACAGAAGCTTTGGACTTCTTTGGTGTTTTTTGGAGCAATAATTTTAATATTTTGATTAATTTCTTCTAGCGTTGCTGCTCCATCGCAACATTATTAACAAAATTTCAAAAAAGACGCCGGCATTCAAAATTGTTAGTGTTTGTATTACTTCTTTTATTTTTCATGGAAACGACCGTAACAATCAAGAATTTGTCTTTTTTTGTCATGACAAGGAAGCTCTGGTTACTGGATTTTGCCATTTCTTTGACATTTGTTGTAACAGTCAAGTTTTATACTTCTACATATCAAAATTTGAAAATTTTAATTTATGAAATTCCGGGGGGTAATACCACGAGTGCAAAATTACTGATAATTTGTCATAAATCCTTGTTTTCTATAATTTCCGCAGGACGAGAGAAATTTGTAAAGAAAACAGGCTTGAATGAAAAATTATTTGGTTAATTTTGAAGCACAATCGGTATTTAGGGAGAACATTTCTCGAACCAAAATTCGTATAAATTTTATTAAAACCGTTTCTTTGTATTGAAGTCAATCCCATGATGCAATAAAAGGAAGATATGATACCAAACCGTGTCAAATTCGTCTGGGCTCGCGCATGACGTCACGCTGTGAGCTATTTTTGAAATTTATAACTCGCAATATAGAGTTTAAGTTAGTTATAAGCGATTTTTTATAAATTCTATTGGCAATATACTTTGTCTCCTGCTCATAATACAAATATTAAAGTATATTACTTAAAATAATCATGTAAATGAAGGAATAAATAAATTTAAAAAAATATGTATTGGTAAATTACCTGCCAATTGCGTTCTAATAAAAGCTTATTGAAGCACGAATTCAACAATATATATGATGTATTTTTTTATGCATCTCATTAAACATTGAGAATTACGTGTAGATTGAAGGAAAATTATCAGGATTGAAAAATACCAGCGCGATTAATTTTTGTATAAACCAATTAATTGTTTATTTTATAGCTGAATCAATGGTTATAGAGAAAAAGTTTTTTGACAAAAAATACTTCTCACGATGTAGGGAACAACTTTTGTCCTTACACATTTTTCAAAATTTTTAATTTGGTTCACTCCAAACGCTTCGCGCATACGCGATGTGATACGGCGTTGGTGCCGTCGGCGTCGAGTAGCGCGGCAGATCGGGCGGCTCAGGTTAAGAGCGGGACTGATGGCACGGAACATTAATTGTGCAAGTATAGCTTGCACCTGACCGAATTTTTAAAATACATTCGGACAAATTTCCAAAAAATTATCGATAATTTTCATTCCACTTGTTATATTACTATTGAAAATTTTTAAGTAACAGTTATACAAAATAGGATACGGTAGGATGACACATACTACAAGTTACTTTACTGCATATTTTACATTTGCGTAAATTAGTTCGACAAGAAACAATGAATTTTTATTTTATATTTTCGCATGTTAATATTTATCATTTATCATTTTGCGGTTTTAAATATTTCGGTTATATGGCAAACAATTAGCATGATTCACGAGCTCTTTCCTCCACATAAGTTCATCAACATGTGGTTGCTCTTGATGGATGAACAACAGCTACCAAGAAAACAATATACAATTCGTAGAATCGGTACCAACTAGAGCAAGATATTTTTTTTATGAGAAGACGTGGAACCCTGAGCTTGGCTAATTTGACAAAATACTGGTCTAGTAAGGTAAGGATGACAAATTCCTCAACCCGTTCTGTTTTTTAGTTATAATATTGATCATTTTAGAATTTTATAATAATTAACAGAAATACCAGATATTCCTTATTTATCACTTTATTATAAACATAATATATCAAATTAAGAAACTTCATAACTTAGCATTCACAACCTAAAGTTTTACAAAAAGAGTCAATTTTCTTATTTTTTTTAACACAAAAGCTAACCAGTCTTCAAATATTTTTATTATTTCAGACTTTGCCACCAGTCCGTCTATTCCAATTAACTGAGTACCAATGTCTGAGTACCTAACTAGGACCTAATATATTAGTCATTAATTTCAAAAACACTTTTAAGTCTTCTAAAGTCAGTGACTTTTTGGAACTAAAAAATCATATTTGGGAAATTTAGACTCTCTTAATATTTAATGTAAGTACCTACTTACATTTTGTGGACTATTTCGCCGTTTCTAAATAATAACTTATGATCAAATTTTAATATTTTTATTTGTGTATAATTTATTACAAACACTGTATACATCACCATCAATATACTCAATGTTACTTTTCATTTTAAGCCTAAGTTGCCTGTAGTAAAGATGTATGCAGAATATCCAGTATGACAGAAACCCTAAAAAATTGTAATGAATAAAATTGCATTATTTTAAAAATCGGGTTAATCAAAATAAAATTATAATTTAAATTATATGTATTATATGTTACTGTCACTCACTCATTATTACTAATATGTTGTATAATGTGTATGTGTGTTGTATATGTGTATAATGTTGATCATACTTTAAATTTCTGCTTCTGGGAGGAGCGAATCGAGTTGTTGCCGATTCTTCCAATTTTTAGTTTTTACTTATTTCATTAAGGATATTATTTTTTAATATTAATCTTTAATTATCTTGTTTTTCATACCATCATCAAGTGATGGATTATAAACAAGATTTATTTATGGGCTCTGCGATAGTTGAACCCAGTGAAGCTATATAACCTTGTTTAATTCATTGTAAACTATTTGCTAGCTAAAATTGTTTCTTCCATTTTCCTAATAATCGGATGATGCAGATTATTTAAAAAAAATTGCGTGTTCATTTTAATTTACTTTGTAGCTTAAAAAAAATAGTCGCTTATTTCATACAATTTTTATTCCAAAAAATTATGTCTTGTAAATAAAAGGGAATGTTTCCTATCTAAACTTACCTATTATTGTGACTAAAATACTCCAAAATAAAATGCATTGTTCCATATAAATTATGATGAACACAAAAAGGCTGACTAGCACTGAAATATGAATGAATTCGTAAGCCAAGACCAGAAGTGGTTTTTCCTAAAAATTAAAAACTGGAAATTAACTAAAAATCGGAAATTCCAGTGTCAAGTATGATGAATATTTGATAACTAATAAATAATAATGAATACGAGTACAACTGTAGAGCTTTAATCTGGGTATCAATATTTTAATCCCGGTATTATCGGGATTAAGGATCAAGGATTAACTTTGAGTCAGAATTTAATAGAAAAGTAGTAGGATACGTTTGCAGTGCAAACTTGCCACTGACAGTAATTTGGTGAAAATGTCCATTTATTCAAACTGAAAAAATAAATAACCAAGCTAAGATTACCGTTATAGTAACCTGACATGGATATGTCTTATTTGTTAGCAAAAAGTAACAATATAGCGATAATATCCATTTTCCACTTAATAAGATTTTTAAATTTTTATGGAAACCAACTCTAGTTATTTTTGTTTTATTTTTAATTGCAGTTTTCTGTGATTACTTATTACAACCCAACCTCAAAAAGAGTCAACGTCCACGGTTAATACTACTATTTTATTTTTTTAACATTATTGTAACTCAATTGTTTGCTACAAATAATAATACATTAAAAAATAATTCTTTAAAGAAATAAATACTTCATTTTGTACCTCAAAAACACGCAAAATAAATGTTCTAAATTCTGAGCTAAAAGTATGATTATTCGTAAAATAAAATTAGGAACGCTACCGAAACTCCGTTTTCTTTAATGAATACAATAGTGGCGACTAGACATAGTAATACGATCTTTGTCTGCGCACGTGCAGGCTGACACCTGTAGTAGATATGAGATTGCCAACAATTTTTAAAATATTTTATCGAGGAACAAGTGCTAACTTGTTGCCAATTCACAAAAGTTTACCCTAACACAGCCTCGAACCCACGACCTCTTGATCAACTCGCTGAGATTCTACCTCTGGACTACGCTGGTAATGTAAGAAAATCGGTCCGATGCCGTTATATTTGATGCCTAGCGCTGTGTGACAGAAATCGAATTTATAATTTTTTATGTTTAACCGCTAATTAGTTTTTCTTTTTCCGAACCAAATGTTTTGAAAGAGTATATTTTACGGGGCGGTTTGAGTGTATTTCCATAGTGGGAGTGGCCCGATATTATTGGTGGGCCGTCGACCAATTGTGTCTCTTTTCAACTTCCTAAAGCGCGTATGTCTGTTTCTCTCTTTTAATGAATTGATATCGTCTATATAAACCTATGAGGTCAATTTAAAATACGACCCAACCCGGAGCAAGCTTGGATAATCTTTCGACGATGGCTCGACTTGATTCTTTCTTGGGGAGTTTTCGCATGGAACTTGCACTTTTTTGAAACAAAGATTCTTTTTTGGAAAAATAAATTATTAGGTAGATCATTAAAAAATTTTGGTGGGTCATTGACCAAATGACCTTATGGACGGCCTGCTGTATGGTCAGATATAATGAAGCACAATCGTGTCATCCACAGTCGTTCGTTTTTCGCAGAGTGGCTAAGTTTTTGTTTTAACAAAGACATTTATTCTTCTCTTTCATAATTATGGGTAATAAACGAGATTTATCTCAAAAATTTTTGAGAGTGACCCACCTCTGAACGTCATCTGCCAGACTTTTGATCATTTTGGAAAACTGCATATTGCACAACCGTATAACTTAATAATACGCGTAATTTTACAACAGACTGAAAAATGTTTACTTCTTAGAATCCAAGAAAGTGCCTATATCCATTGTAAATAACTGCTGTTCAGTTATGGTTGCCGGACAATCTCATATTATAGGTTTGTTAATAAAGATACTAAATATAGTACCTATCCGTTTACCTGTAGGTTCCTTCCGGACGCAAGTAGGAAATAACATTTTAAGACCCGGAATGCAAGTGGGATATATATCTGTCCGCGGGACGCAAGTGTGTTATACCTATTTAAAGTACTGGTACCTAAAGGTGCAACCTGTTAGAATTTCTGAGATAAATATATTACCTCAAGGTTTCATTTTGATTTAATATAGTAAGTACAGGCAGAGATAAGTGTTAAAAATTTTATACTTACCCAAATAATTCCAGATATTAAAACTGCACTTACAATAATATGGAAGAATGAAATCAATAAAAAGTCTTTGTCTGACTTGTCAGGTTTTATATAAATTTTAACAGTAAAATGAATAATTCCAATAACTCCCAAAATCTAAAATTTAAAATATGTATGTAATACCTAAATCTAATTAAAAATATTTTTAAATTCAAGTTTTTATTTCTCGTAATACTTATACAGCTTATCCTGGAAAGTTTTTAACAAATGATTTTTTTTGCCAGGGAGTTTATATCCCTATTCATGATGTAAATAGATATAGATACTTATTTGTTACCTGAACAAATCCTTTATTATTCTGTGTATTTGACTGCGCGGAGTTAGTTTCTTGACTGTGTAATTTGTCTGTAAATCTTTTTACTAAACAATGAAATTTCTCAAGAACTACCCTATAAGTATAGTATTGTGCCAATTGACAAAAATATCACTGCAAGTACCCCCATCAAACTCTTTGCCAAGAACAGCCGAAACAGAAGAAAGTAGTGCAAAGTTAATTAAAAAACTTACATAAATATTATTAAATATTAGTATCGCTAAATTGCTAGAGCTATCGCTATTTTGCTATACTTACATTTATTTTTATAGCATAATAAATCGTAAGATAGGGGTTAAAGTATAGCATAAGATAAAGAAAAAAAACTTATTTGAGCTTACATAACAGCTGATATCTTAAACAAATACATCGAAGCTTTTACTCCTTTAATTTCTGCAGATATAGGTAAAGTCAGGATTTGTAAATAAATAAGCAGTCTAATAAATGCATCAATAGTCTGCAGCAAAGAAAATAGAATAGGTTTGTTAGCCAGCAAATTATCGGATTGTCTGTGTGGTAATTGTTGAACAGTCTTTTTAATCAAATTAATGTTTCTTATCCACGAAATCTTCTAATCTTGGGGAAATCATCAAGAAAATAAATTAACACTTAAATTTCTAGCACACCTATTTATCGGAAAATTAATACACCAGCCACAATAGCACTTTTATTTACATATCATGTGACGTCACAACCAATAGGATCAGGTTTTGCAAGTTTTGAATTTTATAGCAAAATTTGTAATAGAAAATATTTTATTGCTGAATAAAAACCAGACTAAATGGATAAAAGCAACCGCCATAAATATTTATTTTATCTCGAGAAAATCAAAAAAAAAAATCAGATTAATTTGGATTATAAGCATATAATATGTCTTAACTCCGTACAGTCCGTACTGTGTACTGTCGACAAGTGTGTTTAACTTTAGAAATCTTGAAACATTATGTAGGTATGTATGCACTTACCAGGGAAAAATAAGCCATTAAAATCGCACTAAGTTTATGTTTAAAACAAAACAGAAATTTCTCAAGCATGTCTCTGATATAAAGAAATATTACACGTTCTCATGGAATTTTATACGTAAATACATTAAGTTCATTCATGCCGCACATTCGTTTATTTCGAAAATCTACATCCAGATATTTTACTATTTTTTAGTTAGTCAATGTGTTTATGGAATGGTTTAAATTTAGCACAGTATTTGTTTATAGCACACAGAAATCTTGGAGATTTGATTTATATTGTTTTAGATTTTACAACATACATCTTCAATTATAATCTATGAAGTAGGTTTATTTAGAGACCTCTGTATTTTCTCATACAGGGTGATTAGATTACATTAGTATTGTAAAAAATCCAGATTTTTTGTTGTTTCATCGGTTAATTACTCTTGCGTGAATTAAATTTCCTAAAAAAACCAATAAAGCTTATTTGTTTAATAATGAAGTAGTAACTGCTGTATATACAGGGTGGTCCTAAAGTAATGGGATATAAAGTGGCATTAAAATATTGCGATTTGGGCAAACTTATTAAGTCCGAACGTTAATACTATCTCTGTTAAAATGGGTGTTAAATGATATTAATTTCGGCTTTCTTTATCATTCTAAAAAGTTTTTGACGTATTACCGTTGGCGCGGAGGTTGGGGGGGGGGGGGGGGTACTGGTAGCGAAAAAAAAATAATCCGGACTCAATTTTACTGTAGCGGATAGAGGGCGGAAAATTTGTTATTAGAAAGGGTAATATAGTAGTCGTATACTCTAACATTTATTTCCATTTTTAAAATTATAATAATACACTTAACAAACACAAAATATTTAATAGAAATCAGTAGTCGTATACTGTATACTCTAACATTTACTTCCAAATATTTTTAAAATTATAATAATACACTTAACAAAAACATAAACAGTCATTCAGATACAAATATGTTCGGTTGCACAAAATATTTATTATTATGAGCTCGGGCACTCTATTGGCGGGAAAGGTTAGCGCCGATCCCCGCGCACTTTGCCTTAGCCCCGCCTTTCAGGGGAAAAGAAGGCACTGGCGTCGGGTTATTGTTCGTGTGACTGTAGTCTGAAGTAGTGTTGGGAATAATCGAATGAATTAAATAATCGAAATATTAGCTCTCGAATGATTTTAATAATCGAATGATCATTCGAATCAAAAAATATAGCAAATAAAACTACACAAAAATCATCTCTTGAATTTTTTTTGCTCGGATTGGCCGTTTTCGATAAAAACAAAAAAATGTAAAGTTATACATAACATTATTTATTAGTATAATTTGTTAAAAAAACAAAAAAGTAAGAGATCCATGAAAACAAAAACACTTCTTTAAACAAATTTGGCAACTAGCATGATTCCCCTTTATGCATTAAAAATTGTCACCAAATTTCAACTTTATACAAATTTGCGTCCTCTAGTTATTTAGGAAAACCCTTTTACAAAAATTCAACACCCTGTGTATTAAAAACAAAGTCTTTTAGAACCTATGTTTTGTCTTAAAATTAAGTAAGGAACAATACCCTCAAGTTTGGCCACATACTTTACTAACATACTGTATACATCATAAAAACATGCAATAACACTATGCGTTGTCGAGAGATGAAATAATTCTCGATCGATATCGAAGGATCATTCGAAATAAACAATCATTCGAATGAAAAAATCATCCGAGACCCAGACAATATTAAAAACATGCTATGCGTTGTCGAGAGATGAAATAATGCTCGAGCGATATCGAAGGATCATTCGAAATAAATAATCATTCGAATGAAAAACACATCCGAGACAATCGCATCGTAACGCAACGTCGAGTGCCGAGTCGGCGGCGGCATCATTTCGTATTTCGTCTCGTCATTCGAAGCGGCGAAAGGCGATTATTATTATATTATAATCTCTCGGCTAAATCATTCGAATGATCGCGCTGACTTCTCGAGATATCTCGAGTGATTTGAATAATCGAATGATCGATTATTTTTCATTCGAGATATCCCATCGCTAGTCTGAAGTTATCGGCGTAGTTAAAATGCCCAGTGATGCTTTTGTGGAATTGATTTCCAAAATATAACTTATATTTCAAGAGAATATTGAAAAGTTTATTACAAACAATAATATTTGCGGTAAATTTGTCGAATTATGTAATGTTCTACCTTTTACTATAGACTAAATAATAATATCTACTCTCTGCTTTTACTCACCCATGCAAATGATTTCCAAAAAGTTTTGTTATAAGATTATATTTAAGGGTGAGAATTTATTTTACCCTTAAAAAAATTAATAATAGGTAATTTTAAAAATATTAACAAAAACCAATTTATTATATGGAGAAATCAATAGATATTATGTTTATGTATGTTTATAAATAAAATGATTATTACTGTTTAAAGAGAAAGCCTTAATAAAAATATAAAAATACATATTTTATTTGAAAGTTTTAGAGAGAGGAAAAATAATCCCCACTCAATTTTACTGCAGCGGATAGAGGGCGGAAAATTTGTTGTTTGGTTCCTTTTTTATAAAAAAAGGTAAAATATTTAATAGAAATCAGTAGTCGCATACTCTAACATTTTTTATTCCCAAACATTTTTAAAATTAATAGATACACTTAACAAAAACAACCCAACCGGGCTTTTATTGATCTTGACTTTTTGAAAATCAAGTGAGTTCAGTGTTTGAGAATAACGTAAATAATGTCTTAATTACCTCTTATATATTATTATTTAAAACTAATTCTCAGAAAATACCTGCCTGTTACGTATGAATTTCACCAAATACATAATAATAGGTCTTAAATCGTCTCAAAAAAAAATGATAGTCAGGGGCCCTCGCAGGCTTAATCGCCAATCAACTTTAAAAGTTGCCCGTCCGCCACTGCTTCGTAGGATGTATCTTTTATCTAAAATTATAAAATTATTTCAAATCCTACCCCGACTTCTCTCCTCAGCGCGAGAGATAGCCCGTGTTGGGGGAAGTGTGCCAGATCAAAGGTGCAGCCGCGGAGTGCCCGAGCTGTATTTTATTGTAAGCTGTGGTCTTGTCATACAAATTAGAGCTTCCACACAAGCTCGCATGAAAAAGGGCCATTTAAAAATACCCAATTGAAACTAACATAATGCATGTGCGCTTAGAATAGGAATAGGTAGGTAATATAGTAAGACCAAAAAATTAAGAACCGGGCAATAGTTAACTTACTTAAGAGCCCTTGCACACGAGTACTTTTTGTACCGACACAGTTGCAATTCAACAGTGATTACAAACCTATACCGTATCCAGTTTATTTTGAGAATGATGACACAAACCCATTTTACAACGGAGAGATCAATTGTCTCTCTCTCATGTTCTTTCCCTCTCATTTTTTCTCTCTTGTCTTCTTTCTCTCTCATACTCGTAAAATTTTTACACCTGGTAGAAAGTTAGGTTATGAGAAAGATATACATGACATATTATTTGAAGACTGTCCCAGTACCCCATAATATAAGTTGTTTTTTTAGTGTAAAAATATACTTAAAAAGTTTATATAAAGTATTAGCAGCTTAAATTCCTGGGTTCTATGAATCTGGGACTAAACTGGGAGAAAACTATTGAAATATTACGCGAGGTACATATTCGTTCTCCTTTACATTACTATAGGGCCGGGAGTTATAGGAATGAGTAACAGGAAGCCCGACCTGATATAAAGTTGAGAATGGTGGGCATTACAGAAGATTTCTTTAGTTATTGAGAAAGGAATGAAAATTGCGCCCTAGAAACGTTTGGTTTCAGTTTAAAGCTGAAGTAACAGTGGCATTATAAAGTGTATCTATCCCTCTGGAACTAAGACTCAACATTTGCTGTTAAAAATTGTGAAACTACTTGGTATATTCGATTAAACAATTTTTATCGCGTCTTTAACTTACACAAACGTCACTCTTCGCAGGTAGGCAGTGTTTTTATGCATTTTGAAAACTTTTCCTCCGATCCTTTTATTGCAAATTATTGGTTAGAGGGAGTATTGTTGCTTGGGTAGGAAACAATTTTAAGTCATATAAAATAAGAAGGTTAATGTGGCTATGCTGACACTGTTTTTGCTTAATAAAAACGAGATTTTTGCAAATGCTGCTTGTGTTCAGTAAAAGCAAAGGTCTTTTGCTATAAAATCATAAAACTTACGTACTTAAGTATTTTGTCAGGTTATAAATTTATTTTTTATGACAATTCCGATTAAACTTTCACAGTAGACAACCAGAAATACTTTCACAAACACAGCCGACTGTGATAAAATGTTTGATTATTATTTTTTATTGACAACAACATCGTTTTTGTCTTTTACTAATGGCCCTTTGCTAACAAGGATAGAAAGAAATCGGATTCCGTTGGGAATTTTATCAGGCAAAGAAAGAATTTTGCGATGACCAATCTTTCGAAGTATATATCCAGCAATACTTCCACAAGCAAAGAAGGTACGATAAAAATTTGAACAAATTCTTTTTTATTTGTCTTTGTCTAATGCACTTTCGCCAACATGGATGGAAAGAAATCTCTGATTCCTCCGTGATTATCAGGAAAGAAAAGATGAATATTGTGATCACTAAAATATGTTCTGGAGTAAACTGTCCATGGAACTGACAAACAGGGTGAATTTTTGTTCAACTGTTTTTTCTGTCGTCATTCTCACATAAAATTGGATACAATATAAAAATATCGTTTTGAAGAAAATCACTAGGATAATTTAACTAAATTTTTTCTTTTATTTTTAGGTATAATTTGTTCAATTTAAAAAAACACCTTTTTCGCGCGCCGTCAAGTCACGTCAGGTCATATCTAAACCACGCGTCGCTGTTTTTTGTTAAATTCGGAAATTCCTAAATTCAATCTTTTTTATCTTTTGGCTCGGAATTTTTGACAGGCATGTGATCGATCGTATTATACAACAATTATTTACGTGCCAAAATAGGAGCAAAAAAGTTAAATTTAAGAACTTATCATAGAGTGTATATTTAGTTGCCTATACTTACCATACCTAACCGGAATCGTTTATAGGTACATGACTTAAATAGATCTATTTGATATTTGTTAATAAATAATATTAAAAGATTGAACACAAATGTTGACGTTATGATTTACCACCACTATTAAAATGTAACGAGAGACAGAGATAAATAAGGAAAAAACTTATTTCAGCTTATTGCATAACAGTTCTAATATGTCTTAAACAAATACCTTGAGGCTTGCTCCACTCCACTGTAGCTTTCTACATTAACTTAGGTATGAGACAAAGAGCATCCTTGGGTAGCGATACAAACGCGAATCAGTCGCGCACCTGCGATTCAAAGTGAATTAATGTGAATTTAGTTTAATTAACCTTTGAGGATCAGCAGAAGTTAGTGTATGAGGTAGGTAACAAAAATCAAATTAAATTCGAAAAAATAACACCGTTATACACTATGACAATAAGGCGTCAAGTCCTTACATCAGCCGCCGCTAGCGAACTTGAGGTGCACACGTTAAAAACTATAACACTTATCAACATTTTAGATTTCTAAATCCTTCCACTCTGACAAATCCCTTCTGAAAAACATCATAGTCCGATGCCTTATTTAAATGATAAGTCAGAAGTTTTTCCGCTGCTAATGGATGCCATACACCAAATGTACAGGCTGGATTTTCGCTCGGGTCGTAGTAGTGGCAGCGTTTTGTAACACGAGTAGATGGAATGTACTCTACTACATTAACGAAATTGCAGTGTGGTAGAAGTAATCTTAGACCTGAAAATGAAAAATATCTTAAGAGTAGTAGTCAGGTCCATCCCTACACTACACTGACAGGCAAAACGGAACCTAAGCCTAAAAACCACATTTTGTTTTTCCTCGTATAATATGACACGGACGATTCTTTTTTTCTAATTCAAAAATAAGTTAAAAGTCGAACAATTTGTCTACAATATTGCTAGAAATCATTAAAATTTGTCCAAAAGAAAAAGGAGTTATCAAGAAAATGATAGACCTTTTTTTTTGAAACGCAAAAAACATTTTTAATTTCAAGTAGGTACATAGTAAAAATTAAAAATTCAACATAAATTATTATGTAGTCATATAACATTTTTAAGTAAAAATGTGATTATCGTTATGGCCAATTAACTTTAAAAAATCAGATTCTTATGCTATTATACATTCGGCTTCGGCAAAACTTTGGCCCCATTTTGGCCTAAGCCGAATGTTTGGCCGAAGGTGTGAATTTTGGCCGAAGGTGGCCGAAGCCGAAGGATCGGTCGGACTCTACTAATAACCTATAATTATAATAACCCATGGATATATTCTATGGATGTACATGCGAGATTATGTAGGTAATGAACTGTATATGTACATATGTATATACATATGTAAAATATATAATATAATATATACATAAAAAAATATACATATATGTAAATTTAATAAATATCCATTGAATATCACTAGAATATAAAAATTTATTTAAGTATGTTATATGGGAACCAACCTAAAAATCCAGACGACGGCGGATTTCTTCTTAATCTGTTCGGCGAATTTCTTTGTAAAAAATCCCAAATATCCCAAATCGTCAACGGATTCACTATAAAAACCCTCGGTTTCTCTTCCTGTTTCCTGTATTGCATAAAGATGGGAAACAGATTAAATTCGGGACTTTTCAGCCATTCTTCAAGAGAGGCGGAGTAATTGCTCGGATCCCAAAGAACCAAAGTAATGTTTTTGTACAGGGGTGATGTCAAAAATTTAAATTCTTGCCTTGTTACAACTTGGGAATTCAGCACTCTTATTGTGGTTTTACGGCCTACGTCTCTTTCGAAACCTCGGGTTGGTGCATGATTAAATCGGAGAACGACGTCATGCGAATCTAAAAACAATTCATTGTTCTAAATATTTATGTTCCCAGAAAAACATTACTGTGAAAAAAGTAATGAGATTTGATCTAAACCCAAGTTCAATATCATTGTTAATTAATACTTACTGGGTCTGAAACTTTTTATTTTACAAGTTTCTCTAAAGTCTATTAACCACAATTGATTTCTGTGACTTGGTTGTGACTATTACCTAAAACGCGTAACGCATTACGGAAACGTGACATGGTTGTGACTAAAATGAACAAGTCACATGAAGTTAGTTGTGGTTGAAGATCCAGGTTGATTAATCTTTAAAGAAACTTGTAAAATAAAAAGTTTCATAAGTAGGTATCCAGTAAGTAGCAATGATATTGAACTTGGCTCTACCTCAGATCTCATTACTTTTTACAGCCGAACAGATACGAGAACTTGACTCGGGGCCCCTTTTTACAGTAATGTTTTGGAAACACCTCTCCGCTGAGACTGTCCCAGAACGATTCTTGTGCAGATTATGATCAAAGAAGGGCGCGTGTGAAAATACTCCAGCACCATCAGAAACGACAAGCCAAGCTTTTCTCCTTCTGCACCTTTATACTTATTTTTCTTTTGTTGTTTGTGAGTTTTTTAAAGTGTTTCAAGGCGATATCTAAAATATTATATTTAAAATATTTTATGAAATGAGTTAATAAGGGAGATGGGGGACATATTTAAACATATTTTTGACCCTCTCTCTATTTTGAGGGGTTGCCGGAACTTTGGAATTTTAAATGGGATGATGTACTTTTGTTTATAAAATTCGGATCTACGTAAAAAACTACGTACCTATGTATGCAATTTTTTTTTGATTTCTTCTTTCGGTTACGAAACTATGATTTATTAGGTTCGTTATAAAATAAAAAAAATATTTGCTTGAGAAGTTGTTCGAAATGTCCCCCTTCAACTTCCAAACATTTTCTCACTCTTTGTCTAAATGACTTTCGTACCCGCTTTAACATTTCAGGTGTCACTAATAAGCAGGCAAAGCGGATTCGGTCTTTCATATCATCTAAAGTCAAGAGGGGGGTCAAATCCGGGGACCTAGCAGGTCAGTTGACCGGAACATCTCGTCCAGTCCACCTGTTTTCAAATATTTCATTCAAATGATTACGGGCCTGTATTACATAATGGGGTGGAGCTCCGTCCTGTTGAAATCACGTGTCAGGATTTATGTTTTGGTTTAATAATTATTGGTGTACCTAATTGGTTTCTTAAAAAATCTGTATACATTTAAATGTCCTTCAAATAAATGCAGACCAATAACTCTATCTCCGATTATACCACACCAGATATTAATTGACCAGGGATGTTTATTTGGCAGAGTTCTCATCCAGTGGGGATTTTTCGATGCCCAGTAGTGCATGTTGTGTATATTTACCTAAAGAAAACAACCAAACAAAAAAGATAAATTAAATTTCTACTGATAAAGGATAACTTCAAATCTTACCTGCCCACAATTATGGAAAGGAGCTTCGTCAGAAAAAATTACATTCATTAGGAACTTGCTATTTCCTTGCATTTATCTTGTGACCGAATTGCAAAATATAACGCGATTTTCAAAATCTTGCCCGTATAGCTCTTGGTGTGGAGTGTAATGTGGTATAAATGAAAATTGTACAGTTGCAATATGGTCACAACTGATTTTTCACTCATTTCAGCATTTCTAGAAAGCCGTCTGGTTGGTACATGCAGCTTCTCTGTAGTTTTTTCTGCACTCCCCCAAAATTAACAACATATCAACTTGAACATTAAAATTCGCTTCCATGTTTAATTGAGCAATAAACTGATAAATAATTATAATCGTTAAAATGCCGAAATTCTCAACTGACTGAGTAAAGATAACGCATTTCCATTTATTATTTATTTCTTTAAATTCAATCCAAATTTCCGTAACTGAAATAGCAAATCAAAAAAGATTTTGTATCCATACGTAGTTTTTTATGTAGATTCGACTTTTAAAATTTAAAATTCCAAGGTTAACCCCACCCCTCAAAAATAGAGAGAGAGGGGGTAAATATTTAAAAAGCTTAAATATGTCCCCCCATCTCCCTACTAACTCACCAAAATTTCATGAAAATATTTTAAACCATATTCGTGATATCGCCTTCGCGAATGCTGCAACAACTTACCAATAAAACTGCCTAAGTTCGAATTTTTAAGGGCACCAGAACTGGCAATTACAGCACAACTGTTGAAATATTTATTTTCGAAAAACTCTCTCTTGGGCATTGAACTTTTAATGAACTCTGATGAATCAATGTCAGATCTTTTAAGCGTGTTTAGTCGTGTATTAAGCAGTTCGCAAAGAACCTGCTTGGAAGGTTTCTTTCTAAAATTTTCTTTAGGTCCCACGTAATGAACATTGTAGGTATTATTAAGATTTCCAAATTTTAAAATATTACTCTCGTCCTCAAATGTGTTTATTAACTCAGCTAACAACTTTTCCTTAAATTCTTGTGTTTTCTTATGGCACTGAGTTTGAGAATCATCTTTATGACATTGATATTTCTTCGTATCCAACTCAAATTTCTTTGGATTGGAACTAGGAAATCTAGGTTTACTATTCTGAACGTATGTAACATCCTCTTTAATATCGTGTTTTGATCGAGATCTCACAACATTTGATTTGTTATAATTTTCGGTGGGTAGATACCCTCTGTTATAAAGATAGATTTGTTGATCGTAAGTGACTGTTGTAGATTTTTCTTGGTTTTCTGGAGTCCAGCGTTGTGACCACACCAGATACATATAACTGCACATGCCAAATATAATTAGGTTTATAAAAATAGCTATTGATATTGTAAAACAGCGCATTTTTCATTGATGTGTTAATTCCTGAAATAAAAATTTAAATTAACAAAAAAATCGCATATGAGCAACCAGGTATGGGGTGAAAAATTTCCAGCCTGACCCAGAGAGGGCGCAATTTACCGTAATACCTATTGGCCCTTCTTTACGCAGCCACACTCATCGTTAGTAATTTACAAGAGTGTGTAAAGTTTTACATTTTTCAAATGATGGAAATAATTGAAGTCTGTGTTATATTAAAATATTTCCAGATTAAAGGTTTATCTCCTACAGAGATTAAAACTGAGCTTGGTGCTACTTTAGGTTATCCTTCATTTTTAACAGTTAAAACTTGGATTGTGGGCTTTAAACATGGTCGTACGTAGCAAACTTCTAAAGAAATTGTGGAAAAAGTTCATAAAACCGTTTTGAATGATCGTTCCACCAGAGGACAATGCCCCTTTTTACAAATCAGTAGTTGTTATGGCAAAAATTTGTCAGTTATAGACTTCTAACTGATTCCCCATGCATCTTATTCGCCAGATTTGACCCCATCGGATTGTAACACCTACCACTGATTCCCCTCTTGCAAAAATTTCTTGCTGGCAAAAAAGTCGTGTCGGATTCAGAAGTGATTGCTGCCACAAACGTTTATGTCGACAAGTTGGACAAATCACTAATCAGCCGTTATACGTATGGTATAAATGCCCTTGAATATCGCTGGAATAAATGTATGGAGTATGTAGAAACATAAAAATATTTTTTAACCAATATTTTGCTATTTTCTTTGTTGGGCAGGAAAATTTTCATCTCATCTTCGTATTTACACAATGTGGTATAATAAATATATTAGTACAGTTAAATATCGCGTCTTATCCCCTTTCCCCTTATAAAGGTCTATTTAGAAAAGGAAAGGGTTAGTGAAATGAAGTGAAAAATATTGCTTACTATTTACTATCCTACGAGCAATACTAAAAGCGATCCGAAGCTTCTAAGTAGTGCGTTATTTTTCGGTCGCGTTTTTAGCCGAGCGGCGATCAAGCGGCTTTCGCGATTATGTAGGGGAGTGTCTCCAGTTGTGGGACACGTTAGGTTTCCGGCCCATAACTTTTGATCGTGTTACAATTATGTGGCCATATGCATAGCTGTGGAAAGCGTATCAAATAAGCTAAATGTTTGCTGAAGGAACTATATTGATTTGGTCAACCAGAAAAATTTTACGACCAATTGTATGAAGGGTTAATTTTTTGCCTAAAAAAATTTTTACCCGGTTGTGGACACCATCCACTAAAAATAGGAAAATATAAAGAAAAACCACCAAGAATACCAAAACTAACAAAATTTATTTATTTTAGAAGCCTTCAATGGCACAAAAAACAACAGGAAATGGCACTTTTTTCATGTTATTCATCATCTTCTTCATCATCCAATCCTGGGGTTGACATGGCTAAAAATGTGCAAAAATGCAAGAAAACACAATTAAAATATGATGTGGTGACGAAACCGATGATATTTGACTGTAAGTCAAACGCATCCTTTAAATGCAAAGAAAACAAGGTGTCCCACAACTGGGAATGGTAGCCATTTCGAAAGTGACTGGCAAAATTGTATGGTGACCATACTTTTCCAGAAATTTATGTTTCATCACAAAATACAATGAAAATACTGCATAAATATGCATAATAGTTACCTTTTTAAAGTAATTCACTTCACTTTATCGCACTCTCACAAAGTTCAAAAGTTACTATTATGTTGAGTTTTTTCGATTTTTTTTTTCAATGCTCACAGCAAACAAACAAATGCGTGTATTCACTTCAGTGTTAGCAAAATAACTGAGTATTGTCAAATTTCAAGTTTGTCACTACTCAAATCCACCATATTTGCTTTCTGTTAAAAATACTAAAGGGTGTCCCACAACCGGATACGTCCCACAACCGGAGACACTCCCCTAAATTTACCGTTAGTTAAAGGTTTCTTCGAATTAACATCCTCGTGAAAGCCAAAGCAGAGAAATAAGAAATAAGCCTCTAAAAAAATACCCACGAGGTTTTCAAAATGGCCCGCGCGGTAATGGTATTATCAAACCATTTGTAGATCAATAAAGTCGTGCAAAAATTTAAAACGTAAGTTAAGTAAACGAAAGATGTTTTTTTTTATCATATCAGTGAAACAATATTTTTTCTTAAAATATATTTTTTTGTGCAAAACTTATTTTAAGCTCTCATAAGAATCAAACAGTCAAGCAATTAGTATTTTTACGAATTCTAATGATTGTGGATCACACAACAACACAAAATTTGATAATAAATGAACGTGCATACGAAATAAACAAATCGGCCATGTTGTATGTTGTTGAAGCAATTCAAGGATGGCCACAAATCCTCCAATTAATTCTACTTGCATAGGTGTGCCATTTTTAAATAATGATTTTTTTATGGGAAGTAGGTAAGTAATCTATTTCTTTTTAGAGAGAGTCAACGCTTCAACCATCATCCAACCAGTTTAAATGCTTGTAGAACCGACATTTAATCTAAGGTTTACCACTACTTGAACCAATAATTTAGGAAAACCTTAAGGCCCGGTTGTACGATCTTAGTTCACCGAAGGTTCAAATTGATCTGTAGTTCAACTTGAAAACTGAGTTGTACAAAGGTCGTTTAGCAGTGAACTTTGGTCAAAAACAGGTTCAACTTGAACGCCCGATTGTGGGCGTTCAAGAAGAGTTCAAGTAGGATATTATTGTTTTAACCTCATTTTTTGCATATTTGATATCACATTTATTCAAAATAGATTGTTTTCTATTGTGGTCGCTTAACAAAATTTATATAAAAAGAAAAATGAATCCTTGTATTGAAAACATGGATGATGAATCTGAAGATGAAGATTTTTTAGACCATATTCACCAATTGCTTCATTCTAGAGCCCCACAAGTCTACAGGGCTAGGCATAATCATTTTGAGATATGGACAGTTAAGTCTTACGCAGTGGCGTGACTATGCCCTCAACTGCTATTTCTTTCACCGCACAGCATTAGTATTAGCACGCCATTGATTTACATTTAAGTAAAGCTCGTTTCAAGCTCTTTCGTTGACATATTGCCTGCAATAAACTATTATCGACACCAGCTGTAAAAAAAAACGGGAAATTTGCAAGAACTTTAAACAGGGCCGGCCATTATAAAATAGCAGGTAGATAAACATAATTTTAATATAACCAGTAAAGGGCATAGGCATTGAATTTAAATTTAATGGTATAAGTAAATTATTTTTTTACACAGTGCAGTTGTTATATGATTTCGATCGTATTTTTTGTTAGTCCGAACGTGCTAAAAAATCTGGCGCCCTTGGAAAGACGTTAATGATAGTGCCTCCGGTAGTGCTAATTTTAAAAGAAAATATTTATCGCCCGATGCCAAGGAAATTGTTAAAAATATATGATTCTTTATTCAACAAGGGGTTTAATGTGAACGCAGCTGCAGCAAAAAAGTCTTCATTAACGAAAACTCCTTTGCCTATACAGTTGAAGATATTGTTACAAAACAAATTAAAGACAAAAAAGTATTTAGTGATGTTGGTAAAAGCAAGTGTTTTGATGACAGCGACAAAGACTTCATTCGTAGAAAAATTTATGCTACGAATGAAGAGCAAATTGTGCCTACGTTGGTTTCATTAAAGCAGCGATCAATTAAAGATGAAACCAACATTTCTTGCAGCAGGACAAGCCTCTGAAGAGTATTATATCAAATGGGTTTTACATATCGGACCATTAATAAACGACAAATACCTACTTATTAATGGAATCACAACAATTACGTCGACTCTGGCGCTTTGATTAAATAATGTACAGATTAGAAAATCATTTCATTATCTACCTCGATGAAACATAGTTTGATATACATGACACCCCAGCAAAAGGTTGGGTAGATCCATCAGGAAAATGCCCATCTGAAGCCCCATCGAACAAGGTAAAAAGAATTACCATTTTACATGCTGGTTCCGAAGATGGTTTGGTTCCAAATTGTTTGTGATTGTCCTCCAAAAATATTAAAGATTTGTCTTTGGACTATTACTACCATGACGACACCACAGCAGAACTTTTTGACGATTGGTTTAAAAATCACCTTTTTCCTAATGTGCCTAAGAACAGTGTAACTGTAATGGACAATGCTAGTTATCATAGCCGTGAAATAAATAAAGTTCCTAATTCAAATAATACTAAACCACAGATTACTCCTACCAGATGCGAATCTTACGCTTTCGACGGTGGCTCAATTTAGAGAAATTATAAGGTGGCGATGCACCTTATTATTTAGTCTGTCGCCGAACGGTGAATTCCTCGCTGTTAGCGTGTGCGAACGTCTCGGTGGAATAGAGAGCAGGCTAATGTTATTACATCAGTTTTGTTGCGTTGATTTTATGGTTTAAATTGTGGTTGTACTAGGTTGTAGTGTAATTTTAATAAACGAGATACGTTTTTGTATTTGTTAATGATGTAATTTTATATAAAATGCCACACAATATCATGGTTTAATATTTTAAAATATAATCCATAATTTCTCTGAATTAAAACCTACCAAACGCGTGGAAAATTCCATTCAAGGCATCGACGCTCGAACCGACCGGGCCGCTCTGTCCGTAGCGCCAAGACCGCGGAATCCTGATATAGGAAAGTTATTAAGAGATTCGCATCTGGTAGGAGTAATCTGTGACTAAACTATAAATTCAGAACTAAAATATGTTAAAAAATTATAAACATTTTAATATGTAGGGGCATACGGTTTTACGCCTTCCCCCTATTAGGTACTGTATTTACTGGTATTAGGTAAAATCAAATGTTAGAGCAGAAAACACTTCTCCGACTTTAAGTGCAAGTGTAGTAATATTAATAAGAAAAGTTGTAGATAGAAAGTTGGAAAAATTCGATTAACCATGTTATTAAAGTCGAAGGTTTTTCATTTACTAATATCATAGAGCCACTTATTTTTAATGTAAATGAAAATGACAACGACAGCGAAACCGAATTTAATCTATAATTAAATTTAAGTCATAATTTTTTATTGTACAAATAAATATAATAAAAGGTAATTATTTAGATTAACGTAAACAGCGAATTTTTTCATGACAATTTGCACAGACCCTAATTTTGGGTCGTAGAACACGAATCCGAAGTAAGTTTTTGGCGGTCTCGTAAAAAAAAAAATTTTTGTGCTCACCCAACCTGAGCAAAATGGTGGTCAGGTTTGCTCAGTTTTGATTGATATAGATATATATGTATCTATATCAATCAAAACTGAGCAAACCTGACCACCTTTCTGCTCACCCAACAAATTTAAAGAAATTCATTGAAAAAGCTAACCTAAAAGTTTAAAAAAAATTTTTACGAGACCGCCAAAAACTGACTTCGGATTCGTGTTCTACGACCCAAAATTAGGGTCTGTGCAAAATTTCATGAAAAAATTCGCTGTTTACGTTAATCTAAATAATTACCTAAAATAAAATTAATAAATGTCACTAGTCAATAAACAATGTTAGAGTTATTCGAAATTTAACAAGATTTTTATTTTTTCCAAAATTATTCCGAATTTAAACCACTCCGACTCTGGCGCCTATTGAGAATCTTGAAATATTTATATTCACATTTATTGAGGTACTTAACATTTTGTCAAAAGGCAACGTAAGGACTTGAAACGAGCTTTAGACCTTATGATTTTTTTAAATGTTAAATGACCCTTAAATCTAAGATAGAACTAATTCCGGATTAATGTTATATTTAGGTCAAAACTAGTCAAAACGTCTTCTTTATTTGCTGCCGCTTTTTCGCAGTTCCGCACTTACGCGAGTATGCAAATGTCTCCAAGGGTGTTCCGTAACAAATTGAATGCGATAAATTTCCGTCACCGTATAAGTATCCAGTCTAGATTTGTTTTTGTTAGGTTATGACCTGGCTAAATTTGGATTTTTAAATACTTTCAATTTAAAATTACCATATTATGTATAATAGACCGTGTAATATTTATTATTAATCAAAAAACTAAACTATGTGTACTCACCCTAAAATATTTAGTGTTCTACATTTTGTACATTAGGAAAAAATCGTACAACACCAAAACAATCCCAAAAATCTAGGTCTTTGGACGCTGGACGAGCATGCGTATTGTCCTATATTTATAAACACCAAAACACCCCCATCCCCAATAAAATAGAGTCGTAATATAAAGAAAAATTAAATTTCATAGATGGCAACAACTTTTATAGAAGAATTTGAACGTAGCTGGTTAACATCCCTAATTGGTATTTTGGTTTTTTGTGGTGGCGTCTATCTTTTAACGTGGAACGAGGTATTGTGTGGTTGAGGGTAATATTTTTGAGCCTATAATTTTTAATTTTAGAATTTTAATAAACAATATTTAGCTTGATTTATAGTTTAGTGTGGATTACACGAAACTACCTAGTTTACTTTACATTCGCTGGCACGTTTACTAGCTGCTAACAAACTAGCCTTAATGCCACAGAGCAGTTAGTAAACCCAAACTCGGCAGTAAGTGACAAGTAAACTAAGTCATTGTATGCTTATCTTTACATATAGGTAACTTTGAATTTAGGGTAGAGCTGTACATCATCACCACTCTTTGGAAGAAACATACAATAATGCCATATCCCTTAATCCTTTTGAGAAATTACAGCCTGACTATGATGGTAGAGTTGTGCACATTACAGGTAATTTAGTTGTAGACGAGCCATTAACAGAACCTGAGTATGGGATATCTATTCAAGCTGTTAAACTTAAAAGGAGAGTTCAAATGTATCAGTGGGTGGAAGAGAGATCGTAAGTGTTAGGATGAATAGTAGGTTGTAGGTAGTATATTTGTTATATTATAAATTCTTTTATTATCATCTGAAATGTTCTTACAATATCGAATTTCTCATGTTAAAGCATTATCTTTTCGTTACTTTTAATATTTAAATGTTTTAATGAAATTTTGTATCTTTTTAATAAATCCGTTGATGAATTGTTACAATAATTGAAAATTTTTTGTCCTGCCATTTTAATACGGATGGATTCAATTGGCAAGGAGCTTCAGTAAATATTTTACTTAATATTTTTTTATTGAAAGTCTGACCTAAAAATATTTAAAGAAGTTTCCAATTTCTTGAAACAAACACAAAAATGGGATTATTTTTATGTTTTAGCCCAAGAAGTGATGACAATGATGACATAATTCAACAACGCAGTGATACTGACTATTATTATGTAACTGAGTGGAGAGATAAACTAGTGGACAGTAGCAGTTTTTATATAAGACATGGTCACGAAAACCCAATGTAAGTTATTTTAAATTTTTAACAGTCTGTTAAAATTAATAAGAAGGGTTTTAAGCATCCGTAATAGTGCCAGAAAAAGAAAATGTTGGTGGCAAAGCAGGCTAAAAAAACCAGTGAGTTATACTGTTGCATTAAAATACAGGAAGCCCAATATCTTATGGATGTAAGATGGTTACATCTGTCTGATGATCCCTAACAATGGTGAAAGCTTACTGTCTACCTGGCCCGGGGTTGTCCATTAGATCTTGCACTCCCTGTACTTTAATGCAAGAGCATAACTTCCTGTCTGTTTTGTTCATTTTGCCACTAACTTTTTTTTCCGTGTTAAAATTAATGTCGCTGTACCTACCTTATTTTTTAGACGTTTACAAACACAAAAAGAAAATATTAAGATAATTCCAAAAATATAATGTTTATGGAACTAAGAAAATCGTCCCTTATTATAAAGAACTGGAATTTTATTAATTTTTTCGCCGCTTTAAAGTTTCCGGTACGGCGTGATTCTGTTGCTATTTTTATTATTTGCCTGCCTGTTGCGTTATCGTGTCGCCTGTGTCTCCTAATTTCACCCTAATAAAACAAAACAGATAAGTATCTTAGTTTCACTGACGCCGTTTCTTTATACTTGTTATTGATGCAGTCACTGAATTAGTGTAGGTATGGTATAATAATAATAATAATAATAATAATTTATTTTCTAATTTAGTTGTCTTATTTTTATGCTTGTCGGTTTAAAACTTTTAGTTGTCAAATTAGACCGGCCTAGCGTTGGAGAATCTGGCCGTAATAGTTAATTTTTTTCGTGTGTACATAAACAGTTACTTGTTTATTTATTTATTCATTTACGGCCGTAGCCACTAATACGCATGCAAAGAAGTTACACACTAATTAAATCTAAATTTCATATTTCTTAAATATACTCTACACACATCTCAATCAATAGCTCTACGAACCATGTCTAAGCACCCTCAGAATCCCTGATTTAAAAGATTTGAAATTAATATCAAAAAAATCTATTTCCTTATGATCACAGAAGTCGTTCCTAGACTTACACAACCGCGCGGCTGAAGATGAGATTCCATAGTTTGTACGATGAAAAGGTACATGAACTAATATATTATTACATGTTCGCCTTGGTGGAGCAGAGAAGGTAATCCTTTCTAACAGATCTGGACAATCAAATTTAGAATTGATAATTTTAAATAGCATGCTCAGTCCACTAAGTTCATCTATATTGTTTATTTTAGTGAGATACCTTTAAAAACAGTTACCTATGTGGCCCCTTATGTCAAAGTTGGACCATTAACTTTAGGTCCCGAATTAAAAGACAAATTTAATGACTTTTCTGAAGTGACCAGTGATGAGAGACCAGACAGAAAAGATATTAAATTGCATTTGGGAATTTATTATCACTGTCAAGTAAGTACACAAATCGACGACCATTTCTAATACTAAAAGTTCGTAAAGAAATCACTAATTTGAAAATAGTAATGTAATTTGTCCATATTTGGTTATGCTTAGCAGTGTGTCATCGACAATATTCCCTAATTCCCAATTAAGGCGTGTTTTGTTGTTGTCAGTATTATGTAACCCATTATTAAGTTAAATTTTAGTTTTTCTTGCATTTATACTTACTCTAATTATTTTTTGAGTAAGCTTTCATTTAAAAGATCAATTAAACAAGAAAATAAAAATTATTTGTTGGTTAAGGTAAGCTGGTCTATTTTGACAATTATGGACAATATTGCCGACTATCTTACCGGAAGCATTGCCTTTAGATTTCCGTCAACTTCATATTGCTAATTACAGCTTGTCAAATATAGCTTTGCCTTATACTTGCGCAGACGAGGAAGTGAGATAGCATTCAGATAACAGAAATGACAATATTAAGCATCTTCTGCTTTGATTTAAAGTACTGTCAGCGACAAAAATAAAATTACATAATTGCTTTATAATATTCGGTATTCTTTAAATAAGATTATCCTTCCTAGTCATTAATTTAGCATAAATTATTTTAAGACAGGTAGCAGTCAACAGCAATTTTGTTCCTGGATTCTGCTTGCTTGATTCTTATAAAGAATAAAGACAAATTATTTTGTGTTAAAGGGGTTGAATTGTGATTATGAATGGTATTATAAATACTTTCCGAAAATTTTGGTAATTATATTTATATTGTTTAGACCTGTAACATGACCTGAACAAAAAAGTGTATTATTAAACAAATGCACTATAATTTTAATTAGTTAATTCACAAACTGCTAAAAAAATTGTAAAAATCGGATTAAAAATAAAGATGTTATAAAACGTCAAACATTAGCCAAATTTTTGGGATGGCGGTTCTTTTTGCCGGGAAGTGTACTTTAAACGTAAAAATCTTGTTGACTTTAGGTTACATTACAGAATTTTTTAGGATGTTTTCAACCCGGAAGTTGGTGACATCCGAATACAATTCTACTATGCAGGCCTTGCAGATGAATCAGTTACAGTTATAGCTAAACAAGAAAACGGTGTCTTAATTCCCTATACCACTTCCAAAGGTAAAAAGATAGCCCTTGTAAGGTATGGAAACTTGGACATATCACAAATGTTTACTGCTGAACATTGGGATGCTAGGGCTGAAACGTGGAAACTGAGGTTTTATGGTGGCGTGTTTATTTACTTTGCCACAATTTGTTGGTCGAAGCTTTTAAAGATTCTTTGTAAGTATTCAGTACACAAGTTGCTTAACAAATCTCAAAATTTATACAGGGCATTGCAAATTCGATGTTCGCCATTGGGATATCTTTACCTGTATAAAAGAACAAGCCTGAGGGAAGGTTAAATTGGGGTAAAGCTACACAGTTTAGTGCCGAATAATATGCCGTTGAGATATCTGAAAAATTGCGAGTACCTGGTTCCAAAGATATTGGTAAAAAAAATTATTCTGTAAACTTCTTTGCTGATTTCATCTTAAAGCAATATTACTTTAATGAGATTTTAACGTTTCGAACCTAATAAAAACTTTCTTGAACTGTTAAAGCCACTGTTAACAGAAGTTCTCAAGTAGTAGTACTACACTACTACACAAAGGACACAACACAAATAATCAAATCTAAAACATATTACACAACAAAATTAGGAAAGCCGAAACACCTCTTAAACTAATATTACGTGCCGGCGCGACTTAAAGCAATATAAAAACAAAAGTTTATGCAAATACAATACGCATATTAGGTAATTAGTTTTTCTTTGTCTAACTTAAATGTTTTGCAATAGTATATTTCACGGTGCGGTTCGAGTGTATTTTCATAAAGGCCCGGGACAAGTCGAGAACCGGCGGAGTCGACGGTCACGCGCGCGCCGAAAGCGATATTATTGGTTGGGTGACGACAATTTCGTTATATATTTGTCTCTTTTTAACTTCCTACAGCGCATATACTTGGGTTTGATATGATGCGGCGTTTTCCCTAACAAACAATAAAATAGCCACTGTAAAAGTTAAAATGATTGCAATGTGGTTAATATCAGGTTCTTTAATCCTTTGGCAGTACCCTTTTCTATTTGTTTACTTGCCAACAAATATGGAGGTGACGGTCCAAGCGGATTTAATGTGTGTACTATAACATTGGCAACAGAACATTTTTTAGAATCTGTTGTCTCGTCCACGGTTAACCACAGATTTTTTTATTTTAAGTTAATAATAAAAACCTGTTTTGTTTTTTTATGAATACCTTCGGCGACATATTAGTCGCGACTAAATTGGGCAACTTTGCCCCAATTTAAAATTTGCTGTATCTCTTACCGTTTACGAGATGCCAGTGGTGAACATCTAATTTGTAACACTCTGTATTGTTTCAACATAGTTTTCATTTACATTAATCAGGGTCAAGCTTAATCAGAATTGGACTGATTAAAATTTATTAAAATACTTTCAATGGGTCTGTTCCTATTTTTTCCAATTTTTTTGGAGCTACATATCGATTTAAAACTGAAATTTTAGGTTTAAAGTTAAGAATAATTAAATAATAGAATGTCTTTAATTTGCCTGCCCTCGGTTAGGCCAATACAAAACCATTGTATTCACAAATTAAATGGCGTTGATGCAAAATTCCTCGTCGTCCAACCCTTATATCTTTTTTTGCGGCTCGCGAGAGTATCAGTATTAAAATGGTATTTTGTATTTGATTTGACAGAATACAGTACGATTCGTATCAGTTACTAGATAGACCGGTTTGTTTAAAATAAAAATAAATATTTTGTGTCCAGCACAAAACATCCTATATAAATAATAGTTTATTTGGATTGAGTGGAATAGATCCTTTTACGCAAGTACGTAGAGTCTTGACCAATCTTCATAACTTTGTATGATTCCAAAAATTCCCTTAAAATATAATTTTTTTAGTTAATCGGGTACCGTACCTTGCCGACCTTATATCTGGAGATGCTACCGATATTAAGAACTTTCTCGTAGCTGGTTCTGCAGCACTATTTATCATTGCATTCGCCTGGATATTTTACAGACCTGTGATTGGTGCCAGTTTGATATTCGCCGCTATTAGTCCGTTTTTATACTGTATTATGGGTGTTTACGGTGCCGCTGCTCAAAATGGTTTTATTGTAAGGAGTTAGTCTAGAGAGAGTTGACACGTGCGCTATAAAAAGGTTGTGTTGAAAACTTTGATATTGAAAAATTAAATGTTTTGTGTTCAGGTAGGGAAAAGTAGCCCATATTGTACCATTTTTAAAAATACTAGCATCGATTTTGATGAAATGAACGAAATTTTCGACGGATTAAAGACATTCATTAGGTTTGCGCGATGTATTCCAGTTTTCGTAAAATACTCATCATTTTGCTATTATACAAGGAGGAACAAAAGTAATGTTTTTGGACCTAACTTTTAAACGCCCTGTGGAGAAATTGGGTAATAATGTAATGATGTGTCTAATTTTGAATCCCCATCTTTTCTCAACATTATCTTTTTTTTTACTTGTTTCGATATGTCTTTTCTCAAAGGAAGTATAAATTTTTAAAGAAAACCTTCCAATTTCTCTCCTATCCGATATTGACATAAAACAATAATGATAATACGTTGCGTAGCAACTGTAATCTTTTCGCATATTGAAGTGGCATTATACTGACATTACTTAACTCACATTTCTTTCTAAAAATCCGAAAAGAAGAAGTATCACGCGCACGTTGCACTGAATAATGATGGACGTAATATAAGATATACTGCTGATGTGTTGGGCAAAGCAAGATGCTTTAAATCGGTTTCGCCAGACTGGTGAGCACGGACGTCGTCCAGGATCAGGTGGACCATGAATTACAAACCCGCGCGATGATGGTTTCATTACTGTAAACGTCCTAAGAGACCGTGGTTTACCATCAACGATTATTGCAGATCGAATTGAAAATATCCGTGATACAAGAGTTTCTGCTATAATCTAATAATATCTAAATAATTTAAATATTGAAAGGTTAAACTGACCTCCCCGTAGCCCCGACCTAAATCCAATCGAGCATGTGTGGGACATGTTAGGAAGACGTCTGCAGTCGCCAACCCGAAACCATTCCAGATCTTCGGACATCCCTTCTTGAAGAATAGGAAAATATTCCCCAAGCAGCAATTATTGACAGTTGTATTCAAAGCATGCCACGTCGTATGGCAGACGTAATTAGGGCACACAAGATATTATTAAAAATGATTAATGAGTAATGTGGTATTTTGAGTTTATTTAAGCTAGACTATAGAAAATCATTTTCATATTTGTACTTTTAATAAATGTGTATAATTACAAAGCTTTCCCTTTCAATTTGTATCTCTTCTCGGACTAGTGATTTCGAAGTGAATGAAAAAAACATAATGCTCAAAAAAGATACAGGTTTAAAACAAGACACGCCAGTACATTATCCCGTTGCCCAATTTCTCCACAGGGTGTTTTAAAGTTAGGGCTGAAAATTGAAAACATACTTTCTATTTCTCCTCGTATATTCACAAAATGATGTGTATTTTGTGAAAACTAGAATACAGCTGGGGTACCTTATGAATCGTTTTTCAAATTGCCGAAAATTTTATCAAAATCGGTGTAAGAGTTAAAAAGTTATGGATCATTAAACTTAACCCATATTTTTCTTGGCCGTTTTTTTTTTAATCGGGGTGTATTAACCCACAGTAATTGCGTCATTTTAGTGGAGTCTATCAAATATCTCGCGAATCCCAGATTGCTCTAAAATATAAATAATGGTACTGTATTGATTCGATATCAATGGTGTAAGCACACAATTAAAATTATCACACTTAATAATAATATTAATAATTTATTCATGTTATGACACACGATGGTGTTTACACAAGTCAAGATGGAAAGGAATTTTTTTTAATGTAATCAGTATTAAAGTTGGGCTTAAGATAAAATACTCTAAAGACAAAACAGTATTAAAATACGCCACAAATTAAAAAAATTAAATTACATAATATACTGAAGAATATCACAATTAACATTTAAGTTGCATATACTAAAACATATCGCAATTAAAATATTCATTAAAACTGTAAAATGCACCCCTTATTAAAATTCCCCCAACCCTAGCCTTAAACTGCCTTGGTGGTAGACCCCTTATGTTGTTGGAAAATTTACTAAAAAATCGTATAGCCAGGTACTTAGGGCCATCCTGACACCTTTTTAGCCTACAGTACCTCGTTACCAGATCATTCCTGTTCCGAGTATTGTATGAGTGGGCATCTCCGTTTGTTGTTCTTAATCCACCCTCGGCAACAAAATTTTGTTTTGTCAGTATTTTAGGCTAGAACTTTCAGTTTAAATAGGTAGATGACTTCCAATCAGAGACTTCCAAAATATTAGACCGGTACAATTTAGGAGGCAGTACAATACGGGCTTCTTTCCCTTATATTATTTTTTGTAAAAGGTCTGTTTTTGGTGTGATTTAAGATTTGCTCAGGTTTAAATTTGTGCTTTTGTGTGTAGTTTTATATTGAAGATTATGTTCAAGAAATACTGTTCTAACGAGAAATAGACTCTTTCCCTCTAACTGAAGTTCATAATTTTAATACTGATTTTAAATAACGGGTTGTTATAAGTATTTTGCAATAAATACAAGTTATAGTTATCAAATAATTCTTTAATAAGGAAATAAAAATCTGAAACGACTCTTTAGGGAAAATATTATTTTTTAATTTTTGAATATATGTAAAAGAAAAACTAATAGGTGCAAAAGTTAAATCGCATTTTTCCCAAGCTTATGAATCACAAAATAAGCATTTTAACAATCGTCCGCTCTAGATTAAAAAATAAAAATTCGAAAAGAAATAGTTGAGATGTTAAAAAGTGACAAATAATGCGTGGTTGTATTAAAAGTGTCTCGCTAAACAAAAATAAGTAAAAATATATGTGGTGTCACATTTAAAAATCAATACTTCATAGCAAAAACTCCGGAAATAAATAAGATTTAGCAACACTGTCCTAATAAAAAAAAATCCAGCACTATGCCCCATTTCACTACCTATCTAAAATTTTGTTTTAATAACTTGTATAGGAGACTAGATAAGGGTGAGCCACTATTTTGTGTCACCCGGTATATAGAGGGAAAAAGTTACGTACCATATAAAGCTTTATTGCACTGTGCGGGAGTATTTCTTGACTTTTTTATATTTTTTCTTAATTAGATACCATATATTTTTACTCTTAAAACATTTTTAATTTAAATAAGCTTTAAATTAATTTTTCGTTTGTATATTTTGTTAAAAGTTTGTCTATTTTTAGTGTTGGCGTTGTATACTTAGTTTTTATTTGCATTTAAGGTTTTTAATTAATTGTTATATGTAAAATTAAATTTACAATTTATATATTTGTTTTTAACCATTAAAAGTTATTATCTTGGTATGTAAACTAGATTTTATTTATCTTCCGACAATAAATATTTAACTTGAAGTGAACTCAGTTTAATGTGGTTTTAATTATAAAACCTTAACTTTTACTTTCCCGTCTCCATGTAGTCATACTCCTCGTCTTCCAGTATCTCGTGTAGGTCTAAGGCAGTAAGTAGCGCAAACGCAGATGAATCACTATTCGTTGAGAAAGAAATCACTACGCTGAACCGACGTGGTTTTGTGACCAATTAAAACAGTTGTAAAATTTTCAAATGGGCATATCGAGCGTGAGCACCCAGAGCGAAGTTGTTAAATTTTCATCCACTGCTTGAATACTGCTATTTAAAACGACAAAAATTAATTTGTATTTGCGATAAGCTAGCTATTTAGCCGAACTATCTAGTTTTGCCGCTACCGCGATACCTATCTAATACCAGGCCACGTGATTGGCGCGGCTCGCGGAAGTTCGTTGGATTCGTTTTGGTTGCGAGTTCGGATATCCACAGAATCAGATGTTATTTATTCTGTTGATGTATTATTTTGTGCTTTGGTGCTTTACTGTCATGGGTATAATTTTAAGAATACCCAGTAAACCAACGGCAGTCGGGAAAGAGTCGGCTGCCTGCCTGTCGGCACTGGTGGGAAGTCGGCGGCTCTTTTTGCCATTTTCTGACCGCATACGGTACGCGCGTGCGATGAATTGCCAGCCTTCAACCTAAATCGTCACGGACTCGGCACACCAGGAACGATACTTTAGTCTCAAATCGAATGCGATTACGATGGTCAGTTGCGAAAATCAGCTTTCAGCCAACTTTCAGCATTCGATTCTTAAGCTGCTGACCCTTCTTCTTTTTAAACTTAATGGAGATGGCTAACCGCCAAGTTACCGCGATCATTCAGCTTGCCTGTTCCCGCCATCTCTCCAATGAACATTGTAAATTTCCAAGTTTACAGGACAACGATGATCCGCCATTTTTTGTGGAAGCGTATAGACATAGACGTGTTGTGTATGGAGGCCCTTCAAGTCCTCCATAGTGTTGTGTTTGGTGCCTTTTTTATGGGTTATTGTTCAGTTGTTCGCCTTATATATTTTTGGAATATGTATTGTAGAATTTTCAGTGATGATCTCGTTTTTTATTGTTCCTTGTTTTGTGTGTAAATATGTTTTTAAATAAATTTGTTCACTACTTTATATTATTATAGTTTAACATTTGTTTCCTTATCTTCTGCCACTTGACAAGAAAAGCTATAAACTAGTTTAAAGTGATGAGATAAATTTACTATTTATACCTATCTCTTCCAACAAAAATGAGCAAGGTTTGTTAATCTGCAAATAGCAAATATAGCTAGGTATTTAAATACTGGGAGCAGAGATGTTCAGCACGTTTTTATAAAGAACAAAATGAACTGTATACTTTTCGATGTATACGATTTCTGGAAGTAATGTGTTTTGATTCATAGTGGAGCATACCGTTGTAAGTGTATTGTGGATGAAAATAAACTGTCAACCTTTTTGCGAATTTTCCCAAAACTCAACCGTCGACGTTTCTTTGGTATGAGATCCTAATAGCCAACTCGCACTCTAACCAACTGCTCGGTCGACATCCACGGGGAAACTCCCCCCTCCTCCATGAATACGCCCCTGGTAGTATGGCCAACTTGTGTGCGCATTCAACAAAATTAAAATTCGTAAAAACGTTAATTATTGAATAATGTCCTCGTGTTTACAACATACTTGTTTGAACAAGTACCTTTCACCGGTAAGTAATTGTGGTAATAAACCTTTTTTCAAACAGTTACGTACACGAACAAAACTACTTGCGCTACCCTTGCGCTCTTTAATGACGCTCGGAGTATTCCAATTCCGAACCCAACAATAAAAAGTTTGTTTTTTTGTGTTGCACGAACTGCACTAACTTGCACTGATTTTTTTTCTAATAGGCGTTTTCTACAATTCAAAAAAAAGTGTAGGTTAAAGAGCAGTTTCGTGCAACACAAAAGAACAAACCTTAATATTGAAATGAACAATATAAATTTCTCTTCTATGGTCTTGTCTTCCAAACCCTTTTATGCTCCGTGTTGTCTTCTAATTAATTACAATGGCCTCCCGTCGATAGCGACGAAAAACTCTTCTATGGTCTATTTATTTAAAAAAAAAATACAAATCAATTACCATTTCGTATTGGCAACAACCATCATGGCTGTACAAGATTTTCCGCCTGAAATATTGCGATGAAACGAAGAGAAATAAAGAATACGACCTAACCTAAATAAACAAAACGTAAAATTTCTGTGATCAAAAAATGAAAATTTTACTGATATTGAATAACTGCATTACTATTTTAGTTTTATTTTTTTACACGAGTGAAGCTTGTTTCAATAAATCTGAACAAACGACTCAGAAAATTAATAAATATTCTAAAGGTAAGTGATCTCTTTAATACTGCTTTAGCTGTTTTAACTAATTTTATTTTATTTGTAGAGGCTAATTCAAAATGTTCCAATTACCTAAAGCTCATTCGGGAAGCTAAAAGAAATTATAAACCATGTAATCAAAATAGATGCAATTGTCATGCCTCAGTTATATCTCAGGACTTACGAATTTTTAAAGAAAAGGGTATCTCTGAGACTCAAATACAAACGGTAAAATCTAAGTAAGTAGGTAGTTAAATGCTGAAATTTTAATGTCTTTATTTTGTGGAGATTATACAATGATTGTTTAGAATTTTTGATTCATTTTAGGAGAGAGTTTAGGACAAATGAGCCATATATAACTAGAGTTGTGCCTTGGTCAATTGACGGGCCAAATATTAGGTGGTCAAATACTTATTAAAATTGCTGTACTTATGTCGAAATAAACTGCGGATATGTGGCCGTCCTATACAAACACATTTCGGGGAATCACACACTTTCACACTCTTTTTTTCCCTTATAATTGAAACTAACATATTATAAAGGGCGACCACTAATAGGTCTTACCGGTATTATAAACTACGATCACTAATGGGTCTTACAAAAATGCAATATTGCAAAAATTACTGACTGACTTAAGTACTAATAAGAAAATAATTCCCCTTCCCTATTCTGATAAGAGTCAAATTGTCGCTCACTAGACCAAAAAGTTGTTGACTGGTCAAAGGCACAACTCTGGATAACTTACTAATTTATATGGGTAACACCAAAGATAATAATATATTGTACATATATATTTGGGTATACCCTTGGTAATACCTATTTTAATAATAATGTAATTATTAGAGTTATTTGTTTAGAAATTGAATATATCAACAAACTCAATGCTATTTTCACAACAAAAATTCACTCTTCTTAAGTATCTTAAATTTTCCCTGTATTGCATCTGCTTCTTAGTTGTAGAGCAGAAAGCCTAAAACAGGACGGTATTTAGACAGCAAATTCTCAGATGTGTTCTAAATGCAATACTTATATTCCACAAAAAATGAACAATTTTTTGGTAATGTAAGTTTTCAGTACAGTGTACAGATGAGTAATAGTGCTGAATGGTCAATGCCAAATTTAATAAGATATCATCCATTTACGAGCAAAAAAACCTTTTTCAGGGGTACAAAGTACCAAATAATTGACCACAAGGTTTATCGTGATTCCAACTGTATGTTTCCATCTAGATGTGCAGGTATCGAACATTTTCTTTTAGAAGCTGCTTCGCACCTTCCAGATATGGAATTTATAGTAAGTTTTTAACCCTTGTCTCTTTATTTGCGTGTGGAAAGTGTTCAAGCATATATCCAGTCAGTGTGGTCAGATTGGGAAATTTAGCGCAAATTGGGCGATTTTTAGATTAAATTGGTGCTCAAGATTTTTCCTCGTATTTTGCAAAAACTGCAAACAGCAATTTGGGCGGCTTTTCTATTACTTGTTATGTCATCAGACTAAGGCCCATTTTATTCCAAAAGATAAATTAGAAGATATTGAAACTCAATTTTGTGTTGACTGTGAAGAAGTCTTTGAAAATATTTCAGAAGGTACATTACAGTTTTAGCAAAAAGTAATTAGTACTTTAAAAAATAGAATATGTATTTCAAAATAAGCCTTCATCCTTTTAAGTATCTTCAAATACTACTGTTGAGAGAAGTTTTTCTTTAATGAACATTATTAAATCAAAATTACGAAATAAAATTATGTTAAATCTTTTAAATTCAATTCTGCTTCTAAGAGCTCATTTTTTTTATCACAATTTTTGCTGCGAAACGTTTGAGCCAACCAAAGACATGTTTTCAAGGTTTAATTCGAATATGTATCAGTTTCAAAATAATAAGGTTAAAGATAATACAGATAAAAAACTCAAAAAAATTATGCACCTATGTGGTGATATGTAACTGACTCTATGTTTAAATATCATATAACTTTTTTTTATTTATTTTTTAAATCCCATTATTTTCAGCATAAAAGTAAGTTTACCATATTATAACCCTATAGGCAAAAAACTTACATACCTAATAGTTTAAAAAGCGGAAAACTTATCTTAGCTACATGAGGGTAAAAAAATAGTTTTTTTTTAAATTTTTTAACTAGGTTGTGATTTTGGGCGATTTCCAACTTTTTTGATTAAGTTGCGATTTTGGGCGATTTTTTCACTCGGAAATTTGCGCCAATAGATTTTAAAATTGGACTACTACTACAGTGTAACCAGTAACTAAAACATTTGAAAATATTTAATATAGAGTAATAAAAGTCATAAGTGCTATAAGTTATAACTTACTATTAGTACATTATTTCAGGTGAATACAAGGGATTGGCCTCAAGCTCACAAGAACTATGGGTTTTTTGGCCCAGTGTTTTCATTTAGTAAAACTAGTGAATACAATGATATCATGTATCCAGCTTGGGCATTTTGGGAAGGTGGACCTGCTATTAGTTTATATCCAAGAGGAATAGGTAACAGACTACTATAAAGTTTTACTATAAGATCTTTTTCTTATCTAGGTACTATTTCATATGCCAAGTTATTAGAATTAAATATATACAAGAAAATACCACTAACCATTCAATTTATTTATAATTATCAGCTAAAGTTTGTTTTTTATAATTATTTTTAGGACGCTGGGATTTACACAGAATTAAATTGGGAAAGATAGGAAATTCTACAAAATGGGAAGATAAAATTCCTAAAGTGTTTTTTAGAGGATCCAGGACATGTTCGGAAAGAGATCCTCTGATTTTGTTGTCAAGAGAACATTCTGAGTTAGTGGATGCCCAGTATACAAAGAATCAAGCGTGGAAATCTGATGCAGTAAGTATTTATAACAGATTTTGAAAAAGGAGGTTTGCTCAGGTTTTGTATAGTAAAATCGCAATGTTGTCAGGAACTGCTAACTGATTAGACATTTACTACCTGTACTGTAATAAGATTCATTAAAATACAGATTTTGTACAAGTACAAGTTTGTAACCAATAGAAATGCAACATCACAGCAATATTTGATCAATATCAAAGATTGCCATGACCATGACAGATTTACAATTAATCAGTAATTTTGACAGTTCATAGTTACTGTTTACTTAGTAAATTCATGTTTGTGATTTTTGCAAATAAAATCGGTGAAAATGTGCGATAGTGGGAGTGAAACCGAGAATTAAACTCCACCAGAAATTGTGGAACAGGCCACAAGAGTCACAGACAATTTACTATCCGTAATATCAGCAAAACATACGAAAAAATAGGTTTAATAAATTCTGAAAATTGAAATTTTAGCTCTTCATTATTGTTACCGCTTGTAGAAAAAATAGTGTAGGCAACCCACATTTAATGGCTATTAAGACACTCGTATTTAGAGATCGCACGATATGACTTTATTTTGCCGATACGATATATCGGCCGATACCGATATTTACATGCCGATAGACCGATACAGATATATCGCATCGGCAAAGACATACGTACATGTTTCAATGTTTAGTTTATATCAGGGTTGGAAAAAGTCATGACTTTTATAAAAAAAAGTCAAGACTTAAGTCATGTGAATTAATTCATGCCAACCCTGGTTTTTATAACGTCGAATATAAATAAAAAAATACAAAACACGGTTCTGAACCTCCAATTCGCTAAATTCTGTACGTATTCTGTATCAACTTCCGTTTTTCGTTCATGCGTTTTCTGTTTGGGCGAAAACGAAAATCGGCGAAGTCCCGGTTTATCATTCCATCACGCGGTAACGCGGTATAACGTTTCTGATTGGTGAAGTTTCGGGGAAGTCCCTGATTAATGTTTTCAGTATTGCTTTGTGAAATTCTTAATTTATTTCTCTGGAAAAAGGCCTGTTATACTACAGTTATGTTATAAATGATTAGATATTATTAGTGACATTAGAAGAGGCACAAAAATGTATTTTATTTTATTATATTTACGAGTATTAGGTACCTTTCGTAGGTATATACACTAAGAACCCAAAATTCTTCGTTTTATATGTGCCAATATATCGGCAATTTGCCTGCCGATATGATACGATACCGATAATCGGCAACAACCGCCGATATAACGATGTCAATATCGGTATCGTGCGATCTCTACTCGTATTCATACTCATGTCTTAATAGCTATCTTTAAATGCTCATTGCATAAATACTATTTAAGAAGGTTAAACCAAAAAATTTTATCATAAATTAAAAATGACTTTTTTCATATGATTACTTGCACTTTTTAGGAAAAATTAAAAAAAACAGTTTGTGTGTAGTTTTCCTAAATACATTAAGAAATATTAATTATTTTTCAAATAATAGTTATTATGCTTAGTTGGTCATTACAACAAAATCACATATTAACTCACAGGCTAAAAGTAACTTAAGGAACTTTATTGTCATTGTATTTTAAACTTTTGTGAGTTAAGGTGATATTTCCATAGGTACCCTTAAATATTAATCTGCATAGGTACTAACAAAGACAAATAACAATACTTTAGATATTTTTTATTGATGCCAAATGCTCAGTTAATCAGCATATTGCACAACAGAGTTTTACTATCCTAATGAATACATTCAGGTACTTACACTCTAAGTACAGTACAAATTTTATTAATTTAGTATCTTATACACAAAACCTTGAAATGAATAAGAATATTGTCAAGAGTGATTATAGGTCATAAATATAATAAATATTCTAAAACTATTAAGAATTAAGTTTTTATTAAATTTGTATATTTTGTCTATTATGGGCTTTCGGCAAACAAGGTACTAATGTATTTGAGATATATCCGGAAAAAATGAAGTGTGCAGATGTTTCTATCAAATTGGATCACTCTTGTAATCAGGCGCGGCCCGTGAAATTTTAAAGTTTTATATGTCTTTTGCTACTTATAGTACCCATGCCAAGTTCAGGTTTTTTACTAGTGAGCTTACTAGGAATGATTTGCTAAAGAAAAAAAAAATTGTAATTTGCGAAAAAAAATTTAATTGACCCACCTGGGAAAAAAATTAACACGCTTAGGCAATTTATTTATTATTTTTTCTAAACAAATTTTACATCATTTTGTCGACAAGTCTTACATTTTAAGAGAAAAAATTGTGTTAGTAGAAAGTTATAGTCTTTTGAATTTTTTTAAATCTAAAATATAATTTTAAAAAAATCAAATGACTATAACTTTCTACTAATACATTTTTTCTCTTAAAATTTAAGAATTGTCGACAAAATGAAGTAAAATTTGTTTAGAAAAAATAATAAATAAAATACCTAAGCGTGCTAATTTTTTTCTCAGGTGGGTCAAAATAAAATTTTTACATTAATACATTTTTTCAGAGAACATCTTTTTCGAAATTAAATTTTTTCGGATATTAATTTATCCAAGCAATGGCTTTTTGAAAAAGTAATTTATGAGAAAGTAGGTAACATACCAAACCTAAGGAAACCTGATCAGACCCAAAAAAAGGGGCGTTTAGGTTGGTTCAGGATATTTGTTCGTCATTTTATTAACATTTTTCAAGCTAGAGTTCATAATTTAATTTGCTAAATACTCTTTTTGAAAAAAAAATATATTTTCAGAAAATGTACCTATTTTTTAAAATTATTTTTTAAAAAATGTACTTTCGTAATACGTGCGTTTTTAGAGAAAATATTGCATAAATCCTTTTTCAAAAAAGCATCTTTGAAAAAGCTGTCAGGACATTTTTGAAATCATATACATACGTTCGAAATATGTGTATTAGAGAAAATATTTTTGAAAAGCTTCATTAATCCGTTTTCGAAAAAGCTGTTTTTCAAAAAAAATTACTTTCAATAGAGATGTTTTTCAAAAAAAGCTATTTCGTTATTTGTTTCCTTTAGAAGCCAAAACGATCCGGCGCAAATTTTGATGAAATCACAGTGAGATGTGTGAGCAATGTTTTCAGAAACAATCAAAAATGCCCAAAGAGGCATTATTTATATAATGTATTAGTATTGATCTATTATTCATATTTTGGTGGTATAATTCATTTCAAAGACACTTACACAGACGGCAAATACTTGTTTTTGTTTATATTTTGTAGAATATGTAGGAATGGTCAATATTTATGTTACAATATTTATTTTTATAAAGTTCGCTATTGAAATCCCTTTTGTACAAGGCTTCAAAGAGGCGCCCCTGCCCCCCTTCCCTCTTAAATCCGCCGCTGTGTCTCGACCACGTCGAAAAAATATTTGTAGGGTATTTTTATGGCCGTGTTAGTACATCTAGGTACAATGCAATATTTGTAATTTTTTTGTTTAGTTTTAGGCATAATTATTAAATTAAAATTAAAATGATAAATCGGAACCAGGAACGAAACAAACTCGGTGCCGCTCAGTCGCGCGACGGCTGCTAAACACAATAGGTGTCTTCCTTTCACCCCAAGGAGGAACTCCCGTACAGCTCCAGAGCAGCACACAGTTGTTCCATTCAACTGGGGCATCAAGCACCTGAACCGTTCGAGCCCTATCCCCCCTGCATCCCGTGCATCACTTATGACTTGAGCTTAATGTCAAACTTGTCAATTGTTCCTTTCGGAACGGTGTCGAGTTACTCCGGGGCGAGTCGCTTCGGGGCGTCAGACACCTGAAAAGAATATTACTAATATGAATATTATCGATGGCGTCCTAGCTACCTTTGGTGTCGCGTGACGTCACAGTCGTTTTCGCGGTGCGTCCCGGAATATAAACTTTGAGAACCCATAACTTTCTTATTTAAGATAATTTTTAAAAAATTTCGCTGTTTTTATAGTTTTTGGGACTATTTGTATAATGAAAAAGAAAAAATGGAAACTTCCTGATAGGGTTATTTTTTCTGTAGTAACTCTGGTGACGATTACCAATTCGTCAAATTGTAATTGATTACCAATTTTATTTCTAATTACTCTTAAAGAAAGTAATCAGCCGCGATTGGATGTTAATTTTTTGCAGATTATTTCTTTACATTTTGAATTATACACTGGAAAATTTTTCTTATATAAGCTTAATAAACTGCAACTAGTATCTTTTTAAAAGATAATACATTAGTAGATAACCTTTTAATTATTTTTTGCCAATTTTATAGACTGAGGAAACCTGCAATAAAAAGATAGTATGTTTCCACTAAATTTTATTTAATTGTATTTGATTTTTTGCTTTTAAGTGAAATTTTAATGAATTGTGAGAATTAAGCAGTTTATGTAATCTTGTAAAAGCAAAAATTAATAAGATAAAAGTGATAATAAATCAGTTCATAATATGTTTTTCTTTTATCGCCCTTTTGCTACTATATCACAGTTTAAGAAAATGTCTTAAAAATTAAAAATCTTCTAACACTTCGCGACGTATTTTCATCTTAAGTTTTAATTTTAATATAGGTACCCAAGATAGATAAACTGAAAAAGGTTTTTAATTTTATTTACAAATATTTTATAATAATGTTTTTAACATATGTATCTCTTTGGAAACAATTAGAAAAAGTTAATTTTTAATACAAACCCCTTAAAGATGAGGTAAATTATATAATTGTCAATTTTAGTAGAGAACTAAAAAAAATTGCAGAATATATAATAAGTACTCATGGGGAATTTTAATTGTCAAAATAGTACCCAAAATGTCTTTACAAGTCTTTAAACAGAATGTTGAAAAATACCATTACAGCAATTAACATTTACCTAGTTATATAAAAATACTACATAATAATTTGTGGGGTACGAACTGAGTCCCCAATATTTTTATGCGGAAGAACCTGCCCGCCATTTATGTATGTTTCGTCCTTGACAATAACATCTTCTCCTAACACCGTTATACCTTCCATTCGTACCCACTGGCCCACACTACACCTCCAACCGATTATGCAACTTTCTAACCACGAATTTGAGTGGACAATTGCGTCTGTCAAAATCGTGGTCCGCTTTATACAGACGCCATCTTCTATAACCACTCCAGGTCCTATGGTGACGTTGGGTCCTATTTGACAGCTCTTGCCTATTTTGGCAGTGGGATCAACCAACACGTTGCCTAAAAAACAGGGGTACTGAATAAATATGAAAATACAGTATGTTTGACTTAGAAATCCAAATGTAAGTTTTTTGAAACAAAATAGTACAACCTCGAGTATGAATGTCCAATGACAAACTCGTCACATGAAGTTTCTAATTTGTTAAAGTCCGCCGGTCGGTAGTTGGGTGGGCGCCATATTGGAACTTTTTGCAGCAAGAAAGGGATTGAATGTCCCTCATTTTAAAGATCTTTCAAGTCTTGTTTCATATAAACCTGAATCGCGAAATGACTATTTCTTATATTAATTATTACTTATAATCATTGACCTTGTATAATTTTGACACAAACTCGTTATCATTTATTGTCAAATCGTAGCATTGTCACCTTATAGAAGGTTAGTGGCTATAGGTACCAAATCTATTACGTCCAGATTCACTAAGAAAGTTTAAGATTTAGTACTGGTTTAAATTAAGATCTTCTAGTTGATCAGTTATATTTTGACAAGTTTTTGTCCTGTCGTTGTTAATAAGACGTCATTGAAAATTTATGCACTATTCGGATATTTCAGCAATTTGCTTGGTTTTCAAATGATTTTCATCTTGGAACGGGTTGCTAGAGTGAATTTAGTTCTATTATTGTCGAAAGTGCATACTAAAATTGCCATTTTCTTTATAAATTTGCGAAAGAGCTCCGAAATAAATTTATAGTATAAAATTTAGTTGTCTTATTCTTACAGTTGTCAGTTTAAAACTTTTGGTTGTCAAATTAGACCGGACTAGCGTTGGAGAATCTGGCTGTTAATATTTAGCTCTTTATAAATACAATAGCAAACCAAAATCATTAAAAAAAAAATGCAAATAAATAAAGTGATAATAGTACTTAAATGATTTCCGGTTGTCTAATGTATAGCTGAATGTATTAAGGATACACTACTTGCTGTATACTACAATGGGCTTATCCAGCAAATTTTTTTTATTTTATAATTCAAAAGTGCTTCATTTGAAAAGCTTAGATATCACCAAAAGATTAGAATTTTTTCTGATCGAATTCACCTTTAAAATAGCGGTCAAACATCGCTCATTGTGAAACGGGACGATATATTTTGCAATATTGTTTATTTATAACAACCTACCTACTACCCCAGGCCCCTTATACAGCTTTTCAGGATCTGTACTTCGTAAATGTTTCAAATATAGACACATTCCAGTTAAAAAATCTTTTGGCTGCCCCACATCCATCCAGAAACCGTCTAATTCAAATGCACAAAGATCCTGGTCTGCGGCCATATTTGGAAATACTTCTTTTTCAATTGATGTAGGTTTGGGTTCGATCCTATTTATAACACTAGGATTGAGAACATATATTCCTGCATTAATTTTGTTTGAAATAAATTCTTGTGGTTTTTCTATAAAACTTTGTATACACTTTTTTTCATCATATACCACTACACCATATTTTGATGGTTCTTCTACCTTGGTTACTACTATTGTACCTTCCTTACCGTGAGCTTTGTGAAATTCAATTAATTTTTTAAAAGGATAATCACAAATTATATCAGAATTTAGAACAAAGAAAGGTTTGTCACTTTTTTTCAAATGCTCACTAGCTAATGCAATAGGGCCTGCTGTTCCAAGAGGTTCAGTCTCATGAGAAAATATCATTTTAACCCCTAACTTTTCAGCTGCCATAGCAAGTTCTTTTTCCATTTGCTCGGCTCTATATGATACGGCTAAAATTACCTCTGTAACTCCTACATTTACTAGTGCCTCAACCTGATGTAGTAATATAGGTTTATTCGCAAATTCTACTAAAGGCTTTGGACGGCTTAAAGTCAACGGCCTTAACCTTGTACCGTAGCCTCCTACCAAAATCAGTGCCCTCATACCCCCTTTTTCACTCATTGTACCGAACTATTAGACACTTGAGAAATCCGTGAGTATTTTAGTTCTATGTGGCAACTGATGAGCACTATTTAACAGGAAATGAAAAATATTATTAAGCAATATGTGTATAATCAGTAAAACATAGATAAGATTTACAGCTTATTAAGTGCCAACAAAGCATTATGTGAGGTTATGTCGTGTTGGTTGAGATTTTGTTTTGGGTAGTGGCAGTGGCTACGTGATCAACGTCACGGATAATTAGTGCTTCGGTCAGAGAAAAATAAGATGGAGAGAATATCTCGTACGGAATTCATTCATAAATACGATTTGCTTTCTATGACCTCCAAACCGACGTCGAACTAAGCTGACATGGGCGTGCACTGCAGATTTTGGGTTATTATAAAGCACAGTGAGAGTGAGTATTGAGACGCGCCGCAGAAAACTCTCTCTGCTTGCCGTGTTGCTGCAAGATCTAGATCTTGGTGTTGCTGCCGCACTGGCTAATGTCGGGGTGTATTGTGAGAATCGTATTGGCTAATCTCGGGGTGTTGCCGTTTGAAGGCCATAGCGTGGTCGAGCTGGCGGGAAGACGAGATATTCTCTCTATCTTATTTTTCTCTGCTTCGGTTCTTTTTTTTTACATTTACAATGTAATTCCCATTGAAATCTAATGACCTGGTAAACACGGTGCGATGCAATATTTGACAGAAATTCTGCATGTATTTTTAATATCTTGTATAATTAAATTATTGCAATGTGTCCACTACAAATTTGCAAACAAAATTTCGTGCAATTTTCTCCGCAATTTGTAGTGGCGATGTTGCAATACTCTCATGTAAATGGAATCTGAAAAATATTGCATCGCATCTACCTTGCGTAATATTAGAATTTTATCTTAAGTATTTTATTTATAAGTACCTAGGTAGTAGAGTAAATAATAGTTATTTGTGAAAGTAGTGCGTAAAACGCATCTTTACAGTTTACTGATCGAGGCGACAGCCGATCAATAAACGATCGAGTTTTTTAAAGATGCTTCGCGCACAAGTTTCATACAATATATTTTTTACAAATGTCACAAAAAAGTGTTACAAATACAAAAAGAAAATAGGTATATAAAATTTAAAAAAACGCTTGAAACCGCTTTGTTTCTTGAAACTTGGTGCTCGTTGCGTATTTCCATTCTATACATGGCCAGAACGCAGCCATAGAAAACTGCTCGTGTTCTATGGCTGCTCACCCAACCTGAGAAAAAAGGTGGTCAGGTTTGCTCAGTTTTCATTGATATAGATACATATATATCTATATCAATGAAAACTGAGCAAACCTGACCACCTTTTTGCTCACCCAACCTGAGCTAAAAGGTGGTTAGGTTTGCTCAGTTTTCATTGATATAGATATATATGTATCTATATCAATGAAAACTGAGCAAACCTGACCACCTTTTTGCTCAGGTTGGGTGAGCAGCCATAAAAAACGAGCAGTTTTCTATGGCTGCGTTCTGGCCATGTACCTATAGAATGGAAATACGCGTAGTGCGTTGCTTTCATTGTTACTATGGAATCCACTCGTATGCGTTTATTATAATTTTTTGTTTCTGTGCATTAGTCCATTTAGCAAAATATTGTCAAAGTTGCTGAAGAGACGCGCACAAATTAAATAAAATTTATTGAAAATTGTCTATAACTATATAAACTATAGTTAATCAGTTTTATGTTTTGACAGATTTCTCTTTTATACAGGACACACTTCATGCTCCACCTGCCAAAGAAGTTTCCTTTGAGGATCACTGTAAGTACAAATATCTCTTTAACTTCAGAGGAGTTGCGGCAAGTTTTCGCTTTAAACACATTCTCTTGTGTAAATCTGTAGTATTTCATGTTGGAAACGAATGGCAGGAATTTTTTTATCAGGCATTAAAGCCTTGGATACATTATATTCCTGTCGATACTAAAGCTACCAAGGAGGATTTGCAGGATTTGATAGATTTTGCTGTGGAGCACGACGATGTAGTCAAAGAAATTGCAGAGAATGGATACAACATGATTTGGAATAATTTAAGAATGAAGGATGTGTCTTGTTATTGGAGAAAGTTGCTGAAGAAATATTCAGGTTTAATGGCTTATAAACCAAAACACGACAAGTCATTGATTGAGATACGCAACTAAGATTCAGCCTGTTAAGTTGGTTGGGTATTTTAGTTTTTGCTTGTTTCTGTATGAGAGCTTTCTACGCTTAATATTTTATGTTTTTGTTTTTTACTGTGCTTTTATCGAAAGGTTAGCTACGCCTGACGGTAGTCGCAAAAATTTCCAGTGCCGGCTTTAGCAGCACAACAACTTTATTTCCGGTTGTAAATGACTTTAACCTTTAGTTACTTAGTACATTTTACCAACTGAAAACTTTACACCGGGGTTCACCAAGAAGGTTTAATATTGGTTAACATTAAGATTTTCTAGATTTTATTTTTTGACAAATTTTTGTCCTGTCAGTGTTAATAAGTCGTCATTAAAAACCTGAGGTACGAGTTGTTCTACAGGGTTTTCCAGTAGGAGATGTCATTTTAATGTAACGCAAAAACATGTTGTTTTAAATGCAAATATTTATATATTAAGTTAAAGTAGAAAACTTCCGATTATATGTGCCTCACGATATCTGGTAAATGGCCGCCTCGGCTTCTGTGACAAATGTCCATCCTTTTAAAGAAGTTTTGCATTACATTTTCACATATTTGCGGCTCTGTTTCCCGAATACCAACTCGAATATTATCTTTGAGGGCCTTGATTGTTTGTGGACTGTTTGCATGGACTTTATCTTTGACGTAGCCCCAAAGAAAATAGTCCAGCGGCATCAGGTCACACGATCTGTGTGGCCAATTTACGTCTCCGTTTTGCGAAATATCATGTCCGGGAATTTTTTCTCAATAATGCTATTGTTTGACGTCTTGTGTGGCTCGAACGGCATCTTGCTGGAAATAAACATCGTCTATGTCCCAATATAGGCCACAAAAATCAGTTAGCATCGTACGATAGCGCTCTTTATTGACTAACCGTAGCACTTTCATCTTTTTCAAAAAATACGGCCCGATTAAACCGCCGGCCCAAAAACCGTACCAAACTGTCACACGTTGTGGATAGAGAGGTTTCTCGACAAGTATTTTAGCATTTTCAGATCCCCATATGCGACAGTTCTGTTTATTAACAAATCCATTAAGATGGAAATGAGCCTCATCATTCAGGATAATTTTTTTGAAAAAATCTGTATAGCCTGCCTGCATTCCCAACACACAATCAACGAACGTACGTCGTTGTGCATGGTCTGCTAGTCTTAATTCTTGCGTCAGCTGCACTTTGTAAGCGTGTAGGCCAAGATCTTTATGCAAAATGCGATGTAGGCTGGATTTTGTGATGTTCAGTTGCTGTAAACGTCTAGGAATGGACAAACCTGGATTCTCTGCTACATTTTCAGCTACAGCGGCAACATTTTTAGCTGATCTGACTCTACGTCGACGGACTGGTGTCTTTACGTTAGTAACTTGACCAATTTGTTCGAATTTAGTGATTAGATTTACAATTTCTGTGCAAGACGGTGATTGCGACCAAAAACTCCACAAACTCTGCTAACTGTTTCCGAGAAATGTTCACCATATTTATAATATATACGCTGTTGGAGCGTATATCGTTTCTTTTTTTTAAATCGTACAATTTAACAGCTGTCAAATAATCACAGCAGTACGTTTGAAAGTCAAAAAAACACAGCAGTACGTTTGACAGTCAAAAAATGCCGCGAAATTTAAAATGAAACGTCCTAATGGAAAACCCTTTATTTCAGCTATTTGCTTCGTTTCCAAATAATTTTTATTTCTGCTATTGCTGGTAAAATGAATTATGTGCTATCATTGTGGAAAGCAGATAATCAGATATTCCTTTTCTTCCCCCATCTTCCCTAATTGCCAGCATCAGAAGTTTTAATATCAAATCATTTAAACGGTTTCCTTGACCCACGCCCATTTTTGTTGACTTTTTCTTTTACACATCAATGTCTAACGTTCAAGTTGTCAAAATAAAAGTTAAAATTGTTCTCAAATCTTTAAAATGTCAATATGTAGTTCAAAATCAGCAAAAAATTATTCAACAGCTGATTTTCAGTGGGCAAAAATGGCTTACTAGATGACAAAATTGATAAAAATGCCAAATAACACAATAATGAAGAGAAAAAAAACGGAAACGTTGCCCACTATGGTAGTTTGCAAAATGGCTAATGAGGGCGCAACTTTCTTAATTTAAATCGCCAAAAATAGCAAGAGAGTATGCTTGTCAAAGATTTGACAACCCGATATACGAAAGGTCAACCATAAATTATAGTAATCTTGGTTAGTAAAAAAAAATTGCACGTACAGATAGGGGCAACAAAGGGTCATTCAGGAAAAGGGAAACAAAGCAAAGATGGGGTCTCGAAAATTCAGTCGGCTGTGAAAAGTCGGTTAGAACTGCGAAAAATCAAGTAAGCTGAAAGTTTGTTTTAAAAAAATATATTTCCTTATCAGTACCAACCGTTTCAAATACTATATTAAATGGATAAATTGGGCTTTAATCTAGCTCGAGATTGAATTCACACCCTTCAGTAGAATATAGTATTGTGGTCGTGAACAAACCACCTCTCTAGATTTTTTACATATTCACGTTTTGTGGTTCCTATGTAACAAAAAGTATGGTTGTCTATTTCCGTCTGTCTGTCTGTTCGTTTTTCTGTTGCCTCGAGAACTCAATAATTACTTGACTGAAAAAAAAAAATGCACGTAGGTAGGGACAACAAAGGGTCATTTCGGGGAAAGGGAAACAAAGCAAAGATGGGGTCTCGAAAATCAGTCAGCTGTGAAAACTCGGTTAGAACTGCGAAAAACCAAGTAAGCTGAAAGTTTGTTTTAATAAAATATATTTACTTATCAGTACAAACCGTTTCAACATATAATATATTTAAAAGATAAATTGGGCTTTAATCTAACTCGAGATTGTATACACATTCTTCACTAGAATCGAATACTGTGGTCGTGAACAAACCACCTCTAGAATTTTTTAAAAATTCACTTTTTATGGTTCCTATTTAACAAAAAGTATGGTTGTCTATTTCCGTCTGTCTGTCTGTTAATTTTTCTCAATAATTACTTGACTGAAAAAAGAATTGCACATAGATTGGGACAATAAAGAGTCATTTCGGGGAAAGGGAAACAAATCAAAGATGGGGTCTCGAGAATTCAGTCAGCTGTGAAAACTCTGTTAGAACTGCGAAAAATCAAGTAAGCTGAAAGTTTGTTTTAACAAAAATATATTCAGTTATCAGTATAAACCGTTTCAGCATATTTTGGGCTTTAATCTAGCTCGAGATTGAATACATTCCGGATCAAATATATATGTACATACAGGGTGGATACCTTAAAAAAATAATGTCAATCTGTTTTTGCTTTAAACCAGGAATATAACTCATATTTGTACCCTTGACTTTAAGGCGTCATTCTCCACGTGGACGTGGGGTCCACATTGGCCAATCCAATTTGATTTTGACATGGTTTTCGGATTTGAAATTTTTAACAATAACAATACAAGTATATTGAGTAGAGATTCCTATCGTGCAAGCAGTTTCCAGTCAATTATTTAAAGTTTCAACGTGTATAATTATTTCATTCAGAAAAATAATATGCTAAAAGATCTATGTTGGCATTTTTTCTGTCACTAGGCACTCAGTATTTTTTGTAAATATTGTTTTCCCAAAATAAATCGTAAAATATCGTGAAACTCTAATTAATACGCTCAAAAATAGCTATAGGATATGAATCTACCGTTAATATTGTCACAATATTCATACAAAAGAAAAATATAGCAAAACATTGTACTAAAATGAAATTAAGTTGGCAAACGTGGCGGCCACGTGGAGAATGCCGCCTTAACAAAGGCAAATACAGGGCGGACAACTTAAAAAATAAATTTTATTCTTACTCTGTTGGGTACAAAAGCTGGTCCAAATTTTTTTCATGTGATATTGCGTATTTTTATGTTCCTTTTTCGTATTCTACATTTATTAATCTTGATAATACTATTCTATATATTACCTAATACTTATTGCGACTTTTGCCTTTGCACATTTCGTAGTTTATATTAATGACAATAATATATATTCTAAACATACTAAAGTGATAACAGTTTATGACAATAAATATAAATATATTTTTTTTCAATTATTTATCAAATTAAATACTGAATTATATTATATTATTGTGTTACGTCGCCTTTTGGTGGCATCTGACATATCTATACATGTATTTTGTACAGGTATGTTTACGATATTCTTGTGTGGTACGTGTGATGACATAATTCCGGCTTGATTCTTCTTATAAGCGAATCATAGAATATTTTCGTGAGATCGTCTTAATCTACCGCGAACACTTCATATATCAGTGGAGATATCACATAACCTGTAGTTCACGGTGAATCAGCAGAATCTTGCGGAAATATCCTATACCATTATTAATAGATGACATATGTTATGAAAGCTAGGTTAGAAGTACTTTTTCGATAGCATCTTCCATTCACTTTTATTAATGTGCTCTTTAAGTACTCTTATAATGTTGTCTAATCGTTCTAATACGTCACGCTCGTGAATTGCGCTCGTGCTCTCGTTGCAAGCAATGGAACGTCGCTTTAATACTAGTATACCAGCTGTTACCTGTCAGTCACTCGAATTCTGCTAATAAAAATAAAGACAAATCTTATCTCTTCATCGTGGTATCGTTATTAATAACATCCTCAACAAAATTTGCAACCGTGGGTTTTTTAATTGGAATTGTTCTGTTTTTAATCATTTCAATAACTTCATTCTCTTCTGATAAAGAGCACGAAATAAGTTAGAAAAGGCTACAACAACTTCTGTAAGAATTATGGTAAAAAACATATTTGCTTCTGCCATTTTCATGCTCTCCTCTTGTTGATCTACCTCATGGACACACAGACCCGCGAGCAATCTGGGAGCGCACCGAAAAATAATACTCGATTTTTTAATGGAACTCCCAGCTGTAAATCGTCGAGAGATTTTATTCCAACGAATCATAAAATTTGTCGCTCGAATCTTCTTAGATCAGTAGCGCACCCAGGGGGGGGGGGGTTTGGGTGAGGGGCTGCAGCCCCCAGACCAACATCTTAGACACACAAAAATTAAAAAGTGCACTACTAATTGAAGAAATCTACCGAATTGCACCATTCAGACCCCCCCCCCCCCCCCAAGACAAAATCCTGGGTGCGCCCATGTCTCAGATCGACCTTAGAGCGGAAAGAGCGATGAATCGAAGATGCTATAATAAAAGACTTTCTGCCATAAAAATGTATTTTTCATAAATCATTTTGAATCTTGACATGAGTATTTTTTGTAAGTTAGTAGTATGTGAACATAAAGGTTGTGTGGTAAATATATTATTTAAATCATAATGGGCTCTTTCACTTAATCTGAATTTCATAATATTAATATCAAAATCTTCAATCGGGATATGTTGTTAATATATGCTTTACGATAACAAAAATAATCCTAATATTTTCCAGAATTTTTTAATCGAGAAATAAAACCCATTGAAATTCATTGAATTTACATCTGTTATAATAATAACAGAGAAAAATAAGACGGAGACCTTCCCGCCAGCTCGACAATGCGATGGCCTTCAAACGGCAACATCCCGAGATTGGCGCGTACGATTCTCACAATACACCCCGACATTAGCCAGTGCGGTAGCAACACGGCAAGCAGAGAGAGTTTTCTGCGGCGCGTCTCAATACTCATTCTCACTGTGCTTTATAATAACCCAAAATCTGCATCGCACGCCCATGGCAGCTTATTTCGACATCGGTTTGGAGGTCATCGAAAGCAAATCGTATTTATGAATGAAATCCGTACGAGATATTATTCTCTCTGTCTTATTTTTCTCTGTTTTTCTCTGATAATAATATGACGTAGGATTTTGGTAGCGAGGAAAGCCAATTGGCTAGCGCGTTCGTGTGCGTTCGGCATTTTGCGGGCACAAACCGTTCCGTTAGCGTCAGTTGTTAATGGTTTTGTCTAGGTTAGTCATCATAATTAAGTAAATTTTGGCAAGGAGCAAATCTATTGTCGATTTTTAGCAGACGGTCGTGGGGGATATATTTTGACCATGGATCTATTATAATATGGATACGGGATAATGTAACATTCTTTGAAGCCAAAACAAACCATTCTAAGCGACACTGTAAACACAATTTGTAAACATTGGCCACATCTGATTTTACCTTATATTTTTGTACAAGAAATACGTTAGAAGCATCACAATATTTACTAAAAGTAATAACAGCCCTAAAATACTTTATTTTCTGCGAAATAATAATAAATTTAATTTAAAAAGGTTTTATTATTTATTGGTTATGATATTTCTAAAGGTGTTTATTTAAAGTCGCTCCGAGTCATTTATAAATCTATAAGTCGCACTTTGTCTTTTCTAGTTTATTAGACAAAGACGTACGTGTAACCGAGTGTTCAGACCGAGGTTCAGCCGTTTTCCTAAACAACCAGCAGAGACAGCAACACTTCTGGGCTGCGTTCGATATCATCGCCGGGTGACACACCGGTGTGATTTTTCAACCTGAGCTCCAACACTCCAATCTCCAATGCTATTTTATCTCTTTCTACTACCATTCTTGATTCAATTACGTATTTCCTGTGGTATTTCCTTAAAATTCGTAAACTCTACCACTACGGTAAATGTTTTCACAACAAATATAAGGCTTCACGTTCGATACGGTCACAGTATACGGAACATCGAATCCTTATTATAATAGATCCATGATTTTGACAAATTTTTATCTCTGTAGGCTGAATTGCATCTAGAGGAGAATAAAAGTACTACAATAATCTAAAGAATCGCTAATATTGAATGTGAAGAGATTTTCAGGGTTTATGTTAAGACTAGTTTTTGTTTCGGTGCTTAGAGATACTTCTGGAGTTGATTGAAAAGTAAACATGTTATAGTGACGTAGGATACACTTTTGCGATTGTTTATTATAGGACTTATTTTGCTTTTGTTTATTCAAAAAGTACTTAATAATATCAATAAGTAAAATATTTTTTCTTGATCTATACAATGTCAGCAAAATCAAGTAAAGGAGCCCATTATTAGATAAGAATTTTGGCTTGACGTTTGGCGATGTAGGGGGGGGGGGGGGGAGTTTTGAGTTGACGCTCAGAGTATTCGGGCATACTCGATGCGGTTTTTTAGAAACTCTGAGCGCCTCCTGTTGCGTTCGGAATGGGACGGAGTACTTTCTCCGAGCGTGTCCGCTGTTCTCAGAGTCAATCTATGGAGCTTTGTGAGTGTGCAGCAAACATAACCTAATTTTTACTGTTTGGCGTAAAACGAAATGCGCAATGATATATTTTATAATTTGTAGTAAGTAGTCAGTTATAAAAAAGTTTATTGTCATAATAATAAAAAGTTTATGTAAATTCAGAAAGGTTTTATTAAATGTAAAATCTTATGTAGAAACAGTTTTGGAAAAATTTGGTATGGGAAATGCAAAGAAAGCAGATATTCCAATGATAAGTTATAATAAAAAAATACAGAAGAAAACTGAAGGACATTTTCCATATAGAGAAGCCATAGGGAGTCTTTTGTATCTATCTAATGAAACAAGGCCAGATATTGCCTACTCAGTAAATTATGGAAACCGAAGTTTAGAAAATCCATTAAGTATACAGGGTGTCCGGAAATGACGATGACAGTTTTAAAGTATGATTATACATAAAAAAATATGAAAAAAGTTCATAATAACATAAGTTCGAAAATGGTTCCATAGGGAGCTACAGGCCCTTGAAGATGGTGTCATAAAAATGATTTTTATTTAATTTATTAGGATCTACTTACAATACAGAAATGAACTTTTAGGTATAAGTTAGTGGTATTGGAGATCACTTTTTAAAAATTGCGGGAACCTGCGGCCTGGGAGCAAAAGGGTGGTTGAGCGAAAAAAAAATTCAACCTTAAATAACCAACCACCCACGCCACTGGTTGCAATGAGGGTGTCTTGCTGTTTTTAAAAAGTGACTTCCAATAACTCTAACTTATGCCTAAAAGTTCATTTCTGTATTGTAAGTAGATCCTAATAAATTTAATAAAAATCATTTTTATGACACCATCTCCAAGCTCCCTAGGGAAGCATTTGCGGATCTATATTATTATAACCTTTTTTTCATATTCTTTTATGTAGAATCATACCTTAAAGTTTGTCATCGTCATTTCCGGACACCCTGTATAACCCATGTGAAAAGAATTAAGCGATATTTAGCATATACAAAAAATGATGGTATTGTGTACAGTAAGGATACTAAGGACATAAACACAACTGGAACAAGACTGTACTTGGACAATAACAGAAAACAGAACTTCCCGAGGTTATGTTGTATTCTCACTCCATCGCGTTCAAATTGGATTATCCTGATATGCTCGCGGTGTGACGTCAGGTTCTACAAACTCGCTGTCGAGCGTCAACTCAAACTCTCCCAAAAGAGCGTTAATGAAAGAGTTTAAGAACAATGAATGATAAAAATTTTACTAATCAGTGGTTAAACTGACCACAGCAGATTTTAGAATACTTTTATACTCTTATTTACCTCTTTGATTTTGTCGTAATATCTAAAGTCACATTCCTAAAAGTCAGTCTATTTGTATTATGTATTGTCTTCCTTTTTTCTTGGAACTAATCTAATGTCATTCCTAGCAAATATATCTGTATTACTTTTTATATATAAATGTGTTTTGGAAATAAAATTCTATTATTAATGGATATCCCCGTCTCATAATAATTAAATGATTTTAATGTAATAAATGTGATGTATATGGTATTATATCTGACAATAATAATTAGTATATAGATTATATATAATAGTGAATGTTTAAATTAACTGTTAAGCAGTAACGTGCCGTCGGGGGAGGGGCTAGGGGGGAGCAGGCCCCCTGCTCTCGTAACGGCGCCCACGCGCCCCCGGATATTCACTACCTACCATGGCCACACACTCTCCAATGAAAGGAAAATAATTTGGCGCCTCCCAAATCATTGTGCCCCCTCCGTCCCTATAGGCACGGCACGCCACTGCTGTTAAGATTATATTTCTTTAATGAATAATAATTCTTTATAGAAATTTTTACTTTGTTATTATATAAAGACAAAAATGATATTTTTTAATATCTTCCTTTGTCTATTTTATTAACTGGCCGTTGTTTTGGTTTAAGCTTAAAGATTCGAACACATGCACCACCGAATTGTGAATTTCCTCAAAACCAAAAGTGGATACTGAAATAAAATTGTAATGAATTTTACGAACTAAGATACCAAAATAATGATTGTTTTATTAACACTATAATAGTGATGATCGGTCGTTCGTGAACGTGTGCGATGGCTTACGTACGAAACTTGTACGCATTCGCATGTTATCCAAAACGCATGATACACGCAGTAATCGGCTAATATGTGAATTATCCCATTCATGCCCAATAGCCGGTATATATACATTTAAACTTATTTTACAGCCTACTTAAAATTAAGAACTTTACGTTCCACACATCTAAATTGAATTACTGACAACTCTTTTGGCATCGAAGTAGTAACTAACGGTCTAGCAAATCGTACTAAAGAAGGGCTTGGCCATGCTATGAACCTTATAAGTTTAAACCGAAACAAAACTTTTATAAATCTACATTATGTAAATTACATGTGATGATATTTCTGTCCATTCCGTTTATTGAAATAAATATATTGTCTACAACAAACTGGTTTATCTTAATCATAAACACAAATCAAAATCAATAAAAACAAATACAAATCAATAAATAATTACTTACTTAAAAAATTGAAAACAGTCTTTTGTAATAAATATTGCACAGAGTTTATTTCTGATTCCATTTTTTGGAAACGGCGGATCGGGAAAACCCAAAAGTAAGAAGAAAACAAAATACACTTTACTAGAATTACTAGTAATACTACGCACTAATGCACTACTAATAATTAATAAACTATTTAAATAAAAAAAATATCCCTCAACTGATCACAGAAAAAATAATTAGGCCTTCACGTGTTAATATATCAAGAAAACTAAACATAAAATTGTGCAATAATCTCTTCCGCCCGCCGCGCCGCGCCAAGGAAAACGCCGCTCGAAATCCAAACAATAAACAAGTGCTAGGAGACACGAAATATTGTGCCCATCGAGATGCCGATAGCACGCGATTTTAACCCTAATTCTCCAATGCATAGACCGGCGTCTCCACCAAAATTGATGATGAAATTGGGACAAATCTGCTGTGTCCCCGGAGATAAGTTTTGATCGCCGGCGGTCGCGTTCGCCGTGGTGTGGCATGCAAGGAAAGAGGTATTGAGGCGCGGCGGTGTATTATTGTTCTTTTTGACTTTTGATAAAATATTTTTTATTTGTCGAAAATCTACAGTGGGCACGTGCCCTTGTGCCCTTTAGGACCAGCCGCCACTGGAAGAAATTACTTGTAGTTTTAGCGGCGGATATTCATCACAAGAATGTAAACTGAAGAGTGAATACATCATTTTTAATTTTTAATTTGAGATTTTGGGGCAAAACGGGTAAGAACATTATGTAAATACAGCGAGGCATCGTTTGGAAATCTAAAAAAAAAACACATTATTTAAGTTCGAATTAAAGCTCAAAATACGTAAGTATAATTTATTGTAATCATTAATTTATATATAATACATTATAATTAGAATCAAAATCTTCTTAAACAATTAATTACCTACCTATGCAAAATCACTTTGTCTTCCTCAACTGACCGTCGACATGCGAAACAAGATCTCATTTTCTATCTAAAATATTATTAACTCTGTTTCGATATTGTACTTTAAAGTATATAATAATTTATACTCACTGGTTTTTCTGATATTTTATTATAAATTAAAATAAATATTCACAAAATAACGCTACGGCGAAATCGAAGGCTTGTCAGATTCAAATTGGAACTTTTGAATATGACAGGCGAGCGGCCATGTTGTCGATTTGGTGGTTTGATTAGCCGACGGTACGTAGTATTGAGTTCACTGGCTGAGCAAATCACGTGGTGATTTATGAGGGATGTTCAGGACATCACGTGACTGGTTAGCAATTTTTTCCAAAGGCTACGTCTTTGCTTCAACATTTTTTCGTCGTTCGGTATATAGTAGTAATACGTATATTTATGGTATTTTGTGTCCCTAAATCTAAATTTAAATACTCCATAATCCACCAATATTAGGTAAGCAGAGAGATCAAGGAGTGTAGAAAACAACAGTATTAAATTTAGTTTATTAATAGTATTAAGTAGGTATACGTATGGTTCTTTTAATAAAAATCACTTATACTTACAAAATATTTATTTATATATCGAATTTTTACAATGAAACCACGTCCATTCTACAGCCTAATATCTAATACCCAACCACAAACTGAAGATGTTTACGAATTACGCCTCAACGGTCATCCATTTTTTGTTTTATTTAGGAAGTTTTTATTTTAAATAATTACTAACGAAGACTAAAGACAAGTCAATGGATGCTCGCTGTTTCAACGCGTCTTTTCGGCATCTTTTTGTTTACAGTGCCACCAATATTGCAGGACTATTCCATTGCGAAAATCCAAGAATTAAGTTTATCAAAGTACTAAAATAAAAAAGTAATAAATACTGCTCTCTCCATTCATGATAGAAAATCAAATGAAATTATCGGTAAACAAAAATACCGACCAAAAAAAAATATAGGTATGTATTTTCAACATGATTGAGTTATACCTATTCTGGTTTTCTGTAGAGTAAAACATTTTTAGGCATTACAAATTTTTATCTAGTTAATATAATACTTATTAATTAATATATTCTAGAGCTGTGCTGTAATTCTGCAGCAAATTAGAGTTTGATTGGGTTGCATTGCAGAAAACACAAATGACGTTATTGTAAAATACGGACAAAGATACTTTTGTCCATATTTAGGTATTTTTGCTGAGCTTGGGACAAAATTACCAGCAATAGATATTATGTATATGGAGAAAATAGGTTAAAAATCTACTTTTTTACAGAGATTTTCCGAAAACTTGGTATATTAAACAGCAGTATCAGAAAACTAATTCACTTTCTAATATTTTCGCATTTTAAATCCAGTTCTCTACAGAAAACCATTAAAAAAGTTATTAATCATTTAATTTATTAATTGAGATATTTTTTCCAGAATAGAACTTATGTTGACAAAGCCCCTGAACGGAACAAAAATGATAAACTAAAATCCTTCCTACAAAATTCCGTCAATATCAAATCCGCTATCACTAGCGTACAAGAACTCGTACATCGACGCCGCCAAGTTGTCAATTTCTTCCTCTTTTTCATCTCCGAGCTTTCCAGCTTTTCCTTTTCTGCCAGTTCTTCTTAATTCTACATCACCACTTTCAAAATCATCTTCACTAACTCCAGAGTACTTTTCTCGGACATCTTTCATTATGCATGCCTCTAGTTTTTTGTGTTTGTAACATTTGAAGAAGAACATTGGACGGATAAGTTCTCGGGAAAGGGGTGATTTTTCCTTTTTCACTTCTGGAACACATTGCTAAAAAAAGTTTTTAATTAAGTTAAGTGGAACTGATACTGCCCCAGTAATGGGACAGTACTGAGCCAAAATTGATTGGAGAGAAAGGTATTATAAACCTACCGAAAACTGTTGGCAAAAAGTGACTCCATCCTGCATATCACGTCTCAATTCATCATCTACAGGGAGGTTTCCAATTCTTTCACTTATTTTGCTGTAATTGGGTTCTAAGTTATCGTCCAAGTAACCAAGTTCCTGCATAACGCAAGTGACGTTTCGTACTTTTCCGCTCATCTTCGATGTAATTGCTTCAATTTGTCCTCGGATGTCCATATCTCTCTAAATGTTAAAAGGTGTAAAAATTAAATAGCAACTTAAAAAATATGAAATACTATTTCATCTATCACAAAATATATACTTTTATATTATTTATAAAAAAAATAGTTGTTTAGATAAATAGCTACTATTTAATACTATGGTTGCTAAGAAGTTTATACATACAATGTTCCCTTAAAGAATGAGAAGTTAGGGGAACAACCGTAGGATGGCGAAAAAACTTTTTATCATAAAAGTTTAAGGGCTTTCAGAAATCTATAATGTGTAAATAAATTGGAATATACAGGGTTACCCAAAAAATTTGTGATGGATCAAAGGTATATTCTCTTAAATTAATTACCCTATTTTTTAAGATCGGTAACCTCGGTAACAAGGAATCCATCCTTTCCTTGAAAAAATCTAAAAACACGGGTACGGGTACCTTTTTTTATTCAACATTTTTTTTGAATCCCTGTGAATTTTATCCTTCATCCAGGGATCCAACTTTTTTTTTCAAATACGAATGAATATCTTGCGATAGCTCGCGGAAAAGGGCATAAAAAAGGTATATAAAATTTATATTATTTATTAACTCCAGAAATGGTACATAATGTTACAAATGTATTTTACTTCTGCCAGGAAAAAAATGGTAAACGTTTCCAACAATATTTACAATAAAAAAATGATTTCAAAGATTCCATTTTTTTATTTTTTCTCGCTTATCAGGTAACAGAAATTCAAAAGTAAATAGTGGGTTATATTCCTTTTTTTATGCCGTTTTTCGTGAACTATCACAATACATGCATTTGCATTTGAAAAAAAGAGTTGGGTTAGTTTCCATCCCTGGATGAAGGGTAAAACTAACGGAAATGCAAAAAAAAACTGTTGAATCAAGAAAAAGGTGCCAGTGTTTTTGGATTTTGGCAAGGAATAGATGGATTGTTTGTTACCGAATTTATTCGTTTAAAAAATCACCCTGTATATCGGATATATAGATCTAGTACATACTATATCAAAATATTGATATTTTCAAAAAATTTTAATAAATGGATAATCTGATAAAAGTGGTGTAAGGAATGATAATATAGAAGTTCTGGCTAGTCATGAATAGATGATATAATATCGTTAGAGAATAATACATTTAAATCCTAAACGCCGCCGCCGCGCCGCCAGCATCGTTAAAATAATTTTTCTTAAAATAAGAAATGTTTGGCCACTAGTACATTGATGCATCCACTGCCGGCTCCAGGTAATAGGCTTGCATTTGCCTGGGTCGCTGCATAAGTCTTTATCTGTAGTTTTTATTGGCGTTTCTTTACTCGAAAGCGGCAGAATACATGATTTCAATTTTGAGAGATTCTACTTTAAATAATTTGCAAAAAGTTCGTAAATAATTTCCTACTTACCGACATCCGATTACTGCCGCCGTAATACTGCTGGCCAACAATAGGGAAACCTCCATATGGAGAAAATGGAATCTGTTGGTAACCAGGAAACATAAATGGATATCCTCCAGCGTGGAAGTTAGGATTAAAGGCCATTGGGCTGTAGAAGTTCGAAGGTACTTGAGGGAACCCTGCCGGTCTGAGTTGAGGCATATTCTAAAATAATAACAAATTAAGAAATTTAAATATTTATAATTTCGATATGGCATATGGAATCAAGTGTCTACGTGAAGCAAGGATTTTGGCCCCTGGTAAAAGTGGGACGTTTTATTCGTCCAATATCTAGTACGTAATTTGATATTGTATGGCATATCTAGTTTCCATAATATTGTTTTTATTTTCTTAAAGGTGTCTCTAAAAGGTTTGTACAGAATACTAACTCATAGTCTTGAGGCGAAAATAGGACGATTTGACCCAAAAGTAGTCCAAAAGTACTTCTTTAGAGCTCCATTGAACGTCAAAGATTTATTATTTCGAATAAGAAAAAATTGCATTTAGCTATTGGGACGGAATTCGTTATATTAATAAGTACTGCAAAAAGTATAGTTTATCAATCTGAAAATATGCCATATAACTGAAAGCCAGCCATTCTCAAAAACTAGGTGGGTGGCCATATAGTTGGCCAGATTAAAAGTAATCCTGGAGTCTCTGATTTCTCTAAAATGTAAATAATGATACCTCATTTTTTCTAAATACATGGTAGTAGCTTCTTGTACAGAGTTTTTAGAGACATCCTGTATATTTGATGAATTTAAGAATTAATTCTGTAATAAAGTTACCATAAAAACATAATAATAATTAAAAACTTACTGGTCTGTATGCCATGATAACTTGGTGCAACTTCTCCACATCAAAACCTGGTTGGTTTACATTTGGAAAGACCGAATTTCCGCTTGGAGGTTGTGCATCCGATTGGGGTGATTCGTCGGTAGGTGCTGGGGGAGCTGGTGTAGTTTGAGGAGGCGGTTCGTATGAAGCACATTTGGCGCAGGCTGCTTTCATCTCTTTGCGTATTTGTCGAACCACTTCGCTACCGAAACAACTTTCGTAAATCTAAAAAGATTAATGGAAATATACATTAATGGAAATAATAACCGTTGCACATCGGCGGAAGGCGAGGCACACTCGAAATTAAATTTTCTATTTGATTTTGATCAGTATTATTCCAAATTTAAACAATTATCATTTATATGCCTTGCAAGGTTGCAACAGGAGGCTGACGCTTCAATTTTCTGCCAATAATGTCCCCCACAAATGCTCGATCGGGTTATGATCTGGACTGTGCGGTGGCCTATTCAGAGTCTGAATATTTACCTCGTGGAAATAATCAGTTACAATGCGCGTTACGGATTATCGTTATTATCATTATGGTTTAGGGAAGAATTTACTTAACAGCGCGGATATATCTTGGTCCTTTACATTGAGTTTCTTTAAATAGCAAGGTATATTAATGATATTTTATCTGAGCACGATGTCCCTTTCGCTCCTTATATCAGCAAAAACTTCTTGTTAATACACAATGCAAGACCTCACGTAGCGCGCATTGTAACTGAATACGCGATAAATATTCAGACTGAATTGGTCACCACACAGTCCAGATCTTAACCCGATCGAACATTTGTGGGGCATTATTGGCAGAAAATTTGGACAGCCTCAGTCTCCTCCTGCAACCTTGCAAGACACAGAAACGATAGCTGTTGAAATTTGGAATGATACTAATCAAAACCAAATAGCAAATTTAATTTCGAATATGCCTCGCCGATGTGCAGCGGTTATTAGAAGTAGAGGCAAAAACACACGCTACTGATGTCTATTTTAATGTTTCATGTAAATTGTGATGTAATCGTTAATTATTGTCGGTTTGAACATGTTTTTAAAAATTTACTTCTTATGATATTCTAATAAAAACATGCTGAGTTATAAAAGTCCCTACTTCTTTTATTATTAAACATAACGAAGTGAACCAAAAACCAAATATTCTTAAAGAATATAATACGCAAAAAAATCATTCAAATCGGACAATAGATTTAGAATAAATATAACATCAAAATTGTTGCAAATTTCTGGCGGTGCGTTAATATTGCTGGTCAGTGTACCTATTATTAATATCCTGCATTACACACTAATTAGATTTTTAAATCGTGACTTTAAGGGACTTGGGTATAAAGAAATTAAAAAAAAAATTGAAAGTACTTTTTTTAAATACCAATTTTCGGAAAAAATATACCATCGTAAAATGTATATTTTTAGAAAGTGTATCTTAGAAATACCTAAGTGTTTTTCTAAAAAAATCGAAAAATTAGACACTTGAATAATTATTGTTTTTCAAAAAAATATTTTTGAAACATTTTCATCTCACTTTAGGGACATAAAAGAGGAATACATTTTTTGTCCAAAAATAGTGTATCTAATGGATTTCGGGCCATGGACTATTTAATTATACCCAAAACAAATAACGAAAATGTCACTTTATGTTTGGGTTGCTAAATATTTTAGTTTCGTTAGTAGAAAAATATAAAAATTGGTCAAATAAAAATATAAAACAAATTTTAAAGCAATTTACCTTCATCATGGCGTATTTCTTGATAAATTTGTCTTCGCTACCGCCGAAAGCCATGACCATGGACACGCCCAAGACTGCTATTAGAAAAATCACCAAGTTCTTCATATTTACTGCTTTCGTTAACACCGATCTGTAATCAATTAAAACAATTTCATTCATAATTTGAATCGTGTTCATTGATTAAATAATTCATAAACCTGTGTTATGGTTAATGAACATGGTATATGTGTAAACAAAAAGAAAAAGTTAGTTAATTCGACCAACATTAAGAGCAATATTCAACGCCGATTACTATTATTTTGTCTTTTTTCAATTATTATTTTTCTTTTATTTTTTATAATTTTGTAGTGTAGACAAAAAAAGACATAATCCATTAAAGAAAACAAAATTTTATTTTGTACTTTTCCCTAAAACCGCATGCCCCAAAAATTCGACAGACATAGGTATCGACATATCTAGTTTTTGATGGATGGATTTTTAAAAGGAAAATTTCAAAATTACTAGCTATTTTATTTCTTTAAAGGGACGCATGTTAGATCTGGAGGGTCGAAATAAGCAAAATTATTATGCAATGGATGAAACCAATTGGAATGGGTCCCTAAAGTGTCCAGATGAACGTATGAAACTCTGGATAAAAATATCTTGTTGCTAATTTTTTTTTATTAACAATTCATTGCAAAATATTTTTTTTCAGTTTTTCCCTCATATCTCGGTTATTTATTAAAATAGCGGAACACCGTTGGAGTTATGGGAAAGGTGAGAAAATTTTACATAATTTTTCTACTTGGCACTTTTTTGTACGACCAATAGATTCGCAAGACAATCAATCATATTTGGAAAGTATTTCGAATGTTTGAATTTCCGGTATTCTTGTTTAAGTGTGAAATTTTCCACTTTGTTGATTCAATCTCTGTATTTATAAACAATTCTAAAAAATTTAAATGTAAGTATTGTAATCTCTTCTTGAGACCACTATCTACGAATTCTGTGAAGGGTGTATCCATAGGCTTTTTTTTACGACAAATTTTCAGTTGTGTGTTTTACGAAAAATGCATTTTCGCGAGTTCGCCGCTTAGGAAAACCAATCATTATTTTTTGTAATTTTTTAATTTTAAAATAATACCTACAGTAAGATATCAGTGAGGTAAAACATGTACTTTCAGATGGTGTGATTGGTTTTACAAAAACTTTAATTTTTCAGTGAGTTTTATTGGCATAAAGTTAAAATTATCTCGAAAAAGATGAAAATATCGCTATAAATAAATTGTTATAAAAAGAAAATCAAAAAAATAATCATCTAAAACTTAGTAAAGTTGTAGATAAATATGTCTTCTATTGGTATTTATCCATAGATATGGTCGTTTTTGCATATTTATTTTCATAAATTTCGTGCCTCCGTTTTAACGAATTATGTTTTTTATGTGTCTGTACTGGAAAATCGTTAGTTTTCGATAGGAAATAACTGAGCAGCAACAACGTTTAAAAAACTGCGCTAAATGCTCCTCTTAGGTTTGCTCACAAATGAGAGCATTCTTTCCAAAACTTACTATTTCCAAAAAATGCAGTTTGAGTTAGTATATCACCAAATATATTTCTAATAATGGAGAACGTTAGAACGTATTAGGTATGATCATACTGAATTATAACTTTTAAAAGTCTGCCAAAGTTATTCCACGGAACTTCCCTCGCGAAATAGGTAGCTATGTATCTATCAGTTCTAACAAGTCATTAACAAGTCAGTTCCAAGAACTTAAATTGTAACATATTTAGGCAGTGTTGCCGCAACTAATTTTGCTAATGTACCAATAATTTGTAAATAGGCGGGCTACTGGATAGCGCAACTATTTTTTTAAAATTTTCATCGTCTTTTGGAAAACTAAAAATTTAATAACCTTCTGTTTTATTAACACTATCATAATTTGTTCTGTAGCCAGGCACACAACATCTTCATGGCATGTTAAAAATTAACGTAGGTATACCACTTTAAACCAAGAGAAAATAACAGTCCGTAGCCGTAAAAGTCTAAATTAAAAACTGTGCGGGCATAAATTAATATTAACATTAAGCACTTTAAAACGGTTTACACTGCAAATCACTCGTAGGCCATCTTAGCAAACCTTCCAGGAAGGCGCATCAAACAAGCACCCTTTAGATAATATATTAACACATTCGCTGCCGGTGGCTCCTATCGGAGTCAGGTGGATGTGTATGACAGCTGCCGACGACTCCTATAGGAGCCAGACACAAATTAATTTATATACAAGTCGGCAATAAGCCGGCAGATTTTAAGGTTACATTAGCGGTAAGAAGGCATATTTGGCCATTAGGTTTATTGCATGGTTTGCTAAAAAATGTAGGGTTATGGTTACGATTTTAGGCTAAGCATTATCAATGAACTTCTTCCAGAACCTAGTAACCTGCAACCTCTTGTAGCCATACAAAATAAGCACTACATAACACAAATTCAAACAAAAGGACAGGGAACAAACAACACTAAACGAATAAAGCGTAAACGGTGCAGAATGTGCACAAAAAACAGGGTTAGAAAACAGACCACTTTTCACTGTGAACAATGCCCGGATAAGCCTGGATTATGTCCTGAATGTTTTGGTACATACCATGATAATCTTTAAAACTGTATTTTGTATTTTATTATTCGCATTTTCTTAAATAAAAACAAACTGTTCACATATATTGATATGGCTCCTATGCGAGCCGGTGGCACTGATGCTTAATATTGATCACATGTGCCACCGACTCCTATTGGAGCCATTTTTTATTTTTATTTTTCGGCACCATTTTTTGATTTTTTTTCAAAAATAACAACATTTCACTAATTAACTAGTAAAACTAGAACTAAAAAATGCAAATTTAGAATTTGGCATATTTGAGCCTGCAACCTCACTTAAGCCGGCAGCGAATGTGTTAATCACTTTAAAATAAAAATGTGTATTATTATTGTTTACTAATATCGTTGCCGATTATAGAAAACAATATATTTAATTTTAATAATTAAAAACAAAACCGCTGCGGCCGCTAAACGAGTACCTAGGTAGTTCTACACATGCGTACACGATACGTAATCACCTGTTTACTATTTCCAGCCTCTCGTGCTGTGTTACCAGATCATCTACTTCATGGCTCCCTTGTTAAAGAAGGCTGTGATTATTTGGTTCAATTGTACCCAAACGGCAACGCTGTATTTAGGTACAGTTATAACGTATTCTTAGTAAAGACCAACCGAGAAATATTTGTTTCATCCTGTATAAAAATTTAATTTTCCACATAAAACCCTCTGCTGAGCATAACGTATTATTTCTTTTAAGTTAGGGTTGTAGCAAAACTAATCAGACTTTTTTATATTTTTTCACCCTGTATTGTATTGTAATTGTAACTGAAAGATTTGGGTTCATCTAAATTATATTTTAAAACTTTACAGTTTTTTTTGCTTGTAATTTTTTCAGTTTTTTTTTGCTTGTAGTAATTTTTACAGTTTTTTTGCTTGTAGTAATTTTTACAGTTTTTCTGGTTTGTAATAATGCTTATAGCTTTTTTTGGCTTGTGGTAATTTTTACAGTTTTTTTTTGCTTCTAGTAATTTTTAAAGTTTTTTTGTTATTTCTCAATAAACTTCAAAATGGATATAGTCAATTTTAAAAGGAAAGCGGGCACAATTTAGTAAAATGGTGCCGATTGTACAATAATATGAATATTTTATTACGGAGATTTTATTTTACTGAATTTACTTGGGCATTCATCACCATAGAAATGTCTACAAAATGTTTATCACTGCCATCAATCCAATATATTACGAGTATTTTCTTATTTAAATTTTATTCAAGAATTTAACTAGTTACCATGAAAAAAAAGAGGCAACCGAAAAAAACTAGTTGTGGTATTTTTTATTAAAGTTGAAAGAACTTGAGGTTTTGGTGCCTAGTCGGATGTCGTCACAAGTCCCTAGAAATTGTATCAAAATATTACAATATTTTTAAAATAAAATGTCTTCATTATTAATGTTGTTTTTTTTGCTTTAAGGAAGCTATCTTTTACTACAGAGCCTAGTTTTGGAACATTGACGAAAATTTATTAAATTATCGCGTAACTTGGTTTGCCGTTCATTTTTGTGGTGTGTTTTATTAAATCATCTTCATGTATATTAGATCTATTAAAAAAAATTCGAAAATACATAAATTCATTCATAAAATCATAAATGCTGTTGTTTAATCAGGTACAACTTAATTGTTTTTGTTTTTAACCAGTCGGATTAAGTAATTGTTTATACGTAAATGGTTTCATTCATAAACTTGACTAATTAATAAAACAATAACATAATCCACTGTGACCGTGAAAGATCGTAACCTTTTAAAAAATAAACACAACAAAAATTTACCGACAACGTGGTTACCTGATTCTAAGTAATATTTTAAAGGTCAGCAAAGTTCGAAAATATATTTTTTTCGATTTTTTTAAAAACATGTTTTTTGAAAAAAATCTATACGTTTTTCAAAATATACATTTTAAAAAAATAGAATATGGAATAACCTAAATAGATATTATGGTCTACTAGCCAAGTTTAATGCGTTTAGAAAGTTTCTAGTAGACAAAATTAAATATGGTTGCTATGGTTACAACCATGGATTTATTAGGACTGGATACGGGATGAGTTCACATTCTTTGAAGCCAAAACAAACCATTCTAAACGACACTGTAAACACAATTTGTAAACATTGGCCACATCTTATTTTACCTTGTATTTTTGTACAAAAATACGTTAGAAGCGTCACAAGATTTACTAAAAGTAATAAAAGCCCTAAAATATTTTATTTTTCTGCTAAATAATAATAAATTTAAGTTAAAAAGGTTTTATTATTTATAGGTTATGTTATTTCTAAATGTGTTTATTTAAAGTCGCTCCGAGTCATTTATAAATCTATACGTCGCACTTTTTCTTTTCTAGTTCATTAGACAAAGACGTACGTGTAACCGAGTGTTCAGACCGAGGTTCAGCCGTGTTCCTAAACAACCATATGACCATAACAGACAGCAACATTTCTGAACTCCAACACTCCAATGCTATTTTATCTCTTTCTACTACCATTCTTGATTCAATTACGTAGTAATTCGTAGTCCTGTCTATGTTCGTAGTTCGTAAACTGCTCCCCCAAGAGAATAACAAACAACAAAATATAAGGCTTCACGTTCGATACGCTCACAGTATACGGATATCGAATCCTTATTATAATAAATCCATGGTTACAACTATGTTGTTTTATAAATAAGTTGTTTCACATTCATACGTTGAACGGTGACAAAACTGTGAATTTTTGAGATCTGGGAAAAATCTAGATTTTGAACAAATCAAGTTTCCGTCAGTTATGAATTATTATTTATTTTTGGATAGTTTTTTATGGGTCAAGGAAATTTTTGCTGATATGATAGAAACTTTAGGTGATCACTGTGATCAGTTGGGTTGCAATATTTCTGTTACCACTCCGGAAAACATTGATTCTGCCCATGATATGATTTTAGAGGATCGACGAATTGGGCTCAAACGTATAGCAGAAGCAGTGCACATTTCCTATGAACGTGTGTTTCACATCGTTCATTACGACTTGCGTATGAGAAATCTTTTGGAAACATGCACTCAGAGATTCTTAAATGCTGATCAAAAGCGCGTTCGATTGCCAACGCGTCGAAAGGAAATCTGCCGCCGTTTTGAAGATTCCTCAAACTTTTTAGGTCGGCTTGTTACTATGGACGAAACGTGGGCCCATAATTATGACCCAGAGACTAAAGAGCAATCCAAAGAGTGGAAGCATTCTGATTCTCGACGACTCAAGAAGTTCCATGTTCAAGAATCGGCTGGCAAGATTCTTGCTTCAGTTTTCATTTGAGAAAAAAAGTTGGTTTAGTTTCCATCCCTGGCTAAAGGGTAAAATTCACAGAAATGCAAAAAGAACTGTTGAATTAAAAAAGAAGGTTGATGGATTTTTCCAAGGAATGGATGGACTTTTTGATACCGAATTTATTCCCGTAACAGCTAAAAATATAGCCTGTATATGGTGTTTGTGCTGTCTGAGATCATGTCCGATTGCGATTTGCAAGAAAACTATAACCTTGAGCTTCACGAGATCAACCTACCGACAGACGAAGCGTTGTCCAACTGTTTGTCTAGCATTCACCTGTGGTTCAGTGAAAACATCTCAGAAGAAGGTAACTGGAATGGCCGACGTAGAGACGTTGCGTGGGTATCGGTAAAATCCATGGATTTATTATAATAAGGATTCGATATCCGTATACTGTGAGCGTATCGAACGTGAAGCCTTATATATTTTGTTGTTTGTTATTCTCTTGGGGGAGCAGTTTACGAACTACGAACATAGACAAGACTACGAATTACCACGTAATTGAATCAAGAATGGTAGTAGAAAGAGATAAAATAGTGTTGGAGCTCAGAAGTGCTGCTGTCTGTGCTGGTTGTTTAGGAAAACGACCGAACCTCGGTCTGAACACTCGGTTACACGTACGTCTTTGTCTAATGAACTAGAAAAGAAAAAGTGCGACGTATAGATTTATATAGATTTATAAATGACTCGAAGCGACTTTAAATAAACACCTTTAGAACTAACATAACCTATAAATAATAAAACCTTTTTAACTTAAATTTATTATTATTTAGCAGAAAAATAAAATATTTTAGGGCTTTTATTACTTTTAGTAAATCTTGTGATGCTTCTAACGTATTTTTTGTACAAAAATACAAGGTAAAATAAGATGTGGCCAATGTTTACAAATTGTGTTTACAGTGTCGTTTAGAATGGTTTGTTTTGGCTTCAAAGAATGTGAAATCATCCCGTATCCAGTCTTAATAAATCCATGGTAAAATCTGACGTAGGAGAGATTCGGGAGACATAATCATTTACATATTATCTTTAAAAATATGTCCGTTATGTTGCTTTTAAAATGAATTGCATTAATTAATATATACATTTTTTATATTTTATATAACGGTAATCTTTTAATATTTAAAACTATAAAAGGAATACTTAGTTTTACTATCCATTATTATTCACTTTATCTACCTTTACAGAACAGCATAATATATAATACGAATATACTCATTATGTTTAAATAATGGTTATTTTTTTCAGTTATAATTTTTCTTAGCTTAACTTGCTTCTATACTGTATTTTAAAAACCGTTAGAGTGTGCGAAAAAAAACGCGAAGATGATATAATCTAATGTTTACGTATAGAAGCACAACTTTATAAACTAATAATGAAGCCTGTAAACAACAGCAATTAAATTGTCTAAAAAATATCTCTTAAGTTGAGATTTATGCTTCTTTTTTAAAAGTCTTCGCTTCCTAGAGTTTTTATTACTATATGAGTTATGGAAAGTATAAATTTCTTAGAGTTTATTCTCCTATGATGTTCAGGGCAATGAACATAAATTAGCCATCATTTTACAGCGGCGTTTGCTGGAGGGCATACCTTTAGTTAGTGTAAAAGCAGTAGCAGTATTTACATTGAGGTAAGTTTTTTAATGTACGTCTTTAATTGTCTGGAAAAGAAAAGATTTTTTTTAACTCAAGGTAAATCCAATACGTATGTACTTCTGGAATTTTCTTTGGTAAAACCCTATACCGCTCACAATTAAACGAGGTCGTTTGAAACCCGTATTTATGTCTTTGCTATTAGTAAAGATAGAGACACCAAATTTTAGGGATATCTTTTTTCATGAAGTTTAACTTGTTTAACCCCCTTGAGGGGTGACGCTAGGGAGTTAAGGTCAAATGCTACCCTATGCCATGTGGTACCTCATTTTAAAGGTCTTTAAAAAAAGAAACATTTTACTGCAAACCCGAGGTCCGTATCTTAAATCGTTTTTAAATGGCATGCCTATAAAAATTAAAAATCGGGAGAAAATTTAATTACCTTTATTTCTCTTATTACTTTAAAAGTTGTTTAAAACGACCACCATGAACTTCTTGGCAGTAATAAAGTCGATTTTGGAACTCTGCCAAGAAGTATCACCTGCCGTTCTCGAAAATGTGAGAAGTAAGTTGTGTATGATTTCAAGATACTTCCATTAACATTTCTCATTACTTTTTTAAACAAATTCTTTACAACCGAATACTGCACGCTCTCATTTAACTGCCTCATGAAAAATGCATCCCATTAAAGTAATATCTTATGCAATCAACAAAACCGCTCATAGAAAGATGTTCATCTTCATCGAAGATCAAAAATAACAAAGGTACACACAAAAAAATCTTCAATTTAGAAGGAATTGCCTTAAAGTTAGTGTATCTTGTCTTTGATATAATTTAAAGAAACATTTTTTTAAGTTGGAAACCCATGTCGGACCATTTTTTTTTTCATATTTTCTCCTAATAAGAAAGCGGTGTTCTTAATTCGTTATTCCAATGCACTTCGTCTTAAAATACGGAAATCTTATTTTGATATAATTCAACGATTTCTTTAAAGTGAGAAAACCATGTCTTTAACCCCATATTATTTCCTCCTAATAAGTGAACAGTCTACTTAAAATAAATCCCTTTTAAGTACTTATTTAAGTTCACAATGAATTAGACATTTGTATTTATTTAAAGTAAGAAATTAATCCAATTAACATTTTTTGGAATAACGCCCTGTCGTCCCATTTTTGTTCAGCTCTTGGTCCACTTTCTTAATCAGGTCACTTATTGACCATTCATTATTTTGCCATATTTGACTCTGCCTCGTACTCCTGGGCTGACGAGACCCAAAAAGGCCGAAACAATAGAGGCGTTCGGCAATTCAATCTTTTCCATCGTTTTGCTCGGCATTCTTGACGGACACATGACCTATTATTGTAAACAGTACGGCCGATCACGAGCCTGTCAAAAATTTCGAGCAAAACGATGAAAAAGAGATTGAATTGTCGAACGCCGCTTATATATTGTCAACAGGATTGAGGTGTAAGTAAAATTTTTAAATCATTTTATAATTACTTTATATTTTAAAAGACTTCATTTTTAATGTTACTTTATTAACTTCAATTTCGATTTTCTTAGATATTTATAAAGATTTTTTTCTCTAATAAGCAATTAATGTTTAAAGTATTGTGTAGGAACACATATAGTTCTAACTACATAGAATGTTCACCATAGAATTTTTCTTTGTCTTTTCTAATTTTATATGTTTAGTAATTTTTGCGTAAAATCCAAACAAATAAAATATGTTCTAACCATGATCATGTGTCCAGCCTTAAGATGCTGAGAGGTCGTTGGTGCTTATGCGTAAACATAACGGTTGCATCCTATACAGAATGTCGTATATTCTCAAACAACCTGCTTGATTTTTAATAAAATCCAACCTGCCTTATGTTTTCAAATGGACCGCTTCCGCTATGGTACACGGTTCATGTTTTAAATCTTCAAAAATAACGGATTTGTTAAGAAATTGAACAAATTTCAAATCTGATTCATAATTTAGAGGAATAAAATGTTGGCACAAATTCAACAATGGCATAATTTAATTATGAGAAGCTGAATTTTTTCGAGATTTTTCGAAATTATTAATATTACTTACAAGAATAGAAAAATCTAGAAAATTCTAACTATTTAAGGTTTGTTATATAATAATATTTTTATGTATCTAGAAGTTATGGTCAGGCAGTTTCCATAATGCTCGTTCACTATGAATATTGCTAAACAGAAATGGATAATTTTAATAAATTTCATATTGTGTGTTTATATATAATTAATTGATGATATGGTCTAGTCATTATCACTACACACGTCGGTATATTCCCACCTGCTTGGAATGTACACCCATAAAATTACGCCTTTCAGATTCATCAGATTTATCAATGAACCAGACGACGCCACGTCAAGCCGCTTGCCACTCTTCGTCGCCATACAGTGGAAATAAATTACTAAAAATTTATTATGACGAAATGTAATGGTATATTGGTATATTTCATTAATTCTTAGTCATGTACTTTAGCCTGTGGTATTTATGATTGTAGATATCTAAGTATTAACCCACAGCAATTGCGTCATTTTAGTTTTTGTGTTTAGGTTTGTTTCTATTTGTTTAGGTTTGCTTAGGTCTTTTATAAATATATAGGCCGTATTTCTTATATCTTATATAAATATATAGGTCGTAGTTCAAACTTAGAGCTGTGAGGTAATGTTTGTTCAAGTCTCCTCAGATTTTGAAAAAAAACAGTTGCACCAAATGTCTATCTGAAGTTTTGAAAAATGTAAAAACTTTCCAAGTTATTTTTTATACTTTATTCTTTCTGTCAAAGGCAAATAATAAAATTAATTACCACTATTGCATTGTCCCACAGGGGGTTTAAAAATTACGAAAAATAATGGTGTAATCTTAAAAATGTATTTTTTTTAAATCTGGAAATACATGGTATTCTCCCAATATGTAGTGAACGGAAGTTTTATATAGGTACTAAACGATAAAAATCTTACTAAGCATCAAGATTTATTTGTTGTTCATCGATGTTTATTGATATTTACATTTTATTATGACCTAAATATTATTTTTGGTGTTATTTTGTTCATTATTTTTTAGATGGATTTTACTGTTTATTTCACAAGGAAAAAAGGTTTAAATTAAATTTTTGCTCTATTATTTAATTTTCAATTGTCTCGGTCGTGCTTGACCAACTCTAGTGATTGGCTTATAAAATTTTTAAAGAATCAATATGATGCTTTAATATATAATATATTAAAATATTTAAAGATTTTTTTCTTGTAGGACGATTATGTTAGTTGTTTATGTACAGTTATGTTCATAAGTGTTGCACACATTAGTACATTTATCGTTTAATTTTACTAAGATTTAATGTGATCGTAGGCAGAACTGGGCAGTAGTTAACTACAAAAGTAGTTAACTACGTAGTTAACTACTTTTTCCGTAAAAGTAGTTGTATTCTTACTACTTTTTTTCTCCTAGTAGTTATACTCGATTATTTTAAGTCTGCATAAAATAGCACCAACTTTCTCTTGAAAACCATTCCCCAAAACCATTTCCCTAAAAAACCAATAATAATTTCCAAAATTGTTGATTTAATATTTTTCTTTATTTTATATCGGTGACATTTATTTACTGATTTTCATTGGTTGTCATGTCTCTGCAAAAGTAATCAATAATCATATTTAACCGACTTCCCAGAAAAGGTTCTCAATTTATCGCATATAAAGTATATCCACGGATAGGGTAGAAAAGAGGACCAAAAGGTGAAAGATACGAAAAAAGGTCATCCTTTCTAGAAGTTTTGCCTTGCTTTAAAAATGGAATTCACGATGCCGAAAATTTTTTTTTTTTTGTACAGGGTATACAAAAACGTAAAATTTGGTTAAGAGTAAAGTTGCCTTTTTAACATTTTAATGCAAAACGTTAAATAAAAAGTTGTTTTAAATTTCAAATTAATTATTCTTATTCCGGATTCTGAAGCAAAAATTTGAGATTTCTAAATTACGCTTTTAAAATCAAAATTTTCAAAAAAAGTACTTTGTTCCTTCTTTATTTGATTACACCTTTGATAACTGTGACATATTGGTCAAAATAATAAAGATGTCTTTAAGCAAAGAATATTTTTAATCCAAAATTACAGTAATTTTTTTCAAAAATGTTAATTTTTGGGTTATTGAGGTTAGAGAATCCAATTCTGTCTAATGGAGGGGTAAAGGGTTAGGTGGGATTTTTTGAAATGTTGTATAGTATATTTCTTCCAGGGTACTTTGCGTCAAAGAATTTAATTTTACATAACAGACCTTAATAAGAAATAGGAGGAGGCGTGAGAGTGGATACAATGGCGCGGCGAATTTTTATATGCCAATAATGGTAAGCCTTATTAATATATGAGTAAAGTGTAACTTTAGATATTTATAAAATCCTTTGCTATAATGTATGTCATGTGTTTATTCTAAACTTGTTTCATTATAAAAGAACCCACCAAACAACTACTTAGTTATATGTTGTTTGAGTGAAATTGTTTTAAATTGCATATTGAAACCATCTACTTAAAACTTCTCTTTAAATAACCCACTGACCGAATATTCAGTTGACAATGAACTTGGGGTCATATTTAGAATATTAATTAGACTAGCTAAGCAGCGCGTTGTTGTTTAAATGAAAACTAGTACAAGTAATATTAGTGTAATGATATTCAATTTGCAAGTCTTTGCAGGGAACTTCCCTCGCGAAATGAAGTTTTAAGTATAATAAATAAAATATAATAATGTACAAATGCACACTTATTCGGCTTTCGTTAACAGTAACATTAAATAGTTAGTTCTAACAACTCACAGTGTATGAGATATGTGGGTATATTTTTTTTTGTTAATTTCCCAAACTGTATAAAAATTTTATTTCGATATAAAATCCTTGGCTCCCTATAAAATATTATTTCTAGAGTTGTAGCAAAGCTAAACCAATTTTTTTCACCATGAATTATATAAAAAGTTAAATTTTAAATAAAAGATTTAGGTACTTTGTACATCCAAGTACTTGTTTCAAAGTTACTTTCTCAATTAAAATACAGGAATAAAGGAAAAATAAACATTTAAAATTGCTCGCCCTGTATCAGTGTTTATGAAATAAGATATACACCTTATTGCATAAATAATACAACTATGGAATTATGTGTTTGTGATCTATAGGAACCCTAAAAACTGTGGATCTAAGAAAGTCTAAAGATTTTTTTTAGGATACGATACTTGCGTTACGGTTAAAAAAAGTTACAAATTCATTTTTCACGTAAAACCATAATTTTTTCTTTTTTCAGGCTTCAAAGTACCAAAAAGAAAGACAGCACACCTAATTATATTCATAAAAAAATAATAATCTACTGATGTAAAATACAGCCAGTGAATAAGTAATGTTTGTCTCAGATAAATAGTGATTCAGTTAAACCAAAAATGTCTGAGGAATCAAATGTGCCTTCATTTATAACAGCAATGAAAGAAAGCCTTCGCTATGTACAGGGATATCCAAATAAAAGTGAACAGGCCTTATAACTTTTTTATTTTTAAAGTCTTAATCTTTTTAGTCTTAGTCAAAAAATGATAATTTAACCCCGGGAATCGGCCGCTTTTACAAGTTACGGTAAACCACAATCTTGAAAATCATAGTTCTTTGGATCAGACCGTGTCAAAGTGGAATAACTTTCAGACGTTTCGCCGTCGATGGGGATTTTCACTCTGCTTGATCAAAACACTGAATGAATAAAATCATTCAGTACTCGTATGTATAAAAAAAACTTCTATAAAACAAAATTTAAAAAAATAGAAAAGCGAATAAAGTGGAAAGAACATGTGGTTAGTTTATCATAGGTTTATTGCGAGTGGGACAATATGTATTCCTTTACTGTTATATAGTTTATCGAACCCATCTAAACTTGTTTATTTATAGGGTTATAGGTTAATTTACTTTTTAAATCTCATCAGTCATCACTCTAAATTACTTAAAATTCCATGTAAATAGTGGGGGATCTACCTAGGGGGACCAAGCAACAAATATCGGCACTGAAACTACATCCTGTTTATGGCAAGTTTTTTTTATTTCGTTTTACATTTTTACCTCTATTCCAATGCGAACATTCTTAATTTTTTTATCCATAAATTCAATTAAAATTACTACCCAGTTTTATTGATTTATTACCAACCTTACTGTAAAAATTAAATTAACAAATACCATTTTTCGTCATGGTATATTTTTCTTCGTCTCTGTTTTTATGATAATCCTCTGCCATCGACATCGATGCTTGGATTATTTGCGGTGAGACATTACATGAGTAATTATTTAATTCAAAATAACCGTGTCCAAAACCTACGTCGCTAACGGTATTCGTTTGTTTGCAAATTAACCAAACAGATAAAATTTAAGTGATACTTTTGTTTAACAGCCATCAAATCATCTTAAGTTCGAGAATGGGATAAAAAGTTCCTGCATAACAAAGATAATACCAACAAATTGGTTAAAAATGTAGCCTCCGTGTAGCTCAATACAATTATTATTATTTATTATTCCAGCGATGTTCAAAGGCCTTTTACCATCGTTAGAGGCTAATTTGTCCAACTCGTCAAAATAGATACTTGTAGCAGCAAGAATTTTTTTCCTTCGATAACATTGAAATCCGATTGTGTCAAATCTGGCGAATAAGGTGCATGAGGAACCAATGGGGCCTAACTGATGAATTTTTATGACAATTACTGATTTGTGGCAAGTAGCATTGTCCTGGTGGAACAGAATGTTCTTATTTGCTAAGCCGGTGCATTTCTCGCGAATGTTTTAGTTTAGTTGGTCAAGTAAGCATTACCACTATTTCCGTTTTTTAAACATTATTGTCTGACTTTTCGTCCAGACACATAACAAATTTTAAAAAATCAAAATTTTGTATATTTTCTACCTTTCCTTCAAGACTGCGTTCCTAAAAATTTCGATTACGCCTTATAAAATCCAGTGTCGCAAAAATTTCACATATACCAATTATTGCTGACATCAAATAATAGTTGTTATAGAGTAGGGCCATCGACTAGCTCTAATTTAGCGGGGCAGTTTAACTGAGGAGGGTTTACTAATTTTAGTTCATTCATACCACATGCTAATGACCAAAAATAAATGTACACTCCTTAACATCATTGGTGTGGGCCAGAAAACAGATCTAATTTCGCGCCACTTACAGTATTATATACGTATCAAATAACCCACTGTCCAATAATAATTAAAGCTCCTGTAGGGAAACTCGAAAGGTGCACATAATGAAACAACATTAAAAGTAAATAAATGTTTAATTTAAAGGGAAAAGCAAGACATAGTAGAATATGAATCAAACGTATTTAATGAAAAGGAAAATGATAATTTTTAAACTAGCTCTAGGATGTTGCAACGCCTTTACATTTCTAGGACACTATCTTACATCAGTTTTCTTTTGTTAAACAATTATTCAAAACATTTGGCTTTCTTGGCGATTATAAAACTAAGTACTTGTCTTGATGGTGATAGTAACCTTGGAACATCAAGTGTCAATTCCTAAATTGAGAAGTATTCTTTGTGGAGCTCACTTCTTCATTAATCTACCTCAAGAGCTTGAAAATATCCAAATCTCAATCAGCATTTGAACTACTTGAAAATATAACAGTACCATACATACATACATATTAAAGTTTTGCGGGGCGGGATCGTAAAGGAAAAGAACAAAACAATAGTCATTGATTTTTTATCGACAAACCTAAGCAATAATAATGCAAAAAATACCCCTAAAGCCAGCTATTAAAGCCAGACGCGATAAAAAGCGATCAATTAAATTAAAACTTCTCTAACCCAAATTGGAGACAAGGCAAAAACAAACTTATACAGCGTAATCGTAGGATGGAGGCACAGCAGTACAACAAAGGCAGGAATTAAATAGGCATTTTTTAATAAGAGTAATTAGTGAAAATAAGCCAAGCACTGTGACAAAATTAAACTGTTACAACTCTTTACTACACATAATGATAGACAATTTTAGCTAAATTTCCACTTTTATTTTTATTCAATACTTTATGACATGACGCGTTTCGCTAGACTATATTCGATGTCCTGTTTTAATACATTCTTCCAGAACATCATCTAGAAGTAGGGATTTTGTAATGCCATTTTCAATGTTTGCAAGAGCTAAAGAACTGAATCGGTCTTGACCCAAGATCGACCTTATACAATTTTTGATTTTTCTCATTGCTGAGAAGGATCTTTCATATGAAGCAGAGGAAATTGGCAACGTCAACGCAATTTGTATCTGTATGAATTTGGAAATGTGTCTTCTCTGACAGCAGACGTGTGATACTATTCGAACATTTAATATTTGGGGGGGGGGGGCTAATTTTACCTTCATTATACTTCTTTATCTATCTATTCTATCTTATGTATCTATCAATAATTTCATATATTTTTTGAATACGCATTAATCACATAACCGGTTGTGCTTCTGGACAAATAAATACGTGTATTTTCCAGTAACAGGAACAGGAAAGTACATTATAATTTTACTTAAAATTACTATCCCTTATTGTTAAACTACTCTTATGTAATATATTAATCTTAATCGCTTAGAAAATAGTCCTAGAAATACGCTGATTACGAGCTACGTTCTTTGAAATGGAAAATTACCGACATTTTGCCGTTTTTGCCAAAGAATGCCCCTAATTATGATTTATAGTTAATTTATCTAATAAGAGAACCAATCAAAATGGAAATACATTATTAGCCTTTTTAGTAAAGATATTACATCATCAGAGAATAAATTAAAGATTTTACAAATCTCCTTTTAAAAAAGTCAAATCTATTAAGGTGAGTGCTAAAGGTGCACCAGGATGGGATAAAAAGTTTCCGGCCTGACCCAGAGAGGGCTCAATTTACCGAAATATTCATCCGCAGCCGCACTCTTCGTGCATTTGAAGTTTCAAGAGAGTAGTTAAGTAGTTTATATTGTACAGCCGTTAAAGTTGTCACTCCAAAGAGGTTCAGGTCCACAGAACGCATTTGCAACTCCTTTCGCTGGGATATTATTAGCTATTTCATGGCCTACTATGCCCTCGCGCCCTGGCAGCCTCATCAACGTAACCTTGTTGGTGGTCGCTAGTTGTTTCAGGGATTGTTTGCAATCGCATACTAGCAGAGATGTAACGAATACTGACTTCAGTGCTTTCACTGTTGCCTGTTGGTCACAGGACATTACATAGGAGTGAACTCCTGAAAAATGGTGAGACTGCTAATGAGAGTCAAAATTCAAATAAATAGTAAATTTTGGACTTTACCCTGACTCAAAACCGACTAAAATTTACATAGTGATTAGGATTACCTTTACACAATTAATTTATATTTTGTGTTGCTTTAACTCAAAGGCGATGCAAGTTACAAAAGTCATATTTTGTGGCGCCAAATTTTAGGTGTATCTTATTGGTTAATAAATCTACTTTTTTCTGTAATTTAACTTTTTCAAACCCCTTGAGGGGTTGAGGAAGTTGAGGAAGTTGAGGTCAAAAATTTTAAACAGAACCCTATGACGGGTGGCACCTGATTTTAAAGGTCTTCAAAAAAGAAACATTTTAACGCAAACCCGAGGTCCGTATCTTCACTCGCTTTTAAATGGCAAGCCTATAAAATTTAAAATCGTGAAAAAATTTACACTGTTAGTACCTTTATTTCTTCTATTACTTTAAAAGTTGTTCAAAATGATCACCATAAACTTCTTGGCGGTTATAAATTCGATTTTGGAACACAGCCAAGAAATCACAGCTGCCATTCTCGAAAATGTGAGAAGCGAATTCCAAAATAGACTTTATTACTGCCAAGAAGTTCATGGTGGTCACTTTAAACAACTTTTAAAGTAATAAGAGAGATAAAGGTATTTAAATTTGTATCTTTTTTTACGATTTTCAATTTTTGAATGCCGGCCATTAAAAAACGAATTAAGATACGGACCTCGGGTTTGCGGTAAAATGTTTCTTTTTTAAAGACCAATTAAAATGAGGTATCACACGGCATAAGGTTGCATTTAAAATTTGACCTCATCTCCCCATGCAGCGTTAAGAAAGTTAAATTATATAAAAAAGTAGATTTATTAATCAATACGATACCCCTAATATTTGGTGTCTCTATCTTTACTAATAGCAAAAATATTTGCCCATACTAAGAATTTTCGGACAACCTGTATATTTTTTAAATTAAAATCAATAAATTCAAGCAGGTTCAAGTGAACGTATTGAACAGATAGTACCAACCAAAAAAAATTTCCTAAATTAAAAATTTTATGAGAAGCATAACCTGCGGAAACGTATCTTTTATTGGACTAAAAATTTCTGACTAATCCATGTTTATTGAATACTTTGTTTAACTATCTATATCCAGCAAATCATAAAAAATCACCACCAACAAGCTGGTGTACTTACCGCAAAGTAATCTGTTAACCGTCAAAGACGCCGCGAAACCGCTAACCAATAAAAAAACTATCAGCACAGGCGGCAGGCAGAACGCGAAAAACACTTCTTCAGCGGCCTTCCTCCGGGTCTTCATTTATATCTTCCACCTCTTCGTGCCGGGCTTCAACCGCTGCTGATAAGCCACGGTCATGAGGTGTCAAGTTCACGTCTTGTATTAATGATGTACTTATATTAATAATTACAGAGCGTACTTCCTTTCGAAGGGGGCGGCTAAGAAATTCCATTTGAGTCTTGAATACGCGTACAAAGATTCTCTAAATTTTTGAAGAGCCGAGTATTCGGCGCTAAATATGGCCAATATGGCACACTATATAAGCGTTTAGAAACAAGAAGGAAAAACCATTATTAACATTTTAGAGCAATCAGAGAATCCAGAGTTGCTCTTAATCTGGTCAACTATACAGTTCCCCACTTACTTTATGAGAACGGTAGATGCCAGGCTTTCAGTTATGTGACCAGTGAAAGCTCGTGGAAAAATATTGTAGGTGTTCTGCAATAAAATGAAATTACCGAAATAACTAGCGTGAAATTTTTTGGGACGCATTTCATCAATAATTCACCCTACTTAATTTTTTCAAAATACTAATGAGATTAAATATCTCCCTTAATGTGACGCGTGTAAGGTTTTCCTCTACTAACACCGGCTGTCTTAATATTAAGGTCGGGTAATGGTCTGTCTCTATCTTTAACTCAAATTTTTCCTCATAAGTGTACTTAAAGAATCTTTTAACGTTCACTAAATTAAACACAACATCCATTATTTCAAAGTCTACAGTCTACAAAATTAACAACCGACAGCTAACAATAATATCGATTACTGCAAATAATTGTCTTTCCTGATGACATAAAACGCTCGGGAATTTACTAGTAAGGACTGTCACGAATGCAGCTAAATGATTAGCAGAATTTCCCGTATTACATCTTATAAACAGCTGATAGATGGGGTCAATTTCTGCCCTATAATCATTAGGTTAAAAAGTGCAGTGCACGAGTAAAAGTAGTTCAGCTCGGCACTCAAGTAACATCGCGAGAAATAGATATTTTTGTATCTAGGGCGTGAAATGCTACTTTAGTGATCGAGATCTAATTTTTTTAACGAAGCGCAGCCGAGTTAAAACAATAGTCGAGATCACTAAAGTATTTCGCGCACGAGTTGCAAACAAAATTTTTTCTATAAACGTAGACTAAAGCGCATTCCTTAAATTCCTTTGATAGACACAGATCCGCTGGCCAACGTATAATTTACATGCTGTGCGCGAAATGCCTATTTCGCACACTACTTCGCGCACGCGGGGTCATAGTAACAGGAAAATGAAAAAAAGTGTCACTTCGCATATTGTTATCAATGCGCGAACCTTGTCATTTTTTGACGTTTGTAGAAAAATTATATTAACTTCCCTTGGTCACTGGCTCGTAAGGCCAGCAGAAAATAAAAAAAAATTTTACTTGGTCAACTATACGTCGGTGCCGGAGTCAAATGGCTTGAAAATTTTGGTGGTTTTGCAGCTCTGCAGCCCTTATGTACCAGCCGCCCAGGCGCGGCCCGTGAAATTTTAAAGTTGTATATCTCTTTTGCTACTTATGGAACCCATGCCAAGTTCAGGTTTTTTACTAGTGAGCCTACTAGGAATGTTTTGGTAAAGAAAAAAAATATTTTGTGATTTGCGAAGAAAGTTGAATTTTTGAATTGACCCACCTAGGACTTAGGTATTTCATTAAGGGCCGCTGGCACGAACTAGATAAGCAAGGCTTAAAAATAAGCTAACCTATGGCCGTGAACAGACCGTATTAAGTATAAAACATAAAAATCACATTCATATGATGGCTTAAACTTAAGCCTCGCTTCGACAGTTCGTGTAAACCGCCATAATTATTTTTTCTAAACAAATTTTACAGCATTCTGTCGACAATTCTTAAATTTTAAGAGAAAAAGATATGTTAGTGGAACTTAGCCAGCTGAATTTTTTTTTAATTATATCTTAGTGTTAAAAAAATTCAAATGACTAACTTTCTAGTAACACATTTTTTTCTCTTAAAATTTAGGAATTGTCGACAAAATGATGTAAAATTTGTTTAGAAAAAATAATAAATAGAATATATTTAAGTGTTAATGATTTTACCAGGTGGGTCAATTCAAAAATTCAACTTTTTTTCGCAAATCACAAAATATTTTTTTTCTTTACCAAAACATTCCTAGTAGGCTCACTATTAAAAAACCTGAACTTGGCATGGGTCCCATAAGTAGCAACAGAGATATACAACTTTAAAATTTCACGGGCCGCGCCTGCAGCCGCCCCTGTATGTCGCATTATTTTGATAAACTGTGCTAAAATAATGCAATTACTGTAGGTTAATATCTGCACTCGTAAATACGACAAGCTCAAGCCTATTCTCTCTTTCCTCTTTCTTTGTCCTACAAAGTGTATGAATAAAACAAAGGCTAATGAATCGGTTAGGTTGCTATTTAAAAACGAATAAAGATACGGACCTCGGGTTCGCGTTAAAATGTTTCGTGTTTAAAGACCTTTAAAATGAGGTACCACACGGTATAGTAAGTATAGTATATTTCACGGGGCGGTTCGAGTGTATTTCCATAGTGGGAGTGACGCTATATTATTGGAGGGCCGTCGACAAATTGTGTCTCTTTTTAACTTCCTAAAGCGCATATGTCTGTTTCTCTCTTAGTTTTAATGAATTTATATAGTTCATATAAACCTATGAGGCCAATTTAAAATACGGCCCAGCCCGGAGCAAGCTTGGATATCTTTCGACGATGGCTTGGCTTGATTCTTTCTTGGGATGGTGGATCATTGAAAATAAATTTAGGTGGGTCATTGACCAGATGACCTTATGGATGGGTCGCGCCTGCTGTTCTGTTGTTCTTTCTATGGCAATGTGTTTTATTATCAGTGGTGTGCAGTGATTAATTTTTTTTGAGGGCGATACCTAGTTTATTGTCGCTAAGCGCTATTTATGACTATTTTTCCCCAATCTGAATTCAAATCAGGATTTACCGGTTTCAATATAGGTATGCAGTGAATTTCATAACACCCTGTATATCTATGTATATTGAATAGTATTTCTACCCACAGGTATTTGTATATATTTATTAGTGAGCATCGCGTGTAGTTTTAAAATAAAAAAACGGTAAACAGAATAACACTTAGTACTTGCTATACAAATTTATTCCCATCCATGTTTTAATTGTATCCTACTTAACTAACTACAGAATAAAAAAAGATACTTTGCTGTATCATGTACAAAATTTGCTCACGTACTTACCTTTAATTAAAAAGTTCTCAGCGTTATGCATTATGCGTAAGCGTCAATTTAGAATAGATTACAAACTTCTCATCACATTGTCAAAATTATTTTTCTTGATGAGTATTCTTATTAAGCAAAAAAGTATGAGAACAATGTCAAATTTCCTTTAGTAACTTCGATAAAGTTTGTTGTAATATCGGAATGCACTCTCATGTTCATGACATGTTCATGCATATTGACTTATAATAGACTTTTTCTACGAATGTCAATAAAAACCTTTATTGTATGTTCAATCGTAATTTCGGAACATAGTGCATTGTTTTTTACACATTTTCATTGTGCTTCAATCACCATGGTGATTCAACTACAAAATTCTCAATGTGCACGGGTATATTTTTACAAAGGTGGCGTTGACCGGCGCCGCGTCAACACGCCATAGTAATCGCATAGCAACGCAGACAATGCAAATAAAAAGTAAATGACAATTATTATTTTGACATCTTAAAAAGAACAATATTACTAATCCCATTTTATGTAACAGTAACATTCGTAGAAAAAGTATAGTGTAAATCTCGCATGGAATGACCATTTCCTACTCCTATGATTTGCAGCACTCGCCTGCGGCTCGTGCTGCAAACGTCATACTCATAGGAAATGCATGCCATTCCATGCTCTTTGTACAATATACCATAGTATTGTTACTTAAATTTTTGCATCATCCCTTGTATAACAATTAGTATAATAATCACCCTTCAAAAGTGCGTAATGTTGGTAGTAGTAGTAAATAGTAATTCCTCCTATTGAATGATTGCCATTGGACAGAACGTCAGAACTATTGTAATACAATATCAGTTTTAAAGCAAAAAATCTTCAAATGACCACTATTTTTGGAACCGTGTGCACACTGTTATGTATGTGCATATGGAATGAAAAAAATATATTATTTATTAAATTATAATAAAGTTTACTGCAAACACTAGTCAATATATGCCGAGACGTATATAAATACTTGATCCAACGACCAAGTGCATTTTAGTACACACGTATGTTTATTTAAGTAGGCGGTACTTGTGAATTCTTAAGAAAATAATGTGTTTTTTTTGTTAGCATTTACCAAAATCGTTGTGTTTGTTCAGGTTCAATATTTAGTTCTTGATTTACATAAAGTAATTTATATGTACAAGATATAAATTATTCAAATTTTTGACTTCAACTCCCTAGCGTCCTCCCTCAAGGGGGTTGAAAAAGTTAAATTTTATGAAAAAGTAGATTTATTAATCAATAAGATACACCTAAAATTTGGTGTCTCTATCTTTACTAATAGCAAATTAATTTGCCCATACTGAGACTTCTTGGACACCCTGTATATGCTGTGCGATAATAAAGAGAATTCTGAGGTGCTTCACAGCTTTTGAATCGCGAAACAAAAACCTATAAAAATTCGACTGAAGTTAAAAACTCCAGACAATGACTTAAGGAACACCTTCGTGTGTGATCGGCGCGATCGGTATTTCATGGTCGCATCGTCTGAAATGTCACGTGATCTAGCATTTGAAATCCTAATTTTTAATCACGTGTCGGTTTAATAAAGTACGCAGGCGGTACACTGTTGCCGCATATAAAAAACCGATTAAGCAACTAAATCGGTTTTTATTACCGTTTCTATATGCATTATATAAAATCCATTTGTGCTAAACAGTTTTAAAGGGAATATATAAACATAGTTTGTGGCCTAGGAAATATTATTGGCGAATTCATATAAGAATACCTACTTTATTTTTTTTTTATTTTCCCAGAAAATATCAAAAAGTAAGAACCTTAAAAATTTTATTTTTCGTTGCGAAATACGGTGGCACCCAATTTAAAATTTAGCGGAATTTAGCACGCCACAATATACGCGTCTTATACTTTTTGATGTACCTACAATAATTTATAACGGAATCAAATTAATCCTTAGGTAAACCGGGGGTACTTTTTTCATTAATCGGTTTCGAAGAAAGTACAAGAATGATATGCGTACCATCTACATAATATGTAAACGTGTAGAGAATCTACGAGAATAATTCCACACTTATTTGTGCTAAAAGGTCCCGTAAGGATAATTGTTCAAAATAATTACAGCTTCAAGATTTTAACGGCTTTTAAACACGGGTATTATACACCGGTTAACAAGCATGCTTGGTTGTTCCTCTTTTAACAAACACGCGTAGCCGAAGATAACATAAGGAAGCTTATTTTTTATTACTTTATGTTGCGTGTAAAAAGTACAAAAATGGATTTTTAATTGCCCCGTCAACAAATTACAGAGTTGAAATATAAAGTTTTTTACTTTAGCAAAAGAACATAGTGGCGTTCTGGAAAAAAATTTCAAGTCCAAAACGCATGGGGAGTTTGGTAGCGAATCGGCCATACCTTACAAAATTTCAAAAAAAAGCAGCAACTCGTTATTTCAACAAGTTATTTGTTACCATATATATATATATATATATATATATATATATATATATATATATATATATATATATATATATATATATATATATATAGAAAAATGGAAGATTTCTTGGCCTATTGGTAATATAATAAATGTAAATGCGAAGATTTACTTCTTCGCTAGTGCAGCGAAAAGGCCGTGAATGAAAAATAAAAATAATGAGGACTATCTTTGATTCTGGTCTGGGTGACCTCCTGCTATCGATTTCTGGGCCCTTACCCATCAGCGGGCAGGCTTACACCCAGGGTGGCTGAAGAACAGACCACGATTTGACCAGAATCAAAGAGAGTCCTTATATCCAAAATGTTCGGAAAGGATGGGTAAGATGTAGTGGCTCGCGCCAACTAGTTCACCCAGTGTTGCTCCAAAAATGTTTGGCTGCTAACACAATAATACTCGAAAGTATGTCGATGTCGATTTTCTCGACGTCGACGGTACAAATGCACCATTGTACAACAATAGTAGAAAAATGGAAGATTTCTTGGCCTATTGGTAATATAATAAATGTAAATGCGAAGATTTACTTCTTCGCTAGTGCAGCGAAAAGGCCGTGAATGAAAAATAAAAATAATGAGGACTATCTTTGATTCTGGTCTGGGTGACCTCCTGCTATCGATTTCTGGGCCCTTACCCATCAGCGGGCAGGCTTACACCCAGGGTGGCTGAAGAACAGACCACGATTTGACCAGAATCAAAGAGAGTCCTTATATCCAAAATGTTCGGAAAGGATGGGTAAGATGTAGTGGCTCGCGCCAACTAGTTCACCCAGTGTTGCTCCAAAAATGTTTGGCTGCTAACACAATAATACTCGAAAGTATGTCGATGTCGATTTTCTCGACGTCGACGGTACAAATGCACCATTGTACAACAATAGTAGAAAAATGGAAGATTTCTTGGCCTATTGGTAATATAATAAATGTAAATGCGAAGATTTACTTCTTCGCTAGTGCAGCGAAAAGGCCGTGAATGAAAAATAAAAATAATGAGGACTATCTTTGATTCTGGTCTGGGTGACCTCCTGCTATCGATTTCTGGGCCCTTACCCATCAGCGGGCAGGCTTACACCCAGGGTGGCTGAAGAACAGACCACGATTTGACCAGAATCAAAGAGAGTCCTTATATCCAAAATGTTCGGAAAGGATGGGTAAGATGTAGTGGCTCGCGCCAACTAGTTCACCCAGTGTTGCTCCAAAAATGTTTGGCTGCTAACACAATAATACTCGAAAGTATGTCGATGTCGATTTTCTCGACGTCGACGGTACAAATGCACCATTGTACAACAATAGTAGAAAAATGGAAGATTTCTTGGCCTATTGGTAATATAATAAATGTAAATGCGAAGATTTACTTCTTCGCTAGTGCAGCGAAAAGGCCGTGAATGAAAAATAAAAATAATGAGGACTATCTTTGATTCTGGTCTGGGTGACCTCCTGCTATCGATTTCTGGGCCCTTACCCATCAGCGGGCAGGCTTACACCCAGGGTGGCTGAAGAACAGACCACGATTTGATCAGAATCAAAGAGAGTCCTTATATCCAAAATGTTCGGAAAGGATGGGTAAGATGTAGTGGCTCGCGCCAACTAGTTCACCCAGTGTTGCTCCAAAAATGTTTGGCTGCTAACACAATAATACTCGAAAGTATGTCGATGTCGATTTTCTCGACGTCGACTGTACAAATGCACCATTGTACAACAATAGTAGAAAAATGGAAGATTTCTTGGCCTATTGGTAATATAATAAATGTAAATGCGAAGATTTACTTCTTCGCTAGTGCAGCGAAAAGGCCGTGAATGAAAAATAAAAATAATGAGGACTATCTTTGATTCTGGTCTGGGTGACCTCCTGCTATCGATTTCTGGGCCCTTACCCATCAGCGGGCAGACTTACACCCAGGGTGGCTGAAGAACAGACCACGATTTGACCAGAATCAAAGAGAGTCCTTATATCCAAAATGTTCGGAAAGGATGGGTGTAAGCCTGCCCGCTGATGGGTAAGGGCCCAGAAATCGATAGCAGGAGGTCACCCAGACCAGAATCAAAGATAGTCCTCATTATTTTTATTTTTCATTCACGGCCTTTTCGCTGCACTAGCGAAGAAGTAAATCTTCGCATTTACATTTATTATATATATATATATATATATATATATATATATATATATATATATATATATATATATATATATATATATATATATATTATATATATATATATATATATATATATATATATATATATATATATATATATATATATATATATATATATATATATATATATATATATATATATATATATATATATATATATATATATATATATATATACAGGGTGATTGATGGTGAGTGGCCTATTAGAAGTTCTGGCGAACTAGTCAACGGATCACTTTGAAAATTTGGTAGTTTACATAAGTGGACATGACCTTTCTTTTAAAATTATTTTTGGCCTTGCGGTGTTGCCGCTTCTACTGAAAAGTATTAGCACCTATGATAATTTAAATGGAACACCCGGTATATTATATTTTTTTTAGAATCCCTGTTGGTTTGTTAATAAGTTTCGTTAACATATTCCTATGTCTATCTAGTATCAGATAATAATTATTTTCTTCTTTTTTTCTCGGAAAACATGGTAGTCAATAAGGGCTGATATTTTTGAACTCATGACAGATAGGACACTAGAATTTGGTGGAGAGCTAGGTAATACCACGAGGCTATTCACTCGGTGTCCAAATCGTAGTTATATTTGTACAGGGTGTTTCAAAAATAAACATATTTTGATGGTTTGGAAAAATGATTAAAAGTACATTTTTTTAAATGGAACACCCTGTATTTTAACCGCGGTCCTAAAAGCTCTGTAAATTTCCTATCTTTCAATATATCATGTCCCTATACCTATCTCGAATAGTTTTTGACTTATTAGCATTTATTTGGACAATTTAACTATTACAGATAACATTCACGAGTTTTTAGGAAAATTTGAAAAGTAGCCTTTGGAAACTGTTGTTTTTAAATGGATGACACTTTTCTATTATTTATTCCGTTTCGTTGTCAGTTGGTTGCCGTACTTGAAAATTCTAATTTAAGGTTTTAAGAGAAATGGAAGAAAACAATAATTATTCAAATACAGTACTTATGAATTTATTTGTTTTACATGGTCAGTGTGATAAGATCATTAGTCGTACTTGTAGAAAATTCAATGAAATGTATCCAAATTTGCCATCAATGAACAATAAGAAATTTAGACGAATTCAAAGCAATTTCAAAAATTTTGGTTCTTCCTTGAAAGTTCCCAGAAATTTACCCAGACCTGTAACATCTAGTGAGGACAACGAAATTAACGTTTTGGCTTATTTTCATGCCTATCCGCAGGCTTCAATAAGATGTGCCAAAGAAGATTTGGGCTTAACCTATTTCTGCGTGCAAAAAATATTGGCTAAACATAATATGCATGATTATAAGTATACCAAAGTTCAATGTCTTAAGCCTGAGGACTGTCCACAAAGAGTTTTATTTTGCGAAAACTTGTTAGTTCATATTCAGGAAGATCCACAATTTTTAAGGAAAATCATTTGGACTGATGAATCAAAATTTTCTCGCGAAGGAATTTTTAATAGGAAAAATATTCATTATTGGGCGAAGGAAAATCCTCATGTAACGAGAGATACTGGATTTCAAGAAAATTTTCGATTTAATGTTTTTTGTGTAATGATGGACAACAAAATTCAATATTTGATATATGATGAAAATTTAACTTCCAGAAAATACTTAGAAATTTTAACTACATTTGTCGAAAATTTCGTGGACAACCTTCCTCTCGCCCAGTATCGCAGCTGCTGGTACCAATTGGACGGGGCTCCCGCTCACTGCACTGACGAAGTTAGTGCGGAAATACAGAGAATGTTTGAAGATCGTTGGTTCAGGCGTTTGGGACCTTGGAATTGGCCTGCAAGGTCCCCAGATTTAACACCTCTGGATTTTTACCTTTGGGGCACTCTCAAGAATATTATTTACAAGACACCGGTAAATTCAAGGGAAGAGTTAGAAGATCGGGTGAATCGGGCATTTCAAAATTTGGATGCTGGTGAACTTAGACTTGCTACTGGACATGGTGTAAACAAGCGAATTTTAAAATGCTTAGATGTCAACGGCCAACGTTTTGAACATTTATTAAAAACTAATTAAATGTTTTTTACTTTTTTCTTGGTAATTTTGTTAGAAGTCAAAAAAATATTATTATGTACACTACAACTTAAATATGATTAAGTAATTTTAAGCATTTAAGAATTTACTAATTGTTTAAAATTTGTCTAAATTTCTTATTGTTCATTGATGGCAAATTTGGATACATTTCATTGAATTTTCTACAAGTACGACTAATGATCTTATCACACTGACCATGTAAAACAAATAAATTCATAAGTACTGTATTTGAATAATTATTGTTTTCTTCCATTTCTCTTAAAACCTTAAATTAGAATTTTCAAGTACGGCAACCAACTGACAACGAAACGGAATAAATAATAGAAAAGTGTCATCCATTTAAAAACAACAGTTTCTAAAGGCTACTTTTCAAATTTTCCTAAAAACTCGTGAATGTTATCTGTAATAGTTAAATTGTCCAAATAAATGCTAATAAGTCAAAAAACTATTCGAGATAGGTATAGGGACATGATATATTGAAAGATAGGAAATTTACAGAGCTTTTAGGACCGCGGTTAAAATACAGGGTGTTCCATTTAAAAAAATGTACTTTTAATCATTTTTCCAAACCATCAAAATATGTTTATTTTTGAAACACCCTGTACAAATATAACTACGATTTGGACACCGAGTGAATAGCCTCGTGGTATTACCTAGCTCTCCACCAAATTCTAGTGTCCTATCTGTCATGAGTTCAAAAATATCAGCCCTTATTGACTACCATGTTTTCCGAGAAAAAAAGAAGAAAATAATTATTATCTCGACAACGATACTAGATAGACATAGGAATATGTTAACGAAACTTATTAACAAACCAACAGGGATTCTAAAAAAAATATAATATACCGGGTGTTCCATTTAAATTATCATAGGTGCTAATACTTTTCAGTAGAAGCGGCAACACCGCAAGGCCAAAAATAATTTTTAAAAGAAAGGTCATGTCCACTTATGTAAACTACCAAATTTTCAAAGTGATCCGTTGACTAGTTCGCCAGAACTTCTAATAGGCCACTCACCATCAATCACCCAGTATATATATATATATATATATATATATATATATATATATATATATATATATATATATATATATATATATATATATATATGGTAACAAATAACTTGTTGAAATAACGAGTTGCTGCTTTTTTTTGAAATTCTGTAAGGTATGGCCGATTCGCTACCAAACTCCCCATGCGTTTTGGACTTGAAATTTTTTATATATACATATATATATATATATATATATATATATATATATATATATATATATATATATATATATATATATATATATATATATATATATATATATACAGGGTGTTCCTAAATGTCGTGCTGATAATAAAGAGGGTGATTCTACAAGCGATTTTAAGAGAAAAAGTTCATGTGACCATATGTCCTAAATCGTTTAAATTTTAAAATACAGGGTGTTAAAGTTTAACTTTTTTATTCGTTTTTTTGGCGTATACCTTGTACATTTTTTACGATATTTAATTTAAATTTGGTATACAGTCTACCATAATTAAGCTTTATGAAATGGGTAATATTACATTTTAAGAAATTATACAGAGTACTCCTTTTTTTGGGACACGGTTCCTTTAGGCCCTCCCAACTTTTTATTGGAACGCCGCTGGTTATTTTTGCTTCTGGAATCGTATTTCGCATTTTATTTTGTAACTTTTTTATGTCTTGTAATTTTCTGATATTTTGCATTGTTTAGAAGATATTATACCTCACATCTTCTCCTCATTAATCCTCGCACTCAAAAAAAAAAATCAAGATTGCTATGGATACATTTTTATTAAGTGTTTTCTATTGTAATCTTGGACAGTACTACATAAAGCTTAGTTATGGTAGACTGTGTACCAATATTTAAATTAAACATATAACTAAGCTTTCTGAAATATTAATTATTCTAAAAAATATATTATTAATAATACAAGTTAGTTAACTAATTACAATAATTGTTGAAAATGGCTCCCTCCTGCCATTAGGCACGCCTCAGATCTTCTTCTCATTGATCCCCGCACTCTTTCAAAAATACCGGGAGTGTTTCTAACCGTTTCAAATCCAGCGATTATGCGATTTCTTAAATCGTCCACAGTATCCACTGGTGTTACATACACTAAGGACTTAATATGTCCCCATAGGAAATAATCTAAACTGTTTAAATCGGGTGACCTAGGAGGCCATGGTTGTGGTCCTCCACGACCTATCCACCTTTCAGGATACATTTCATTTAAATATTCACGTGCCAGAACACTGAAATGTGCTGGAGCGCCATCGTGCATATACCAATGTTGGTTTCTTAATAAAAGTGGTACTTCCTCAAGTAGAAGTGGCAATTCTTCTTGCAAGAACTGGCGATATGACTGACCATTAAGGCGAGCAGGTAAAAAGAAGGGACCTATCAAATAATCTCCAATAATACCAGCCCATACGTTTAATGAAAACTGCTCTTGATAATGCGCTTCTACTGTGGCGTGTGGATTTTCCTGAGCCCATAAATGATTGTTATGAAAATTAGTTATTTGATTTCTTGAAAAGTTAGCTTCATCTGTAAAAAGGATTTGACTTTCAAAATGGGGATTTACTGCGAGCCTCTGTAGGTACCATTGACAGAAATTAATCCGTAAAGGAAAATCACGGGGAAGCAGTGCTTGCACTCTTTGAAGATGGTATGGGTAAAGTTGCTGGTCCGACAAGATTCTCCAAACAATTTGATGACAAATATTTAAATTTATGGCAATCTTTCTAGTGCTGGTTTCTGGATGATTATCTATTTCATTTAATACAGCTTCCTCGATAGCTGGTGTTCTAACAGTACGAGGTCTTCCTGCGTTAGCTGTATCTTTTTGGAAATGCCCAGTTTCATGAAGGCGTCGATGAATATTCGAGAATGTTCTACTGTCAGGTATCACACGATTCGGATATCTTTCACCATAAATACGTCTGGCTTCAAAAGCGTTTCCATTGGCAAGGTCATAAATAAAGTGCATATCAGCCATTTCAGAATTCGTAAAATTCGGCATATTTATTAGGTAGATAAATTTCAATTCAAAACTGTAGCTTACACGTTAACTAATAATTATTGACTTACTTAGCATAAAATGACTTCTGTTGTAAATACGAAAGAATTGTACTGTCAAAGATGACAACAGAAAAAACTTAATAAAAATGTTTTCATAACAATCTTGATTTTTTTTGACAGGGTGCGAGGGTTAATGAGAAGAAGATGTGGTATAATATCTTCTAAACAATGCAAAATATCAGAAAATTACAAGACATAAAAAAGTTACAAAATAAAATGCGAAATACGATTCCAGAAGCAAAAATAACCAGCGGCGTTCCAATAAAAAGTTGGGAGGGCCTAAAGGAACCGTGTCCCAAAAAAAGGAGTACTCTGTATAATTTCTTAAAATGTAATATTACCATTTCATAAAGCTTAATTGTGGTAGACTGTATACCAAATTTAAATTAAATATCGTAAAAAATGTACAAGGTATACGCCAAAAACGAATAAAAAGTTAAACTTTAACACCCTGTATTTTAAAATTTAAACGATTTAGGACATATGGTCACATGAACTTTTTCTCTTAAAATCGCTTGTAGAATCACCCTCTTTATTATCAGCACGACATTTAGGAACACCCTGTATATATACAACATTGTCATGTTCTTTAAGGTAGATGTTATTTTTTAAATACCCCCATAAAAAGGTATCAAGCGGAGTTAGGTCTGGACTGTTCGGCGGCCACGTAATTGTTCCATGTTTCCCAATCCAGGTTTCATATTTTCCATTTAGTAAAGTTGTTACCCCGCCTACATTATGGGCTGGTGCCCCATCTTGTTGAAAAACAATACCTTGTAATTCATTTAGAGGTAAATCATCAAACAAATCTTCAATGTCGTTTTGAAGCATGTCAAGGTAACGTATACCAGTCAGAGAATGGTTAAAAAAGATCGGACCCAAAATCCTAAAGTCTTTTATCCCACACCAAACATTTACAGATAGGCGACCAGAATGTTTTACTTCAAAAAACTTTTCGGGATTTTCGGTAGACCAATAATGTATGTTCTTTCTATTTGGAATTCCTGCCGTGCTGAAGCATGATTCATCACTCCACATTATTTTGTAAATGAAAGTTGGATACCTTTCAAGAGTTTCTAGCATAATTCTGCAGAATTCCAAACGTTTCTGTTTATTCGTTTCAGTTAAATGTTGGACTTTTGTCGACTTAAACGGGTGGAACTTATGTTTTTTTAAAGTTCTATAAATTTTCCATACACTTTTCTCAAGATCTTTGGCACCATCTCTTATCGAATTAGCAGGATACTCTAGAATTAATAATGCAGCATTATTATTAATAGTTGTGCATTTAAGATTTTTTTTATATAATAAACCGATAAATAAACATACCTTGAAAATATAAAAGGATTTCTAATTCTTCATCTTCATTTATAGTAACAGTCCTGTTTCTTCTATTTAAAGCGTTAGTATTCCTTAGTAGTTCATATACACGCTTAAATGTATTTAAAGCTGGCGCGGGTCCGTTGTCATGTAGAATCATATATTCTCGTCTGGCAGCATGTCTATTCTTATTATTTTTGATGTATAACGACGATATTTCAAATTTTTCTTGCACTGTATAAATCATTTTAAAACGTTTACTATTATAATCAGATAATTCTGACAAGTTGTCAAACATAATATCCAAATAATACTTTAAAGCGCCATGCTTAATCCATGGCCTGCTTAAAGTACAATTTAATCCATGGCCTGCTACCATTACAATTTAAATATGCGTTTTTTGACTTTAACATAATAATAATTACAACAAATTATATATCACTTTTATCAGGAAGACCAGCCCTATCATTTAAGAGTATTATATACAGGGTGTTCCATAAGAAAAAACTATATTTTTGTTTGCTACGCATTTCTGCAACACCCTATATATATATAAACTAATTCATAAACAACTTTACGTTGTACCCTACAACTTTTGTATTTGCAATTTTTTTTAAATAACATTGCATAAAAAAGTTAAAGGGGGGGTCCATTTATAGTGCAACACCCTGTACCAAATTAAGGGATTTTAATAGGTAGTTAATCAATGGGAATGTTTTGGTAAAGAAAAAACATTTTGAAATTTGCGAAAAAGGTTTAATTCTTGGTAAGCCTCCCCTGGGAAAAAAATGAAAACATTTAGATATTTTATTTATTATTTTTTCTAAACAGATTGTACATCATTTTGTCGACAATTTTTAAATTTTAGGAGAAAAAAATGTGTTAGTAGAATGTTATAGGCATTTGAATTTTTTAAAAATTTATATAGGTTTAAACAGGCAAGTTTTCATAAAAGAATTGAGCAATATTGAGACCCTTGAGAACTTGGCAAGTTTGATCTGTAAATTTATAAGTTCACACAATATTTTTCTGTGCTTATCAAATAACGTGTAGGTACGGAACTTGGCATAATTTTTACATTTCAGTTGTTTTTTTCAAATAACAAAACACACAGTCCTGACGAGAACTTAGCCTGTTTTTCTACATGTATGTTTTTGGTGGGACCTGTTATACGACTGTAAATATAACTCCCATTATTAGACACCCAACCACAACACCCAGTTGCTATTTTGCGTAGTCAGGTTTAAGTTTTTCCGATTTTTTTTATTCAAACATAAAATGGCAGTTACTAGAATTTATTCAAAAGGAATACCGTCAGAATGTAGGTTATATAAAATCGTATATAGAAGTAATGGTAAGTAATGTCTTTTCGCAAATCAATTCATTAAAATAACTTTTCCTTGTCTTCATCTTCATGATATGTACTAAAATCTAACTCGAAATCAAGTCCCAGATCGAAATAGAACTCGTCGTCGTCTTCTAACGATTCCTTGGTGGTTTGCATTCTATCATCAATAATGTCTACATCATCGGAAGTTCGTACTCTCTTTTGACAATGCTGCAACACAAAATAACATTACATTCAAGTAAATTATAGTTTAAAAACTAAAAAACACAAACACGCTTTTATAAGTAGCGCACTAAAAAGTTAAAAATAATTATTTTCCTTTTATAGTTAACAGAAAACTGAGCGCGCATCGTGCGGAAAATAAAGCAACTAACAAACTGCGCCTTCCTTTACTTCGCACACACGCATACCCTGATTTTCTGTTAACTTGTACAGCTATAAAACATTTGCGTTCAGATTCACTAAGAAAGTTAAAGATTTAGTACTTGTTTAAATTAAGATCTTATAGTTGATCAGTTATGTTTTGACAGGTTTTTGTCCTGTCATTGTTAATAAGTCGTCATTAAAAACGTATTAATTATTGTGATATTTCAGCGATTAACTTGGTTTCCAAATGATTTTCATCTTGGAACGAGTTGCTGTAATGAATTTGGTTCTATTATTGTTGAAAGTACGTACTAAAATTGTCCTTTTCTTGGTGAATTTGCAAAAAAAGCTCAGAAATAAGCTTATAGTATAAAACTTAGTTGTCTTATTCTTACACTTGTCAGTTTAAAACTTTTGGTTGTCCAATTAGACCGGACTAGCGTTGGAGAATCTGGCTGTTGGTCTTGAAATAGGTAATTAAATTTAAAAGCGTGGGGCGAACTTACATATATAGCGGTCTAGGCATACATTACATTTTGTTTGATATGCCTAGGTAGCTATATAACTGCTATTAACTACCTATTTAAAGACCAAATTTTTTTATAGCTGTACAGGGAAAACCGGAGTATGCAGTTTGTTAGTTGCTTTACTTGCACACCTCGGTTTTCTGTTAACTATAAATGGAAAATAATTATTCTTAACTTTTTAGTGCGCTACTCATAAAAGCGTGTTTTTAGTTTTTTAGCGAATTAGGTTCGGAGGTCCCAAAAATAAAATTAATTTTTTATTATCGACTTTACAAAAAATATATAGTTCTACATTGTGAAAAAGAGCATAGTTATTCATAAATTTTATCTAGGGCTTACAGAGTGGCTACAAAATTTAAATTTTTGTGACTTTCAGCTTTTTGAACCACCCTGTATTGTCCTACATCAAGTTTTTGAACAACCATGCTCTTTTTTTACAATGTATGTTCCAAACCTAATTCACTAACATAAAAAAATTAACTCTAGTACAATTACATTGGCAGTTTACCTTTAAATAACGATTTTATGTCTTTAGCTTCACGTGGATTATGACTTTTATATTTTTGAGCCACCCTGTACGTACTAGACCAAATTTTTGAGTGGCAATGCTATTTAGATGTAGAACTTGTTATAAAGAGAAACTTTTTTTCGTAAAATCAATAATACATTTTTTTCCATATAATTAGAACTTTCGAAGACACGCTGTGTATTTTTTTTAATATTGTTGTATTGTCACCGGAATTGCATAAGTTTGCAAAGATTCAAATCGATACGACAATAATTAAAAGTTGATGAAAAGTGAGTTGTAAGATTCCATTACAATGTTACAGGTGAAGCTAATAAAAGCGTGTTAAAAAATCCTTTTCAACTATGTGAAAATGACTAATCTAATCCAATGTTCTAGCATAATCACCAGAAAATTCGTTTTTGAAAATTGACAGAAAGCCGACTGACACTTATCAGGTGATATAGTAACTCAAAACCTTTCCCAATTTTACAGTTAGTTTTACACAAATCTTCATATTGTCACGTTGTCAGTGTGTTGTGCTCTTCATTTTTGTGCACTATTTTATAAAATCATCTTAATATATTTTTTCTACAACTGTCAAAAGAAGCTGACTTTTTGACATTGATTTTGATATATGACGTATGTGAATTTATCACCGTGTGTGAAATAGCTATTTCAAGTATCGAAAAATGATTTCACTCACTGAAAATTAATAGATATTTATGGAACTAGTGCATGAAACGCATTTTTAAAGAACGATATCGCAGCTTATTAATCGAGGCACGCACGAGTTTTATTCAATATTTTTTTACAACTGTAAAAAAAGTGTTAGAAATATAAAAAGACAATATATTAAATTTTAAAAAAGTTCTTCTTAAAAAATTTGTTTCTTGAAACTTAGTAGTCGTTGCTTTTATTATTACTGTGGAAACCACTCGTACTCATTTATTATTATTTTTTTGTTTCTGTCCATTTAGCAAAGTATTGTCAAAGTTATTAAAGAGACGCGCACAAATTAAAGTGATTTTAGTTTTCAGTGCGTGAAATCATTATTCCATGCGTAAAATAGCAATTTCACGCACGGTGATAAAATGGCCTACTTTACACATCAAAATCAATGTCAAAATGTCAACTTTCTTGACAGTTGTAGAAAAAATTACTTTAAGTTGTGCGCGTCTCTTCAACAACTTACTACTACTTTGCTAAATGGGCAGAAATAAAATATAATAATAAACGCGAACGAGTGGTTTCCATAGTAACAATGAAAGCAACGATTACAAAAGGTTTGTTCTTTCGTATTGCACCAAACTGCACTAATCTGCACTTACTTTTATTCGTGGAAGATATCCACAAGCAAAAAATCAATGCAGATTAGTGTAGTTTCGTGCAACACAAAAGAACGGTGCCTACAAAAATTGCTCCCACGAACATGCTATATAAAAAATGCGAGCCTTTTTGATTTATATGCTCTTAGATGGTTTCTGTTTCTGAAAACATTTCTTATTAAAGAAAACAAATAACCGAATAGGGTTTTTTTTTTTCGAAAAACATTTTTTTCTGAGGGAACATTTTTTTGGAAAAAACAGCTTTTTCGAAAACCGATTTACGTAATTTTTCGAAAATATTTTGTCGAAAACCTATTTCGAAAGTACCTTTTTTCAAAAATATCTTAACTGATGTATGAAATTCTCCAAAATGCATGTTTCGAAAGTACCTACATTTTTCCAAAATAGGTATACAATTTCCAAAAATTTATTTTTTCGGAAACAGTATTAGGTTATGAACTCTACCAGCTTAGAAAATGTTAAACAAAAAAGACTAAAAACGATCCTGAACAAACCTAAACGAACCTTTTTTGATTTTGATCAATTTTCCTTAGCTATGGTACGTTACTTTCTCGTAAATTACTTTTTCCAAAATTCGCTGCTTGAAAAACTTAATATTCGGAAAGTGTTTTTCGAAAACAATTAATTTCGAAACAAATATTCTCTGAAAAAATGTATTTTGGAAAAGTGCTTAAAAAAATTTAAAAAGGGCAAATTGAAAGCAGAAAACATAAATATAAAAATGCTAGAATATGTACATCATCAAAAAGTGGATCATTTAACAGAAATCCAAAGAATTGAAATTTTTTTGGGTTAAGGGGACAGAATGCAAACGCAACAAAAAGTTTGTAATATTTTGAATGACAAATTTCCTGATAGAAATCCATGAACTAAATCTACTGTAAGTAAAGTTTTAAAAAAATTTCGTAAAACTGGAAACGTAAAAACGCTATACGCTCTGGACGACCTAAAAGTGCAACAGATGGTGATAAGGCCCTGAACGTTTTACTGAGTTTAGACGAAAATCCACATCTTTCTACCAGAGCACTGGGAAAAGAAAACAACGTTTCACACAATGACATGTCCGTAGACCGCCTTCTAAAAACAGAAAAGTTCATCCGTAAAAAATAAGACTTATGCAAAATCTCTCAGATGATTACGAGAGGCGCTTGAAATTTTGCGAAACCATGATGGAACGTTACAACGCCAATCCAGATTTTGTCCACCGAATAATTTTCTCTGACAAATCAACATTTTTTTTTTAAATGGAAAAGTTAATAGGCATACTTCTCGATATTGGGCCAGGGAAAATTCTCATTGGATATGCGAAAACCATACCCAGTTCCACCAAAAGTAAATGTTTGGGCTGGTATAATAGGTCGGAGATTAATTGGCCCCTTCTTCACGTAAGTGACATTCAATGGAAAAAAAAAATTTGGATCTTCTAAGAAATGAAATTGTCCCGGCTCTTGCACAACTATTTCCAAATAATCGTACTTTATTTTACCTGTTGTACTTATTATTTGAATATGATTTTTTAGGCAATAATCAAACACCACATGATGAAATACGGTTTCAGCAGGATGGTGCCCCACCGCACTGTGTCCATAATGTTCAATAAGGTTCGATAATGTTTTAGAAGATGGATTGGGCGTAGGGGTACAATCGAGTGGCCAGCTCGGTCTCCGGACTTGACGCCCCTCGACTACTTCTTGTGGGGCCACCTCAAAAATGTTGTTTTCAGAAGTGACTTAGTTCTGTGACTGACCTCGATGATTTAAAGATCATCATCATTTTCATACTAATCAAACATTAATTGGTCGCGTGCACTGTTTTTGTTTTTCAAAAAACATTTTTTCGATGTCAGATTAAGTAAATTTTGTCAAAAAACAGCTTTATCGAAAGATGCATATTTGGAAAAAAAAATTTTAAATATTCTTTTTTCAAAAAAGAATCTTTCAAAATTAGATTTTCCGAAAACATAGTTTTTAAAAAAATAAAGTATGAACTCTACTAGCGTAGAAAATGTCAATAAAAATAATCCTAAACTAACAACGCACCGTTTTTGTGTTTGGTCAGGTTTGTGTTTTTTTGTCTCTGCTACGTTACTCTGTATTTAGTCAATTAGTTCTTCAAAAAGCGTTTTTTTTTAATATGAATATTCGAAGTTTTTGTCGAAACAAGGAAAAAATATACTTTCAAAAAACATGTTTTCTTAAAAAAATGTAGTTTACAAAATGTACTTTTTAAATAAAAATTCGAAAAGTTGTTGTCCAAAAAAACATTGCAAAGTACCCTCAGTTCTCGAATAACTGTATTATCGAAAATGTTCTGTATTCGATATTTTCTAAAAAACGTGCTTTTAAAAAATGTGTTTTCGAAAAAATTTTATATAACAGTTCTAATCACAGAAATAGGAGGGGATATAGAAATCGCTTCCCCTCTGCGCGGATGGAGAGATTTGTTGGGCGGCCATTTTTACATACAAATGTCAATTGCAAAGCGGCAAATTTAAAACGGTATTTCTACCGTGCAAATCTACAGCATTTGTAATCATTTTGTAGTACATCGACTGTTTATCTGGTTTAACTGATTATTAGAAAGAAAAACAATAGGTATATATGTATGCCTGGGCTGAATATAAACCTACAATAAACGTCTTTTTTGGTACGAGCCAATAACAATTATTGTAATTTGTTTTTCAAATTCTCGTTGTGAATTTTTAGTCATTTAATACAAAAACCCAATTAAACCAAAAATCGATTTATAAACCCAAAAATACCTACTGGACTGCGTTTTATACTAAACTTGTTTTTTTTTTCAAACTTTGCTTACACCGTACCTTAAACTAAATTAATGTCTAAAAGTACGTACCTAACTGAAATTATTTTAGTACACACATACTATTGTAGTGTATTTTGAGAAACCGTATGTTGTTTTGGTGAATATGAACGTTGTGTAGTGCTAAAATATCCAACAATAGTGGTTCAGGATTAGGCTTTGGTGGAGTAAAGATTTTAAATCATAATAATCTTATTTTGTGGTAGGTAATTAAAAAATTTTTTATAAAAAAATTTGAACACTAGTAATTTTAAATTAAAAAACAACATAAAAATTTGCTTTATTTCATTTATTTATTTGCTTTAAGATCATACATAATATATTGTTATGATATAAGCTTCGTCAGTACCTACAAATCTGAGTAAAATGTTATAACATAACTTCACATACAAAGAACTAACAAATAGATAAACACTATACAAAGTCAAGTACAAGCACAAATAGATATAACGGGCAGTTCACATCAAGAAAATTATATTACGAGGCAACATTTATAAATTCCGATAGCTATAAAACACCCTGTCTTGTAGTAATTCCTTCAGCCTCTTCTTAAAGGCTTTCATGTTATCTACTAATCTGATTTTGTCTGGCAATTTATTAAAGATCTTAACGCATGCAAATTGTGGAGATCCTTCATAGTGGGCAGTTTGATTAGCAGAGCGGAAGCATTTCTTGTTTGGTAGCTGTGGTTGTGTTGATTCGTCTTGAAACTGCTACTGTTGTTGAAAACATACATGGCACATTTCAGTATAGTATCTTGAACTGTTTAAATATTGGTCTACATAATTCTATGGGCTTGAGCCCAAACAGCAGTCATATTATTTGTTTCTGTGTAATGACAACTCTGTCGATGTTCGTTGCTTGACCCCAGAGTATTATATTATAAGCAAGGTAGTGATAGGCAAGCGAATAGTAAGCACTCAGTAACGTATAGTATAACCAGTCCTAAGTGAATCTCATAAATCTAAATTATTAAGATTTAAGTGGTATAAAAAGCCAGACAAAGGCCTGCCGCTCATACCCGGCCGTGTCTCGTGAAGGAACACCTGCAGCGACGATTCGTTTTGTCTCTTTTCCACTAAGGGTAATATTATATTGGTGCATGCAGAGGAGGGAGTCCTTTTATTATAATTAAGACGTTACGTAGACAGATGCTCGTTTGGAACATGATTTATGTGATATCGGCACGGCTGCGTCAAAGGTGTCGGCTTCGTTACCTTTTTTTTTGCGGTTTCACTTAACTTTAGTTAAAGTATATGTTGAAGGATTGTCTGTTTAAGTTTCACGTATGTCCCCAGAAACTTTACCATAGCAGAGCTGTTGTTGATGTCTATCCTAGGTTTGTTTTTGTAAAAGTGTACCATCACCGTCTTTCCTTTGTTTAGTATCAGTTTCTTGGAATTGCACCACCCACTCATACTATCACAAACTTTGGAGATAGAATTCATAATTAATATTACTTATTACTGCAGGGCACAATGGGCTCGATAAGTCTGTGTGTGCTCCTATCACTATAATACTTAATTCTAAGCATGTAACATTATCAGATTTTCTTCCACTAAACCAGAATCACAGTAATTATCAGAATTAGTGATTTGTTAACATTTTCAATATAAATTACAAGAAGTCTAGAATTAGTTGTTTACATATTTTCATATTTAACTTTATTTATTCGGAAGCTTGAAACGTCAAATTTGTAGGGGAAGTGACAGTTCTGTGTCAAAATGGCAGCTTCCGTTGCGTTCCAATAAAATTGGATGCGCACTCGTCCAAGCGCGTTCTAACTACCCTCTCTTTTCTCTGGTTCTAATGGACAGAATGTATAAATAAAAAAATGCCAGACGTTAAAATGACCAACCGTTCTGATTTCGCAAGAACAGGTTTAGACTCAGGTTTAGAGATTTTTCGTCCATTATGAAATAGTGTTCATTTCTTAGAACCCTAAACGATAAAAAAATAATATCGCACGCGAACTTGCCCGTTTTTTTTTTTTGGTCTATGCTTTTGTGTAGCTCGGGGTGACGTTACGCCCCCCCCCCCCCCCTAGACCAAATGCTAAATCCGCCCCTTTTCTGCCAACCTCTAAAAATTAAATAAACCAGAACTACACAGGTATAATATTAATGATATAAAAGTTGTCAATAACAACATAAATTATTCTATAATTTCTGCAATTTGCTTGGTATGCAATTTTTTTTTGTGGAAAATGCAAACTTGGATAAAACTCAGAAATAAATTCATAGTACAAAACTTAGTTGTCTTACTGGTCAATGTAAACCCTTTGTTGTCAAATAAGACAGATCTTAGCCCTAGTGAATTTGGCTGTTACCATTTTCTTTCAATTTTTTTCACATTTTAGGTAAAGAATTTTAATTTGTGAAGGTCAAACATAACTTACTTCATGAACTCTTTCTATTATTTCTTCAATTATTTCTTTTACAATGTGTTTCGTCAAGCTTTCTTCAGAGCCGATACTAAATTGATCTGACGTCACGTCAAATCTTTGGTCGTCTAAAGTCACATGCCTCTCTTCCTTGATGCTTATTTTTCTTTGTTCAGGCTTTGGTTTTCCAGGTAGCTTAAAGGAAAAAGCAGTGATTAACAAATCTGTGATTTCAGAATTATTGGGTTGATTTATTAGGAAGAGTTGCGTTTTCAGATCGAAAATACGAAAACGACTTATATGTTTTTTTTTTAATTTTATGAGCCTGTCCAGAATTGCCGCTTCAAAAAATTGTAGTTTATATATCTACGCGCTTTTTGGACTCGTGTGGTCGTGATGTCATAATTTATTCGATTCCGCGCCGCCCACAGTGCAGCGATCTTATGAGGAATTGAGAGAAAAATCAGAAATCGGAAACAAATTTAATTATATTATCATAAATATTTATTTACCACATATTTGTCGGCTATTAGTCTATATTTAAAACAAAACATATTTATTTGCTATTGTTAAGGTTACAAAAAAAAATGAATTTGAACTTATTCGTCCAGAGTAACATATTAACAGTAGAAATGATACTTAAAATAAATATTTCTATCAACTGTAATAGATAATAAAAAGAATATATAGGAACATAATCAAGGAAAATAAGTATATACATATGTAGTTATAATATGTACATTGTACATATCTTATTCTGCCCCTGAGTCACTTTCACTTGCTTCGCTATCTTCAAACGTAGTCGTGATATTATATGCTGACAAAGGATCAGTGTCTTCTGTGAACCCAATGCATTCTGTAATGGCACAGTCATTAGCTAAAAGTTTTTCTTTTTAGTGTTCCGTGAAACGGAACACTTATGGACTCACTTCGGTGCCCGTCCGTCCGTCAGTCACAGGCGATTTTCTCTGAAACTACACGACGTAAAAATTTGAAATCTGGAACAGAGATAGAGTGTGGTGGCCCAATTATAGACGTGAAGTATAAAAAGTTAAATTTTAATTCTGGGGGTTAATTTCGGGGGGTGAATTGGGAAATGAATTTTTTAAGGGCATCGTGTAGGGTATGAAATGAAAGCTTATTGAAGCGCGAATTCAACGATATATGTGGTGAATTTTTTTAATGCATTTTTTTGACATTTTTCGGAAAAAACGCTATAAAATTGCTGTCCCCCACCCTTTTCACCAGAAGGATTGCTCAGAAAAATCAGAAAAAAAATCATGAGCATTGAGAATTAGGTGTAGATTGAACGAAAATTATCAAGATTGAAAAATTCTAGCGCGGTCAATTGTTACAAGCAATTTAATTGTTTATTTCCTTATAACTGCTGAACCATTTGTTTTAGAGAAAAAGTTTTTCGCCAAAATATATTTCTAACGATGTAACAACTTTTGTCCTTACACATTTTTCACAATTTTTAATTTGGCCCACTCAGCTCCGCGCATACGCGATGCGATACGACGTTGGTACCGTTGGCGGCAGGTAGCGCGGCAGATGGACGGATATCGGGCGGCCGAGGTTTGCTGATAGCACGGAACACTAATTGTGCCAGTATAGCTTGCACTTGACCGATTTTTTTATTGATTATTTTTCGATGAAAAGCTAGTAGGGGATTCCATGTAATCATCAAGCGATTCATTAAATCAATATTTGATTTTAGTCGGGAATGGTATGGTAATCTTTCTTCGCGAATTTCTTTGGGCCTAGCTTCCAAACACTCTTCTGGTATTTCGCCAATAGGTATAATATTAAATTGAGAAATAACCTCGTAACCATGAAGTTTTTTATGTACGCTAATAGGCATACCACGAATACTCTTTGAGATACAACTTCCTAGTTTTTCTAGCAAGATCGTTAAATTTATTTACATTAAGCTTTTCTTTGCAATGTAATAATGTGTAAAACTAAGTGGCTCCTCGTTAAGGCCAGTACTTTTGGCACTTTCCTCATGTTGCTCAAAAAATCGTCTGGCCGTATTACCGTCATTGGAACTACCATTTCTTTCAGTTTATCAATAGTGGGCCCTAAATGTGTTTTAAGCTCATCTTAAATTCCTCTTTTGATTTGTTTTTTAATTCCTTAAATTCAGCGGTAGCTCGCCACTGTTTAAAAGGAAGACGATATGCTAGTTTAGGCAACATTCCACAAAACGAATCCAGCTTATTGACGTACAGATTAAATTGGACTGATATTGCTTAAACCAAGAATGCCTCCTTCTCCGACCGCGCGCAGTGCCACAAGAACGCATGCGCAGTTGAAAAGTTATAGGACTGGTCTTAATATTTGTGTATGGTGTTATATCAGTTTACATAGAATACCTACATGTTTATGTAGTTTTAGTAAATTTTTGGTTTAATACGCCAATGTCTATGTAGAAATACTTATTTTATTCGGTTGAACTTAAAAAGAAGATTACAATACCTGTCCTGAACCTGACTAACCAAATGATCAAGTAATGATTACAAGATTTTATAAATTGATAAATAAAAAAAACTTACCGAATCAACATATTTTTTCACTTCCTCCGCAATGGTTTGCCACTCTTCACTAAAATATCTCCCTATAAAGCTTTCGATATTATGGCTTGGTCTCTCCAGTAAGAGTTTTCTTATAACTAGTTGTATAATCCCCCTAATCTAAAAAATGTTAATTACTAATTTTCAGTAAGAAAAGGGCACAAATCCTAATATCTATAAAACTAACCCTTAAATACAGGGTGTCATGGAAATGGTTTAATATACTGGAATGGGGTAGTCTACAGACATACCCAATATTTTTTTTCTCAAGTCGCACATTTATTTGTTTTAAACAATACCCCAAACCACCCCTATATCCGACGGTTCTAAAAGCCATGACATTATGGGCTAAAGGGGAAACAAACGACCCAGCCGCGGCGCACAGTAATATATTCCGAAACTGAAATGGACAAAATCAAATATCTCTTGATCGGAAAGAGATTTCGTGATAAACCAAACGGCGCGGCGCGGCGTTTTGTAGCTTAATTATCTATGTGGAAAAAATATACACAAAGTGCCCCTCCTATTGGAAATGCCCTAAAAGACGTAAAATTCGGCACTTTTTGCTTTTTTTTTCCTTATTTTGGTCGCTGCTTTTTACTGCCTCGTGGAATTCTTGAACATGACTTTTTTTTTAAAGCTAGACTAAAAAGCTTTCATTTTCTTTTTTTGAAAATTTTTTAGACCCATTTTTCATGGTTTTTGGAAGTTACTAAGTTTTTTTAATAATTTTTAACATATTTCCACAGAAATAATGTCCCTGTATTTATAACCTATATTTATAAAATATTTTGTTTGTCAAAAAATTACACAACCCCACAAAAAAAAAGTGTTCGGACTTGTGGGTCGGACATATGTATTCCCATGTATTTTTCGACGCTGAATCCGATCCCGAGCTCAGAAATGGCTCTCCACGTCTGGAAGTGGCCCCTGGGGCCAAAAATGGCCTCTATAGGGCCTGAAAGATGGATTCCGGGATGAGGCGAGGTCGAAGGTGCATGTTAAAGCCAAAGCCGGATTTGTGGTCGAAAAGTTTATGGCCAACTGAAATTCCCCGTTTGGGACCGGGAAAATGACCCCTTAGGGCCCGGAAAATCGTATTTCGGACGTCGCAATAGCAACAGTGGTATTTTTATGTACTCTCAAATTCTGGAACTCAGACTGTGCTCGAAAAGTTTATGGTCAACTGGAATTTCTCGTTTGAGACCGGGAAAATGACCCCCTAGGGGCCGGAAAATCGTGTTTCGGACGTCGCAATCGCAACAGTGCTATTTTTATGTACTCTCAAATTCTGGAACTCAGACTGTGCTCGAAAAGTTTATGGCCAACTGGAATTCCCCATTTGGGACCGGGAAAATGACCCTTTAGGGGCCGGAAAATCGTGTTTCGGACGTCGCAATCGCAACAGTGGCAGTCCCATGAAAAAATGCCCCTGACAGTGGTATTTTTTCATGGGACTACCACTGTTGCGATTGCGACGTCCGAAACACGATTTTCCGGCCCCTAATAGGTCACTTTCCCGGTCCCAAACGGGAAATTCCAGTTGGCCATAAACTTTTCGAGCACAGCCTAAGTTCCAGAATTTGAGAGTACATAAAAATACCACTGTTGCGCTTGCGACGTCCGAAACAAACCCCTTACAAATTTTTTGTTTTTAATCTAATTTTGACACTTCTCTTACCATTTTATAGACAATTTTATTAGAAATGTGCTGTATTTTTTTAACGCTGTGTCTCCGGTAAATCCGAAGTAATGAAAAATATCGATTTTTAACTGTTTGCTACTTTAAGAAAATAATTTTTCTTTTAATAAAAATTTCATACGTTATTTCTTGTTCTTTCGATTGTATCTATTGATGTAGGTTCTGAATACTAATACCTCTGGATTTTTAAAGAAATATTTTTGATTCTCTTATTGTTTCGGTTTTATGTCTATTTAGTCTCTTCTGTTGATCTGGTGTCAGAATTTCTAAATTGTAATATTCCATTCCTCTTGGTGTGTCACATGGATGAAATTCCAGTAGTTCTGGCACGTAAATTGTTCTGTCGGCCATTATTATGAATTTATTCTATAATAAGAAAAATGAAGTTCATTTAGTAAACATGTAAACTAATCTCGATAAATTATGATGTTAATTTTTACATTGACAAGTATGACTTTAATAATAAAATAACTACTAGCAGTAGTGGTAAATTACAGGTAACTCCACAAACAAAAAATGATACTTGTAAATCAATAATACTTTAAGATAATCCTAACTTGTATGCAGGGTGGTTTAAAAGTAAGAGACTTGGAACAACAGTGGATTCCTGGCATAAATAGATTGTGATTTATCACAACTTCTTAAGCCCGAATGTTGGCTTTACCAGAGGTACAAGGTGTTGCAGTGAAAGTTTTTATTTCGATTTTCTTCAATATTTTAAAAAGTTTTGACATAATTACCTTCAAAATTGGTGTGGGGGGTTTTCGAGGGCAAGAAAAGATAATTTTGCCTCAATCGTCCTGTAGCGGGTAGAGAGCAAAACATGAAGACATTCCAGGGCCAGGAAAAAAAGGTTAAATCAAATTATGGACCCCTAAAGCAAGCTACCAAAGCCAGGGAACAAGGAGAGACGAGATACAAGGCGATCAATTAAATTAAAACTTCTCGGACTTTAATAATTAGAGACAAGGCAGGAACCAACCTATACAGCGTAATCGTAGCATGGCGACAGAGTAGTACCAGCGCCGGCTCAAGGGGGGACTAAGGGGGCTATCAACCCCGGGCGGTGAGCTAAAGGGGCGGTGAGTGGAGTAAAAATTGTAAAGCTAAAAAAAATAACAGTTGTATAAAAAAATTGACACAACTGACACACAAAACAGTTGACATTTCCTGGCGTGAAATCTATTCTATTTTTTGAAATTCCTTGAGATTTTCTCAAAGATAAATTGGGATGACGTTTGAAGAAATTTCTAAGCCATTTTTTGCCGGCATTCGCGTCTTTTTTTCAAAACGGATGAGGAAGGTTATTCCTTATAGCAAGCTGATACGCCAGTCTGCGAATGTCTGCGAGTCCTAGACCATAATATCTTTTGTCCATTTCCAAACAGTACTGTACCAAGTCTTCTTTCATTTTAGGAGATAAAACTGGTTTTCGACCCATTTGTAGTTAACATTGTTGTTCTAAAGGTTGACATAATATAATTCAAGGGTTATTTTTGGAACGTTGAAGCTCTTTGACGCCTTTAAATACCCCATTTCCTTACTTTTAACTGGGAGTGAGAGTCCTTTTTTAGGCATTTTACTGAATTTTTTTTCCTATAGATAAAAAGTTTTAAAACTGTATCCAAGCAAACCCAACTAAATGGGTTCCTAATTTTGGATATCTAGTTTTAGGACACCTTCCTATCCAGAATTAGGCAACCTTTATGATTAAGGTTATGTGATTAAAATTTTAAAAATCTTGACAGATATTTTTGTTTCAACCACTTCGGCTTATTCTACAACTATTCTAGTACATGCATGCGAACTTTCACTTTCCTACGCTAACTGCTTTCCTTTTTATAATAATTTTTAGGCACAGAAACAAAAAACTCTGTGTCACAAATATACACATAATATTATGGCGCCGCCCAGTGACGTATTCAGGGGGTTACCCGCCCACCACAGGCTGAAGAAAAATATTTTTATTTCGATTTTATATCGAACTTTGGGCGCGACCCGAAAAACTTTCGCCTGCGGCAGTTTTCCACCTTCCCACTTTCCATTTAGGGACTGGACACCCCCCCCCCCCCTCCAAAGAAAACAAAATCCTGAATACGCCACTGGCGCCACCTAGTAGTGAACACTGTACAGCCAAACTGTGCTACACACAGGCTATGTGAAAGACCTTTGTTGCAATTTTTATGATAACTAGTGTATTATTAATTTCTTGAAACTTTTATTGCTTTTGTATAAATTTTACTTAATAAATTAAATTTATTATTTAAAAATTAAAATAAATTTATTTTTAATAAGTTGCCCTCTGTAAAATTAACGTGTTGCTTGTAACATACCATGCGTAAATTTACTTAAAGAAACAATAAGTACCGATTTACTTAATTTAATATTGTCTTAACTGTGAATTATAATTTTTATACAAACACTTTTAGGTATTGAATAACAAATGATTCTTTTCAACTTTACCGTTTTTAAGTTTTATTTAAAAAGCTAATTTACAAGTTTTTGAGTTACCTTAAATAAATAAATTGTTTTCTTTTGGTACACGTCGCGTTAATTGTGTTGGATATAACGGGTTATTATTTGTGAAAGCAGGACCGATATTAGCCTACAGCTAGACCTATAACAGGCCACAAGCAGTACTTTTTTATTAATAAAATATGTTCTTAATATAATGTATATTGTACTTGCTGCTAAATATATGTAGCTAGAAAAAAGTACAGGGTTATTTATTATATTTGGACGAATACGTAACTTTTTTATTAGAAGATATACTTATAAAAATGTTTAAATTAAAGAAATTGTAGCTTTGTACAAGAACCACCAGAAAATCATGTCCAAAAATTATGTTAGTTTCTAAAATTTCTATACAGGGTGTTCTGAATTTACAAAAATGTAAGAAATGACTTACACTAAAGTACACTTATTTTAAAAGTTACCCAAAGTAATAAATAAACTTGCCGAAAAGGAATACTTTTAGCACAAGAATACTTAACAATCAGAAGGGTAACAGAGAAGGAGGTCCGATAGTCAGGTAGATTTTTGGCGCTCGGGCTTTGGAAGAAATTAGAAGAACGTATCGGTCAGTGCCGAGGCGACTCTTGTAGCAACAAGTAGTTCTACCAGTGCCGTAGTTTTTTAAAATAGTGATTTTATGACAAATTTATATTATAAACTTTGCAAAATATATTATTATAAACATGGAGAATAAAGCCAAATCACGCAATGTTTGTTTAGTGAAGAATTGTGATAATAAAAGTTACAAGCTTGTTAATTTTTTCCCAGGTGGGTCACTTCAAAAATTCAATTTTTTTCGCAAATTATAAAACACTTTTTTTTTTACCAAAACATTCCTAGTAGGCTCACTATTAAAATACCTGAACTTGGCATGAGTCCCATAAGTAGCAACAGAGATATACAACTTTAAAATTTCACGGGCATAATACATGTCGCGCTCACCTTGAATATGATTTTCACATGACATAATTTTAAATTTACTCTGCTTTCTTGCATTCTAGAGCAAAGTCTTGGGCTATTGCCTGTCAAAGAGGGGATTTGTTAACAGATCTTAAAAAGGCACATAACTTCCGAGTCTGCGGAGCACATTTTGAGGATAACATGTTCACTTTGTCCAAAAAGCGGGTTATCTCTACTGCAGTTCCGAAGATATTTTCCTTGAAGTTCTCCCCTATTGAACAGGTTTCCCAACAGTACAAAAAATGTTTTACATTTTTTGTACTGGGTGCATCTGCATGGCCACACTGTATATTCTGAGTCGGCTTCAACTCATCGCTTAGAAACAGTTTAGTGAAAGTGCTATTATCATTGGCCCATCGAAAAATGATATTGACTGTTCTTGACCGATCGTTTACTGTTAACTAATTAACTTATACGATCTAAATTCGGTTTAAAGGTGTATCTAAAAATAATATTAAAATTGCAGCAAACGCAGTGGGCACATTCGCTGTCCTGGGACATATGTCGTAGGCAGAATGCAAATTTAGGCTATTTATAAACTTCCTAGGCATTATAGAAAAAGCCGGCAAAACGCGAGCATAAAATGCATTTTTCGTTATGACTGAAACAAATTCAGGGAAATTGATAAATGTCGGCAAAACAAGAACAGAAGAATATATATCATGTTGTGACTGATTATTTTTAGGCATTTTACAATTTGCCAAAAACGGTCCCGTCAAAACGTGAAAATAAAATGGAAAATACTATTAAGTATTGAGAATAATATTTTCTGCCACCTAAGTTCAGTTTTGTCACTAATCTGCAATGCCCTAATTATACGGACTTAGAAAGGTTTTTTATGCGAACGGTGGAGCGGAGGGCACCCTAAGGTCGGAACAGAGTTAGCACCTGGTTAGGGGCCCTGACCAGTCTCTTTCCTCGCAAGCGAAGAGGGATCGGTGCGCCAGGGTGTTGGTTGGGCTCCTCTTCGGCTGTGTTGATGTGCACGTCTTCGCGTGCAAAAGTCGACTAGTTTAATATTCACGTCTTGACGGCACCGTTTTTGGCAAATTGTAAAATGCCTAAAAATACTCAGTCACAACGTGATATATATTCTTCTGTTCTTGTTTTGCCGACATTTATCAATTTGCCTGAATTTGTTTCAGTCATAACGAAAAATGCATTTTATGCTCGCGTTTTGCCGGCTTTTTCTATAATGCCTAGGAAGTTTATAAATAGCGTAAATTTGCATTCTGCCTACGACATATACACACATGTCTGATTTCTTAAGCCGCGTACAGACCAAGTCCCAATCCAAACCAACGCCAACTCCAACGAATGTGCCAGTAGGCGTTGGGATTGGAAACGATTGGAAAGCATTTTACGATGTCGTCCACACCGCGTTGGTAGTTTCGAATTGGATACCGTTGGATACGGTTCGGGCATTTTCTACGGAAAGAGGTATTTTAATATGTCATCTAGTGATGATGAGTGATGAGTCATTATGTAAAAGTGCCGCATTTTTAATTGTAAATCCTTTACTTAACAATAAGAAAAAGAAACGTCGACCAAGACGCTGGTGGATGACAACACCATATAAAAACAGAAAAGTATTAATACCTAACACAAGTAAGTTGCTGGAGGAATTCCGGAGTGATCACAGTGATCATTTCAGAACCTTCTCTCTATTTTTTTCTTTATTTCAGCAACCTTGCACCTAAATTCAGTAGCAATAGCAATGCTTTGCCAAATATCTATCTTCTTTTTGGAGAGTTTATAATTTATATTGCTAGGATCCTATAATATATGGTTATCCCGGTATAGTTCAATTAGTTTAAGGCTAAATCATCTGTCCATTTTATATCAAAAGGCGAAATAAACAAAATATTTGTCAAAAACAAAACGCACACACCCGAGGAATACTTGCCAACGACTGAAAACATTCAAATCTCGTCCACACCAAATCAAACATCTCTTTGAAGTACCGCTCAACGACCGAACCGTTGAAATGCGTTGGGATATGTTCGCCAACGCCGTACACACCAATTTACATGCTTCCGAATTTCTAGTCACATGTGCCTTGGTGTGCGTTGGAACTTCGGTCTGTACGCGGCTTTACGTTTCGAGATAACCAACTCAGTCAACAGAAACTTGTTCTTCCTTTCATCAGCAAGGTATACTTAGGATTATTTTACCATTTTGTGATGATTAGACTACAAAATGTCACTTTAGTTCATACAGGACAGTAGAACTTGGTTCCTTGAGGGTCAGGAAAAGTTCTGTACGGCACTGTAAGTTTGAGGGGAAGAAGGTGGAGATATGTAGACTATCGCCTCTCTAATATAGGTAAGAGACCTACCAGCCTTCTCCCCTGCGCATCTCTAAGTGAAGAAGAAACTAAACCAGCTGATATTTTAAGGAGACGGGCACTGAACACGGAAGTCATCAAAGACGAGCCTCACGAATGTCCGGAAGTTCATTAACAAAGTGATCTATACCTGATCAGATAACACCCAATATAAGACCACCACCATGTATTTATTATATAAAAGGATTCGATATCCGTATACTGTGAGCGTATCGAACGTGAAGCCTTATATTTTGTTGTTTGTTATTCTCTTGGGGGGGGTGGAGCAGTTTACAAACTACGAACATAGACAAGACTACGAATTACTACGTAATTGAATCAAGAATGGTAGTAGAAAGAGATAAAATAGCATTTGAGTGTTTGAGCTCAGAAGTGTTGCTGTCTGTGCTGGTTGTCAGTGGTTGTTTATGAAAACGGCTGAACCTCGGTCTGAACACTCGGTTACACGTACGTCTTTGTCTAATGAACTAGAAAAGAAAAAGTGCGACGTATAGATTTATATAGATTTATAAATGACTCAGAGCGACTTTAAATAAACACCGTTAGAAATAACATAACCTATAAATAATAAAACCTTTTTAACTTAAATTTATTATTATTTAACAATAAAGTAATTTAGGGCTCCTATTACTTTTAGCAAATCTTGTAATGCTTCTAACGTATTTTTTATACACAAATACAAGGTAAAATAAGATGTGGCCAATGTTTACAAATTGTGTTTACAGTGTCGCTTAGAATGGTTTGTTTTGGCTTCAAAGAATGTGACATCATCCCGTATCCTTTTATATAATAAATCCATGACCACCACGTAAACTTTTACAAGCAATCAAATATACCACTAGAATGTAGTTTGAACAGTGTCGGCGCTTGTGTCAGATTTAAGTGCGGAACCTTACATCAGATGGCTCTCCATGCAAAGGTAATTAGTAATTCTCATAAATTCAGCTGTTCAAGGTGATCAAAGTCAGGATAAGGGGTCGTCCATAAACCACGTAACATTTTTTTCCGCGTGTTTTTTTACCCTCCCCTCTCCATGTAACACCATGTAGACATTCAGCTTGACCTCTCCCCCCTCCGTAACGTAACTTTTCACATTAAATATGAATGAAATTTCCAAAATTTAAATAGTTTTAGAGAGAGAAAAGTCTTACGTGACAATAATACTTAACCCCCCCCCCCCCTCCTTGTAAAGCCATGTATTAGTGGTCACCCCTCCCACCCCATCAACAGCGTTACGTGGTTTATTGACGACCCCAAACAAATACAGGATATTCAAAGCGTAAAAAATATAAAACTAATCTTAAATGAAATACTCTAATTTTAAGTTTAAAAATCCCAAATACGTGGTTTAATAAAAAAAATCTCAACGCTTTATTTATTTTCTCTAAAATAATGTTTTACAAGTAAGACCCGATAATAGAAGTTAACTGAAAAAGTGAACGTTGTCGCCAGCTTGCGCCGTCGTTTTAATAATAACAACTAATTTAACAGAGAACCAGTAACCGGCACACAGTGTGGTAAATCGACCGTCTAGCGCGACATAATTATTTAAACATTGATTTAATGTTTTTTAATTTCCTATGACATTTTTTAGGAGGGTCATGAATGTTTTTTTTGCTATAAAATGTAAACAAGAAGTCAGTCATTAAAATGGCTTCAGTTTTTATTAAAAAATGTAATGTTTTATGGAACTTAATTTCACAATTATTATTATTGATTTCAAAATACATGAAACATTATTTTAAACTTATTATTAAGTAATAGCTATAAGAAGCATGAAAAAATAAGAATGTTACTTCTTAGATTCAGATATTACAATATTAATGAGCAAGATATACACTATACAGGGTATTTGAATGTACGGCTTGGTGTAAGTAGAATTGTAAATAATAAATATCATTGTGGGTTTTAAAAACAAATTAAAGAGTTACCAACAATGTTCAATTAATAATATCATATAATTTTATTTACCACCTAAACAATGAGGACACTTTCAGACTAACTGGATTATGTGCCGAATGACGTTTTATAAAAGCATACACCTGCACCCGGACACGTGTATTTCTTAACTTTTTAGTACTGGTATGGAAATAACACGTTTAAATAAAATAAAAACTAATGAGTTGGATAAATTATGAAGACTTTTAGTGCTTAATCAATTATTGTTTTTCTCATTTACCGTATACAGGGTGTGACATTGAATTGGATTTTTAACACCCTATATATTTTTACATTTTTAAGAAATTATCTTTACACAAATACTAGTTTTTAATGAATAAATTAACAATGTGTGAAACGTACTTAAATGTCTACGAGAGTACCAAACACTATTTGAATATCTTTTGTAGTTTCCGAGATATTTGCGTTGAAAATTTTAATAATAAAATTGTCAACATGAAAATGTACTCGTATTAGGAACGACGAACTGATGAAGCTACAAAGTGGGCCATGAATGTATTTCTTTATTTCCAACAGTATAAACTAAAAAATCTAGAGGCCTAACCTGATCTGCAAAAAAAATTCTCGGGAACTACAAAAGATATCCAAACAGTGTTTGGTATTTTTGTACAGCTAATTTTTTAAGGAATTTAAAAATGCAAAATATACTGGGTGTTCCATTAAAAACAATACTTTATTGGCACACCCTGTATACCGAGGGCGACAAAAAAAATCGCTGTAGCTCTTAAGTTCGTTGCAATTTACCAAAAAAAAATCCAATTTAAACAAGCCCTTTATTATCAATAATAAAAAAGTTACTGAGTGTTCCAGTTATAAATAACACCCTGTACAATAAGTTATTCTTTAATAAATTGGATTGGAAATTTAAATATATTATTATCCAAAATGCTTTACTAATAGACATATATTGGAACGAGCAGCCTACAATAAAAAATGTACCGCTTACCTTTATATTTAGAATAATATTAGCTTTCAACTTTAAATTTTTGTTTTGTTTTTCTGAAAAATTGCAAATATTTCTAAGTATTTCATTGTAAGTGCTAAGAATTTCTCTACTGAGTTAAAATAGAGTAAATATTATAATTTAGGCCCGCAAATTTTGGGATTGATTCAGCAATGTCAAATATCACGCCAAGCGCCATACACCAAAGCTTACTTAGTTACGAATTCAATACTGGGCAATGATGCATATAAAGCGTTTACTTACAACTTCTTTATCAAACTCAAAATGTTCCAAAAATTCTATAAATTTTAGCCACAACAGGACATACGGTAAGTTAAGGCTATGAAACAATGCTGGTATTTTATTTGGTGAGTTCTCCAAAAAAACAAAAAACGCACAGGTTTCTTAGTTCTTTTCCGAATTCTAAAAACGAGACGTTAATTCGATTGTAAATAATTCGGAACCTTAGCCTTGGCAAAATGTTAAAGTTATTTAAATTCGAAAAAATTTTACAAAGTTAGGATGATCTACAAATTGTTGTTTTTTTTGTCAAGTCGAGAATAACTAAAGAGCTATTCTTAAAGCCACATAAGTCTCGAATGGGCACCTATGAGCAGAAAATTTTTTACTTTTCTATTAAAAGGGATCCTACTCTGTATTTTTTAGAGGGAAACTAAACTAAACTCCGACAAACTTTTTTGTATGCTCTACGAGTGAAAAAAAATTCATAAATATAATGATACATCGAACAACCCCAAAATTTCTAGGAGAAGGGCATTAATATTTAAAATGTTTTTATACTGTAAAACAGTTTGATTATTAACAGTATTTATGTAAAAATTTGGTAAAAAATTTGCTACGTTCTGTGTCATATTTTTTGTTTTGAAAATGATGTACAGAAATGCGTTGATTTTACTCTTAAAATAACACTGTTAAGCCCCCCGCTCCCCGAGAACTGTAAATATATATTATATTTTTTGACTGCCTTTTTCTTAGTAGGACTGTTTTAAATATAGATTGCTAGACTATGTAAAGAATAATGCAAAATTACATTGGGGGCTTATGTCGTGCTAAATGGTCGATTTAACACACTGTGCGGCGTAACCGCATTTTAGAATTCTATTTAACACCACCTTTTAAAATGCAAAACACAAGATAAAGTGTAAAAGACATGTAATTTTTGCTAAAATGGTTTTTCTCATCTTCGAACATCTTACTTTTAATTACAATAATGGAAACCGCAGAATCATATCTAATGCAGTTTTAATTTTTAGGTGGTCAAATCAATAAAAACTGCAACATAACATTGCTGCGTACGATCTACAGCGTTTCGGCAATGTAGTGTAGGAAGGCTTACACATCTTATAGTTATACCCAATTAGGGTAGGCCCAATTCTTGAAACTAGGAAATTAACTCTTAATGGAAAATTACACTAAGTGACGCAAGTTTTCCTTGAGAATTAATTGGGCCTGAGAAAGACGCAACAAATTTGCCAAAAAATTATATTCGGTGTACAAATTTTTAAGCAATATTTAATAATTTAATAACTTTAATATTCAGCTTTTTGTTATAATGCAAATTAATACGGCTAGCAGGTGTTTGGTTAGTGAAATAGCTTGAGAATTTATATGTTATTGTTTGTTTATACGAGATTTGAAGTTGATGTCCTGCTTCTCTTATTTTTGGGATTATTTTGTTAAGTCCAATATGTTAATACATATTTTTTGGAACCCTTTATCTTGGCTGGCATTGTTTATATAACATGTCTTTTATATAAAAGGAACCATAATGTGTACTGTGGCCAGTGGTGTAGCCAGACTGACCAGACTCTAGTGGCACAGGGGGCGAAATTATTTATTAGCGCCATATCATATTTCCGAGTATCTCATACGTTAATACTGAAATTACGGGGTGTGAAATATTTACTTATTCGAGTAGCAATAAAGAGCTACTTTTTGTACTAAATGTTTTGTACTACACTTCAGCCTTTGTGTGACATTTTTTCTTTTTTATCCAATTAGTAGATAAATCACTTTTCATCGTTTCACAAACGAAACAAAATAGGCATTTATATTCAAAAATTCCTTTATTTTTTATTTTTTTATTAAACGTAAAACAACCGAAAAATAATTCCTCCAAACAAAAAGTCTAAAAACACCATTACATGGGTTTGTGAGCGCCGACCAGGGACGATCGTCCCCTGCGTTTAAAATATTACGTCTCAGTTTAAAATATTACGTACATGTTACATAACTTGGTCTGCTGGGTAACAGGGTTTTGCATGTTTCATGTATCATCCTGTATATATACATATATATATATATATATATATATATATATATATATATATATATATATATATATATATATATATATATATATATATATATATATATATATATATATATATATAGGTATATATGAATCATTTGTAGGTTTCGGGATTGGATCTAAGGTTCTTAAATAACAATAATATATTTATATGCCTGGTTACCAAATAATAGAATGATTTTATTAAAACTTGAGCAAGTGATTAGCGCGAACCAAGCTCTCACCTAATATGAATATTTATGCCATTTGATATTTAAAGTTATAGTTTACTAATTCTTATTTAAAATGCAAACTTTACCTCCTTTGTGAATTTTCTTACACACTATTATTAAATAATTTTATAGAAGACCCATATGTTTCCTTATTTACATTTTCTTAATGTTCATTCAGATTTTTAATGGGATAGAAAACACTGGTGACAACAGTGGGGACCATTTTTGCTATAAAGAAGATTTGCCAATTAATTCTTTATCAAACATATTTTGGTCAGAAGATGAACCTCATATCACATCTGGTAAGTAGTGTAGTTAAGTAAGACAGTATAAAATCATCCAGTATACACGCCTCCTTTTAAAGGATAATAACTTTAATATTCCAGATACTTTACGCATTTTCTGGGAGAAAATTGAGAAAACTTGATTTTATATTTTAAGATAAAATTCGGAATAGCTGAAAACTAGATTTTAGCAACCTTTTACAGCGTATCTAATTGGTTGTCTACAATCTCTAAGCATTTCTAGTCGAGTCTTTAAAAATTGATTTTAAAATTTTCTTTCAAAACTGTGACATATCGGGTTCTTGGATATTTTGAAAAAAATTTAAATTTTCAAAACCCTAAATTTTTTTTTGTGTTTTTCGTACTTTTGTAAGCAAATATTTGAAAAAGGTAGTTCGTTTCTTAAATTGGCTAAATATTTCTAGAATTCGCTTGGAATCCTTGTTGTTATATTAAATTAAAAAAAAAACAATAAAACATTTATTTACTTCATACATCGTCGCCTTCCTGACAAAGTGTCGTAACTAGCATTTAACAAACTTTACAGGAGAGGCAAAAAACGAAAATTGCAATATTAAAATTATGGTTATCTAAGCGCTTTTAAAGAATATATATTTTATTATTTGGCCAAGCTGTAAAAATTTACTTTCTTCAAGTACTTCTATATTTTGGAAAAAAGAAAAAAGAGTTTTTAGGTTTATTTTTAGAAAAAAGTGTAGTTATGACACTTTGTGAGATTTATAAACCAGGTTGTTTTTAGTTACGTCTGTCAGACTATAATGGAAAAATAATTATTTACATGACAATTTCGAAAACGTAATATTGTTTGGGACTACTAGACTTTCAAGACAAGTCGCAGACGAGTACTGAAAGTCTACGAGTAACGAAAAAGCCCTTTCCGGACCGTTTTCGACCAATATTTTTTCCTTAGCAGTGACTCGTGAACTTTAAAAATATATATTTTTTCGTGATTAACTAATTTGACAATAATTTAACTAACAAACACAGCATTTTGACAACAGCTGCCAAAGAACCGGTCACTTTTAGAACTAGTCCGATAATTTTAGGAAGAGGAAAGATAAACTTTTACTTTGCTATTAACTTTATTTTAAACAAAATAACATTCAGTGTTTACAACTAACTAATCATAACATTAAGTAATAAGTACCTACACAAGAAATATTTTAAATTTGAACAAAAATAAGTTTTACAACGTGGAAGTAACCAAATACATAAACTTCTTTCAAAGTAAAAGAAAAAATAAAAAATATTTAAAAAAAAGTTAGTCTAAACTCAAGTTACAATACAAAATTACCTACTACTAGTACAAAATGCCATAATACTGGATAAAAACACTCTTATTCGGATTCATGGGGCAGGGAAATATAATAGTTTTGATGTTCTGCTGACCTTATAATAGGAGTTTCACCTTTACAAAGTGAAATTAAATCATCGTACTTTTTCTTCGATAAATTTTGGAGACTTTTGTTTAAATTTGTTGGTTGACAGCTTACCGTGTTACCGTAAATTCGCTTCAGCTCAATGTAATCATAACTATCGTGTATGTGACGAGTTTTAAAAAATATTTTTGTAGGTTCAGTCTTTTTAACCATTATTTCCATCATGTCTGTCCAGTTAATAGGTTTTCCCGTATTACTGGTTCTGATTGTTAAAATTCTTAAGTCTTTTGATAACTTTTTAAAATCTAAGAAATCATTAAATTCCATTGGAAATACAGTATATGGATTCATTCGCCTTGCCAAATGTATAACTGGAAAAAGCTGACTTGGAATAAAAATGTCTCCTGCATGATCGATAGCAGTACCAATGGCGCTATGAGCCGAATCGCCTTCACTTTGACCGTGGTTCGTTTCAAAGAATTTTAGAGAAATCATATCGGTATTTGTTATTTGAACTGCGTGTAAGAGCATTGATGCCATAATTGAATTTTTGTTCTGGCCTGAGCAGCCATCAGAAAACAACAGTATTGTTTTCGTTCCTTGGCTGGCATAATACTTAATAGCTTTAAATACGCATGTTGCTATTTCCGAGGCCCCACGTTTGCTTATTGTTTCATTCCATGGGAAGCACAAGCATTCTTTAGTTGCTGCATTATAAAAAGTGAAGTTGAAATTAGCTAGTCTACTTTTGTAATAGAGAGCGCTCTCCTTGGAAACTGGTAGATAAATGACTTGTTGCAAGTCAAAAATTGCACACAGGGTATTCTTATCTTCCTGTGCGTGTTCTTTCGCATTACTTTTAAGTTGTCTGCTTTTAACTTTTTCTACGATATGTTTTTGGTACCTTTCTTGTAATCTTTGCTTTGTGTTATCATCTCCTTGTCTATAGGTTATACAAAGAGAGCACTGATCCTTCTTTGGGCGCAGAAACGACAAATTTCTTGTTTTGAAAACTCTTCGGTAAGTTGAAAAGCTTGGTAGTACATTTGCATTTGATTTAGTTAGCTCTTCCAAGTACATAGAATAAAGTTTTTGTAAGTTTAAATCTGGATGCAAATACTGTTTTGTGCTTGAAGACCTACAGTAATGCGACTCTACCCTCGGAAATCGATCGATGTGTTCTAATATCTCCAATCTTACACGAGCTTCCTGCTGCAGTATTTCATTACTTCTGTGGCGCCCTCCTCTTTTTTCTTTATCTAGGATTCCCTCCTCGCTAATTTTACTCCATGCAGTTCTTGTTGTTCTGTCAGAGATACTTAATGTGTTTAAAAAGAACTTTTTCCAGACAACATATTTTTTGTTGTCCATTGTAAGATAATATTTCATGGTACAACTTCTACGAGAATTGTTTCCAGAAATTCTGCGTTTCGGTGACGACTTTTCCATGTGACGAATAAGGAATTCTCGTTGTCTTGTTAAATCCCCTAGTTTATAGTAATTGTCAAATATTTTATTTCTTTGATCGTCATTAACTAGGTAGCACATTCTATTATTTTTTTGCAGTTTTCGTCCTGACACCTGTCTTTTAAAGTCTTCTCTGGAATTATTTTATTGGTAGCATAACTTTTATATTTTTTTCCGATGTTTCTAAGTTCCTTAGCTTCCAGTTTTTTATTGAAACGTTTTCTTTTACTTATGCCAGTATCTTCCTTTTCTGCACCTTCAACAACAAACTCTTCTGGTTTACGATTGAAGCTTGTTGATAAACCTACTGTAGCGTATTCTTCTATCTCATCATCTGCTGTAACCAGTCTGATGTTCTGCTTCCTGCAACAATGTTGCGATTCTGACTCGAAGTGTGTGAAGCACAGTAGCCTTTCACAACGTCGGCAATGGTTAAAAAACTCATTTTTACACATTCTAACTTCACATCTTTCGAAAGGAGGATCTACATCCGAGTCGTTGGAAAAGCTATCGAGTGAGGCTTCATCATTCTGGTTGGAAACTTCTATTACCCTTTGTTTTAAAGGTAAACATTTTTCAGACGTAGAACGAAGGTACTTTGCCAGTGGTTCATTATCTGAGTCAGAATTATCATTACTAAGTGAGGCATAAAAGTCTGGACAGAAAGCAGGCAATGTCTTTTTATCACCCTGAAATGAATTATCTGTTGTATTTTGTTTTACAGACAAATATTGATCAGACGTAGATGGAAGGTACTTTGCCAATGGTTCTTCATCAGAATCAGTACTCCCATTATTAGATAGGGCTTCGTTCTGTGATCCTTCTTTCTCAGCAAGGTCGATTATCGATCCATAGTACCACCTTTTTTTATATAACATTTTAACCCTTGACCCAGTTTCAATCTTTTTTGTATATACAGGATACAGTTCTTCTAAGTAGACAACGTTTCGTGTTCCATCATCCCAAACTACCAACGCATCTGTTTTCGACGACATTGCAACTGGAAGAGAATAATTTAAAGTTACCAAAATATGCCAGTGAACCAAATTAAAAATTTCAGAAAGCTTTGTATACATATATTTTTGTAGGTGAAATATTGTTTGCTAAATTATAGGTGAGCTATAAAAATAAAAACAACGAAATATTGCACAAACAATTTTGCTATAACTTAAATAAAACTAAGCTTTTTGTGCAAAAAATGTTCTCAGATTCGTAATCTACACTCCGAAATACATCAGTGCTGAAAAAAATTCATTTTAGCGTGGTAAGCTTATAAAAAATAATTACCCAATTTTTTTTAAATACAATAAATGAAGCGCAAGAGACTCATAATAAATTAACAATCCATAATATTAATATTTGCTACTTACTTTTCAGTTTATTGGACAATAAATTCCCACAGAAATTCTTAACAACGTTTTAAATCACATAAAAAGTGAGGTTATGCGTTCACTTTAACTTAATGCGCTACTGACAGTTACGACACCAGCCGAAGATAAAACTTATATTAATTTCGCACAAAGCGACGTAACGTCACTTGCGACGATTAGTAAGAGCAGTTTAAAGTAGTTACAAATTCGGACAAACAGACGCAAAGTTCGTTGCGACTATTAGTAAGATCGATTTTAAGTAATGTGTTAAATACGACCATTTTTCTTTGTGATATATCTTTTAAAGTATAAAAGATTCAGTTACGACACTTTGTCAGGAGGGCGACGACATGTTAAGAGATGTTTATTATGGAAATGAAATAAAATCTTGCCAAATATCGCCATAGATCCATAGACTGATATTAATCCGACTTTATAGTGAGAGTGTCAATTATATAAAATGAACAAAATTAAATTAAAATTAAATATGAAGGTCGAAATAAACTAAGAAATTACGGAATGGATGAAACCAATTGAAATGGGCTCCTAAAGGTATTCAGATGAACGTATAAAATTCTTTATAAAAATATTTTGTTGCGATTTTTTTTATTAACAATTTACTGCAAATTGTAGTTTTTTTCATGTTTTTTTTTTAGGTTTTTCCGTCATATCTCAGTTATTTATAAAAATAGCCGAACGTCGTTAACGTCATCAGAAAAGTGAGAAAATTTTACATAATTTTGCTACCAAGCACACTTTTCTACGACCAATAGATTCGTCAGTATTTAATAAATAGAAAACCGCTCAGAAAGTACGCGCGCGCGCGCAGCGGATGCAACGGTATACTCATAAGCGTTGCGCGCTATAAACAAATGCTCATAACTTTTGATAAATTAAAGACATATGAATAAAACAGAATTGCACCAATAAATAATCGCCAAGACAACCAATTAATCATATTTTAAAAGTATTTCGAATGTTTGAATTTCCGGTATTATTGTTTAAGTGTGAAATTTTCCACTTTGTTGAGTCATGGCATTTATAAACAAATTTTAAAAACAAAAGTAATCTCTTCTTGAGACCACTATCTACAAATTCTGTGAGGAGTGTATCCACAGGCATAGGCGTTTCTAGGTGGGGGTTTGGGGGGCTAAACCCCCCAAATCTCGGATTAGCCCCCCAAATCCAACTGAGTGTCCTAGCCGAATATATATAAACCAGGGACTTAAGCCTCCCAAATATGTAAACCGTGGGCTTACATACTTGGGGAAGGGACTTGCCACCACACTCTTTGGGCCAAATTTTTTACAGGTATCATTTTACAGAGCTGAAAACTGATTCTTTAAATACTTTGGTCATTCCTCTTTGAAAAAGGTACTCTACATTTGTTTCGATAAAATTAGCCGTTTTCGAAAAAATTAAGTTTTTGTATAACACGTTATTGAAATAATTTTATCAGAATTCTACAATAAAACATCAGTCGTTTTTATTTCGTTATCAATGTGTTATTGACAACACTTTTCAAAATTGCCAGACTGATTATACAAGAATTAAGTAATGGAGCATTATTCCTATAGCGAATATGCTGACATGCATCTAATTTATGGACAAGCACTTGGCAATTGTGTGGAGGCAAGAAGAATTTATTCTGGTACATTTCCAAATCGACGTTTACCGCACCGAAGAACTTTTGAAATGGTGGATCGTAGCTTAAGAGAAACAGGTAAAAAGTCAAGTGAAATAAAAAAAAATGCTAAAAATAGCGAATATTTTGCTAATCCATTTTAGGAAGTTTTTTGCCGCGCCGTGGTGGAGAAGGGCCTCCAAGAAGAGCAAGACACTCTCAGTTAGGAGGAAATTCTGGATGAGTCTGCTGAAAATCCCTCTAATAGTGTAAGAAAGTTGTCGGTTCAAGTTCATGCGACAAAGTGGGTTGTTCATGAGACCCTTCGAGAACAACTGCTACATCCGTATCACGTCCAAAAGGTACATGCCATGTCTCCCGCTGATTATCCTGCAAGAGTCAATTACACAAATCGGTTTTCTCAACGATTTAGGCAAAATCCAAATTTTACTAGTATTGTTTTGTTCACGGACGAAGCCGGTTTCACCCGAGACGGTGTAATAAATTGCCATAATTTGCATATCTGGCATGAAGAAAATCCCCAAGCAATAGAACAGACAAATCATCAACAAAGATTTATGGTTAACGTGTGGGCGGGGATTATTGGGAATCATCTCATTGGACCGTTCTTTATTGAAGACAGATTAAATGGTGTCATCTATTTGCAATTCTTGCAACAAAACTTAAACAGTTTATTAGGAAATGTGCCCTTAGAAATTAGAAATCAGCACGACGGTGCACTGCCCCATTTTAGCAATTTAGTTCGTCAGCACTTATCAAATACTTTTGGTGATAGATGGATAGGTCAAGGTGCGCCTATTGTATGGCCACCGAGGTCGCCCGACATGACTCCTTTAGATTTCTTCTTGTGGCGAAATTTAAAAAGGCTTGTATATTCAACGCCAGTTCACACCAGGGAAAACCTGATAGAAAGAACACACCATTGCAACGAAACAATCGAGACAATCCTGGAATGTTGTTTCAAGTACAACAACAAAACATCCGTCGGATAAGAAAATGTATAGAGGTAGGTACAGGGCGCCCACTTCGAAAATCTGCTCAAGTAAACAAGAAGAAGGAGAGCTTTCACATTTTTAACATTTTTCTGTTTAAGCGATATTCAGTTTTAAGTACTTTTTATGATTTAACTTTTACCTGTCAATAACACATTGTTAACGAAATAAACACGACTGGTGTTTTATTGTAGTATTGTAGTATTATTTCAATAACGTGTTATGCAAAACCTTAATTTTTTCGAAAACGGCTAATTTTATCGAAACAAATGTAGAGTACCTTTTTTAAAGAGGAATGACCAAAGTATTTAAAAAATCAGTTTTGAGCTCTGTAAAATGATACCTGTCAAAAATTTGGCCCAACGAGTCCGTTCCTGACTTCCCTGACGATGTCAAACATCTACTGTAGTATGGTTTTATGAGTCTGTATAGCTAACATAAAATATTAAAATTTAATTAAATTATACAAGTCGGTTCAAAAGTTAGAGCCAAAAAAGTAAATCGTCAAGTACCCCTTTGGGGCTCTGTATCTCCCTAACGAAACACTTTTGGATATAGGTAAGTTGGGTTAAATCGTCTTATTGTAGTCTCACGAATACGTGGTAGCATTTTGTACAGACCTTTTCCAGACACCCTGTATATATATATATATATATATATATATATATATATATATATATATATATATATATATATATATATATATATATATATATATATATATTTGTTTTATTAATCTCGAAAAGTTCTATTTATTTAGTGGCGAAATCTTATAAATTGAAAATTTTCATACCCTGCTTTATTATAATATATTATACAGTATGTGTAAAATGTCCTGGACCGGCTGATTATTTTGAAAGCTACACGAAGTTAGCGAAAAATGTTTGAGATAAAAGTTCAGGAATTTTAGAAATCTACAATATGAAAATTAGTTATAATATACAGGGTTTTTTCAACAAGTTGTGGCGGATAAAATTATATTTTCTTGAATGGAATGGAACTTTTTGCTCTAATTTATATTTCTGTTAAAAATAAAAGGATAGGTTTGTAACACCCTCTATACTCAAACCTAATGGTTTTATATTGCGATGCTTGTATAAAATTAAATAAACTAATTATTTTATAGAGAAAAATTTTTCGGAAATAGCGAATGGGAATCCAAATGCCTTATCACAAAATAAATTTATAACTTACTGAGGTACCCAAAAAGTTTTGGTTCAAGCGTGTAGATAAGGGGGGTACTGGGGGACAGTATCCCCCCCCCCCCCCCCCCGAGGCAGCCACTTGCCTCGAAATTATAAAACTTATAGGAACGGTAAAAACAAATAATGCCAGAATGTCCGAACTCCATAACTCCAATATTTTCACTTATAATATCCCTAGTGCTTCAATTATAAACTCGTTCGCAAATATTTTTAAAAAGTTATCCCTCGCCTGCGGCTCGGAAAAATTTTCGGTGATTAATTTAAGCTCGTGAGAAATTCGGTAAGAAAATTCCGCACCTAATTAAATTTTAGAAATATTTTAACAAAACTGAAATTTTTTATCACGGATGGCAAAATCTAAACTAAGTCAGTCATGAAAAACAGAAAATTTTTACAACTGTCAGTGTCCATTACCTGATAATAAAGTACCAAATTTTTTAGCGGAATAACATGGCGTTTTCCAACTTCAGTTGAGTAACACTTTTATAAATACCTTATAAAATATTTGAGTACCAAATATGCTTTTTTTGTGTCGACGAATAACTTAAAAAAAATCTAATCACTAGTCAGTAGGTACCTGACATTGTACTCACTGTTTTTGCTTAATGTCCTAATAAGGTGAAGGACGCCATCCCACCTAGTACCCCCCCTAGAAAAAAAGAGCTACCTACGCGTATGTTTTGGTTGATTATTCTCTGAAGCAAAGAATGTCTGTAACAGAAATAAATTTATTAAACCAGTGGAAAAAATTAGTATACCCTTTCAAATGAAGACTCATTTTTTATTTCCGGTTGTTTCATTTTTACTTATCTTTTTTATTTTCAGGTTTTGTATGGCCTTTTAGCTGTGGCTCAAGCCAGACCACAGCCAGGGTACAACTATGCATCACAACCGCACGACCATCAGCTGAATCAAAATCAGTTAAATCAAAACCTACAAAGCTTATCCTATGAACAAAGTGTACCCCAGCCTCCACCCACAGTTCAGTATGGAGTACCCAACATACATAATTTGAGGCCTCTTAATAACCAATATTTAACACCTCCTAACAACCAATATTTAACTCCCAATGTACAATCCAACAACAACTTGCAACTACTACAACTTGCTGAAAATTCACTTTCCCAACAAAGTTCACTTCAATCTGAAGGTTTTTTCCAAAATTTTGGTTCTCAAACTGGCATTAATCAGATCCAACAACAAGTCACCCAAAAGACGCAACTACCACTTATCACTAAAGATATTTACGTGCATGTGGCACCTGAGGAACCCGAAGCTTCAGGAGTAGTTATTTCCCCTGCTCCAGTACAACCTCGAAAGCACTACAAAATCATTTTCATCAAAGCTCCAAAATCAGCCACAACTCAGGAGCAAATTCACGTGCCTGCTGCACAACATCCTATTGAGGAGAAGACCTTGGTGTATGTTTTGGTAGACAAACCACATCAACCTGAAATTGTAGTACCAACACAAACACCAACACAGCCGTCCAAACCTGAGGTTTATTTTATCAAATACAAGGCCAAGACAGCATCAGCACAGGCAACATCTAGTAATACTTTTGGATCTCAAGCATCAGCAATAAACAGTGGGGAGAGCAGCAGTTCACTCTTTTCAGGAGGGTTATCTGACCCTAGTCTAAAATATGGCCCTCCTGCGTACCAACAAGGGACTATAAATAAGTAACAGAAAACAATATAAATTTAGTAACCTTACACGAGCAAATCGAGCAATGATTTATTACTTATATTTATTGTTAAAACGTTTAGAATATGTTAAATGTTAAACAGAATGTTATTATGAAATTTTGGGATAAAATTTGGACTGTCTGTTAATAACCCTATGTGATACATGCTGTATGTTTTTTTTATGTGCCTGTAAATAAATTTTAATTTTTTATTTCTGTTTTAAATTTTATTTATAAAAGCCACCCTGATTAACCAGGATTCCGATTGGCCTGACTTTCCTTAAATTAACGTATCGCGTGAGCATATACCGTAATCACAGGAATAACAAACATTCTTGTGATATACATAACACATACGCATCGCAAGGACCAAAAACATTTTTACTAAACCCACACATACAATCGAATTAACAACAACTACTTAGTTTAAGTTGTGGATCTAACCAATTTTATTTGTAAAAGGTAATCCTGATTGATTAACCAGGATTCTGTTTCGCCTGACTTTCTTTACACAAACGTATGAGTAGCATGTCAGTATATAACGTAATCACTGGAATAAGAAACATTCTTGTGATACATAACACATACGCATCGCAAGGATCAAAGACATTTTTGCTAAACCCACACGTACAACCGAATACACAACAATTACTTTTTTAAAGTTACAGATGTAACCAATTTATTAATATTATTTATAAAAGGTAATCCTGATTAATCAGGATTTTGTTTCGCCTGTTCTATTATATTAACGTATAAGTAACATGTCCGTATATAACGTAATTACAGGAATAAGAAACATTTTTGTGATATACATAGCATACGCATCGCAAGGACCAAAACATTATTACTGAATCCACACGTACAATCGAATTAATAACAATTACTTTGGTGAAGTTGCGGATGTAACCTATTTTATTTGTAAAAGGTAATCCTGATTAATCAGAATTCTGTTTCGTCTGACTTTCTTTATAGAAACCTATGAGTAACATGTCAGAATATAACGTAATCACAGGAATAAGAAACATTCTTGTGATATACATAACATATACGCATCGCAAAAACCAAACATATTTTTACTAAACCCACACATACAACCGCATTAACAACAATTACTTTGTTAAAGTTGCCGATATAACCAATTTTATTTGTAAATGGTAATCCTGATTAATCCGGATTCTGTTTCGTCTGACTTTCTTTACATTAACGTATAGGCAACATGTCAATATATAATGTAATCACAGGAATAAGAAACATTTTTGTGATATACATAACATACGCATCGCAAGGACCAAAACATTATTACTGAATCCACACATACAATCGAATTAATAACAATTACTTTGGTAAAGTTGCGGATGTAACCAATTTTATTTGTAAAAGGTAATCCTGATTAATCAGAATTCTGTTTCGTCTGACTTTCTTTATAGAAACGTATGAGTAACATGTCAGAATATAACGTAATCACAGGAATAAGAAACATTCTTGTGATATACATAACATATACGCATCGCAAAAACCAAACATATTTTTACTAAACCCACACATACAACCGCATTAACAACAATTACTTTGTTAAAGTTGCCGATATAACCAATTTTATTTGTAAATGGTAATTCTGATTAATCCGGATTCTGTTTCGTCTGACTTTCTTTACATTAACGTATAGGCAACATGTCAATATATAATGTAATCACAGGAATAAGAAACATTTTTGTGATATACATAACATACGCATCGCAAGGACCAAAACATTATTACTGAATCCACACATACAATCGAATTAATAACAATTACTTTGGTAAAGTTGCGGATGTAACCAATTTTATTTGTAAAAGGTAATCCTGATTAATCAGAATTCTGTTTCGTCTGACTTTCTTTATAGAAACGTATGAGTAACATGTCAGAATATAACGTAATCACAGGAATAAGGAACATTCTTGTGATATACATAACATATACACATCGCAAAGACCAAACATATTTTTACTAAACCCACACATACAACCGCATTAATAACAATTACTTTGTTAAAGTTGCGGTTATAACCAATTTTATTTGTAAATGGCAATCCTGATTAATCAGGATTCTCTTTCGTCTGACTTTCTTTACATTAACGTATAGGCAACATGTCAATATATAATGTAATCACAGGAATAAGAAACATTTTTGTGATATACATAACATACGCATCGCAAGGACCAAAACATTATTACTGAATCCACACATACAATCGAATTAATAACAATTACTTTGGTAAAGTTGCGGATGTAACCTATTTTATTTGTAAAAGGTAATCCTGATTAATCAGAATTCTGTTTCGTCTGACTTTCTTTATAGAAACGTATGAGTAACATGTCAGAATATAACGTAATCACAGGAATAAGAAACATTCTTGTGATATACATAACATATACGCATCGCAAAAACCAAACATATTTTTACTAAACCCACACATACAACCGCATTAACAACAATAGTAGGCTCAGCCTACTAACAATTACTTTGTTAAAGTTGCCGATATAACCAATTTTATTTGTAAATGGTAATCCTGATTAATCCGGATTCTGTTTCGTCTGACTTTCTTTACATTAACGTATAGGCAACATGTCAATATATAATGTAATCACAGGAATAAGAAACATTTTTGTGATATACATAACATACGCATCGCAAGGACCAAAACATTATTACTGAATCCACACATACAATCGAATTAATAACAATTACTTTGGTAAAGTTGCGGATGTAACCAATTTTATTTGTAAAAGGTAATCCTGATTAATCAGAATTCTGTTTCGTCTGACTTTCTTTATAGAAACGTATGAGTAACATGTCAGAATATAACGTAATCACAGGAATAAGAAACATTCTTGTGATATACATAACATATACGCATCGCAAAAACCAAACATATTTTTACTAAACCCACACATACAACCGCATTAACAACAATTACTTTGTTAAAGTTGCCGATATAACCAATTTTATTTGTAAATGGTAATCCTGATTAATCCGGATTCTGTTTCGTCTGACTTTCTTTACATTAACGTATAGGCAACATGTCAATATATAATGTAATCACAGGAATAAGAAACATTTTTGTGATATACATAACATACGCATCGCAAGGACCAAAACATTATTACTGAATCCACACATACAATTGAATTAATAACAATTACTTTGGTAAAGTTGCGGATGTAACCAATTTTATTTGTAAAAGGTAATCCTGATTAATCAGAATTCTGTTTCGTCTGACTTTCTTTATAGAAACGTATGAGTAACATGTCAGCATATAACGTAATCACAGGAATAAGAAACATTCTTGTGATATACATAACATATACGCATCGCAAAGACCAAACATATTTTTACTAAACCCACACATACAACCGCATTAATAACAATTACTTTGTTAAAGTTGCGGATATAACCAATTTTATTTGTAAATGGCAATCCTGATTAATCAGGATTCTGTTTCGTCTGACTTTCTTTACATTAACGTATAGGCAACATGTCAATATATAATGTAATCACAGGAATAAGAAACATTTTTGTGATATACATAACATACGCATCGCAAGGACCAAAACATTATTACTGAATCCACACATACAATCGAATTAATAACAATTACTTTGGTAAAGTTGCGGATGTAACCAATTTTATTTGTAAAAGGTAATCCTGATTAATCAGAATTCTGTTTCGTCTGACTTTCTTTATAGAAACGTATGAGTAACATGTCAGAATATAACGTAATCACAGGAATAAGAAACATTCTTGTGATATACATAACATATAAGTACGCATCGCAAAGACAAAACATATTTTTACTAAACCCACACATACAACCGCATTAGCAACAATTACTTTGTTAAAGTTGCGGATATAACCAATTTTATTTGTAAATGGTAATCCTGATTAATCAGGATTCTGTTTCGTCTGACTTTCTTTACATTAACGTATAGGCAACATGCATGTCAATATATAATGTAATAACAGGAATAAGAAACATTTTTGTGATATACATAACATACGCATCGCAAGGACCAAAACATTATTACTGAATCCACACATACAATTGAATTAATAACAATTACTTTGGTAAAGTTGCGGATGTAACCAATTTTATTTGTAAAAGGTAATCCTGATTAATCAGAATTCTGTTTCGTCTGACTTTCTTTATAGAAACGTATGAGTAACATGTCAGCATATAACGTAATCACAGGAATAAGAAACATTCTTGTGATATACATAACATATACGCATCGCAAAGACCAAACATATTTTTACTAAACCCACACATACAACCGCATTAATAACAATTACTTTGTTAAAGTTGCGGATATAACCAATTTTATTTGTAAATGGCAATCCTGATTAATCAGGATTCTGTTTCGTCTGACTTTCTTTACATTAACGTATAGGCAACATGTCAATATATAATGTAATCACAGGAATAAGAAACATTTTTGTGATATACATAACATACGCATCGCAAGGACCAAAACATTATTACTGAATCCACACATACAATCGAATTAATAACAATTACTTTGGTAAAGTTGCGGATGTAACCAATTTTATTTGTAAAAGGTAATCCTGATTAATCAGAATTCTGTTTCGTCTGACTTTCTTTATAGAAACGTATGAGTAACATGTCAGAATATAACGTAATCACAGGAATAAGAAACATTCTTGTGATATACATAACATATAAGTACGCATCGCAAAGACAAAACATATTTTTACTAAACCCACACATACAACCGCATTAGCAACAATTACTTTGTTAAAGTTGCGGATATAACCAATTTTATTTGTAAATGGTAATCCTGATTAATCAGGATTCTGTTTCGTCTGACTTTCTTTACATTAACGTATAGGCAACATGCATGTCAATATATAATGTAATAACAGGAATAAGAAACATTTTTGTGATATACATAACATACGCATCGCAAGGACCAAAACATTATTACTGAATCCACACATACAATTGAATTAATAACAATTACTTTGGTAAAGTTGCGGATGTAACCAATTTTATTTGTAAAAGGTAATCCTGATTAATCAGAATTCTGTTTCGTCTGACTTTCTTTATAGAAACGTATGAGTAACATGTCAGCATATAACGTAATCACAGGAATAAGAAACATTCTTGTGATATACATAACATATACGCATCGCAAAGACCAAACATATTTTTACTAAACCCACACATACAACCGCATTAACAACAATTACTTTGTTAAAGTTGCGGATATAACCAATTTTATTTGTAAATGGTAATCCTGATTAATCAGGATTCTGTTTCGTCTGACTTTCTTTACATTAACGTATAGGCAACATGTCAATATATTATAATGTAATCACAGGAATAAGAAACATTTTTGTGATATACATAACATACGCATCGCAAGGACCAAAACATTATTACTGAATCCACACATACAATCGAATTAACAACAATTACTTTGGTAAAGTTGTGGATGTAACCAATTTTATTTGTAAAAAGTGATCCTGATTAATCAGAATTCTGTTTCGCCTGACTTTCTTTACCTTAACGTATAAGTAACACGTCAGTATAATTGAGTATATAACGTAATCACAGGAATAGGAAACATTCTTGTGATATACATAACATAGTCATCACAAGGACCTAAGACATTTTTACTAAATCCACACGTACAATCGAATTAACAATAATTAATTACTTTATTTAAGTTGCGGATATACCCAATTTTATTTGTAAAAGGTAATCCTGATTAACCAGGATTCTGTTTCGCCTGAATTTCTTTACATTAACGTATACGCGTTGTTTGAGGAAAGGTATATCCTCAAGCAACGGTATAAGTAACATGATATAACATAATCGCAGTATTTGTGTACAAAACAGTGCGTTCTATATACAGTGGAAACGTAAAGGTTGGAATAAATTCGTTTAAAATTCAGGCATTTTTTTCTTAGAAAATCGCTCGGACACTGCACGTTTTGAACCGTTTTTGAAAAAAAGACAGTTTTTTATACTCGTCGGGTACATGAATATCTAAATACAGTTTTTTCTGGGCGATAGATTGGTCGACGGGGTCCAATACAATGGCCAGCCAGATCCCCCGATTTAACCCCGCTAGATTATTTTCTGTGGGGCTACCTCAAATCCAAAGTGTACGTCAATAGACCAAATAATACTGACGATCTGAAAAACCGAATAAGGCAGGAAATTAGATTAGTAGACCCTCGAGTAGTTGAAAATGTTCTTCAAAAATTCGAAGATCGTCTCGGATATTGCTAGGACATTGGTGGAGGTCAATTCGAATATTTTGTTGAAATAATTTTTCTACAAGTTTGACATTTAGTATTTTTAAAGATAAAGAGGTTTTTTTTTCACAGTTTAATTAAGATATAGGGAATGATGCATGAAATATGATTGAAATTTTACGCAGAATTCAAGAATAAAGTAAAAGAGAGGTTTCTACTTAAAAAAAATTAAGTGTGACATGATATATTTTTGGGTGACCGTGTATGCATCAAAGTTAGCTTAAACAGTGCGCACCTAAAATCAAAATGAATTTATTCCAACCTATAATGATCACAACATATGTCCCAGATCACTAATCTGTGACAATGTCCTAAAAATGCCATTTTTTTGGGAAAAACTAGGTTTCGATCTCACTTTGAGGTGTAGGTATGATCATTTATATAATAGAATTTTACCTAATTATACCTAGGTCAAATTATAGAACATATCTGTAAGTAATTTTTGTTTCGAAACAACAACAATAAGCAGGACCTATTTTCAACTGAGTTAGGCCCTAGGATCTCGCAAATTTTCGGGCCCCCTATTAGGATTGGCCAGAAAATGTTCGAGAGAAAATGGGTGTAGTGGTAATAGTAACAGAAGAGTGAAAAAGTAAAGACGCAGGCGGCGCATTCGCCATTACCGGAAATTTATCTGATGGGGATTTAATGCCCCATGCCAGAAAGTTTTTTTTTATGAAAATCGTTCAGGTTGGGTTGGGTTGGGTTGGGTTGGGTAAAGTAACCTTATTTCAAAAAATACAGAAAAACATTATTAAGAAAAATTGTTTAGAATTAAAGGATATGTCCAAATACAAAGTCATAGTCTTCCATTAAAAAAAACGTATATTTTGAAAATTTTAAATTACCCCCATATAATGTTTTTTTTTATATTCAGCTACCTATAATACATTTTCACACTAACCACAATTAAATCACTTCTGAATAACTTTCATCCAATTTGTGCAAGTTTGTAAAATTTACTTAGATTTATATTTTTTTGAGTAACAAAAACTTCATGTCTGTTGCAACGATATTATCATTAAATTTGGATATAGGTATTATACCATATTTTTTTATTCGATGCTCAATTGTCTTGCTGATAAGATATATGAATGATCCATAAAAATCCCCAAACTTTCATATTTAACATTTTCCCATCTTTAAAAATAAAAAAGTTATAAGGCCTGTTCACTTTTATTTGAATATCCCTGTACATTTAGATTTTCTTAGATATTTATAAAGATTTTTTCCTGTGATAAGCAATTAATGTCTAAGGTATTGTGTAGGAACAGATATAGTTCTTCCAATACTAACATAGAATTTTTCTTTGCCTTTTCTAATTTTTCATATTTAGTAATTATTGTAAAAAAAGCCAAACAAAATATGTTCAAACCGTAAAAGTTAATGATGTAACAGAATTATTGTTACGGAAACAAAAACGGAAACGGATCTTAAAAACGTAAAACGGAAGTGGAAACAAAAACGGAACTTGTCGTAACAAAATAACTATTAAAAATATTGAATTTATAGATTTTTTTACGAAAAAGAACGCATGCGTAATTATATATTTATTTTTAAACAAATCTAGGATTAATGATTAATAACAACAATTTAATGGAGGCAAGTTGTATTTCAATAAAATAAAAGTTTAGCAGTCTTTTCCGAGTAGTCTGTTTCGTTTCTCGTCATAATATTATGTATATTAAAGGCTGCTCCACTAAATATGTAAGTTCATACAACCAAACCCTTTTATTTTCTTTGGTTCATACTGGCAACAATCCGCGCAAATTTATTTAATAGGTCCCATTAAAATTTCGTTGAAAAAGTGCGGAGACAGAATTAGAAGTCTAAACTAATGCAAAACTTCGATATTTGCGGAAGCAGAAACGGAAGTCCGTTACATTATGACTCAAATTAAAAAATATCATATATCGGTCCCCCGAAACATTCATCCTCAGTCAAAAACTTCGGGATAAACGATAAACGTTTGGTATAAGAATACTTAGAAACTGACGATTTTGAAAATCTCGACAAATTGGTGTAGTTTTAGTTATTTTCTGAATCCTTATTTTGATTTAGAAGCTCTTTTCTTTCATTGTAGGTTGATTGTGTATAAATGTTGATATGGTTTTGATTTTAGTTTATGTGTTTATTTTGTTATATAATAGGTATATTGGGCCTACCAAAAATGTATAACTTTAGTTTGCAGTACAGTGCACTAGGTAGAATAGCAAACCACAAAAAAATTAATTCTTATCGATTTTTTGTATATCACTTCAATATTTTTCGTTTCCCTTGATTTGTTTTTTTTTCAAAGCGACCGGGGGCGCCCAGGCGGGTTTCTTGAAGTTGTCCGGGTACGGATCTCTGTCTTTTTTTTTGTTGACAGTGTTCACAACCCAACTTTACCTTCCTGTGAGAAAATAGAACGTTCGGGTTTCATGCTCAAATTCCAAAGTCTCAAAGACCTTTTTATCTTAGTTTAGTGAATTTACAGATGGCAACTCTGCCGTAAAACCCCTTACTTTTCGATGTAACCCAGTACCTGTAACCCAAAATCCATTTTGACCTAAAGTCATCAAATTGGAAAAATTTCTACGGAATCACTCTGCAATATATATATATATATATATATATATATATATATATATATATATATATATATATATATATATATATATATATATATATATATATATATATATATATATATAGATATGTTTGAACGTAGACTTTCACGGATGGAGAAATGTGAAGAAATATTGATCCGGGAAAACATCCGTTCGTTTGCTAAATTCCTATTGGAATCTGGCAGACGTTTCGCCAAGGTCTCACTTGTCATTATCAATGCTTACGCGTTGCTGTCCAGTCGTAAACTGATGAAACTTTGTCGTGACTCTCGATATTTATAGCCTGCGCCGGAAGTTGTAGCGGTTCTGGTTGGCTGGCGTTGGCATGCTGATCTCCAGATCCATCCGGCTCACCAGCGACAACAACAGACCTCAGGAGCTAGAAAAGATAACCACTGCTCTAAAACAGAATGGATATAAAGACAACACAATTAGGAAAGCAATAGAACTGCAACAGCATCCAAGACAGAAACAACAGGAAGACTCTGAAACCAGACCAAAAACCATATTGCCATACATCAAAGGAACTACTGATAGGATTGGTCGCATTCTTCGTAAGCATAATATATCCACTGTATATAAACCACATCAAACCATAAGAACAACATTAAAAAATCCAAAATATAAAATTAAACTAGAAAACCAAGGTGTGTATAGTGTAGCATGCGGTACCTGCAATAAAATGTACTTCGGACAAACCAACAGACGCATTTCAGCCAGGTTAGAAGAACACAAACTGGCTATCAGAAACAAACTACATCGGCCCTGTTTCAACATCAACACCAAACAGGACACAAAATCAACTTTGATAGCTGCAGACAACTGGCCAACGTCGAAAACTACAAAACTAGAATAATACGAGAAGCCATCGAAATAGAAAAGACCGGTCATCTAAACAAAAGGGACGACGCTCTGCATTTGTCCAGTATATTTAAGACAATAGTAAAACGGCAAGCCGAAGCGCATCAACTCGCAACCACATCACAACAAACAGCCAACGAAGCAACGACTGAGGGGGCGGAGCCAACGCCAGCCAACCAGAACCGCTACAACCTCCGGCGCAGGCTATAAATATCGAGAGTCACGACAAAGTTTCATCAGTTTACGACTGGACAGCAACGAGTAAGCATTGATAATGCCAAGTGAGACCTTGGCGAAACGTCTGTCAGATTCCAATAGGAATTTAACAAACGAACGGATGTACTCCCGGATCAATATTTCTTCACATTTCTCCATCCGTGAGAGTCTACGTTCAAACATATATATATATATATATATATATATATATATATATATATATATATATATTATAATATATATATATATATATATATATATATATATATATATATATATATTATATTATATATATATAATATATATATATATATATATATATATATATATATATATATATATATATATATATATATATATATATATAAATATATATATATATATATATATATATATATATATATATATATATATATATATATATATATATATATATATATATATATATATATATATATATATATGGTTTTTAGAAGTGGCTTCAGCACAATCGACCACATATATACATTAAGGGAGGTCATCAGTCGAACAAAAGAATATGAAATACCACTGGCACTAGCCTTCATAGACTTCGAGAAGGCGTTCGACTCGATATATCCCAAAGCTATAATAGAAGCACTAAGTAGTCAGGGTGCCGACAAACCGTATATAGAAACTCTGGCAAACATATACAAAGAAGCCAGAGTCATGATATACGAAGGATCTCCGGAATTTCCCACAACTAAAGGAGTACGTCAAGGAGACGCAATATCTCCAAAGCTCTTCACGGCAACATTTGAAAAAATCTTCCGTCAGTTGGACTGGGACAACAAAGGTCTATGGATAGAGGGAGAATACCTCAACTACCTAAGATTCGCTGATGACATTGTACTTATCGCCAAGAACCCTGATGAACTTCAACAGCAAATTGACGAACTAAATACACCATGCAATAAAGTAGGTCTGAAGATGAACCTAGCCAAAACAAAGATAATGTACAATGAACTGGTAGACAAACAAGACATACAAGTAAACAACACCACACTGGAAATAGTAGAAGAATACATATACCTGGGTCAAGTAATACACATCTCGGGATCTCTACTACCAGAAATCAACAGAAGAATAAAACTAGCATGGAGAGCATTCGGTAGAAACTCCATCATATTCAAATCTAGAATGCCACTCCACCTAAAGAAGCGAACGATCAATGACTACCAGTCATGACATACGGATGTGAAACCTGGATACTAAAAACAGACATAACAAGAAAACTCCAGGTAGCACAAAGGGCTATAGAACGATGCATGCTAGGAATAACTAGGAGGGACCGCAAGAGAATAGAGTGGATAAGACAGAAATCCCAGGTAATAGACGTCATCCACAGAATCAAGTCCCTAAAATGGCAATGGGCAGGACACTTGGTGAGAAGAACTGACAATAGATGGACCACAAGAATTACACAATGGTACCCCAGAGGCGTGAAAAGACCAAGAAGACGCCCAAATTTGAGATGGGACCATGATATAAAGAAATTATCAGGATTAACCTGGGCCCGCATAGCCAACAATAGACAATGGGCCGAAAGGGAGGCTACACCATAATTGGAAATGGTTGAAACGGCTGAAAATGATGATGATGATGATGATGATGATATATATATATATATATATATATATATATATATATATATATATATATATATATATATATATATATATATATATATATATATATATATGCAGAGTGATTCCGTAGAAATTTTTCGAATTTGATGACTTTAGGTCAAAATGGATTTTGGGTTACAGGTACTGGGTTACATCGAAAATTAAGGGGTTTTACGGCAGAGTTGCCGTCTGTAAATTCACTAAACTAAGATAAAAAGATCTTTGAGACTTTGGAATTTGAGCCTGAAACCCGAACGTTTTTTCCCATTTTCTAACAGGAAGGTAAAGTTGCGTTGTGAACACTGTAAAAAAAAAAAAAGAGAGAGATCCGTCCCCGGACAACTTCAAGAAACCCGCCTGAACGGCGATATATATATATATATATATATATATATATATATATATATATATATATATATATATATATATATATATATATATATATATATATATATATATATATATATATATATATATATATATATATATATATATATATATATATATATATATATATATATATATATATATATATATATATATATATATATATATACGTATAAACCATACCAACTGCCCTCTAAAATACGTAAATACTTAACGAAGTGCCCGCATATATAACGTAGTTCCCTCCGGTTCCGGAGGGAAGTACGTATCGCATGATTCCTTTTGCTGGTGTGCACTAGAGGGTATGTACTGTTCAATTCCGAAAATTTGTGGGGAGGTCACTTTGACCATATATACCTCCCATTTCGGTCCTCTAGTTCAAGCGTTCGCCGTTAGCGCCTGAGTCGTTTTTGGCTTCGTTTAATTTCGTACGTAGTTCCCTCTGCTTCGTTTATATAAATTTGTATAAACGAATCGTACGTTCTTCCCTCCGACATTTGACAACATTGTTTTCAAGACCTTGGTAAAAATTCAAATTTAGTGACAGTTAAATCTCAGTTATTTTATTAACGGTTGAATTTAGTGGTGCAGTGGTAGATATTTTAAATTACTATTTTCAAAGTTTTTTTGTTAAAAGTACAGATCTTCTAATGCGTTTTATTATGATATAAATATTCTTAATGTCTTAAACAAGTTTTTATGAGTTTTAGGTGATTTAAAAAGGAAAGTACAGTACTTGAATTGAATGTATGAACCGAGTTTTCTTGGGAAACAATTTATAGGTTAGAATGCGGGTTTAACTTTCTTTTCTAACGCCCTCTAAATTCCGTGAGACAGCATTTTTCTTTTCTCCAGACACCCAAAGTACTTTGGAACTTAAACCTAAAACTCATAGTTAGAGATCCCGCGACAAATTTCTACCCTCATAAATCATCACTATAAAAAAAATTGTATGTGATTTAAAATGATAAGAAAAAGAAGTATCGCTGATTTGCCCAAGCAATTACGGCCAAAACAATATTTAATTATGCTAATTATCGAGTCAAATTAGGTATGTCGGTACTGTTACAAAACATTTTCATGATTTTTTTTTAATTATTGTAAAACAAATGAGTAATTTTATAATAACTAGATCTTTCGAACCCCATTTGGCCGAAATTACTTGGCATTCACCCTTGGAGGGGTAAGGTAGTCAGTGTGTCAGCACCCTCATTCAACATATTTTTTCTTAAAGAAAGTTTAAGCTTTCTTATAAATAAAAATATTATTCTGCCGTGGCAAATATTCATGAATATGTCTGGTGAGGTAAAGTAGATACCCTCTTTAAAAAAATGGTCTGGTTTAGTATTTGGTATATCAGGCATTTCCGGTCATTTCCGCAAAGACAGGCCAATATTTTTATTCATAAAAAAATCGGTCAAGTGCAAGCAGCTACACTTGCACAATTAGTGTTCCGTGCTATCAACCTCCCACTTAATATGAGCAAACCTCGGCCGCCCGATCGCCGTCCATTTGCCGCGCTACCCGCCGCCGACGGCACTAACGCCGTATCACATCGCGTATGCGCGGAGCTGACTGGGCCAAATTAAAAATTTTGAAAAACGTGTAAGGACAAAAGTTGTTCCCTACATCGTGAAAAATACTTTTTGTCAAAACATTTTTTCTCTAAAACCAATAGTTCAGAAGTTATAAGGAAATAAACAATTAAATTGTTTAAAACAATTGACCGCGCTGGAATTTTTCAATCTTGATCATTTTTCCGCCATCCACACCTAATTCTCAATGTTCATGATTTTTTTTCAGATTTTTCTGAGCGATTCTCTGGTAATAAGGGTGGGGGACAGCAATTTTTAAGCGTTTTTCCCGAAAAATGTTTAAAAAAATGCAATAAAAACATATGTCATATATATCGTTGAATTCGTGCTTCACTAAGCTTTCATTTGACACCATACACGATGCCCTTAAAAAAAATTTCTTTTCCATTGCCCAATTTACCCCCCGAAATTAACCCCCAGAATCAAAATTAAATTGTTTGATAATTTTCCCGCCATCTACACCTAATTCTCAATATTTATGATGTTTTTCAGGTTTTGCCGAGCGATCCTTTTGGTGATTAGGGTCGGGGACAGCAATTTTTAAGCGTTTTTCCCTAAAAAAAAACGAACAAAAAAATACATCATATATATTGTTTAATTGGTGCTTTAATAAGCTTTCATTTGACACCCTACACGATGCCCTTGAAAGAATTTTTTTTTGCATGTCCCCCTTTACCCCCTGAAATTAACCACCAGAATCAAAATTCAACTTTTTATATTTCACGTCTATAATTAGGCCACCACACTATATCTGTGCCAAATTTCAAATTTTTTCCTTGAATAGTTTTAGAGAAAATCGCCTGTGACAGATACACGGGCGGGCACCGAAGTGATTCCATAAGTATTCCGTTTCAAGAAACACTAAAAAGCTCACACTTTATTTTGCTTCAATTAAAAAAAATGTTTAATGATGGTACTAGTACTGACATACTGACTACCGCACCCCTTCAAACGGTCTGCCAAGCACTTTCGGCCAAATGGGGTTAGGTTAGATTGGTTTCACGTTAGTATAAAATTACATATATTTTTCTGTAATTAAAAAAATCATGAAGATGTTTTGTGACGGTACCACATACCTAGTTTTATTCGATAATTAGCCTAATTAAATATTGTTTTGGCCGTAACTGCTTGGGCAGACCAGCGATTATTTTTTTTCTAATTATTTTTCATCACATATTATTTTGTAGTAGTAAGGGTACAAATTTGTGATAAAAAATGTCTTCTAGAATAACTGTACACGAGTATATACAGGGTGACGGAAATCTATGGAACCTTAATTTTTAATCTATGGAAGTTTAAAAAAATCAAATGCAATAATTTGCATGGTATAACGATATAAATTTTTTTTCTTCTAGCTGTTAATTTCACCTAATTATTGCTTTTTGTAAATGATAACACATATTTTTTTTATCTTGATTTCGGTTCACCTGTTAGCTGTCTTAACAAGCGTGCACAAAGTTTTTAGTATCATTGACAATAATTTCTTTTTAAATATTAAAAATCAAAAAATATTTTTTATTTTCGAGTAGTGTGGCACTCCCTTTGTCAAGCCTATAGAGCTAGAATTTTACATATGGGAAGTCCTTATTTCTAAGGGGAGCACCTGCACCTTAGCGAACGCTCTGTCCACCCGAGGGAGGATCTACTCTCAATTTAGTGTCAATACTGAACTAATAAAAATCCTAAATTATAACAATAAATGACATGATATTTGACATAGATGAGTATATCCCATACCTATATAAAAAAAATTAAGGAGTATAAATAGAGAGAATAAAATTAAATTAAAAAAAATATTTAGCACAGCCCAGGCAAATAACAAATCATATTAACTAGCTTCATTTCGGAGCCTTTCCACATTTGGCGTATTTAGTCAGTCGGTTATATCAAAGAAGAGTGAAAAATGCATCGTTTACCCAATACACCAGGTAATCAGGCAGAAGGAGATCAGATATCTAGTAGGGTGTGAGTAAAAGTTACACACTCCACTGTCGGTATGTGACAACGGCGACTTAACTGGGTTGTCGTAGGGCTAATGACCGTAGTTCGGAGCTCACGTTAAGTTGTAGATCCCGTCAGAAAAGGCCCTGGCACCGAACGAAATCGAAAAAACCAGAGAAAAACTAACATTTTTAACACAGTAAAGTATTATTTTTATTTAAAAAAATCGAGAGGAGTGTCAGTAGAGAGGGTAAAATAAAATTTTAAAAAATATGTTCAACAATATAGGCAAATAACATAGCTAATTAACGAGCTTTTAAAGCAGAATTATACGCTATTTTTATTAAAATACAATATTAGGGAGAGAGGGGTGCAAGTAAAGACATAACATTAAAATAAAAACATATTCATGCACAACCTAGGCAAATGACAAATTAAACTTGCAAATTTGACTTCATGGCCTGGGGAAATAACGCCTTTAATTAATAGGCTTTCTAAGCACAACAAGACAATATTTTTTACTATTTTTAGCTCCAATATGGCACCCATACAGTAATAAAAATCTGTTAGGAATTTGAGTAGCGGTGCATTTTAACCCTCTGTACCGTTGAGTTTTCAACGACTCATGACACTTTAAAAATGGTAGATAGCAGACTTTAAAATTTAGGAACTTGGTGTGCACCAAACTTTGATATTTTACTAAAAAAAAAGTCATTTTTTTATGGATTCTTAGGGGTACAAATTGGTCTTATTTTTTTTGTTCTATCGTCTTTAGTTTAGCCACCGTCAGCGTGCAACTAACAAAAATCGGTCAAGTGCAAGCTATAGTTGCACAATTAGTGTCCCGTGCCATCAGCCCCCCCCCCCCCCCCCAATTAACAAGAGCAAACCTCGGCCGCCCGATCTCGGTCCATATGCCGCGCTACCCGGCGCCGACGGTTCCAACGCCGTATTGCATCGCGTATGCGCGGAGCTGAGTGACCAAATCATTAAACTTAAAAAAAAGTGTAAGGACAAAAGTTGTTCCCTACATCGTGAGAAATATTTTTTGTCAAAAAACTTTTTCCCTAAAACCAATGCTTTAACAGTTATAAGGAAAGAAACAATTAAATTGTTTATAACAATTGATCGCGTTAGAATTTTCCAGTCCTGACAATTTTCGTTCAACAAACCTAGTTCTCAATTTTCATGATTTTTTTTCAGATATTTCTGAGCGATCCTTCTGGTGATGAGAGTGGGGGACGGCAATTTTGAAGCGTTTTCCTCCAAAAATGTTAAAAAAATTTATACAAAATACAATGCTTCAATAAGCTTTCATTTGACACCCCACACGATGCTCTTAATTTTTTTTTTCATTGCCCAATTTACCCCCCGAAACTAACCCCCAGAATCAAAATTTACCTCTTTATACCTTACGTCTATAATTGGGCCACCACACTCTATATCTGTGCTAAATTTCAAATTTTCACGTCGAATAGTTTCAGAGAAAATCGCCTGTGACAGACGGACGGACGGATGAACGGACACCGAAGTGATTTCATAAGTGTTCCGTTTCACGGAACACTAAAAATCTCGAAACATGGATTGCTTTTAGTCAATCCAAATGTTAAAGAAAAATTTGTTTAACCTTCTTACTAATTTAAAATAACAAAGTTACTTGGTCTTATTATATATCTCATATGATGTCGCATTTAGTATACTCATAAAATGTACTATAAATGAAAACGTAATACTTATGCCAACGATTCGATATATATACATTTTAAACTTTCATTAAAGTACCATTAATGTTCAAAAAATAAAGCTGTATACAACTTATTATAATTGCACCAACCACCCTCCAAAGATTTGACAACCTTGCTGGAGGTATGAGAGTTAACATTTTACAACTAGAGGCATATATCACCCGGAGGTCATAGGGAACGGTTTTTTCATACTACATATATGAGAAAATCGAACTAAAAAATCGTTACCCCTCTTTTGAGAAACCGGTTCTCTGGGTTCCCCTTATCGTATATATGTAGATTTTGTATTGTAAATATTACTAGAAAAGGTGGAGGGTGGTCCGTCTGGGTTTTGACTCGGAGGGAAGTTCTTACCATAAATATATATATATATATATATATATATATATATATATATATATATATATATATATATATATATATATATATATATATATATATATATACAGTCAACTTCGGATATAACGACCTCCGCATATAACGAACCACCGGTTATTACGAACAAAAATTATGGTCCGGCCAAAACGCCATAAGAATGTATGTATTTTTTGTTCGTTTATAACGAACCCGGCTATAACGAACTATCGGCTATAGCGAACCCTATTTTGATTAGTTTTTGCTTGTGGAAGTTCGGTTATAACGAACTGTCGAAATTTCACGTACGTATCACTTCCATATTCGTAAAGTAACGACCGAGAATAGCAACCATAGAGAAGCGACAAAGACAATACAAGATTTCATAGGGCATGTGCGACGATAATGTGGACTTCTGTCTATACCGCATCATTAGTGTGACGAAATATCTTTCTCCATTCAATATTGTGGATACGTGTCTGCCCAAGGTCAGCAAAACTGGTTACCCTAAATATCAAAGGCACCGACACGTTTTGTCGCTTCTCTATGGTTGGTATTCTCGGATATCGGGTCGAGTAGCGACCTGTCAGGCGCCATTTCAATTTGTAGTTTAATTTCGGCAATAGGCGAGGGAATATTGTTCTAGCATAGAGCAGAGCGCGCCAAAATTCAGCAAGCGAAAGTTTATAAACACTTGCAGAAAAAGTTGACATAATTACAAATCTGCAAAATGGGGTTGTAAATGCCTAAATCTGTAGGGACTATCAGTTACAAAAATCAAAGACTGTTAATATTCCTAAATTTTAATAATAATAATTTTGACAACAAGAGTGTTGATTGAGTCTGGTGATTGCTTACAAATTAAAATTGAAAAACATGTAGTAGAAAAAAGAAAACATTTCAAATTACTGATTTTGTATAAATTATACAAATATGTATGTTTAATAAGTACATACTTTAAAAATACTATTATGTATTGATTATAATAAACGACTCATAAAAAGTACCTATACATATGAATGTACATAGTACATATTGTTTTATTCTCTGCACTTCGGATATAACGAACGCCCTGCTATAACGAACTGTTTAAAGATCCCCTTGGTGGTTCGTTATATCCGAAGTTGACTGTATATATATATATATATATATATATATATATATATATATATATATATATATATATATATATATATATGCAAAAATTGAGAATAAATTCTCTAACCACCTGAAAATTCCTTATACCATAAGGATTTCAACAAATAATGGCAAAACAGCTATTCTCCGGGCTATATGCCCCTCCGAGCGCATACTAATGTTTCGAATGCAAGAAACTACCAGGAAGAAGGAAGCTTTTTCTTTAGTTAGAATGTCGTCACCTGCAGACCGGTTTCGAGCTCGTTGGTTCTCATCAGTACAGGATAGACGAACATTCCAACCTTCCGAAAAAGTAATCCCTTAAAGCTACAACTGTCGTACTGCATAAGCAGTGAGACACAGGCAGCGCCATCCATTAGCAGTTTCAAGCATTCAGAGTAGAGTTTACCGTAAGGTAAAATTTTCAAACGTATGAATGAAAGTCTACTTGTCAGGGGTACATATAAATATGCAAAAATTGAGAATAAATTCTCTAACCACCTGAAAATTCCTTATACAATAAGGATTTCAACAAATAATGGCAAAACAGCTATTCTCCGGGCTATATGCCCCTCCGAGCGCTGAATTATGCCAAAATTTGCCGTATTTTCTTCTAACACAGTTAGATAAGAAAATACTAATGTTTCGAATGCAAGAAACTACCAGGAAGAAGGAAGCTTTTTCTTTAGTTAGAATGTCGTCACCTGCAGACCGGTTTCGAACTCGTTGGTTCTCATCAGTACAGGATAGACGAACATACCAACCTTCCGAAAAAGTAATCCCTTAAAGCTACAACTGTCATATATATATATATATATATATATATATATATATATATATATATATATATATATATATATTCAAACCAGAATAGAGATTTAAGAAATAAAAAAGTTAAATCCAGGGCAAAATTATCAATTTGCTTTAATTTTGGTTTAAGGGATGTATTAATTCCTGGCGATAACGGAGTACAAAAAACCCGAATTTTATTTTAGAATAAAGTGTTTTTACTAGTCAGCGACTCCTTACGACAAATATTTTACTGCTGTGTGTATAAAAGCACATTTTATTATGAAAACTAGCAGCATCACAGGCAATATTTCCTCTGCTAGCAGAACTAAAATCATTATTTCGAATATCTTGAAAGGGCGAATGCGCTAGAATTTTCAACTCGTCACGTTATTCTAATATAAATAATAAATATTCACAAATTTACAGAACTTTCCTTTCGGAATCCGTTTAGTTTTCAGCAGGAAATTAGATTGGATATTCTACGAATAGAGGGCGCTAGAGTACCGATGTTGAGCTACTGTTTTACATGCCTGGTTCTTAAATAAACTCAACTGAAATTGACTGTAATCCGGCCCCAGGAAAAAAATGTACACGTTGAGGTATTTATTTATTATTTTTTCAAAACAAAGTTTACATCATTTTGACGACAATTCTTAAATTTTTAGAGAAAAAATTGTGTTAGTAGAAAGATAATATTTTGAATTTTTATTTAAATTAGTTATATTTTAGGTTTAAAAAAATTCAAATGCCTATAACTTTTGACTAACACATTTTTTCTATTAAAATTGAAGAATTGTCGACAAAATGATGTAAAATTTGCTTATACTCGATTTGAAATTGGTTGATAGTAATAAATCATTTTTAGCAGCCGATTCCATAGGCGCACCTACCTGACGTGCCGGTTTGAACCCTATTTACTTATCCGAATAATTTAGTAATCATTATTGTCATAACAGGTAAAAATAATTATGCCGAGAATTCCGGGAACAATTAATACACAATGTTACTTTTCAGGTAGTTACGAAAAATTAGGTACCTCTACTTATTGGTATAAAACTGTGAGTCATTTTAAGAGCGAACAAACCTAATGCGAGTATTCTAGGACACACATTTGGGTAATTTTTGAAAATGGAGAGTCTTTCAGGATTTATTCCAGTTAAGCGAGCTGCGAAATCAGCGCTAAGCATTAGTGAAAAGATTATTGTGCTTAATGTATTTAATGCACTTAGATATCAAAAAAGTGCAATAAGTATCGATTCTGCAGTGGAACTTTGTTCAAAGATGACAGGTATTGGAAAAGCAACCATCTACAGGCTGATGCGGGAAGAAAAGACAGGAACCGTGACGCCACCAAAACCATCTCCAGGAAGGCGAACAATACCGATCGATGAGGACGAAAAGGCCATCATAAGACGAAAGGTGCATTCATTCTATTTCAATAAGGAGATCCCTACTTTGGATAGAGTTTTAGGGGCAGTAAAAGAAGACTTTCCTGCAATCAAGAGAGATAAACTATGGAAAGTTCTAAGAGAAATGAATTTTAGATGGGAAAAACATAGTCGGAAGTCTCATTTGCTCGAAAAAGATGAAATAGTATGTTGGAGACGTAATTATTTGAGAAAAATAAGAAAATTTCGCAATGAAAACAAAACAATTTTCTATTTGGACGAAACATGGCTGAACGAAGGCTACACAGTTGGAAAAATATGGACAGACAAAAATGTGACTTCTCACCGGCAAGCATTTTTAGACGGTCTATCAACAGGAATAAATCCGCCCTCTGGAAAAGGAAAACGATTAATTATAACTCACATCGGTAGCTCCAATGGATTTTTAGAAGGTGGACTATTATCATTCCAATCAGTTCGTACAGGCGATTACCACGAGGATATGAATGCTGATGTTTTTGAGGAGTATTTCGAACAAATGATAGAGCTGATTCCACCTGGCTCCGTCATTGTGTTAGATAACGCTCCGTATCACTCCAGAAGATTGGAGAAGATGCCTACAACTGCTTGGCGAAAAGCAAAAATTATCGAGTGGCTTGTGGAGAAACAAATACAATTTGAGGACAATATGGTTAAAAAGGAGTTGCTATCAATTGTAAACACCCATAAACATCGGTTTCAAAAATATGTTGTTGACGAAATGGCCAAAAAACAAAATATAATAGTGCTTCGGCTCCCCCCCTACCATTGCGAATTAAATCCGATCGAACTGGTATGGGCTCATGTGAAAGGTTATGTGGCTAGACAAAATACCACTTATAAAATGAGTGATGTTCAAAAACTCTTTGAAGAAGCGCTTCAAGAAGTCAACGCGGGGAAGTGGCAAAGATGTATAGAGCATGTACTAAAGGAGGAGGAAAAAATGTGGCAATTGGATAGTTTACTGGAGAAAACGGTCGAACCACTTATTATCAATTTAGGGGAAGAAGACAGTCCCTCAGATATTTCATTTTCTGATGATGATTAATTTAAAGCGAAGAACTGTAATGACTTACTATAAATTTTATAGAATTTCAAATAGAAACATTTTTCCAAATTTACTTGTTTATTAGTTGCTTTATTGTTATTAGTATTATATTTATTCAAATACAAGGGTAACAAATTATGCCACACATCCGAATGTTCACTAAATTATATAATTATTGTGTTTAATATAAACTTAAACCCACCCGAAAGCACGTGCATGAGTGCAAAACATCACAGGTAGAATACTACCGCTTATTGTTCGAGCCTCGGGTTAAGCTTTGTATTCGACGCCCTTATCAGATCTATAGGAATGGAAAGTTTAATAAATGCAAAAGGGTCTAGACTTTCAATGTATATACTATTTAAAACTTGGCAATTTAGGTGGACCACTCTGTGTACGTGTTTGACGGATTTTAATGATTTATTACTATCAACCAATTTCAAATCGAGTATAGAAAATATAATAAATAAATACCTCAATGTGTTAATTTTTTTCCTGGGGGGGAGGGGGGGGGGGGTGTGGGTTCCGCAAAAAATTCAACATTTTTTCTCAAATTACACATTTTTTTCTTTACTAAAACATTCCTAGTGTGCTCCCTATTAAAAACCCTAAACTTGGCATGAGTCCCGTAAATAGCAACAGAGATATACTACTTCAAAATTTCTAGCTACGGCCTTTAGGGTAGTTATTATTTTGAACGTTTTTTTTCTAAAATTTGTTCCAAATTAAGGTCAAACAATTTTAAGAAACGTGTTCCCTAAGACATAAATAAAACAAAACAGGGATATATATATATATATATATCTGTTGCTTCCTATGGGACCCATGCCAAATTCAGGGGTTTTGATAGTGAGCCTACACAAATATTTAAAGAACAAGAAAATTTAATTTGCGAAAAAAAATTGAAATTTGCCCTGGCATACCCTGGCAAAAAATGAACACGTTTAAGTATTTTATTTATTATTGTTTCTAAACAAATTTTACATCATTTTGTTGAAAATTTTTTAAAGTTTAAGAGAAAGAAATGTGTTAGTAGAAAGTTATAGTCATTTGAATTTTTTTAAACCTAAAATATAATTTAAAAAAAAATTCAAATGACTATAACATTCTACTAACAATTTTTTTGCCAAAACTTCCAGACAAAATGATGTAAAATTTGTCTAGAAAAAATAATAAATATTCATTCTTTTTTCCCAGAGTGTGCCAGGGCAAAATTTAACTTTTTTTCGTAAATTTCAAAATATTTTTTCTTTACCAATGCATTCCTAGTAGGCTCACTATCAAAATCCCTGACTTTGGCATGGGTCCCGTAAGTAGCAACAGAGATATACAACTTTAAAATTTCACGGGCGCCTGCATTAAAGGGAATGTAACATTGTACATCTTTACTTTTTAAATTTCCATTAGTAATTAAAAATCAAAAAAGAGAACTTACCCATCAAAAACATTTTAAAATAATTAGGTATGTGAATAACTGGACCATTGGATGTGTGTCAGTATACTTACATATATATATATATATATATATATATATATATATATATATATATATATATATATATATATATATATATATATATATATATATATATTAATTTGTATGCCATATTTAGATACATTTTAAAAATAGTTTCTTTGAATTTATTGTTATGCTTTTGGTATTTTCAACTAAAATCAATTACGTATTATATAAATTACATACATATATGTGTTGAGGTATTATTAAAACAAATTACTTGAACATTTGGATAAAGTAGGTGAAGGAGACTATAGGATGAATAAGGTAGTTAGCTGTTCTTACTATCAGATCTGTCACAAAAAAAATATTATATCGGGACCATCAAAACTTTGATGATTACGTGTCCTAGTGGACAGGCAGGCACTGGCGTAACTACACCGGAGGCCGCCCCCCAAGGCTTTCCAGGCCCCACCAGAGTGTTTCGAATTTTTCTTCTAAAATAGGCTAAGCCCCATTACCATCACCCAGGCCCTCCCTAGCCCCCCCCCCCCCCAGGTCAGATGGCTAGTTAGACCACTGCACGCAGCCCTGCGAGGTGGATACTCTGCAAAAGGATAATATACATATAAAATATATAAATGAGACAGGAACGATAATGAATATTGGCGGATTAGGACATTTGGAGGCCCTAGGCCCAGTTGGTCAGGTGGGTGCCACTAACTTTTCTCCAAAAAACCGTTAACAACCCGATAGAAAAGGAGCATTTTTTATTCTCCAGGTCCAGGAACCCTTCTGCTATATAGGGATGCACGATGTTTGTCGATACATCGGACCAAAACATCGATGTTTTTACATCGATAAATTTTGACTCGATTTTTTATGACATCAATGGTAGGATTGGTAAGCTCGGTCGATGAGTAGACTTATTGGTGTTTCTGAAAATATATCGAAGATTTTTGAAAAGTTACTAAACTAGTCGACTTAGATTTTTAGTTATTAAACGGTTTTAATTTTTTTTATAAACCTTTAAATATTTAAAGTTATCAAACACATCTGGTGACTGTGGTTATTGTTATTGCCAATGTTGCCATAAAAACCACCATTTAGCAAGCACAAAATTAGAATTTTCTGTTTTTAAGCCCCTTGTAGTTCTGTTGTAGGAAAATTGTTGGTGTTTAGATCCTAGAAGCTAAAAATATATTAGAATTATTAAATTAATGTTTTAACTTTATAGGTTTTTTAATTGAACACTTCTGTAATGGTACAAATTTCTAAACAAAATATAGTTTACGTAATAATGTAATAATACTACTATTAGACAGATAAAAAGAAAAGCTAAAAACAATAAAATAAAATTAAAAATTTTAATGATCGAAGAAAAGATTACTTTTAACGCATTTTGATGGTTTCTAAGTAAGTCAAATTGAAATTTAATTTAATGGAAATCTCGAAAGAGGTGTTTGTTGCGTTACCGGGCTTCGGTAATAAAGTTATATAAAAATTATAGTTTGGTGATATACGCACATTACGACAATTTTGAAATTTTGATAATTGGGTAATATTATCTTGATATGCAAACTAAAGTGTAATAATATCCTACGATTTATTTATAATTTATAGTTAAATGCCAATTGGTATTGCATAACAACTGTATAAAGAGAAAGAAGAAAGAGGTGTAGGTATGTAATTATTAGGATCTATTCTTCCTACCTGTGCCCGCCTACGTAAACCTGAAATTTACAGGAAACATTTTTTTTAATAACAAACACACTAGTCGGTACGAAAAACGGGTACCTTAAAATTTTAACCAATCTTAAAGTTTAATAACATTCTAATGATTTTTTAAGCAATTTGTGGATAAATTATCCAACTTAATAATTTGTTTTTAAATTTAAAATGGAAAACCGAGTATGTTATACGAGGAAAAACAAAATGTTTTTTTGCTTAAGTTTGAAACATTAACTGTCATTTAAGAGTGTAGAATTTACAAAGTAATTTGCCGTCAAGGTACGTACAAACATAAGTCTTTTTTCAACAATCTCTTTTAGGATTCATCTCACTGGCTTTATTTTTGTTGGATTTACACTCTTCTAAATAAAACACTACCAGTTTACTGTAAATTAACTCCGAGGCAAGCCTGTGCTTTTAATACTAATCAGCACATCTATGGAATATCCAATATCACACACAAATGAAATATTGTGGGATTATGTTGTTCCCCATTTTTTTTTTGTTCATGTCTCCTGCGCACAATTCGTAGGAAACAATCCGAATCCACGAGAATGAGCGACCCTATACCTCTGGGATAGTCAGAAAATACCTTAATGCTTTTTTAGTCACACAGATAAAATCTCCACCGCACAGCGTAGACCTGAACCATATCGAGCACGTCTATGTACTGGGTATAATTAATATATAATAATATTAATAATAAATATACTAAATAAGTATAATTCAAAGCCTCAAACTACCTGCCTCTACAAGGTGGAGTGAATTGTAAAGGAACTCTCGGAACAATGAGAAGCTATTTCTCAGGGGGACATAAGTCATTTGGTGGAAAGTATGCTGAGAAAGATAAACGCTGTGAGGGTAGTACCCAGTGGCGGCTGGTGAAATTTTAAAGCTGAATATCTCTGTTGCTACGAGACCCATGCTAAGTTTAAGTTTTTTAATAGTGGCCTACTGGGAATGTCTTGGTAAAGAAAAAAAATGTAATTTGCGAAAAAAGTAGCCCCCCCCCCCTTGGGAAAAATGAACACGTTTAGGTATTTCATTTATTATTTTTTCTAAACAAATTTTACAGCATTCTATCGAAAATTTTTAAGTTTGAAGAGAAAAAAATGTGTGAGTAGAAAGTTATAGTCATTTGAATTTGTTTTTAATTATATTTTAGGTTTAAAAAAATTCAAATGGCTATAACTTTCTACTAACACATTTTTTTCTCTTCAAATTTAAAAATTTTCGGCAAAATGACGTAAAAGTTTTTTCGAAAAAATAATAAATAAAATATCTGAACGTGTTCATTTTTTTCCCAGGGTAGGCCGGGGCAAACATTCAACTTCTTTTCGCAAATTACAAAATATTGTTTTCTTCACCAAAACATTCCTATTCCGTATCCAGTTTGATATGAGAATGATAACAGAAACCCATTTTACAACGGAGAGATTATTTAGGTCTTCCTCTCTCATGTTCTTTCTCTGTCGTCTTCTTTCTCTCTATCTCGTAAAATTTTTAGAACTGGTAGAAAGTTAGGTTATGAGAAACATAAACATGACATATTATTTGAAACCTGTCCCATAAGTTGTTTTTGCAGTGTAAAAATATGCCTAAAAAGTTTATAATACAAAGTATTAGCAGCTTAAATTCCTGGGTTCTATGAATTAGGGACTGACTATTTAAATATTACGCAAGGTACATATTTGTTCTTCTTTACATTACTTGGACCGGGCGTTATAGGAATGAGTAACAACAACGCCGACCCGATATAAAGTTGAGAACAGAGAGCATCACAGAAGATTTCTTTAGTTATTTAGAAAGGAGTGAGAATTACGCCTTAGAAACGTTGGTTTCGGTTTAAAGCTGAAGTCATAGTACCATTACAAAGTTACCTACCTTCTGGAACTTTCAAGATTTACAGTTAAAAATTTTGAAACTACTTAGTATATTCGATTAAACAATTTTTATCGCGTCTCACATAAACGTCAGCAGGTAGGCTGTATTATAGATCCATTTTCATTATATAATGCTGCCCTGTTAAGGATTTAGATTTTGGGGGTTATCACACCACGTCAAGGTTATTCATCTATTTGAAGAAGAATACACATTTAAATTTTATACAAACAATATATAGACTTGATGATTTTCGCTTTGAGAACAGAAATACTCACAATGGCATAATGACAAACAGTTTTTCTTCATGTTCTCAAAGATTTTAAATATGCAGATACGACTCTTATGCTTAACACGGCAGAATAGATCGCAGAATAGGAAATGTTTTTCTAACCTTATTATAAATTGTTTATCTCAATAGAAATATTTACTCATCTTGGCTATTTTTTCTCCAATCATTCTATTGCGAATTATATTGGTTAGAGGGTGTATTGTTTCTTAGAGAGGTAGGAAACAATTTTACGTAATACAAAATAAGAAGGTTAATTAATTATGCTGACACTACTTCCAGTAAAACCGAAGGTTTTTTTATATAAAACTTACATAAGTATTTTGCCAAATTAGGAATTTATTTTTTATGATAATTCCGATAAAACTAGACAACCAGAAATACCTGCACTAACAAAAACGGCTGTGATAAAATGTTTGATTAGTCTTTGTTATAGGCAACAACATCGTTTTTATTTGTCTTTTACGAATGTCCCTTTTGCTAACAAGGATAGAAAGAAATCGGATTCCGTTGGGAATTTCATTTTGGAAAGAAAAAATTTTGACTAATCTTTCAAAATATATAACCAGCAATTCTCTCACAAGCGAAGAAGGTACGATAAAAATTTGAACATATCATTTTTTTATTTGTCTTTTTCTAATGCACTTTCGCCAACACTAATAAGTAGAAATAAATCTGATTCCTCCGTATAATAGGGTGAATTCTCGTTCAATTATTTTTTCTGTCATCATCATTCTTAAATTGAATTGGATAGAATATAGTAGACTCACTATTAAAAAGCCTAAACTTGGCATGAGTCCCGTAAGTAGCAACTGAGATATACAACTTTACAGTGTCACCAGCCGCCACTGGACTAGTACCAGATATTACTAATTAGCAATTAGTAATTGAGTTTGGTATTGTTAGGTATATGTTATTCTTTGTCTGATGATTACATTGAGAATCTTTATAAAAGTTCAGATTTACTATCAAGGTTTGAGATTTAGTTATTGGTTTAAATTAAGATCTTTTAGAAATCAGTAAGTTTTTGACAAGTTTCTGTCGTTCCATTGTGAAGTCATTATTAAAAACTTATGAGTTATTGTAATATATTATTATGTAGAAGCAATTTACTTGGTTTCCAAATAATTTTAATCTTGGAACATGTTACTACAATAAATTTAGTCCTATTTATGCGGAAACTGTTTAAAAAAATTGTCATTTTCCTTATAAATTTGTAAATAAAATCAGAAACAAATTCATAGTATAAAACTTAGGTATAGTTGCCCTATTCTTACACTTGTCAGTTTAAAACCAATTAGCTGTCAAATTAACGTTGGTGAATCTGACTGTTAGTGTTTTATTAAAAAGATAAAACTACCAAGATAAAACAAAAAAGAAATTATTGAGAAAAGATGTACCTTGACGGTAAATTACTTTTGATTCTATATCGAGCACAAAAATAACATTTACATTTCTTGGTACGATATGTATTAGTACAATTATGTCACGGGTTAGAGTTATAAATTTTTTATGTTCTGTGTGAAAGATACTACTTACACTTCAAGCTGCTGTCAAAAAATTCCAGAATATGTAAAACTTTTGCCTCTCTCTTTAATGCTCATCGCATCGGAAAATAAGAGACGTAAGGTAGAAATTCGCTGTGCTGTAACAAAATCTTAAATTATGTCGGAAGTCAGAAGTATATCGATTGAAACCATTGAAATAAAATTAAAATCTTACTTTTAATTTATACCAAGATCAAATGTAATTATTTAGCTATTCAATTTCCTGATGGAACAAGATCACTTTAATGAAACAATGTAGAACATGCTCGTAATACATCACTTTCACTGACAACAAACAGGACGATTGTTATTTAACAAAGAAAGACGACGAAATTATTAATCCAAGCATTCTTAACAAAAGATTTTTTAAAATCTACAATTACCTAAACAATCATCAATCGAAGAAAATTGAAACAATTGTCTTTGGTAAGCTTTTAAGTATTATTTATAGCTTTCCATAGAAATTTCTTTAGGCTAAAACATCGATTAACCATGTCACGATAGTCATTGTAATAATGTTACTGCTTATAATTTGAATCTCAGGTCCAGAAAACCGCCCTTTCGCCAAATTTTGATTTTGGTGATTGCATAGTATGGACCAGTATGAACTAGTCCACGGGCCACAACTCAATTAGAAATAAAGCTGGCGGGCCGCACAGAAATTTACAATTCGACAAATTTTCTCTCAGAGACATTTTCGATCACGTCAAGTTATTGAGAAAAATTTATAAATATAGGTAAAAAATTGTTTTTTTTTTGGCCCATTTCAATCCATTATAATTTTCGAATGGCACGCGCTAGAGAGGATTATTCAAGTTTGTTCACATTCTTGAGCAGAGTATTACTAAATGTTGTTGACTGATACGCGATTTTTTTTTCATTTTTGCTAATCAGAGAGTAGGCCCCAAAATCGTCTTGTACACAGAAAAAACTGCTAACTACATTGGAAGAAAAGATTTATTAACAAACAATAGATAAATACAAAGTTAAGGAAATATATAAAAGATGATGACTTAAATATCTCTTAAAATTAATTAGTGTCTAGGTTCTGTTTGATCTTCACTAATGAAGTTGTTACCTGAAACAAACAAGTGTTAAACTGTTTTAAGTTAATATCGCTATTTGTAAGCACACAACATGCAATGAAAAAACATTTTTAACTAGAGCAAAGCTGATCGAATCCAGAAGGGCAATGCAGAGTTAACGTGATTCGTCAAGATGTATACGTTTATTTCCAAAGCTTAACGTAGGGAAGGAAGCTGCATACAAACGCATACCAACTTCTTTTGGAGAAATTTTAATAATTGAAAAACCAAAACTATACATTCTTAAAATAACATCAACACAAGTTAACGGAACATTCAACCTTAACCTAAGTCACTGTTAAAAAAATGTTTCAGTAAATACCATGCGAGGTTTGAGGGACATGCCCGCATTGTTATGTTCCATCTAAGTTGGCATTTTGAAAGTGGCCTTGAAGAACAGCCCAACTTTAATGTAGAAGGGGCATCAGGGTTAGTAAAATTATAAATTCAAAAATGATCGTCGCAAATGAATAAGTTGGAAAAATTTTTGCTTGGGCTTAGTGTACAGGCAGATAATGTGGACGGATCTTTAGGAAAAACACGAAATTTTTTGTTATTGTAATTTCAACTTTCAGCCTTTAAAAAATATGCATTTTTACACGATGGATACATGACAAGATCCCAAGAGCCCAAGGACAGATAAAGGCTCAGTCAGGCTAGACATTTAAAAACTATTCGGCACAGAGATTAAGAAAGTAATAATTACAAAATACGATTAACTTTCTGGTCTCTGCCCTCATGCCATGTGAAGATCTAAAATTAAATGAAACACCCTTAAAGTTTATTAATGTAAATAACAGGAATGTAAACTTTTACTTAAAAAAATTAATTAAAATAAATAATAAACAAATTCAGATGGCTTTGGTCATCATTTGCCAACTGACTGGTTGACAAATGAAATTTAAGCCATTGTTTAAATGTCAACCGTAACCATGACCAGAGCCATCTGAAGTTGTTTAATGGTATGATCAGTCGAGACTCCATATTTACTTCGACAATTTTTTTTTCCTACACAAACTATAATAAAACTTAAATAAAATAAGCATGGTTTCAAAGAAATCTACATTAATGTGACCTAAAATCTGATTTTGTTCCTGCAAAAGCAAGCTTGGATGTCAATTTCTACAAAATATACTGTGGGTTGAACTATAATTACCCGAACTAGGCCAGTATAGTATACAAGAGCCGAAAAACTGGATGTCCTGAGCCATTTTAGTTGGACGGTAAAGGGATGTATAATATGTGAAAAATCTTTTATCGCTTTGTTTGGAAAAGTCTAGGAGAAAATGACATCATTTAATCCTAAACAGATTTCGTCAAAGCATCTGTTGGAGAAAGGTAGATCACGAAATTGCTAATTTTTATTTCTTGTGCTTTATTTATTATAGCACTTATCCTAATCCTAAAACCATATTCATCTTAAAAAAGAATTGACATGTCTTAATATGGTATTTAATGCGTTAAACTAAACATTCCAGTAGTTCATTACCGAGTAGAAAGAGCTGAATTGTTTGTATATATTATTAACTTCTTATCTAATTAAAACGTCACATCCTAATTAATCGCCCAATCTATCATACAATTAATCTTTTTGGTAAAATAATCCTTTCACTTTCAACTCTTCATTAGTAACCTGAATAGGTATAAGATGTGCATTATGACAGTTTTTTCTGAACTATTTTTGGTTGGAAGGCGATGAACTATGCTCACTGAACACTGTTCACAGAGTTTCAGCTTTGGAGGGCACAACAACTGACAACAAACCACAAAATCATGTATTTAATCCGTGCCAAATAAAAATAACTCGGTCCTGGAGGAGATCAAGGACGCGTCTAGACCTAGGAGCGCCCGCATGCAAAAAATTTTTTCCCGCGCCCCATTTTTAAAATAACTAAAGGATTAACCCTTAGAGATATAAAAAATAAAATCATATTTTTGGTGCCGAATTTTTTTAATGGATTATAAACAGTAATAAAAAGAATATAGGTACTATGTAATATAGTATATATTTACGATATACATATAAACCATAGTAATAAAATACCTATCACAAAAAGTGAACTTTTCTAGCTTTAATGGCTACAAAATCAGAAATAATATCGTGCAAGTGTAAGCTATCCAATAATTTATGTTCTATGGAAATTGTACCTAAGTTATCAAGTATCTGTTGCACCATGGTTGTTCTTAAGTAATTTTTTGTTATCTTTAGTTTTGAAACGGATCGTTTACCAAATACAACAGGGACTGGTAACGTTAGCATGATTCTTAGAGCAATAGCCACATTTGGGAAGGTAAAAGGTCATTTTCAAAAACTAACTGTAAAAGAGAATATGGCTCATTTACTGCCTCCGAACCAAATTAAGTATGAAGCTTTAATTTCATTAAATAACTCAACCCCGTCAATATCTGCCTTCATTACGAAATTTATCTTCCAGTTTAAGATGCAAATCTTTGCAACTATTTTTTAAACTATCATCCGATAAGCTTTCAAAATCAGTTAAAAAACCGGATATATGGTTGTAGGTTTGAAGTTCTCCGAACCTATTGCCAAGGGATGATAGAGTTTCATCCAAGATCCTAAAAAAAATTTAAATTAGCCTTTGGATCTGAAACCACGTCCCCTTTTGCTCATAATCGAACATTTTTGATTTCTTTCGAGGACGCAAAGCTTGCGGTAGCGGAAAAGATGCATCTACATTTAACTCTTCGGCCAACTCATTAGCTTCAACAAAGGATACTTTTGAAGCCCACGTCCGAACGAAGGTTACGAAAGAAAACAATTAAATTAATTAAGTAATCTAAACATATTTTAATATTTATTGTAGGGATTTTTGCGCCCCCTGTTGGGAGCTCCCACGTGAGGTGCACGCCTTGCACACCCGCTTGGCGCGGCCCTGGGAGATTGGCCAGTATTAACATTGATCTGAAATCGCTTCGTTTTAGAAAATAGGGCGATAAATTTTAATTGCTCACCCTATATTTCACCCAAGCAACTGCATATACACTCGAGGCCGCATTTCTTATTGACAGGTACGTGACCAATTGTTATAAACAATACTATTGGTCACTTGACTGAATTCCGAGCAAAAAGCTATGACTGAAAGAATATAAGAACATAGCACGAAACAGAGAAGCATTCTTTAACCCTTTGTGTGCCAGTGGTTCCGCCTAGGGACCACATTTCAAATACTAAAATCTATCGCGTCCTAGTAAGCGTTGGCTGGAACCACACTTCTAGATGCTTTGGTGGGGATTACTGCTCTCGGGTAAAGTATCTGAAGTTGACCAGGATATCGCGAGCGGACTGTTTACCTTTGTGAATTGGTTCGTTCCCGTAGTTTTTTTGGACATACCATTTGGTATCGTTGTTTTTTGTTTGTTTGAGATTATGGCAGGTATGTTTTTAGTTATTGTTGTTTGTAACTGTATACTTTAGCATAAACAAAATATAAATTAGCAAAATTTTTAAAACAAGTTATATTTTTGGTAGGTTATGTTATGTGGTTCCATATGGGCCCACTAGTACGCTCGGCCTCTTATTTTTCTCCCATTGCTTCAGAACGAAAAAAAAATTAGTCTTTCTGATCTGGATCAGTTGCCTGCTGCGAACCTATATACTTGGTGGGACTTAGTGGGAAAAAAATCACGAGGGCTACATTGATAATTTTTTTAATTCTGTAATCTTGCAGTTTAGTTTGCAGAACGACGGAATATACAGTTGTGGAACAGCAAGAAAAGACCGAAAATGGTTTCCGAAAGACTTGTCAGAGGACAAAAGTATGAAGAGGGGAGATATTGATTGGAGAGTTACTAATACTGGAATCTTAGCACTGAAATGGAAGGATAATAAGGGTGTGCAGTTTATGAGCAATTTTCATAATCCTCAGGATATTCAGGTCATTTCACGAAAACAAAAAGACGGGTCAAGTAAAGAATTCAGTTGTATCAAACTAGTCAAAGATTATAATCAGCATATGGGCTCTGTTGATAAAAGTGACATATACAAATCATGTTATGAGATAGACCGCAAGTCGAAGAAATGGTGGCATAGGATTTTTTGTCATTTTGTTGACCTAACGGTAGTAAATGCATATTTAATTTTTAAAGAGAACTCCAATAATCAAGGAAAACCATTGTCACCGAAGGAATTTCGACTGGCAGTGGCCAATGGGTTGATTGGTGCCGACCTTGAAACACCCCAAAGAGGTAGAAAAAGCTTGGAACCAATCGTTGTAAACAGATTCACGCCTTATGTTTCTTTAGAACGTCGTACAAGTAATGCTGCACATATGCCGCTTCATGGTCCAAAGGTACGATGCGCACACTCCAGTACCAGAAAGGAGCCTCACAGAACTAGATGGCACTGTTCCTCCTGCAAGGTGGGATTGTGCAATGCCGATAAAAAAAACTGTTTTGTTGAATTTCATAAAAAGTAACTGATTTAATAAAATTTGTAAAACTTTGGTAACAAATACAAATCTTAACAAAAAAAAACATTTTCTTTTCCCAGTGGTTCCACAACGGAACCATCACATTTAACAAAAAACACGTAACCAGCACTGATTTTTGTAAAAAAAATATAGTTAACGGATCCATATCAACTATAAATTGAACACTAAAAACATATTCTGACAAAAAAAATAAGCCCAAATGGCTGCTTTTTAAATAATTGAAATAAAGTATACCGAAAAGTAAAAGTTGTACAGACTTGCTTGAACAGTTTATGCTATAAAAAAAATATACGTATTCCGTATTGCGCTTCCATGTGAGCGTGGATAATTTTTTAAACCTAGTCGGTAGCTTACTTTAAAAAAACGTTATTATTAAGGCGCATCAATAAATCAAAAAATGTTGTCATTAGCGATAATAGTGTTTTCCTACGACCACCTATGAAAGGGAGTAAAAAAGCACCGTTAACTTGGCGAGAAAGGGCGTTATATCACACGCGTGTTGAAAAGTACTTGTCAACATGACATTTAAATAGATGGTGCCAATTTCATTTGTTTTATGTTCAGCGCACTTGATGAAAATGTTAGTGTTGAAAGTGAGGGTTTTAAAAGACAGAAATTGAGGTTTTTTTGTAAATATTGTACATTACTCGTGTGAAAGTAATTTTCGCACACCCCTGGGATTATCGGACTCGGCTGTCGCGTCGTGCGACAACATTCCCACTCGTATGAAAAATGTCACTTTCAACACTTGTTATGTAATATACTATTTTTTGTAATGCTAATTAAATTCGGAGAGTGTGTAGCCTCCTCGCAACCCCCCTAATATCTCGTGCCGCCTGTGTAGGTACGCAGGAGCCTTTTAACAAAAATGTAACACATATTTATTTAATTGTAACTTTCTATCAACAAAATCCAATTACTTTTAAAATTTTATGATAATAATGTCGTAAATGTCGACTTTCGTCAAACAGTCCAATTTTTACAAAATCTATATTTTTTTGCCTTTCTACTACTTTACTTTGTTTTTTGTCATATTAATTGGTACGAATATTACGTACGTATATATTCTAAAGTACTTTATAAAGAAAGTTTTTTCTTTAATGGGGGTCACTGGCAGAATACTCTCAAATTATAATTACAACATTTTTTGTACATGCACGAAGACTTCTGAATAAGCTAGCTTTAATTAGATAAGTGAAGGGAATAGTAAAAAATAATAGTTTATGTGACACTTTTGTATGTAAGTTTTTTTATGTATATGCAACAGATAAATAGACACATCTGAACAAAGCATTCTATTCTATAGTATGAAATGGTTTAAATAAAAATATCTGTAGACTTGATAATTTTTATTATTTTCCTTTCACTATACGCAGACAGGCTTCACGAACCAAATATCAGTTTGCGAAGAAAATAAAATATGTATGTGGGAGTTATCTTAAATTAATAATCATTGTTCTAAAAGACAATCAGTACCGATCATGGATTTATTAGGACTGGATACGGGATGATTTCACATTCTTTGAAGCTAAAACAAACCATTCTAAACGATACTGTAAACACAATTTGTAAACATTGGCCACATCTTATTTTACCTTGTATTTTTGTACAAAAAATACGTTAGAAGCATCACAAGATTTACTAAAAGTAATAAAAGCCCTAAAATATTTTATTTTTCTGCTAAATAATAATAAATTTAAATTAAAAAGGATTTATTATTTATAGGTTATGATATTTCTAAAGGTGTTTATTTAAAGTCGCTCCGAGTCATTTATAAATCTATACGTCGCACTTTTTCTTTTCTAGTTCATTAGACAAAGACGTACGTGTAACCGAGTGTTCAGACCGAGGTTCAGCCGTGTTCCTAAACAACCATAACAGACAGCAACACTTCTGAGCTCCAACACTCCACTGCTATTTTATCTCTTTCTACTACCATTCTTGATTCAATTACGTAGTAATTCGTAGTCTTGTCTATGTTCGTAGTTCGTAAACTGCTCCCCCAAGAGAATAACAAAAACAAACAACAAAAGATAAGGCTTCACGTTCGATACGCTCACAGTATACGGACATCGAATCCTTATTATAATAAATCCATGGTACCGATTGATTTTGTTTTGTGAACCTCGGAAGAGCACATAGAAAATCTTAGGGTGTAAGCTTGGAAGAGATTTACTACTCAACTCAACTAACTAAGGTTTGCGAGATTTCTTAGGGCTCGTGACATAAACCACCATTTTCGTGATGGTATCAGATATCAGATGGATCCAAATAAGTCATTTTGACGATGCTTTGGTACGGTAAAAAATATGAAAATATTCAAAAAATATTGCATTTAATGAACATAGCAAAATGATTACTCTCTTGTAGTGTTGTAAATGGAAATATTTCCACTGGAAATATTTCCATGGAAATGGAAATATTGGAAATTTCCGAAGGGATAGCGGAAATATTGGAAACATTGGAAATATTGCAAAATGGGTAGTAAACAGATCTTATATATTATGTTCACTTAGGGTACTTTCAATCACATAGTGGGTAACAGCCTAAAATATGTAACAACCAGTACACAGGGTGTCCGAAAAGTCTTAGTATGGGCAAATATCTTTGCTATTACTAAAGATAGACACCAAATTTTAGATGTTTCTTAGTTAATAAATCTACTTTTTTATGTAATACTTTTTCAACCCCCCTTGAGGGGTGACGCTAGGGAGTTGAGGTCAAAAATTTTAAATGCAACCCTATGCCGTGTGGTAGCTAATTTTAAAGGTCCTCAGAAAAGAAACATTTTACCGTAAACCGAGGTCCGTATCTTAATTCGTTTTTAAATATAAAAAAAAATCGTGAAAAGAAAATTAAAAATTTAAGTACCTTTATTTCTCTTATCACTTTAAAAGATGTTCAAAATGACCACCATGAACTTCTTGGCAGTAATAAAGTCAATTTTGGAAATTACTTCTCACATTTGTTAGGAATATTCAATATTCCGAATATGATGCACCACTGGCGGCAGTGCAAATAAACCATTTGTAGTTGTTAAAGTTTAAAAAGAAAAAAAGAAGAAGAGCGTCAGATGAAGGAACGTTAAAAGTCGTAATGGTATTTTTTGAACGTAAAGTGAAAGTAGATAGTTTTAAAATCAGTTGTCGAGTCTTATTTATTGTGCGTCAGAGAGAAAAGACAGTAAGCTAACACATTTTTGAGAATGACAGATGTTACCCACTTCTTGGCAGAGTTTCAGAATTGACTTTATTACTGCCAATAAGTTCATGGTGGTCATTTTGAACAACTGATGAAGATGAAGATATAGATGAAATAAATGAAAAATCTGATAGCCACGAGAACAGTAACAATATTACTAACAGCAAAGAGCTAAGTAATAAAAATAGTTCCGTTGATAAAGAACCATTGCCAAGTATTCAAGAGACAAACTTAACAAATAATGACAGTGTGATGAGGACGTGGCTCTCTCTCGATTTGCGACTCGCAAATAACTGATTTTAATTAGTACCAATTTCTTAACAGTTTTTCGGTATTTTTGCATCAGTTTATGTTTATTTGTTTATTTTTGCTATAAATTTTGATTTCGATGTTTATTTTTAAAAGATGCTTTGTCTTTAATAAATATTTCGAATGTTTCCATATATTTCCAATATTTCCGGAAATGTTTCCAATATTTCCGGAAATGTTTCGAAAAAATATATTTCCGGAAATTTTACAACACTACTCTCTTGTATAATTACCGGTTAACTATAACCAATTTAGTGAATTATATTAATTTTTTTGATATTATGATATTATTATATTATAATATGACGGTCACTGGTCATCAATAATGACTCATCATTGATACCTATGCAGTGTTGTTCCGTGGCCTGAAATTTTTGTACCTTTATGTTTGTGTAAATTGTACCAAATTGGGTAAAATTGTACAACTAATAATAAATTAATGACAGTTTAATTATTTTATGAAACACAGTGTATTTGTAACATATGCACGTGTTTCCAGATAATATAATTTTTTAATAATTGATAAATAATATACACTAAATATAGGATATCGGCATGCTTATTTTATTTAACTGAATAAACTGAATTAATTTTACAGAACCAAAGTTTTCTAAAATGTGCCAAATTTGGTACAAAAGTACACTCTGGAACAACAGTGCCTATGACCTATGGCCCCTCTAAGTGTGGCCCTATGGCTAGACCACACATCGGTCGCCGTGGAGAAATGCACATCGTCCATCAGAGTTGCCAGCTTGGGGGATTTTCCCCAAAATTTGTGGGATTTTTATGAGGACGGGTTAAATCTAGATGATACTAAAAACTTTTTCTCTAAAACCAATGGTTCAGCAGTTATAAGGAAATAAATAATTAAATTATTTATAACGATTCCGCTAGAATTTTTCGGTCCTGATAATTTTGACTCAATCTAGACCTAATTCTCAATGTTCATGATTTTTTTCAGATTTTTCTGAGCGATCCCTTTGGTGATAATGGTGGGGACAGCAATTTTTAGGTGTTTTTCCCGAAAAATGTTTAAAAAAAAACGAATAAAAAAATTAATTATATATACTGTTGAATTGGTGCTTCAATAAGCTTTCATTTGATACCCTACACGATGCCCTTAAAAAAATCCCATTTACCAATTTATCCCCTGAAATTATCCCCCAGAATAAAATTCAACTTTCTAATAATTTTCTCTCAATCTACACCTAATTCTTAATGCTCATGATTTCATTCAGATTTTTGTAAGCGATCCTTTTGGTGATAAGGGTGGCGGACAGCAATTTTAAAGCGGTTTTCCCGAAAAATGTTAAAAAATTAATAAAAAATACATCATATATATTGTGGAATTCATGCTTCAATAAGCTTTCATTTGACACCTTACACGATGCCCTTGAAAAAAAAATCCATTTCCCAATTTACCCTCTAAAATTTACCACAGAATCAAAATTCAACTTTCTTTACTTCACGTCTATAATTGGGCCACCAGACTCTATCTCTGTGCTAAATTTCACATTTTTACGTCGAATAGTTTCAGAAAAAAATCGCCTGTGACAGATGGATGGACGGAGACCGAAGTGATTCTATAAGTGGTCCATTTCACACTAACACTAAAAAACTAAAAAAACCTAGAAAAATCTGGCTTAATTGATACAAGTGAAGTTTATTTTACACACACAGCGTTAAATTAATGGTTTAAATTTAATTATTACATGAAATTCCTAACATTTAAAACAATTAGCTGAACATATATTAAACTTACAGAATTTAATCGTGTAACCTTCATGTTTTTACGGAAATGCAGCCGACCGCAAAATTTAATGAGAACACTTTCTTCTTATTATTCATGTGGATATTGTTTCCCATCTTGGGTTGGTCGCGACCGAATGCGTCATCTTCAAAATTATTTTTAAATTTTTATTCATTCATAATTTAAATAAATTTCCCAAAATATTTGCATTTCTAACGAGATTAATTACTTTTGCTTAGTTATTTTTAGTTTGGTTGCGACATAATTACCTAAGAGTGAAAGGGGAAAAGGGGGTCGTGTCCTTGTTTGTTACGTATTGTTTACGGGGTAATATTATGATTAAAAACAACTAATAAATTGCACTTTCTATAATATCTTTTTGCTTATTTTTCCACAGATTTGTGTATGTCATCTGTGGTTGTTGCAATATTCGACCCAGAAATATTTACATGCGATTTCTTGTAAACTAGAAGATAGCGACATCAAATCCTATATAATTCTTTTCTACAAGCATACACATTATAGCGCGGAAAAATTTTCCGTACTAGTGCGGAAATTTCAATGTTTAAATCATCACAAAGGTACTTTTTAGTTTGTAAGCTTGTATTGGTTGTAAATAGAAAACTCAAATGCGCCTTTAAAATTTGAAAAGTCTTAATTCGAATTTTTTCGTGAAGTTAAAAGAATTAAAGAATTTTAAATTTTCAATAAATGATGCATAGAAAAAATAGCTATTTACCTTAAGTGCGAACAGTGATACTTTTCTGCACGCGACTGCAGTTGACCGAACGACGCGAAATTATATTATATAAATATACCGGGTGCCCACGAGTTTACTGGCCAGCTTGTTATTTTGTTAAGAAATAATATTTCGATTTAAAATTTTGGGGACTCGTATGGTTGCTTTAGATGCAGATTTTGAGTGCTCGAACATCTGACTATCGTTTCCGGTTCAACCGGAAATACAGTCAACTTTGTTATTTTAAACGAAACCCCCTGTATATTTTTTAAAATTTGGATTCTACGTAAAATTCTAATTATAAAATATGTATCATACCCCATACCTATCTTTAACAGTTTTCAAGAAAATGACGTTTGAAAATGTCGAAAGAGCCACAAACTATACTGTTTTAACATAAAACAAATGAATATGCGAAAAGTTTAATATATTATTCTTACTTCTTTTTAGGGGCCTTGTATGACTGTGTCATGACAATCTCACTTCCGGTGCAACCGAAAGTGCTACAAAATATGACATTCAGGCACAAATTACTTCAATAATTTCAATTGAACGACCTACTTTACACTCTAAATTCTAATTTATCTGACTCTTCTCTATAATTGTTGTATACACAATCCCAGGTCTAAAGTTGATAGTTCTTGAGATATGGACAGCTAAAAATTTAGATGCATTCCAAATTTCAATCTTTCTAATTTTATCTAGGCGGCTATGGAGATCATTTGTCGCTTGAACTGCTTCATGATCATAACTATGTCAATTTCCAATTATTTAGTCAAGATGGCTATGAATACAAGACACCTGTCATTTTTTCTGTTAATATCACCCCCAAAACAAATGAACAACGTGCTCAGGGAATTTCAAAGAGTTCGTCTGAGAGAAAACCGTCAACAATTCGAACACTTAATTTATGACTAATTTCTTATTTTTTATAAAGAAAACCTGATAAAATTATTCTTCAAGCACTACTCTGATATTATTAATTATGTGTATCCTTTCTACATTTTCTTAATGCAAATGGTCTCCATAGCCGCCTAGGTAAAATTAGAAAGATTGAAATTTGGAATGTATATAAATTTTTAGCTGTCCATATCTCAAGAACTATCAACTTTAGACCTGGGATGGTGTATACAAAAATTATAGAGAAAAGGCAGATAAATTAGAATTTAGAGTTTAAAGTAGGTCGTTCAATTGAAATTATTGAAGTAATTTGTGCCTGAATGTCATATTTTGTAGCACTTCCGGTTGCACCGGAAGTGAGATTGTCATGACACAAGCATACAAGGCCCCTAAAAAGAAGTAAGAATAATATATTAAACTTTCCGCATATTCATTTGTTTTATGTTAAAACAGTATAGTTTGCGGCTCTTCCCACATTTTCAAACGCCATTTTCTTGAAAACTGTTAAAGATAGGTATGGGGTATGATACATGTTTTATAATTAGAATTTTACGTAGAATCCAAATTTTAAAAAATATACAGGGTGTTTCGTTTAAAATAACAAAGTTGACTGTATTTCCGGTCGAACCGGAAACGATAGTCAGATGTTCGAGCACTTAAAATCTGCATCTAATGCAACCATACGAATTCCCAAAATTTCAAATCGAAATATTATTTCTTAACAAAATAACGAGCTGGCCAGTAAACTCGTGGGCACCCGGTATATATATATATATATATATATATATATATATATATATATATATATATATATATACATATATTATATTTATTTTTGAAACTTAAATTTATATTTTTCATTTGATTTTGCAGATTATCATATTTTTTCTCATTCTTTATCGTATGATAATTCATTACACGTCTCCCTAAAATTAATGGTAAAATCAAAAGTTCAGCTTTATTTAAAGTTACTATGCTCCTGCCAAAAGTAGAAAAATTCGCTCTTCGATTTATAGGTTGAGGTTATATTTGTTTTGTTCTCTTCTCTCTTCTTTCTGATGATGGGGTTAATGGACTTCAGGCGAAACGCACGCAACGTTCATCGACGGAACGACGAATAATGTTCTCAGCAGTCTCAGAATAGCACGAAATCATTTCAAATCGACTTTTAATTCTATAAATTACTTTAACTGCGAAAATGGACTAGCAAGGTCGTCTGAATATCAGTTTGGACTTTGAAAAGGACATTTTAAGCTAAAAAAGATCAAAGGACAAAACTCCTTAAAAAAGGACCGTCCTTTCCAAAAAAGGACAGGTGGCAACCCTAGCTACAAGCAGCTGGATTTGGTCGATTAGGTGTAGCTATAAGTAAATAAACTTATCAGGGCGTAGCTTGGTTACTGAGAGATATTTTAGAAGCAGGGTTATTCATTGCACTAAAACCTAACAATATATTCCCATGGCTAAAATTTTTTATCGTGGCCCTCGTATAGTGTCTAAGAAAATTAGACTAAAAAATAAAAAGTGTGCATCACTTACATAACTCACCACTAAATTTGGCCACGTAAATAAATTAACGATAGATATGTATTTGTGTTAAACTCTATTAAATTTTTCCGAATTAAAAAGAAATCAGCATCAAAAAAATTGCATAATATGTTGACTCTTTCTGTCAGTCTTTGTTCTCATTATCCAAAAAGATGTTGCAACGTTGCAACACCTGCATCAACTTTTAAAAAATTAAACTATAAACTAGTTCGGTTATAAATAATTAAGCTTAAATGTTAAGCCTATTAGTACTTAAATACACTCGCACTAATTATCTATTGGCAAAATGATGTTTTGATAGAACCAGCTAGCTAAATATTGGTTAACAACCAAAGGTCACTTACCTAATACCATCATAGCATTACAATTTTAAAAATCCTTGAAGTCTACAAATCCGATTACTACACCATTCATAAAACTGATTGCTATTTTTCATATTATCAAAATATGGATGATTAACAAAATATATCATTTATCTAGAGAACATCATTTCTTAATCTGGGGGGTCGCGATCAGGTATAGGTGGGGGGTCGCAATCTGTTAAAAAAAATAAGGCACGTATATGAAAAATCCTTTTATTAAATAATGAATTTTAAGTGGTACATATTTATAAAGGAATGCATAAACTAATAACTAAAGATGTGTTTATTAATTAGGTAATTAATGCGACGGTTGTTTCACGGTTTGTTTTCACTTAAAAGTGTTTCTGTGCGTAGATCTACATTGAAAACACACATAAGTAAATTATTTTCAAGTGATAATAGACGATTTCTGTATTTAGTTTTTCAAGCCACCATAGACGAGCTTTTGTAGCACAAGTAAGAAGTGGCAAATGGGATCAATGTTTTCAAAGCATCCGTTACTAAGCTTCCGTATTTACATCGTCGTGCAAGCCAAAACTTGAGACAAAAATTCTAGTTGTAGAGCTTTTTCAGCCGATATTTCAATTAGTTGGTTGTGAGTCTTAACAGGTAATGTGGCAGCTGCAACAACATTTTCATCAAACGGATTGAGAACCAATCTTTTCGATAAATCATCGTAATCACCTGGAAAACATTCCGGTAACTGAATTCTCAACTCGCGTATATACGTTTATATGCTCTCCAACACGAGATCAACAACAGGATTTGCTGAGGTCATATGTTTGACAATAATTAGAAGTTAAAGTAAATACATTAAAATTGCGTTTTTCAAGGCGAATAATCCAAACACCAAGCGTCTTGATGAAAACATTGACTTTGTCTGTCATGAATAAAATGTTTTTGTTACGGCCTTGTAAATTCATATTCAAGTCTTTCAGATGTATCTATATCACTCAAGTAAGCCAACAGTAATAAAGATTCTGTATCTTGTAAAAACTCTGAAAATGAGTTATTTTTATCTGTAAAAAAATATTTTCAATTCATCTCGAGCCTTGTTAGAACTTTTCCCCGGGACAACTATCTATCTGACTGAAAAGAAGTGACTTGTTCTTGGCGCCCATTTCTTCGCACAGTGCGAAAATCAGTCTAGTCTGCAACCGTCGACTACACATTATGTTATGACTATGTAGATAATAATGCATATAAAACCTAAATGCCGTCAACAACGTAAAATAGTTTAGTTAGAGTAAGAAATATTTGGCCTGTAGTATTTACTATTTCTATTCACTGGTTGCAGGTGTCCATTTCCTTATCTCCCGGCAAGGCTGTTTGTAGCCTTTTTGGGTTTTCTTTGCTCGAAAGCGGCAGAACAAACGATTTCAAATCTGAGTAATCCTACTTTAAACGTCAATATTACAGTAAATGGGTCAGGCAGGAAACTTTTTATTCCATCCTCGTATCTTGTAAGGGACCTTGTAACCTAATAAAGGTGACAAACCTTTTTAGCTCGGCCCTGTATAATATGGGTAAAAATAAGCCTTATTGGCTGCATTGCAGTGTAGAGAATGTAGGACAAACCTCCACCTTTTGTAACATCCAATCAATCAACTTTCCTCTTCTGGCTGCGGACCTGTTTTAGCATATATTTAAAATCAGAAACACATAACTTGTTAAAAATGCAACACCTTTTTAGTCTTATAATTTATTTTGATCCAAGATTATTTTCTGCATAATAAATTAATATTAAGTAGGACGGTTATTTTAAGCAGTTGTTGTTACTCATAATAAATACTTGCCTAACGCCAAAATTATTCTATCTTTACCTACATCTGAACTATTACAAAAGCATCATGATTGTGATAACAACTATATTAATTTTGGAAATTTAAAATATGAACATTATTATTAATTAAATTTATTCAGAAAAACTGTTCTGTAATCACGACTTTAAAACTGGCGCGGCGGGTCTACATTTGCCTAATATGAATATAAAAGATGCAAATTAATAAAATGTCGACAAAATAAAATAACATAATTTTTTCACTTAATTTAATTAAAAATATTATTACTCCTGCATGTGCAACAATATAAAACAATGTATAACATTGGGTAACAGCTTTTATTAACTAACAACAACATTTCTGTTTTTAACGCTTTTTTTAATACCTTGACCTGTAACTTCCTAACATTCTAAGAAAATCTTACATTTCACTTTTCACCCACTTCTAATTGTCGTATCGATTTGAAATTTTGCAAACTTATGCAATTCTGGTGACAATACAATATTATGGTACCATCGACACTGTCGTACCTAGCCTAGGGGGGGATTGGGAGCAGTCAACCCACCCGAGCTTGCTAGTATGATGATGGAGGTGGGAGGTGGTCATAGGGACTCCTCAAGGGCTAACAGTTAACAATAAGCCCATCGAGTTTGGGCTCGTTTGACTCGTCTCAATGAGTCCTTTGGTTACAAATTATTGTGATCCGGAGGACCTGATGATGGAGGAGGGGAGTGGCGGCTGCAGAAATTTTAAAGTTGTATATCTCTGTTGCTACTTACTACAGGACCCATGCCATGTTCAGGGTTTTTGATTGAACCTTCTAGGTACTTTGGTAAAGAAAAAAATATTTTATATCTTGCGAAAAAAAGTTGAATTTTTGCTTTGGCCCCCTGGTTAAAAAATAAAGACGCTTAGGTATTTTATTTATTATTCTTTCAAAACAAATTGGACATCATTTTGTCGAACATTTTTAAATTTTACGAAAAAAAAATGTGTTATACAGGGTGTGACACGAAAAGGAACTCCAAAACTAAATAATTAAAGAAATTATAGAATTCTTTCTTTAGGAAGAATTCAAAGTATTTAAAATTCTTAAAATTATTTTATATACCACGATATGAAGAAAAGACTATGTATGCGACAGAGACGCAAAAATGTTTTGTTTTGTCAAGGTTTATGAGCGTTAAAGAAGAGAGCTGTCGTTGTGCGCAGACCTTCTTCCTTGTAACAAATAATGAGTTGAAACTTTAATGCAGAAAATATCGTCCCCTATCTCACGTAACGACGTAACTGAGATTGTATAAATTTTACAGGAGAGAAGATTACAAGTAGTATTTGCATTTTACAGCAGAGAAGATTATCGATATTTGCAGAAAATAAACTAACAGTACAAGTTATTTTTAAAGTTTAGCAAACCTGACATTTGGCAAGGGTAATTTTGGTCAAAAATAATTGATACATACGTAACCTACTAGTCTGATCGTTGTGGCAAAACTAGAACAAATACAGTTATGTAATTTCGTAAGAAGGATACATTTAACGGAAGATTTTTGGCGGTTTATCTCACTTTTGCAATTTGTATCTGTTACGTCGTTACGTGAGATAGAGGACAATATGTTGTTCTCTATAGATAGAGGGTAGGGTTTTAGGGTAGGGTATATTTTGTAAGATGGTATTCTTAATAAAATTTAAATTACATATTTATATAAATGCTAAGTATATAGGTAAGCATGCTATCTCCACAGAATATGTTGTCAAATGTGTAAGTACAACATTTGGGAAGGTGGTAGAGGAATTCTTCCTCGACCGAGGTAGTACCACCCCATACATCCTCTTAAAGGGCTGATGAAATCCCTACGGATGTTTCCAGGTCTGGATGTGTCAGTCGGATTTCCCCAGTAAACCCACGGTACATAGTACTTAGACTTCGGTCTTCGTGGGCTGCCAAAAGATAAAAAAACATGGCTCAAGATTAATGTGTTATTTATTTTACTTTGTATCATAAATACCTATTTAGTTGCAAAATAGCATTAAATATCACTGCCAATGGCATTGGCATTGACATCATGGCATTAAACATTAAGGGCGAGCAAATATCCATATAAAATTTTGTAACTACGTAAGGCATCACATTTATAAAAAAAAATTACGAGAAAACCGTTTTACGCTATAGTATAAATCAATTTTTTTTTAGTTATTTTGTGGCATCTTTAATAGAACAGTCTCATTCGATATAAAAACAAAATTAATCCAATTAAATCCTAATTAAAATTTTACGTCTCGATTTTTATGACGCTAGCTAGCCCAGTTGATCCATAGTGACTAAATATACGTATGCAATAGATATATGATTGGAAAATTTGTTGATTGAGATTTTAGTAACTAGAACAGAGGTCTAACATCACGTGACAGAAAAAATTCCAACAAGATTTTTTTATACTGAGCCGAATTTAACTTTTTCCACTCCTAGGTTATAACTTGTCGCTTTTCGACGAGAATCGCGATTAACTCTAAAAGTGTTCCTTTGGCCTGTTTTAATGCTCTGGTTTCTATAATAGAACTAAATTCATTTAAGTTCCAATATAAAGTTTCAGTATAAATCGCTGAAATATTAGAATAGATCATTTTAATGACGACTTTTTGCCACGAAAAAAACTAGCCAAAACCTAAGAAAATATAATTCCATGGTCAAGAATAAAACAATCCACTTAAGTATACCGCGTAGTTCTATATCCGCAACATTTTTTTTTGTCTGCGATATCCCACGTAGACTTTAAGCCTAAGTACTAACGCACGTGTCGAGCGCCTTGGAAAGAGGGTCTCAGGTGCACGAGATCTACGCGGACTTCTCCAAGGCGTTCGACAGGGTTAATCACACTGTGCTATTGTCTAAGCTTCGGAGTGCTGGAGTTGCTTGTGCTCTACTTAACTGTATTGAGGGATACCTAACTGGACGCTCTCAGATTGCCTGGCTTAATACCTTTCTATCAAAAAGTATACATGTTCCATCTGGAGTACCTCAGGGGTCTCATTTGGCACTAGTGTTGTAAATATCCGTATTCTTTAGATATCCGGATAATACGGAATCGGAATCAGCTAATATCCGTATCCATTATCCGAATACGAATCCATTTCTTGAACCGCGCGACAGATCATGTATACGTATGCATGCAATACTAAAACATTTTCTATCCGGATACACGGCTAGGTAGGTCGATGCGGTATCGGTATCATTCGAAGTCGAAGGTTAGGGATAGGAAGGCACCGTCGGCGTCGTTCGTTCTCGTTTGAATTCGGTTCGGGTGAGGCGGGCCTAGTTTAACCAATGGGTCTCATCCCATATGATACCCGTTACCCTGATAACTATGCTATCTTTTTTTAGGAAAGGTCATTAGAAAGAGAAAGCATAAGATCAAATATGCCACATCGCAGACCGTGTTGTTCGCTTACACTCGATTCCGTTTTCTCTTTGCACTTTGCATTAGTATACAGCCGATGCGAATTTATTTTGATTCCGAATCCGTATTCAAGTTCTCGGCCGGTTCCGGATAATTCGGATTCTTTTAATATCCGTATCCAACGGATATTTGGATACGTATCCTTACATCACTATTTGGCACCCCTTTTCTTAAATTTATTTATTAATGATATCGGATTTCGCTTTCAGCGATTCTCTTTGCAGATGATTTAAAGTTGTATATGGAAGATTCTTGCTCAGACGATTGTTTTAAGCTCCAATGTGACAAACATTAAATCACTTTTTTTAGTAAAACGAATATAGTTTCATAAACTATACTTAACTCTTATTCTTCCTTCGGTGTAAATTTTAAATCTTAATATTAATTATTAACCTAGCAGTGATTTAAAAAAAATCTATCTCCGTTTCTAAAGGACTCAGAGCGATGAACTTTGTCTTAAAGGCTGCATGAGAATACTAGTTAACCAAAGCATCAAGTTCGACGAAGATCCGATGGGTTGTTCCCGAGATATTGTTAATTGTTTATAAAAAAAACACAGGCCAATTTTTGAGGTTTTGTTTTCGCCACAGTAACAATGCAAAATAACGCAAAACCGGTCTGCCCATTACACCGCAAGATAATATGTGTTAAATAATTGTTTGCACCCAAGTTGGGGTATGTACCCTTGCCCAATAAGTCGGAAGAGTTTTAAATATTGCTCCTCTAAAGCCCAAACTGGATAAACAAATCGAATAACTTTTGAACTAAAAATGCGATCGGACTGAAACGGATAGGGCACATTAAGCATATAAAAAGTCATCTCCTGGTGTACTTTGACAAGCCCGGAATTTTTTTTGCAAAAGTTATTTATTATTAAAAAAATGGCCATTTTTAATAGTTTTTTGCAGTTATCTCGTTAACTATTAAAGAGATTTGGACGATCAAAAACTCAAATGAAAGGTTTTTTCAATACCTACAACTTTCCTGCTGACCACCTTTACCTTCAGTGCAAAAGAAAGGAGTTATGGACGAAAAACTAGTTTTAGCATATTCAAAACAGAATTAAAAATCATAGCAGCAATTTCAGCTGTTACTGGGATAGCAGATATTCTCAGACATGCCCCCTCCCTACAACCTTGAAATTGAGCTTTTTGGAACAGCCCGTCTGGGCTAATACGTGGTGAACAATATTTACCAAACTTTATTTTGGAGATGTTTCCTACTCCAATGCAATGCGTATTAATATATTGATATTAATATATTTGCTAATAAGACCTGACCTTGTATCAATAATAACAAACGCTTTAGTAGCAAACCATTCACTGCACATAAAAAGTAACACACAATACAACTAATTATTATATTTTTTACATGATACTCATCAAGTCATCTACAAGACATTCTAATTTGGCATCGAGGTACTAAAACAGAAGTTATATTCTGTTACATAACCCAGTCAAGGTATATTATTTTTGATAAATTTATTGAGAAAATGGAACCAAACGAGTAAGTACTATTTTGTTAACGGTTGATCGATGCTACCGATTCCCAGTAGATGAGTCGCGAACAAGAACTTCTTGCCGTGTCGAAGTAATTAAAAACTAGCAAATTTGGAATCTAAAAAATAATTTTTAACTTTTATCGTTCTCCTGTCTCAGCTAAACCTCTTTTAGTCTGATTGAAATTTAGCTTAAGCGACCTCAGAAAAACGGAGGTTCTGTTGATTTTCTTGGAAACCACTGGATGTTGTTTTTGACTGCCTTAGGGAGTGCACACCCAGGAAGGTTTTAGTATACAGTATGTCCATTAGGGTGGATCGAAAAAATCTTTTTTTGGATTTTCAGTTGACCTTACCTGGCGAAAGTTGTCAGTAGATATCATGATTGCTTCAGCCAAATCTCAGAATTTTCGAACATCATCTTCAGGTTCCCCGCGAGTGTCAAAGTTTAGGGAAAATGTCAATTTTTTACCTTTACCAAAAAAATAACGGAATGTTTTTCTTTAATTATTTTACTTGGGCTGGTATGCCCAATCAATGTTGTATTATTAAAAAAAAGCTCGGAATTTTTGATAAACATCTAGAGGTTCCACTGCTGTATACAAATGAAGAAAAAAATTAAAATAAAAAACTTTTTAAAAAAATATATTTTGTGTAATTTTTGTTAAGCAAATGATTTTTGTTTTGCTTGACAGACGAAACAAAATCATTTTTTGGTATTAAAATATGGACGCTTGTTCCTAGAGTCTATTTTGGCCCTAATGAATCGGTCTCTAGCTTCTTGGCCTGAAACAGCTAGAGAAGCCTCTGTTACAAGCTTAATACTCCTCTCCACAGCTTGGGTGTGGCATAAATTTTAAAATATGCCTCTTCCTACATTTCCTTGCCACACCCAAGCTGTGGAGAGGAGTATTAAGCTTGTAACAGAGGCTTCTCTAGCTGTTTCAGGCCAAGAAGCTAGAGACGGATTCATTAGGGCCAAAATAGACTCTAGGAACAAGCTTCCATATTTTAATACCACAAAATGATTTTGTTTCGTCTGTCAAGCAAAACAAAAATTATTTGCTTAACAAAAATTACACAAAATATATTTTTTATAAAAGTTTTTTATTTTAATTTTTTTCTTAATTTGTATACAGTAGGGGAACCTCTAGATGCTTATCAAAAATTCCGAGTTTTTTTTAATAATACAACATTGATTGGGCATATCAGCCCAAGTAAAATAATTAAAGAAAAACATTCCGTTATTTTTTTGGTAAAGGTAAAAAATTGACATTTTCCCTAAGCTTTGACACTCGCGGGGAACCTGAAGATGATGTTCGAAAATTCTGAGATTTGGCTAAAACAATCATGATATCTACTGACAACTTTCGCCAGGTAAGGTCAACTGAAAATCCAAAAAAAGATTTTTTCGATTCACCCTAAATGTCCATGGATGGGGTTTAGAAGAGGACAAATGGACCAAATTTTGCAAGATACGTAAAAATGTCACTTCAAATAAAAGTTTTTGCATGTAAAATAAATAAGATTTACGGAAAAAAAATTAATTTTTTATACAGGGAGCATAAAAAATACGAAGACGTTATTTTGCGAAAGACTAAACATATTACCCGGTTTATCTTTTTCACCAAAAGAACAAATATGAAATATGTTTTAATCTAAACCCTAAGCCAAAGTATAAGATTTCATTAAAAATTGAAATAAGCTATCTACTAGTAGGTTTATCAAAAATAATAACTCAGTAACAGATAAAGATAATAAATCAGGTGTCTACAAGTTAACGTGTCAAGATTGCCCTAAGACATAGATAGGCCAGACAGGAAGAAGTTTTTCTAAAAGAATTAAGGAACATAGGTCTAGTTTTCTTAATAAAAAAACAGATTCACATTACGCAAATCACCTCTTAGAGACCAACCATAATTTTAATAACAATTTCCAAATTCTGCATACAGACAACAAAGGAACAAGGTTAAATCTATTGGAATCCCTAGAAATAAATAAACTTAAAAATACCCACACCTTATTGAACTCGCAATTAGACCTTCATAATTCCCCATTGTTAAACTTATTTTTATAACACCTTTGGAAATTCCGCACCCACCCTTATTTTAGGTAAAAGTCTGTTATCCCTTCAGTTCTAGTTTAAGATTCACTCATTCTTGAGAAAGCTACCGTGTAGCGAAACGTCGGATTATTATTAGAAAAAAGTTCAAGTGTTTAAATAAAATGGAATTTTACACAATTTAGTGTTTTCTTTTTGACAAGTTTATCAGCATAAGTCTTTACCGGCGGTATGATCCATACTAATGCAAACATGGCTACGAAGACTTCGCGGCAATGCAAAAATAAGCGTTTGTTGATGTATCAGTCTTCAGTTAGTAAATGACGCAAATAGTTTTTAAAATAAATCGATATTCCATATTAAGCACCTATTCCATATTTGGTCACTTTACTCTACGAGTATATGCCGGGAAGGAAAAATATGAAGGCAGCGCTTCTGTTCCAACCAACATTGTAGTCAACATATCAAGAGACCTACTAAATTCAGGACGAACTATAGTAGCTGATAACTATTATACCAGTTTTGAGCTAACAAATATTTTGCAAGACAACAAAACTCATTATATTGGTACACTAAGAGCTAACCGACGCCGACGCCGACGTGGAAATCGCAAAGACGTTCTACAAAAAAAAACTAAAAAGAGGGGAAGTATTTGGACAAGAAAACGAAAGAGGTGTCTGCGTCTTGAAATGGAAAGACAAGAGGGATGTTCTGCTCTCCATTAAACACACTATTGAAACTATGAATGTACAGCGACGTACTGGTGTTTGCTTGGTAATACAAAATTTAATAAAAATTAATAATTAAAATAGGCCGGCCAGCTCTTAAGCATAAAGGTCAACTCTCGTATTTACGTTAGATTTTGTACAAAAAAAAATAATTTGGATAGTAACTATCCTAGTCTCCTCCTTCCCCGCTCTCTTGGAATTAGCATTGTACTTTTAACTTACTGTCACTTTTGTCCTCGGCCCATAACCTTTTTATGCAAATTGTGTATTTATATTATTTATATTATTTCTATTAAAAAACCTTAAAATTAAATTGCTTTTAGCATGTGTTACTCAATGGAACGCCATTTTAAAGTACCTTTTGTATTTTCACGGCCAATAAATATATTGTTTTGTTAGCTTAAGATCATAGCTTAAATGAAAAGCACTGAAAAGTGTGAAATAATATTTTTACGTATTTATATTACCGCGGTTAAAGGTAAGCTTAATTCCGCTTAAATTTAGGTAACTTGTACACCAAAGTTCTAAACTGAAGTAAGCGCTACCCATCAACTGCTTATGAATTATAATTACGGATCCTTATACTGCAGAATTGTGCCGACTTCAAAGAAGAACCTTTATGTACAAACTACCTAAAATTGAACAAAATTAAGCTTACCATTAACCGCAATAATAAATACATAAAAATATTATTTCATAAGGTAGGTGTACACAATATCGCCATGTTGATAATATCGCCATGCTGTAACTTCTGCTCCTCTCTGACAGATGACGCCAGGGATTCCATTTTAAAAATAAATTGATATTCTGGGAAGCATTCCAGTTGCATTATAACCTCAAATTTCATTTGTTTTATGATTTTACCGACAAAACGTTATTTTGTGGAAGTGCGTTCTAAGCGATATTGACATTTTAGTGGCGTATAACGTGAAAAATAACTTGGTAAGTAGTTTTTTCAATTCAGTTTCTTATAGAGTGTGGTTTTAGGTATTTGATTGTGATGGAGTTTGAGATTTAAAGAGTTCTTAACTTTAGCAAACAAATTGAGAGCTGATTGATATCACTGTTGTCAATACCGCCAATTTCATTGTGTGGCAATATAGCCACTGGCGATATTGCTAGACCTTGGCGATATTGCTAAACATTTAAACATTAGTATTGTAAATTGATATTTTAGTTGATGTTTTTATTGATTGTTTGATTTTTAGCATATACTTGTTTTTTATTTCCAGATTAACTATGCCTAAAGAACGAAATCGAGGTATAAGGGGAAAGTGGAATGAAGAAAATATGCAAAATGCTATTGCTGCCGTTGGAAATGGCATGTCCAAAAATTTAGCCAGTAAGCAATTTTCGGTACCACGTGGAACGCTGAGAGATTATTTACGAAAAAATCAAACATCAAAGTGCTCCATGGGTCGCAAGTCTATTCTCACAAAAGAACAAGAATTGTGTTTAAGAATTATTCGATTGTCAGAAGTAGGATATCCGCTAACTTCTAAAGTGCTGCGTAGATGTGTTTTTAATTTTTGCGAAGCAAATTCTATCTGCCATCCGTTTAGCAAAGAAAGAAAATTAGCTGGGCGCTTCTGGCTTAAAGGATTTTTCAACCGTAATCCTCAAATTAGAAAGCGAAGGGCTCAGAGCATACACCCTGCCAGAGCCCAAAAACTAAACAAGTTTATAGTAAATGACCACTTTTCAAAACTGCGTGAAATTCTGACTAACCTTGATATTATAGAAAAACCTCAATGCATCTATAATATGGATGAGAAAGGTTGTCGATTAGCCCTCCATCACCAGCAAGTAGTTCTTGCAAAAAAGGGGGCCAAAAGAGTTCACTTGGTGGCAAATGAACATGGACAAAATGTCACAATAGTCTCTTGTGGGAATGCTATGGGTTCTGCAGTCCCTCCGTTAATCTTATTTAAGGGGAAGCGAATGAAAGAAGAATGGACCGATTCCTTACCATCAGGAAGCCTGGCGTTAATGACACCTAAGGGAAGTATGACCATGGAAACCTTTAAGCTAGGGCTTCACCATTTTTCAAAGTACAAAGCTCCTGGACCTTGTCTTTTAATTTTCGATGGCGCTAAATGTCATTTGGACCACTCAATCGTCACTGTCGCTGAAGAGCCAGGCATCACTTTATACTGTTTGCCGAGCAACACAACTCACGAGCTTCAACCGATGGACAAGGCTGTATTTCGCTCTTTTGAGCACTATTGGGATGACGAAGTTCTCAAATACTGGGCAAATCATAGAGACCGTTCTTTAACTAAACAACGTTTTGGCGCTATTATTTCCATTGTTTGGGACAAGTCCATGACCCCGTCTAACATTAAATCTGGGTCCATGGCGACTGGTATCTTCCCATTTAACCCAGATATTTTACCTGTTGAGGCATTTGCACCAAGCAGCGTAACTGAAAATCCAGTAGGGCGGCTTGCTCAAAATAGAGATAGGACACCGTCTCCAGGTCCATCCAATACTGCAAAACTTAAGAATAAGTTGTCAATTTCCGATCCTTCAAAGAAGACCAAGAAACGTCAGTTACATGAATTTCGTAGCAGTACTAATTCTGGTTCAAGTAATGATTCTGGTCCTAACCCATCAATTACTGCTAATAAACTGACAATTAAGAATAAGTTGTCCAATCCAGGTTCTTCAGGGAATACCATAAAACGCCATTTAGAAGACTTTAGTAGCGGTGATGATTCTGAAGACGAAAATTTTGAGATGTCTGAGAGTTCATCTGGAGATACATATAGTGAAACTTCTGAGATCATTAACGAGAACGACGTTTCCTTCACCGATATGCTTAATACACCAGATATGGCACAAAAGTCTGACACAAGATGCAGAAAACCAGCCATTAATAGTAGAGGACAAGTTGTTACAAAAGACCTTTTTAAAGAACCAACAGTTGGGGGCATGTCTTCAATACCAATGACCACAACTTCAAAAAAAATTATACAAAGAAAAATATTTTGGACCAGAAAAAACAGGAGAGTTGGTACTGCAAAGCATGCCGAGAAGATAGAGTTTCCGATAGGCGCCTTTTGTGTTATGTGTAAATCTTATTTGCATGATGAATGCCTTGGATTAACAAAAGAAGACAAAATAGAGGGATACATTTGCCCGTTCTGTTCTTAGTTTCTTGTATTTATACTTACGCTCCTTATTAAACAGTATTAACCAAAAATGAAGACTTTTATTTGTCCAGAAATAATAAAAGTTAATTGAAATTTAAACATAAAATTGGTGGCGATATTGCTTGGTGACAATATCGCCAGTTTACAAAATTTTTAAAAATGTTAATAAATCCTTTCTGTGTACTTAAAATGTTGTCAAATGTTTTAAAACTATCAGAATATAGCCTATATAATATGTTCCACATATATTTTTCTTAAATGAATGGTTAACCTTTTAAAAACAAATCGTCAAAGCTTAGCATGGCGATATTGTATACACCTACCTTAGTTTTCAGAGCTTTTCTTTTTTGTGATTGGGTTGGGTTTTTTCTATTTTTGGATTTGTAGTTCGCCTATTCTGCCTCCCTCTTTCCTCTTATCTTCCTAAATCTTAAAATCGAACCATTCGGGAATCCACAAAACAAAAAGAATTTCATTAAAATCGGTGAATCCGTTCAAGAATTATGGGCGAACATAAAAAATAAATAAATGAAGTAATGTACATACAGGTCGAATTATTGATAACCTACTGTGAAGTCCATTAAAAAGTCAAGACTGCAAGTTACCTATTTACAATCTACGAACATTTTCTAATATGTAATTCTAAATTTGTACGTATTAATTTGAATATTTTACCCCAAAATTTGAATTAGTTAGAAGGAAGAGGGGTTAAGATTCGGACTATTATCTCAAAATATTAACCAATTAAGTTAAAAAAATAGCCCAGATAAAGTTTTGGTTTAAAAATTTGCCCCTCAAATCATTCCATTCCTTCATAGCAAAGGGTCAAAGTGTGAATTTGTATTATTTCTTTTTTTTACAATTTCTACGGTAGGTTTGTAGAACAAAATGTAGGTGTAAAATAAATCGAACAAGGATAAATTAAACAGAATTTATTACTTTTTATATTGTTTCCTTCAATGAATTTATTAACAATACAATAGGAAAATAAATAAAATTCCTATTGGCCTTCTCTGAATAAAAAGTGTTAATTTGTATATAAAACTGGCAAATATTTGCTTGGTGACCAATTTGCAAATTCTTTATGGACTTAAGTATGTTAATCTTTATTAAAATTTTATTGCTTCTTAATTTGCATATTATTTGCTTCTGTGTTTTTGATAAACATTTCTTTGTATTTATTTTTCGGACTGTATTGCAGTGCTTATCATTAGGGTGGATTGTTAAAGCTTCTGAAAGTCTTGAGAATTAAAAATGTTCCAATTTATTTTTATCACAACTTCGATAAACCAAACAAAAAAAAGTTTCATATACGAGGATCTGATAAAAAGTGTACAGCCCATTAAAGAAATCAGTACCATATTGGTTCAAATATGTTATTCTTTTTCTACAGTTACTACGCTGCTCAATACAAGCTCTCAGTTTAAGGGCCTTTCTACCATCGGTATAGGCCGATTTTTTTTATCTGAGACAGTCCACGTAGACGTCAAGTCAACTAACATACCGTGGGAGTCTGAAGACAAGGGAAATGTAGTCTATTAACACGGGATTTAAAGGATTGGAGTTAGGGAGGGGAAGGGAACACATCTGCCGGCAATTTGTTCCATTATCTGGAGACCCTAGGTATGAATGAGCGAGATCATTGATCAGTCGAATGTCTTTTGGATAGAATCAAGGATGTTAAGTGTCGAGGGTAATACCGCTACCCAGATGTGGGAATAGTACTCTAGCTCTTATTTGGGAAACAGAGAAAGTGTGTAAGTTGGAGAGGGAGAAGTATTTTCTGGCTCGAAAGAGAAAACCAAACTTTTTAGCTGCTGATGTGGCTATTGAAGTAATGTGTTTGTGCCAGCTGAGATCATGTCCGAAAGCGATGTGAACAAGATCGAACATTTTATTGTTCTGTAGGGCTTGGACATTCATGTGGATGGGGGGTAAGTGTTGTCGGATTTTTTGGGTGACAGGAAGCAAGACTGGGTTTTTGGGGCATTAAACTGAACAAGGTTCTTGACACCCCAGTCTAAGATTAATTAAAGATCCTGGGAAACGGATAGGGGGACAGATCTGGGTCTATTGTCAAGCTCTTGATTCGAGACTGGTCTGGAAAAATGAATGTTGGAGTGAAGAGTGGGTAGACCGGGGTCGGTTGTAACATTCTGACTTTAGTATTTAATTATGAAAAAACTATTAGAATTGGAAATAATATTTGTATGGCTATAGTTAAGGTAATTAGTTACCTGTATTATGTAAGTGATATTTTAGGGCTGAACAAAGCAAAAACCTCACAGGTAACTAAAAATTAAAATGATGTAATTTGTTACAACCGCCCCGACACAGTGTCGGTTGTGACACTAAGGGGGGTCGGTTGTAACACCACATTTATGATAGGACTATGCTTAAAATTGGGGATATAATAAAATATTTATATAGAACAATCATGGACACTGGTAAATTTTCATTGGGGGCTTCCAGTTTCTTCTTGTATCTTGTCAATGACACGTGGCATAATTCATATTGTCTTGCTTATGATTTAATAGAGAGATTCCCATTAGTAACTTCTTTATATGCTGGTTCGTAAAAGGTTATATCGTTCGTACCACGGTCTGTCTTCCTTTTCTTCGTACGGGGCATTCTTAAAAAAAGCAATAAAAAACTATATTATCTGTACTACAACGGGGTCGGTTGTAACGTTACAACCGTCCCCGAGTTGCCTTGTTACAACCGTCCCCGACTGTACTTGCAAATTTGTATTACAATTTTTAAGCAAAAAACACAACAACACTGTACAAAACTATGCGTATACAATAACAAAATACCTAAAAAAACTCTGTAGCACGATAAATTGTACTTACATGGCTTTTTATGCACTTTATCACAATAAAAACGCACTCGAATAAAGTTACTTTTTGATATAAAAAATGTAAAAGGCTCTATACGCACAACTGTGTTTCATGGAGCCGGTAATGGTACTAATGGGAGTTTAGCAACTGAATAGGCGGAATCTTTGACAAATTAGCGCATGCATATCTATTACGTTTATGAAGATATTTGAGATGTTACTTTTGACCCCTGTTACTTTCGACCCCGGTCTACCCTACTATCGTCAGCATAACTGTGGATGGGATTGGTAGTTGAAGAGAGCAGTTCATTAATGTGAAGAAGAAATAGGGTTATTGCCAGGACTGAACCTTGGGGTACACCAGCACTGATAAGGAGGAAGTTAGATGAGTGACCGTCCACCACGACAAATATGGCGCCGATTAGAGAGGAAGCTACCGATCCAGGTACACAGCTTGAGAGGCTAACCGTAAGAACGTAGTTTGTTGAGGAGTGCGGCATGCCATACTTGGTCAAAGGCCTTGGAAATATCAAGGGCAACAATCTGAGATTCACCATGAAATTCAAGAGACTTGTTCCAGTTATGTGACAAAGCTAAGGAGATCAGCTGTGGATCTTTGGTAATGAAATTCGCACTGTGTGTCATGGATGATTTTGTGTTTCTCTAGATATTTTTGAATTTGCAAGTTGATCGCTTTCTCCATAACTTTTCTGCTAACAGAGGTAAGTCTATAATTGGATGGAAGGGATTTGGAACCTTTCTTCATTCTTCATTCTTAAATATCAAGGTAATCAATAAGTCTCCAATATAAAGAGTGACACTAAAGTTAAAATTTCCTCTGATATGAATACCGGTTTACATGATTCTCGAAAGCTCATTTTTATATAGAGCGGAGAGATCTTTTCTGTAATATAAATAAACATCCAGAAGATCCTGACTGCTAAACGCACCTTCCCCGAGAAACAATACCATACCAAAGACGAGACTCCATGTTCAATGGGCATAATACACACTCTTTGCCATTGCTGTACCTAGCCCTTTGGCAACAGATCCGACTTGCAAAACAGCCAGAAGCTATATTTTTGCTTAAGGCTTTATTTGCCGGCCACACTCATTTATTTTCAACTTAATTTTATTTTAGTATAATTTTTTCTTTATTTTTCATTTGTATGAATATTGTCACAATATTAATCGTATATATTCTATGGGTATTTTTATATATTAATAAAAGTTTCAAATTATTTTATGATTTATTTTAGGAAAACAATATTTAAAAATAATACTGAGGTCCTAGTGACAAAAAAAAATGACACCATAGATCTCTTAAAATATTACTCTTCTAAATGAAATAATTATACACGTTGAAACTTTAAATAACTGACTATAAATTGCTTGCAGGATATGACTCTATACTTAATATACTTATAATGTTATTGTTAAAAAATTTAAAGCCGAAAAACCATGCAAAATGAAATTAAGGTGGCAACCATGGACGCGATTGGAATGCATTAATATGGGGTCCAAATTTTAGATCATTGTCGATGGTAAGACCCAGAAACTTTTCGCTCGATAGATCCACCAACAAGCAATCACCAATTCTCGAACCCCCCATGTCACATTTAATTTGTTTCCAAATGTTTGGACATTATCACTGTGCCACAAAATAGTAGTGTCGTCTGCAAATAATGTAAATTTACCCCTTATTTTAACATTCAGCAAATCGTTGATATAAATTAAAAACAGAACCGGCCCCAATACAGATCCCTGCGGAACCCCATATTCTATAACTCTACTATCCGATGCAACTGTTCCAACTAAATCTTTTTGTCTTCTATCTTCTAGAAAAGATTAAAACCAATTTAGCGAATAGTTTAAAGTAGATACCCTATTTTTACTAATAGGCGAGTCCTAATCGGGATTAATCCTTAAACCTGATTAAACACAAACAGTGCATACAGGATTAGAGTTTCAATGTAATTTATCTACGATTAATTTTTTTCGTACAACCTTTTTTCTAGGTCTGTCATTTGGTAATTCAGATATTATGAAACCAGATGGGTAAACGATGAAGATAAAATGTTCAATATATCAAAAATGACAAATACACCTTCCCATCCTGAAACATTCATCTTTATCGTCATCGTCTTTATTAAAAGAGGCCAATTGAATAGTCTTTAGATTTTGCCTTGACACAGTATTGGGTAACTGAAGAAGTTTACATAATTTTTTATTAAAACAAAATGAAATCATTTTAAACTTGTGGACGAAATAGAAAAACCAATTTCCTGATGGATTGTTGTAATTTTAAATGAACAAAATGATGAAAATTAGAACTTAGTTGATTTAGATTTTTTTAAAAAGCAGAGTTTTTACTAACGATTAGCGGAATATGTGAAATCCAAATAGTGACATATATATTAGCGGGATTTTTGCCATGATACTCTAATCTGGCATTGAATATGTCGCACAATTAGTTTGACCACGATTTATCTCCGTGACGAACCAAAAATAAATAATTATTTTTTAAGAATAGTCATTAAGCCTTATACTGTTCTTGTTTTAATAGGTACCTACCTATAGGCCTTCTGTTATTATTAAGCATGGTGAAATGGTGAAATATATTAAAATACACTGGGCGGCAACTTGCTTTTGCCAATTAAGAAGTTTCCATTTTTTCATTTTCTCTTAATAAATAGTTCTCAAACGTAAAAGAAATATCTTTATTTTTCTTTTTTAATTATCTGTAGAAAAAAAAATGTTATCGCCCTCCAAAGTTTGAGATGCCACGCTTACGTTGGCTGCGGCTCGATGACGTCACAACTAGTGATTGCAATCCCGCAGTGTTTTAAATCCCGCAGGGCATTTGCGGGATTGGTTCTAATCTAAAAGGATTTAATACACAAATGTGTAGACAGTTAATGACAAAAAAAAGTGAATCCACAGTATTTTTTATAATTTAAATAGTCCAACTCTATCTATTGACAATATGGATATGCAGCAATCTCGGGACGTGTATCGATATAGGCATAGGCACGAACAAACAAACATATTTTAGCATTTATCATTACATGGATCAGGATTAAAAATACTGGTCCTTTCATTTCTTGAAATATTGATATATGCACTTTTATCACAACAAACTTGTATATTTAATTAAAAATCAGTATCGATTACTTTTTTCAATAAATAAAAAGTTATATTTATCGACACATCTGAATAAAATTTGCAATTTATGGCGATTTAATATTTAAATTTTATTCGACTATTAATAAATATTTTATAAAATTTGTATTTCTTAGAATTAGAAATAGAAAATGTCGGGTTCCATTGACGATCGAAAATTGTATTTAAAAAAATATCACTTTTATTTAGGGTTACCAAACGTCCGGATTTGCCCGGACATGTTCGGGTTTTTACTACGTCCGGGTGCGTCCGGGCGGATTTTGCATAAGCGTCCGGATTATAAAAATAACAAAAGAAAAACAACAGATTAATAAAATCACTTCTCAAAAAACTAAAAAAAGCGTTTGCTTAGGTTTGCTGTCTAGAGATTTGGATTTAAAAATCTACTGTATTAGAATGGTGCTACAAAACATAAAATTAGACCTTTTAAGCCTAAATTTATCCATACATTATTACCAGGGGACTTGGAATTAAGACTTGATTTTTTGCGTGGTTATTAGGCTTAATTGGGGACGATTTTTTTCCGATGAAGCTGTTTTTACGACCAACGGTACTATAAGCTCTCAAAACTCCCGGTATTGGTCAGTGGATAACCCCCACTGGGTGATCAGCCGAAATCAATATTCTGAAGAAATAAATGTGTGGTGTGGTGTGCTCGGCGACCGATTGTTGGGATCAATATTTTTGATGAAAATATAAACGGCGAGGTACTCCTAAATTTTATAAAAAAAATTAGTAATATCGCTTGCTTGGAATTATAGGGTTCTATGTTACCATTTTCCAGAAATTGCGATTTTAATACCCCACGGTCCAATGTTGCTTGCTCTTGCATCTCATAAGACATCCATGGTTCAATGTAGCTCCCCCACTATAATGTACATGGAAATAACTCGGAATTTCGCATGATTTTGTAATTTTCGAGAAAAAAAGTAACATAGAACCCTATAATTCCAAGCAAGCGATATGTTGGACGACATACCTTTGACCATTAGACAAAATTTTTTGTTTTAGCTAGATGGAACTCCCGGGCATTTTGCAGTGCAAATTAGATATTGGTTAAATATAAATGTTGCTAATAGGTGGATAGGAAGAGATACGGAACAAGATTTGCGTTTTTGTCATTGGCCAGCGAGGTCCCCGCATCTCACCCTACTGAATTATTTTTTTGGGGTGTCTTCAAAGAAAGGGTAGGCGGCCTCAAGACAGAGAAGACCTCAGAGGATGCATAATTGAGGAATATGTCGGACTTCGGGGATATCAATGATGAACAACGAGGGTATTACTGAAATTTAATCTTCTATTTATTGTTGTTTGTATTTACTGTATAATTACTAGTAAATATGTTTTTAGAACTGTTTAACAAATTTTCAATTAGATTGTTGATCTAAATATTTTAATCACTCTGTATACTAAATTAACCGACAAACAGTACATTTACGTCATAATAATAAATATTGCTATGGTATTCATACATACTGTGTTTCAAAAATTTGAAGTAACTATTCCAATAATACTTTATCATTGCCCTGTATACTACAAATTAGTCGACGATTTAATGCGCTTTTTTCTCCCTTCAATTTGACGGGTAATAAACCCTGGTATAAAGTTTCTTCCACTCTGTACAATATTAAAAAGAAATGCTTACGCTAATCCTAATATTTTCAATAGGAAAACTTTTTATGAAGACTAACTTTTTCCCAAAAATTAATAATAAAGAAATTTTCCATTTGGCAAGCAAATTCACGCACACGCTGTATAGTACACTAAGCAAAAATATAGGACAATGTAGTTCTAACATCGCCCCCAGAGCACTAGGGAGTGGTTTTAATTCATTTTCCAGTACTTTTATTCGATATTTTTTGTATTACCATTTACATATTTTTTAACGGTAATTAAAGAATCAGATTATATAAGGCAGCCTAAAACTTAATTTAATTTTTACTTAAATTAATATTTTTTGCAATTGAAAGAAATGTATTTGACATATTCTGAGTGGGGGAGGGGGATGAAGGGCTTAAAATCTATATAAGGGAGCTGCCATTCCTGCTCCCCTTGTACACAGTATTGTACCTATGTTTTAATGGAATCTAAAATTTACCATTAATAGTAAAACATCTAACGTTATATTGGAATTAAAAGAAATTATTAAATCTGTTGAAGCTTTAAAATGCTAATAATGTATTCAAAATTTAAGACTTACTACTTTGTTATTTAAATTTAATAATAAAATTAAAAATATATGTAGTTTTAAAATGCGTCAAGGCGATTACGTTTTTTTTCCTTCTGTGATTATCGGTTTACAAAATTTCTACAAAATAACTGTCGATTTCATCAGTTTGATAAAAAAAAATTAAAGAGGAATTTTTATGACTTTCTCTATATAAATACTGTTTTTAATATGTCTTATTTTCAAAATAAAAGTGAAAACACTCGTCAACTAAGGAAAACAATTTTTATTCTGTGAAATGAATAAAATATTTTTTGAAAATGTATGCTGTAACAGAATACTGCAAAAGGGATTTAAAGCATACTTAAATGAAATATTATGGAGAAAAGTATGCTTTATTATAGGTTGTCATAGACAAATAGTGGCAATACCGATTGTTTTTTTTTTATAGTCGCACCTTTTTTATGGTCACATTAAGACGATTTTACACGGGCAACAAAAATTGCTCTATTTGTGGCAACATTTCCTAATGTTTACGTCACAAAATCGCCCAGCAAGATACAGCAGCAGATAATTGGCTGATCAATTGGTTGCTGGACGATGATGAGCGATATGGAGCAATGTTCAGCAATGTGGCAGACACGACAAATTCAGATTCAGATTAGTATGTTACAATACGGCGAACGAAGACCAGAGTCCCAACAGCGAAGCAATATGCGAGAGAGAGGAGTTTTTTTGTGAGGAATGGGCCATTGTTGAGTCGAATGGATAGAGTCAAGGATGTTAAGCGTCGACAGTATTCTAGGTTCTTATTTGAGAGATATAGAGAGTGTGTAAAGTAGGAAGGGGAGAATTATTTTCTGGCTCGAAAGAGAAAACAAAGTTTTAGGCTGCTGATGTGGCTATTGAAGAAAATGTGAAATGCCAAAGGAATCCATATTTTTTAATAAATTGCGCTAATATTACAGAAACACTCTATTTCAACGTAAATTGATATACAAGGTGTCCGAAAAGTCTCAGTATGGGCAAAAACATTTGCTATTAGTACAGATAGAGACACCAAACATTAGGTGGTGTATCTTATTGGTTAACACAGACATCTACTTTTTTATGTAATTTAACATTTCAAGTTCCTTGAGGGGTGACGCTAGGGAGTTGAGGTCAAAAATTTTAAATGCAACCCTATGCCATGTGGTACCTCATTTTAAAGGTCATTAAAAAAACATTTCACCGCAAACCCGAGATCCGTATCTTAATTCGTTTTTAAAGGGCAAACCTATACAAATTAAAAATCGTGAAAACAAAATTTAAGTACCTTTATTTCTCTTATTACGTACTTTAAAAGTTGATCAAAATGATCACCATGAACTTCTTGGCAGTACAAAAGGCGATTTTGGAACTCTACCAAGAAGTAACACCTGCCATTGTCGAAAATGTGAGAAATGAGTTCCAAAATCGACTTTAATTACTACCAAGAAGTTCATGGTGGTTATTTTGAACAACTGTTACAGTAATAAGAGAAATAAACGTATTTAAATTTTTAATTTCTTTGCCCTTTTTGATTTTTAAAGACTTGCCATTTAAAAACGAATTAAGAGACAGACCTCGCGTTTGCGGAAAAATGTTTTTTAAGACCTATAAAATGAGATATCACAAGGCATAAGGTTCCCTTTAAAATTTTTGACATATTTTACTATATATAAATATATAGAAAATGGGGAATTTTCTTCGGTCGATATATTTAATATATGTCGGTTCATACAAAAGCTTTAATTCTTCCGCTAGTGCAAAACACAAGACCGTAAAATGACAAATAAAATAAGGTAGGGCTATTTTTTTTTGGTTCTGGTCTGGGTTTGCTTGTCATTTTACGGTATTGTGTTTTGCACTAGCGAAAGAATTAAAGCTTTTGCATTTACCGATATATCGATATATATATATATATATATATATATATATATATATATATATATATATATATATATATATATATATATATATATATATATATACATATATATATATATATATATATATATATATATATATATATATATATATATATATATATATATATATATATAGATATATATATATATATAAAACGTCGGAAAATATTTTCAAGTTCTGGACAGTTGTAAAGGGTATAAAGTATTCTTTGAAACAATGGAGCAAAAAGTCCAGGTCCGTATTTGAAAAAACAAGTTAGTATCAGTAACTCTATAAAAACAAATGGTATAAACAAAACAATAACGTTACTTTATAGAAGGTAAAAAATCTTGTGATTTTTGTTAAAATAATTTTTATCCAACTATAAGGGTTTTCGAGATATTTAAGAAGTAAATTTTTGACTATTTTTAAAAAATCCCCTGTAGACAAGAAACTATAGAGAAATGGCAACTCCGTAAACGGGACTAAAAAAGGCACATTTTTGCTAATTTAACTGACCTCGTATCTTTTACCGTTTCGGAGATAGCAATAGTGACACCCTATAGAGGCCATTTTTGGCCCCTGGGGCCAATTCCAGACGTGGAGGGCCATTTCTAAGCTCGGGATCGGATTCAGCGTCGAAAAATACATGGGAATACATATGTCCGACCCACAGGTCCGAACATTTTTTTTTGTGGGGCTGTGTAATTAGCAATGGTAATTTTCTGTTACTTCTGAATATTATATATAGCAAAACAAATTTTATACTTAAATTGTTTTTAAAGTTTCTTTTTCTTTTATAATGAAACCTGAGCAAAAAATATTTTCAAATATATTTACCCTTAATAGTGTTATAATAAAAAGATATTTTATTAACACCTGTTTTTGATATTTCCATATAGTCCATATTTTTTTTTGCAAAAACTATATTAAGACAGAAGAAATGTTTCAAACTTGGAAAATATGCTCCGTTAAAACATCGCTCGTGGACAGTGATGATCGAAGAGATGACTTAAAAGACTTTGAGCATAATTATCACCAATTCATATTTTACCTTGTGTAATTGATGGGCAACCAAAAAAAACATTCACTTAATATAAATCGCCAAAAAAAATTACATGTAATAATTTCGTACATGCCCATCATCGCGCCATTCTAAAAGTGTCAAGAGGGGGCCAGATGAATTTAAACTATAAAAAGTTGAGATATACTTTAAATCGGAGTCTTACACTGACCGATAAAAGAACACATTAGGATATAATGAAGCAATTTCTGGTAAGTACCGACGGTACAACCTCGAGTGAAAGTGTAATTTTTTAGAAGGGCGCGCATCGGGACAATTCAGAGTGAAGTGATTATATGATAAGTGAAATTAGGACGTTGCAGTTTATTATCGATTACGTGCGTCATAACCATAACAATTCCGATGTGTTGAAATATCGATAGTGATATATGTGCTTTTAGAAAGGACTATTCGCATTTTACTGAGAAACTATGTTTAAGTCTCAAGTTTTCCAATTTGAATTTTTCTAAAATGAAATAATTAAAACAAATAAACCGGGTTTTCTTAATTAAATACATTTATGAATATTATAAAATACGTATTCGTAAAAAAAAATTAAAAATTATAAAAATGCTAACCAGTAAACAAAGTGCACTATTTCTGTTTTCATTTTCTTTTGATTAGTTAATACTTAACGCTATTTTTCTACTACTGTGTTTTTATTCTTATTCATTATTACTCTTATTAATTTTATTGTTAAAAGTAGTATTTTTTTACATTATCTGATTTTCACTTATAAACTATATTATTCTTAGTATTTAAATTACGAATAAAAATTACAATACTCACCTTTCCTAGATATTTTAAAAATATATTGTAACAGCGTGCCTTAAAAATAAATTTTAATTCTATTATCATTTACAAAATTACTGTTTCTTCTGTATTTTTCAGTGCAAAAATGTATTTTCTTTTCTATTTATATTTTTTCTTTATGTCTGTTCTGTACTGACAATTTTATAAAAATAATTTTATATGACAGCATTCCGAAAACCTCCAAGACACTGAACCATCATTATAAAGTTTTTTTTATTAAGTGATAGCATTAATTACTTCTTCTGGAAAAACAAATTACCATATTAGGTTACCAAAACTTGTAAGTGCTTTTAAAACTCTTAGTGGTCCAAAAATTTAATATCAAGTAAAAACCTATTTTATTATCTTTCACTTTTGTTAACTTAAAATCAATATGTTTATTTTTCTATGGGCATTTTCTTTTTCTTTTTTTTTTTTTTGGTTAATTGATTTCGCAGTTACCTACTGCATACATCCATTTCAAAAACTTAAAAGAACAAAATATATTTTTATTACTTTTTTAATCTGCACAGAAATAGACAAAATCTTACACATGCTAATTTTTTTAAAGACCATGTTAATTAATTTCAAAACTATTTACTAATAAAAAAAATTTTTTAAGTTTGTCTTGCAATAAAAATTTTTTATTCTAAAAGAGTGTTAAGTAAAATTCCAAAATATTTCCCACGATACCGTAATTTAACTATATTGAGATTACACCCACATCGTCACTGAATTACAGCAATAGAATGTTAAATTTTCCTAATAAAATTGTTGTTTGAATCTATTAGTAGGTAGTACTGATGTATAAATAAAATTTACTTATCAAACGTCCTGAAGGTACAAAATTTCCGTAACTAACTGTATTTTTTCATTTTTTCCATTTCTATTATCAAAAATAACAAAGCATATCAGTGTTGGAACTAAACTAGAAGAATAGCTTTCCACTATATTTTCCATTTAAATGTTTGTTGTCTATTTTTTCATATTATCTAATCAAGGTAATACATTTTTACTCTAGCTGCTGCTTTATAGTTCTTTAAAAACCTTATTCAAGTTTAAAATAATTTTTTAAATAATTTTTTTCTTATATCAATTAATTTTTCTTTTAGATTGTTGTGTTTGTGGCTGTTGCCTCCGCCCGCCCTGAAGCACCAGTAGGTTACAACTACCCCGCACCAACAGCCGGAGGTATTGGAGGAGGTGATTATTCTTCTGGATCACTTGGAGGCCATGGCGGTGGTGCCGGCATCGGCGGTGGAGCAATCGGTGGACATTCCTTAGGCGGAGGATTTGGAGGTGGAATTGGTGGAGGCGCCGGTGGATTTGGACAAGGCGGTGGTGCCGGAATTTCAGGCGGATTCGACGGTTCCTCTAGCTTCTCCTCTGGTGGAGGTGGCTTCGGAAGTGGTGGAGGTGGCTTCGGAGGTGCTGGATTTGACGGCGGATACTCTGGTGGATCAACTGTTCACAAGCACGTATACGTCCACGTTGCCCCTGAAGAGCCCCAAGATCACCAACCTCCCAAAGTCTACCCTGTAGCTTCAGCACAGAAACATTACAAAATTATCTTTATTAAGGCTCCAGCTCCCCAACCCCAACTGTTCCAGTAATCCCAGCTCAACCCCAAAACGAAGAAAAGACGTTGGTTTACGTTTTGGTCAAGAAACCAGAAGAACAACCAGATATTCATATTCCAACACCCGCACCAACTCAACCCAGCAAACCAGAAGTTTACTTCATCCGTTACAAAACTCAAAAGGAAGCCATCGCTGCAGGACATGGCGGTGGATTCTCAACTGGCGGTGGATTCTCAACTGGAGGTGGTATTACCGGAGGTGGTGCTGACCTTTCTGGAGTCGACCTTTCCGGAAACGGAGGTGGTATTTCTGGTGGTGATCTTAGTGGTGGACATGGAACTTCATTCTCCGTTGCAGACGGTCCCGGTTCCATAGGAGGATCTACCGGAAGTGCTATTTCTGGACCTACTGGAAGTTACTCATCTGTAGGAACCTCCAGCCAGTACGGCCCTCCCGGCTACCACAAATAAGATAATTAATTAGAAAATCAAAATATCTTCTCGTATTGTTTACGGGTACTTTCATAGATATATAATTTATTTTTTTATTGTTAGGCTGATAACGTTTGAGATGCGTCTGACTCTGTGATTAAAATGGTATGTGATAACTTCACTTCTTCACTCATGTCGGGATGTTATATTTTTTTGTATATAGTCATTACCATAAGTTTTATATTCGCTTAAGAATGCTCATTTAGATTTAGGAAACGGTGACAAATAAATATCTATTTTTGATACAATAATGTTGCTTTATTTCTCCTAGAATACGAAAACAATATTTTCTATATAACTGTTTGAAGGCAAGCGACTACAAAATACGACTGTCAAAACGTGATTTAAATGAGTCACGTGTATAACATCTCTTTACCTAAAGATGAACCTATTACTTATTTGCAAATATTGGATAAGTATTATTTTATCTTATAAACCAAACTGTTGATTTGTCATATACCGCAAAGATCTATTAGAAAAAATTTTCTAAGAAAAATGCGAAAACAAATTTTCCCAGTGTTGCCAGTTTGTAAGTTATTTCAGAAAAACAATTTTCTTAAATAGCAACAATGCATTTTTTGCCTAATTTTAGTAGGTACATCTCGTGATTGTAAAAGGAAACACAAAAAATAAAAAAATTTCACTAGAATAGCAGTTTACGAGCTATTGGCGTAATGCTAGAATTGCTTCAATTAGAGTGAAAATAGACAAACTAACTTTTTTAAGTTGTCCGCCTTATATCTGCGAATCAAAGGTGCCTTCATTTAAGTATATCAGCGGTAAAAGTTTTAACTATTTACAAAATATAATTTATTTAAAATGAATCGTTTTTAAGCTAGCGCAACGAGAAATAGAAATTAATTTTTTAAAGTGCTCACCCTGTATATATTTTATTGGAAGTGTCCCCGAAACGGGGACATCCGATAAAATCTCGGGAGGTGATTTTTTCACTAATACAATAGCTACTTACTTCCTCTAGCGAAGAAAGTAAAAATACAGGGTGTCCGAAAAGTCTTTATATTGGCAAATATCTTTGCTATTAGTAAAAATAGAAACAACAAATTGTAGGTGTATCTTATGGGTTAATAAATTTACTTTTTCTGTAATTTAACTTTTTTAACCCCCTTGAGGGGTGACGCTAGGGCCTAGGGAGTTGAAGTCAAAAATTTTAAATACAATGCTATGCCGTGTGGTACCCCATTTTAAAGGTATTTAAAAAAGAAATATTTTATCGCCAACCCCAGGGTCCGTATCTTAATTCGTTTTTAAATGGCAACTCTATAACAATTAAAAATCATGAAAAAAAGTTAAAATAAGTACCTTTATTTCTCTTATTAATTTAGAAGTTGTTCAAAATGACCATCATGAACTTCTTGGCAATAATAAAGTCGATTTTGGAACTCTGCCAAGAAGTAACACCTGCCATTATCGAAAATGTGAGAAGTGAGTTAAAAAATCGACTTTATTTCTGCCAAGAAGTTTATGGTGGTCGGTTTGAACAACTTTTAATGTAATAGGAAAAGTAAAGGTATTTAAATTTTTATTTTTTTTCACAACTTTTAATTTTTAAAGGCTTGCTATTTAAAAACGAATTAAGATACCAGTGGCGCAACTAGACAGTGCCTTTTGGGGGGTTTAAGCCCTAACCCCTAGCCCCCTAAAGTTAATTTGATTTTATGGAACAACGATCGGTCTAGAGGGGGCTAATATCGAGTTTGGGGGCTAAGCCCCCCTAGACCCCCTAGTTGCGCCTCTGTAAGATACGGACCTCGGGCTTGCGGTAAAATGTTTCTTTTTTGAAGACCTCTAAAATATGGTACCACACCGCATAGGGTTACATTTACAATTTTTGACCTCAACTTCCTAGCGTCACCCCTCAATGGGGTTGAAAAAGTTAAATTACATAAGAAAGTAGATTTATTAACTAATAAGATACACCTAGAATTTCGTATCGCTATCTTTACTAATAGCAAATATATTTGCTCACACTACGACTTTTTGGACACCCTGTATAGTTGCATATGCAGATTAAATAAAACATGAACTTCTTCAAGAATTCATAACACTGTTAATTAAATGCCTGCCTACCAAATCTTCTTTCTAAATCTTCAGACTCAATTACTTATATAAATTAAATACTTAATGACTCTCTAATCACTGTAATTAATTAACAATTTAAGGTAATTTCTTACCATGCATTTTACACGCTGGTTTTGTCCGGCCGCAATTTATTTAATTATAAATGCTAAAAAGTCAAAATTTAATGTTTTAAATTTAATTTTTATTCGCTATTAAACACAGTGGGACGATTTGCATTGTAATCTAAGTGGTAAATTAAATGCAAAGAAGATTTTTTTTGAAAAGTTAATTTTTTTATTCTATTTAAGTTTTGTAAAAAAATGGGATAGAAAATCCTAACATGAGGTTTTAAAGACAGAATCTTGTCAAGAAGAGAATAAAATATACTAATTCTTTAATTTTTATTACAACTTGTGGACCAGGGGCAACTTTTTCATTGGTTGAATGTTGAAGAATATCATATATTTTCTGAAACAACATGCTGTTTTTTGTGCCAACAAGATCGACCGATTTATTGTTATGTAGCAGCTAATATATGAATATGAAAGTCCCGTCTTAAACCTAACTTAACAAAAGAATCACATTCATATGATGGCTTAAATTTAAGCTTCGCTCAGACATCTTAAGTCACTACTCTTAATTTGAATTTTTCATTGCCCAAATTCATAAAACTGATGTTATCGGCGTATATATTTCATACCGACAACGTTCTCCATTGAGAACGAGACTGACTGTCGCTTTATTATTCGATGGCGTCGCATAACTCATTTGTCAAATATAACGTCACTCTCGTTGAACTTGGCACATACCGGCCAGTTACATCTGACTAATTACATCAATATGTCGTCATCACATCCGACGATAAATTATTCAATCAGCGACTTATGGTGATTGACATTCCGCAATAGACAGCCTATAGTATAGTTTTTTCGTTTATAAATTAATGAAGGTGTCTGCAATCGATCCATACTTAAACTTTATACCTTTCTTTTTAACGACTACAATGGACGAACACTAGTTGGTAGGCTTGATCCACTTTTTTAATTATTCAGTCATTTACCAATTTGTTTTTTTTTTTAATGTACTTTCTCCCTGAAAGGCATTGACACACGCCGTGCCGCGGTGCCATGTGAACTCACACAAAAAGCTTGTGCAGTTGCAACCAACATCATTGTCTAATTCACTGGCCAACAAAATGAAATTTTTGTCGGATCTCCCAAACTACTTTAAATAATTTTGACAGAAGCCTTGTATAAAGAAGGTATATCATAAACATTATTTGAAGTTGGTTCGATTTTCCGAGAGATGTATGAAAACAAAATTTTGCAATACAAAAATACATTTATTGTGAGTAGGGGAGGGTGGTATATATTGGGACATGGTATATAGTGGGACATGCATTCTAGTTACCACCTGTTAGTTGTTAGATAAAATGCCAGATTACTTTTGTTGCCTTTATAAAGAGACCTACTATTAAGTTTATAGTGCTCTGTTTTACCGACAAAGCAACATGACTGCAATTGACTTGCACATTTCCATGTCAATCATATTTACCTTGCGTACTTTAAAAAACGGGATCTGATAGAGAATATGAGTAAATAAAAACCTTTTGTGAAGTCACTTTGGATTCTTTGGTGTGTTGGCAAGGCAAGAAAAAATACATATTTGTGACATATTAATTTTAGACAAAATTATTTTATTCAAAAACAAAAATTGGTGGTCGGTTTATAGTGGGACACATCAGAATGGTATATAGTGGGACGCGTTCCTCTATGTACCACTAAATACCATACCTACTTTAAGTGATAGTATCTGGTTTCGTATTGTATTACATAACTGAACATATGTGAAAAGATTTAGTCCTATTATAGTATTGAATAATTAAATATCGCTTTTTTGTTAATGGCCATAACCCTCTGCTTTTCAACATTTTGAAATTAAACGAATATCAATAGATTCCTATATACTTATTGTTATATTGTAAACGATATTAGTTTAATATTTGTTAATGTTTAATATTGTCCCATGATATACCATATACCCATATATAGTGGGACAGTGGTGTATAGTGATAGTGGGACAACGGCCACAACTATTGGCCTTATTAAAATTTAAGAATCATATTTGTGCTAATATATTCCTATAACACATTGCCATGTTCCATGCGATTTTTGTAAATGTAAATATACAGACTCAAGAACTAAAAAACACATTTTATTGTCCCACTACATACCACCCTCCCCTATACCTAAATATAGTGGCGAATAGTGGCTGGGACTTTGGCAGATCTCCCGAAGGGCCGAATGCCTTCGGCCCGGAACGGGCCGGTGCTGCGATCCGGTCCTGGACGATGGTGGTAAAAAATCAACGCCCCTGCCTAATTATCAACTATGAATTTTGACTCTGCGATTTTCGTTTATAAATAACATTTACTGCTTCTCATCTTAAAGTCCAACAATAGTCTGCTAGCATGACAGCATTCCACTTGCCCTGGTAACGCCGATTCATCCCTGAAATGTCTTGATGGAACCGTTCTCCATGTTCGTCACTGACATCACCCATGTTTGGTGGAAAAAATCTAAATACGAGTGCATCATGTGAACTTTTAATGACATCTTGCAACCCGCTAGTCTGAATGACTCCAACATGTCTTCCACTAATGTTTTGTAATTATCAGCCTTTCTGTTTCCCAAGAAATTCTTAAAAACTGCAACCATTGATCTCCACGCCCTTTTTTCAGCCATATTTAATTTATCCTCAAAATTTACATCCTTTATTATTTCGTTGGTTTGAGGACCAACACATATTCTTTCTTTTATTTTAGCCTCACTTAATTTAGGAAACTTTGCTCGGAGATTGAAATCCTTCATCATCGCGATTCATCCCATTTCACAAAGTTTTTCATCAAACCTAACTTAATGTGCATAGGAGGTATAAGACTTTTTTGTTGATTCACCAAAAGGGGTCGCTCTATATTTTGAGGCTCTGGATAAAAAGTTGTTCTTGGTAGCCAGTTTTTTTTTAACACCATGATTCACTTTATCGCAACTATTTCATAAACAGAGGAAGCAGAAATATTTTGTACATCCTTGTTGCATCCCCGTAAATAGTGCAAAATTTTAAAATCAGCAGAAATGCTGCGCACTCCTCCGATTTTCATACGTTTTTTTATCAATGCGGCATGACCCACCGGAATAGATGGATAAGCATTACCGTTGTGTAGAAGCACTTTAGAGGAGTCGATAATTAGCCTCCAATGCTGTGGATTATGTTCTATTCCCAGAGATGTAAAAACACCTTTAATGTTATTGTTATTACAGGACACTAAATCAAAATGCATGCTATAAAAATCCACAAAATCTTCATGAAGATGGCGAAATACAGTAACTCTTGTTTTCTTCTCCACAAGATTCCATTATTGTAGACGCGATGCGAGTAATTGTGCTTGAGACTTTGATAAATGTAAATCCCTCACTAGTCATTTCATTCATCTTGGTTAAGTAAATGGGGTCCATGGACGCAAATGGCAAAAGTTCAGGGTCTTTGAAGTCTCACAAGGGCTTTCTGGACTATCACTTTCTATATATTGGTGAGACGACGTTGCTGCTATCTGAGGGACGGGATGCCTTTCGTCTTGTGGTCAAAGTCTTCGTGCTGCTGATGTCTCCACATGTTCAATACTCTTTCTGTGACCCACATTGAGCCCTTGTGCTGTATTTTTATAAAAAATAGTAATCATTGCCGTGATCTGCTTGCTCTGTCCATATAACTGGTACACCAATTGGCAAAACTGTGTCGCATGGCTTGTCTTGATGCTTTGCATCAGGAACTCCGAAGTAGAGTTGATATGTTTCACAAAGATTCTGAGAAATACCTTTTCCCTTATCCAAGGGAGTAAACATACCACAAACATAACAAAACGCCGAGTAGACATTATTACATTATGATTTTGTTATAAGCACTTTTAGCACAATTTTAACACCAATCAGAATCGAATGTTTTCGAATGAATAAAACAAATTATTTCAGTTTTCTTATTTTATACACCTCCAACTCGTAATCTTTACAATAACAATCACGGCTGCTACGACTATTTCCAGGAAATGCGTTCCTAAAGTAATAAAACTCCATATTTTCGAAGAAATAGGTACGAGGTCTTGCTACTTAGGTAATAAAATATCTCCTTTAGAAATTTTCTAGGAAATACAAACCAACTGGGAGTTACTAATAGCGCTAAAATACATTTAGGTGAGGAAGCCCTATAATTCTACTATTGTTATCTCAAAGGCAAAATTGTGTTAATCAGTGATAAGGTGTTTCCTCGTTTCCTGCTCCGTAGGCCCCTGAGGTGGAAAATTAGAGTAGGAGTTGGCTATGGCGAGAAAAAACGTCGACAGAAGTTTTGGGAGAATTTGCTAAAAGGTCGACAATTTAATTCTGGGTCTACCATTTCCAGAACAAGAGCTACAGTTTAGTTCTGGGAGAATTTGTAAATAAGCTAACAATATAGTTTCGGGGGGTGCTTTTAAAAAAGTCGATATTTTTCCTTGAAGTTGGAGTTTATATCTTCGTATAATTGAAAAGTTTTACTCCACTCTCCCTCCAAACCACCTTTTTACGCCGCTGCACAAATCTTAACGTTTTCCACTAAACGTTATCAAATCGAAATCTTCTTGCAAATGGAAAATTCTGTTTCCAAATAATGGACTTGTAAGCAGTGCTCGAAAGTTTTAGTTTAGTTTTTAATAATTTTCTCACGACCTAAGTACTATACAAAAATTATTCTTAAAAAAACATTTCCGTGTAACTAGCGTAGTAAAAGTAATAAAACGCTTCGTGAATTTGGGTGTTGCCGTGTAAAACTTGCTCGTTGCAGACTATTAAGTACAAATCTTCAGGTGAAAATATGTATAAACTACCGAACTCGGTTAATACCTTAACACCGTCTAGATACTCAGATAGTGATCTTTATTGCTTTTATGGAGTCAGTGGCAGAACGTTTTAAGGGTTAAAGATATTTACATTTTACAAAATACTGACAGAATGCTATTAGATACTTATTAAACTAACTATAACATTTCTTAGCCTTAATTTACCCGTTTTGCAAATTCGAAACATCCTGTTTAACCAATCTTGAATCAGCACTTCATAGACAATACCAGAGTGGTGTTACTTTACTTTCTTCTACTTTTTGCTTCGGAAATATGTTCAACACCACCAACAACTAACACCCCAAAAATATAATCTAACTACCTAGTCAGCATTAACACAATCTGACAAGGAAAGTACCCCAGGTGTATCTCGCAACTCCAATCTTAACAGCCGGTTTATCGAAAGTTTTGCATTCCAATACAAAAAATTCAAAGAAAAATTCTTTGTTTTATTTGCCATTGAAATTATACACTTCTGTATTGCAGAAGAGCATGTAATTTATCATGATTAAGTAGCTACCTACCTTTTTATCGAAGTATGCATACTATAACAAGAAATGCAGGAAAAATAAAGCTAATTTATAGTGTGCATTTTAACATAAAATATGGACCGACGAAATAATATACCACACTGTTGTTCTTTAAAATTTCATGTAATTGAAACTATTGCTTTGCTACTCTTGTGTAAAATATATAGTTAAGTATACCGTTGAATATGGAAAAAGTAAACTAAGGAATAGGCGGACAGTTTAATACTGGAAAATGTAGTCTCCTTACTTTCCTACTAATGGGTGATTCAAGTAGAGGTTCCACGTGATATAGATAAATATTTTCAAAATGTCGAGTTACCTGCGAACGTTAAACTGGGTTTTGTAACCTACAAACATTAACAAAATTAGTCATGGCAGAATACGAGACAGAACAATGCGTTAAAAGTATCTAAGCCTATTATGAAAATGGGCGATCAAAAAAAAAATGCATTTCGTGATTTACGTGAATTTTTCGGGGCTCAGAATCATCCTTCTGAGCGCACAATTTGGAATTTGGTCCAGAAGTTCGAACAAACCGGGTCCGTAGCTAATGTCAAACGACAGCAATGTTATCGTAGAGGCCGCTCGAAACTCGAAGCAACAAGAGTCTAGGGGATGGGTACCATTTTTATCCCGGGATTGCGCATGTGCAGAGGAAGGAACAATAGTGGATTTTTTTCGCACCGATCCCTTCGCCTGCGAGGAAATATACTGGTCAGGGCCCCTAACCAGGTTCTAACCCTGTTCCGACCTTAGGGTGCCCTCCGATCCACCGTTCGCTAGATTTTCTGGAGAACAAACAAAACATAATTTTTAGGTTAAGGTACCCAGACACGATAAATTTTTTGCTCGGGACCTTTAAAAAAAGACAAAACAAAATTTTTATCGAGGAAGGAGTGCAAACCTGTTTCCAATACACCTTTTAGAGCCGATTTCCTAATTTTTTATAATATTTTAAGTGACAAAAATTAAAAAAAAGATGCAGCCGAGCACGGATTCGAACCAACACATCTCGGTCAATAAGCGGATTCTTTACCACTGCACTACGTGACTGATGCTAGGAAATCGGTAAACTTATTAACAAGTGCATCATTTATTATATTTTTGAGGTTATTACGCATGCGGAAGCCCGGGATAAAAATCGTACCCATCCCCTAGACTCTTTACTCGAAGCAGAATATTGCCAACGTTCATCCCATAGAAATAAGAGGGGATATAGAAATCGCTTCCCCTCTGCGCGGATGGTGAGATTTGTTGGGCGGCCATTTTGACACTGAGAAATGTCAATCGCAAAGCGGCAAATTTAAAATGGTATTTCTACCATGCAAATCTACAGCATTTGTAATAATTTTGTAGTACATCGACTGTTTATTTGGTTTAACTGATTATAAGAAAGAAAAACAATAAGTATATATGTATGCCTTCAGCTTCTTGGCACATAAAATTAATACTATTTGTCAACATCTCACGATTTTGCCCAGATAGCACTTTGCCTTTTACTTGAGACACAAACTCCGTACTGAAATACACGTCACGATAGTTAAGACATAAATGAATTAAAAAAGAATGCACTTTTGTTACGGACTGTACCTACACCACCGATGCAACCGTTCTACTGCGCTTTTAGTGGGCGGGGCTAACTCAGAGGCAAAGCTTTATTTAACAAGCTGTACAATAATATAGAGGAGAGAAGATTACAATAGTAAGGGCATCCAACGAGAAGACATAATGATTGTGTCAGCAGAAGGGCAATGACAATTCAAATATATGGGAGAAGAGGCAGGGGGAGACCGAAATAGAGATGGAGTCAAGAATAATATAAGGGAAAGAACTGGATTAGTATACGAACATATTGGTTTGAGAAATTGAAAAATCGTTTTTAATCAATTCAGTATTGATTTTGGAGAGGCGGTTTATATATTTTATTTCAAAATAATGCAATAATGCATACTATATAAGAAGCTTTCATGATTTACCTATTATGGTGCAACTTTTAAATTATTTTAGCGCTAAGTAAAAACATTTAAAGCTATCAATCATACTCGTACCAAGCAAGGGCTGTCACTTTAGTGAACGTACATTATTATTTCGACCAACTACCATGCACAGATACGGCACTGTTTAGGCTTAATACGCTTTATCCATTTCATCATCAAAGCAGTCCGTTACCTTGTCGTATTCGACTTACGTAACAAAAATTATGACCAATTATTTAGGTTTCTAAAACAATATTCATATTCCGAAGATGTCCTGAATAACGTGTTGTTATTATCAAAATTCCTATAAAAAAATTCTTTGAAAGGATGTGATACACGAGGTATTGCTTTAGAAATGACGCAAGTGAAAGTAAAAAGTAATGTAACATCACGCCGGGTCATACAAGATGGACCGACAAAATATACTAATTCGACTGCCCGGTATGTGCAGAACGTATAGATCTGACCACACTGATTTAACTCTTAAGCAATTCTTGCATTTAATATTGATTGCGATTCCCCGACTTCGATATTCAGTTATTTATGTTTTATTTAGCCAATAGAGATTAGAGATAATAAGTAGGCCAAACTAAATTTATAATTAATGAATCAGTCTTAATTATAGTAACACTAGCTTTAACCCATGGCTTCGTTCGCCTATAAGAGATATGAGATACTATATCTTTTATGTATTATTTAACACTGAATTTTGTAGCGTAGGTACTTTGTGAAAAATTAGCCTATAAGCTTTCTTTTTGTAAAGAAAATCAAATCGGTGATGAAACGTGTCATAGATATTTTATTTATTTATTTAAAACTTATTCCGTTGGTCACAAATAATATGATATGGAAACGTCCCACTTTTTAGTAAAAATTAAGTCTAATACAGTACAAAAAAGTATATAAAAATAAAAGTAATGAATTTAATATACAGAGTAATTATTGCACATCGAATAGTAAATATTACATCTGAAATGCGCTTTTTTTGTGTGTTGTTCAGTTGTTCGCCTATACCTATATTTTTTTGAATTGTGTATGTGTATTGTAGCATTTTCAGTGATGATCTCGTTTTATATTGTTCCTTGCTTTGTATGTAAATATGTTTTTAAATAAATTTGTTCACTAGTTTATAAATTATTATAGTTTAATATTTTTTCCTATCTTCTGCCATTTTATTACTTTCCTAACTAGAAAAGTTATAAACTAGTTTAAAGTGATGAGATAAATTTACTATTTATACCTATCTCTTCCAACAAAAATGAGCAAGGTTTTTTAGTCTGCAAATAGCTATTTAAATACTGGGAGCAGAGATGTTCAGCACGTTTATATAAAGAACAAAATTGACTTTATATTGAAATGTAAATAATTTTAGAGGGTTAAAATTGGTTATTCTAGAAACATTTTTACAAAAAAAATAAGTAAAAAATTTCAAACATAATTGCATGTTAACCCGGCATACCCCAAGTTTAGTGACAAAAATTTTGAATTCATATTTAAAATGCCTTGTCTAAAATTGATATAACAGCAAGTGCAAGTTACTTTTGTTAATTTCCAGCGACTATTTTGCTTTGAAAGTCTTTCTAAAGTACCCAATGCGGACCACTTTAAATTTGTATTAAAACCGCGGATTACTGCACCTAGCCTTGTGCGGGCCATCCACTGTACTTCGCTAATCCACCAGTGGATGGAGAGCGGGTCTCCATCGGTACTGTGCCCTGTAGTGTAATGCCGCTCATGGTCCATAAGCGGCATTGGGTCACCGCGGCAAAGAGGACATATTCGGTCTACAATCCACTGGGTTTACCGTGTTTCGTGCCGGAAGCGGCTTTCGGCAATGCGGTTTCTATCCGCTTCTGGAGCAGCCACCTTTTGTTTACTGGGATATAGCCGTGACACACTCTGTATATGACTCACAGAACAGGTTTTGATATATGACTAATACACCAAAATGGTGCAAACCGTTACTATTTTCCTACAACCAACAAACCTTGACAAAGCGAAACACCATCTCTCCAATACGGGGTGGGTAAGTTGATGAACAGCAGTCGGGAGAAAAGGTGATAAACAAACAGGCTTTATTCATTTTTTACAAACAAAAACATTTTTTTGTGACGACAAAACAACAATTATCTCTTTTTTGCTAGTTTACCACTTAAATTACACGTCATCTTAACATATTTTGAACAGTCATCGTGCAACCAGTTACGCCACGTCACAATAAACACTGAAACCAGTCTACAGATTTGGTGGTAGGATAATATTCCCAACGCAACCTGCACAACTTGTATCATCTTCTTCGCACTCTTCCTCATCCTGTTGTTCCGGCTCAGATTCCTCAGTTGGTATATAACTCTCTACTTTCATAGTTCTCTTAGTTTTTTTTATTAGTTACCCTTCTTTCAATTTTTGTTTTTTCGTTTATCTTCTTTTCTTTTTCTTTTATTCGTTTAATATTCAAACCATTACTTAAAATTTCTGCAAGTCGTCTTAAGTTTTTCGTACCTTTTCAACTCGTTGTAGACGTGAAGCTGATGAAATTTAGTTTAACATTTTTCCAGGTGTCAAATTCTTTGCTTCTTCTTGTTCAGAAGCCAAATCATGACTCTTCAAAACTTATTGGTTTTTTGTAACTTTACTTTTCTATTCTTCGCTTTAAGGAGGACCATGGAACACCGTGTACTTTTGACGCTTCATTTGTGCTTAAACCATTTTCTTGTGCAGCTTTTATAGCACTTTTCAACCTTTACCTCACTCCATTGCCATCTTCTGGGACAGCTTTTTCGTTTATAAGACGTCGGTGTGATGATCTATAACAAAAATAGTGTTAGTCTAACCATCTATCCCTTTATTTGGTTCTGTGTCCCAATCGTGGGGGAGAGATGGTGAACGTCAAAACAAACAGTCGATTGCTTTAAAATCCAATTAAGTGAGGTTAGAAGTATAGTTAGTATCCTACGCTACCATCAGTTAATACAAAAATATTAACAAAATTTTAAATCTAAATAGCACTAGGCCAAAAATAATTTAGGTGACTATTTCTTTCAAGGTGTGTAAACCAATAGTTTTAATTTTCTTACCTCTTTCGCTTCCACATTACGCAGTTCGTGAATACACGCGACAAACAAACACCAAGCAACGCATTAAGCTATATTGAGGCTGACATCTAATAATAATAATTAGGAACTAAAATATTTGAATTCACCGGCTAACCCTCTTCACCATCTGTCTCGCCTTTACCCTACATGACATGTGACGTCACAACAAATAGTTTCGCGTTCGCGTAGAGAAAAAAAAATCAGGATATTTGGATTATATGCATATTTCCTATAATAGAAAAAAATGAATGTGAAGCTCAAGAGCTCCGGGGGGATCCAGAGGCGAGGGGCCCCGTGAGATTTTTCTCGCTATCCCACCTGCCCAGTCCGGCACCGTGGTTATTACCACATACCTTCTTCTCACTAATAACAGTAATAACTAAGCGCTCTTCTGCAACCTTACTCTAAAATTAACTTTCACAATTTTTGTTTTCCATTAACTTAATTAATTTTAGGGCCAGTTTTGATATAAAAATTATAATCCCATACACTCCTACCTATAAAATATAATAATTATGTTTCGGATTTTTCCGGAATACCACAGAGTCGGGTTTTTCAATCAGAATCTTTTTTAAAGTAGAATAATGTTTTTAACAATATATGAAAAAATACCGTGGTGATTCCATTAAAAGAAAAGTCACTGAGGTACTTGATAGGATAAATTATAACGCTGGATAAATCCAACAAAATCTTATTCGAATTTTATGGTATATTTATTGTTTATAACTTTATAAACGGTTAAAAATATAGGCATGAAACTGAAAGTTGTTTAAAATGCTTTTAAAACTCGGAAGATTTAATAGTTTTTATAAGTTAATAAATACTCAAAAAAGCTTTTATTAAAATATAGTAAGAAGAAAGAAAATAACATTCGGTAATTAATTGGGCACACGGTTTCAGCTCATATTATGATTCCGGCCCAAGTAGCTTCTTTTTAGTACCTTTTAATACAATCTTAAAAGCTTGTTTTTTAAAAGTATTTTTACACTTATAAATTACTAGCTGCGCCCGTGACTTCATTCGCGGTCTAACCATTTTACTCTATTACAAACTTTTAACCCCCGTTTTACCCCCTTAGGGGTTGATTTATTTAAAACTGTAAAACACGTGTTTAATCATTTATTTTTCCGAGTACTTCTATGAAGTTTCAAGTTAATCGGACCATCTAATATTTTTTCTCCATACAAACTTTCAACCCCTTTAGGGGTTGAAAGTTGACACCTTGTCTCTTGTCTCTCAATTATGTACATTGTGACCCTTCGGTTTTTTAAATTGAATAACCCATTGATGAGTTAAGCTCATTGAAATATTTTGATTTGGAATGTAGTTATTTAGGATCACATGGCTATTTCGCTATTTCACACCTAAAGTAATGAAAAATATGGGAATTTAATAAAGACCTCTTAGATTCGATAAAACAGGAGTGAAGTAATGTTATTTTCATTGTTGCAGAATTATCCCCTAAGCCGTCACATCCACCCCCTTAAAAATCTTAAATGGGAAGATAGGTTAAGTGACACCTTGTTTGAACGGCCTCCCAATTATGTACATTTTGACGCTTCGGTTTTTTAAATTGAGAGAATTTTCAAACAAGGTGTCACTTAACCTATCTTCCGATTTAAAATTTTCAAGAGGGTGGATATGATGGCTTAAGGGATAATTTTACCACAAAGAAAATAACATTACTTCACTCCTGTTTTATCGTATCTAAGAGGTCTTTATTCAATCTAGATATTTCTCGTTACTTTAGGTGTAAAGTCGCCATGTGATCTTAACCCTTAACTGGCATCGTTCCTTAAGCAATCTTAACTGGTATCGTAGGGTCAATTTGGACCCGACATTTAATTTGCATAAATACAAAAGGGACTAAATTAAACTCAGTTTAATATGTATTTATTGTTATATCCTTATGTAATAACATTTTTAAAATTAAGAACTGTAAGAAACTGTAGAAATTTAACAGAAAAATATATTGTGCAGATGTATACACACAGTGTATATCTTATGTGAAAATGTAAAGCTTGTAATATAATAAAACAAAAAAATTAATTATTCAAATAAGTTTAATTTTTATTTTAAACACAGAAAATAGTGAGCCTTTAAACAAAGTCAGAAGTGATTGATGCTTGATATAAAATAAAAAAATGTGCAGGGACCTCTTGAGCTCAGATGCGACCCTGAATAAAACCACCCACTCAAAATGCTAACAACCGACTGAATACTAATATCCAACATGCTAATATGCCCGTTTGTGATGGAAGAAGTCACGGAAGCGGTGACTGATTGGCGCGTATTTTCAAAAAATATAGGCAAAAATTTACCTCTCAGATCAAAATTGACCCGACGATACTAGTTAAGGGTTAAATAACTACATTCCAAATCAAAATATTTCAATGACCATGACTTATTCAAATTGAAAAACCGAAGCGCCACAATGTACATAATTGAGAGGCCTTTCAAACAAGGTGTCACTTAACCTATCTTCCCTTTTAAGATTTTTAACGGGATAATCCTACCACAATGAAAATATCATAATTTGACTTCCCCCTTCATACTACGAGAACGGTTTTAAGCGTTTTAAAATCCTTTCTTGGTTCTAAACTTGAAGCCCATTGAACGTTTTCAAATTGTCACCCTGTACCTATATAAAATAACATGTCCTGACTGACTGACTGACTGACTGATTCATGCATGTTTGCCAACCGAAACCGCTGAAGCTGTAAATATAAACTTTGGTCAGTAGTTTTATTTTATGATGTAAAGACTCGCTAAGAAGGGATTTTTCAAAATTCAACCCCTAAGGGGTTGAAAGTTTGTATGGAGAAAAAATATTAGATGGTCCTGAAACTTCATAGAAGTATTCCAAAAAAGAAATGATAGCAAAAAAATCGGTAATTAAAACTCTTTTTATTGTAACATCTATTAATAAAATAAAAACACAATTGTTTGCTTGGGTTTCAAAAAACAAAAAAAAAATAAAACTGGAAGGGGAAATATAAAAATTCTCTAAGCATGATTATATTTCTTTTATATTCTCCGGAGGGGGGCGCGCTCCTTCTGGACCCGCCACTGATGACAACGTATTAACAGATAGAATCAAAAGAATAGAAAGTCGTCCAGTACTTACGAAAATATAAATTTTAGAACTGGGTTTTTAAAACTCTTTTCAATGATACCCTCGGCCACTGATGGGGTGAGCAAGAAACGTTTTATTTTACACGTAACGTGTTAACTAACTAACCGTTGATGCTGAATAAAAGCTTGTAATATAGCACCTTCTTCTAAAATTAAAGATGGCGGATAAAAAGTAGTTTATGACAGAGTTTAAAAAAATGGCACATGAGAGTTTCTTGAGGGGCAGATCACGAATCAAAAACTAATTTTTTAGTAATTGATTTATTCGGTTTGATGCACTGATTCGTTTTTTTTCGCTACTACCGTTCTTACTAAATTGACCTAAATTATACGCCCCCTAATATGTTGGGCAAGAAATAAAATTATTAAGAATGAATGACATCGCATAAATATATTAATATATATATATGATGATGGTACTATGGTTACAAAATTATTGTTTTTAGTCCATCAATTTATAACAGCTAAGCAAATAAATATATGCTTTTTATTAAATAATATATAGTCATATTACGTTCAAGAGTGTAAGTAGGAGGTTTTAAAAAGTAACCCAATACCCAGACGAAAGGTAATTTTCACTTTTATTGGGGTTCATCATACTAATCAACTAATCACTGGCGTAACGCAAAATTCAAATCGAGTCTGGGCCTCGATATGTAACTATTCATCGTTGGACCCCTCAAACGGTTGGGCACAGTGGCGTGTCGTATAAGGGGCCCGAGGAGCGACGGCCCCTTGCCTTTTTCTCTGCGGCGCTCCCATGCCCTCCCATATGGGAAAAATGCGAAAATTGGAATATAAAATTTAAAATTAATAATCTTGATACGGGTGCGCTAAATTCAAATTTTACCTGCGAATTATGTGAATTATCGATAGTCATTGGATCACCCGATTCTCTTGGGCTGTTGGCAACGGAACGCGGAAATTGCGTAGTTATACACTGAGAAAAAAGCTAATTATTCCTTATAAGAATTCTTAAACTCTTTATGCAACTGTTTAATACTATATGGGACAGCAACGCGCTTTGCTGCTTCAATACAACACAAATTGCTAGACCGTCTTACTGTGGTAGCAATATGGCGACTTAGTCAGTAAAAAATTGAGAGCATAACTAAAATACAGCTGTGCAATAGCCACTAAAATTCCGTTGTATAGTCGTTATAATACGAAATAGCAGCTTGTATAACCCCATTTTTTTGGGCTAACGAAACTGTGTCATATGCTGTATGCATTTATCTTATTGCCGGTAAAATTTGAGACTGTTACCCTTAACATTCAGTTGTATTAGGACCGCTTGTCTTATTGCTGGGGTTATTTAATATTTCGAATTGCAGTTATAGAACTGTTTTATTAGAGTAGCAACATTTTCTCATAGGTATATAGGGTGTTACTAGTGGGTTTCTGTTAGGTGCAAATTATTGGAAAAAACTTTTTATGCAAGACAGAAGTCTTTATAATTATAAATATAGCATATTTTAGAAATATTCTTAACTATATAGGATCTATTAAAAAAGCGTGATAATAAAAAACCATTTATATTATTAAATTTTTGGTTTCCTCTTAACATTTCAAATTAATTTTGTGAAGTGTCCAATACTTTATGTAAGTTCACTTATTTTCAAAATTAGTCAGTTGACAACTAGTTTGTTTCAGCTTTGAAGTTTCGAAAACGGTTTGAGATGTCAGACTACATAGTACCAGTAGTATTACAAATAGAAAAAAACTTGATACTAGTGGCACTAAGATGTGAAACTTCAATTTGTTTTCCGATAACTGAGTCCATTTTCAGATCTCGAGCTATAGGATATCAAAGTTAATTTAAATTTAAGACATTATTCACAAAATTAATTCGGATTTTTTCATAGACCTCGTTCGTATAATTAAGAGTATTTTTAAAATATGGAACACTGATAATTAAAACTTTGGTATAAAAAGATTTCTCTTGTTCCACTGATTTGCACAAACAACTAAGACAACAACAACAAAAACACAAACCCACTAAGATCACATCACGACATCCCCAATCTGCCGAAATGGCTTCCATTTTGAAAAGATGAAATACGGACACACCGAAACGCAAAAAGCTTATACTTGGTCTCCTCCTAGAACCATACTGAAACGATAAACCAAAGAAAATAAAAAGGGTTTGCGATAAACCGCCGATGGGCAATGATATTGTGCGGAAATGTTAATCCCGCCCTCTTTGGGATTTTAAATAATAACAGATACAAAAAGATTTTTTACAGTTGCATGACAATTTTGCGAAGGTAATAAAGCGTTGTATTATACTTATTAACGTGTAATAGTAAGAAATGAAATTTTTACCCTTATAAGAAAGTTGTATTAGGACTGGACGGAATAAGACAGAATTGTATTGGTAATGCTACTAATGCATACTGTTTATAAATGACGTTCTAGCAGTTCAGGAATTGCTGTAGTTGGTAACCTGTGTTACTACCCCAATAATTTAAATAATACTAGTTAATAAAAAAATTGTTATCCGTACAAAATAATTCTTAGCAGTACTGTTTTATTAGATCATTTTCCTCAGTGTACGCATTTATAGCATTATAGCATTTTTAAATCCCGAAATCGGTCAGGAAAATCCACCAATAGATGCTGCTAATATTAATTGATTGCCCAATACAAGTCTGTGATGCAGTTGGTACCGATCAAATAATTTTACGAGATGATGCTAGGCTTGAAGGTGATCCACAGCAACTACCAGATTCGATACCTCCACAAAGAAGCGAGTCTCCGATGCCAGGGTCTGCAAAATGGAATCTTCATAATATTTCCTCGAAAAGTGAAGTTATTCCTCAACAACCCCGCTATCAGTCAGCCAGAAAATTGACGAGAAAGGCAATCTGAAAATAACTCTAGGAAAACTTCTTGACCAAATCTCTCCCATTCCAGACATCACAAAATTAAAAAAGTAACAAAATGGTCAAGAAACCTAGCAACAATCTAAACACCGATGATACTATCCAGGCCATAAAATTAAAAAAAGGACACAACAAGAACTCCAAAGAATTGAAGAAGTCGCAGGCTCGCAGAAACCTAAAACGCAAAAGGAAAATATCTGACAGTTCAGAAGAAGATAATGAAGATCTCATGCATTGGGAAGATGAAGAAGAGGTAATTTTTTAACGTTGTTTAAAAATTATCAGAACATGTCTAATTTCCAAAAATATTTTTAGGTCAGCGACGAAGTTTACGAAGTTTGTGTTGGTTGTGAGGAGCCTTACCTATTAACCAAGAAATCTGTGGACTGAATACAATGTATTATGTCATTGTGTAAACGATGGTTCCATGAGGATTGCACCAACTTCTTGAATATTTGTCAGCCCTGTAGTCATTTTGCTTGGGCTCCTATCGCCATCTAACCCATATCAAGTAGAGTGAGTTGGTGGTGACACAATTTTTGTTTCTTTAAAAAATTTGTCGCTTAGACCACCTAGCATAGCTTGTTTATGTTCACGCAAATATATGTGTTTTTGCAAAGTTAAAAAAATACAGGCTAAACATTTTTAAGCATTTCAAATTTTTATCGCCATCTATTCCTGGTTTACCCTACACTAACTTTTTTAATAAAAATTTTAAATTACCATTTTTTTACTTTTGGCGCCCCTTGCCTGCAACAGCCCCCTCCGCCCCCAAACCCACGACACGCCACTGGATGGGCCCCCTTGCGGTGCGGGGTCGGCAGGGGTGTACGGTACGCCACTGTACTAAATATAAATTTAATACTTTTATATCTAATAATAAAATGCACGTTTTGACGAAGGAGTTAAAACTATTAATCTCGAAGAAAATCTAAATTTGTGGAAAACTTAAAAAATGGTTTATATGGGCGTATTCAGCGCTTCCGGTGGGCACTTATGTTGGCTAATTAAGCGGCCCACAGATGATCAATATTCTGCCAATATATTGTAATTAATTTGAAGGAGGGATTAATTTTTGTAACTGTCTAGCCAGCGGTTCCCAACCTTTTATAATGGCGTATCACCAAAATCGTTTTGTAATTTTAGGTACCACCTAATTAGAATACGTATCTAGGTCATTCTAGGTAATTCTGAATAATTACAATTTAAGTAAAATTTATCAGCCAGATTCTCCAACGCTAGTCCGGTCTAATTTGACAACCAAAAGTTTTAAACTGACAAGTGTAGGAATAAGACTAACTACGTTTTACACTATGAATTTGTTTCTGAGGTTTTACGCAAATTTATAAAGAAAAGGGCAATTTTAGTAAGTATTTTCGACAATAATAGAACTAAATTCATTTTAGCAACCCGTTCCAAGAGGAATATCATTTGGAAACCTGGCAAATCGCTGAAATATCAGAATAATTCTTAAGTTTTTTAATGACGACTTATTAACAATGACAGGACAAAAACTTGTCAAAACATGACTGATCAACTAGAAGATCTTAATTTAAACCGGTACTAAATCTTAAACCTTCTTAGTGAATCTGAACGTAAATTTTTACCAAGGGATTAAATAAAATTTTAACAATAAGTATTAAAAATATTTTTTATTATACCTAGTTTTCACAATCTGTGTTGCTATTGTTGCCATCTTTCTTTTTTCTTCAATATATTTATAAGATTTGTCGCCTTTTTTGGATGATTTTAGTTTGTCTGTTCTTGGTTGGTGTTTATTTTGTCTTGTTTAGCGTACCACCGGGAATAATTGCATGTACCACCAGTGGTACATTTACCACAGGTTGAGAACCGCTGGTCTAGACTATACCCGTATTCTCCGTAGCGCTTTAAGTTAGCTTATAAGAGTTATAAGTAAAGCCGAATTAAATCTTTACTATAAAGGCAGGAATTTAAGTCGGCTTTACTTTTACGCCAACTTAAAATATTGTGAAGAATAGTGGGAAATAGTAGTCGAGAATTTGGAGTATTTTTTTAATATCTCTTTGTAAGTTTAATGAATAAGTATCTATTTAAAAATACTTATTAATATTATACGATGCATTTCAAAAAGGAAGTAATTATGTCAATATGGGTACTGGTTACCTAATAAGCTCACGTACTCACGCTTTTAAATATATTTACTTTTAATAAATCAATGGTTATTTATAAACAATGATTTATTTGCTTTGCTGTTAAAGTGAATGAATGAGAAAATAATTATTGTAGTATGGGGATATTGGCAATGGGACATACAAAAATTTTGGGTCAAGGTATCTTCTAATGGTTTATTGCACCTCAGTCTCGATAAAAGAACTGAAGAATGAGACTCCAAACACCAAATCCTAAAATAAATTTTAGACAATCCAGAGGCCTTAGGAGCTGCCAAGGCCTCCCGTTTGAGCGACTTTCAGTTATAATACCAAAGTTTACCGAATTGTAAACTTTGATAATAACATAAGTGCAAAAAAATTATAGAAAATTCTGGAAAAAGTGTGTTGCATGAAAACTGCAAGAGTTTATTTTTTCGGTATTTCAAAGTATAAATAGTCCGACTCTGAAAGAGTTTTTGAAACAACGAAAAAATAAACGAATGCGGTTTTCTTTGGGCAACATACTTTTTCAGAATTTTCTGGATAATTTTTATGCACGAATGGTTTTCGGTAGAAAATTTCCAGAATAAAATAGATAAACACGTTACTTTTATATTTCATTTTTTATTTATTGTAGATTATATAGTACAATATATTATTATAATTTACAACATATTGCATGATTTATTTGAATCAATAATGCAAGTTCTCTTTTCAGTTTGTAAAAATACGTCATGCGGTTGAATCTTTAGTATTGAATTTTCGCTATTGAATTTTCACTATGCAATTTTATTTTCACCCACTGTGCGATAATTGAACACCTCTTGTGAACAAATTAATACATTAGGAAAATTTTTAAATAAATTTGAAAAATATGCAGAAAATAATTTATTTCAATTAATAATCCATCCATCAATTATTATCAATTAGTTGGGGCAGGTTAAGTTAAATCCAATTATTTTAAATTTAATTTCTACCAGTAAAAGTTCTGAAGACGATTACAAACATTGACCTTCAGCTTCAGCAAGAAGAGACGACACCATTCAAATATAACTAGCCTTCTGTTTTGCTTCATACATCGTGCGTACGTAAGACACTAATTGTGATATTTCAGTACAATTTATCAAACTGAAAATATGCCACATTAAAATCCTGGCAACAGCTGTTCTCAAAAAGTAGGTAGAGGATCCTTTTGTCTATTCATTATTAGTATTACAAATCACGTAATATTAAAGTACCCCATTTGAAAAGCATATCCCCAAACAATCCAAGTTTTTTCTGATCAAATTCGCCCTCAAAACAGCGATCAAACATCGCGACTTAAATCTGGCACGGCTTCAAATATTTTTCGACGATCCCACACAGTGGATTGGTTGGAGTGGATACGTTATCAAACTAAATTATGAAAAACCGTTGTAATACTCGAAATTTAACAGGCGGCTAGCGACCAACACCTCCACTTTGACATCCACATGGCGCGAATGCACCAACTTTCAAACTCTATTAGTTTTTTGCTCGGAACTTTTAAAAAGAACCAAAAAAGATCCTGAGCAAACCGAAAACTGAGCAAACCTGTTCAAGAACGCATTTCTCAACTCCATGGCCACAAGAAGACACTATATTATTTCTCAAACAAAACATAACTTTTAGGTTAAGATACCCAGACACGATTAATTTTTTGCTCGGGACCTTTAAAAAAAGACAAAACAAAATTTTTATCGAGGAAGGAGTGCTAACCCGTTTCCAATACACCTTTTAGAGCCGATGCGCGCCATGCAGATGTTAAAGTGGATGTGTTGGTCGCTAGCCGCTTTACGAAATTTATACTAAGCTCACATATAAATATTAAGAGAACTGAGAAAACAATCAACGCATAATATTTCCTAACCTAAAAATATTTAGGCATGAGTATCAAAGAAATACTAACCATTATTCACCGAATGGCAGGAGCAAAAATGTATTACACGCCAAGGTTCTACAATAATTTTTGGGCTTTCCTATTATTTCTGTTGTAGTTCATCGTTATATTTAAACACTTCGAAAAAACTTTTATTCCAAAAGTAATTTCGAAGATTAAAAAATATTTCAACATACCAACGTTAGTACTAAAACGGCCGGTAGGGGATTATGGCGGTGTTGCCGTATGTTTAATTTGATTGGCAACATTGCCCGTTAGGTACGTTCAGTTCTTTAGTAGATAATCTACAGGCGTATCTAGCTTTCCTAAGACAATTAAAGCAGTGCCGGCTTATGAAATTTCAAAGTTGTATATCTCTGTTCCTACTTACAGGACCCGAACCAAATTTAGGAATTTTAATAGTGAGCCCCCTGGGAATGTTTTGGTAAAGAAAAAAAACATTTTGTAATTTGCGATAAAAAGTTGAATTTTTTTAGCCCCCCCTGGGAAAAAAAATGAAGGCGTTTAGGTATTTTATTTATTATTTTTTCTAAACAAATTTTACATCATTTTGTCGAGAATTTTTGAATTTTAATAGAACAAAATGTGTTACTAGAAAGTTATAGTCAATTGAATTTTTTTTTAATTATATTTTAAGTTCAAAAAAATTCAAATGACTCTAACTTTCTACCAACATATTTTTTTCTTTTAAAATTTAAAAATTCTCTACAAAATGATGTAAAATTTGTTTAGAAAAAATAATAAATAAAATACCTAAACGCCTTCATTTTTTTCCCAGGGGGGGGGGGGGGAGGGGGGTGTTCTAAAAAAATTCCACTTTCTTTCACAAATTACAAAATGTTTTTTTCTTTACCAAAACATTCCCAGGGGGCCCACTATTAAAACTCCTAAATTTGGTACGGCTCCTGTAAGTAGGAACAGAAACATACAACTTTGAAATTTCATAAGCCGGCACTGATTACAGCACTCATGATGTACTTAACTTGACCTACGAGGCGAGTAATGAAAGGTGTTTTCAAAATTATAACTTATTAAAACATATCTAAGAATTAGAATTTCTCAAGGGAGGTTGGGTTCTCTATCTCTTTTGGCAATTGAAAATGATTTGGCGAGAGATATTGACGTAAATCAAGCCATTACTTCTTTTTCCGAAAGCAAAGCTAGAAAAAAAAACAGTTTTCAAATTTTGGTAAGTATGTTAATATTTTTAAATTGGTGTATGTTCAATTACATTGCCGTAATATACCTAACAGAAATGTTTTTTTAAGTTAAATAAGGTAGTTTTTATTGTATAATTAAGTTCACGAGCATGTAGTGCGTATGTAGGGGGCCCTTTGTCGAAAGTTGCGGGGGGCCCAAAATTTGTAGTTACGCCACTGGTGCGGTTGTCAAATTATGAAAAACTTAAATATCTCACAGTAGTGAAAACTTGAGTTAAGGCTTTTTAGCTTAGGACGGCAGTATAGTCCGCCTTAAAAAAATTCACTCTATCATAAAATAAAGCCTTTTTATCGTTATAAGGAACAATCGATAACACAAGTGGAACAAAATTGGTTAAAAATGCATAAACCAATTAATACCGCTTTTAAATTGAGTGACAGATGCGATGTTCGTGTTTTATCACAGGGAAAGGTTTGAAAAGGTGATATCAATCATAACAAACAAAAAGCAATATGGCATTTTAGTAGACGATAATTGATTTCAAAGAACGAATGTTTAATTAAAAAACATAATATGTGCCTACCAAGCTACTCAAATAAAGCATCTTAATAATTAAATGACTTACTTTAGGTTGGTTCGTTTGTGTCGCCCATAACTACACTAACCTGTACTGATTTTTTTCTAATGGGTGTCGTCCAAAAAGAAAAAAATAGTGTAGTTTAGTAGTTTAGTGCAGTTTCATTCAGCACAAACGAACAACGCCTTTTATGTGGTTTAGTAGAATAGTAATAGATTGGAGAGTAAATTTTGGCGTTTGGTCACAGTTGACAATTAAACAAGGAATTATTGTCAACTAAACTGGTGACAAAGTTTTTTGCTTACCTGTTAACTACTCGGTCACCAAAGAGGCCAAAATGTACCTACCCAGATAGCACAAGACTGGAAGGTCAAAATTTGTCCATAATGTATCCAGTACGTCCGTGGACATTTTTGAACGGTCCAGTGGATATCCATTTATCGTAGTTCTTATGGACGTTCAATTTTGGACTTGTTTTGTACTTCAATATAGCGCCCTCATTCAGAAAATGGGTAAACTAAACAATTGAACCAGTTATGAAAAGAGGGCGGCGTATTCCATTTATTTTATCATTGTTTTCCGAACTGAAATAACTTTAAATACAAGGTTTCATTATATACATATTTAGGTACATATTATTACTTTATGACTATAAAGAATGCTGCTTATGTATAAAAAAAGGTAAGTAATGTTATCAAGATAAATAAATGGATTACGCAGGATGCAGGCACATACAAGGTAATTTAGCAATAATAATTAAATTAAAGTGATATTGTAGAAAAGTAGAAAATTCGAAAACTGGTTTATAATCAAAAGGAGTGTGTCATTTGTATAGTCCACTGGATATCCATAAGCTGTCGGCAGGACAAATTCTGGATATCCTATGGACAGCCGATATGTTCAGTTAAGGATATCCACTGGCTATCCAGTGGACTAGAATGTGCTATTTGGGTAGAGTTGATGCCAGGTTTGATCATTTGCGGCTGGGACGTATTCCCACGTTTTTGTAGCTCATTGTGATTCCATCTTCCTCTGTGCTACACTCTACCCCTACTGGGCCTGCGATTAATTGATATTCCAACTTTCAATTTATATACATTTTACCAGAGACTAGACTTATCTAGTCTTAAATTCTTACAACCAGATTCTCCAACGCTAGTCCGGTCTAAATTGACAACCAAAAGTTTTAAACTGACATGTGTAAGAATAAGACAACTAAGCTTTATAGTATAAATTTATTTCTGAGCTTTTTGGCAAATTTATAAAGAAAATGGTAATTTTAGTACGTACTTTCGACAATAATAGAACTAAATTCATTACAGCAACTTGTTCCAAGATGAAAATCATTTGAAAACCAGGCAAATCGCTAAAATATCAGCATAATTCATAAGTTTTTAAATGACAACTTATTAACAAAGACGGGACAAAAACTTGTCATAACATAACTGATCAACTACAAGATCTTAATTTAAACCAGTACTAAATCTTAAACCTTAGTGAATCTGAGCGTTAAATTTTACTTTTTATACCTATAATTTATTAACATTGAAATTGTATTGTGACGTCTTTTTTTTTTAAATCGGAAGTTACCTAAAATATTTAAGTAAACCTTTTAAAAGTGGAACTAGTATAATACCTATTTCCGAATTTTTTTGTCGTGCCAGGGCCATCTGTGCTGCCCAAGATGGTTAATAAATCGTTTTTATTTTTTCGTTCGCCATAACATCAGTAATTTGTGATTAAGGCCTTGTGAAAATATATACAAGGTGTTTTTTAATAAGTGTCCGATAATGTCAACTAAACTGGTGACAGATTTTTTGCTTAACTGTTAACTACTCGGTCACCAAAGACACCAACATGTACCTAGAGTTGAGCCAGGTTTGATCAGTTGCGGCTGGGACGTATTCCCACGTTTTTATATCTCATTGTGACTCCATCTTCCTCTGTTCTACACTCTACCCCTACTGGGCCTGCGATTAATTAATATTATAACTTTAAATTTATATACATTGTACTTTTTATATAATTTATTGACATTGAAATTGTATAATGGGTTTTATGACCGATATTTTGACGTAATTTTTTTTAAGTTGAGTTAAGTTACCTATTTGAGTAAACTTTTTAAGAGTGGAACTATATAGTATAATACCTTTTTTGGATTTTTTTGTGGTGCATGGGCCATCTTTGTTGCCCAAGATGGTCAATAATCTTTTTTAATTTTACGCTCGCCATAACATCAGTAATTTTTTGTTGACCCTTGTGAAAATATGGTTGCCTATACAGGGTGTTTTTAATATGTGTCCGATTTGTCACAGGACAATTCCTTAAGTAGTTCTAAGACAGAAAGTTCTTATTGATATGTGGTCAAAAATGCTTCGTTTTCAAGATACAGGGTGTTACAATTTTATTTTTGTTTTAATTTTTTTGATTTGTCGCGAACATTTTTTTAGATAATCGAATCAAATTTGGCATACTCAATAATTGTTACAATTTACAATGCTTATAATGTAGTCTTATTAATGTTGAATACGATCTGGTGGTTTTTCTGGGGCCAAGACATCTTTTACCCCCTGAATTTTTTTACGGCGGCTCTGACTTTCCCCGCTCTCTTCTAAATATTTTTAAAATTTTGCATTTTTTTCGTACGTGTCACCGTTTTCGAACTATTTAGCAAAATATCGATCTGTGCATGCAACGAACTCGATTCATTTTTATTGACTTTTATTCATAATTATAAGTACTGTTTTTGAAGAGATAGTTTTTATGACATTTAAAATGGTAAAATCTTTATAAAATATCAATATTTTTTAATTACACAGTTTAAAACTTTTGGCTGTCAAATTAGACCGGACTAGCGTTAGTTGGAGAATATAACTGCTGGTGATTTTCCAAAAAAATACAGTGGTGGCCCAAAAAAATTACCCCAATTTTTTTTTCGAATAACTTCTTTCTTTTTTATTATTGTCGTTAGCAGAAGTATTTATTGTTTCATTATTACGGAATGGAACTTAAATAATAAAACATGGGTTCCCTCTGGTGCCCCCTGGGAGGTGGGGCTCTAGGCTATAGCCTAGTGTTCCTAATAGTTAATCCACCACTGTTTATGTAAAGCAAAAAAATAACATTGATTAAAATTGAAATAAAGTTTCTGTTTGAAAGTATCATCTTTAATATCACTGAACAAAATTGTTTTCTTGGCTTATACTGTAACAACACTGATATTTATTGGAAACTGTGTAGGGGTATTGGGTCCGAAAACTGGTCATAAGAACTAAACCGAATAAAATATAGTCATATTTTTGCCCATAACCAGCTGAAAAATGAAAATGCCTCATTTTGTGTGACGACTGTTACGGACATGGTGAGTTTCACCAAATCGCGAGAGATGTATAGATGGGTATGGGATTTATTTTTCACCGTTTTATCTAATATGAATTATCAGTCAATTATTTTAAACAGATTTAATTTTAATTAGAGTAAAGCTGTTAATAAACGACAAAAAACAATAAGATGCGAATAAACGGACAATCAAATAAAAACCAGTGATACGAGAATTTTAATTTTGGCATTTTTCTTGAATTTTCTTATAATAATATGAATATATATTATCAAAGGCAATAGATTGCCTGTGGTATTATGTTTCATCTTAGACAAGGAAAGAAAGTGCTGCATATTATCCGAGGTTGAGGACTAGTAATACGTAGCACTCGCCATTTTATCAAGAAATATTTCTTGATGGGAAAAGTCCATTTCATGTTAAAAACACATTTATTTTCTTGTAAAAAAACAAACTGTTCTTACATTTATGTAACATGTAATAAATAATAATATATTAAAAATAATTAGTAAGTTTGCTGGAAGTACATAATGTGTTATTATTATATGATTATTGGTAAATCAAGAAAATCGCAAAATATTGATTAAACAATGTGGATATTTTTCTACATAGTCTTCCTGTAGCCTGTAGCTCAATATTTATTTCAACGATGTTCAAAAGAGCCTTATTTAGACCATCGTTATCGGCTGACAAACTCATCGTTTGTGGCTGCAATAATTTCTGAATCCGAATCGAACTTTCTGCCAAAGAAATTTTTTGAAATCCAAAATAAATTAAAACCGGATGGGGCGAAATTTGGCGAATAAGGTGCGTGAGGAACCAGTTGGAAGTGTGCCTGCTGAATTTTTGCCATGGCAGGCAGTTACTGATTTGTGGTAAGGAACGTTGTCCTGGTGTGGCTAAGCCAGCACGTTCTCGCGATGTTTTTTATGAGTGCTAGGTAGATTGCAATTAAAACGACATAAAAATAATAGTCGCCATCTCTTGGCCATTAGCAGAAGTAGTGGGTAAAGTACTCAAATACATTGTGGAAACCTAACATGTTTGCTCTATTATTGGCGACGATAGTACCATTGTATAAAGAAAGATGTCTCTATAAGACATTCTTAAGGGGAAACACCGACCGAACCCCCATGGTGAACGGGGAATGTCAGAAGTCAGAAGAACGCAACAGCTTAAACACTTTTGAACTTCAATTCGGGGCTGCCAATTTGTGAGTAATTCCTCACATTTGTGAGTAATTTGCTGGTCTGTGAGTAATTTTGTGAGTAAGTGGCCATTGTGAGTAAATTGTGAGTAATCGAGAGATCAACGTATATTCACGTAGTATATTGTTGGTAGCTATGCAGATTTCTAATATGATAATTTATTAAAAATTTAATTTTAAAAATCTAAATTTAGGCATAATTTTAGGCGCTCTAGCAGTAATTACAATTTTGCAGTTTTTAGATTTGCACTGCTTTTAGCGACCTCTCTTGCTTAGCCAATATAAAAATATAAGAGGATAAGTAAGGTAGCTAGTGATTCGTCTGTTTCATACTGCAACTTGCAACACTAGGTGTCGCAGCGTCTCGGGTATTCCCCTCCTGTATCTTGTATGATTTACACAAACATATTCCTTTCAAGATGGCGAAAGCGCTCCTACCTAACAAACCCTAATCTATGGTTCCTACTTTAGCTTTCTTCCGAGTTGGCAACCCTAGCAACACGCAACACCAGCTTTTGATGTTTAGCAACATTGCACAGTGGTAAAATAAAAACAAAAGCGCCATCAGTTGCCACTTATTAGTATTAACAAATATACCTACGGTGTTTTACGGTTTATACAAAAAAAGGGTGTCTTGATATTGATATGTTGAAGTTGTGAGTAATTGTGAGTAATCCAGGAAAGTTTTGAGAGTAAATCAGTAAAGGTCAGTTGGCAGCCCTGCTTCAATTTAATAAATGTAATACATTTCCATGAATTCTTTAGGGTAATAAAATGTTCCAAATTGTAACCGATCAAGTACAAACGTAATAGCAATCAATAGCCAGAATGACTCGAAAAATAAAAGAGCAGACTCACCTTTAGTAGGATCAAAGAAAATTATAGCTACGGATAGTGCGGAGGAATTATGATTTATTAGATTATAAAATTAAAAAAATATTTACCATTTAATTTCAACTTGTCTGTCGTCTGCCATGCTTGAGAAGTTGTTCGAAATGTCCCCCTTCAACTTCCAAACACTTTCTCACTCATTTTCTAAATGAATTTCATACTCGCTGTAACATTTCAACAAGCAGGCAAAGCGGATTCGGTCTTTCACACTGGCGTAGCTGACGGGGGGAGAAGGGGGTAGAGGGCATTTCCCCCCCAGGAGCCATAAATATCAAAAAAATTTACTGCGGCGTTTTTTCCCTAGGCCCTGGCCCTCAAGTCGCGAGTTCAATATTGTCTGCCCCCCAAAACAAAATCCTACCTACGCCAGTGGTCTTTCATATATCATTTAAAGTTGTAGGTGCAGTCGCCATCACTTTGTCCTTTATAACAGTGACGGCTCCTGAAATTTAACATGTATCGTATCTCAGGTCCTACGCATGGGACCTACACCAAATTATATGATGTTGCTATTGGGTACTCTAGAAAGATTTTCGTAAAAAAAATTTTTTGGGTCACTTCACCTGAGATCTGAGAAAGTTCTGAAGAACATTTTACTTCCAAGCTTTTTCCATTAATTTTATCAGATTTTATCGATAGAATTCAAATTCGTTGAATTACCTCTAATATCTAGAAATTACTTAGTTTTTAAAAATTTTACCCTGAAATATTTTGTCTAAGAAATAATTTAAAATGTCATTTCTTTAAGGAAAATTAGAATATTTTCACGAAATTTGGAATTTGTCGATAAAATTTGATATACTTTATGAAAAAATTTGCTGAATAAAATTGTCTTCGGAGCTTTCTAAGATCTGAAGTGAAGCAGTCCAAAAATTTTTTTTCACAAATTTCAAAATTAAATATTTTTTTCACGAAAATGATTGTAGAGTACCCAACAGTAACATTTTATAATTTGGTGTGGGTCCCATGCGTTGGAACTGAGATACGACAATCTGAAATTCCAGGAACTGCCACTGCAGTTTATAAAACCCAACAAGAAAAAGTCGAGAGGGGTCCAATCCGGGGACCTAGCAGGCCAGTTGAGAAATAATCGCTAAAACGTCAAAATTCTCAACTGATTTAAGGAAAAATAACGCTTTTCCATGGAAATAAATAATAATTTTGAAATAAGTGAACGTGATTTAATGAAAAATTTATTTATTTTTTAAATTTAATCAAAATTTAGTTAACCATAATTCCGTAACCCAAACAGCAAATAGAAAATATTTTTGACGCGTAGTTTTTTAAGAATATTCGAATTTTATAAACAAAAGTACATCATTCCATTTAAAATTCCAAAGATACCTCCACCCCTAAAAATAGAGAGGGGTAAAAGTCAAAAATATGTTTAAATATGTCCCCCCATCTCCCTGTTAACTCACCAAAATTTCATGAACATATTTTAAACCGTTTTCGAGATATCGCCTTGCAACCCTTAAAAAAACTCACCCTGTAGAATATAGTATTTAGGTATTGTTTCTTTGCAATTTCATTTGTTTATCCTCACTCGGTTTAGTTTATTTTAATATTAATATCTGTAGGTACTTATATTTTTTGATTTTCCGTATTTATTAAGTCACTATTGTTTTATACTAATATCCCTCAAACACTTATTATTATACGTTTTATAGTGAAAAATAGTATTTTTTCACAACACAAAAAAAGCAGAGCAATGATTTAAATTTTTCTATAGTTTCTTTCTCTTTGTAGATATAGCTTTTATAGCTCAAGAAAACATAACAGAGGAACATGCTTTATAAGCTATTTATTTATTACGTAAATAGTCCATTAGTAACTGTACCTACTAGCTAAACTTCCAGATTAGTATCTGGAAAATATTTGGAATTGTATCGAACCTGAAAATTGTACATTTTCAATCAAGAATACTTCCGAAAATAAACGCATATAATAGTGCAAAAGTTAGCTCCCCGCCACCACCAGGAGCTAGCCCTGTAAATACAAATTTATATCCAAGAAAACTTGACAGATAAAAGATTTATGGCCTTGCTACCTTAGAAGAAAATATAACTTTGGTAACGGTATTTCTACCAATTCCATCTTTTACCAACTATATAAATGGTACAGATTAAACAAACATAATTCGTGAGAAAATATTTTGCAGATTATAGTTTGCTTTTCGATATTAAGTACAATTACTTTAATTTCCTAGGTCCTAATGTCATTTCCCGAAAAAGACTTTCATTTCGAAGATTTTTCAAATTTAATAGCCACTAGCTATACCAAAAATGACTAGAACATTTTCTTTAAAATCGGTGGATAATAATAATTTCTCAGGGTCCTAAAAGTAGCCAAACATTTAATAAATGCCCTGTAGAATATTATAATGGATGACTATGACAGCTGAAAAAATAATCCTTTCACAAAACCTAAAATACCTGCCCTTGAGAAAAAGTACCCTTTTTACTAGAAAATATTAAAAATCTGATATTTTTTGCATGTGATCTCAAGCAAAGCAGGCCATATTTAACAAAAGGTTTAGACCATCTTTACCTAAATACTTGCAAAAAAATATTAGGTATAATGCCACATTTCATAACTTTTACCTGAAAAGGGTTTAAGGTAGACATTTTTAAAAAGAAATGGTAAAATATCCATTTATGTCTGGAGTAAATTTAAGTATAGGTAATCTCAATGTCTATATCTAGGTAAGCATTGCATTTACTTTTATATTTTATTGTTATATTTGTGCTTTGTCTGATACTAAGTATTTAAAACGTGAGTACTTGATCAATATCTAACGGACAAATCGGCGTTGATTTTTTTTACGTTGATCAGGTTTTGAACTTAGGTCTCACACTTTGTCGGCAAACACCTTACCTAGTAAGCCACAGAAAATTGTAGCTTTTTGCCAACTTTAGGCTTCTCATATTGCATATTGGTCCCATACCATACACAGCATATTAGCATTTTCTCTGTATGATATATGTTATGTATATAATACTAATTAAAGTAAGTTTTTACAGAATTTGCTCCGTAAATTCAAATCTCGAATTAGCCACCCCCCCCCCCCAATTCAACTGAGTGGCCTAGCCGCCTATTTATAAACCAGGGGCTTAAGCCCCCCCCCCCCCTGCAAAATAGAGGTCTAGAACCGCATATGGTCCATAGACATACAATATGTGTCTCGATGTCGAACAACGTTCTAGAGTTATAATATAAAACAAATTAAATAAAATCTACTTTTTCATAAGATTTCACCCTGTATGATCTATTGGAAGTGGTACTTAGTGTTGCCTGACGCTTTTTGCGAGATATTTCATTTATCAAATTTTCAAATTTTTTTTTGCCTAAAGTGCCTCGAAAGCTTAAACAAAACGCACATATTATACGATTTTAAAAAGATTTAAAAAAAAATCTTTAAAATATACAATACGAAGCATAATTTTATGTTAGTCCCTTGTGAAAAAAAACACCTGCTACAGGAGGTAGATTAACTATCTCGATTTACAGAAGTTGTGCAGAATTTTTTTTTCTAATTTTAACATAGGGGAAATTGTCCTAAATTGACATAGTCAAATAAAATGATATAGCTAGGGTATTTCCCCACGTAAGCAAAGTGTAGAACATATTGTGCCATCGGTAAAATAAAAAAGTCATTTTAACATCTTTCTTCTAACCTCGGTCGCGCCACTTATTATTAGTAGCTTTGACAGTCGTTAATATTTTTTGACAGCTAGTCATTTTTAAATCGGGCTCCATTTCAGCGCCCAAAATAGTATTCAAAAGTCATTAAATCCAACCAACTTTCTGAGATTTGTAGATCATTGTGTTTATGTTTGTTCTAAACACTTGTTTTTCTTTAAAAAGTAAACTTTGGTATTTTTATATTTTTCTTTGAACGTCCAATTCTGTTAAAATGACATAGCATCTATGTGTTCAAAATGACACTGGCATGCTATTATAACCAAGTATAGTTTGAGGACATTTTTTATTTGCAGAATGATTGGAATATACAAAAAAACAGACAGACGTGAAGTGAGGAGTCAATTGGACTAGCGATTGAGGAATTGAGGCAGTAGGTGTTGGATGGCTGGCTGATGCAAAACAGAATAATGTGTCACAAGCAACACAAAGAAGACGTGCACAAAGAAGAAGAGAGGGTAAAGGGTGGGCAGAAAGGTCAGGGACGATTTTCCACAACTTTTCCAATAAAAATGGAAAATGAACTTGTAGGCCATATTAAATCATGCGAAAATATGACGTCATAAGCAGCAAAAGTAGTGCTAAAGAAGCGGAAATCTGTAACGGTAACACCAAAATAGGCGGTGACTCTGCGGGCACATCAGTTCCACTTTCAGTTGTTTCCCCACCTCCCCAGTTATAAAGAAAAGGTCAATACCTACTCTTCACAATACTACTCAATACACAATACTACTCAAATACTACTCAAACTACACTACTACTCAATACTACAATACTACTCAATACTACAATACTACAATACTACTCAAAAAGGTCAATACCTACTCTTCACAATAATAGAACTAAATTGATTCTAGGAAACCGTTACCAGATCAAAATCATTTGGAAAGTAAGCAAATCGCTGACATTTAGAATAACTCATTAGTTTTTAATGACGACTTATTAACAATGACAGGACAAAAACCTATCAAAACCTAGCTGATCAACTAGAAAAATCTTAGTTTAAACCAGCACCTACTAAATATTGAACTTTTTTAGTGAATCTGAACGTAAATTGTTAATCCTATGTCATTTTTAAAACTCAAGAACCAGCTACTTTATGTCACCACAAACAATTTGAGGATATCTCACTCCAGACGCTTTTTAAGTGTCGACCAATTTATCTGAAGCAAAAACAAACAAAAAAATCTGCTACATAAACGGTACGTATCGTATAAAAGGTCACATGTACCCTTAAAATAATACATCTGTCCGATTTCAATCACTTTGACAGGCTCACTTTTAAGTTCGGTTCCGATATATTCCGTCTAAAAATAACAAAAAACAAATAAGCTGGAAACACTTTGCCCTTTAAGTCGCTATTTCCGATTTGAAAAATGAGCCCGCACGCTTCTGTATTTACGAGAAACTTAAAAATAATGGTCTGCTTAGCAGATTTTGGGCAAAGATAACATTCACCCTATTTATTTTAAATTAATTTTAAAGCAGAGTACCAATCTGCTAAGATAGTCATGAATTTTATGGCCACACAGAAAAAACTACTATGCCATTTTCAATAATAGTACTGTGTTTGACCATTGTCACATTAGTTATATTAAAGTCTCAACAAAACATCATTGAAATAATCAAAAAAAAAATATTGTTTTAAAGATAAACTTATTATGGGACTTCGAAAGTATACCTACTTCTTTGAAAACTATATTACCACTAATTCAATGACCAAAATAATATTGGAATCCAATAAATTTCTAATATTCCTTGTGGTGTAGGATTGTTAGAGCCAAAATATTAAACTATTTGATTGGAATGCTTAAATATAATTGGGCGAAAAATAGCTATTTGTAGGCGGTGTGATTCAAATTACAATATATTTTATTAAACGAACAAGAACTACGGTTTAAATAAAAAATGTAAAAATTAAGTCAATAATCCTTATATCATTTCAATTAAAATAAACACTCCTTTAAAACATATAAGGTATTGGGGAAATAATAAAGAATATTAATTCAATGGGTCCTATTGTTGGCTGAAATATTATTTCTATCTCTCTTGGAGAGGTTAGAAATTTTCTTTGTTCGCCAAAAATAATAGATCTTTTGCAAGACTGGAGACTGGAGCTACTTATTTTAGAGTTTTATGGTCAGTAGAACTAATTTAAAAAGTTTTGCAGTAATAAGTGTGTTTTTTATTTGTAAATCTCTCTTGGTTAGTCTATTTTATATGACTGTTTACACAGCCGATACGTATTGTTAAAAAACTATTAACATTAAAAATGATCGGAAGGTTGAATTTGTATTTTTAGACATGGTTTCCACCAAATCTAGTTGTAAATTTAGGAGATTCGAATGCAGTGTCAAATTTGTTCCATCTAGCAAACCCATACAAGTCAAAGGAGACAGTTTTGCAAAGAAGCAGATCATATATTTGGAGTGAAATAAATATAAAATGTTTACAGTGTTCGCGTCAGTGTGGTGTAATAAAATGTGTTTTTTTATATTTAAATGTTCACAGAATGTCTAAACAATGTTTGTTTATTAATACTAAATAAAAATTATTTTAAAATAATAAAGCGTGTTTCATTTGTTTGAAATATAAGTATAATTGATGTAATAGAAATTCTTCATTATATTAAATAAGGGTAATTATTCTCCAAAAGACGAATATGATTTAATTTAAACAGAAATGTTTTCTTTCTATTGGAAGTTACACTAAATTAGTTACTGTTGTAGTGCCGTGAATAGAATAAGTCCACATACTTTCTGTATTGCTTCCATTTCTAAAAAAACTTTTCACGAAAAAAATTGTTAAGCATCGCTGAACGTTTTCACTACAGAACATTTATCCGGCAACAGAGCTTCGTCAAAACTCGTACCGCTAACAAATGTCAAGGGACAACAAGATCAAACAAAATCATATCCCGCAAATATCACTATAGCAATCAAAGGACGGTTTCCCGAAAAAAAAAACCAATAGTAATTTACCTTCAAATAACGGCGAAAATTACTTCGTTTTTTAAACTTTATGAATACACAAATTCAAATCAAACGTAAATATCACAAACAATTATGTCGCTGTGTACGCACAACGGCCATGGGACTTTCAAAATGCAAAGCCAACTTCGAGCCAAATAATGAAAAATCACTCGTTACATTTTTTGTAATTTAGTTCCATGGTGTGTAGTGGCGAAATTTAGAGTGATAGTGGCAACGCCGCGCCGCTTTCTATTTATAGTCCTGCTCATTCATGAATTAAACAGCTGTAAAAGCGTAAAGCCGGCCACAGACAGGGAGAGATGTTTGTGTGCTTTGTGTGCATCAACGCACGTGCTGAGACGCGTATTCATCAACTCCGGTGTATGGATAAATTTTCCGGTACTTTTAGCGAAAAATTTGCCTACACACTGGCGAATATCAACGCGCGTGCATCAACGTGCGTTCATGTATTAATACATGTGCGTGTGTCTGTAGGTCCCTTAATACGTTTTTGAAAACAGGGACACAGGGTTGCCTAGCAGTAAACGGGGAACCTGTCCCGGCCAAATCGGGACGGTTGGTCACCTTGCATATTTTATGCAGACTTAAAATAATCGAGTATAACTACTACCACTTTTACAGAAAAAGTAGTTAACTACATAGTTAACTACTTTTGTAGTTAACTACTGCCCAGCTCTGTGCCTCAACACAGGCAAAATTATTGTTAGTTAGTATGGGCTTCTACTATGGTTCTGCAAAATTTCAGAATTCTAAAAAAGCAAAAGCGACTCGAAAAGGGTATAGAAAGATAGACAAACATATTAGTAATAAAGATTATCTTTTATAACAATCTTCCTAACAAAGTGAACAAAGGTTTTTCGTTTCATGTCGATGCCGACTTGAGGGTACACAATAAATTCAAAATAGAAGCCAAACACCCAGTTTATAGGTATTTAGACACCCTGCAATTCGCCAGACAACACAAATTACACTTTGCATATTTTTGATTTACAAGGGCAGTTTTACGGTGGGCTATATAGTAAAGTACCAATGTACCATTTAAGCCTACTGTGGGTATGCTGTGTGCTACCTAAAGTACGGGTTAATCTGCACGATATGGGCAATAATACGGAAAAATTCTTAGATTTTTGCAAATGCTGATGCAAATAAAATACGGGTTGCTTCAGCGATGCTCATAAAATAAGGTAATTAAGTCGTTTACGGCGGCAAATTAGAGAAGGTTCATTTGTTGTCCGGTTTAGCGTACCCTTTTTTAATTAAAGAAAGTTTTTGAAATGCATAATTTGTTTTCAACTGCATGACAATAGACTTAAAAGTAAAGACTGGAAAAAAGTTATTAAGGAGGTATTAAATTTGAAAATATTCATTCTTAAATCACAAAAGAAACGAAAGGACAGTATGAAATAAAATACCGTCTGTTGTATATTGAAAAAACATGTTGTATATTGTAAAGTTGCATTTTTAGTGTGCCCCGCCTAGGAAAAAAATGAACACGTCTAGGTGTTTTATATATTATTTTTTCTAAACAAATTTTACAAATTAATCATTTTGTCGACAGTTTTTAAATTTTGAGAGAAAAAATGTGTTAGTAGAAAGTTATAGCCATTTGAATTGTTTTAAGCCTAAAATATAATTTTAAAAAAATTGAAATGACTATAACGTCCTACTAACACATTTTTTTCTCTCAAAATTTAAAAATTGTCGACAAAATGATGTAAAATTTGTTTAGAAAAAATAATAAATCAAATACCTAGACGTGTTCATTTTTTTCCTAGGAGAGGCACACCTAAAATTCAACTTTTTTCGCAAATTACAAAATGTTTTTTTCTTTACCAAAACATTCCCGGTGTGCTCACTATTAAAACCCCTAAATTGGTACGGGTCCTGTAAGTAGGAACAGAGCTTTACAACTTTAAAATTTCACCAGCCGCCACTGCTAGATAATACATAGACCAACACTGGCACAAATGGAAAAGCGGGTCTCCCTTGAGACATTTTGGGGGTTTACTGATTTCTGACTTAGAAATTTCTTTGTCCACCATTATATATATATATATATATATATATATATATATATATATATATATATATATATATATATATATATATATATATATATATAAAGTTTTGTAAAGACGCCCTTGATATATTTACGCTTATGTAAAATTTCATAGTGGGCTCACCCACATCACAATCATTTTCTTGGGTTAGGAGAGATCAACTGCCAGTATATTTCTGATAAATAACTAAAAATTAAACGTTTTAAACGAAAACTAATAACGGTTTAGTAACCGTCTTCCGCAAATTTTTTGTTTAAAAAGTGCAAATTTTAACTTTTAATTTACTCCTTTTGTTTCATTTCGGGGTTAGGCCACTCTAATTCTCAATGCCTCATTATGCATAACATTATTTATTAGTGTACCTAATTTGTTGAAAATATCAAAAAAGTAAGAGAGCCATGGAACCAAAAACACGTTTTTAAACAAATCTACTAGGTACTATCAAATCTCCTCTTTATGCATTAAAAATTGTTACCAAGTCTTAACTTCTAGATACCAATTTGGGTCTTCTAGTTATTTGGGAAAATCCTTTTAAAACAAATTCAATGTTTATTAAAAACAAAGTCGTTTAGGTCCTATGTTTATATGAACTTTTTGTCTTAAAATCGAATACGAAATAATACCCTGAAGTTTGGTCACATCCTTTATTAACACCCTATATAATACAATAGAAAAAAATTTGACGAAGAACCAAAACAAATTTTTCGTTATGGACGTATACAAGCTCTATTCATAAACTAACGTTTTTTTTGGCAGAGCTTTTAAAAAGAAGTTGTAGATATTTAAAACCAACCTAACAAGCCAATCACATTTTATACCACTATCCTATAATAAATCTACCTCCACAAAGCTTTTAAGAAAAAAAACATCCTTCTCAATGACATCGAATGGCACAAAAAATGTTAAATGGCCAACAATTAAGCTTCTTTCTTGGTAAACTCTGGGCTATCGAATTTCACTTCTTGCATAAAAAATCGTGTCCGCAAAGGCAAGGCATCACATCCTCTTCCTTGTGCTAACATGTGGACGGGCCAGCCTGGAGCTTTTTTTCCGTATAAGAAATGCCATTTTGCCGACAGCAACTGCGTTCTTAAATGATGTTTAATAATAAAAGTTAATACTAATTAATATAAAACCTTGGTGGTAAAAGTTCCAACACAAAATGTGTTAGTGTTAGATATACTATAAGATTTATCGAATTTAAAAAATAATAAAAGAATACATTTTTTCTTCCTCTCCTCATACGCATTTCGATTACTCAGTCATTACTCAGTCATTTTTGCTTTAATTTCTGATTCTGTTTAAGATTACAGAGAGTTTATGTAACACTCCAACCACACCTAATATTTCAAAGATATGGCGATGTTTATATCAAATTAAATAAGCCTATTATTCCACAAAAATAAGCTGTTAATGAAAACAGTTTTGAGAAAAAGTAGAACGAAATTTAATTTTTTTATCCTGAAATAAATTTCGAATATACAGGGTCGCCCAAAAAGTGTGGTAAGTTCTCCATTAAACAAATCCCAATCAAAGTATTTTGATTTTAAAAAAAATAGGTTTAAATGAAGAAATGCAAATTAAAAATTGCATAAACTTTTACAAACAGTAATAAACTGCATATGACAAAATCAAAAACACTCATAAAACAAAGAGACACTAGTCAGCCATTTTTCGGCGACCCTGTATATCCGAAATTTATTTCATAATAAAGGATCTGGATTCCTGGATTTCCCGAAACTTTTTTCTGTAGCAAGTACTTTTTATGGAATAGTAAGCTTATTGAATTTTGTACAAACATCGCGATATCTCTGAAACTATTAGGTTTGGGTATAAGGAGTATTACCCATAATCAGAGACAATTAAAGACTGTTATAGTCTCTGATATAATTTTAAGCAGAATCAGCAACAGAAACCCAAGCAGAAAATAGGATATTCCATTTAAGAAAAGTTTGTGCTCCGTCATTACTTCGTGAGCAACCCTGTATATTGCAACTAATAGGGAATATAGATATAACCCAAATAAATCTGAAATATGTATTTTTTTTATATTCTCTACATAAATTAAATGATTATGGCGGTTGCTGTTATCGATTTATTTTGGTCTTTATTAACAAAAAAAAAAGGATTTTCCACTGCAAATTTTCGCGCGACTTTCGAAACTTGTAAAACGTGATCCCATTGGCTGTGTCGTCAAAAGTGTTTTTATGACTCATAATGAGTACATGGCGAATTCCAGTGTTGTAGGGTTATCGAAAAATTCATAAAAATGGCATTGAATGCGTAACTCATCCAATGAAATATCCCTGCACTTAAAGTAGAAGGTTCCTAAAATCTTATTCGTGTACATATATTTTAAGCTGAAATCGGCCCACGAACCTTTCAATTTTGCAACAAAACCGGCACTTTTCCGAAATTTTGTCGCATCATATCTTAATAATTTCGAGTAAATTAATTGCAATTCTGTTTTCATGGCAATTTTCGAAAATTCAAAAATTTTCAAATTTTGCATGTTCCCGATGTAAATAAATGTATTTATAACTTTAACGAAAACATAAGCGATTTAAGTTAGTGGGAGGTACTCTTAGATAATTAACAGATAAAATAAACCCAAAAAGAACCACTAAATATGGAAAATAGTGTGGAAAAATGTCGGTTAAAAATAGGATTTGTCGGAAAAAATCAAGAAAATTCGGTTTTTACCCCTTAAATACGGTCCTGGATGACCCATTCCGTATTCATTTTAAAGTGTGATTATCCGTTTATACGATGATGCTAAAAAAAATTGGGAAAAAATTAGATAGGAAAAAATACAGAGTAATTCAAATGTACCGAAGTCGAGGGCAAAAAAGTCAAAATTCGAAATTTAATCGGCGATTGCTCCTTTCCTACACATAATGAAGAAACTAAAAAATATGGGTATCATGTATTTCGACGCGCTCCTTCCGATGACGTATATGGGATTTTAATTTGAACCATTTTGACCCCACAAAAATTAAAAACCGTCAAATATTTGGATCAAAAATCGAAATTTCCAGTTTTTCCCAAATATATTCATTTTCCAATGATTTTAGGTTTAGGTAAATGTTTTGCAAAAAGAAAGTGTTTGAGATTTTAAAGTTTCACTTACGAAACCGTTTTTCGATCCAATCTAAACTGCTAAACAGGTTACACACAAAATACTACTCCTTGACAAATGTTTAAGCCATGAATGAGCACGTGATACGAATAAAAAGCGACGTTGACACTCTCACTCTATGTTTCGTCACCATAGTTACTAAAAATTTATTATCACGAAAAACAATGGTATATTGGTATATTTTGTTAATCGTTGGTCATATGCTTTAGTCTACAGTAACTGCGTTATTTTGGTTTTTGTTTATCAATCAATTGGTTTCAGATTATCAATTTGAAAATAACTGAACGCCTGCAATAGAAGATGAGTCTAAGTTTAAGAACGTAGCTTTGGGTATTAGTTTATCAGTTCACACTTGTGTTTGGTGTCTTTCTATTAACCATTTTCATGACGGGCAAACACACGCCAAATATTTCCGTACCATGCATTAACACTCATTAAGTTTTGCTCAGTTTTGAGACTGAAAATGACAATATAGAGATATCAGATTCAAGGTTACAGGGCGGTAGTTATGATGAGCAAATACAAGCCCAAAGTCAAAGACAACAAAATTAAATATAAAAAATGCAGTACGAAGTTCATAATATGTGTGACATTTCTTTGTTAGAAGTACTGTATTATTCTGCCATCAATTTAAGCCCAAACATAAAAGTTGAGACCTCATTTTTCATTTAATGCTTGCATCCCTCTTAATGAAGAAATTATGCAAAAAGTTCTAAAACAATTTTTTGTTAAAGTTACTTCCTGATTGGTTCAAAGAACCGTGAGTAATAAAAATGCTTTATTGTGATTGGTCACAGACCGAGAATAATGAATCATTATGCACCCGTAAATAATTGCAAATATTACTTTTCAAAAAATGCATGAAAATGATGGTTTTATTAAATAGTCGTAGAAAAAATAAATGTCCTATCCTACAGCAAACCCTGCTCGGACCAACCAGATTGATACTTATTTTCTTTTTCATGGCAAACGGTGACAAAATGCAAAGGAGTACTGGATTAATGGAATGCATTGTTACCTGAATCCAATTTAATTCTGATAGGGATAACCCCACGCATCTGTCGAACCCTTAATTTATAAGGGACACCACCCCCGCATGAGTCACAATAGCAGCGTCGGAGCATTGATATTTTTTGCAATGTTTCGCGAACTTCATGACGGGCAAACACACGCCAAATATTTCCGTACCATGCATTAACACTCATTAAGTTTTGCTCAGTTTTGAGACTGAAAATGACAATATAGAGATATCAGATTCAAGGTTACAGGGCGGTAGTTATGATGAGCAAATACAAGCCCAAAGTCAAAGACAACAAAATTAAATATAAAAAATGCAGTACGAAGTTTATAATATGTGTGACATTTCTTTGTTAGAAGTACTGTATTATTCTGCCATCAATTTAAGCCCAAACATAAAAGTTGAGACCTCATTTTTCATTTAATGCTTGCATCCCTCTTAATGAAGAAATTATGCAAAAAGTTCTAAAACAATTTTTTGTTAAAGTTACTTCCTGATTGGTTCAAAGAACCGTGAGTAATAAAAATGCTTTATTGTGATTGGTCACAGACCGAGAATAATGAATCATTATGCACCCGTAAATAATTGCAAATATTACTTTTCAAAAAATGCATGAAAATGATGGTTTTATTAAATAGTCGTAGAAAAAATAAATGTCCTATCCTACAGCAAACCCTGCTCGGACCAACCAGATTGATACTTATTTTCTTTTTCATGGCAAACGGTGACAAAATGCAAAGGAGTACTGGATTAATGGAATGCATTGTTACCTGAATCCAATTTAATTCTGATAGGGATAACCCCACGCATCTGTCGAACCCTTAATTTATAAGGGACACCACCCCCGCATGAGTCACAATAGCAGCGTCGGAGCATTGATATTTTTTGCAATGTTTCGCGAAATAAGTAACGACTTTTTACATAAACTATGAATTTATTAAAAATGCATTTATTTTGTTCTAGTTGGGATCTTCAGACCTAGTTAGAGATTATAATTGAGGCATTCCCCCAATTTAAATAAAAATTTAGTTCTTCAAAGAATATTGTGTAAAAACTGAATTACTTTTTTTGCCTCGTCTTGACAATCAGACATGTATCAGTTCCTTCTTAATAGTGGAGTAAGCATATGGTGTTTTTCAGGCCTGCAGCTCATAGTTTAGAACTAAGTAACTTTCATCCAATTTTTATATATCTAGGAAAACATAAAAGAACTTCTGGAATATCTCTTATTTCATTTCTTAAATTTAAGCTCAAAGAATCTGTGGCAAAAATCCCTGATCATTGTTAATACTCTAAATAAACCGTTGAAAATAAAAATCAAGAGATGTTCCGGAAATAAATCAGTATATCCATTTTAGAATGTGTTTACCTAATTTTGATTTGTTACCGTGTTCTAGACTACTTGCTAACATTTTCCATAGAAAAAAAAGTATTTTTTTTATCTTCGTACAACCCCGAAGGCAGCAAACCTAAGTACTAAGGTACCGTGGGTTGCATATAGGAATAAATAAAAAATACAATTCTGATCCTACAAACAAAACACTTAAATTGAGAGTATGCGTATCCTAAAGCAAGTTATTTCGTTCTTAAATCACATATCATCACTTCGATAGAAGAGTATATTACATAACAAGTGTTGAAAGTGACATTTTTGTGTTCGAAAATTACTTTCACACGAGTAATGTACAATATTTTTCCTACGACCACAAAAATATTTACAAAAAAACCTCAATTTCTGTCTTTTAAAACCCTCACTTTCAACACTAACATTTTCATCAAGTGTGCTGAAAATAAAACAAATGAAATTGGCACCATCTATTTAAATGTCATGTTGACAAGTACTTTTCAACACACGTGTTGAAAAGTACTAATATTTTTTAATTGGAATTTAATCTATTTATGCATATGTATAGGAGAATAATATTTTCAATTTGAGAATTTTTTTAATCGTTGTTGACGCCTAATAAATAAACTAAGGTCAATTAATTTTCCAAAATTATTTTATCCAGAATTGTATATTCATTTTTGAATTAGTTTAAATATATTACTGCAGTTAAATAACACAAAAGATACGTCAAGTAGACTCGATTACTCAAAAAATTACTCTGAAAGTAAACGGACATAATGCACGTCACTGGTAATATGGCTATTCTCGCGGGGGAGACCTCAAAACGATTCTTCGGGGATGCTGATGGTGTACGACGGACGCGCGGCAACCCTCGCTTCAGCAGCCATTTTAGATTTTATTACCGTTCGATACTAAAACACATATCGACGACTGTCACTGCGAAAAAAGAATAAGGGTGGCGCGATCCCCCTCGTCCCTGTCTCCCCCAGACCAAAGTTATATGGGCTTTTAATGTTTTTTGGCCGGAGTTTTCTTGGCATCGGACACAAAGGGAAAAAGTTTTTTCGGCTTTTTCTAGTTATTAAAAATATTATTTATAGTCTCTGCTATTTCGGAGTTTTATACGAAAAATTCATAATTTCGATGTTTACGACTGTTTTCCTTGCTTTTATTATCATATTTAATGGTTTGGTTAATTAATATTGAGTATAATATTTATCTTCTTATTCGGCATGTCAAATATTTTTGATACTTAAAGAAACAACATAATAAAACTAATATAAGCAATGCCATTTTTCTTGGGGTTAATTGTGATTAATAAACATATTTTTCTTAAAAGAAGTCAATAATTATTGTGGTAACATAACAAAAATAAAAACCTTGCAAATTTGTCGTAAGAAGAATTTACTATTGGTAGACTATACAAGCTAATCTTGCTGTTAAAAATATATTTCCTTACAATGCGGTGGACATCAGAAATTCAATAATTACATTATACAAATTACGTAGGTAGGGCAAGAATTCACGGCCCTAGAAAGGTTAGAAAAGAGATAAGTATAAAATGAATGCTTTATTCTTCTATATAGCCACCCTTAACCTCTATGCACTTAGTATATATTAGCCCTGTTCGCACAAGAGTCACAAACTAGTCAGAGCCAATGAAATTACTGGAAACCAGTCGGCAAACTGTCACTTACCAAATACCTAAAATTTGATTGGCGCTGATCGGTTTGTGATTCCTCTACGAACAGAGCTAATATAGGTACTACTAACCACGTTTATAGTTTTGTGGGGTTTTGTGGTGTAATGTTTGCATTACCGCTTCTAAAAATGATATATGGAGCGAATCGTCTCAGATGTCCCAGCGCGACGAGCGAGCTTAAAAACATGCCATTTTAAGCGCATGATCTCGCAATGAAAACGCCATTAAAAAATAACTGAAACATAATTTTCGATGTATTTCTTCCTCAGCTTTCCGATGGGGTAATTTGTTTTTAAAATTCCGCTTCCTTAACCTAAAAAAAAACACTAAACGTGCTGTATTTCGAAACACGCTATTTCTATCTTTTTTTAAAAAACGCTAGATCGAAAGATCAGGATTTTTTACGAAAAAGTTATTTTCCAGAGACGATTTTTTCTTTGTTTACGAGGAAAACATAGGTCGGCATAGCCAATTAATAATACGACCACAGAGTCTGGCCCACGCGTCGGTGCCTCACCGTACGGTGGAAAGGCTCTCCGCCCTATGTTTCTCGAGTAATTATAATTACTCGAAAAGCAAAAAAAGTCCTTTTCGAGGTAAAAAAAACCTGATCTAGCGTATTAAAAAAGGTAAAAATGGCGATTTTCGCGATACAGCAAGTTTAGTGTTTTTTTGAGGTTAAAGAAGCGGAATTTCGAAAAACAAGCTACACCATCGGAAAGCTGAGGAAAAAATACATCGAAAATAATGTTTCAGTTATTTTTTTAATGGGGTTTTCATTGCGAGATCATGAGTTTAAAATGGCATGTTCAGGCTTGCGCGTCGCGCTGGGACATCTGGGGCGATTTGCCCCATATGTATATGTTAATTTTCCAGCACCTTCAAATGAATAGACGGAAGGTCGTCTACAGGGTGTACCAACGAAAATTACCTACCCCAAATAACTCGAGCACAGTTTTTTTAATAAGAAAACACAAAAACACATAAAAAGATTTGCAATGAGGACGTGAATATGGTAAATTGGGTAAATAATCATTGCTGGGACATCCTGTATATAATTTAAAAAAAACTTGTTTCGTGTCGAGCAAACCTAAACAATTTGTGTGCGAATATACAAAAATTCTAACACCTTTTAAAGAATATATAATTACAGGTTTGAAAAAAGTTTTTTTAAAAATGGACACTTGTGCATTCATGGAATGATTTTTCGATTCATCGATTTATACAGGAAGGTCGAGTTATATTCATGCCTCGTACAAATAAATTTAAAAAAGTGACTCACATTGATAAAAAAAAATTCTTCCAATGTCCAGTTACTATTTCTTCTTTTTGTCACTATTTATCACTCAGAGATTCGAAGAACCCATAATGCCATCTAATTTATCACCAAGTATTCAATGAATTGACGGCAATATAAAAAAATCCTAAAAAGAGCAAAAAGAAATCAATCAGTAGAACGGTCAGTCGGTCATTTTAAAAAATGTAAACCTAGTCCAACAATGTGACCCATAAACGTCCATAATGACTGCGAAAAGGACAAGAAGGCCGACAGTAGCGCCATAATTTATCCACAGGCAACTTTTTCAGCTTTTGTTACAGACGGTCTCGCTTTTTAAGTTAAAAAAGGATCGAAAGTGATAAACTGCAATAAAGGTCTCTTATTGTCCTTGTAAAAATTGTGCAAAATTTAAGATATATACACTTTTTGCTGAAAAAGAAAGTTGTTTCTTCGAGTTCCAAGTTTTGCGGACAATGAACGATTTAAATCAGCTGTGTACTTGGGTGGTGGCGCGTCCATTGTTTTTGTAGTCGTTTTCTTGGATTTTTCACTACTCTGTCCTGCACCTACTGACTACCTACACTGACTGGGAGGAAAACGGGCACCTTCAAATTTTCACCAATTTTAAATCTTGATAAGTTTTTTCTTCTGGATGGATTTAATTTTTTTTATCCGAGAGAACGTAGTAACGTAGACTTCAAGCCTAAGTACTAACGTACCATGGGCGTCTGAGGGGGAAGGGAAATGTAATCTATTGACACGGGATTTAAAGGATTGGAAATTGGGAGGGGAAGGGAAAACATCTGCAGGCAATCAGTTCCATAATCTGAAGACCCTAGGTATGAATGAGCGAGAGAAGTGGGATGTTCTAGATTTTTGTAGCTGGACAGTAAACGGATATACCTCTTGTTGTTCTGTTAGAAAATGTCAATGGAAGAATTATAGCGGCTAGTTCTTCAGAGCAAAATCCGTGGAAATATCGGTAGAAAAGGGATAAATCCCCAACAGCGCGACAATGGGTGAGAGAAGGTAGTTTTCTTGTGAGGACTGGCTCCTTGATGAATCGAATGGCTCTCTCTTTTGGATAGAATTAAGGATATTAAGTGTCGAAGAAGGTGCCGCTCTCCAGATGGGGGAACAGTACTCTAGGTTAGGTCTTTTTTGAGAAACATAAAGAGTATGTAAGTTTGAATGGGGGAAGTATTTTCTGGCTCGAAAGAGAAAACCAAGCTTTTTAGCTGCTGATGCGGCTATTAAAGTAATGTGTTTGTGCCAACTGAGATCATGTCATTGCTCGAAAGCGATGCCAACAAGATCGAATGTTTAATTGTTTTGTAGGGCTTGGCCATCCATGTGGATGGGGTAAGTGTTGAGGGATTTTTTGTGTGACAGGGAGCAAGACTGGATTTTGGAGGCATTGAACAGAACAAGGTTCTTAGTACCCCAGTCTAAGATATTTTGAAGATCTTGGGAAAGGGATAGGTGCATAGATCTGCGTCTATTATCTAGCTCTTGATTCGAGGCTTGTCTGGAAAAATAAATGTTGGAGTGAAGAGTACTATCGTCAGAATAACTGTGGATGGGATTGGTAGTTGAAGAGAGCTGATCATTAATGTGAAGAAGAGATAGGGTCGGTGCCAGGACTTAAACTTGGGGTACGCCAGCATTAGTAGGATATAAGTTGGAGTGACGGTCCATCACGACAGATATGCGCCGATTAGAGAGAAGTAATACTTGGGGAGGAAGGCCATATAAAGGTAGTCTGTTGAGGAGTGCGGCATTCCATACTTGGCCAAAGGCATTGGAAATATCAAGAACAACAATCTGGGATTCACCATGTAATTCGAGCGACTTGTTTCAGTTGCGCGTGACAAGAAATCCATATTGATTCCTTAAGCAATTTGTAGATGACTTGTTCGACTTTACAAATTGTTTTTAAATTAAAAAGGAAAAACGCATGTGTCATATTATACAAGGGAAAACAAAATGTTGATTTTTTGATTTAAGTTGGCAACACCCTGTGGATGTTTATTTGGCAGAGTATTATATTTTGCCAAATAATTTGCCGTTAAGTTTCTTTAATTGTTCATAGCCCTAAAAGATCACTTCGGGTTGGGCTGTAAAACACCGCTAAGCAACTTCTACTTACCACGGGCCAACACCAACCCCAGCCATAGCCTGGCTGCGTCTTTCCAGTGGATGTATATTCTGTATATATATTGTACTGGACAATCCTTGTAAATAGTTAAAACGTAATATGAAGTTGTAAATATAAATATGCGAAATAAAAAAATCTTTTGAAAGTACATCTTTTCCCAATAATTTCTTTTTTAATTCATCGCAATAGTTTTATTGTTGGAGATGTACGCTTTTAAAGAAGACACTGACAATTTACAGTACTCTAACTTCTAGGCAAGTTTTTGCCTTTAATCGTGATCCTCGCCGTCCCAAAATAAGAATTTACTTTATGTTACCAAAACTGACCCGTAATTTTTTTTTTGAATATTGGACCCCGTAGCCCACGTAGACTTCAGCCTAAGTACTACCGTACCGTGGGTGTTTGAAGAGAAGGGAAATGTAATCTATCGACACGGGACCTAAAGGATTGGAGGGGAAGGGAAAACATCTGCAGGCAATTTTTTTCACAATCTGGAGACCCTGGGTATGAATGAGCGACAATAGGGGATGTTCTAGGCTTTTGTAGCTGGACAGTAAAGGAATGCATACGTATCGGGCCTCTTGTTGTTATGTTAGGAACAGTGAAGAGGGGATTATAGAAGTTAGTTCTTCAAAATCCGTGGAAGTATCGGTAGAAACGGGATAAACCCCAACAGCGCGGCGATTGGTGAGAGAGGGGAGTTTTCTTGTGAGGGCCGGGTCATTGCTGAGTCGAATGACTCGCTTTTGAATCAAGTCAAAGATGTTAAGTATCGAAGGTGGTGCCGCTCCCCAGATGTGGGAACAATACTCTATGTTAGGTCTTATTTGGGACACATAGATAGTGTGTAAGTTGGAAGAAGAGAAGTATTTTCTGGCTCGAAAGAGAAAACCAAGCTTTTTGGCTGCTGATGTGGCTATTGAAGTAATGTGTTTGTGCCAGCTGAGATCATGTTCAAAAGCGATGCCAACAAGATCGAATGTTTCAATGTTTTGTAGGGCTTGGCCATTCACGGTGAATGGGGTAAGTATTTCTGTTTTTCTTGCGTGACAGGGAGCAAGACTGAGATTTGGAGGCGTTGAACTGAACAAGGTTCCTGTCACCCCAGTCTAGAATTATGACGTAACAGTTAACCTTTTTTGTACAAACTGTAACTTTACTCTACTAATATTTTATTCAAGAAAATACTAATATTTTATACACCAAAAATCGGTCAAGTGTAAGCTATACTTGCACAACTAGTGTTCCGTGCCAACTTAACCAGAGTAAACCTCGGCCGCCCGATCTTCGTCCATCTGCCGCGCTACCTGCAGCCGACGGCACCAACGCCGTATCGCATCGCGTATGCGCGGAGCTGAGTGGGCCAAATCAAAAATTTTGAAAAATGTGTAAGATCAGAAATTGTTCCTTACATCGTTAGAAATATTTTTGTCGAGAAACTTTTTCTCTAAACTACAACCAATAGTTCAGCAGATATAAGGAAATTAACAATTAAACTGTTTATAACAATTGACCGCGCTAGAATTTTTCAAACTTGATAATCTTCATTCAATCTACACCTAATTTCTGAGCAATCCTTCTGGTGATAAGGGTGGGTGACAGCAATTCTTAAACGTTTTTCCCGAAAAATATAAAAAATGTATTAAAAAAATTCATTATACATATATATATATATATATATATATATATATATATATATATATATATATATATATATGTATATATATATATATATATATATATATATATATATATATATATATATATACAGTGACCGGCAAAAAGTTCGCAACATATGGGAAAAATTTTTATTAGGTGAGTATTGGAAAAACTTTTCCTGGGGATCGGTTCTGCATGTCCGATAACCTAAATATCGATTGTGACATACGTCACGTGACCACTGGTATAGCGTCAAATTAAAAAAAAAATTGTTAATTTACAAAAAGTGAGGTTAGTTGACGAGATATCAAAAAAAGTTATTTGAAAAAATTGCTTAGAATTAAATTCTAGGTCCTTGTGCAAAATTTTAAGATTTTATTTAAAAAAATTGGAAAACTCAATTTTTTTAAATATTTTTTTATCGATTTACAAATTTCCAGTTTTTTTCGTTTAGATAGCTTGGCTAATGTAAAGCCCATGTATCTGGATGAAAATAAACGAATGTAGTAGTTTTTTCTACAATTGACAGGACAAAATTAAAAAAAACAGGGTTTCGCCGGACGCTAGCTGTTGCAATGATTTGTATCTAGCAGCAGTGTCAAAATTTTAGAGACATTTCAATGAGATTACATTGAGAAAACCTTATTCGTCTTAAATATATCTGAAGTTCGACTTTTTGTAAAGTTAAGGGGAGTAAAATAGATAATAAACAAAAAATTACCTGTTTATTTAATCGAAATTTCATAAACGAAAACCAATGTAAGAAAAACTTAAAAGTAGTCAAATTCTGTACTAACAACATAAAAAATCATTGTTTTTCCTTGGGGGCACAAAATTTAAAACTCAGTATGACCACCATTTCTCTCCATACATACTATTATTCTCGAGCGCAACTCTCGATTAACATTTCGGAGCATTTTACGATTTATTTGCAATACACAATTTCTAATGACATTCTCTAAATTTTGTATATTCCTAAAGGGTCGATGTTTGTACACAGAGTTCTTTAGGTATCCCCACATAAAGAAATCTAACGGAGTCAGATCTGGTGATCTCGAAGGCCACGGATTTTCAGAAAACCGTCCTATCCACTGGTTTCCAAATTCTTGATCCAGCCATCTCTTCACCTCATTTGTGGAATGAATGCTAGCTCCGTCTTGTTGAAAGTATAAATTTCTTCTTTCGGCTAATGACAAATTGTCTAAAAAGTCAGATATCTCAGTTTGTAGAAATTCTAAATATCGTTCTGAATTTAAATTGTCTCTAAAGAAAAAAGGTTCCACTATTCTGAGGTTGAAAATTCCGCACCACACATTAACCTTAAAACTATATTGGTCTTTACTCTGAATTACAAAGTCTGGGTTTTCGGTGGCCCACCATCTACAGTTTTGTGAACTGACGGTTCCGTTAGAGGTAAATGTAGCTTCATCCGAGAAAAGAACGTTCTTTGGGAAATTAAAATCTTCCTCAATCATACCCTGGAACCAGGCACAAAAATCGAAGCGGGCGTCATAATCCCTATCTTTTAATACTTGTACAAATTTAGGTTTGTACGGATGAAATTTGTTTCTTTTTAATATCCTCCGCACAGATCTTTCGTGAATGTTAGTGATCTCCGATATTTGACTAACTGCTAATTGGGGTGTTTCTGTGATCGACAAACACACATCCAGAGAACCTTCGTCACCTGTTACCGGTTTTTCATGGGAAACTTTATACTGATTTTCTACCGATCCCGTTTCTTTAAATTTATTGACTAGACGAGATACTGTGGAATAATGGAGGGATTTATCGGGGTGCCTCTCATTAAAAATTGCTGCTGTTTCTCTATGGCTTTTGTAATTATCTCCAGAAATTAAAATAATTTCTATCTTTTCCTGAAGAAGTAGTGTGGGTGCCATTTTAAGGAATAAAATATTAATAAACTTATGTAAAATATCAAACTTAGTAAGATGCGAGACATAAACCAATGACATAGGTTGAAATCAAACAAATTATAATTTGTTTGGCATTTTTCTGTTGTTTTTAACCTACTAGATTATTTGGTTGTTTTAATTTCAGAGCCTGCTTTGGTAGTTTCAAGTACAACTAAATAGACCTGGTTGTTAAATTTATGTGCGAAAAATCTTAATAAAATCTTGATACAGTCATTTCATTAGATTCAAACCATTGCAACAGCGAGCGTCCGGCGAACACCTATTTTTTCGATTTTGTCCTGTCAATTGTAGAATTGTAGATCTGACTCCGTTAGATTTTTTTATGTGGGGATACCTAAAGAACCCTGTGTACAAACATCGACCCTTTAGGAATATACAAAATTTAGAGAATGTCATTATAAATTGTGTATTGCAAATAAATCGTAAAATGCTCCGAAATGTTAATCGAGAGTTGCGCTCGAGAACAACAGTATGTATGGAGAGAAATGGTGGTCATACTGAGTTTTAAATTTTGTGCACCCAAGGAAAAACAATGATTTTTTGTGTTGTTAGTACAGAATTTGACTACTTTTAAGTTTTTCTTACATTGGTTTTCGATTATAAAATTTCGATTAAATAAACAGGTAATTTTTTGTTTATTATCTATTTTAATCCCCTTAACTTTACAAAAAGTCGAACTTCAGATATATTTAAGACGATTAAGGTTTTCTCAATGTAATCTCATTGAAATGTCTCTAAAATTTTGACACTGCTGCTAGATACAAATCATTGCAACAGCTAGCGTCCGGCGAAACCTTGTTTTTTTTAATTTTGTCCTGTCAATTGTAGAAAAAACTACTACATTCGTTTATTTTCATCCAGATACATGGGCTTTACATTAGCCAAGCTATCTAAACGAAAAAAACCGGAAATTTGTAAATCGATAAAAAAATATTTAAAAAAAATTGAGTTTTCCAATTTTTTTAAATAAAATCTTAAAATTTTGCACAAGGACCTAGAATTTAATTCTAAGCAATTTTTTCAAATAACTTTTTTTGATATCTCGTCAACTAACCTCACTTTTTGTAAATTAACAATTTTTTTTTTAATTTGACGCTATACCAGTGGTCACGTGACGTATGTCAAAATCGATTTTTAGGTTATCGGACATGCAGAACCGATCCCCTGGGAAAGTTTTTCCGATACTCTCCTAATAAAAATTTTTCCCATATGTTGCGAACTTTTTGCCGGTCACTGTATATATATATATATATATATATATATATATATATATATATATATATATATATATATATATATATATATATCGTTGAATTCGCGCTTCAATAAGCTTTCATTTGATACCCTATACGGTGCCCTTAAAATTTTTTTTTTTTATTTCCCAATTTACCCCCCCAAAATTAACCCGCAGAATCAAAATTTAACTTTTTATACTTCACGTCTATAATTGGGCGGCCACACTCTATCTCTGTTCCAAATTTAAAATTTTTACGGCGTGTTTCAGAGAAAATTGCCTGTGACAGACGGACGGACGGACACCGAAGTAATTCCATAAATGTTCCGTTTCACGGAACACTAAAAAACGCAATAAGGGAACGCTTGTTTTATCCCAATGCTGTTTTTATATTATAAGCAAATAATTTTTATATAAAATGAGACAAAGGGTATATTTTTCGTTATAAATTGAGAAAACTTACGGGAAAACGCTGAGCAGAAATCAAAGAATTAGGAAGTATTCACAAAATTGCAATTTTGGGATCATCTCTGACCCGCTTGTGGTAAGACAAGGGTTTCAACACATCTACAGACATACCCAAATGAAACCTTACCAGACTATGTTGTTCTCCATTCTTTTTCGTCCATGTTCTGCATGCACAGTTGGTAGGAGATAATCTTCTCCTAATGCATGATGATAATGCTCGACCTCATACCGCTCGGATAGTCAGAGATTACTTAAATGATGCTAACATCCTCCAGATGAAATGGCCACCGCACAATTCAGATCTTAACCCTTTAGAGCACGTCCAAGATATACTCGGTGGAATAATTTGAAGACCAATACCGGTAATACCAACTGCCTCTGGAACGTTGAATGAAATACAAAGGGCACTCACAGATCAATGGGCAGATATTCCTCAGGGCGATATAAGCCATTTCGTGAAAAGTACCTATGCCAAGAAGGATAAACGCCGATATTAGTAATTAGTGTTTCCCCTCGAATAATATAATATGATGTATGCGATTTTCTTCTCAATTTAAAAACAAGTTGTCAAACTTTAAAGCTTCTTAAAATCTTAATGGTCCGGTTTTTCGTACCGGTCAGTGTAAATGCAGGTTTTCTAATTAATTAAAAACTACATATCAAAACAAGTTTATCTTTGTTTAGAACAGAATGTTTAGACTGGCGAAAAACAAAAAAAAAACAATACAAACGAAGATCCATCAACGTAAATACGTTTCAAGAGGTCAGTGATCAGATTTTAGGCATATTCATATCATAAAATTAATAATCAAATTATTATTGTTTGCGCAGTGAACGACACCATTTATAGAAACAAAATAAATACTACTAAAACATTCCTCCTAAATCTATTTTTAAAATAGAAAATAAAAGAAAAAAACATTTAAAAAACAATAATAAATATGCATGTCAACATAATATTACGGTATTTTTAACTAAGAGGAAAAATTTTGAAGTCAACAAAAAACAATGTTGTTTCTTTTAAAGTTGCACAACTATAAAGTATTAATTCTTATTTTAATAACAACACAGCTAGATGCTAAAGAGGCCACCCACAAATGGGGACACGTAAATTTTTACCAAACTAACCATGCATATAGTTTTTTGACATAAAGTCTCTCCTCTAGGACACAATTGCAATTATTTTTAGTATATCTCATTGTGTACACTTTGTTATTAGTTTGGACGTACATATTTTTAATTCAAATTGTTGTTATTTCCTAGATTTTTGCAAGATTTTCGATAACTAAGCCGAGTAAGCGATATTAAACTTTTCAGAATGAGATACGATGATGGTTCTTATTAATATTCCAATAATTTGAAGCTAATGAATGAATAAACTTAAAACTGGTTTTTAACAGTATTTACTTCATTAATCTAAAAAAAAGTGTTTACACTCACTGTGTTGATGCCATTTATAGAAAAACAATAAGGGTAATTAAAACATTCCTCCTATATTATCTATTTTTAAAAATAGAAAACAAAAGCGCAAAAAAACATTAAAAAAAACAAATAACAAGACGAAATATAACGATACCTACGTTTCATTCTACTGGAAAAATTTTGTGTCAACAAAACGCGCTTATTTCTTCATAGTTCCAAATGATGTTTGTGAATAATAGAAATATTTTTGTCAATTTCCAAGTAATCCATAATAAAATTAATTTTACACTAAAAATTACTTATTCTGAAGGCCATTTTTAGTGTTCCGTAAAACGAAACACTTGTGGAATCACTTGGGCCTCCGTCCGCCCGTCCGCCCGTCCATCTGTCACAGGCGATTTTCTCTGAAACTACTCGACGTAAAAATTTGAAATTTGGCACGGGTATACAGTGTGGGGCCCAATTTATACGTGAAGTATAAAAAGTTGATTTCTGATTCTGGAGGTTAATTTCAGGGGGTAAATTCGGAAATGAAACAAAAAGTTTAAGGGCATCGTGTTGGGTGTCAAATTAAAGCTTACTGAAGCACGAATTCAACAATATACAGGGTGTCTAAAATAGATGATACCACTATTGCTATATCCGAAACGGTAAAAGATACGAGGTCGGTTAAATTAGAGAAAATGTGCCATTTTTAGTCTCTACTTATATTCCGTTTACGGAGTTTCCAAATTCTCTATAGTTTCTTATCTATAGGGGATTTTTTAAGAATAGTCAAAAATTTAATTCTTAAATATTTCGAAAACTATTATACATAGAAAATCACACGATTCTTTACCTTCTCTAATGTGACGTTATTGTTTTGTTTATTCCGTTTATTTTTATTGAGTTACTGATACTAACTTCTTTTTTTTAAATACAGACCTGGACTTTTTGCTGCATTTGAAAGAATACTTCATACCATTTACATCTGTGTGTCACTTGATTATGTTTTTCGACGTTTTGACGAAGAATAACACCATCATCAGTATATTCTACCAGTACGGACCTGGCATTTTTCAAGTTAATGCGCCATTTCACAACCAGAAAAACCACAAACAAAGGTAAAGAGCCTTTTCAAGGCCAAATAATTGTTTTTTAAAAACATTGCACAATAAATAAGGGACTGTGGGTCCTTGTTTACCTCACCCTTGTTGTAAAATAATAAATGTTTTTTTAGCATAATAAAACTTGACAAGTCGCCCAACGGGACATTTCTCATTTTTATGAAGCCCGTGTACTTTATTATCTGTCATTAGGAACTTAAAAAAACATTGCGCAAAATATAACGGGTTTTCCTTTGGCAATAAAGCTATTATAAGACCTTTTTTGGCACGTTTTTTCTATTTGGAAATAAAGAAACAAAATTATGAGGGTGTAATTTATTAAGGATGTAAATATTTTTGTAAAGATACTGTTACATTTTTTGACCTGCGGATAACAAAAGTTTTATGATGTAATGCCTGTAGAGAAGACTTCGTAAGATGACAAATAATAGCGCCAATTATAACTTTTATGTTATGAAAATTTAAAATTATTCTGTCCTTACGTTTTGCAAAAACGATCTTTTTTATCTGTTGGCTCAAAATTTACTTACATACTTAATCCTTGCACCCAGGTACCCTTACCACTTTTTTCTATCCTGCGTTGTCAGATGTACTTCTTACTTCTCTCCATTTCATGTCTCCCTTTATCGCCGCCGATCTTACGTCTTCCAACCACAGTCTTCTAGGTCTGCCTTTGGACTTCTTTTTACTTGATCTACATAGCTTCAAATACCTGTCTTAATACTCTGTGTCATTCGTTTTATGTGGCCGAACCATCCTATTTGTCCTTCTATTTTTTTCTTTTATTAGTCTTAGCTTCACGTTTTGTCTGTGTATTGTCAAAGTCAATGTCAAAGTCAAAGTTAAAAATAGCTCTATTGTCCAAAGAAATTATTCTCATCGACAAAGCACTTACTCACTAAAAAAAAAACAAAACAAAACAACTATTATACAAAATTGATTGATGTAACAATAACAATACAACCTTAATTAAATAATATGCAGTGACAATAAAGAAGACAAAAAGAAAAATCTTTAAGTGTACATAAATAAAATGGTAAAAGTCAAATACTAGAATTCTTAACCTGAGAAATGTCAAATTACAGAGATTATCGCAATAATAAACACAGCCAACAACATGTTAAACATTCGACCTAGAAACCATCTTCGAAAAATTCTTCAAGACTGTAATAAGGTCTCACAATCAACAGTTTTTTGTGTTTCCAATTTTATCCATCCTTGTTTTGTTTTTGATTCTTCTTAGAAATCTCATTTCTATTGTTGTCAATTTTCGTTTCACTTTATCTGTCATAGTCCACGTTACTACTCTTTTTTATTTTAATTTCTTTGGGTATTTCTCTTTTTCCCAGAAACGTATTTTTGATATTAGGTGGTTGAACTTTGTAACTTATTCTAAATTTTCTCCTATGTGTATTCTATGCCGTTGTTGTTTCTTTCCTATTATCATAGTCTTTGGTTTTTCATTATGTATCTTCATATTAATCTTGTGCAGTGCTTTCTTATAGATTTCCAGGATTTCGTTCACTATTTTCTCATTCCTGTCTATTAAAACCATGGCGTCAGAGTAGCATAGCTCATTGTTATTTGCATCTTTTCCATTCTCCAGTATCCTACCTCATACGCTTTGGCCTTCTTCTTTGCTTCTTTGATTGCCTTGTCCAGTACCAAAGAGAATGAGAGTGGAGAATACATCCTTGTTTAACCCCTAAAGTAGTTTCAAATATATTTGCTCTTTCTTGTTTTGTTCTCACGTAATTTTTTGTGTCTTTATATAAAATTTCTTGTAGTAGATTGGTGTAATAATTCCTAAAGTACAATCGTCTCGTGCTTCCCCTTCATTACTCCGTTCGTCAACTGTGTTAGAATTTGCACTGTAGTATCTGGCATTACTTTGAGCATAATATCTGCCCTTATCTTATCATGACATGACCGGGTGATTTTCTTGTTTTGAGTTTTTCTATAGCTTTTTTAACCTCTTCCATGTTTATTTCTTCATCAGGTGCTACATCCGTTCCGGTTGTATGTCCCTTCTTTATTTGTTATCGTCTACGCCTGTTCCTTCTAGAAGTTCTTTAAAATAAAAATTTAATTTTTTATATTATTTTTATCACCAAAATGGGATGAAATGTTTCCAGCCTGACCCAGATAAGGCATGCACAATTTATCATAATATTGACACATGTTTACGTAAGGTAAGAAAATTAAAATGGATTTTTATTGAAAGTTCTTCGAATAATAATTTAAATCTACCAAAATATAATTTTCTAAAACTTAAAAATCTAGCCAAGAACTATTTCTATTAATTATCAATAAATCGAGATTTTTAGGCTAAATGTGTTTCACCAATAATGAGTTTTTCTTTTAAAAAATCTGTTTTACCATATATCTTTTTTACATACACCATTTAGACTTCAAGGAACCTTGATTCAATACTGTTTTGTACAATATTTTGTTTTAAAAAGACAAGAGAATCATAGTTTTTATTAATGAAAAATATCAAAAATATATAAAAGAAATTATCAGTTCGTTTAGTTTCCTATGTACCAACGTTTTAAGATCTTAACTATTATTATTAAAGTTTTGATATGTTAAATATCATTAAACATGAAAAACCGTTACATAATTTTATTGTGTAATACAGAGAGTTAAATTTGGCGATGTCAAGGTTTAGATAAATTTTCGATTATTTTTGTCAACTACATACTTACGCAACGCGCTTCCTGTACCTTGGAAAATATATTAAATAAGAAGTATTTATCTCAGATAACTCCCAAAGAGTTTGTTTTTATGGAAAATGCAGATGTAGGTGAAGAGCCTGGATGGGGGGAAGATACTGCCACTGTTTTCACTCCAAACACCCTCCTCAATGAGAACATTGCAAGTTTGTTTGCAACATTGTTTGAAAGGTCGTTTAATGAGAAATTCGGCTAGAATGAACAATTTTTGAAAATTACACCTAATGGTGTACAGTCATGGGCAAAAATCTACCTGAAGTAATAATTTTAATATTCTTCTTTTAAAAGTCATCCTGACCTATATAATAATAAAGTACTAATGAAGATAAAACTAGAAATAGCATTTTGTCCCAGATAGGTCTCAAAACGGGTTTTAAAATTTTTGGCGCTCAACCTAGGAAAAAATAAACAACGTAAGGCGTACTCCAGGGCGGCGATAGATAATTGAAGAGTTAGAAGTGCAAATTTATGAATTATGCTTCCAACAGTATAGAAGTGCGAATTTATAAATTTTATTTTATTACAATATTTTATTATATATTTATTTATATTATAAATTACTATAAATTATCCTTCAGACAGTATGAGGCACGCAAAAGGAAGCGTTTAATATTTTTCCTGTTTCTAAAACATCGGCTAAATGATTTGCTACTCGTACTTGTAAGTTCCAATAAAAAAAGTTGATACACTAGAGAAATTAATTTCGTGAATCTCGTCGCATGAAACATGAAACTTGTTTCATCATCGAATATCCTCTGTGTCTACACGGTAAGATTCAGGCTGACGTTTCTGAAAAAGGATACCAGAAATTGTGTTATATAAAAATACCATGAAAAACAACGTGCTCTGTTTGTTGAGATTTGTTTCTTAAATTATTTATTACATTAGCTGTCGATGTGTCGATGACAAGTAAATGGTAGAAGTTTTCCTGGTTCATTCTGAATAACTCTTTAAACCTATTGGGATGTTGTTTCAGCTCACTTCCAAAGATAGTTGCACTATGTTTTAAGTTAATTTGACTACTGTGATGCACCCAAAATCGTCATTTTCTCTTACTATGATTTTTTCGGTGTCGGCGGCGTACAGTGTGTCGACCATAACATGCTAGCTTGCCACAAGGCATTAACGAATTTCTGAGAAATTATTTTTTGAAATAACAAACAACCCCCCAGGTATACAATTCCAAGAAATGTTTTGGCCAAAAATGTTCTAATGATGGGTTATTAAGGTCAATATACAGGGTGTCCGAAAAGTCTTAGTATGGGCAAAATCTTTGCTATTAATAAGGATAGGGACCAAATTTAGGTGGATCTTATTGGTTAATAAATCTACTTTTTTATGTAATTTAACTTTCTCAACCCCCTTAAGTGGTGACGCTAGGGAGTTGAGGTCAAAAAATTTTAAATTTCACCTTGTTTTAAAGGTATTCAAAAAAATATTTTACCGCAAACCTGAGGTATCTTAATTCGTTTTTAAATGGCAAGTCTATCAAAAATAAAAATCGTGAAAAAAAAATTTAGAATTTAAATATGTACCTTTATTTCTCTTATTACTTTAAAAGTTGTTCAAAATGACCGCAATGGCAGTAATAAAGTCGATTTTGGAACTCTGCCAAGAAGTAGCACCTGTCATTCTCGAAAATGTGAGACGTGAGTTCCAGAATCGACTTTATTATTGCCAAGAAGACCATGGTGATCATTTTGTACAACTTTTAAAATAATAAGAGAAATAAAGGTATTTCAATTTTCACTCTTTTTCACGATTTTTGATTTTTAAAGACTTGCCATTTAAAAGAGAAATAAGATACCGGCCTCGGGTTTGTGGTAAAATGTTTATTTTTTAAAGACCTTTAAAACGAGGTACCACATGGCATAGGGTTGCTTTTAAAATTGTTGACCTAAACTCCCTAGCGTCGCCCCTCAAGAGGGTTGAAAAAGTTAAATTAAGTGAAAAAGTAGATTTATTAACCAATAAGATAGACCTAAAATTTGGTATCTCTATGTCTGCTAATAGCAAATAGATATATTTGCCCATACTAAGACTTTTCGAACACCCTTTATGTATGTTTAGGATAAGTTCTTGTAACCATCATTAGATGTATTACATAGGCATATGATTTCTTTGTTTTATTTTCATTTCTAATATATATTTCCGAGAAAAGGGCAATTTTAGTAAGTATTTTCGACAATAATAGAACTAAATTTATTACAGCAACTCGTTCCAAGATGAAAATCATTTGGAGACCAAGAATCGCTGAAATATCACAATAATTCATAAATTTTTAATGATGACTTATTAACAATGACAGAACAAAAACCTTTCAAAACATAACTGATCAACTAAACTGCTGGACACTCGAAACGCACCGATCGATTTTTCTTGCATTTTTTGATACAAGATTTCGCACAAACTACACAATATTTTGAAATGCGGTTTTCAGTACTATGAAGTCTTATCCCTTTGTGTTTCTGTCGAAGTCGCGGGAAATTTTAACACTTCATAAACAACTTATACAGGGTGGATAATAACAAATTGAAAATTTTGCTAATTTTCATTCTTAGCGCGAATTTTATTTAGCTGCTATTTTTTTCAAATTTACTGACCATACGAATCCTTATTTTAAACGTCAAAAACAACTTTGCCCGATTTTACTTTTCTTCTCTGTTTTTGAAGATACAGGGTGATTTCTAATTTGTCGTCAATATTTTGAATATGTGAGTGTCAATTAACATCTGATGATTAATTTAAAAGTTTTTTGATACTAAACGACTTAGTTTAGATCAGAAAACATAGGACGTTACGCACGTCTTCAATCGGCAATTTAGATTTAAATTTCCAAAGGTAATGTTAATTTTTTATTTTCCGCTTTCGAACTGGCTGTATTGGATGATAAAACATCTATCCGTGATTTATTTATACTGGTACAATCATTAGGATTATATACTGAAAGGGTTTTTTTAATTTTCTGATTTCTGAAAGTTTGTAGACGCTACAGGGTGATACATACCTATTTTAGTATTGTTTATGAGTTCTAATGACCAATAATAGGTGATGTAGACCACACAGGGTCCGTATTGTCCTGGATTTTTTGGAGACAAACAATGTTAACCAGTTAAAATTGCCTCCAGAATCCCCTGACTTGAATATTATTGAGCATGTGTGGTCTGCATTAAAGTTACAAGTGTGCTCAAGAATAAACACTCATGAGACATTAGAGGAACTCGCTGTAATACCGGATGAGTGGGAAAATATTCCCCAGGATTTAATTCAAAGATTAGTGAGAAGTATGCCATGGCGATGTCAGGCCGTTATCAACGCACGGCGAGGTCCCACTAGATATTAGGCTGAAATTTGAATTACCCTGAATAAAATGTAGTACGAACCTGAATTTTCATAAATAAATTATACAAATCCAAAAAGTAAAAGGATACATCACTTATTATTGGTCATTAGAACTCATAAACAATACTAAAATATGTATCACCCTGTAGCGTCTACAAACTTTCAGGAATCAGAAAATTAACAAAACCCTTCCTAATGATTGTACCAGTATACATAAATCACGGATAGATGTTTTATCATCCAATACAGCCAGTTCGAAAGCGGAAAATAAAAAATTAACATTACCTTTGGAAATTTAAATCTAAATGGCCGATTGAAGGCACCCTGTATATCCTAAATATCAAGTGCGTAACGTCCTATGTTTCTTGATCTAAACTAAGTCGTTTAGTATCAAAAAACTTGTAAATTAATCATCAGATGTTAATTGACACTCACATATTCAAAATATTGACGACAAATTAGAAATCACCCTGTATCTTCAAAAACAGAGAAGAAAAGTAAAATCGGGCAAAGTTGTTTTTGACGTTTAAAATAAGGATTCGTATGGTCAGTAAATTTGAAAAAAATATCAGCTGAATAAAATTCGCGCTAAGAATGAAAATTAGCAAAATTTTCAATCTGTTATTATCCACCCTGTATAAGTTGTTTATGAAGTGTTAAAATTTCCCGCGACTTCGACAGAAACACAAAGGGGTAAGACTTCAAAGTACTGAAAACCGCATTTCAAAATATTGTGTAGTTTGTGCGAAATCTTCTATCAAAAATTGCAAGAAAAATCGATCGGTGCGTTTCGAGTGTCCAGCAGTTTAGATGATCCTAATTCAAACCAGTACACCAGTACTAAATTCTAAACCTTCGTAGTGAATCTAAACGTTAAAGTTTTTACTTTAGCCTTTCTTTTTGCGTTCGTACTTCATGTAAGCCAGTTTTCTTCCTACAGATTTTTAGGCCCATATCATCATCCAGCTTTCCACTTAACTTATAAAGTCTCTCGTAATGTTGATGCATATTATTATACTGAATGAAACAAAGCTTTGTATTAAGTGCAAAATTTTTTAAATTTATTAGCAGAGCGCTTTCGACCTTAAAGGTCATCATCAGTGCTTCCTGAAAGTAAGGAATAAGCAGTTTAGATATAGATTAAGAGTTTAATTTTTAGTTAGTTTATATTTAGTTTATTACTCACTTGTCAGGATGCCAGTCAGAAATCCATTTGAACGAACAACAGTAGAACATATTAAAATATTTTTACATCACAATTAAAATCAAACAATCACTTTACAAAACAATTTCAAATTCGGCTTAAACGGTCACATTTTTGATGGTGTAAGTGTAAGATTTGATAAAAGATCATGAACCACGAGGTTGCTAAATCGTTAGGGGAAAATTTTTTTGTAAACAGAGAAACCGGAAAAAAAAATTTCCCTATAAGAAAAATAAAAAATTACCCTAAAAAAATTCACCCAACGATTTAGCAACCTCGTGGTTCATGATCTTTTATCAAATCTTACACCATCTAAAATGTGGCCGTTTAAGCCGAATTTGAATTTGTTTGGTAAAATGATTGATTGATTTTAGTCGTGATTCAATTGAAATTGTAATTCAATTGAAAACCATAATAATTTCTGTTAGAGGGTTTTACAGGAAAATTTGTTGCTAAAGGAACCTACCCCTTTTAGCTCCATGTCTAGAAAAGTGTGATTTATAGATTTTAAAATATTAAAATATCTAGATTAAAAAAATAGTCGAGTATGTTCGAGTTTATGGGGCACTTACGAATACTGTGGGTATATAGCATAGCACAATGTAATAAAGATCTTCCTAAAAATCAATAAGAAGTAACGAAGCTACCGTTTAACAGATCACCACATCTGTTTCCGAAATTTTAATAACAGCAGCCGCAGCGGGACAGGCGTTTATTTTCGGAAACGCATTGTGCAACACCGGAGGAGCAGTTTACGATTTTTTAAAATGCTTTTAACGACACCGTAAAATTAGGCACATCGTAGAACTAGGTTAATTGCTGCATTTTTATAAACAGGATTTTTTGGATGCCTTTGCGATTTAGGTCAATAAACAAAATAAGTTTATTGAAGGGTGTTTCGTAATTGTTGCTATTTTGCGTTAGGTAATGGTAAACAAGACCACTTGGTCAGAAGTAAGGCATTTTCAGTGCTTTAAAAATAATTCTTATTTAAAATATGCGAAAAAAATTACAAGCTCTACTAAAACTTGGCTAAGGAGACCATATTGTTTCATATTTGCGCTGAGAGCGCTCTGGGCCCCTCAATTTGGATCACATTATGTTTTACATTCATCATCATTTCGAAGGACCTCAACCAGAAATTTGGCTGTACGATAATTTTTAAAAATTTTATTAAATACTTAGTACATAATTTTTAATGTTTTTCTTGTAAGCTTTTGCCTAAAATTAGCCTAACAACCGGTTATACAAATTATTTATATATTTTTTATATAAGAACCATTCTAGTAAATATTATGCAACATATGGAATTTTTTATTGATTTCCCAGAAAAATGTATTCTAAATAAAAGTCGTAGCTTATTGTGAAATTGAAGACCAATAAATTCATATGTATGTAAATCATATCTTACGTAAAGTTGTTATTAAGGATCCAGTTTTTATAAAAATCACCAAAGGTAAAGTACTCTTATCAGAGGCGTAGTTAAGGGGGCTTGAGGGTGCTTAGTACCCCCAGAACCCTAATTAGCACCCGCAAAATTTAAAACCCTCCACCCTATGTACAAAATTTTTGGCCATATGCTAAATAGGGTCTAGAGCTTAAGCACCCATGAACTGCCTAACTACGCCTATGACCCTTATATTAAGATATCGAAAAAAAGAAAGATATGTTTTAAATTTAAAAATTAACCCAAATTTAAAAATTAACCCAATGATTCTGATATAGGTGGTTTAATATTTTTTGCTTTTTTTAACATTTCTAGAAAAATACAAAATCATCCATAAAAGACGGTACGGATTTCGTCACCAAAGATCCACAGCTGATCTCCTTGCCTTTCTCACACATGACTGGAAAAAATATTTTGCATTTCATGGCGAATTCCAGATTGTTGCTCTTGATATTTCCAAAGCCTTTGACCAAGTAATGGCATGCCGCACTTCTCAACAAACTATCTTCTTATGGTCTTGCCTCCAAACTATTACATTTAGAAAATTAAAAGTTGGCATACGGTTATTAGTACAAAATTACTATGATTTGGTGCACAAGTGACTCTCGGAAAAATCAAGATGGCTGTTGTACGCCATCTTGGAAAAAAATTTAGTTGGAAAGAGGGGTCCTGCGATACATCATTTTAAACGTATCATTGGGTATTTTACGATCCTAAAATATGACGTAATTATTCGCCCTAAAAACAAAGTGGTGAAACAAATATTTTAAAAATAAAATATAATGAAGTAAGTAAATTATTGTAATTGGCGGTTTGAAAATACGCTTCCGATGATAGCAAGAGGTTAAAAAATGTTATTAAGCCCTCCGCCACTCCCAATAACACACTCAATGTCATTTTAATAATTTCAGATCTAATTTTAATAAAATTTAAATTTATTTTAATTAGTGGGGAAGGTCTTAATAATATTTTTTTAACCTCTTGCTATCATCAGAAGCGTATTTTTGAGCCGCCAATTAATAAACCTCAGCAATATTCGTTACATTTTATTTTAAAAATAGTTGCTTCAACAAGCCGCCATTTTGTTCTCAGGTCGAATAATGACGTAATATTCCAGGACCATAAAGTACTCAATGATACCTTTAAAATGATGTATCGCAAGATCCCTCTTTCCATTTAATTTTTTTCCAAGATGGCGTCCGGCAGCCATCTTGATTTTTCCGAGGGTAACTCGTGCACCAAAATATAGTATTTTTGTACTAATTACTGTATGCCAATTTTCTAAATGTAATGGTTCAAAAATTAAGAGAGGGGGGGGGGGTATAGAAACTAATATCAAAAATATTAATTAAAGTATTTGTATTTAAAAAAATATTTCGTTTATTATGGCATAGCTAACCGGTGGTGTAGTGTTTTGAAAACAATTTTAAAAAAATTAGAAATTGATATATCAGCCTTAAACTTCATATATGGGTTGAGCTTTTAATTCAAAACGACGTTTCCTCATTTTTTTTTATTTTCTTTACAAATAAGGGTACTTAAGTGTCGGTCAGATTTGAAAAAGAAACACTCTTTGCACACTATTAACAACTTGACGTAAGATGTAATATGTTAGTCTTTAGTTGGACAGTGAGCATCAACTTATGAAAAATATTTTTTTTTAGAAATCAATATTAAAAAGGGTTTTCACATGTTCTTGGACACACTGTATATAGGTTATGGGCAAAGTCACTGCTCAGGTTTGTTTAGGTTTGGTAAGGATATTTTTCTGTAAAAACATCAAACAAAGATTCTGATAGAAACCTTAATAAATCTGACCACTGAAGGTTGCGCAAGGCTAATACAGCCCGGGTAATTCCGACTCTGCCCATCCTGTGCCCATACCATACACATACCTATTATATCACAAGATAATTTAGTAACATTGATTTGCATAAGTTGATGTGACATTTATGTTAAAAACAATACTAACTTAATTTTTACACACTTATGGAAATTTAAAATATACCACTATAATTATGTAATATTAAGGTCATATGAGAAGGCTGGGTGCTAAAATTTAAAAAAAAAATGATTAAGCATTATTAAAAGATCAGAATAAGCAGTAAAATATTCTAGTAAAATGAAACTAAAAAAAAAGTTCCGGCATATCTCTGACAAGACAGGATGATAAGCCAAAGAACCTAGCGCAAGATAGACCAAGGAATATAGTAATTTTAGAAATATAAACTTTAGCTATTAACAACACAATGGACCTAATATTTGTCGGACCACATTTTGCTATAGTTTTAATTCTCTTTTTAGTCTCTCCAAAATTATACAGCATTATTGTTACACCCTATTTCATAAGGAATGGTCCATTTCCCATGCAAAGCATTTGCATATTTTTTTAAATTGTTAAGGGAATAATCTTTACTTACAATAATAATTACATACCGGGTGGCGATAAAAAAATGCGTCTTGTTTGCCAGGTAATAACTCTTGCCAGATTGAAGATATGCACTTCAAATTTTGAGTAATTATGAGGAATAAAGAAAAAAGAAAATACTTTAAACGAAAATATTTGTATTTCCTAATCTAGTACACAACTGAAACTCAAAATTCAGCAACAAAAATTTGCTTTTCCGGCTGCACTTCAGAAAGTTTCCAGATATCTATCTGACAATGTCTTGGATTGGACCGCCATCTTGGAGAGAAGTAGTTCTTAATCTTGGCTTAAACTATAAAATAGCCCTTCTTATTAGATGTTTTAGGCCACACTTGCTCTATTTTGTCGCGAAGTTCTTGCAAATTCCAAAAAGGTTGTCTGCGGCTTTCAATACTTTTTCTTGAAGAGAATTCCATATCGAATAATCCAGAGGGTTGCAACATGGAGGATTGGGAGGCCATTTATTAGCCCTGACAAAAGACGGAATGTTCTCTGCTGGGAAATTTTGAGTTCTGATAGCTTTATGAGATAGAGCTCTATCTTGAATGAAAATGTAGTTGTTGTGCGGACATAAACGTCGATATTCGGGAAGTAATTCATTACGCAAATAAGCTATGTAGTTATCTGCGTTAGTCTTAATAGCTTGAGGATCTGTAAAAGAATATTCAGCATTTTCCATTCCAAGAGATAATAACGGATGCCATCAATTTTCTAGAAAAATTTTAGTTTCTGTCGTACAAGCGACCTGGATCAATCTGGTTTTTGTTGTCTCTGAGTAAACCAGATTATTTTGTCTGTTCTGTAGAACTACCAATTGTTGGAGTTCGGAGATGTTTGTTACGTTTAATACCCACAACTTTTTGAATTACTTAAACCCGGGTAGCTAGTTGTCGCTGAGGTAGATGTGAACCAGGATTATTTTCTTGATACAATCAATAACAATTCCAGTACTTGCTGCAGATTTTCCTCAGTTAAAACCATCCTTGGTCGTCAACTGCCAGCTCTTCTAGCTATCGTTCTATTTTCGACTAAAAGTTATAAGGGTGAATTTTTTAAAGCGTTACAAGGCGATATCTCGAAAACGGTTTAAAATATTTTCATGATATTTTGGTGAGTTAATAAAGAGATGGGGGGACACATTTAAACATATTTTCGACATTTACCCGCTCTCTCTATTCTGTAACTTTGGAATTTTAAATGGTATGATGTATATACCTTTGTTTATAGAATTCGAATCTACGTAAAAAACTACGTAAATGTGCATTTTTTTTATTTGCTCTATCGGTTAGGAATTATGGTTAACTAAATTTTGATTGAATTTAAAAAATAAATAAATTTTACCAATAAATTAAGTTCACTTATTTTTGAATTATATTATTCGTTTCAATGGAAATGCCTTATTTTTACTTAAGTCAGTTGAAAATCTTGACGTTTAACGGTTATTTCTCAGCTTATTGCTCAATCAAACATGGAAGCGAATTTTAATGTGCAAGTTGATATGTTGTTAATTTTGGGGGACTGCAGAAAAAACTACAAAGAAGCTGCACTAGTCAATTGGCCTGCTAGGTCCCCGGATTTGACCCCCGGCGCCAACGTTTAAGATATTTCCTAACACAAGACAAAGTGATGGCAACTGCACCTACAACTTTAGATGATATGAAAAACCGAATCCTCTTTGCCTGCATATTAGTGACACCTGAAAAGTTACAGTGGGTACGAAATTGATTTAGAAAAAGAGCGAGAAAGTGTTTGGAAGTTAAAGGGGGTGATTTGAAATAACTTCTCAAGCATAACTGACGAAAAATAAGTTGAAATTAAATGGTAAATATTTGTTTTTATTTTATAACCTAATAAATTCCCTAAGCAAAAGAGCAAATCAAAAAATTATTTCTACACGTACGTAGTTTTTTACGTAGATTCGAATTTTATAAACAAAAGTATATCCTCCCATTTAAAATTTCAAAGTTATCCCCCACCCCTCAAAATAGAGAGAGAGGGTAAATGCCAAAAATATGTTTAAATATGTCACCCCATCTCCCCATTAACTCGCCAAAATTTCATGAAAATGTTTTAAATCGTTTTCGACATATCGCTTTGTAACTCTTTAAAAAACTCACCCTGTATTATACAGGCTGTGTAGAACGATTAACACTAGAAACTGCCCACGGCTTATTTGGAAACTCACTACAAATTCTTTTGCCAGCCCAGTTTTTTCCAAGGTAGAAATTCTCAATTAGAGACAAATCAACCTTTGAGAAGTGAGGAGCCATCACTAACTTTCAATAGAGAATATGCATATAACCCAAATAAATCTGAAATATTTTTTTTTATTCTCTACATAAATTAAATGTTTATGGCGGTTGCTGTTATTCATTTATTTTGGTCTTTACTAACGAAAAAAGGATTTAAAACCTCAAATTTTCGCGCGAATTTCGAAACCGAATTCCAGTGTTGTAGAGTCAGTATACTTCAAGCCGAAATCGGTCCAGGAACCTTTCAATTTTGCAACAAAAATTGGCATTTTGTGCGAAATTTTGACATATCATCTTAATACTTTCGAGTAAATAAACTGCAATTCTTTATTTTCATGTTAATCTTCGAAAATTCAATAATTTTCAAATTTTAGATATCCCCGATGCAAATAAACCTATTTATTTATAACTTTACCGAAAAAATAAGTGATTTCAATTAGTTGGAGGTATTCCTAGATAATTAACGGATAAAATAAACCCAAAAAGAATCACTAAATAGGGTAAATAGTGTGGAATAATGTCCGTTAAAAATAGTATTTGTCGGAAAAAATCAAGAAAATCCGAATTTTACCCCTTAAATACGCTCGTGGATGACCCATTCGGTATTCGTTTTAAAGTGTGATTATCCCTTTATAAGATAGTGTTAAAAAATTGGGAAAAAAATTGATAGGAAAAAATACAGAGTGATTCAAATATTCCGCTGTCGAGGGCAAAAAAAGTTAAAAATCGAAATTTAATCAGCGATTGCTCCCTTCCTATAGAGAACGAAGAAACTAAAAAATAATGGATACTATATACTTCGACGAACTCTTTCCGATGACGTATATGGGATTTTAATTTGAACCATTTTGACCCCACAAAAAATTAAAGATCGTGAAATATTTGAGTCAAAAATCTAAATTTCCAGTTTTTTCCAAATATTTCCATTTTCCAGTGATTTTTGCTGATCCCCTGAGGTACTTTTCCCTAAGGACAAATGGCTACTTTTTAAATTGTAATAAATTATATCGAAAAGTAAACATTTTTTGTAGCTAAATTATCCTAGTAGGAATTTTCTTCAAAATATTTTTTTTTGGGTTTGTAATGACTTCCTTAATCGATTTATGCAATAAAAAAAATATGTACATATTTCTTATTGAATTTAAAGCGAAAATAAAACTTTTTTCAACAAAGAATCATTACTAAAATAATATGACAGACGCATGAATGATATTTTATTGTCAAGATATTCTACTTGTCAAGACTACTATTGTTTTTAAGTACCTATATACATATTCGCCGGAAAACAAATTGCTTGCAATTCAAATTTTGAATATTCCTTACTTCCTCATTTGTTAAGATTAAGGGATCAGTAATATTGCACACACATTTTATATTTATTTGCGACCAAAATATAAAAGCTACTCTCGATATTTTGGCTACAAGTGAAAGAACTGACCTTTAAAGCTGGACGCATTTTTATCGCCACCCGGTATATACGTATGTACGTATTTATAAACTCGGAGGTCGGAAGGCGTTTTATATAAACATTATTTTGTGAAACTAAAAACAAAGACGGAATAACTTTTTGTAATATGTTTAGCATCAATTAGATCGATCAAAGTTCTCGCAACAAAAATCGAAAACCGATAACCCTGATTAAAAATATAAAACCCATTAAGCAAACAAAAATACATACGAATCAAAATACCTAAATTTTCCAATTTGAAATTTTATTTTTGTAAAGAAATGTGCTAACTTCATAAACATATTTACGATTTTTTTTATCTATTGACCTATATAAATCTCATTAAATTTCGTTATTTTTATGTTACATAAAAAACGGATAAACAGATGTATCGGTGTTGCAACAACCGATATTTACGTAACGCTATTAAAAAATATAAATAAACACATAAAAAATATATTACCAAATGGAAAATAAGAATCTGTAAATACCTATGAAAGGTTTACAAAATATCTTTGTTATGTTCAGGAGAAATGTGTGTGAAGCAACTTTATAATTTACACAAATTATATTATAATTATAGATTTTTCAATTTTTACTGCATATTATGAGTAGGGGTGGGCAAAATAATCGATTAATCGATTATTAATCGATTAATCGATTGAACGATTAAAAAAAAGTTTTTAATCAATTAATCGATTTTTCGATTAATCGATTTTTCGATTAATCGATTTTTCGATTAATCCATTTTTCGATTAATCGATTTTTCGATTAATCGATTTTTCGATTAATCGATTAATCGATTTTTCGATTAATCGATTTTTCGGTTAATCGATTAATCGATTTTTCGATTAATCGATTTTTCGATTAATTGATTAATCGATTAATCGATTTTTTCGATTAATCTATTTTCTCGATTAATCGATTTTCTCGATTAATCGATTTTCTCGATTAATCGAATCTTTTTTATAATCATAAGTCGATTATGAAACACGCATTCAACGGAATAATTTGAATGCTTTTCGATCCGCGCTCCTTTAATTTTTAAGGGTCTAAAATTTAAATCGCCCGTCGGAATTGTGTTCAAGATAGGCAAGTTTTAAGCGCTGGAGTCGCTTTCTTTATGTCATTAGTAATGACATAATTTCGACTAGTTCAATAATCGATTTTCTTGATTAATCGATTTTTCGATTAATTTCGATTAATCGATTAATCGATTAATCGATTAATACAAATTTTATCGATTTTGTCGATTAATCGATTTTTCGATTAATCGATTAATTTCGATTAAGCGATTAATCGGAAATAATCCATTATTTCAAATAATCGAAAATCGATTACCTTTTTCAATAATCGCCCAGCCCTAATTATGAGATTATGAATTTGTAAATACAATTTAGTAATGCTGGAAGCGCCGGTAAAATGCGAAAAATTCCACAGGGCCCCCTTCTTTGCGCCCTCCGGGACCTTTAATCTCAAAAAAATTTAAGTCATATATACCTAGTCCAAACCAGTCTTACCAGGCGGGGTCCAAAGGTCACCGATCATATGAATCAGTTCTAGAAACCCAGAGCTTATCAAAATGATTTGTAATTGTTTACAAATATACCAGGCGAAAGCAAAAATGGTCATACAAAATTTTTCTCGTTTCATTCAACGTGAACATTTTATTTCTAAAATTTTTATATATGTAAATGTTGCTACATAATTGAGTCTGTAGGTTCATATTGCGACAGTCCGGTGGCGCAAAGGGTAAATAAAAGCAAAATAAATAATATATATTATTTCGATAATTTTACTAGTGAAACTTATCAATAAAAACTGACTTCATTAAATTATAACTATAATAAAAACCTTTAGTTAAATTTACTTTAACATAAAAAACTTTAAAACTCTCATTGTCATTTACAAAATCAGAAAAATCATCATCTTCAGAGTCGTTACTTAAACCTATCCTATAACATCAAGCAAAAAAACTTAAATTAAAATAAAATTTGTATTATTTAAATTTTATTTTACAGTTAATTGTCCACTGACTTTTGTTTTGCCGTGGTTACCATATTTAATTTTTTTTTAAATACTTGACAGTTCTATTTTTCATACACCTATACCTTTACCTATGTTACCTACCTCTCAAGAGTAATAATTCAAGACATACTTACGTAATTGATTCCACGGTATACTTTGAGGACTTTTTTTTATCTTACGTTACTTTTGTCCATTGTACACATTTTTAGAGTCACTGCAAATTATAATTCTATCCACTTTTTGCGTTGGAAATTTGCGTCTGTCTGTCTTATTTATCTTACGGATTTTATTTAGAATGTATCACTAAACGCATTGAAATAAAATAAAACTAGAAAGTTTGTCGGTGATTAACTCCGCATGTTAGGAGCGATTTATACTTTATCAGAAAAGAATAGAAATTTGACTAAATTTTTCTAGAAACTTAATAAGAGGTGTACATATGTATATTTTTCTCAGTAAATATGTGTGATGGTAGAAGAAATCTTCCTCGACGGAGGAACGTCCACTTAAAGGGCTGATGAAATCCATACGGATGTTTCCATCTCTGGATGTGTGAGCCGAACTTTCCTAATACAACCACGATACATGGTACTTAGGTTTCGACTTTCGTGGGATGTCAAAGATGAAACAATATTAATGTTTACCTTTTTTTTCTTAGAAACGTGTTCTTTTTGAATTGCTAATTTTATAGTTGTTTAAATCTTAGGATCACATTGTTTTATTTAACTTCTTTACCAGTATGGCCTACGGGGGCAGACTCTTGATCTTAAACAACAAACCTGAAATAAGTCAGCGCCTACAACAGAAGGATATTGGAGTATACAGTTCATTTTTTGAAGCAGCCAGTGGCGGATTTAAGAGGGGTGCAGGGGGCGCCCCCCCCCCCCCTGACTCCTTGTACAAAAAGGATTTCAATGGCGAACTTTATAAAAATAAATAGTGTAACATAAACATTAACCATTCCTCCATATTCTGCAAAATATTATAAACACAAGCATTCGCCGTCTATGCCTTTGAAATGAATTAGGTATACCACAAAAATTTGAATATAGATCAATTATTAAAGTTATATATTTTGGCATTTTTGATTTACTTGCTCTTTGATGGTTCTGAAAATATTCCTTACACATCGGACTGCGACTTTATCAAAATTTGCGCCGGATCGTTTTGACTTCTAAAGGATACAAATAATCAAATAGTTTTTTAAACATTCCTTTAAAAGTAAATTTGTTCGAAAAACAGCTTTTTGGGAAACGGATTAACTTTTTAGAAATATTTTCTCTAATACACATATTTCGAACGTACATTTTTTCAAAAAAGTCCTGACAGCTTTTTCAGCGATACTTTTCTGAAAACGGATTAATGAAATATTTTCTCGAATACACGTATTTTGAAAGTACATTTTTTCGAAAATGTGTTCAAGAAATAATTTTTAAAAAATAGGTACATTTTCCCAAAATATATTTTTTCAAAAACAGTATTTTTTAGAAAGTTAAATTATAAACTCTAATAGCTTGGAAAATGTTAATGAAAAAAGACGAAAAAAGATCCTGAACAAACCTAACGCACCTTTTTTGGGTCCAATCAGGTTTCCTTAGGTTTGGTATGTTATTTTCTCTTAAATTACTTTTTCATAAAGCCGTTGCTTGAAAAAATTAATATCCGAAGAAATTTAATTTCGAAGCACATGTTCATACACACATATAAAAAAATGCTACAATATTTACGCTTTCATATTAATCAAATCAAACAGTTTGTCCTGTCGTGTGTAAGCTAACATAACCAACTGTTCTGTTTTTTTTTTTTGAACATGACGTTAAATTTAGTAAATTTTTCGAAAAACAGCTTCTTCGAAAGATGCTTTTTCGATTGTGGATCTACAAAATTTCCTCGAAAATATATATTTTTTACAAGAATCTTTTAAAAATAAATTTTTCGAAAATATATTTTTTTGAAAACAAGGTTTTCCTTAATTTAAATTATGAACTTTACTGGCTTAAAAATGATAATGAAAAAATGACAAAAAGATCCTGAATTAACCTAAACGAACCATTTTTGTGTTCGGTCTTCGGTCATGTTTACGTTTCCTTGTGTCTGCTATGTTACTCAGTATAAATGCCTTTCAATAAAAGTTTTTTTTTTATATGGAGATTCGAAGTCTTTTTGGAAACAATGTTTGAAAAAATGTATCTACATGCTTTCTTAAAAAAATGTAATTTCGAAAATTGGTTAAAAAACATTCGAAAAGTTAGTTTTCGGAAAAAAGTTTTGAAAATGTCCCTAGTTTTCGAAACTCGAGTACTCGAAAATACGTTTTCGAAAAAACGTGCTTTCAAAAAAGATGTTTTCGAAAAATTATCATAGTTAAAATGACAAACCGTTCTGTTTTCGCAAGAATAGGTTTAGATATTTCGTATTATGGACTAGTGTACATTTCTTAGAACCATAAACAAAAAAAAAATATGTCGCACGCGACCGTGCCCGTTTTTTTTTTGGTATATACTTTTGTGTAGCTTGATGTGAATTTTGAGCCCCCCCCCCCCTTCTGAATGAAATTTTAAATCCGCCCCTGGCGGCCGTTTTACATGTTAGAATTAAACCTCATGTTAGAGATATAGAGATAAAACTTGATATCGGTAAATTTCAGAGTCTTAATATCATGTTGATAATAGGAAATTTTGTGGACAATTCAAATATCGAATAAAAACGATAGGTTTAAATTTTAAAAAATTAGGAGGTTACCTACTTCCTGTGTCACCCGGTATAGCGAAAATACGAGAACAGACCGAACTAAAAATTTCGTGAGAAATATCGTTATTTTCATTAAAACGAAAACCCATTAATACAGCAATAAATTTGGAAAACGACGTTTTTCACCCTTCTGTGACTGACTGTGACATCAAAAACGGAACAATGTTCGAAACTTCCGAAGAGTATTGAAAAATTACCGATATGTTTATCCACGCTACAATTACTAGGGTCAAAAATTTTAACCCTCGGGGTCGTCGCGAACAAAACAAACCCATTATTGGGACAATGCTTGGGGCGCATATTAAATTTTTACTTGATAAATTTTGACACTGGACCTTTGTCGCAGTGACCAAGGGTCACTTTTTCAATACAAGAAGGCGAAATAAATCACTTATCGGCTTTTGTTGTGCGGTTGACTTTTGGCCTACATCTGTTCAAACCCTGTTAATACCGTGTAAATTATAAACGATTAAAAGCAAAGGAGAGTTTTTAGAGGTGCCTTGAAGCGCTCGAATTTTTGGAAACAAACATTTACTAAGCGAACACAAAACGAATTCATTTCAATTACAATGAGCCATTTTTGCTCGGGTTTGCATCTGCTATTTGCATCCAGTTGGCATAAGGGTTGATATAACTTTAGTGTTACTCATTTGTAGTATATTTGGTAACGTTAAACTATGATAATGTCAGCATTAACTGGGTAATTTCAGCATTACCTAGAGACTTCAGTTAAAGTACATATAGTCACAAATGAATTTTTAACTGAGTAATGCATAGTTTTTTTATGTTCTGACAGCTCACGAAGACCGAAGCCTAAGTACTATGTACCGTGGGTGTACTGGGGAAGCCCGCCTCGCACATCCAGCGCTCGAAACATCCGCAGGGATTTCACCAGCCCCATAAGAGGATGTGTGGGGTGGTACTAGTGTTGTAAATATCCGTATTCATTAGATATCCGAATCATACGGAATCGGAATCAGCTAATATCCGTATCCATTATCCGAATTCGAATCCATTTCTTGACCCGCGCGAAAGCGGTTACAGATCATGTATACGTATGCCTGCAACAGACTAAAACATTTTCTATCCGGATACACGGCTAGGTAGGTCGATGCGGTATCGGTATCATACCAGTCGAAGTCGAAGTTTAGGGATAAGAAGGCACCGCGTCGCGCCGTTCTCGTTTGAATTCGGTTCGGGTGAGGCGGGACTAGTTTAACCAATGGGTCTCATCTCATATGATACCCGTTACCCCGATAACTATGCCATCTTTTTTTAGGAAATGTCATTAGAAAGAGAAAGCACAATATCAAATATGCCAAATCGCAGACCGTGTTGTTCGCTTACACTCGATTCCGATTCCGTTTTCTCTTTGCACTTTGCATTAGTAACCAACCGATGGGAATTTATTTTGATTCCGAATCCGTATTCAAGTTCTCGGCCGGTTCCGGATAATCCGGATTCTTTTAATATTCGGATCCAACGGATTTTTGGATACGTATCCTTACATCACTAGGTGGTACCACCTCGGCCGAGGACGAATTCTTCTACCACCTTCCAACAATAGGGAATATGCATATAACAATCAATCTGAAATATTTTTTATATTATCTACATAAATTAAATGTTTATGGCGGTTGCTGTTATCCATTTATTTTGGTCTTTATTAACAAAAACGGATTTTCTACTGCAAATTTTCGCGCGAATTTCGAAACTTATAAAACGTGATCCCATTGGCTGTGTCATCAAAAGTAGCATGACTCATAATGAGTACATGGCGAATTCCAGTGGTGTAGGGCCATCGAAAAATCAATAAAAATAACATTTAATGCGCAACTTATCCAATGAAATATCCCTGCACTTAAAGTAGAAGGTTCCTTAAATCTTATTCATGTATATTTCAAGCCGAAATCGGTCCAGGTACCTTCTAATCTTGCATCAAAAACTGGCATTTTTGCGACATTTTAACACATCATAATATCCTAATAATTTCTAGTTAATAAACTGCAATTATTTGCTTTCATGGCAATCTTTGAAATTTCATAAATTTTCAAATGTTGCATATCCCTATGCAAATAAACCTATTTATTTATAACTTTAACGAAAAAATAAGCGATTTAAATTAGTGGGTTTGATAACTGATAACTACCGGATAAAATGAACTCAAAAAGAATCACTAAATAGGGAAAATAGTGTGGAATGATGTCGGTTAAAAAACGATTTGTCGGAAAAAATCAAAAAAATTAAAAAAGCCTTCTATTATTTAAACTTTATTTTAAAGTTAACTGTCCACTGTAATGACGTAATATAGGAAAGTAGTTAAATATTTGGAAGTGACTCCGCTGCCGGCGCCGGCAGCCATCACGGATGCCGGCGCGCCGCCAGCCATCACGGATGCCGGCGCGCCGCCGGTAACCATACAGTAGCACGGACTGTGAGCCGGCAACATTAGAATATTAATATCAAAATAAGATCAAAATCAAAATAACCTAATTCAATCAAGAAACAATAATTTATTATAGTGTAAACTTTAACGAAACTTAAATCCTGCTTTGCTACAAAAATATAACAACTGATTGGTTATACTCCCCCAGTTACTGTCATAATATTTTTTCACAGTATCTGGTACGTTTTGCACCATTTCGTTATAAATTTCGGTTTAGCTTTCTTCAGAAAATGCATACCCAAATTTTTGCAAATAGTCCTTGCTCTTATGAACCTCTTTCATGGATATGTTCATCTTTTTATTTGATACTCTATTAAATATTTGAGAAACATGGAATAAACATATCACCAGTTTCGAGTTTGGAAAGATTTTCGAAAAAACTTTTCTTTCTGTTCTATCTTTATCAGACATGACTACCCCCACTTTTCCATGCAGGATTTCGGTATTTAAATGTTTCACTAAACAAATTATGGACTCTTCATCCCTGTTTACCAAAAAGCAAATAGCTGCAATCTCACTCAGGCCGCTTCCAGCTTCTATTAATTATTATTATGTAAGTCGCAAACCTTAGATCTACCAGGCAATAGGTACCAACAACAAAAATAATCTCTGGAAAACATTCTATCTACTTTTTCATTCTGCCATCTTTGAAAAATAAACCATTGAAAACTCTTGATCAACTAAAATCTCAATATCACTACAATGGTATGAATTTCTTCCATCAGGGCCTTTAGAGCTTCATGAGTAGTAAGTTTGACATTTTCTGGCAAATTTAGTCTCTGTTTTGCTAGAGAATTGAAATAAGCTTTGGATTGATTCGATACTTGTCTGGAAAAATGAATGTTGAAGTGAAGCTGAAGATAGTACTATCTTCAGTGTAACTGTGGATGGGATTGGTGGTTGAAAAATTCAGGTCATTAATGTGAAGAAGAAATAGGGTTGGTGACAAGAACTGACCGTCCACCACGACAAATACATATGTGTCGAATTTAGGGATGGGCGATAATGGGTTTTACCTATCGATAACCATCGGCAAGGTACCTATCGATAAGTTTTAGTTATCGATATGCCGATACTTATCGATTTATCGATAACTATCGATATATCGATAACCATCGATATATCGATAACTATCGATATATCGATAACTATCGATTTATCGATAACTATCGATATATCGATAACTATCGATAACTATCGATATATCGATAACTATCGATATATCGATAACTATCGATATATCGATAACTATCGATATATCGATAACTATCGATATGTCGATAACTATCGATATGTCGATAACTATCGATATATCGATAAATATAACTATCGATATATCGATAAATATAAATATCGATATATCGATAAATATCGATAACTCCGATATATCAATAACTATCGATTTATCGATAACTATAAATTATATATATTAATACTTATAGATACATTAATATACATTTAAAAGGTAGTTCGTAATCGTTAGTGTTCGCTCGAGCCGATATTTACCAAATTTCTGCTTTCTGGAGGTTTACGAGAAGTGCTTTAGCAGTATATTATAATAATTAAAAAATTAATTACTGATAATGCACTAGGTGTTCCGAAATTAACTATCGATATATCGATAACTATCGATATATCGATAACTATCGATATATCGATAACTATAGATATATCGATAGTTATCGATATATCGGCAGTTATCGATAATTATCGATATATCGATAGTTATCGATATATCGATAGTTATCGATAGTTATCGATATATCGATAGTTATCGATATATCGATAGTTATCGATATATCGATAGTTATCGATATATCGATAGTTATCGATATATCGATATATCGATAGTTATCGATATATCGATAGTTATCGATATATCGATAGTTATCGATATATCGATATATCGATATTTTTTAAAACATTTATCGATTGTCGATATATCGATAGTTATCGATAACTATCGATATATCGAAAAAAATTCCCATCCCTAGTGTCGATTAGAGAGAAAGCTACCACCGACCCAGGTACATAGTTTGGTAGGAAGGCCGTAAGAAAGTAGTTTGTTGAGCAGTGCGGCATGCCATATTTGGTCAAAGGCCTTGGAAATATCAAGTGCAACAATCTGGGATTTGCATTGCAATTCGAGAGACTTGTTCCAGTTGCGTGTGACAAAGGTAAGAAAATCAGCTGTGGATATGTGGTGACGAAATCCGTATTGTGATTCTTTAAGCAATTTGGTGATTCACTTTCTTTAACTGGCATTTTTAGTAAAATTGACTTTGTAACTTGGATTCTTGGATCATTAAAAAATCAATATTAACGATCACTCAAAATTGATAAATTTTGGGGTGTGCCACTATTCTATTCAGCAAGCGATATATTATAGCCCTGGGAATGAAGTGGTTAGCAAGACTCTGGTATTATTTTTGATATTATCTAATTATAATTTTATTCCTCAACTGTAACCATCATTATTCGTCTAATTTAAAAATCTGAAAAGCACCCCACTTCCCTATAATATTTGAAGCCCGAAACAAAGAAAATTACTAAAATTGGCTACAGTACCCTGTTAAGATTTACGTATTGATAACTCTATTCTCACCCCACGTAAAAATCTGTCAAAACAATCCCCTGTATAAAATTTCACATAAATACAGCTCACGCGCATCGGTAAGTGCACAAAACAAATGGAATTCACGACCCCCGCAGAGAAAATATCTTTAGAATGGGAAAAATACCAAAGATGGACCAAATGGCAACTAAATATAAATAAAACAATCACAGAAATAAGATAGGGGTTGGACTCACCCTGCGTAAATAACCCAGCCATTTTTCAAAATATTTCGCACGTATGAAAGCATAATATCTTGATAAAAACAACACAGGGTGGTGGTAATATAAGTGAAATCACTTTTGTCATCTAGTAAAATCAATGTCAATTTGATCCTGTTGGCCAGTAACGGTGGACTTCCCTCATGATTAGTCTTGCTAATAGAACTATTGTTAAAAATTATATTTTTGATATTCTTTAATGGACATTTATTAAAATTTATAGTTTTTGAATTGTTTGCTTTCTCGGTATCTAATCTTTCTAAAAGTTTTTGAAAAAGGGTTTTTATATCGTACTAGCGGGTACCCGCGGCTGTGCTCGCTTTTACTCTAGGGATTTATTACTATAACCACCCGTATTTTTAACAAACCCTATAAAGAAAGTAAAGTAAGAGACACCATTTTTGTATAGTTAAAAACTGAAGCCCCAGGAATATGTCACACATATTCCGAGTCCTACGCGTGACAAGTTTTCGGTCTAAATTAATATTAGCCTGTAAATTAACCAAGACCGCAAGCTAACAACAAATCTGAGAAAAAGAAAATCTATAAAAACGGTTAACAAATATGTACAATCTATAACACTCAGAAAGATCCAATGTACAAGTATTTACTAATGGACGAGTGTCTCAAAATTCAATACCTTCTGCAATTTTGTGTCCCATGATTTGAGAAAATATAATTAAAATATTTGATAAATATATATATATGCCAAAAACGAGTTTAAAATAAATAATAATTTTTGGTTTAAATCTGAAATATTAAATTTAGCTAAATATAGAAATAATTGTTTAAGAAAATTTAAATTTACTGAAAAAGAGGAAGATTGGATTGAATTTAAAAAAGCTAGAAATAATGTAAATAAATTAGTAAGAGAAACTAAAAAAATTACAATGGAAGTAAAATACATGAAATAGCTATTTTTCTACAACCGAGCGAAAAGTACAAATTTGCGCTTTCAAAAGAAAGCGCAAAGTTGGACATTTTCGAGGAACAAGCGTTTGTTTTACTTTGTCGCTCGCCGAGCGACAAAGTTACTTTGTCGCTTAGTTACCATGGACACCTTAATAATAATAAAGAAACGTCCAGCGTATCTGCGACTTTTGACACAAAATATAAACTGTCAAATTTGATATCAATAATTATTAATTACATTACAAAATATTTTTATAAAAATACCGGTTGTAGAAAAAATCATGTGTGTAATTCGAGCGCAAAGTGACATTGCCGCTCTCGCGAGATAGCCGTGCTCCGCTACGCGTCGCGCGTCTAACTTCTCGCTCAGAGCGGCAATATATCACTTTGCGCTCTTAATACACAAATAGCTATTGTGTATTAAGAGCGCAAAGTGATATATTGCCGCTCTGAGCGAGAAGTTAGACGCGCGACGCGTAGCGGAGCACGGCTATCTCGCGAGAGCGGCAATGTCACTTTGCGCTCGAATTACACACATGATTTTTTCTACAACCGGTATTTTTATAAAAATATTTTGTAATGTAATTAATAATTATTGATATCAAATTTGACAGTTTATATTTTGTGTCAAAAGTCGCAGATACGCTGGACGTTTCTTTATTATTATTAAGGTGTCCATGGTAACTAAGCGAGCGACAAAGTAACTTTGTCGCTCGGCGAGCGACAAAGTAAAACAAACGCTTGTTCCTCGAAAATGTCCAACTTTGCGCTTTCTTTTGAAAGCGCAAATTTGTACTTTTCGCTCGGTTGTAGAAAAATAAATTTGATTCTAAAAAAAATGTGGAAAACCCTTAAATATTTATTTTCTAACACTAAATGTGAGGATCTCACAAGCAATGTTCGACGCTCTCTTCGTCTTCTTTATCTTTTCAGCTTCTGCAAAAATCATTTGCTGGCATTTTCATATGTTCGGCGTGACTACCAAACAATCAATGTCCGGTCACCACCAGCAGTTGTATTATACATATTTTTATAACAGCACCTACTTAGGTACTTTATTTTACATGTTCCAATCACACAATTCCTCCTCATATACTATCCACTTTTATTGGCGGATCACTTAGTTTGTTCTAGGTGTAGACTTATCCCATATTATCCCACAAACCGGCAGATGTCTGCATGTCTTGAATTTGTCTCTAATCATTTCCTCTGCGACACATCTCCTTTCGTGAAATGTTGCTACGAGTATACCAACAAGAGGGTAAAAATGGCGTTTGTAGAAATGTTTGCCGAGAGCAATGTTAAGCTGTTTTACATGTTCATACCTTACGATTAGACTTAGGTATTAGTTCTGATTGTGCATTTTATCATCTACCAGTGAGTTTTTGACGGTTATTTCATAAAACCAGCTGTTTTTGACGTTGAAAATGTGCTTGAGTGCTGTTAGAATGTAAGAGCGATTTGCCTAATAGATAGCTCGAGTTTAGGCAGTATCTTAATAATGGTTGAACTTCTCTGCATGATCTTGCATTCCAGCAGCATTTGGCATAGAAGAAAAATGGATTTGAATTTCTTAGGTTCGCACATGTTCTTTCCCATGATTCAAAAGTGCTACAACCATGGGCGCCGATAGGGGGGGGGGGCAAGGTTAGACAGTTGCCCCCCTACTTTTACTTTTTTACTTTTACTTTATTCATGTCATAAAAAAATTACAGTCTTACATTCGTCAGATAGTTCTTTAAAAGGACATACATATATAATAATATTACAATAATAATAGTAACAGCAGTAATGACAACATCAATAGTAATAATAACAACAATGTAATACGGAAACAAGTAAATAATAATTGTCAAGAACAATACAAACATTGCACAGAAACTAACACTAGGCATGAGCATCGTTATCACCCAGGTATTCTTCGAATGAATAGTAGGCCTTAAGCATTAGATATTGTTTTATATGCTTTTTAAATTTAATAATTGTATCATACTCTTTTATTTCGTTATCTAATTTATTGTAGAATTTAGGAGCATAATAGTTTAATGAGAATCGACTCTTCTGCAACCTTGTTTGATTGATTAAAAGATGTTTGTCTCATAACTGTGAATTTGGTTATGGGATTCATATTCTCCGAGGTTCTGCTTTACATAGAGAAGACATGATTAGATGTAGTGTGATGGAAATGTGAGAATTTTCAGCTGTCCAAATCTCTCCCTCACATCACCTCTATATTGAAGGTTGCAGATTGTTCTTATAGCTTTATGTTGGAGCCTAAAGACAGTCTATGCATGCGGACTATGGCCCCAGGAGAGTATCGCATAGGACAGTCTACTGTGAAAAAGACTATGATAGGCAGTCAGGAGTATCATCAACACAGCTGCTCAAGCTCCTCAGAACAAACAAGGCTCTGGACAACTGACAAGAGAGCTCCCATACGTGAGGCTCCCATGTCAGTTTTTTGTCCAACCAAACCCCCAAGAATTTAACACTGTCCTCATCATTTTTGCATTCTCTCTGTGAGAAAACAAACTTTTTAGTTTTGTCGTGGTTCATAGTTAATTGATTGCTGAGGAACCAGTCAGAGGTCATCGACTGCATCTCCCCGGCGTTAATAGCATACATACTGCTGCCCTACGGTACATTGGTAGGCTTGGAGCCTTCGTGACGTAATGGATAAAAACTATCTTTAGGGTTGGTTGTGCTACTGTTGAACACGTTTAGCATACATTTAGTTGAATGGACGGACAAAAAAGTCCAATTATTCATCCATATACCATACCAAAATCTGGTGCCGTCACTTGATTGGTGGTAGCGGCGCTAAAATTAGATGGAAGTGTCTCAGTCTACTGTTTTGCTTTGTATTAAGGGCTCTCAGAATGTTACCCATTAGATACTTGGCCTTGGCAACTGTGATCGTAAAAATTTGTCACGTAGCTCTAGGCCCTTAAAGAAATGGGTCAATACCATGTTGCTGTTGATAGCTCTCTAGAAGGTGTTTGTTGGAGGTCTTTATAACATTGAGATATCGTCGTCCCTTTGGCGGTGGTAAAAGTTAAATATTTATATTTTAATTATTTTTACTTAGTTGCATTAAACATACACTGAATATTGGTACCACTTATGTAGATATCTGGTTACCTAAAAGTCAACAAAAAAAGTAAATAAAATTCCTTGGATTTATACATAACAATTTAATAATATTTTTAGATTTAATTTTAGTGAATAAAAATAAATATAAGCTAAAAATAGAACCATTTTATATTTGTGACTTAATTGGATATTTATTTACCTATAAAATTAATAGCCGTATTTTTACACATTTGCAAAACATAACAAACAGGTCGCAAAAAAAAACAAATTTTGAATAATACATGAGTACAATGACACTCTGAAATAAGGTTTAGTTTTCAGATTTAAACAATTCTAAATAATAACGAGTTCGAGTGTCAATGTACCATAATCAAAATTTTTGTTACCTACCGGGCTTGGTCGCAGCAAAATTTCTACATCCAGATTCACTAAGAAAGTTTAAGATTTAGTACTGGTTCAAATTAAGATCTTCCAGTTGATCAGTTATGTTTTGACAAGTTTTTGTCCTGTCGTTGTTAATAAGACGTCATTGAAAATTTATGAATTATTCGAATATTTCAGCGATTTGCTAGGTTTTCAAATGATTTTCATCTTGGAACGGGTTGCTAGAGTGAATTTAGTTCTATCATTGTCGAAAGTGCGTACTAAAATTGCCCTTTTCTTTATAAATTTGCGAAGAAGCTCCGAAATAAATTCATAGTGTAAAATTTAGTTGTCTTATTCTTACAGTTGTCAGTTTAAAACTTTTGGTTGTCAAATTAGACCGGACTAGCGTTGGAGAATCTGGCTGCTAGTGTTTAAAATCGGTAAAAATAAAGAATATTTAAATTTATTGTTATTAAATTTTCGTTTCCATGAATCAGGCAAGAAAAACCACGAGCGTCATAACTGACAGAACCCGCAATTATATCCGTCTCTCTCATATTTTGCAAAGTGGGTGTCAGAGGCAGGTTATGGATTATTCTTTATTCTTATGATACAAGTAGTGGTTCTGAATGAACTCGCAACGCTGAACGATTATCGCATTGGTCAAATCAGAATCGAAATAAAATCCGTCCCTTCACATACATCTCTTATTATTGCGAGTGCCTCTCCGATGTTGCCAAATGTGGAATATTGTCAGATTGTATAATATGACTTGCGGTGATACAAACTCGACGCATGCCTCAGTCAAGTATTCAAGACAGAAATAGTCAAACTCGGCACAGAGTTTAAAAGGTACCTACCCTTTTAAAATGGTTAAATTCGGAACATGAATAATTTCTTATGCTTCTGCTTGCAAAAAATATAGTTATGGTATCCTTATAACAAAATTTATTCTTTCAGTTATAATACATATACATAAATAAGAAAAACATATTACAAATTATAATTTTATAATAGTGGGATATTATTTAGACATATTCTAGTTTTGACAAATTATTATTTTTATATTCTGTAATTTTAATATTATTAAAATCATGACGTATCTTAGTTGTTACTTATAGTTTTTATGAATTTGGTTAATTCTATTGCATATGATATAGATTTTGATTTGTACATTACGAAGTACACTTACAAAAATAAATAAAGAAGGATGCATTAAAATGCGAGTGGAACGCTTCGCAAGCATTGGTAGTTTTTTTTTTAACGCAACAGAGGCATCAGCTCATTTATAAGGTGAAAATTTCAAATTAGCTGTAAAATAATTTTCGAGAAGATCATCAGAAGATTTTTCAAGTGTGTCATCTACTGGCTGAATTTCGTAAATTTTAAAGAAATAAAAATCGTCAACGTCCTCTAGTTCCAAAAATAAAAAACCAAAACAATAATGAAACTTTCCAATCTCAGAATTTTTGTAAATGTATTCCTGTGTTAAACATAGATTGTGAATTTTTCTATACCGTGCTCGGATTAGGTGAAATTGACAGCCTGTAATTTTAGTATTTGGACAAATGTTTAACACTGCATTATGAGTAGATTCCTCAAAATCTACTACTATTTCTTCCGGTACAAATTCTATGTTAAAATAACCACGATACACATTTTTGATATTCAAAACGCTATACTGATGAAAAATGTAGTACAAAACAAAATATTGGGGGCCCAAACATTGCAACCTGCTACAATAAAACATGAAAAAGATTTTTTTTTCCAAATGACGCAGACTTTATGGATGCCGCTGTACATATAAAGTAAGTAATAAATCCACACAATAATTATTGAATCAGTAGTTTTAATTTTTGTAATTTAAAAAATCCTTGTTTAAAGAGACTACGCCACTGGTATATCGATTTCCAACAACTAAGCCAGGAATATTCTAAAACGAGACAGAGCACGCGTGATGTCTTCATGCGTATGACGCTCGTGACTTTCTTGACATTTTTTTTGTCACTAGGACCTCAACATTCTTTGTAAATATTGTTTTCCTAATCTTAGAAATGAATTAATTAATTAATTAATTAATCTTAGCAATAAATAATTTTTTAGTATTCCGCGAAATGGAACTTTTATGGAATCACTTCGGTGTCCGTTCGTCCGTCCGTCTGTCACAGGCGATTTTCCCAGAAACTATAATTGGTGGCCCAATTATAGACGTGAGTATAAAAAGTTGAATTTTGATTCTGGGGGATATTTTCAGTGGGGCATGGAACAAAAATTTAAGGGCATCGTGTAGGGTATCGAATGAAAGCTTATTGAAGAACGAATGTAACAATATATACGATGTTTTTTATGCATTTTTTTATAGATTTTTTAGGGAAAAACGCTTAAAAATTGCTGGCCCGCACCCTTATCACCAAAAGAATCGCTCTGAAAAATCTGAAAAAAATCATGAACATTAAAAATTAGGTGTAGATTAAACGAAAATTATCAGCATTGAAAAACGTTTTAAAAGAATTTAATTTTTTATTTTTTTATAACTGCTAAACCATTGGTTTTAGAGAAAAAATGTTTCTCACGATGTAAGGAACAAGTTTTGTCCCTACATATTTTTAAAATTTTTAATTTGGCTCTGCGCATACGCGATATGATACAGCGTTGGTGTCGAGATCTGCCGGCCGAAGTTTGCTCAGGTTAAGTGGGGCGCTAATGGCACGGAACACTAGTTATGCAATTATAGCACTTGGGCGAATTTTTTTAAAATAATTTCGCTGATGAGAGATGATTTATGGTATAATACTTACAGTCCAGATCATGATGCGGCAGGTTAATCGAAAATTACATACTATTGAAGACAATGGAACTTTAAGCATGATCTGAATTGTATTTTCTATTAAATTAATATAAAGTTTCTAAATTGTTTCAACACAATGATTCGTTTTTTCTTGACTGCGGAGGAAAATTGTTCCGAAAACTTACATAGGATATTTCAAATTGAACATATTGAATGCGGTGATCTGTAGTATATAACTGCCATATTAAGCATAAAAAACCGTACAGTGTTGTTTTAACCGAATATACATATTTCATAATATATTATTATTACTGTTTATTATCCTAGTCAAAATTACCACATTGTCACAGTGTCATAGTTAAGGAATCAAATATCAATGGTCTGTGCGAACTAAATCAAACACAGGAACCGGAACCATAAAGGCAAACAAACATGAAAACCGCATAAATAACACGTTGACTAATTTGTTCTTTAATGTCCAGCGCTAAGTGGTTCCTGATACTGATCCAGTTCTCTTGTGAACTGTGACATTTACGCTGACCAGAAGTGTTTAAGGGAAGTATATCTCCCAAAGGAGTACCATAAAGTATCGGTGATTTGTGTACATATTTTACTTTTCAGCACTTCTGGCAAATATGAAATTAACAAGATTCTTTAAAAGTGTTCTCTACTTTTTAAGGTCGATAAGGTTAGGGAAATTAAAAATATCAGAATTTCAGAATCGAGATGTAGAAAAAACTTTCGAAACTCTATTTTTCATTATCTTCTTTATTGAAAAACACTTGTTTCGAAAATACTTTTTTAAATATATTTCTGAATGGTACAACCGTTGAAAATTCAAACTTTCAGGTTTAACAATGCATATCTGAAAATTGTTAATGGTTGTACGTTTTCTCGAAAAACATTTTTATGAAAATTCTTTAACAGTATGTTCGCCGATGGGGTTTAGAAGAGGACCAGTGGACCAAATTTTTGCAAGATACGTAAAAATGTCACTCTTAAATAAAGCTTTTGCTTGTAAAATCGATAAGATGCACGTTATGAAAAATTTATTTTTTTATACAGGGAGCATAAAAAATCCGAAAACATTATTTTGCGTATGAATAAACATACTTTGTTCATCATTTTCTATCAAAAGAACACATACGAAGAATATTTTAAATTAAACCCTAAGCAGAAGTACAAGATTTCTTAAAAAATTTAAATATTAAAAGTAACGAGTTTTATCACATTATTTTTTTAAAGTCCCGACTATTCTCTCTCACTGCACACCTTTAACCAGAGTACCAGTTTCTATATATTAAACAATAATGACACCCGTAGACACGTTTGTCAATGTCTTTATTAAATAAAGCAATTATTTAATTGAAAATACTTCTTATTCTAATGAATTTTTTAAATAATACTAACATTTAATTAAACTCAAAAGAATATGATATAAGCTAAGCAATACAATAAAGATTTCAAAATTCAAAACTCCACCCTCATGTTCAACACATTTTTCTAATTGCTTCCTTAGATGTCTGAAGGAATTTCTGATTTCTTCCTGGAATATTGAACGAACAGCCCGGGTAATTCTGCCGTTTAGCAAGTCAATATTATTGGGTATTGGAGTAACATAAAGAGTTTGTTTTAAACGGCTCCGTAGAAACATATCGGCCAACGTTAAGTCGGAGCTCCTTGGGGGCCACAAAATTGGGCCATTTCTACCAATCCACCTTGGACCAAATCTCAAATCTGCGGTGAACCCATTCTATTATCTTGCGAGCGCAATGTATTGAACAACTATCTTGTTGAAAATACATTTTTTTGACGAAAATTTAATGGGAAATTTTCGAGTTCATCGCTAAAAAATGTATCCAGTATTTCTAAGTAAGATATTTTATTGCAGATGTTATTAAAAATATATGGGCCTATAATGCTACAGACAGATATAGCGCACCCCAGGTTCACTTTTGTAAAGTCTTCGTCTCATTACTCTAAATTCGGGGATTTCTCGAGACCAGTATCCGACATGCTGGGATACAATAGTTCCATTAGTAAAAAATGTACATTCCTCAGAAATCATAATACATTTATAAAAATGGATATTTCCACTTAAAATTTGGTGTCCTACCCATAAACAAAAATCTAGTCTTTTCGCTTCATCTGCCTCTTTCAATGTTTGGTTAAAGTGGGGTTTGAACGGAGATAATTTATTTTCTTTTAAAATCATCTGAATATGAAGTTTTTTTCACAAGTTCTAGAAGATTTTTAGCACGATTTCTAAGGGACATCACAAGAGTTTCTCTAAAGACTGAAGAACTAAAACTGTTGCAGCATCGTTTTCGTAATATTTCTTCTTATTCTTCTTCTTCTTCTTGAGATTCAAAACCGTACCAGTTCTTTGGAACTTTTTTATTGTATTGGGATTGTATTGGGATTCCTATATATTTATCGCTAAATTGATCCATGAAGTAGCGGTATGATACTTGGCCATCCCCATAACATTGGACCTCCTTTGTTCAGTAGATAGCATTTTGACGAGTATTGTAAATTACATAATTGTTCATTTAATAAGGACATTGCCAAAGATATCCATAGGTGTAATTATTATTTAATATGTAGAATCCAGCTGGCGCGGCCCGTGAGTTTTTTTTTGCAGGTGGGTCAAAATTTTGTGGGAAACTAGTGATATTAACGCAACAAGCAAAATACACTTTTTTAATCAAGAAAGGTTTTTTAATAATGTGCCTAGTTTTGCCAAGAAATTATTTACCTACAAATAAACACTGCAAAAAACATGAAACAGGTACTGTAGTTACTACAGTACCTATGAAACAGTAACATGAAACCTTAGATTACCAAAACTTACAAAGTATTTACTACATTCTCTATATGAATAATAATTAGGTACCAGAACCAAATGGATTTCTAGTTATTGGTGTAATTATATCCAGTTTATCTCAAACAAAAATTATTTACGATAGAAACACTAGTTATTGCATAATAGAAATGTAGGTACCTGGATGTTTCCTTTTAACGTGAGCTCTCAAGTTAGAGGGTTTACAGAAATCCAATTTACATTCCCCACAATGCGCCATTTTAGATTCTCATCCTCAACACCTCTTGTGGATTAACGACTCTCTAACAGAGCAGTACTACCACATACACAAATGAAAGTATTTTACAAACAACACAAAACACGAAAGCAAAACTAAATAGTATTTTTGGCACCCCTTTACTAAAGTTTTGAACAATTTAAAATAAAAATTCTGTTGTTATTGTTGGCAATTAATTTTGACATATCGACATCGACAAGAAGAAAGGGTATTTTTTCACGAGATCCCGTTGACCAACCGTGAACGGCCGGGAACTAAAAGTCACGTGATATCTGCATTGATATATTAAGTGACATACATGTGACACGCTGTTCAAGGTAGATCAACGGGATCTCGCGAAAATACACTCCAGGAAAACCCAACCTAGAGCGCTTGCCCGCAGTTTTAAATCGATAGACGAGTTGGATGCTGCAGCTGCGTTGCCAACTTGTCCAAGTCGTAATTAGTAGGTTTAATGTTTGATAGGCACAGCTACAATTATTAATATTATTATTATTAGTAATTACCTAAATATCTTAAACTAAGATTAGGTAAGCTTATATTAAATGTATACATGTATCGCGGATCGCGAATATTGTTCTATCTAAACCAAAGAAAACAGTTTTATCTTCTTTGCTGCGACCACGTCTTTAATTTAAGCGCGAAAAATGCACAAAGCCACGCGACAGTCCGGTTTAAAGAGATGCGTCCGGATTATGACTTTGGAAAATATGTGTCCGGATTACTGGATGTCCGAATTAAACTGTGTCCGGATTATAGAGGTTACACTGTAAATATACATGATTTATTTAAGCACTACATAAGTAAATATTTTATTTTAGGGCTATATTCAAATCACAATAGAGCACAAAAGACGAGAATAATTAGACCCATACTAATTTGCATCCGTTTAGGCACCTGTAGTGAGTGCAAACTAGATTTTTCTTGTTAGTAAATTTGCTTAGGGCGATAATCGGAAGCCCGGGTGCATTCCTTGGCCACGACAACCGCGTCTGGAATTTTCGGGACCCTTAATGATTTTACTGGCCGCCAGAAATCACCCCGTGAGACAGGAAGAGTGTTAAGGTTAAATTAGTCACCCGGGATGATTAAGTGTTCGCGTGGAATTTAAACGATGCTAAAAAATGTTGACCAACACGAAAAAAGAGCATTTATCATCGTGTTCGTTATGCAACCATGTAGGTTTCCATATTAGGGTTCGAGGTGCCAAGTCAAGTACAGAAAGACAGACACAAATCAATATCAAAATCCAAAATGTATAAAACTACTTTTTTAAAAGATAATTTGTATTTGAATATTTGGCCAATAGGGAATATCCAAATAAAGCTGAAATGATTTTTTATATTCTCTGCATTAACTAAATATTTATAGTTCCATTTATTTTGGTTTTTATTAACAAAAAAAAGATTGTCTATTGCAAATTTGCGTACAAATTTCGAAACTTGTAAAACGCGATGCTATTGGTAGTGACGTCACATTACATTTAAATCAAAGTTATTATGGCTGCTTTACTGTAAATTCGAGTATTAATTTATTTTCTTGATTATTTCCCAAAGATTAGCATCTTTCGTGGATAAGAATCAATATATTTGATTAAACATGACCATAAGGACAATCGGATAATTTGCGATCTACCAAACCTATTCTATTTCCTTCGTTGCCGTCGGTTGATAAGATAAAACTGCTTATTTTTCTACAAATCCTGACTTTACCTACATCTGCAGAAATGAAAGGAGCAAAAGCATAAAGATATTTGTTTAAGATACTGATATGTACTAATAAAAGCTCCAAATAAGTTTTTTATTTTAATTTTTCTTACGCTATACTTTGGCAGTGGTAAATCATAACCTCATTTGTCTTTTGTTATGATTTATTATACCATAAAAAATAAATAAATAACAAAATATGCTTATTTAAATTTGAAGTTAACACGAACCGAAGTTAAAAATTTATTGAAATCGGTGCTGCCATTCCGAAGTACACATGCAAAAATTATTATCGATTTCAAGAGTTTGTTTTAGTTTTTCGCAGTTTTTTTAGATTTCCACTTACTTCAGCAAAAAATCAAAATGGGGCCATTCGGGACAACTCACCTACATAACAAAAAAATTATCGAAATCGGTTAATCCGTTCAAGAATTATGCGTCAACATATATAAAAAAATACATATGGGTCGAATTGATAATCTCTTGTGAAGTTGATTGAAAACTGTGAATTATTCTTTGATTTCTGCTATTTGCTTGTTTCCAAAAAAACTTTTCTTGGAACTCGATACTAAGGTTATTGTAGTTCTATTATTGTGGAAGATACATACTTTGCCCTTTTCTTTATAAATTTGTCAAATAAAGATCTATAAGAGTGAGCTTTAATCATAACGAATCATTAATATTTTACAAGCACTCCTCAACAAACATTTTGAGTAAATACTTTCCTGAGCCTATGGTCCACCCCCTATTTGACAACTGGCGCATTTAATATAAGAAATTCACAATGCACATATAAAGGCTTTACAAAAGTAAGTGGTCATTTTTCTATGAGAACCGAATGATGTCATTCTGGAAATATCGGAAATACGAAAACCGAAAGAATAATAAGACAGCTGCAATGTTGCCAGGTCTTTTAAAATAAATCATCAATAAAACGAGTTCAGTAGATTCTCCATGATTATTCATTACTCTTACAATAATTATTGTAAATGATATCAGTAGGTAGGTCTTTATTTTTGATTAAAGAAGAAATTAAAATACTGATCAACGAAAAAATTTTAAAAACCCTTTTCCAAAATTTTTGCAGCGGAAAACCATAATATGATTGCATATGGCAGATCCGAAGCGAAACAACAGGGAAAGGGAAGGGTTAACTTACTTAGTTCCTAACGTCCAGATTCACTAAGAAAGTTTAAGATTTAGTACTGGTTTAAATTAAGATCTTTTAGTTGATCAGTTATGTTTTGACAAGTTTTTGTACTGTCGTTGTTAATAAGACGTCATTAAAAACTTATGAATTATTCGAATATTTCAGCGATTTGCTTGGTTTCCAAATGATTTTCATCTTGGAATGGGTGGCTAGAGTGAATTTAGTTCAATTAATGTCGAAAGTGCGGACTAAAATTGCCCTTTTCTTTATAGATTTGTGAAAAAGCTCCGAAATAAATTCATAGTATAAAATTTAGTTGTCCTATTCTTACAGTTGTCAGTTTAAAACTTTTGGTTGTCAAATTAGACCGGACTAGCGTTGGAGAATCTGGACGTTAAAAGTTCAATAAATGATTACATTTTCTCACCTACATTTTACAGCGTCATCTTAAAGCGGAATGACATGCATGGTCCTCTTACTCTTTCATCATCTATTCAAAAATAATAAATTCCAGCTTAACAGAATTTTCAGTCTCCCAAACTTAATAACTATAAATAATTTAATTATTTATAGTTAATAATGTTAGATCAAAAAGAACGTCCTCAAAGTCGGCCGTTGAATTATTACTCTTGAGTATAGGTGAATGAAAAATAATCTGTCAAGTTCTGAAGTTTCTATTTTTAAGAAAATTACATTAGTGTCATTGTTATTGCATAATACAGAATTAAAAAAAAAACATAAACATCAAAGAACCTAAAAATTATAAATTTAAACTAAATGAGAGACGTGTCCACCTTCTACTTCCAAACATGTTCTCATTCTTCTTTTTACAACATCAAAAACATTGGTGAGCACTTGGGGGAGTTGCTAATCTCCTGAAATTTATTTGTAATTCTGGCCTGTAGGTCTTTCACAAGGGGTTTTGAAAACCGAGTTCTTAATGTGTGGCCATAAAAAAGAGTCGCACAGTGTGAGATCACAGGACCGTGGTGGCCACCTAACTGGCATATTACGACTAATGATTCGGTCTTCGAAAAATTCTTCCAAAAAATTTAAATTATCAAGAGTTACCTAGCCGTCCTCCTGAAAGTAGCCTTGTCGTATCTCTTCATCGTCTAATGCGTTTACAAAATTTTGTAAAGCTTCATTACGGTATCGCGCCGAATTAAAAGTCCCTTTAAAAAAAAGTCGGTCCAATTAACCTTCTTTTCGATATGGCCGCCCACACGCCAACTTTCTGTGAATGCAGAGGCTCCTCTATAAAGAAATGTGGATTACACATAAACCACTGTGAAAATTGCATTCGCTGCGGCTTGTTGTTTGGTTACAATTCCTGGACTGAGTGTAAACGATAAGCCTGCATATGCAGGTCACATTTCAGGATTGTATTGCAGGTTCCGTATAATACATTTACTTGCTGGATTAAACGCCGAAGAGGGGTTTAAGGGTATTCAATTTGCCTCAAATCTTCTACTTTTTGTGCAATGCGAACTTTACGTCCCCCACTACCTTCCTTTCTATTCACACTTTCTGTTTCTCTAAACAAAGCCACATTTTTAGTCAAAACTTGGCGAAACTGGTCGAAATCCACGACTATGTGTGGAAATTCTGTTTGAAAATCCTTAATGGCGTCCCGTGTTGAATAAACCCACTAGCCATCAACCCTTCTGCCATTTCTAAAGTAACTTTCGATCATAAAAGCTTTTTTTTCTGCCGTGATTTCCATATTAAATTTTCTTAAAAATGAAAACTTCAGAACTTGACAGTTCTATTTAGATTGATTTGATATTTCTCTAAAAATGGGTTTAATAATCTCCTAAGATAATTTGTGTTGTAATTAAAAATGGGGTAATAATAAATGTGTTTGTGGAGGAACAATCTATTTGTACGGTGGTAATATTTCCTTTTTCTTTTAGTGACAGTGAGAAACAAATGTGCAGTGACAAAAACCAGTCTGTGCTTTGAATATAAAAAAAGCAACTACCTATAATTCCACCAATTTTCCGTTTCGGTAGTTCAGTGACTACTTAGATACACATCTTTCAAACATTCAAGCCCAAATTATTCACAACTAAATCTGACAACATTGCCAGTATGAACCGGGTAACTGACCAAGGGCCAAATAAAACACAATATAACCCCGTCTATTGTCCATTCGGGGGTGGTTTCAACGTCATTATGTGAGATTAGCAAGAATTTTTGTATTTGCTTCACGTTCAATTGCAAAAGCTCGGACATGTGCCCTTTCACAACTGTTACATTTATTATATTTTCGAAAGCCATTTGACAATTTCCGTTTCAATTTTCTCCGTCCCATACTGTTCATATGCAATATGCTTAGGTTATTATTTGACAACGTTTTTAAATTATTTGAAATTACATAATGGCTTGACACAAGTACCTACTTTAGAGAATATCTTTATCATTCTGTATGGTAAGGAAGGTTTTGTAAAACTTCTTAAGAAGCACTACGTTGAAATAGTTTGAAAACGCAGTAGGTACTTTAAAAACTTTAATTAAGCCCATTAGGAAGTTAGGGAATAAACTGATTTGTTCAGGTATGTTCAGGTTTGCTCACTATATCAATAATACTGCTCAAATTGATAAAGTTCAATTAAATTTCAATAATCAACCTTCAATAATCAACCTTGGTACAAAAACCCGTCAAGTCCATATTTTAAAAATTGTGGGAAATCAAGAAAAAATTGCCGATTTGGAAAATTCATATTTTTGTTTGGGTTGCTCATTGTATTCTTATATTCCTGCTAAGAATATATACATGTATGTAATGCATTTTTTTCGAAGTCCCAAAAAAATAAACAGTTTTTCTCGACTTGTTGATAAGTTCTTAAATTCAATAATTTTCATGTACCTAAGTTTTGCCAGTCACATGAATAGTTGTTGTAAATACTATAGTCGATCACGTGCTTGTCAAAAATTCCAAGCAAAAGAAAAGAGGATAGAATTTAAGACCTTAAAGCAACATAGCGACGCGTGGTTTAGATATCATCTGACGCTGACGACACTTGACAGCGCGCGAAAATGGAGGCCTTTAAATTGAAATAAATTATGCCGAAGAGCAAAAACATTTTTTTTGGTAAATTATTTCAGCAATAAAAGAATTCATGGATATTCCCTGTTGTTAAAATATATTCCCCAAAATCATTATCTACTACGGATTTTTTCTATACCGAAAATTAATTAATTATGATGAGTAATCAGAGCAAGCCATAGACTGATGCTGGCAGCATCGAACAGCACTTGGTCACAAAATGCCGATGGAACTAACTGAAATAATTTCTCGATTTAATTTGGTTTTGAAAAAAATTGTCTTAAACAGAAAAATGTTCACTGACTCCCGGACTATTTAGCAATACAATACAGTAAATACCTGTGTAAGCTGTATTTTGCTGAAAATACCATTAATTGCAAGGTAAAACTTTCTACTTTCAAACTTAAAATTTTACCTGTTTAGGGTTTACCAGAACCCTTTCTTTTATGACCTTTTTAAGCAAGTTTTTGAATAAGTCCCTACTAATTTTATGATGGGTAAAATATGTTTAAAGAATTAAGAAATTTCATTTAAGATCCCTACTTAGATAGACATTTATTTATATTTACAATGTCGGCGACGACTATTCATTATTTCAGAGATTACAGGTACCTATCAGTAACAAACACCAAAATTGTTTATGTTTATACCTATGTAAGTAGTACAAAAATCTGCTAGGACGAATGTAATTTTATTTTACTACAATGTCATGTTGTAAGGGTTTTACACTTCAAAAAGTATATAAAATATAATAAAAATTACAGCAAGAATTTTTTTTAATGTAAAAAGGATGGGGATTCATGGCCACACAAGTATAAGGCAGCCAACGCAACATCACTTTTGTGCACGGGTGCTTGGAATGCCAAAGCAACACAGCATTCTTCTCTCCGTTTCTCCTGCACTCTCTGTACTCTACCGTTATTGTGACACTCTTATCTGTATAATCGATGACCAGGAAACCTTCCATATACCAATACACTATATCCGTGATCTTCCCAGCTCATTGCAACATCCTTCTTGGGCGGTGGTGTGGCCTTCTAGTGCCTCTACACTCTACATGGACTCTTGCCTCAGGCTCATAATTTTTATAATAATGAACCCCAGTTTCACCTCTAGTAACAGTCCGGTCCAAAATTTTACTTTTGTTGTTTGCAGAAGTCCAAAAATTCGGGTTTTCACTATAAGTGTAACTCAGTTTTGTTCATTCCTAATGAATTCGAAGATATCTAAAATGCCAATGATCGAATCACCAATCACATATATATGGTATGGACACTGGTACAGATACTTGTTACCAAGAGAGAGACCAAACAGTGGACAACGATGGATGCCAAAGCCATTCTCGTAGATTACCTTGAAATGGTAAAACAATTGAACCAGTTTAGCCCCAAAATATTTTGTGGTAATAAATTTAAAATTTAATAGTACAGTGTAGCTGTCTTAGATTAGGTACTCGCATAGGTACCTATAGTGATTACTGTTTGAGTGATTACTGATTAGTAATCCGCAATAAAAAATTCCAAGTACACCACTGCATCTTCGTACAAGTTAAAAATATAAAAACGAAGAAAAAAGTCTGTGGGTATTTTTTGGATCGGATATCAGTCAAGAAAATTAGTTTTATCTTATGTTTTTTGTTTAGATAGTCTATTGACATCCGCCATCCCTTGATATGCCCTATCTTTTGCTATTTACCCGACGAATTTTAAAGTGTATTACGAGAAAAAACAAAATTGTTATTTTTAGATAAGTTATTTGTTTAGTGCATTTATTGTTTGTGTATTTTAGTTAATTTTTGTGGGAATCTACGAGTTTTTAACCTTATTTTATTCGTTGTTTACAGATAGTTCTGGCCCTATAATAAACCAAGTTGAATCACATAATTATGCTGTTTATTTGTTTTACTAAAACCAAACAATAGACCTAAAAACATTTACATACCTACTAATGTTTCTTTTAGTGGTAAAATACATGTTTATTTCTGTAAAGATACTTTTGTTAAAGAAACCAGCTAAATATTATGTTGTTTTGGCCCATTGCATTTCCTATTTTCCTAATATATTTGTTTTATGATTTGTTTCTAATTTTGACAAAAAAAAATGTTCCGGATTTGGATGGCTTAAAAAGGATGCCATTTCGGCCGGCATTTTTCGAAAAGTATTTACGCCCACACCTGGACGGTACATTTTCCTGTTTTAAAATTTAAAAAGAAACGACACTGTGAAGTATTCTTGGGTTGCATTTCTACGTACTTTCTGTATAGTTTGAAATATGTTCTACCATTTATTTCATCCGATATCACAAATGATCGTGCTTAAGTGATTCTTTGAATCCGTAATTTTTATAATAACAAGGTTTCCTTTGTCTTCAATATTATCCAGCGTTATTTTTGTAAGTTCCGTTTTGCGGCAAGCTCCGGTTAAAGCCAAAATGGTAGCTACTTCTATCATCAAATACGCCTCATCTGGGGCTAAAAACATAAATTTGGATATGTCTCCTTTCGTGGAAACTTGTGCTTTTCCTGGGCGAAAGTCAACACTTTGGTTTTTTTAAATAGATTGTTAATTTAAAAAACTTGCCTATATCGACACTTTGCTTAATCTTAACCAGACTTTTTATCATCAAATAACGTGACCAAAGCGTGTTTGGCTTAAGAACTTTACTCAAGTCTAAAAAGTAAGCTAAAAATACCTCCTCTCTGAAGCTTCTTACACCTTTTTCTTTTATCCAGTCCAAAAAATGGGCGTATCGGCGTTCTAGCGCCTTGATATGCGTAGCAACAGGTCTAAATTTGCCTTTTCAGCGGCTTCCACAACTGATTGGGGTAGCTCGTCATCTGAAGCATCCATTTTTAACACTTTTCCCTGCCAAGTTTTTATTTCGATAAAATTTGGCTGCCACAGTGACAGATAAATCAATTGGTTGCCATGGCGTAAATCGAAATAAAAACTGTTAGAGGTTGACGGACGTATAGTCCTATTGTTACCCGACATTATTTTGAAAAATTAAATATAGTGTCAATAGGATATCTAATAATAATTTGAATTTGATGAAATAATCCATGCTTGAAGTGGAGTGGTAAGTTAATAATAATTTGCATATTTACAAGGCGGATTCACACCACTAAATATAAGACATATTTATTAAAAGAAGATAAATTACCAAAATCTGCTTTCCCGCACTAGTGCGAGAAAGTACCTAAATAAAAAAGCACTAGCGCGGGAAAGTGCAATTTTCCGGAACAAGATGCGTGCGGGAAAGTGGCTGTTGCACGGACGTAGAAAAATACTATTTTTTAAGTAAAACATATACATATGTACAACATACATACAATTCCTTTTCTTTTGTTGACATCCACTTGTCAAATTTAGCCGCTGTTAAAAAATCGAACAAGCTGCTGACCGGAGCTGTTAAACAATCTTTCCACTTAAAAATCATTTTTCACACAAAAATTGCCGTAAGAAATATCACGAGTCCTAATTTTTTCGAATAAACTGGAATAAACGAGGATTTTAGCCACCAGCACGAATGCTGTTGCTGTCAGAAGGAGGAATGGTATTTGGTAAAATAATCTCCAGACTAAATTTTAACGTTTATAAATCATCTAGGAATTTACAAAAAAATATATGTGAAGGGCAAAAGTTCGTGATTTTTCTCCTTACAAAACGTTCTAAACTGTTTCCATACATAATTTTTCGTTTTTACGTGGTTCTGGGGGATAGATTATTCAGTAGCTTAATCGATTTCGCCGTTTGAGCTTTTACCAAAGCGCTGCAGCGTTTTCTTCACAAAACCCGCAATATTTTTTTAAACTTTGTCTTTGTTGTTTGTGTTGTCAGTATTGCCTTAGATACCAGTTTCATAAACAATTAAAGTACCAAGTGGATAAATATCCAATTGTCAAAAATGTATTCGCTTATAAATTCTAAAACCAGTCGCCATCAACAATGTAAATTTCGACTGGAGAGAGATTATCACTTATAATCTCCCTAGAGCTTGAATTATTTCCGAAAATTGTTTGGAGGTGCGAATTTTCTTATAAAAATTCGCAACAGAGAAAAAATTTTCGGAGATTAATTCAAGCTTGCGGGAGATTCGGTACGAAAATTTTATACCAAAAATTATTTCAAAAAAAATACAAATTTTGACAATTTGGCAAGCGTTTATTTTGCTTTGAGGTTTGGTGTTTTAATATAAGGTGGCTATTTAATTACTTTTTTGACACTTTGACGTTTCAAGGGCGTGCCTAGTAAAATTTTGTTTGTGATTGAGTTGAGTACAAAAATAAATATAAATATATTAATATAATCAACTTGATACAAAGATGCAAACCTTATTTTACTAGAGTACCAGGGAATTGTAAAAATAATAGATGAATAAGTGTATAGCCACAATATAGGTAACACAGACCTACATTTTTTCCCTATGCTCTAGTTCTATGACATTATGTAATTTTATTAGAATATAATCAACTTGATACAAAGATGCAAACCTTATTTTACTAGAGTACAAGGAAATTACAAAAATGATGAATGAATAAGCGTATAACCACAATATACGGTAACACAGACATACGTTTTTCCCTAAACTCTAGTTCTATGACATTGTGTAATTTTATTAGAGTGTAATCAACTTAATCTACGCTTCTGGTGTTATTCTGACATCTGCACGTGACAGCTGTCAAGCCAGGGAAATTATCACTTATTAATTTTTCAACTAGGTCACGTGACCGAAAAAATTTCCGAAAAATTCGGGTTGTTGCCATAGCAACCTGTCAAAAACAAGGCATCTGATTGGCTTAAAACAACTGGTATAAAATTTTCTCTTGTAATTAGTCGAATAAAAACGAAGGATTATGAGTCAAACTCACACATTTGTCACATTCAAATTTTTCAATCAAATTTTTTAAAAGCTCTTGACTGTTTAATATAAAAAATTGTGTTTGTTATGCATTACCGTATACGAGCATGGTAACTTTTGTTTAATTTTCAAAAAAGGATGATTAATTTTATTCAACAATAATTGATGCCTTGCTATTTCTAATAAAAATTGGTTGTGTAACCATGGAAACGTATAAATTTTGTATTTTGAAACTTGACGCCAGTAAATTTAATTCCTCGTTTTTTTTTCCAAAAATTCAAACTGTTAGGTTTAAGTATATTTTGTAGGTAGTAAAAAAATGCAAAATAATGAGTGGAGATTAATTTTCCCTTCTTCGAATTCCTCCAGAACTGGCAAAAGCAGTAAATACCTCCAGATTAGATTTACTTCCAAAAAAATCCAGACAAAAATGATTATGCATACAATCGTTTTACGGACTATTACAAGAACAAAAATACGTTAGTATGTAATTATGCACATAGCATGTGACTGGATGATTTGTAAATAAGTGTAGCTAATAAATGTCTTTAAAAGTAGTTCTTCCTCCGATAACTTTGTAATGGCATATTTTCTAGAGCTGTGTTTAAAGATTAAATTTTCTGAATATCGTATTTTTAATAACTTTTGCAATATATTAACAACTGTAAGGAAATATTATTTCCTTACAGTACAGAAATTATTTCCTAACAGTTGTTTTTGATTGCCTAGATGTATTGTACGACTAGATGTACCTATTGTAATATTCACTTTTTATTAAACTTGTCAGAAATGTTAAAATTTTTGAACAATCGGCGGAAAATAACTTTGTTCTTAACGACTTGCATTGTTATAAAAACAGCTTAAGTTAAATTTCCTACTTTTAAAATAAACAGTTGTGAGTTTAAGACCAATTGTAAAAAAAAGTGTTAGCACGATACTAAAGCATCTTTTAATCTTTCATTCAATCTTGGAATAAAATACGGTTGTTACTCTCTTACTATATTATATTATGACATCGACCCAAGCATTTTCAGTGAATCCTGTTTAAATCCTCCCTCCACCCCAACCAGAATCCAAGTTTTTCATGAGCGTAGTCCAACCACTCTCAAGTCAAAATTCTAGTTGAGCCCGTGTTTACCACAAAAATATTTTTTTGTCACAATTCATCAAATGGAAAAATTACTGTTATTTCACAATATTTATTGCTATTTTGTACGTACAGATTTTTCCTAACATAATGTATTTTAATATTGCATCCAATAAAGTTGTTTTGAAAAAAGTTAAATAGGTAGTGATTGTAAATATGAAATTTCTACACATCTCAGTAAACAGTGTAACTCGATAATTCCCAGCAACAAGTAATTTTTTTCGTTATCAATCAACAATGTTTTAATATAATTGCTAAATTTCTTCTATTGATAATTTTATACATCGGAATTAACTAAAAAAGGTTCAGGTTTAGCTCTGGTTCAAACTCATCTTTTCCAGATCTCCTATATCAAGGGTATCTAACCAGACAGCTGGAATACTGCTCGTGTGCAGCTTGTCCCAAATAAAGGTTCCATGTTCCAAGTCACTTCCATCCAATTATAGACTTACCTCTCTTCTCTCTGTTGTCAGAAATGTTATGGAGAAACTCATCAACTTGCAAATTCTAAAATATTTAGAAAAACACAAAATCATCCATGACGGAGAGTATGGATTTCGTCACCAAAGATCCACAGCTGAGCTCCTTACCTTTGTCACACATAACTGAAACAAGTCTCTCGAATTTCATGTCCAATTCTGGATTGTTGCCCTTGATATTTCCAAGGCCTTTGATCAGGTATAGCATGCCGCACTCATCAACAAACTACTTTCATACGGTCTTCCTCCCAAACTCTGTCCCTCAAATAAGCGCATATCTGTCGTGGACAAAGATCTATATACACGCCGATTTTTACCTTGCTTTTTTACTTTGAGTAGCACATATGAAATTACCAATAATATAAAGAAATATACCATCCTATGAAGTGCTAACCCGTTTCCATTACACCTTTTACAGCCCATCTAATTTTTTAAATGACCAAACTTTTAAAAAAAGACACCGAAGCACAGCGTCGAACCCACCACCTCTCAGTCCATAAGCGGATACTCTACCTATGGACCACGATACTGATGCAAGAAAACCGGTAAACGTGTTAGAAGTGCATAATATCCTTATATTTTTGAGATTATAAACAATGCATCTAGAGGTTTAATTTTTTCTTTTGGAATTTTGCATATTGATAATTTCACTAATTAATAGTTTTATGATCTGCTACTTGACTTTTGAACTTGAACTGAGAAGCCGCGGCTGCAACTGAATAACGTGTTAACCACGCTTAAGATATATCTACCTACTTTTCCAAAGATGATGTTGATGACTCAGGTATAGAATATAGGGTTGATTTTTTAACTGGAATAAATTCGATATCAAAGAATCCATCCACTCCTTGAAAAACTCCAAAAACACGGGTACCTTTTTTTTTTTGAATCAGCAGTTTTTTTTTGTGTTTCCGTAAATTTTACCCTTCATCCAGGAATAGAAACTAACCCAACTTTTTCTATCAAATGCAAATGCATGTATTATGATAGCTCGCGGCATAAAAAAGGACTATAACCCACCATTTACTTTGAATTTCTATTATCTCATAAGCGATAAAAAAATTTAAAAATGTAATTTTTTTAATAATTTCGTATTAAGTATATTACAATAATATTGATCGTGTAAAGTAGGGCAGTAGGGTTGTATATCTCTGTTGCTACTTACGGGACCCATGCCAAGTTCAGGGTTTTTGATAGATTAGGTACTAGGAATGTTTTGGTAGAGAAAAAAAAATACTTTGTAATTTGCGAAAAACAGCTGAATTTTTGTTCAGTCTGGGTTTCACGGAAATGCAAAAAAAACTGTTGAATCAAAAAAAGGCACCCGTGTTTTTGGATTTTTTCAAGGAATGGATGGATTCTTTGTTACTGAATTTATTTCAGTTAAAAAATTCACCCTGTATACATATATACATATTCCCAAAACATCAATGTTGCAAATACATTGCAAAAGAATTCAAAGAATTTGACAAAAAAAAATCAAAAAGAAGTCATCAATTACAAATTACACAATTCACCTGACATATTTTTTGCACTTTTAGTACTACATTTATCACGGTCAACAGGTACAATAGCTAAAAAACGCATTCACTCTTCCTAATCTATTTCAGCTTTTACCTCCATACCAGAATATTTTTTCAACAAAAGACCAACCATCAGTACCGTCTATTATAGAAACCCACTGAAATCTGTTAATGATACGACAAGAGGTATTAGTGTTATTTTTAGGGTGGCACCCTACAATAAAAAATGACTTTAAAGACGACCCTAATAAGTAGCTACTAAACGCTAACACACCGCAACAAAAAATCCCCATAAAAAAGCAGGTCAAATTCGTTCCCTTCATTTTTTGGGTCGCATTATGTTTTTCAGGTTGGAAGCGATTAGTGCAAGGTGCTTGTGGGTGCGTTGGTAATGTGTAAATTCTTTGAGTTTAATCTTTTTAATGCATATTTTTTTGAAAGCACAGGTTTTTTTGGATACTAATTTTTTTTAAATGTTTACAAGATGTAAAAGAAATAGCTTTATTCAAAATAATGAAATCATTCTCTCCGCTTCGCTAGTATCGCTGCACTAATCGTTTTTTGCAGCTCCAACATAAATGCACCCTTATTAGGGTGTATTTATGTTGAAGCTGCGATAAAGGGTGAGATCGGCGATACTGGCGAAGCGGATTATTTTTGTATGAAGTAACGCGTTCCTCCAGTATAAACACCTTCATATAAAATAATGAAATCATTCCCTCCGCTTTGCTTAAAACATAAATGCATCTTTAGGGTGCATTTATGTTGGAGCTGCGATAAACGATAAGAACGGCGATACTAGCAAAGCGAATTTTCTGCATATGAAGCAACGCATCTCTTCAATATAAACACCTTTATACAAAATAACGAAATCATTCTCGCCGCTACGGTAGTATCGCCGCACTAATCGTTTTTTGCAGCTCCAACATAAATGCACCCTTATTAGGATGTATTTATGTTGGAGCTGCGATAAAGGGTGAGAGCGGCGATACTGGCGAAGCGGATTATTTTTGAATGAAGTATCGCGTTCCTCCAGTATAAACACCTTCATATAAAATAATGAAATCATTCCCTCCGCTTTGCTTAAAACATAAATGCATCTTTAGGGTGCATTTATGTTGGAGCTGCGATAAACGATAAGAGCGGCGATACTAGCAAAGCGAATTTTCTTCGTATGAAGCAACGCATCGCTTCAATATAAACACCTTTATACAAAATAATGAAATCATTCTCTCCGCTTCGGTAGTATCGCCGCACTAATCGATTTTTGCAGCTCCAACATAAATGTACCCTTATTAGGATGTATTTATGTTGGAGCTGCGATAAACGGTGAGAGCGGCGATACTGGCGAAGCGGTTTATTTTTGAATGAAGTATCGCGTTCCTCCAGTATAAACACCTTCATATAAAATAATAAAATCATTCCCTCCGCTTTGCTTAAAACATAAATGCATCCTTAGGGTGCATTCATGTTGGAGCTGCGAAAAACGATAAGAATGGCGATACGTGCAAAGCGGAAAATGATTTCACTATTTCGTATGAAGCAACGCGTCTCTCCAATATAAACAACATACAAAATAATAAAACCATTCTCTCCGCTTTGCTAGTATCGCCGGTCTTATCGTTTATCGCAGCTACAACATAAATGCATCCACATTCTAATATTTTTACGATTTGCTTAGTTTTAAAATGATTTTTTTTAAACTCGTAACGAAAATACCTAAGATTTTCAAAATTTGTGACCTCAACTCCCTAGCGGGGGTTGAAAGAGTTAAATTACATAAAAAAGTAGATTTATTAACCAATAAGATACACCTCAAATTGGGTGTCTCTGTCATTACTAATAGCAAAGATATTTGCCCATACTAAGATTTTTCGGACACCCTATGTATACTTAATTGATATCTTTTTATAACTGCGAAACATTCATGGCATAAAATTTAGTTGCTTTATTTTTACACTTGTAAATTTAGAACCTTGATAACTTGGTTAGTTATGTTAAAGTACTGAGAATTTTTCATATACAGAATGTGATATTAAGAATGTGTGTAAAATGTATTTAAACTTTTTTTTACAAACCTTTATTTTTTATTGAGGGAATCTTCAATGGCCATATTTTTGATACGGGGGAATTAATTCTCGAGAGATAGTGACGTCACAATGACGTGTATACGACTACTATTGGCTTACTTCTTTCCATCGAGAAAAAGTGACGTAATTTTATGTTCTATTGCCATCTAGAATTAGACCTTGGGAGTAAATAGCTAATTTTGATTATGATAAGACATGAATGGTGAGTTATACAGAGAAGATATGCAGGCAAAGCCGCGGATGCCCGCCAGTAGCCAGTAATTATAAAAAAAACTGGGCTAACTCTCCCGTAGTTGAATATTTTAGCCGTCGAATACGATTTGTTTTTCAAAATAAACCGGTGAACTAATTTTAAACTAATTGAGCAATATTAACTATTTTGTTTTGTAATGTATTACAGAAAGTGGAATATTTTTTTATTTACTTAGGTTTCTTTCTAAAATGTAATTAAATAAATTAGGTTTTTTACGGCCTGGCTTCTTGGAAAAAACAATAAAACAGACGCCGGTAATCATTTAAATAATCGCATTATAATGATAGCACAAATATGGAATGAGTAAATATTTTTCTATTGTTCAATTTTTGGGACTTGGACTTATTTATTTATCACTATCAGCTTGTCGGCGTAAAAAATAAAATTAGAAGGACGAAGTGATTATTAAAGACACAATGTTCTAGTTTCAGATGTAATACAAATATAAATTAATAAATTTTTCAAGTGCGAGTCGGATAGCGGACTTTCAAGATTCAGTTCCTGTGATACATATACCCTACCTCCCGTTTAAGGCCCTATACAGCGCTATTTAAGACTAAAAAATACATAAGAAAACGGCGACGTTAGCTTCTCGACCAGCTCCTTAGTCTGAGACCTAACCCCCTAAAATACTTTTAACATTGAGTGTGGTTCGTGGGAGAAAGAGGGGACGAAGATGTTATCCAAATTTCGCGGTGTATATTTGCTTAGGTTAGATTAGCTATCTAAGATATCCAAATCAAAATAACAAAAATGGTAATAAGTAAGGGAGGCACTGTTGGTCTGTTACCAGAGGCGTCGATGCCGAAAATAAGTACGTACGTATACGGTATTTAAGTTTGCAAGCATCTACTCCCACGTGGGGAATTTTAACTGACTGGAGTTCAGCCCCCCGAGCTGTCCGTATTTAGGTATATAAACAGCCTATAATTTGCATCTGCGTCCACACCCTCGTCACGAACTTTGAGTGGCCAGGGTTTAGCTTCCCCAAGCTAATTTCCTGATTGCGTCCCTGTATGGTAGATACAATATACGAGGGCGAAGTGCTAAGTCTGGTAAAATTCTAATAAAGGGTGTCACGATCGCAAATCCCATATAACATTTATCAAGTACCATATCTCAGTAGGCCACGTTCAACATTTCATACATATCTGTCATTTAGTTCAGTAGTGACAGCCATTGAAAGCAGACAGAATCTCGTATCGTTACAAAACATGGATAAAAGTGAATTTCTTGTGTTGATTAAACATTATTTTTTGCGTCGAAAAACCATTACACAAACCAAAACAAAGCTTGATAAATATTATGGAGACTCTACACCGATTAAAGTGGTTTAGTGATTTTCTTTGTGGTCGTACAAGTACAAGTAATGCCGAACATTCAGAAGGCTCAAATGAGGTCACCACGCCAGAAATGATTAACAAAGTCCATGACATTGTATTGAAGGACCCAGAGTGAAAGTGCGTGAGGGAGTATGCGTCGCAGATGAACGTGTGCGAAATATCTTACACCTTACACGAACCTTTGGATATGAAAAAGCTATCCGCGCGACGGGTGCCGCGTTTGCTTACAATCGACCAAAATCGCACATGTGTAACAGCTTCAGCGGCAAGTTTGGCACTGTTCAAGCGCAATAAAATGGACTTTTTGCGTCATTTCATAACTGTCGACGAAACATGGATTTATCACTGTACACCAGAGACCAAGGAACAGTCGAAACAGTAGATTTCTCGAGGTGAACCTGTGCCGAAGGCCAAAGTGGTCTTATCGGCTAACAAGTACATGACCGCAGTTTTTTGTAATGCACGCGGCATAATCCACACGATTACTCTGAAAAGGGAAAAACCATCAACGGAGAATATTATTCCAACTTACTGGACCATTTCAACGACGTTCTGAAGGAAAAAAGACTGCTTTTGGCGAAGAAAAAAGTTCTCTTCCATCAAGATAATGCACAAGTGCACACGTGTGCAGTTGACATGGTTAAAATCCATGAATTACGCTATGAGTTGCTTCCACATCCACCATATTCGAAAGATTTAGCCCTCTGCGACTATGTCCTGTTTCCGAATTTGAAAAAATGACTCGGCGATTCGACTCTAATGAGGAGATCATCAATTTAACAAATGCCTATTTTGAAGAGTTGGAGAAATTGCATTTTTCGGAAAGAATTGAAAAGTTGTAAAAATCGTTGGACTAAGTGTATTAAGCTAAAACTACGTTGAAAAAATAAAATATTTTTGAAAAAAAAGATCCTTGTTTAATTTTTACCAGGCTTATCACTTCGCCTTCGAATTAAAGAAAGCAATAGGCTTTCTTGTATGGATATTTTAATAAATGTACAAAGCTAAAAGGCAATTTAAATGATTTGGAGAATTTTTTTCGTTTACTTTTTTTGACATGGTCACTTCTAATGACGTCTATGTAATCTTCAAAAATCCTGTTTTAAATCTTTAAATTGAATTCACTTCTCCAGTATCATATCATCTATATTGCCCACTAGTTTCCATACAACTAAAAACACTTTTATTGTGATTTTCGTCCACATGTCACGTTCATCCACTTACATACATCTATTATGAAATTCAGCTTTAGTGAAAGAGCCCATCTTAGTAAGTTTGCTCTCTAATATTATAAAAGCTACTTCAAATGCGTACTAAAGATAAATGACAATGTTTTTTTTTGCCTTATCCGGGATTGTAGTGAGTGGATTCTCATCATAACATAAGTCATAATTATATTATGTTAAAACACTTTTATAAAAATAAACAATCGATCTTTAATAGAATGAAAAACACGCATGATCTACATGCTCTTATCGCCTCCTTTTTCTAAGCCAAATTTATATCGCGTGATATTTTTTGCTAATGATCGACACTGACCTTACACTGACTAAAAATCGTTATTTTTCTTCAACTGCTTTAAATATCTTTGTCAGATTAGAGGTAATGGTTTCATAATTGAATTTAAATTAATAAAATAAATTACACGTCAACTTATTTGCGATCTCAAACAACTATAGGTGGCAGCACCAGTTTTACAAGATGGCGGTTACAATGGGCTCTTTCACTAAATTTTTATTTTGCTTGGGTTGGGTGCAATGGGCTTATCCAGATTTTTTTTATATATCATAATATAAAGTCATCCATTCGAAGAGTTTATCCCCAAAAAATCAGAATTTTTGCTGATCAAATTCTCTCTCGCGATCAAAATCGCTCATTATGAAACGGGCAGATGGCCTCTGATGACGTAATCCCACGATGGGTGACGTAAATTTAAGAAATAAATTAAGCATTGCCATCGTTGCAAAAATTTTCCGACTATTATGTTATCAAACTCAATAAAAGAAAACGTGGTAATATTCGAAATTTATACTACACAGGGATATTAAAAGAAATGAGAAAATAGTCCAATATTTTATAACCTAAAACGGATATTTATGAATAAGCATCAAAGATACACTAACCATAATTCACTGAATGACGGGAGCAAAAACTAGTACATGCTGAGGTTATTTCACAATGATATTTGGGTTTTACTATTATTTCTGTTGTAGTTCATCGTTATATCTATACTTAATAACATGTAAGATTTCAATGGCGGCCGTTGACGCATGTCATTTTTAGTAACATTCTGTTTACACAACTTGAACTTTGGTCAGGGCCGGACTTCACATTTTTAATCAAAATTTTCAATAAAAAGAAACACTTTACAGGTACATAAAGTCCAATAATATACTACACACAATAATCAAAATTTGGTCAAAATGCTTTCTGAAAACACCGAAAAACCAACAACAATATTTCTAAAAACCAACTTTGATTTCTCACGTCATAATTGCAAATCGGGCGGGACGGTTCTGTAAATAGCAAAGGAACGCGGAATGGACAAGACGGGTTAAGGACTGCAGGAAACAGATATGCCGGTGCAAAGGCATAAGAAAAGGATGCCCATCTACACGGCATTCGATTTGAGGTGCTGCACATATTCTACCTGTTGACGCTTTTTGGGCTGCAAGGATTAGATGCGGAATATGTATCATCGTCGCGTACATGTACACGTACCATATCCATCTCCCATTAATTCAGCAATTGTCTGTGTCCGCGACGCGCTTTCTGAATGAGGGAATATGTTAAATTATAAATTGGAAAATATTTTGACATGTGTCAACGGCCGCCATTAAAATCTTACCTGATATTGAGTATAAATATACGAATAAATTTTCAAAATGAAGCTAAAATTGAAGATTAAAAATGCTACATAATTTACATGAAATATAAATTTTCCCTGTTAGTACTAAAAGAGCCGATAGGGCACATGGCGTTGTTGCCGTATCTTTAATTTGAGTCATCATATTGCCCGTTATGTTCAGTGGGCCTTAATATTTTTGTTAGTATCCGTTCAACCGACGCACAGTGGGGCCAAAGACCCTTAAATCTGGCATCAATTCAGGGAGTGGGTTTACTGCAGAGAATTGTTTTTAGCCAAGTTAAAACCAGTGGCGTGCCGTGCCTTTAGAGCGGAGGGGGCACAATGATTTGGGGGCGCCTAATTATTTTCCTTTTATTGGAGAGTATGTGGTCATAGTAGGCAGTGAATCTCCAGGGGGCGCTGTAAATTACTGTCCTTTTATTAGGGAGTATGTGGTCCTAGTAGGCATCAGTGAATCTCCGGAGGCGCGAGGGCGCCGTAACGATAAGGGCGGGAGGGGCTCGTGCCCCCCTAGCCCCCTCGGCGGCACGCCACTGGTTAAAACGTTTATATTTAGGTAATAAAACTACACTAAACATATTTGTTTCATTTTTTTACAATTTATACGGATTTTATTTGGTCACTACATAAAAAAGTTATTATAGTAGGTACCATAAAACGGCAATTTTATACTTATTTACTTATCATAACATTTTAACTGGGGCTTGCAATCCCGGGATTCAGAAATCCCGAGATCCCGGGATCCCGTTAAAAATTCAGTCCAGAAAAATCCCGGGATGGGGACTTAAATCCCGGAATAAATAAATTATGAAATATGTTTATAAAAAAACCTAAGTAAATTAACGCTTCAAGCATCATCACAGTATTTTTCCTAAAATTAAGGTTTAACGAGTGATATGGCAACCCTGGAAGATTCATTTAAGTACTTACGTAAACGAATTCAAATTATTTTTACTTCTTTTACTTTTATGTGGCTTATGCTTTAATAGTTCTGAATATGCATTAATAAAGATTAAACTCTAACTAACAATTAATTGATTGAGGAATGAAATGGAAATTCCAAATATTTTTATTTTACAAGTTAAGGGATGGTGAAATATATAAAGAAGAAATAAATTCAAATATTTATTGTTTTTTTACGTAAAAATAAATTTAAAAATATATGGGTATATTTTAAAAACGGCAATTTATTTTGCTCGCAGGGTATTTTGCATAGAAGTTATGAAGAATCTAAAGAAGAATCATCTCCACTCTCCATGCTTGAGTCTGCTACTGAAATATTAGGAGGAATTATCATCTGAAACGCTTCGGTAGGATAATATTTTAATAAAGAAACGCACTGTACCATAGAGTCATTAAACTAAAAGGAGCAAACATGAGCAATGGTTTGTTTTGCTGCTTGAAAGTACAATATACCTACTTTATTAATTTATGAAAAGGTCAGTGTGGAAGCGCGTGGAAGTTAACTATAATACTACCAAAATAGTATAATTGATGAATTCTGAAACCTATTTGTAAGAATCTATTTACACAAAGTATGAGAAAACCCTAGCACAACTAATATAAACCAAATAAGTGCAAATATTTACTACATCCCTGAAGGTATTGAATCCATAATTAAGCAAAGTTTGTAACGCGTATACTAAAACAGTACTGACATCGCAAAATCGTACCAATAAACAAATAATATTTAACACAGATCACTATTTGATCGCACGCTAGTGGTCGCCTGAGATATTCTCGCTTGAGGGGAAATAGTGCATGTGTAGTTACGAAATATAAGCGAAGGTAATTTCAATGTTCAATTTCACATTTTGAATAAATAAGTTTCTGGGTTCCGTGACCCACTGTGAGACGTAATTTTTGTGTGAGTGTTTCGATTGACTGATTGTGCAATAATATTAACATATTTATTGAAAACGCGAAATGGCTGAACAAGCCCATTACATACCGCTATATCTTGACACGACATAAAAACAAAAAATAATGCGATAAAAACATCCGAGCCATATTCAAGGAGCATGTTAAAAAAATTTTATCTCACTGCTTGTCTTAGAACAATAATCATTTATACTAGACTTACAGCAACTATTATTGACATAATGACATTTTCTAAAAAATCAAATGGAAATTTTCCAAACTGCTTTACGCCCACTTTACGTTTTAGCCTTCGACATAACATCAAAACATGAAAAACACATTTTCCTTGGGCAAAAACCTTTTAGCTCTTTTTCTGGCCACCCAATATAACTAAAATCGAAGCAGATATAAATTATATCGCCCCCATCGTTGAGCCGAATCCATATTTCGTTTAATACATTTTTTCCGATAAGTCATTCCCCTCGTCGTATTTTTATATTTTGTTTCCCCTTTTCAACCCCTTGCAAAACCACCCTCGCCCTTTATTCGCTCTTATTGGTCAACCCCAGCTGGACATTTGACCATGGTAGTTTCGGGTTTTAAACAATAAGGGTGAAAATATAATAGAGGAATTTTTGAAGTAAACAAGTACCTAATGAAGGTCTCTAATAATTAAAAATAGAAATAAAAGAGGCGGTGTTGATTAAACGAATAATGTGTGAAAATAGGGTAGTTTTTATGTATAGTACGAGAAAAATCAATACTAACATACGTGTCAATACTAACGTGTCTTTAAAAACTGAAATTTTCCGTCTCTTTTTTTTATTAACATTTTCCAAACTGTTAGAATTCAAAATTAATTTTCAACCCCAACTGGGCATTTGACCATGGTAGTTTTGGGTTTAAACAACAAGGGCGAAATAGAAAATAGTAAATTTTGGAGTTATGAAGTGAGTAATGAACGTTTATAGTCAAAAACAGAAATAAGAGGCGTTGTTGATTGATATAATGTGTAAAAAGAGGGTAGTTTTTATTAATAGTACAAAAAAAATAACCATTAACATATTATATCGAGTGTCTTCAAAATAGAATATTTTTCTGTCTGTTTTCATTAACATTTTCCAAAGTGCTGGAATTCAAAGTTAATTTTCAACCCCAACTGGACATTTGACCATGGAAGTTTGGGTTTAAACAATAAGAGCAGAAAAGAGAAAATTTTGAAGTAATGAAGTGAGTAATGAAGGATTGTAGTCAAAAATAGAAAAAAGAGGCGTGTTGATTGAATGAATGTGTGAAAATAGGGTGGTTTTTATTTATAGTACAAGAAAAATTAACAATTAACATATGTATACCTAGTGTCTTCAAAAAAGGATCTTTTTCTTTCATTAACATAATTCAAAATTAATTTTCAACCCAAACGCGATATTCGATCATGATTGTTTCGGGTTTAAACAATAAGGGAGAAATATAAATATAAAAGAGGACATTTTGAAATAATGAAGTGAGTAATGAAGATCTAGGTAATCAGAACCAGAATTAAGGTGTTGATTGAACGAATGTGTGTAAATAGGGTAGTTTTTAGTTAGAGTATGGGAAGAACCAATCTTACATACATATACCTAGTGTCTTTAAAAAAGGATCTTTATCTGTCTTTTTTTTTTCATTAACATTTTTCAAACTGCTAGAATTCAAAATTAATTTTTAACCCAAACTCGAGATTTGACCTTGGTAGTTTCGAATTTAAACAATAAGGGAGATATATAGGGTATCCGAAAAGTCTTAGTTTGGGCAAATATCTTCGCTGTTAGTAAAGATAGAGACCAAATTTTAGCTATATGTTATTGGTTAATAAAATAATTTTTTATGTAATTTAACTTTTTCAGCCCCCTTGAGGGATGACCCAAGGAGCTGAGGTCAAACATTTTAAATGCAACCCTATGCCGTGTGGTACCTCATTTTAAAAGTCTTCAAAAAAGAAACATTTTACAGCAAACCCGAGGTTCGTATCTGAATTCGTTTTTAAATGGCAAGTCTATTAAAATTTAAAATCGTGAAAAAAATTAAAAATGTAATTACCTTTATTTCTCTTATTGCTTTAAAACTTGTTCAAAATGACCACCAAGAACTTCTTGGCAGTAGTAAAGTTGATTTTAGAACTCATCAAATTTTCGAGAATGACAGGTGTTACTTCTTGTCAGAGTTCTAAAATAGACTTAATGCCCAGAAGTTCATGGTTTTGAACAACTTTTTAAGTAATAAGGGCAATAAAGGTACTTAAATTTTTAATTTTTTAGCCTTGCCATTTAAAAACTAATTAAGATATGGACCTCGGGTTTGCTGTAAAATGTTTCTTTTTTGAAGACCGTTAACATTAGGTACCACACGTCATAGAATTCAATTTAAAATTTTTGACGTCAACTCCCCCCAACTAGCAAAAGACAGTGAGAAAACCTCTTACAACCTAAAAAAAAAGCCTCACATATTCGCCTTTGTAGGTTTGCATAGGTTTTGCTTAGATTTATTTAGGCTGGTATTTTAATTTCAAATTAATACTCGCCCGCCCAGATACAATCAGTATTCATAATGACCGATTAATATGAAAAATTATAAATACATTTACATGGAATTTATTAAACTGCCCCTACCTGTTTCGATTTATTCATAATGACTGGGCATTATGTATATTGTCCGTTATAATCGCTTTGTCCATATTATACAAATGAGCGTTTACCTTTTCTACTAGATGGCGGCTGGGCATTCAATCCATCAGTATTTCAGTCTAATATTAAACGGGATCTAGACCAAATGAGCAAGCACGAACAAGAACATGTTCTATACGAATGCTTGAGTGATGTGGACGAATCCGCGAGTGAACGAATGCTTGCTTGCTCGCTCGCGCTCGATGGTGTTCAACGCGGTATCGGTACTTCAAAGAAAATTCGTGTTCTTGCCTGTTCAATTCGGACGAGATATTTAGTGCGTGAATTTTAACGACGTATGCTTATTAGGAAACTGGAGTGGCCGAATGAAACTTTGCAACAATTAATAGAAGAGTACAAAGAGCAGAGGAGTTATATTCCACCATATCCTTTGCAGTCGCTTTGTCTTACGTTTTAATGATTTATAAAATATTATAAATGAAGCACATGCAACAATTTCGTCCTACATAATTACGAACATCAATACCGAACATGAAAATAATTGCTAGCTGTGGACGGAAGCTATGACGGAAGCCGATCATGTTCTGGCGAGCGGCAGCAATCTGGAGCAAATTTGAATGAATGTTTCCTCTCGCTCGCTCTTGCTCTGGACGCTCATTTGGTCTGGACTTAGCTTTATGTTCAATTTTATTTATTAATATTGCAATATAAGAACATTTGAAAAATGAAAATCCTATAAATTTATCTTTACTGGGACATTATTTCCGTCACATCTTAAAATCAGTTCATTTTTTATATCATCTGATAAGAAATTTATATTTATTGTTATACAAAAATGTTTTATAGGTATCAGTAACGTCGTGACACAAATAATTTTATGCGTCTTAAAATAATTATCTTTACAACAAACCATTAGAGAATTTTGTTTTAAAGATTATTTTATTTATGTTTTTGTCCTAAATGGCAAAAAATATATTTTTCTACATTTTGTTATGGATTATTGTTAGTAAACATAAACAAATATCACACATTCAGTGTTTCTCAATTCAGTGATATGTGGGTGGTAGAAGGGACCTCTGATCCGTAAGAAATACGGATAGATGTTTGCTAAGAGCGCTTTATTTCGACCATGACGAAGGGTTTAATTACCAAGTGTAAAAATAATACGGCCAGTGTACTATAATAGTAATAGTATATTATGCGACCAATGATGACTATTAATACATGAGCATGAAGTAACGACACACGAGCCTTGGCGAGTGTCGTTACGAATGCGAGTGTAGTAATGGCCATTACATGAAAGTTGCATACACTGTTTTTCTACGACTATTTATTAATAAATATTAAGCTGCATTTATTTAATTTAGCAACAGTTGGACGAATTAAATCACTATCGATAATACCATAACATGACATAATAAATTCTAATATTCTTTGCAAAAAACTACTCAAAAGGGGTTAATATATATCTACTGTAATGTTTTATATTGTTTTCTTCACTAAAATGGGTGGGATCCTGTTTTTCTTATATTTTTAAATGTTACAACAGTTTGGGTGAACCGGAATACTTATATACGTATAATATAATAGATAAATAATATCCTTTCCAATCTGCGAATTGCAACAAGCTTTTCCACTCATTTTTTTGTAAGTCTGTTTCTTTTTTTAGAATGAATATGCTGAAACGATGGCCAATTTCTTTTAGATCCTGCCGATGTGGGTATCAACTCTAGCAAACGATCAGCCACTAGTTTAAAGGGTTGGTTTGCACAAAGACCTTGCCACATATCAACGGATCACAATCATTTCGTAATGCAATATCCCATACTTTGTTTAGTCGATGTGTCAAACAAAATTCGGTGCGTACATAACCACAAAATATAGATAGGTAGAATACATAGTAAAAACGAAAAAAAAATAATTTTCGGTGAATTCTCAATCTTTTTATATGTCCTTGTAATATATATCCTTAGCGATGATTATAACATATTTTTGGTGTTGTGTGTAGTCTGTCTACATGTAAAAATCCGTGCTGTGCTACGTTCAAAATTTTTATTTTTCGGCTATTTTTTTGGAGAAACTGGATCATCCACCGATTTTTTTTTGAAGTGCTCCAAAGAAGGTAATCTTTCCTTTGCCTATTCGAAAATTTGTTAATTTCGTCATACCTTAAGTGCATAAGATCCCTTTTGTTAACAATGGCTTTAACGGTGCAAGAAATTATTTGCGTGTAAGTTTAGAAAAGTAACAGCAAAAATGCAATTTTAGTATTTTATGTTTTTTGCGATGTTTATGTGTAGGTAAATAATCTCTTGGCACAACTAGGCACATTATTAAAAAATCCTTCCTTAATTAAAAAATTGTATTTTGCCTGTTACCTTGATATCACTAGTTGCCCACAAAATTTGACCCACCTGTAATAAAACTCACGGGCCGCGCCTAATATACATCCCAAAAGGCTGCCTCCAAATGTAACTTCTGAGAAGGAGTGACATCTACAATTACAAAACAACAAATAAAGAAAATCTAAACAAATTTAAAGAGCTGGTGTAAGAATAAGAGAAATGGTGTCAGAAATTTCTAATCTCTCGAACAATATGCAACAGCTTTTGAAGCAGAAATGGAACTAAGTTTAGAGACATTCACCACATGCTTGTAAAGCTTTTGCATTTTAGGAAAAAGTCATCAGAACTGTGACTGTTCTCTGCTGCCTTCAAATGTACCGTGTGAAAGTGACAAAGCAACAACAAAACCAGAAATAAGAAATATCTAAACGATATTATAGAGATGGTTCTGATGTCAGGGAATCGGTAATTAAATAAAATAACTTGCCTTACTTTGCTTTTGGTTTTCACACTGTATATTGCTGAATACATAAGTTTGCCAAAAAGGGGTAGTAACAGAAGCCACCCCTTTTATACCATACATAGACCCATTCGATGTATAAACAAGTGCTGACAGATTTTAAGTCGACAAATAGACCGTTCCCAATAAAAGCACTGCGATGGACGGACGTTGCGTTGTGACGATGACGGGGCGATTTTTTCGCCAAAAATATAAATAACAAAGGGTGCAGCCCGAGCGACGCATTTGCGGGGGTGAACTACAATAAATAGGATCAGTGGCGTTACAATTCTGTAATGTTTTTAAAAGGCTAATTTTGAAAGCACCATCCCTATACAGGGTGTATGAAAGTCACTGCATATACTGGAATGGGTGACTCCTGGGATAGTCTAGAGACACACTTAATTTTTTTTTTTTTGGTTTAATCCAACCACTGTACAATTTTCTCTAACACGCAAAAACAAGACCATAACGCGCACCCGGTGCGGCGACGTTGCCAAAATTTCATTTTCGAGGGGAATATTATATTTTAAATTTGTTCTAATAAAAAATAAATAAATTACGCTAGAACTGTCAAACAATAACCTATTAATAATTTAGAATTGCCAAAAACGCGTTATACTTTAAAAATTACATACATGAAATTCGATATAATTTTCCTACATATGTGTACCTATTAGATACAGGATGTATTTTTCCAAAAAACATAATTTCTGTATGGGTTCCTTTTTTAATATCCTACCTCTTAATATTTTTGAGAAAACTATATCCTAAAGATAAGACAAACTGGGTGAAAGTTTTGCAGTCAGCGACGCTTTAAAATTTGACCGCATCACATAACAACTGTAAAAGCAGCCGGCACTCATTTATTACTTACGAAATGAAAACAGTGCCCACTATGGTAGTTAGCAAATCGGGCGCTAAGGACGCAACGTTCTTAATTTGAATTGGAGAAAAATACATCTTATCTCGCTCTTGCTTCCCTGTTCTTGTCTCCCGTCTCTTTCTTCTTGTCATCTGGTTGGAATTTAAGGCACGTGATCAGTTCAACTATTTATAATAATAAGTCATGTGACAATAAAAATTCAGAGCTCAACGTTGAATGCTATTAGGCAGACTTTGAAAAAAGAAATGCAGACACGCTAACAACAAGCCGATAAAATTTAGTGTTATTTTAATCAGAGTTTTTGACCTAATTTGCTGTGAATTTATAAGTCTACCAAAGATTTTGAATTTTTAAAAATTTTTAGTTTCATCATATCATAGGAACATCAATTTTAACTTTTATGGGTTAGCGTGTCTGCAATCGCTAGTTGCAAGATCTCACTATAAAGTGTTATTTGGGTTGCCTATGCTTTCTGGCGAATGTCATGTTTATTAAAACTATAGTATATGTGCTGTCTATCTGGGACTGACTCAGGGCTTGTTATATATGATTAGAACATGAAAACATTGAAAGAAATATTACTGTGTATTCTAATGGCCGGAAGGATAATTTGTTATACAGTGCATTTTTCAAAGCCGACCATAATGTTTTACATGTTAATTTTCCCATGTTAGGCCCTGTGCTATTAGAAGTATAGAGATAGAACCTGACAGATAAATTTTGGAATCTTGCAGTTGCTTTTTAAAAAACCTTAATTTTTCACACCCATTTCACCCCTTGGTGGGGTGGTTTTTTTTTAGCTTTTCGTACCAGTGACACACATTTTCTGACAGTTAAAACTCGATTGTCAGAATTTTAAATGGATTTTTTAGGTATTTTTTGGATTTTTTTGGCCTATTTGGCAAATTAACATATTCTTAATACAATGAAATTTACCTGTGTCAAGTTTTGTCTTCATACTTCTTAGAGAACAAAGGCCTAACAGGGAATTAAAACCTTATGGTCCGCTTTAAAAAAACGAACTGTTAGTCGAAAAAATTATGTATCAATATTGAATAAGTTGTACCCTACCTTTAAAAAGTGTAAAATAAATGAAGAATAGTATATTATGTTATAATATGTTTGCAATTAGTAAAGATAGATATACCACATTTTAGGTGTATTTTATTGGTTAATAAATTCACTTTTTAGGTAATTTAAAAATATATAAAAGGTCTGGAGATTTTTATGGATCATTCATATTATATCTTATCAGCAAAACAATTGAGCATGGAATAAAAAAAACATAGTATAAATCATCGATTTTATCGTTTATTTTAAATTGGATGGTGTGATTTTTATCATATTTTTGGATTCTAGGAAAAATTATAGACATATTTTGTATAACATACCCTATGCGGTTTTTCAATCGGTATTGAAATATTTCAAATTAAAAATTGCTTCGCATAAATATACTTTAAATGTAACTACCCAGGTTGCAAACGAAATACGCCCCCTGGAAATGTTAATTACCCCGAGTAGCCCCCCCCCCCCCCACCCCGAAAAGCCGAAGCTAGTTACGCTTCTGCTAACCGGTATTTTACGAGTGCAAATAACCGACATATTAAAAAAAAATTAACTTTAATTTTAATACACAGTAAGAATACTTCAATAACATATGTCCTAACTTATTTGACAATACTAGCAATTATAAAAAATACATAATTAATAAATTCGTTTAATCTAAACCTAATTCGGTTTCACTGTCACATTCGTCATTTAGGTTAATAACAATGGGTTGTATATTATTTTGTATATAAATATACGAATCTTCGACTTTTAAAATAAGCTTTACTGAATTTTTCCAGCTTTCGGCCGGTATATTGCTTATGACAGTTTTAATTAACTTTATGACACGCACACTTGGGGTAGGGGAAACATTTTCTGCTCTCACCTTTGATTTTACTTGGTGCCACATATGCTCTATACTCTATCTGTTCCGCCAAGTTATCGCATACGTATTGTTTTTAATGTTAAATGTATTTAAGACTTCTAAAAGTTGCTCTTTTTTGTAACTAAATTCAAAATAAACATCATTTTCTAATAAATATTCTTGAATTTCAGTTTTAGAACTTGATCTCTATGGCGCTCTATATAGCAGACTTCTGTGAAAACTTGCGTTATCCATTATAATCACACTATTGTTGGGGATATTTTTTAAAAGAGAATTGTCAAACCAGTTTTCAAAAAGTTCCGCACTTGTGTCTTCATGATAGTCCAAGCTCGAATCCTTAATATTCTTGTCAGACAACAGCAAGCAGTATGGAACCCATCCAACTTCCGATCCAGCGTGAATTATTACAATTTTTTCCCTTTATTTGAAGGTGCTATTGTCTGGCACTTTGAACTAGAATCGACCCATCCTTTGGACACTATGTCGTGTGTGTCAAGCCATGTTTCATCAAGGTAAAATATAGATCTGTTTTTTGATCTATGGATATTTGTTAATTTGCTGCAGGTTTACCTTTTTAAATTTTCTTCGTAGGTAAGTCAAAGTTAATGTCAAGGTTGACAATAATACTTTAGTCATCGTGAATTGATAATTTTATTTTTATGCAAAATGAGTTATTCTATTAATAAGAGATACGGTAAAATAATATTTACAAAATAACAATAATGTTAGAGCAGCTCAAAGACAATATGAAGAAAGTATTGAAGAGGGACAAAGAACTCCATCATTAAAGACAATAATAAAAACAAATAGAAGACTAGAAGAAAGAGGAATTCTGGGCAACCGAAAAAGAAGAACAGAAGGAAATGAAGAAAGGGACCTAGCGATTTTATTAAATTTTCAAGAAGATCCAAAAAAATCAATTCCTGATTGTAATTTTCTCAAACGAATAATGCTTGAGATAGAGACAAATTTGTTTGTTTTAAGTTATTCATCCTGTGTCTAGGAGACCAAAAATACCCTTGTTTATGTCGGGAAGGTGCGTTTCCTATGGGGCGGCTGACGCTCGCGGCTGCCGCTCAGCGTCTGCTGACGCCAGTATATCCATTGACGTTGACACTTGCGTCTGACGCTCGAAAATAAACGGATAAATGAAATTGTCACATGAGCAGTACTAGGCGTCAGACGCTGTGCGGCAGCCGCGAGCGTCAGCCGCCCCATAGGAAACGTACCTTAAACATCCAAGTTCTAATTTAGAACAAAAATCTATAGAAATTGTTTATGCATTTCTCATCCTGTATCTATTTCAGTGAAGGTGTATCAGATGATCATATAGACGCTGTTAAAGCGTCTATGGACAGAACATTATTTCTATTCTTGAAAGTAGTTTTTGATTTTTTTTTCATTTAAAGCCAAAATGGACAGAAATTATGTTCAAGGTGTTACCCTGTAACTATTTCACTGGAAGTATATCCAGTTTCGATCAAGGTTAAAACGAAACTATACGTCTGTTTCATGAAACTGCACTAACCCAACACTTTTTTTATTTGTAGGAGGAGACACCCATTAGAAATCAGTGCAGGTTAGTGCAGTTTCGTGCAACATACAAGAACAAACCTTATATGTAACATAACATTTATTTGTCAAGTAGTTAAGTTCTTGCACCCACAGGCCGGTAGATAATCGAAATTTAAAGACTTTAGAACGTAAAGACCTGAGGATATCTCGAGAGGTGAGTTTTTCACGATTACAATATTTGCTTCTAGCGAAGGATGTCAGAATTTTAACAACTTAAGGACAGTTATCAGAGCACTGTTAACCTTAAGCAATAATAATTTATGGGGATACGAAGGAAATGAAGTTTGTATGTTTTGTCCTAAAAATTAGTTCAGATTAACTTAAAACTTAAAGTCCATTACCCAAAGGTAAGTAGTGTCGAACACCAGTGGCGGCTGGTGAAGTTGTAATGTTGTGTATCTCTGTTGCTACTTATGGGACCCATGCCAAGTTCAAGTTTTTTTATAGTAAGCCTACTAGGAATGTTTTGGTAAAGAAATAGATTATTTTTTAATTTGCGAAGAAAAGTTGAATTTTTGCGTTGCTCCTCCCCCTGGGAAAAAGTGAACACGTATAGATGTTTTATTTATTAATTTTGTAAACAAATTTGACCTCATTTTGTCGAAAGCTTTTGAATTTGAAGAGAAAAAAATTTGTTAGTAGAAAGGTTTAATTTTTTTTTTACATTATATTTTTGGTTTAAAAAAATTCAAATAAACTTTCTACTAACACATTTGTTTCTCTTCAAATTCAAAAGCTTTCGACAAAATGATGTAAAATTTGTTTAGAATTAATAATAAATAAAACGAACCTAAGTCACACATATCACATTTTTTAAAAAGAATATGAATGAACACAAGCGGCTGAAATATGCAATAAAGAAAATTCAAATGCCGTACCTTTCCCTTTATTAAACACATTTCATTTTCTGTATCATTGTATAAGTATAGGCAAAATGCAATTTTGTTTTGCATGGCGTTTTATCAGCTGTCCTAGTATAGGGTTACTTTTGCCATCTTTTACCTCTTTGTCCTCGAAAGGGTCAATCAGCGTGCTTTTTCCTAAAAAGGATTATTTTTGAAGCACTTCCCCCGGCTTTTGTCGAAATATGTTATGTTCTGTCGGTTTTGTTTGATTTTTTGGAATTGTGCACCTTTAGGTTTGTCTATTTCTGTATAATATGCCATATGGCCAAGTTATTTTGAAGAGCACTGTAAATAATGTTTTGGCCATTTAGTTTTTAACTAGGATTTTTGGGCAATGATATTTGATGTAAAAATTTGAAATTTAGCTCAGGGGTAGAGTGTGGTGGCCCAATTACAGACGTGAAGTATAAAAAGTTAAATTTTGATTGTGAGGGCTAATTTCAGGGGGTAAATTGGGAAATGGAAGAAATTTTAAGGGCATCGTGTAGGCTGTAGAATGAAAGCTTATTGAAGCACGAATTCAACAATATATATTGCCCCCTTAGTGCAACAAATGGATAATTTAAAATTAATAGTTTTGAGAAATTGCGATTCAAAGATTCTAGGGGAAAAAATTACACCCTATAAGTAATCAAAAATAATTATTTCCTATACAAAACTATGATTTGTTGATCTAATAGAAAATTAGGTTTTATGCTTTTGCAGTATGTTAACAAAAACTTGAGATATCTAGTTTAGCAGAAAATTTTGTCAAAAGAATTAAAAGTTTTCTACTTGTAAACGTGAGCAATCAAACGCAAATTATATTTTAAAGGCAACTTTATTTAAAAGTAAAGAACATTCAATTGACTATAACGTTCTACTAACACATTTTTTTCTCTTCAAATTTAAAAATTGTCGACAAAATGACGTAAAACTTGTTCAGAAAAAATAGTAAATAAAATACCTAAGTGTTAATGTTTTTCCCAGGGGGGCCAAAGCAAAAATTCAACTTTTGTCGCATATTATAAAGTATTTTTTTCTTTACCAAAACATTCCTAGTAGGCTCGCTATCAAAATATTAAATAATAGATTTATTTCATAGACAGTATGCTGTACGCCGTTACCTACTTGATGTAGATGCGACAGCTTCAGAAACTAGCCTAAAAGCTTGCCTGGAAGTGTTTCCAAAAGGTCCGAGAGTTTGGAATGCTTCCATGTCACCACGTCCAAATATTTTGTCGGCCATAGTTTTTTTATTACCCATTTATGGAATTTGTAACGTATCCCTAGGCGACGGCTGCCGATTTTCAACCTCCATGTCTTGTTAAAACATCCACAGATGCACCAGAGTCAGCTAATAAAGAGGCGTATGGCCGTCGAAAGCAGTGGCCAGTATATAATGATGAATTGGATAGATTTAAGAATACTGCTACTTTTTGGGGTAGTTTTCCAAATATATTTTTATCGACTGACTGCGTAGTACATTGACTGTTTTGATAACGAACGAAAAATCTTAAATAAAGGGTCTCAGGCTTTCTCAGAGCCATATACTTCCGCCACAGCTCAGTAAAATTAACTGTATTTTATCTGAATTTTTAACAATAAAATCCTGTATCTTAATTTTGGTATTTTCAATACTAATCAGAATTGAGTGGCCTAAATCAATAACATCATCCACCTCTACAGGCTCTTACGCCGCCAAAACAAGTGATACCTAAAAATAATTATATTTATAAGTATTGTAAAACTTATATAAAATGTTTACTACAAGCACTAAGGTTCGTGCTCATTAAAAACTGATTGTCTGCGGCTTCCGATAAAAATTTGTCAACCTGGTCTCTTGTTCGTGCCTTTGCTTTTTTCGGTTTATATCCTTCATTTCTTCTTGTTTCAGCGTTGCAGTTAATTTGTGAAATTTACTGATATCAATATTATTTTTATTATTTAGCATGGTCTTCAGCACGAAATAAAGGGCCCAAAGTGTTGAAGCTGAAAGAATCCTGGATTTCTCTGTAAAACATTTGCAAAGCATCTTCGATGAAATTTATTTATGGGCGCCATCAGTGGCGTAAAGTACACCCCCGCAAATCCTTCCATAGCGGGGAGCCCAGCTTTCTAGGGGGCCCAACGCCAAACACAGTATTAATTAATAAATGTCTATAAATCTGAACGGTTTTTAAAATAGCTGTCTTAGGAAGCACTGGCCATTAAAAAAAAACATCGAGAAATTTGAATTTGTATTTTGCTGATTTTTTAGTGTGCAGTCTTAGAGCGCATAAATTTAACATCGAATACATTACAATATGTTGAAATAGATTTGGAAATCGCCAAAATAATGTTAGATTCTAGTTTAACTTCTGTTAGAAAACTTTGCGGTTTGAAAGCAATAAAGAGACGGCGCGGCGAGTGCTTTGGCTAGAAAATGGAAAATCACTCCAGAATTCAAGAAAAAGAGGCACAGAAGGGTTAAGAAATTTTTTGAGGAACTTAGTACTGACGAACGACTGCACTATACTGAACCACTATTTGAGGTTGATATATAAAAAGCCAGTATTCATATTATTGTATCTCAATTAAAGAATCGTTTTGAGAGCATGAACTGCGCATGCATACCTACGAAAAATTCAATTTTCTATCCCCAGAAAATATTACAACTGCTGCTGATGATAAACACTATACTAAAGCCAGTGCTCTTTAACAAAGCCATAGTAATGACTTATCCCCTGAATTTCCAGCTCAAATCAGTATTTGTGAAAGACTTAAGCGTACCTTACACGGTCAATAATACTGACAATATGTTATTATATTGACAAAAATGTTGACCGTGCATGTAAGGTGGATATATTGATGGTTTGATGGATTGAACTGACGCGAATTCGAATTTCTGAATATCAGACATCAGTATCAGCGAGTAGAGGGATACTGTCAGTATTACTGACCGTCTAACGCGCGCTGTCAATATTGGATCAATCATTAGTGTAACGTCAGCTGCTGTCAACAATGAAACACTTTACTGTACGTTTTATGCCTAAACTAAAAATTATCGTAATACATGCTCTCTGTCGAGGATCCATTTGCAACAGGCATGGATAGATAATAATAGGTTATGTACTGAAGGAAATATTGACAGTAATATTTATCGTGTAAGGTGGAAGAACATTGATACAGAAATTGAAGTGGATTGTTGAAATATTGTCAGTATTGATTGATATCAATATTATTGACCGTGTCAGGTACGCTTAAGCGCACCTTACATGGTCAATAATACTGACAATATGTTATCATATTGACAAAAATATTGACCGTGTAAGGTGGATATATTGATGGTTTGATGGATTGAACTGACGTGAATTCGAATTTCCGAATATCAGGCATCAATATCAGCGAGTAGCGTCTAGCGCGCGCTGTCAATATTGGATCAATCCTTAGTGTAATGTCAGTTGCTGTCAATAGAAGCAGCAAGCACGTTTTTTTAACCAATCTTTAATTCAGCGCTGACGCTTTACTGTACGTTTTATGCCTAAATTTAACATTATCGTAATACAAGTTCTCTGTCGAGGATCCATTTTCACCAGGCCCGGATAATAGTAGGTTATGTGCTGAAGGAAATATTGACAATAATACTTATCGTGTAAGGTTGAAGAATATTGATACAGAGATTGAAGTGGATTGTTGAAATATTGTCAGTATTAATTGATATCAATATTATTGATCGTGTAAGGTAGGCTTTATAGTGAGTTGACTTCAATAAATAAACTGGGTAATTTTTAATAATTAAAAACAAGTGCGCAGCATCAAATTTACCTGTTGTCTGTAATGCCAATGTGTTGTTTATACCCTTACCAGTTATTGTGGCAATGACTGAATTTTTTTTCTAAACTGAAAATAATAATAAACTATTTACGTATTACGATGACAAAAGAGAGACTTTCAGATGTCTCTCTTATAAGCATAGAACAGCAAAGAGCAAGCAAGTTACAGCTGGGCGAATTAATAAACGAGTTTGCAAAAATATGTGAAGCGGCAACCGCGATTTGTTTTAAAAATACAAAGATTTTAAAACTTTTGTTCAATTATAAAATTTGTCACATTTATTGTCTTTTGCCGGTTAAAAGGTAATCATTTTTTTACTAAAAATATCGCCTCCACCTTGGCCCCCTCCCCTTGGCTACGCCACTGTTTGGTCCCATGATATATAATATAATATTGGTTGTCAAATTAGAACAATCTAGCATTGGAGAATCTGGCTGTAAATGATCGAAACTAAAACAATAATTCAAGCCGTGTTTGATGGGCTCTGTAAATTATCAAAACTATTACAGGAATTTTATCTCAATAGATTCTACCAACATTTTCAGAAAAACATTTTTACTATGATTTATTCCTGTAAAACAATTAACGTTGGAATGAACAACAAGTTTATGTCTAAAAAACCCAATTTTTATTGCCATAATAAATCAAATATTAGGAATTGCGAGATGTGTTACAAATATTTTTCGTTATTGTATTTATATTATGACTTGTGCTGATATCTTTATGTATTGCTGATAATTTATTATTTTTTAAATATTTTTTTTTCAATTTAAATACTACAAAACCTAAATAATACAAAGATTTTCTGGACTAATTTATTATCGATAAAAATTGTTTATAATATTTTTTGACACGACATTGACCGTTCTTGCGTAAACAGAAATCATTTTATTTTAAACCAGTTTTAGGAAATTAAAACAATTTAATTTAATCACAATACGTACAGAGGCAATAAGTTAACAATAAAATTTTCCAAAAAAATTGGGAAAAAAATTTTCATAGACGATCTGATGAAGTGTAATTTGTTAGTAAAGTCCATATAATCTCTATATACATATAAAAGAAGAAACTGACTGACTGACTGACAGATGAACGCACAGCCCACACCGCTGGGTCTATAAACTCGAAATTTTGCACAGAAGTTCCTTATATAACGTAGGCGTGCACGAAGGAAGGGTTTTTCAAAATTCAACCCCCAAGGGGGTGAAACAGGGGTTCATACTTCGTATGGAGAAAAAATATTAGATGGTCCCATTAACTCGAAACTTCACAGAAGTACTCTAAAAAATAAATGTTTAAACATGTGTTTTACAGTTTTTAATAAATCAATCGCAATGGGGGTTCAAAGTTTGTAATGGAGTAAAACTGTTATACTGTTCTATTACCTTGAAACTACCTGAAAGTACTCTACAAAATAAACACGTTTTATAACTTTGTGGAAATCAACCCTTAAGGGGTTGAAATGGGGGTTTGAGGTTTATAATTTAATTATAGATATCACTAGAAAGAGCTTTGTTTACACATTAAAACTTAACATAACTCATGTATTCATATGACACCAAAACTACACTATTATCACCTATAGCACGCGAACGAAGTCGCGGGCGGAAGCTAGCTGCCTAGTTATATTTAAAAAATAGCTTGAACTATTTCAAATTGTCCGTAATATTTCAGCCAAGCTAAGGCGGCAGGATTTCTCAATTCCGATTTTACAGGGCCTATTTTCGCGACACTATCGTGAATACTAACTATACAGAAAAAACTACTATGCTATTTTCAATAATAGTATTATTTTTGACCACTGTCACATTAGTTACATATTAAAGTTAATATTGTCTCAACAAAACATTATTGAAATATCCAAAAAAAAATCTTTACACAATTTTTTCAGTGACCAAAAATTATTGGAAACCAATAAATTTGCATCATTCCTTAGAGTACAGAATTGTTAGAGCCAAAAAATTAAACTATTTGATGAGAATGCTTAAATATAATTGGGCGAAAAATAGCTATTTGTAGGCGGTGTGATTCAAATTACAATATATTTTATTAAACGAACAAGAAACTGCAGTTTAAATGAAAAATCTAAAAATTAAGTCAATAATCCTTTCATTTATGTTAATTAAAATAAACACTCCAATTATAAGGTATTAGAGAAATAATAAAAAAAATAATTAAATGGGTTCTATTGTCGGCTGAAATATTACTTCTATTACTCGCGGACACCCTTTGGAGATTTAGAATAGGGTATTACTGCATCAAATAATTGTTATATTTAAAAGTCCTATTAAAAACCAATAAAACCTTATATTTCAAGCAATCCTATAACCTATTGTTAACAATGATAAACTAGTCATTGAAAGAAACCGAATTTGTATTGTGCAATAAGGAATGGAGTGTGTCATTAAGTGAATTGGTATCTAATTCAATATACGATAATATTTTTCTGTGTAGAGTAAACAAAAAATTACTTGTATAAGGGTTTTAGATTTTTGTCCGAATTTTTACAATCCGTAGCCAGGTTTACAAATTTTAGAATCCAAAAGCTCAAAAGCCGCTTAATCAAGCGCAAACAAATTGTATATTTGTTTAAAATCAGGAAAATGTGCTGTTCAAAAAAGCGGGTCTTTATACCGGGTATTTCATTTAAAGAAAATGAAGTTTCTTAAAAGATTGACATTTACGATGATCAATTTTTTTTTCTGGCAAAGGATTTCAAAAATTTGGACAAAAATCTAAAAATTTTCTATTTATAAATTTTTGATTACTTTTATTCAAATATCGGCTAGAGTGTCATATAAGTATTAGTATGGTGTTAATTCGGAAAGGAATTTATGTTATTACATTATAACATGAAAAAATTATTTTTCTTTTGCACTTGCTTGAGTGGCAGAAGGTCACGAAGAAAAAGGGTTGCAGAAAAGATAGTCATACACATAAAGGGTACTCCGCTTTGTAGTCTTAGGTTCACAATCAATTTCTTTTTACAAGCGTTTTAAGAAACATGGGGTTCGAGAAAGTAACAACCCAATATAACAAAAATCTGCAGACTTTTATTTGCATACTGCTCATTGTAAATTACTGTCAAAGTTGTGGCCCTTTTGAAAAAGCTTGTGCCTGGTTGTGCATTGTACAATGTAAAGAGAGAGTTAAAAAGCCATAAAAAGATTTTGCAAATAATGCAAATTTTTTGCAGACTTTCTAAGAAGTGCTTCGGGGTAAAAGAAGAAATGGTTTATTTTAATGACATACCAGGTAGAGAGTTAGGCAAACTTAGTATTTCTGAATAAAAGGGTTTTATTTTTATAGGAACCATATTTTAAATTATATTCTTTTTGGGATGCTGGCAATTGGAAAAAAGAATAAAGGGGAAAGAAATAAAATAATTTTGGGGGCTGAGGATTAGTCGAGATTACTTGAAATAAGTTTTAGGAAAAGTAGGTAAAGCTTAAATAAATTATTTTACCTAAAACGCTTAAATGCGGGGTATAATCCATTTTAGAAAATTAGCAATATTTTTACACATAATAGGTTTTCGTCGAAATTTGAATTTTTCTATATTTCCAAAACCATGGAAAATAAATGAATAAGGTCTAGACACAATAAGGAATATGCCCATATTTTTTTATTACATAAATCATTTAAGGAAGTCATTACAAACCCAAAAAAAATATTTTGAAGAAAATTACTAGGATAATTTAGCTACAGAAAATGTTTACTTTTCGGTATAATTTATTACAATTTAAAATGCAGCCACATGTGTCCTTGAAAAGTGACGTCAGGAGATCAGCAAAAATCTACATGTTAACGTATAGCTTAACCTAAAGTCGAACAGGTTTGATTTCTCGAAAACAGTCAGAGGGAGAGAAATCGAATTTTTTGGGTTGATAGACGAATAGTTCAACTAGCTTCGGTAAAAAATTCAGTTATACAGGATGTTTCGTTTCGGAGCTATTAAACGTCAAAGTCGAAATTTCCGCGATTTTCGTTGAAATCGGGTACAGGTCGCAAAAGTGAATTAAATCGATGTAAATTTTCGGAGGTTGTAGGGGACCCGGAGCTTCAGAACTCCACTGAAACTGGCGAGGATCAGAAAATGGCAAGTAATTCTTTTGAATTTTTTTGAAGTCGAAAAATGCCATTTCCAGACCCCTCTTTGGTACCTAATAACTCGAAAAGAAAACGTCAGATCGAAAAACGGATTTACAAGGGAAACCTTAAAATCTCAAATACTATTTTTGCAATACACTTACCTAAACCTAAAATCACTGGAAAATGGAAATATTTGGAAAAACTGGAAATTTAGATTTTTGACCAAAATATTTCGCGGTTTTTAATTTTTTGTGGGGTCAAAATGGTTCAAATTAGAATCCCATATACGTCATCGGAAAGATCTCGTCAAAGTATGTGCTATCCATATTTTTTAATTTCTTCATTCTTTATAGGAAGGGAGCAATCTCCGATTATATTTCGATTTTTTTACTTTTTGTGCCCTAGACATCGGTACATTTGAATCACTCTGTATTTTTTCCTATCTACTTCTTCCACAATTATTCAACACTATCTTATAAAGGGATAATCACACTGTAAAATGAATGCCGAATGGATCATCCAGGAGCGTATTTAGGGGGTAAAAATCGAATTTTCTTGATTTTTTCCGACACATCCTATTTTTAACCGACATTCCACACTATTTACCCTATTTAGTGATTCTTTTTGGGTTTATTGTATCCATTAATTATCTAAGAATACCTCCCACTAATTTAAATCGCATAGTTTTCCGGTAAAGTTACAAATGAAAAGGTTTATTTGCATCGGGGACATCCAAAATTGGAAAATTTTGAATTTTCCAAGATTGTCATGAAAATAAAGAATTGCAGTTTATTTACTTGAAATTATTAAGATGATATGTCAAAAATACCAATGTTCGTTGCAAAATTGAAAGGTTCCTGAACCGATTTCGGCTTAAAATATACATGAATAAGATTTTAGGAACCTTCTACTTTAAGTGCAGGGATATTTCATTGGATGAGTTACGCATTAAATGCCATTTTTATTGAGTTTTCGATGACTCTACAACACTGGAATTCGCCATGTACTCATGATGAGTCATAAGTTCAGTTTTGACGACACAGCCAATGGGATCACGTTTTACAAGTTTCGAAATTCGCGCGAAAATTTGCAGTTTTAAATCCTTTTTTTTTTTGTTAATAAAGACCAAAATAAATGGATAACAGCAACCGCCATGAACATTTAATTTATGTAGAGAATATAAAAAAAATATTTCAGATTTATTTGGGTTATATACATATTCCCTATTCATGATATACTTGTGTCTGAAGCGGCAAACTGAGATATTGGAAAAAGGAAGCAAATTTAGTCGCCCTTTTTCCATTTATTGCTGCGTAAGCTCACCCGACTTGTTGTGGAAAATTAGTGCTTTAAAAAACCTTTACATGCATCTGCAAATTAAAACAGTTTCCAGCCTTCTGTGAAGATTCTTTTCTCATTAAATTCCTTATTCTTGACTATAACTGGCCCGAATCAACGATAGGTTGATATACACTTTTAAAGGAAAATATAAGAAACCACAAAAGCAGTTTTTTCTTTTAATATTTTAAATTGATTTCTAATTTTTTTATGAATTTGAAAATCAAAAGATTTTTGGTTTTTGCATGACCTTTTAAAAATTTTAGATACGATTTTTTAGTCTTTTTGTGTCATATAATGTAATTACATATTCCTATAATATAAATTTTCAATAAATGCCTTCAAATATGATTTTTTACTATTTTTAAAAAATCAATCGTCACCAGTGTCCTGCGGTTATGATGATAATAAAACAGTTTACTATTTTTTTTTAGTAATCATATATTTTAGCAAATATAGTGACTGTTTCATGTGGGGTTGTATCAATTGTATCAGTATTAGTTTGGTCCTAATAAAAACCTAAATAGGTGCTATATTTTTTTATCTTGGACATCTCACGTAGACTTCAAATCTAAGTACTAACGTACCGTGGTGGGCGTCATAATAAAAGGAAAATGTAATCTATTAATACGGAATTTAAGGGACTGGAGGTTGGGAGGAAAAGGGAAAACATATGCAGGCAATTTGTTCCATAATCTGGAGACCTTAGGTATAAATAAACGAGAGAAGTTGGCTGTTCTAGGCTTTTGTAGGTGGACAGTAAAGGGATGCATACGTAAGGCGCCTCTTGTTGTTCCGTTGTGCATCCGTTTTCATGAAATATTAACAGCCATGAATTTTGATGTCATTAAATCGTGAAATTTTTTATCAGTATTTTCACCTGTTACATTACGCATTTAATTACACCGTGGGTTTTTATACAATACCATTTCATATGTACAAAATATTTAGTATGTCACTTTAAAATTAAAATATTTTGATTTTGTTGCTTTAGGGTCGCGACAGTAAATTTAATAATATCATCACAAATCGACATTTATTTAAGTTTTATACAAAAATAGTCTTGATAATTGGTGTCACGATTTAATGTCAAGTGAAAAAGCACCTTGAAAAGTTGTAAATACTTTTTTTTAATATACCATTTCTACTCCCATATTTTAATTGATTTATTAGATATTTACTACCTGTATATTAATGATATCCATTAAGATACAGATTTTTCATTAAGATACAAGTTTATAACCAATAGAAATGCAACATCTCAGCAATATTCAGTTAATAGCAAAGTTGGCACGACCATGGCAAATTTACAATAAAATTATTAATTAATTTTGACAGTTCATAGTTACTCTTTACTTAATCCGTAATATTTGTGCTTTTTGCAAATAAGATCAGTGAAAATTTGCGACAATAGGATTGAAATGGAGAATTTAACTCCACCAGAAATTGTGGAACAAGCCACAAAAGCCGCAAACAATTTAAATTCAGCAAAAACATTCGGAAAAATAAGTTTAATAAATAATTATGAAAATTGAAATTTTTCTTTTTCATTATTGTTACTGGTCATAGAAAAAATGGTGTATGCAACTAACATTTAATGGCTATTAAGACAATCGTATTCATTACGACACGAGCCGAAGGCGAGTGTAATTCTCATGCTGATGTCTTAATAGCTATCAGTAAATACTCATATAGGTACTATTTTAAAAGCGAAATAGCTGTGTAATGAGTTCATTACACAGCTATGGTGTAATAAACTCCAGTAGCTCATGATATGACTAAAATAGCCGTCAGTGAATGAAATAAAAAGTCATCAAGGATGACGTGGATAAACATACTTTAAATAAATACTGGAGGTTAGTGGGTCTCCTATAAATAAAATAATCTATTCATTTATTAACAATACATAAAATAGAGGTAGAAAAATGTAAAAGTTCCAGTGAAAGGGTCTTTAATGTGGGATTAAATAATAAAAGTTATTTAAACTACATAGGTACCTGAGTAATTGGTTTCTAGAAAAAATTTAAATATCATAGAAAAAATTCCTGTCTTGTACCGCATTATATGAATGGTAAGTATTAAATTAGGGTCACTGTCGTAACTATAGCAGTTTTACCCAAGGTTAACGGTAGATTTTGGCGAGGGACTGCATGGACTTTTTTTTAGTCAGTGCTATTATTGATTTAAATTTATCAATTATGAATCAGTATTACAAATCCTTGGTGCCAACAATGCCTATAGTTACAACATTAATAATGGACATTTTTGATTGGGATTAGTTAACATTATTGGAAAAATTCCCAGCAATTAAGTTTTATCCCCTCCACCTCCCCCTCTCCAATAGTTAATTTTTTTAATATGTTAGACCAAACAAAATTTTCTGATCTCAATAACCCCGAAAATAACCCATTAGTCAACGTTTTTAGAGAAATCCCCAGCCGCTCCTTTTTATCCCCCCTCGCTGTTAATTTTTTAACATCTATTAGACAAAATTAGATTTTCTGACCCCAATAACCAAAAATAGTTAGCGTTTTTAGAGACATCCAGTGCTGCTCCTTTTTATCTCCCCTCCCCGTTAATTTTTTTAACATCCGTTAAACAAAATTAGCTTTTCTGACCACAATCACGCCGAAAATAACTCGTTAGTAAACGTTTTTAGAGAAATCCCCAGCCGCTCCTTTTTATCCCCCCTGAAAACTGAGTTAATTTTTTAAAAATCTGTTAGACAAAATTAGATTTTCTGACCTCGATAACTCCGAAAATGACACATTAACAAGCAAACCGTAAATTTTCTTTTAACATTTAATAGACATAATAAGAAATTCTGACCACAATTATCTTCTATCTATTTGCTTGTCAAAATTAGGATTTCTGACCTCTCTGAACACCCCAAAAATGAAATATTAGTCATCGTTTTCGGAAAAATCCTCAGTACTCTCCCGTTTTTCCCCTCTAAACATTTCTCTTTATTATTTTTTTTAAGTTAAAGATCAACGGACCACCGTCATGCTACACAGCGGAGAAAAAATTATTGAAATCGGTGCCTCCATTCCGAAGTAGACACGCAAAAATTATGGATCCTCAGAGTTTTTTGGATTTGTCATATTTTTTAGATTTTTACTCCCTTTAGCAAAAAAAAACGAAAATAGGACAATTTCAATATTTGTAAATCATTAACTAAAAAATTAAATATTAAGTTAGGCTTTGGCAAAAATAGAAAATATGTATAGCCGTCAAATTCTATCATTTGGATATAACTAGTTTTTTGACAAAGGTTTCCACATCACTAGCTATTTTTAAAACAGCTTACAGCTTCAGATAACATCCTATTTGTTCAATGTTTGTTCTTTACAACATTACAAAAAGTAATCTAAAACAAATATGATACTTATTGTTTATGTTTTTTAACACACAACCAAAATGCTGTATCATTAACTTAAACAGTCTAATTTTCAATCTGTTCCAAAAAAAATTTCTTTTATTACTTTTTATCATTAATTAAATATAAAAGACCTAGAGTTTTAATATCGTAATTACCAAAAAACAATTACATCTAAGTCTGTTTATTCGTTTTTAGTTTACTTAGTTATTTTTATAATTTTTAAAACCATCTTGCTTTGCGTAATAATTAAAAACATTGCGTTTTGGTTTTTGTTCGGAAAATATGATATATTATTTAGATTTGATCTTTAAATTTTGTTATTACCAGCCGGAGTCCCGGCGTCCGGAATCCAATGTAACTAATATATCTTTGACATGAGCAAAGTACACTTATATGTAGCTATTTAATTTTTTTTTTACTTCCAAACCTAACTTTGCAAATCTATCGCATACGGCTGAACATTGTATATTTCTCTAAGTTAGCAGCCTTCGAGAAGGGTGAGGAAAAGCTCCAAGATGTCGATGGCTTGTTGAAGTGCAAAACAGATGTTATGGGGAACTCAGAACCCCTTAACTTTGCTGGTGAATTAAGTCCTAAATTGTTGTACTGGCCAACTTAATAGATTAAAAATAGTGATAGAATACTGCTGGTGCACTGGTACACAAGAGGATTTTACCAGGTCTAAAATTTGTAATTTGTTGGATAGTTTTCCTTGCCTCCCCCCCCCCCCCCCCCCCAAACATAGTGCTTTCAATACACGCCTGATCTGTTTTCAGGAGATATTAAAAACTGTAACTGTTGAAATTTTTTATCAATATCACCTTGGATTTTTATAGAATACCAGTTCATATGTATGTGGCACTTAAAAACCAAAATATTTTCAGCCAGATTCTCCAACGCTAGCCGGTCTAATTTGACAACCAAAAGTTTTAAACTGACAAATGTAAGAATAAGACACCTATTTTTTTTACTATGAACTCATTTCTGAGCTTTTTCGCAAATTTATCAAGAAAAGGACAATTTTAGTACGTACTTTCAACAATAATAGAACTAAATTCACTACAGCAACTCGTTCCAAGATGAAAATCAATTGGAAACCAAGTAAATCGCTGAAACATCACACTAATTCATAAGTTTTTAATGACGACTTATTAACGATGACAGGACAAAAACCTGTCAAAACATACCTGATCAACTGTAAGATCTTAATTTAAATTTAAACCAGTACTAAATCTTAAACTTTCTTAGTGAATCTGAACGTTTTTAGTTTTATGGCTTCAAAGTCGCGCATGTAAATTTAATATCATCAGAACCCGACATTTATGTAGTGTCTATATAAAAATTGTCTTGATGATTAGTTATGACGCTTATGACACTAAAAGTCGCTATTAATGTCAAGCGAAAAAGCACCTTTAAATGTTTTGATTAATTTTTCTTTGATTATACTTTTTAAAAACGGAAATACCTGTGTAATGACTTCATTACATCACTGGTCGTGTAATAAAATCCAGCAGCTCATATGATTAAAACAGCTGTCAGTGAATAACATAATAAGTCATCAAGGAGGTTGTAGATAAAAATACTTTAAATAAATACTGGAGGTGATTGTATCTGCTATAAACAAATAAAATTATGCACAAATTAACAATGCATAAAATAGAGGTGGACAAATGTCAAAGTTCCAGTGAAAGGGTCTTTAATATGGCATCAAATAATGAGTTATTTGAATTAGATACCTGAGTAATTGGTTTTTAGAAAAAATTTTAAATATTGTAGAAAAAATTCATTAAACTTTCTGGGACCGCATTATATGAAAAGTACCTGAGTACTAATTAGGGTCAATGTCGTAACTATAGCAGTTTTACCTTAGGGTAAAAGTAGAGTAAAGAAAGAGGACATGATAATTAAAAACATTGCGTTTTGGTTTTTGTTCCGAAAATATGAAATATTATTCAGATTTGATCTTTAAATTTGTTATTACCGATGTCTATTATCTAATGTAATTAATAAACAAACTACAATCATATACAGTTTTTATTTTTTTTTACTTCCAATTCTAACTTTGCAAATCTATCGCATACGGCTGCACATTGTTCGTTCCTAAGTAACATTATAGGCTAAGTTAGCAGTCTTGGAGGAGGAGGAGGAAATGACTCAAGATGTCGACGGCTTGTTGAAGTGCAAAACAGATGTTACAGGGAACTAGCCCCCTAGCCTCGCACGTGAATTGAGTCCTAAATTGTTGTGCTGGCCAATTTAATAGATTAGAAATAGTGATAGTATACTGCTGGTGCACTGGAACCAGTGGCGCACCCAGGGGCGGCTGGAGGGCTGCAGCCCCCCCACCCCCATACCAACATCCTAGACGCAAAAAAAATTAAAAAATGCACTATAAATTGAAAAAATTCATAGAATTGTGATACCTCACATCACCCTGCAGAGTGTCAGCCCCACCCCCAAGACAAAATAGCCCCCCCCCCCCCAGGACAACATCCTGGGTGCGCCAGTGACTGGCACACAAAATGATTTTGTCTGATTCATAGGTCTACAGAACTAAAATTTGTAAAAAGTGTTCAGATACCCGATTTAGATATCCGTTATAAGGCTGATTGCAAAAACTTTTTAGGTAGCGCGTAAGATTTTCTGTCAATTTTAAATTAACAAACAAAAATTTTATTTCTATGTTAACAGTAAAAGTAATATAAAAATTAGAAAAATACAAAATTACACATTGTATTGTCACTATGTCACTCTTTCGTCGAATAGAATTTTCGTTGTTTTCTGAAAGTGGCTGCAGCCCGGCAGCCCCCCGCCCCCTTTGATGCGCCACTACTTAGGCTTGAAAAGCTGAATTTTGAGGGGGTAATTTGGGAAATGGAAAACAAAATTTCCAGGGCATCATGTAGGGTGCCAAATGTAAGCTTATTGAAGCACGAATTCAACAATATATAATTAAAAATTGCTGTCCCCACCCTTATCACCAAAATGACCGCTTAGAAAAATTGAAAAAAAAATCATAAATATTGAGAATTTTATTAGTTGTAGATTGAGGAAAAATTATCAAAAGGTTGAATTTTGATTCTGGGGGTTAATTTCAGGGGGTAAATTGGGAAACTAAAAAAAAATTGCAATGGCATCGTGTAGGGTGTCAAATGAAAGCTAATTGAAGCACGAATATACTATACGATGTATTTTTTAATTTTTTTTTTGGGAAAAACGCTTAAAAATTCCTGTCCCAAACCCTTATCACCAAAAGGACCGCTCAGAAAAATTTGAAATAAATTATGAACATTGAGAATTAGGTCTAGATATAGCGAAAATTATCAGAATTGAAAATTCTACCGTAATCAATTGTTATAAACAATTTGAGTGTTTATTTCCTTATAACTCCTGAATCATTGGTTTTAGAGAAAAAGTTTCTGGACAAAAAATATTTCTTACGATGTAAGGAACAACTTTTGGCCTTACAAGATTTTGAAAATTTTTAATTTGGCTCAGTCGAAACGCGAGTGCATTACTGTTGATATTTTAAGTGGGGGGGGGGGGGGGTGCGATGGCACGGAACACGAATTGTGCAAGGATAGCTTGCACTGGACGGATTTTTTTCTGTATGGAGTCGACGGCGTCCCACAACAAACTTCTCCACCACATTTAGCCCTGAGCTATTTCTCCAGTTAATAAACTGTTTTCCCTTAATTCTTGACTCGATCCACTTACATACATATGTATCTCTGCTTTGATCCTCCTCTACCTCCTCTTAAGAACAATTCAATTTTCACTACCCTCCTGCTGCTGGCATATCTTACAATTAGATATGTCCACAACCTTACTTGGTCCCCTTTATTGCTTTTGAAAAAATGTAGAAAAATATTATCACAGTAAAAAGCACCAACCCATGATGACGAAGCTTTAAAAAATGCTATTAGACTGTGATGAATGCTGATTATGAAATTCTCAAAACAATTAAATTGTTTGCACATATTTCCCAATAATTCTATATCTGAATAATATTTATACAGCTATAAAACCAAATCTTTCATTTCGATATTTATTTACATATTTGTAATTTTTTTATTGCTTAGTCGTAAACATTAAAAAAAAGGATGTTTCATCAGGTACTACGTGTCCGAAAACTTTCACCAATTAACGGTTGTTTTACTAGATTATCGATATTTAAAAATTCGTCTTCTTGGTAAGAAATGCAATAATCATTAGTAGATTAGTAGGCAGATAGTTATTTTAAGTACCTACGGCATTTAAAAATTATAAAACACCCATTGTCGTACCAAGATCACCGAAATCTTCCAGTATCATATTTTTTAGGAACAATTAAAATTCTTTTACCAGGAAGTTTTTTTTAATTATACCAATAAGTTGCTTCACTCCTTTTCTGCTGAAATGCTTGACTCGTTTATGACGCGTTGGGTGTGTCAGGCTATTTAAAAAACTACTCTTGTAAGCTAAACAATATGTTAAAACAATGTTTTACGCTTGTGACGTCAAAACAACCGTATTTATGAAAAATTGCAGTACTTTCTTGATATAGTGAAGGTAAGAAAAACTGCACAAAAAGGAACATAAAGAAAACATACACAATATAAATGTAGGGAATATAAAAAAAAATTCAGATTTATTTTGGTTATATTGTATTTCCCTATTGTTTTTACACGACAACAATTAAGGGTGCAGGATGTTTTCTGTACCTTACATATTCTTAGAGCCGTACGCACCTTTTTAATTAAGTTTAAATTTTAAGCTTCCGTTAGACTATGACATAATGCGCTGCCTGAATCCCAATAGCCACACTTTAAGCGTGGTTTAAGTCTAAGGTGGACTAACAGACTGCGGTGCATATGGCCATTAGTCACTTAGTCTAGACTAGAAAACCGTTGAAAATATTAAAATAAATTCGTAGACGCCAATGAAAATTACTTGAGTACTTAGCAAACTAAAGCATAAGCCTTTTTTAAAAAAACCTTAAATAATTATCAAAAAGTTTTACAAGTCATTACCATATGTCTTTAGAGTGAATTACTCGTGCTTTAGAAATTTTTAACGACATCGCTAGTCATTCAAAAAGACATAAAAATGACATTGTTCACATAATTATTTTATAATGAGATATTTAATAACAAATATGTTTACGATTTAAAGATATAAGTCCCTATTTATTCTAGAGTGACGACATTCTAAAACGTTTAATATTTTAAATTTTTTGTAAATAAAAAACGGTGAAACATTAGAAATTTTCCATCGAAAGTTGCTACGTGATCACAGAAAGCTATGGACTTTTAACTATTTATGTAAAATAATTTATCACCAAATTATAAACATAATATTATTGAAAACGGCAATTTTTATTGACAAAGGTTTAGACCTTTTTATTGCGACATTGTTTTTTTAATCTACGAGGTGGATCTAAATTTCGAATTTGGCATTATTTAATGAAAATGAAGTTATTTAAATATAAAAATATAATTACTGGCAACACGTACAGATAAGAATTATATTATTTGTGGTTATGGTTATGACTTATGACACTATGACTATATTATACCTACATATTATATTATGTGTTTATCTGTTTTATTTGGAGCATTGTATGTACAGTATGCGTCACTAGTTGTGTTAACAGTTTATGGGAAGGACTTTATATTTAATATTTGGTAAGTTTATGTTTCTCGATACGCCAACTTCCAATACAATATAACCATCGTTCTAACTTTTTTTGGTTACCATAGTAACCAACATCAACTTGGTAATTTTATATGGAACATCCTACATATTTTGAAGTTTTTAAATATCTAATTAAAAACTAAACATTTTTTAAAATTTATTTTTTTCCTCTTTTGAGAGACCCTGTATAAAGTATCAAAAAAAGTTCTACGTCGATCATAATATTTTTGAAATCAAAACTTTTTATGAAGAGTAACTTTTGCCCAAATCTTAATAATAAAGAAGCTTTCTATTTGGCAAGCAAATTCGCGCACATGTACATAGATCTGGACCATAATAAGGGTTGGGGCTTAAGCCTTCCCCCAAATTTCATACTAGTTGCGTGTATGCTATTTTTATCAGAAAAAACTAATTATTTAATTTAAAATAATTCTCATCAAAATGCTATGTACTGAAAAAAAGAGTTTTATAGTCCAGTGTTATCAGTGGCGGATACGGGGGGGAGGTCCCCCACTTAAGAATATAAAAATTCTCAAAACAAAACCAAAACTTTCCTTAAATAATAAGAAAAATAATAATTCTTAAATTTCCCCTTCCAGTTTTGTTTTTCGTTGTTTCCTTTTTGGAAACTGTAACAATTTCGTTTTTATTTTATTAATAGATGTTACAATAAAAAAAGCTTTAAATACCGATTTTTTGCGACACCCCCCCCCCCCCCCAACCAAAACCCTGGATCCGCGCCTGAGTGTTAAGGGGATGGCCAAGGATCATACCGCTTCATCATGGAACAATTTAACGAGAAATTTGTAGGAATCCCAATAACTGAAATGACAATCTACAACACAATAAAAAAGTTCCAAAGAATTAGTTCGGTTTTGAATCCCAAGAAGAAGAAGAAGAAGAAGGAAAAGAAGAAATATGACCACAACGATGCTCCCACAGTTTTAGGTCTTCAGTCTGTTAGAGAAACTCCTGTGATGTCCCTTAGAGATCGTACTAAACATCTTTTAGAAGTTGTGAAAAAAACTTATATTCAGATGATCCTAAAAGAAAATAAATAATTTCCGGTAGTAATATTCACGGACAACCCTTGGGTGAAATCAGTCGAATTTCTGAATAAAATCAATTATCTCAAAAACTGAATGAGTTTGGCATAGAGTATGCTGAATAAAAATTGTTAAATAAGACATTTAAAAATTGAGAAACATGCAGAGTATTCCATTTAAAATTACCAAATCGATATTTATCATGGTAACCAAAAAAGCTAGGGCGATGATTATATTTTATTTGATCTTAACGCATCGAGGAACATAAACTTCCCTAATATTAAAATTTAATATGAAGTCCTTCCCCATAAGTTTTAATGCAAGCTCGCTACCACACATTCTGTAAACGGTCTGTTTTAGACTAATTCCAAAAGACATTTGCTTTAAGATTCGCCAAAAAGTTTTAAGATTTAGTACCGGTTTAGATTAAGATCTTCTAGTTGATCAGGTAGATTTTGAGAGGTTTTTGTCCTGTCATTGCTAATAAACCGTTATTAATAACTTATCAGAGTTATTCTAATATTTCAGCGATTTGCTTGATTTCCAAATGATTTTCATCTTGGAACGTGTTGCTAGAATTGTGGAAAGTACGTATTAAAATTTTATAAATTTGCGAAAAAACTCAGAAACAAATTCATAATATAAAACTTAGTTGTCTTATTCTTATACTTGTCAGTTTAAAACTGTTGATTGTCAAATTGGACTGAACTAGCGTTGAAGAATCTGGCCGATAATTTTTTAGAGAAGTCAACGGCCAGAATCTACAACGCTAGAAAAGTCTAAATTGACAACCAGAAGTTTTAAATTGACAATTCTAAGAATAAAACAATTGCAGCCAGATTCTCAAACGCTAGTCCGGTCTCATTTGACAACCAAAAGTTTTAAACTGACAAGTGTGAGAATAAGACAACTAAGTTTCATACTATGGATTTATTCCTGAGCTTTTTTGCAAATTTTAAAGAAAATGGTAACTTTAGTACGTACTTTCGACAATAATAGAACTAAATCATTACATCAACTCGTTCCAAGAAGAAAACCATTTGTAAACCAAGAAAATAGCTGAAATATCAGAATAATTCATAAGTTTTTAATGGCTACTTATTAACAATGACAGGACAAAAACCTGTCACAACATAACTGATCAACTATAAGATCCTAATTTAAACCAGTACTAAATCTTAAACCTTCTTAGTGAATCTGAACGTTCATTTTTATACTATAAATTTGTTTTGTAGTTTTTTTGCAAATATAAAAAGAAAAGGGCCATTTTAGTACGTACTTTCCGCAATAATAGAACTAAATTCATTTTCGCAACACGTTCTAAGATGAAAATCGTTTGAAAACCAAGCAGATCACTGAAATATTCCAATATCTCATAAGTTATGACGACTTATTAACAATGACAGGAGATAAACCTGTCAAAACCTAATTGATCAATCAGAAGATCTAAATTTAAACCAATACCAAGTCTTAAACCTTTTGCCGCAAAAATTCGACACACACAGAAATTTTGGGGGATTCTGTTAGTCATTTATTTATTTATAGCAAGCAACTGAACAAAAATAATGTTTAAAAAACAACAATATAATGGCAGATAGATGAGCGTTAAATACTGCTCTTAAATTCCGTGAAAAGGCCGACAAAACAACGAGCACACACTAAAATATAGCAATCCATTGCGGGAAAAATAAAAAAGATATAACCGGCAGTAAACAAACCAATCATAAAATTTCCAGAGCTGTTTTCCGAACGAAAAAGCTAGCCTTCAGCAATTTCATAACAGAAACCGACCCACGTCGTTTCCTCCAGTAAAAAACAACTTTATAGCTTTTCTATTTATACACGAAGCCATATTTCCGATATACATGCCGTTTTTTATTTATTTTGCAATAAAAAAGCCAGCCCGGTCGGCGCCCACAGTTTTAGCTATAACTCCGGCTTATTTTTATAATCCATTAAACTGTTTCATCATTCCAGTCCAGCATTTTATTGCAGCTTTTATTATATTCCTTAAAAATAACGATTATATTTTAATATCTCCACGGCGATCGAGCTTTTAGAAAGAAAGCTCTAAAGAGCAAATAATCAACTACAGTGGTCGAAAGCTCGAATTTTACGTTAGAGTTACAAAATTAGAAAGATCCCCAAACTTTACTACTCGCGGTTGATTTGAGATAGGTTTCGAACTGATTCACTTATTCGCGATTATATTTTTTACGAGTAAGCGGCTTGTACGGTTTTTGACGTTTATACAAAAGCATAATAAAGTTAACTAATCAACCGTCTCAAGCCTGCCATCACAATTAAAAGGCGCGGATAAAACTGGCGTTTTTTGCAGCACAGTCAACGGCGTCAACCATCCAAGATTTGACGTTTGACCACATCCTCTTTATACCCCTGACTTCGTCCCAAGCGTTTACTATGTCTTCTGCTGTACATTTAAAAAGGCATTAGATGGGAAGAAATTTTAGAGCACTGATGAAGTGGTTCAGGCGGTGCACGCGACCAAAAGAATTTTTTTCTTCAGGTATTCAAGCACTTCGAAACCGGTGGAAGACGTGCATAAAACGCAATGGGGACTATATGGAAGAATGACTTTTTTTGACTTTGCTTTGATAAGTTTTGTTTAACGACAATTTTGATAATTTTGGTTAATTTTGTTTCTGTTCGGAATTTTAGCTTAAATTTACCTTTAATAAAATTTTCTGCTCCTGAAATTTTTTAGCTAGGGTTCTTAGGTAATCAAAGAAGTCGAAACAATGCCAACGGTATTAATCCGAGTACGCACTAAAAAAAATCGGTGCAAGCTTTAATTGCACAATCAGTGTTCCGTTCCATCAGCCCCCACTTAACCTGAGCAAACCTCGGCCGCCCGATCTCCGCCCATCTGCCGCGCTACCTGCCGCCCATGGCGCCAACGCCGTATCACATCGCGTATGCGCGGAGCTAGATATTAAAAATGATTTTTTTCAGATTTTTCTAAGCGATCCTTTTGGTAATAAGGATGGGGGCCAGTAATTTTTAAGCATTTTTCCCGAAAAAATGCATAAAAATTACATCATATATATTGTTGAATTCATGCTTCAATAAGCTTTCATATGACACCAAACACGATGTCCTTGAATTTTTTTCCATTTCCCAGTTATCCCCCTGAAATTAACCCCCAGAATCAAAATTCAACTATTTGTACTTCACATCTATAATTGAGCCACCACACACTATCTCTGTGCTAAATTTCAAATTTTTACGTCGAATGGTTTCGGAATTTTTGTGTAATAATGTAATGATACCATGGCAGCAATTCCAAAATGAGATATTAGGGACATTTCGCAAGCAAAAATTCCAGACACGCTAACCTCTAAACGCTAAAATATAAGGTGATGTTTAAAATATGCGACCTATAAAAACCTTTAAAATTTGGTCGGATTAGAAAGTCAGTTAGTAAATGTAGCAAAAATTCTGATTAAAACACCACTCTAAAGTTTAGCGTTTATGGGTTAGCGTGCCTGGGATTTCTGCTTGCAAAAACTCACTATTATTATTGGAGAAAATACGCAAATTCACTGTAATATATTATTGTCACTTATGGTATTTTTTACTGTTCCGTGAAACGGAACACTTATGGAATCATTTCGGTGTCCGTCCGTCCGTCCGTCTGTCACAGGCGATTTTCTCTAAAACTACTCGACGTAAAAATTTGAAATTTGGCACAGAGATAAAGTGTGGTGGCCCAATTATAGACTTGAAATATTAACAGTTAAGTTTTGATTCTGGGGGTAAATTGGGCAATGGAAAAAAATTTCAAGGGCATCGTTGAGGGTGTCAAATAATAGCTTATTAAAGCACGAATTCAACGATATATATGATGTATTTCTTATGGCATTTTATTAAACATTTTTCGAGAAAAACGCTTAAAAATTGCTGTCCCCCACCCTTATTACCAGAAGGATGGCTCAGAAAAATCTAAAAAAAAAAATCATGAACATTAAAAATTAGGTGTAGATTGAGCGAAAATTATCAGGATTGAAAAATTCTAGCGCGGTCAATTGTTATAAAATTTAATCGTTTATTTCCTTATAACTGCTGAACCATTGGTTTTAGAGAAAAGTTTTTCGACAAGAAAAATTTCTCACGATGTAAGGAACAACTTTTGTCCTTACACGTTTATCAAAAATTTTAATTTGGCACACTCAGCTCCGCGCATACGCGATGTGATACGGCATTGGTGCCATCGGGGCGGCGGGTAGCGCGGCAGATCGACGGAGATCGGGCGGCCGATCGACGGAGATCGGGCGGCCGAGGTTTGCTCAGGTTAAGTCGGGGCTGATGACACGAAACATTAATTGTGAAAGTATGACCGATTTTTTAAATATGCGATAACTGTTCTAACTACTGTCATTTCTCTCTGGCGATTTCTATATTTCAGTGATACTGATAACATGAATAAACAAAATCAGGTTGACAACGATTTCAGGAGAACTGCAGAAAAATAAGCGATCAAACTGAAAATCGTTATACGTAAACTTCCTAATGTATTTTTTTTTAATTTCTGAAAAAACTGAAACCCAATCAAAACAAAGCTAATTAGCATGACAGCAGAGATCGATAAAAATGCACTTTTTGTGTTTTTACCATAAAAAAATATTAGAAAATCCTGATTAGTTAAGATTAGGGAAAGTAATCCCTACTATTTTTTTTAACATTGTTGCTACCTATGTAGGTATTCGTTATAATAAACCAATGACTTTTCTGTGCTAACACATGAACAAAAACTAAGTATAATTCATAAAAGAAATTAAAATTTTATTTCATACTTTTCACTTTAAACAACGCCCCGCTAAAATTTTGTTTTTTCTAACAAAAAAAAAACATTTTTTTTTGTCTTTTTATTTGTCTAAACCAAAAAAATATATTGATGTTTAATAGTAAATAACTGAGCAAAAACAATGTTGAATAAAAAATAAAATAGTCCGGATGTGACCTGATTGCTTCTCTTAAAAATAGAATGCCAATAGGAAATTCCACATACCTATTACAGAGCCTGAGAAAGTCAGTAAAATAATTATTTTTGAAATACATACATAAATATATTTTACTAATTAGGGGCCACTCATAAATTACGTAACGCTGAAAGGGGGAGGGGAGGAGGGGGTTCATCCGGTTATTACTAGCCATTGTGGAGGGGTCTAGGGGTGTTTAAGGCACCGTTACGTAACTTTACCAATTACAGTTTAAATACGAACTATCTTTTCCCCTTCATCAAATTCAATCAAATAACGATTTGTGACCACCATTTTCTCAAGAACTGTTAACTTTAGGATAAAATGTTCCCAATAAGTATTCAGAATTTTAGGCTGAATTTGAAAATCGAATAAAATATAGAGCGTTCCATTTAAAAAAAAAATCCTGGCGATTGCAGGAAAACGGTAAACTTGATAACAATGCGGAACTCACCATTGGATCGGGCATAATTTCTTATAGCCTGTTTACATTACTTGCAATTTATAGCATGAAAGTTATTGCAAGGCAATTAATTGCATTGCATGACCATTTACACATGAAGCAATTTTCGTATGCAAGTATTCTGACAAGAAATTGAAGAAATGTCGCCAACTTTAAAAATATATCTAACTCAGCTGATTAATAAATAGGTTTTTATTGTACATACTTATCTGCCACATGCTGCTTTTTGGGACATGTCGGCTTTATTTTTTATAAAGATAAACAATAAAAAATATATTAAATTCGCAAAATAAACCACTCAAACGCCATTCAAAACAAAATCGATATTTTTTGAGGTTATGTTTACTTTTTCGAAATATTACTAGAAAAGTTCCTAAAAATGCATGCCACTGGCAAATTAAATTAGAACAAGTCCTAATTTCATTCAATGCAAGTAAAATTGCATCAGCTGATCGAAAAGCCACCAACGCGCGTGGATGGAGGCAATTTTTTCTTGCATGACAGCAACTTGCACGTAATGTAAACACGCTATATTACCTATGTGTAGAAAATTTCATAAAAATCATTTCATCAAAAACGGTTTGCAAGATATTTCGAGGTTTCCATATTTTGGTTACACACTGTATATGCTAATGTAGGTACGTTTCTTTTATTTTCTCTGTGAGAAGTTTATTTTGTTATTTTTCAAAATAAATTATAAAAAAAGCTTTTTTGCCATCGTTTAAAAATTTAGCTGCGCGTGTCAAAAGATGGCTGTATAATTAATTAGGACTTCTGGCTTCATCGCTCAAGGGGTGAGGGGCCCCAGCTAATCAGTAATGCCTAGGTTCCCCAAATGCCTTAATCCGCCGCTGCCCGTATAGTTTAAACTTCCATTTATATTAACTACAATAACTGCGTATTTAATAGCCAAAACTTCAATAATATGTAATATTGTATATTATATTAGATAGCTGTTTTTATTTTTCCTATAGTAGAAAAAAATTGTTTACTCACTTTGGTGTTTTTCTGAAGACGACTTAGACGGAAAAATTATCCCGATAATTTTTTCCGCGACAATTTTTTTCAACAATGAATGTAGTAACAAACAATAAAATAACCGTATTTTATTGTTAAAATCTTGATTTCAGGCGCGGATTTATGGGGGGCGGGGGCGCCCTCATCCCAGAGCCATGTACAAAAAGGATTTTAATAGCGAATTTTATAAAAATAAATATTTTAACATAAATACATAATATTCTAAATTCGTACATGTTCTACAAAATATTATAAACAAAAAACAACATGTAAAGTCTATAAAATAAATCTATAATACGAATAATGCTACTTATATAAAAAGTGCAAGTCTTTTTCGGCATTTTTGATTTACATGCTCTTGGATGGTTTCCGAAAACAGTCCTTACTAAAGGAAACAAATAACCAAATTGGGATATTTTTTTCGAAAAACATCTTTTTAGAGGACAAATTTTTTTGGAAAACAGCTTTTTCGAAAACAGATTTATGAAATTTTTCGAAAATATTTTCGCAAAAACCTATTTATAAAGTATCTTTTTTCAAAAATAGCTTAACAGCTTTTTCAAAATATGCTCTTTTGAAAACGAATTTATGACATTCTCCAAAACACATATGTATTTTGAAAGTACATTTTTTTTAAATGTCTTTAAAAAAATACTTTTTTAAATAGGTATACGATTTCCGAAAATGTATTTTTTCGAAAACAGTGTTAGGTTTTAACCTCTACTAGCTTGGAAAATGTTAAATAATAATAATAATAATAATAAACGAAAAACGATCCTGAACAAACCTAAACGAAACTTTTTTGAGTTTAATCAGGTTTCCTTAGATTTGGTAAGCTATATTCTCCTAAATTACTTGTTCCAAAAGCCGTTGTTTGAAAAAAATAATATACAAAAAGTGTTTTCAAATAAATTGAATTTATTTTTGAAAGATGCTTAGAAAACATTTGAATAATTGTTTTTCAAAAAATTGTCCTTACATAAGTATATCTCACAAAATGAGCGGAAGGCATAAATAAAAATGCTAGATTTACACTTTTATATTAATCAAACAATCGGTTCTGTCGCGTGTACTGTTTTTTTTTTTAATTTGGTCGAAAAACTGCTTTATAGAGAGAGTCGGAAACAGATCTACAAAATTTTTTCTAAAATATTTTTTCCAAAGAAGAATCTTTCAAAATTGCATCCACCGAAAACAAATTTTCCCAAAAATTAAATTGTGAACCCTACCAGCGCAGCGTAGAAAGTATCAATAAAAATAGACAGAAAATGATCCTGAACTAACGTCAACGAACCGGTTTTGTGTACGGTCAGGTTTGTTTCCTTGTGTATGCTAAGTTACCCTGTAGTAAATTACTCCTTCTAAAAAGCTTATGAATATTCGAAGCTTTTTACGAATCAATGAAAAAGTGTGTTTTCAAAAAATGAACTTCGAAAGAATGTGGTTTAAAAGTACATTAAAAAAAATGGGAAAACTCCCCCAGTGTTCGAAAACTGTATTATCGAAAAATTTCTGTTTTCGAAAAAATATATTTTCGAAAAAATCGTGCTTTTAAAAATGTGTTTTTCAAAAATTGTTGTATATCAGTACAAATGGATAGAATGTATAAATAAAAAAATGCTAGAATATTATTTGTAAGTTAATATGACCAAGTTTTCCCAAGGTGACGCTACAACCTCCCCCCCCCCCCCACGAAATTCTAAATCTGCCCCTGCTTGATTTTGACTGGTGAATAAAATTATTATAGTAATTTTCTTCAAAATAATATCTTTGGGTTTGTAATGACTTCGTTAACGATTAATGCAATAAAAAAAACACATGCATATTCCATATTTTTTTATTTCGGTTAAATCAGTTTCTATTTTTCGAAGCAACTATTGCATTTACATCGTTCTATTTTAATTTTCACGTTAACTTGGTTACTAAATTGGTATATATCTCTTCGTGACAAAACTACAATTATACACTAAATAATAGTAAAATATTTATCTAGGCCTTTAAAATTTGATAGAAATACCAGGAACTAAATTTTTCCAGATTGTTTCACGCCTACATCCACCTTCACATTGACGCTGTACTATTATTATTAGGTATGAATTGCACAAGAAAAAAACAATATTTTATTTTTGAAATATCAGAAAATAAATCTTACTCATTTGTCAACCCAGAACATATTAGAAAAATTCTATTTGTTTTATTAATTTTTTTAAATTCATTTTTATTCTATTTATAAATGCATGTACAGAGTGTCCAATTTTCGAGACTTTTGCAGGGTATCTCGGTTATCTTTAATGATAGAGAGCTGCGGTTTTCGCAATACTGCGCTACTTTTTCGTGAAACGTATGATGCTACAAATGGAATTTTCATAGCCTCCTTCGTTTCTGAGATTTTCAAAATGTGTTATTTTCAAGCACCCCTCGTATTTCAGTTGCCTTTTAACTTATCGGCAAAGTAAAAACTGATTATTCCATGGTATTTTATGTAGAATCCAGTGGCGTAGTCCATTTTTTTCCTAGAAGGAACGAATTTGAAGATAAAAACCAAAGTTTCATTTTTTTAATGGGACACGCCGTATATTTTCTTTTCATTCGATTTCTTTTTTCATAAGCTTTTCGAAAATATATAATTGTTGGTATATATCTTTTGGAATAACTTCCGAATTTCACAATTACAAAAAAACAAATGAATAGAGATATTTAACTAACATTGAGGTTTGTTTTTAAAATTTTAAATCCCAATAACATAACTGAATCAAACTTTAAATAAAAAAAAATCCACTGTTCCAAAGAAATTTAGATAAAACAGGAAGCAGATGTTTTTAGTAAATTTTAAAAATCCTTGTTTATATTTTATAAATCACAAAAGTTGCTTAAAATTGTTGCCGTTTTCTCTAACACGAAACTCGCACATTGGCGTAGCATTTAAAGGTATGATGGGATCGTCCCTGCAAATTTTGAAATTCGAGGCTTTACGCAGTTCTTCTATAAGGTTTTTGAATAGTGAGCCCCTACTAGGAATGTTTTTGTAGAAAAAAATTGTAATTTGCGAAAAAAAGTTGAATGTTTGAATGGTCCCACCTTGGAAAAAATGATGTAAAATTTGTTTAGAAAAAATAATTAATAAAAAACCTAAGCGTATAAATTTTTTTCCTAGATGGGTCAATTCAAAAATTCAACGTCTTTTCGCAAATTACAAAATATTTTTTTTCTTTACGAAAACATTCCTAGTAGGCTCAGTACTAAAAAACCTGAACTTGGCGTGGGTCCCATAAGTAGCAACAGAGATATACAACTTTAATATTTATTATTTGTAAACTTAATTTTGTAAGTAACCCCACAAAAAAAGGCAATGACGAAAAGATCGGGTGATCGTGGTGCTCATCTTACAGGTCCTTCCTTGGTTCCTAGCCATTTTTCAGGAAAATTATTTTCTAAAAAAGGGCGTATTATTTCGACATTATGGGCAGTCACCGCCCCCGTCCTGTTGGAAATATATATTGTTTAAGTAAGCCAAGGGAACACCATCTAGCAGTTCAGATTCATTTGTTGAAAGGCTTCCCTCATAAATTCTATAAGTTAAGTGCCTTCCCAAAATAAAACAAACAACGCTTGCTGAAACCGAATCTTCCCTGCTGTTCCCGCTCAAAATAAAGATAATGGTCTTCTTGATAGGTACCAACGTCTGGTATTGTGTCTATTGAAAATACCAGAGCTTGTGAAATACGCCTCATCTGAGCATATCACAAATCTTCCAAAAGTCACATTGGCTTGAGTTTGCTGCAAAAACCAATTGGAAAAAATGAGCCGGCGTTCAGCATCCCAGGATGTAAATGCTGAACGATTTTGACTTTATATGGTATAAATTTATATTTGTGTAATGTAGTTTGTGCTCGAGCCTTGTTCACCCCCACTTCTTTCTCAATAGCCCTACACGAAGTAGAAGGAGTTAATTCTCCACAGCCTAAAACGTTAACCTCATCGATTTCTCAATTTTCCATATTATAGGGTTTTGGTCTTGGGTGCATAAACGCCGCATAATTAATTATTTTTTTTTTAATTCTAGAAAATATATCGGGAAAATGGTGCCTTCTGTCTGGATATCTAGAATGAATACAGCCATTTTTTTTAAAGGAAAAACACAGTAATAAAAAAGAAGTAGGGGTTCTAAGTACAATAAGTTTTTTTAAATGATCTCTTACAAATTTTGCCAAGCGTTCTGACTAGCAGCCATGAAAGGATACTATTTTATTAATTTGGTTCAAATCATTATGTCACGGCCTACTATGAAATATTATACCCTTTTTTTATTGTAAAATTCAGAAGTTATTCCAAAAAATATATACCAACAATTATATATTTTTGAAAAGCTTATGAAAAAAGCAATCGAATGAAAACAAAATATACAGGGTGCCCCATTTAAAAAATGCTACTTTGGTTTTTATCTTCAAATTCGTTCCTTCTAGAAAAACATTGACAACACGTCACTGGATTCTACGCAAAAAACTATATATTAATCAGTTTTTACCTTACGGATAAGTAGGGGTGCTGTGCAGCATGCTTACTGTTTTTTTTTTAATACCCCTAATATTTTTTATGGAAACTCTATCTATTCTTACAAAGATCGCCTATAAGGACAAAAGTTTTCTTGACAAAATAGTTTTCGTTAAAAAACTTTTTCTCTAAAGCCAATGGTTCAGCAGTTATAAGGAAATAAACAGTTAAATTGTTTATAACAATTGATCGAATTTTTCAATTCTGATCCTCTTCAATCTACACCTAATTCTCAATGTTCACGATTTTTGTTACATTTTTCTACCGATCCTTTTGGTAATAAGGGTGGGGGGCAGCAATTTTTAAGCCTTTTTCCCGAAAATTATTTTTAAAAATGCATAAAAACATGCATCATGTATATTGTTGAATTCATGTTTCAATCAGCTTTCATTTGACGCCCTACACTATCCCCCTGAATGTTTTTTCCATTTCCCAATTTACCCCCTTAAATTATCCCCCCGAATCAATGTTCAACTTTTCATACTTCACGTCTATAATTGGGCCACCACACTTTATCTCTGTGGTAAATTTCAAATGTTTACATCGAATAGTGTCAGAGAAAATCGCCTGACAGATAGACAGAAGGACGGACACCGAAGTGATATTCCATAAGTGTTCCGTTTTGCTAATTTTAGAACGAAACACTAAAAATGTATATATGTTTTCATGATAAGTGGGACACACGGTACATTATACCAGCTTTACCATTTTTAAAGGCACACTAAATATTAGGCAGTTTTGCAATATTTCTAGAGAATTTTTTCATATAATTTTTTTGTACATAGGTTTAATTCTACTTATCTATACATTTTACACATAATAATTGAAGCATTATCCACACAAGATGATTTTTTACAGGAAATTGTTGATCATTATCATGACCCCTTATAATTTTTTAGTATTTCTAATTATTAGAATAACTTATTGAAAACAAATATTATCGCTAATATTATGTTTATAACTAGCTATCTAATCAACAGTGTTGTTTAGTGTCTAGCCGCCTGTGTTTAAATGTTCCAAAAAATTTACAAAAACACTACATGACCTTAAAAAACAATCTACTTTAAAATAATGTTTACCTTAAAGATTATAAATAAAAATTAATTTTAGTCTTGTGTGTGAGAAAGGATATTTTAAATCTAAAAATTTCCTTTTACTCAAATTACATTTTTCAGTTTTGGGAGTTGCAATTTTTATCCATCTTGGGTTGAAATAAAAATTTTTAGATATACATAAGTAGGTACAGATAGAATTTCGTTTTATCTCCTAAATTCACAAAAGCTTTTATTAAGTTTGTAGAGACATTTTGCCGTAAAACTAGCTGACCTGATTAGTTTCTTTGATCAATTTTTGTACCTCTTTCTCAAGACTTTGTTATAAATTACATTTTATAGATCTACAATCGATTTTTTAAAGTGTTGTGACAATACATTTAGTGAGACACTAACAGCAAACATTACATATATTTAATGCAGATGCTAATTAGACTAAATGCCAATGTGGAAAGATTTTGGAGGGCAGTAAAATGGGCTCGTATTTCTTTTTTAATTTCATTACATGTATAAGTACAAGCTGTAGGTCTATTTTGACAGATTTATTTTTTGTCCTTTTTTTGAGGTGGAGGGAGTTGTTCCGCCATGAAAAATTGAAACCAATAGATAGTATGTAATTGATTTTAAAATTATGAAATTAACCCAAAACTCAAACGATTTTAATAATACTCCCTTTTTTCTACGAAAAATTACAAAAATAATCTTATAACTGTCCCAAAAAAAATAAGAACTTGACATTTAGGTACTTGTTTTAAGTACTAAACGATAAACGATGTACCTTGCTGCCTAGGCACTAATAAATTAAATGCGACTAAAATGAGTGCCAACAACCAACCAAGATAATAAAACACTCGGAAACAGTGGTAAGTTAATAATTATTAACAGTTTCAGATCCAACACTGCCGATTTCCATAAATCAAAACTCTGTAAAAGAATTAACCTATAAGCGGCAAAATCCGGCCCTGCATATAGAGGGCAGACACAAAACCTTCAGCTAAGAGAAGCCTTAAAAATTTAGAAGTAGGTAAGGTTATTTGCCAGATATGTATAAAGTATTAAGAAAAATGTTTAAAATTAAGGGATTTCACATGTACCTAAGAAGAATTTACCTGACGGTTTAAGTACTTAACTTTAAAAGGGGTTAAAGTGAAAGTTTTATCCTCTTCTTTAATATTTTTCCTTCTTCATAAAAAGTTTCTGTTTTGTTTTAATTCTTCATAGTTTTACGGCTTTGAAGTTCGAACAACTATCTTAATATATATTTTTTTCATATTCTGTATAAGAAGACAGGAGCTTTACTTTTGAGTAGCATCCAATAATTTTAGTGCCTCTCCTGTATACAGTATACAACAATGATCTAGTAGATCATTGGTATACTCACGCACTTCATATTCATATAAGAGGACCAATGGAGAAACAATCTAATTTCTCGAAAATAATTTTTCATAAAAATTTCTGCTTGTCAAAAAATTCAACAAGAATTTTCTCAACATAAATCGTAGGTACTTTTTGGCATACAAAAATGTTTACTAAGAATAACTTTTTCTGAAAACGGAGTTCTGGTTCATTTCTTCTGTTGTCATCCTTGCATTAAGAGAAATTAACTTTTTCAATTTTAAAGGCATATCTGCATATTTTATTAAAAATGGAAACTTAAAAACTGTTCAAGGAAGGAGGCAAGATGCTATTAGAAACTATTATTGTCGCTTCAAAAAAAATATGATTTCTAATCATTAATAAAATTTATATTGCTCTTAATTTTGAGGTCCTAAAACCCTTCTGCCCTTTCTGTGTTGTAAAATTGAATAAAACAAAATAGAAAGAGATATTCTTCCTTATGTTTTATATCTGCATAATATAATTATCTCTTATCTCGACCTTGTTTAATCTAAACTACAATTACTGTAGTCACTAATCGTAGTGTAGTGTTACGTCTTTTTTTCAAGACGACCATCATCTTTAAAAATATCAACATGAATAATATCAATTAACGATAATAAATGATTTTTACATAATCATCTTAATGCAACTGATATACAAAACTAAATAAAAAAAAAGCATGTGAATACATTCTATCTAATCTTTATTCTATAATTTGAAGTATCAATTAAATTAGTTTTGAATACCTATATATAAGCTTTCTATTTCTAAAATTTGGTAAATGAATCACCCTTACATTCCAAGATTCTAAGACCAAAAGCAGGATTTTTTATTTTCCTGAAAATCGGTCTTTTTCAACCACTGCCTTACGATAAAGCTCTGGCCAAGGATGACAAAAAGCGCACCCCAAGTGGAGGGGGCAAAAAGGGTGGAGTTAGAGTCAAAGGCTAGAGCTTCAGTTAGGGGTGGGAGTGAACCGGCTCTATCCTTTGAGTCGGCGGCTGTCAAATTTCATAGTCAGTCGATTCTTGACTTCGGTCAGTAATAGTCGAGCGTTTACGAGTAGCTTTGCGTTCCAGTTAGATGTAGTATAACCGTGCAGTGTTACGTGTTTTGTTATTGTGACGTGTTTACATTCATATTTTGGATTACTAGTACGGCGCATTAAAGTACTTCAAAAACTATCTTTGAAATTTTTAACACTTCTCTTAGCTGAAAGATAAGATCGCCTTTTTTATAGATATGGACTTTTATCAGTTATCATTCAGTTTTTTTTGGTTTGCCTTTAAGTATTAAAAAACTGATACATGCGATTTTCTCTATAGACTACTCAGTGTTATTCGTATGTCATGATGGGAGAATTCGACAAGGAAAATACTGAAATATCTTCAGCGAATGGGGTACATCCCATGGCAGGCTTCCAGCAAAACAACCCTTTGGCAACAAAGTCGCCGGAGCATGCTTGGCAATACAGTGGCCCTGTAAACGTGGTGAGTTTTTACACATTTTGCAGAGATGTTTAACACTAATTTTGTATGATAAATTTTTAATGATAAAATTTAATTGGGGCAACCACACAATGTTATGCTGCGTTCTTGAGCTTTTGACCTCTTAATATTATAAATTTTGGTTTTGCGTATGTTAATAAAAAAAAGAAACTAAATTTTAAAAAATATATTTTAGAAACAATTTTGACATGTTCTTTTTGAAATGCTGTGAAAATTATTGGGCCAATTATAGTTTTTTTTTTTTATAGAACCACCTAAGCTAAGTGGTACTTATTGTTAGCTGTAGGTGCCATACAATAATAGTTATTAGGGAACAGGTATTCATATTATGCAGTTTTGCTAACCCGGCATAGTACGGGGTCAAAATTCAGCATTATAAAACAATGCCAGCATTTTTATGCAGTTTATTTAAATTATAAAATATGATATATTGACACGTGCGTTAGGAGATGGGAAAAATTAAAAATAAGCGTACCTGGGCTACGTTACCGGTTTAAAATTTAGCGTACAGTTTATTTACTGGATCATCAGAAAAACGTTTTATTACCTACTATTTAAATTATACCTATGTATCTGTATGATTATGTATTAAAGTTAGGCATCTTTTTAACAATTAAAAATTTCGTGAATTTCACTTTGGTAGGTAAATAAAAGCACAGGTTTCCTAAAAATTACTCATCGTAATTATCTTACTGATTTTCTAATACCCTCAGCTTGGTGCTTAAATCATTTTATTTTAAAAAAAGTGACATTAGGAACGATTCTATAATTTTCCGATAGATCTGTTTGCCCATTCCAGGTTTTGAAATTAAGGAAAACGCATTCCTATCGCTGGTAATAATAGTAAAGTAGGTATTAGCTAACGTAGCAAAATTAGGTCATATTGTAATCTTCATATAATCTTTATAGGTACGTTAATCTCATAGGTACCGGTACACCTTTTCTTTATTAGGAGTTTAGTTATATGTTATTTCTAAAATGTATTTTTTTCATATCATTTAAAAAATATTCAGAAGTTTTTTAAAAAACAACTCTGCTAGTCTCCACTCTACACGGAATCTAAATAATGATTGTAACGCCTATAAAAACATTAGGCATGCTCTAAGCTATGTACATGACTAAATAATGTTTTTTCTAGAAACATACTATAGTGACTTCTTAAAAGCTAATTAAATAATGTGTATTAATGGAATTTTTAATAATCGGCCTTTTAAAAAACCCAATCCTTATCGAATGATTCAACAGTCAGTTCTCTGAAAGACAAAATGAAACACCAAAAACAAAATATACCTAATTAATGATTTCTTGTATAATATTGGTGTGAAATAATTCACCTTGTGATAATGAATCATTGACACCTATTAAACTCCCTACGATTTATTTTTTTCACTTAAAAATATAACATTATTTTACAACAATAAAATAGAAATTTACATGTGCTGATAAATCATTTCCTTTTTGTTGTTTTTATCAAGCATTGCATTTTTTATTAATATTAAATTAAAATATTAATACGTAGTTGATTTCGAATAAACAGGTTATAGAAAACGTATGCTATAAAATTGTTTTTTTTATGTAAACTTGCTTTTCGATTACATTTCTTCAAGATATCGCTAATTTATTCCAAAAATTATTTATAGTTTTTATATCCTCTCATTATAAACAAATTGTTTTTATTACACCGCGCCGTCCCGTTTAAAATTTCTCTTGTAGATTACTTAACATTTGGCTCCGATGGTATTTTTAGTTTCAAAATTTCCGTTGCCTTGAGTCCAAATATTGTTATTTTTCTATTTCTTAAAAAGTAATGACTCAGAGAAATGTTGGGAAATGTTTGTTATACACATCTATTTTCTAGTAAAAAACATTTGGAGGCGTCATCGAAGCCAAATTAACTAATCACCTCGGTCCTCGACAAAAACTTGTTTTCGAAAAAATAAGCCGATAAAGATATTTAGTACAGTTGAAAAACCAGAACCATAAAAAATGACAGACATGCATCGTGCAAGTTGAACGGTCTGTTAAAAAATCATACATGTAACATAACATATTTATAGATAAGCCTGCTTTTATTACGCTTCCTTATCCACTATATTTGTGGAATATTTGTGGCTCTTTCTTAAAAAGATAACATAAACAAACATGTTATTTTGATCACTCATTCTAAATATAAGCGGACTGTTCGAGGTTGGGCAAATCTGTCTTTTAATCTTTAAACAATTGGTCCAGTTACGTAAACAGAGTTTTTTTATTGCCCCTTTTTACTGTTTCTGTGTTATAATCACATCTTTTAACTGCTCTAAACAAACGTAAGAATAATATTTACTTAATATGTTTCTTTTCTTTACAGAAACAAGAACCATTGGACGACACAAGGAACGATTCAGGAGTTACATCCGGCAGTGACTGTCCGTCAGCATCACCTGGCAGCGATAGAAGTGACAACCATCCATACAGCTCACAGGACAACAACATGGCAGGACAAGGAATTATTAACGGCCGCTTTATGAACACACAGGTTCCCTACAGCTCGTGGTACAGCAACAGTTTTTTAACGTCGCCTACTACGAGTAAAGATTTAGAACAAACTAATGAATCTATCAATCAAGCGGGATATCAAAGTTCCACGTCGCCGAAAATTGAATCTGGTGATGAAAATTCATTGGAGTACGATGATCATGGACTTCGAACTCCCAAGGTCAATTCTCATGGTAAAATCAAAATACATAAATGCAAACAGTGTGACTTTGTGGGATATACCAAAATGGATTTCTGGGAACATTCTGCCGTTCATATTAAAAGTGACAAAATATTGAAATGTCCACGCTGTCCATTCGTGACCGAATATAAACATCACCTAGAATATCATCTTCTTAACCATACTGGAGCAAAACCCTTTAAGTGTGAACATTGTGACTATTCCTGCGTCAATAAATCGATGTTGAACTCACACTTAAAATCGCATTCCAAAATTTATCAGTATAGATGTTCCGACTGTCTATACGAAACCAAATATTGCCATTCGTTAAAATTGCATTTGAGAAAGTACAAACACAAACCAGCAATGGTATTGAATCCCGATGGTTCTCCGAATCCTCTTCCAATCATCGACGTGTACGGGACCAGGCGCGGACCTAAAGTCAAGAAACTCTCAGAATCATCATCAAGCTCTTATCCTGCAACTTCTACCTCACAGAATTCAGAACAACAGCCTCAGATGCCATTTAATCCATTGATGAACCCGCTTTTGAATCAAAATGCGATGTTACCTTTCCCATTGCCATTAATGCCAGGATTTCCTGTAATGCCCAATGCTGAAATGATCCAAAACTTCCAAAAGATGCTTAGAGAACGCTTGGAAGAATTCGCTAAACAAAATGAAGAAGGTAAATCTGAACAACAGGAAGGTGTTTTGGATCTGAGTAACGCTAATAAGCCTTCTTCAAGTAATTCGTCTGAAGGTGGTGACTCAGACGACGATGACACGATGACTACTGCATTTGATAACGTTGAGGTTGTTGAGAATAAAGCCAGTGAAACAGAGCGCTTACCCACACCTGCCGAACAATCGCCTGAAGCAAATAACAATACAAACAAAAATGCAAATAACAATAACAACAAATACGAATTTGCTTGCCAATATTGCGGTATTTGTTTTGGAGATGAGGTTATGTTCAGGATCCATATGGGATACCATGGCTACAGTAACCCATTCACGTGCAACATGTGTGGTGAAAAGTGCGAAGATAAGGTTAACTTTTTCTTGCATATTGCCAGAGCTGCGCACTAGGTAACTCTGCTGCTATTTTACCAAAGGAATTTATTCTTCGAATAACATATTTCACCTTTGATTGCAAATTACCGTTTTGAACAGACTGATAAGTGTATATTATTATATGTGTAGTCGTCCTAAACCATTAACTAGTCACTTAAATGTGCAATTGATATAGATTCTTATTTATCGCAAAGACGACTGACAAACCAAACTTATGTATCTTAGATACTTAACTCATTGTTGCATACAAAGAGCATAAGACTTACTAATCTAGTTTTTTGACTATGTCTACCTCATTCGAATTTTGTATAATATGTGCACAGATTTTTTACGTAGGTATAGAGTTGATATGTTTGTCCAAAGATTTATTTGTAGTGTCGTAGTTTTTACTAATTTTAAATATAATAATTTTTGTATGTCTAGAATTTGTAATATGTGTATGAATGTTTAATTTGTAACTATTTTTTTACGTTTTATAAGAATTTATTCGCAGAATCATAATTTTACCTGATTTCAAATTTAATTATTTCATAGTACAAAGATGTTTTAAATTTGATCTCTTTGTTGTACGATATTGTGTGTTTTTACTCTTAAGTACGATTTTACTTAACAGAACTGATTACCCACTGATTATTTTGTATATACTGTACATACCTTGTAATTTCCAATTCCATGTAATCTGTAAATTTTGGTGTTAATTTTAGCATTTAAGTCAAAGAATTGATTTTAGCGTTAAGTGAATTTGTGATTTTGTAAGTATTTTTTATTTCCATGTATGCTTTGTTTTTTCTAAAGCCATATTATTGCATGTAATATGGTCTGATTAAGACTGATACTGATATTGTATATATTACAGAACATTCGAGCAACAATCAAAACTGTCCGTTTGTAGATTAAAGTATGTGTTGTATTTTTATGAGATTGAAACCAATATTAATAAATGGATTGCAATTTTTAAGCTTTGTTTTAGTCTCGGATAGTTTGGCAAGTGAGTCTGTAACAGTCAAAAGAATGTGGGCAAAATATTAAAACCCTTTTAGGGCTATGCTGCTATGTTGTCAGATTTTTTAAATTACCATTAGGTACATTCACATTACAGTTGTAATATAAACTTTTTTAGTGACTTGAACACATAACATTATAGACACATTCTATTTAAGTGAAATAGGTATATTTAAGACGATCAATAAACAAAAATAAAAAAATGCATTAAAACAATTATTTTTTGATATACGTACATAACTGACAACGTAATGCAGACCAGTCAAATATTCTTGTTTAATGCAATGGCGGCCCGTGAAATTTTAGGTGTGTCGTATCTCAGTTCCTACGCATGGGACCCACACCAAATTATAGGATGTTACTATTTGGTACTCTAGAAACATTTTGGTAAAAAAATATTTAATTTAAAATTTGAGAAAAAAGTTGATTTTTTGGGCCGCTTCATCTGAGATCTGAGAAAGTTCTGAAGAAAATTTTACTTCCAAGCTTTTTTCATAAATTTTATCAGATTTTATCGACAGAATTCAAATTTCATTGAATTATCTCTAATATCTTGAAAGTAATTAGTTTTTAAAATTTTTACCCTAAAATATTTTGTCTAAGAAATAATTTAAAATGTCATTTCTTTAAGGAAAATTAGAATATTTTCACGAAATTTGGAAGTTGTCGATAAAATCTGATACAATTTATGAAAAAAGCTTGGAAGTAAAATATTCTTCAGAACTTTCTCAGATCTCAGGTGAAGCGGCCCAAAAAATTAACTTTTTTTCGCAAATTTTAAAATTAAATATTTTTTTACCAAAATGTTTATAGAGTACCCAATAGTAACATCCTATAATTTGGTGTGGGTCCCATGCGTAGGAACTGAGATACGACAAATCTGAAATTTCACGGGCCGCGCCTGGTTTCATGAATCCAGCTATTGCAAAAGAAATGATGGCTGATCAGAAATGTACCGAGAGCAAGTGCGATAGCGAGAGTCTTGGTTATTCTTCCATTGGCGGGCGCGGGGTAATCATTTATCATGAATTAAGTTATAGAAAAACGCTAGAAAGTCAAACGCGAGAAGTGATTGCCAATGTTTATAGGGTATGTGATGAAGAGGCCATTATTTTCATTGATAAAAGTTTTTGTTGAGTATGTACGTAAATTTATAGTGAATATTTTCGTTATATTTATTTGTTACCTTTTATTCAGCCAAAAATAATAAGCACGCCCATTTTCGAAGAATTTAATAGAATATTCTGGCCATTTTTTGCGACATTTCCCCCTTTCGTTACTGTCACAGACTGATTTGGCAAACTTTACTTCATTATTTGAAGCTTTTAACGATAGCTGAATATAATTTGGGCCCAAGTTTAGAGTTAGCACTAAGTCAGGGTACTTTGCACTCGGTGGCGGCCGGTGAAATTTTAAAGGTGTTGCCAGTGGCGGCTGGTGAAATTTCAAAGTTATATATGTATCTCTGTTCCTACTTACAGGAATTTAGGGATTTTAATAGTGAGCCCGCTGGGAATGTTTTGGCAAAGAAAAAAAACATTTGGTAATTTGCGAAAAAAAGTTAAGGTTTTGGTGTGCCCCTCCTAAGAAAAAAATGAACACGTCTAGGTATTTTATTTATTTTTCTAAACAAATTTTACATCATTTTGTCGACAGTTTTCAAATTTTGAGAGAAAAAAATGTGTTAGTAGAAAATTATAGTCATTTGAAATTTTTTAAGCTTAAAATATAATTTAAAAAAAAATTCAAATGACTATAACTTTCTACTAACACATTTTTCTCTCTCAAAATTTAAAAACTGTCGACGAAATGATGTAAAGTTTGTTTAGAAGAAATAATAAATAAAATACCTAGACGTGTTCATTTTTTTCTTAGGAGGGGCACACCAAAAATTCAACTTTTTTTCGCAAATTACAAAATGTTTTTTTTTCTTTACCAAAATATTCCCAGTGGGCTCATTATTAAAACTACTAAATTTGGTACGGGTCCTGTAAGTAGGAACAGAGATATCCAACTTTGAAATTTCACCAGCCGCCACTGGGTGTTGCTACTCACGGGGCCCATGACAAGTGCAGGGATTTTAATAGTGACCCTACTAGAAATGCCTTGGTAGAGAAAAAAAGATATTTTGTAATTTGCGAAAAAAACTTTAAATTTTGCTTAAAAATTAAAACTATAACTTTCTACTAACACATTTTTTTCTCTAAAAATTTAAAAATTCGCAACTAAATGATGTAAAATTTGTTTAGAAAAAATAATGAGTAAAATGCCTAAACCGTGTTCATTTTTCCCCCAAGCAAAATTTCAACTTTTCTCGGAAATATAAATAATTTTTTCTTCGCCAAAACATTCCTAGTAGGCTCACTATTAAATCCCCTGAACTTGGCATCGGTCCTGTAAGTATCAACAGAGATATACAACCTTAAAATTTGAGAATCCTCCTTTGAATTGGCAATATCGCGGTGACTAGTGACCGTCAAAAGCAATGTTAAAATGTGAGACTAAAATACCTAAAATTGACCAAACACTACATGACATACACTAATATTTTTTATATTCTAAGTAGGTACTGGTACTCGGTTTTATTAATTTTTTGCCATTGGTGTGTCCGGGGCATGTAGGTACTCTAAACCGCTTAAAATGAAGGCAGCGCATGTCAATCTTCTCGAACAAAAGATTACAATTGAAATACCGCATACTAAAATCTATAGAAGTCGATCTTTCCTAATAGTTGATCAAAACTAGGTGAAATTCGTTCGAAAATATGTTAACTTGCGAAACGCAGTTCAAAACAAACGATTTTTTTACAATGGAGATATGGAAAAATGCATAACCACGCTTTGGAGTGCCACTGCAAATTCAGGCTTTCGTAAGAAGATCGCTACTTTTTTAAAGCTATCCGGAGTTTGAGACTTTACACGTCACGCATTCAGGCGCACAGCTGCTACGTTATTGGCTGACAATGGAGCTTTTTTGTTTTAACAGCGTATATTTTCCAACATAGGTACAAATTTCATCCTTATATCTACCAGTGGCGGCTGGTGAAATTTCAAAGTTGTATATCTCTGTTCCTACTTACAGGACCCCTACCAAATTTAGGGGTTTTAATAGTGATCCCACTGGAAATGTTTTGGCAAAGAAAAAAAACATTTTGTAATTTGCGAAAAAAGTTAAATTTTTGGTGTGCCCCTCCTAAGAAAAAAATTAACACGTCTAGATATTTTATTTATTATTTTTTCAAAAAAAATTTTACATCTTTTTGTCGACAGTTTTTAAATTTTGAGAGAAAAAAATGCATTAGTAGAAAGTTATAGTCATTTGAATTTTCTTAAGCCTAAAATATAATTTAAGAAAAAATTCAAATGACTATAACTTTCTACTAACACATTCGTTTCTCTCAAAATTTACAAACTGTCGACAAAATATTGTCAAATTTGTTTAGAAAAAATAATAAATAAAATACCTAGACTTGTTCATTTTTTTCTTAGGAGGGGCACACTAAAAATTTAACTTTTTTTCGCAAATTACAAAATGTTTTTTTTCTTTACCAAAACATTGTCAGTGGGCTCACTATTAAAACCCCTAAATTTGGTACGGGTCCTGTAAGTAGGAACAGAGATATACAACTTTGAAATTTCACCAGCCGCCACTGATATCTACTATTATATTTACATGGCATGTAATATATTAAAGTGTTAGAGAGTACGGTTTTATACATAAAATACAAATACCCACTCCGAAAACGCGGCCAGGCGATGGCCGGGGCTGGTCTTAGCCCTTGGTAGACAGTAGGGATTTAATGTTAGATAATGCAAACCTTCTCCGAATGAATCTTTAAAGCCATGAGAATTTTAATTTGCTAAAGCTTGAAAGTGATCTGAAGGGAATTTGGTATATTAAGTTTGAGATAAAGCTTGGCTGTAAAAAGCGATCGAAAAAACCAGCTTGATTTTAAAGACTAGATAATGAACCATAGTTTCGTGATATAAATATGTACAAAGCTATTTACAAGGATATACTATGTACAATATTGTTTTCATTCATTTCATTACGCGTTCATTCACGCTCTTTCACCCTTCATTCATACCTATTTTTACAACCCATTCACACTGTTTAGATGTTCATTGCAGCTAAGGTGACTAGGCGGAGGGAAATCTGCTCCGTTGCCCAGGGATATGTGGAATCATAGATGCAAAACCAAACTAAAACGGCCCAGATGTTATCTTTACCAGAAACACCATCTTGTAGTACTACCCCAGATAAAACCAGACTGTCTGGTTTTATCTGGGGTACTACTAGCACAAGCCAAATAATAAAATCCAGTGTCAATGCAGTACCTATACAAGATATAACAATATCAGATGAAACACAACTCAAAGAGGGTGTAAAAAGTTCTATCAACGTCTATGTTGGAGTTTGGTATAATAAGAGCTAAAAATGGACTGTATATACCTAATTTTGGCCGGGGAGAGGAGAAAGAGAATGGTTTTTAAAAGTAGTTTGGCAAAACGGCGACAGCGTGACACAAATACTAATATGGCCTACCTTGACGTCGAAATAATTTTTAACTGTTTCTTCGTGGTGGCCACCTGGTTGAACCCATATGCTGCTCTTCCAGAACCATGGATCGGGGACACTATCACTAGTTTGCGGGTGGTTTTAGAGAGAAATTATCTATAATAATGCTGAAAACATTCGAGAAAGTAATTGGGCCATGCGGCCGAGCAGCGGTCAGTATAACTTGTCTGTTACCACTTTTTGACTTTGTGTCTACGCGCTCTAGGGCCAGTAAATGTGTCATGTGAACACTTTAGGCGCATTCTCGCGTATTTAAAATTTAGTAACCCAACATTAATTGGGGACTTTGCCAACTAGGGAATTAAATTATATATAAAACCAGTCTATAATAACGCAAATCTAGTTATTAATTTTAACAAGTAAATTTCTTATTGTGGACTTAATTTTAGGAAAAAATAAATAGATAACTGTTCTAAATACATATGTCAGATCTCTCAGGTCATTATTTCTTTTGTCTTAAAATTGAAAAATTATATGATCAGGGAAATGGGGACGGGAAACGAGGACGGGAAATAAAAAGACATAAAAGTGACTCTTCCAAATTTTATAAAATTCAATAATGCCAACATTACATATATATGTACATATATGGTTGAAAATAAAATAAAATACGATCGTGGGAAAAATTTTAATCCTAACACCTGCGGAAAGTATCTTTTCCGCACTCAACTGCTTGCCCGAACTCCGCTTTGCGTCGTTCGGGACAACGGCAATCGCGTGCGGGAAAGTATACCTTTCCGCACTAGTTAATTTTAAAAAGAAATTTGAAAAGGAAAGTTTTAAGAGAGATTTGATGTGACCAGCAGTATCAGCATATTTCCGTCTTTTAAGTGCCTGAATTGTCAGACAATGACGTTTATTTCAATAAATTTTTAATAGCGACAGTTACGCAACTGAAAATTATTAAAAAGTATTACATATGTACATATTTTATTAATAGATTAAAATTTTCATATCAGATAATTGTTTTAATTTATAAGAAAATACATATTCCAAAGTCTTATCTTAACAAAATTCAAAATTAAAAAATTCTAGAAGGTTGTGCAACAAATTTAATGCGTTTTAACTTAAAAAACATATTTTCTATGAATATAAAAAAACAACAAGATAACATTGTTAGAGTAAATATTTACTAGAATTAACAAAATTTTAGTTCAGGAATTATATCTAAATGTGACTTTGTTACAAAACAATCATACTAGAGATAGCCGTATTTTTTATTTGTATTATGTATTTTATTGATATTATAAAAATGGATAACGAGAAAAAAATAATAAATAAGAGTTACCGGCTCGGTCTAATTATAGAAAACTACGTTCCTTAAGAGTAGTAGTTAGGTAATATGGAATATGCACATATTTTTGTATTGCACAAATCGTTTAAGGAAGTCATTACAAACCCAAAAAAAAATATTTTGAAGAAAATTACTAGGATAATTTAGCTACAAAAAATGTTTACTTTTCGGTATAATTTGTTACAATTATTTAAAAAGCAGCCATTTGTCCTTAGTGAAAAGTGACGTCAGGAGATCAGCAAAAATCTATAGGTTAACGTAAAGCTTAACTTAAAGTCGAACAGGTTTGATTTTCTCGGAAACAGTCAGAGGGAGAGAAATCGAAGTTTTTGGATTGATAGAGGAATAGTTCAACTGGCTTCGGTAAAAAATTCAGTTATACAGGATGTTTCGTTTCGGAGCTATTAAACGTCAAAGTCGAAATTTCCGCGATTTCCGTTGAAATCGGGTACAGGTCGCAAATGTGAATTAAATCGATGTAAATTTTTGGAGATTGTAGGGGACCCGGAGCTTCAGAACTCCACTGAAACTGGTGAGGATCAGAAAATGGCAAGTAATTCTTTCGAATTTTTTTAGGTCGAAAAATGCCATTTCCAGACCCCTCTTTGATACCTAATAACAGTAATAACTCGAAAACAAAACGTCAGATCGAAAAACGGACTCATAAGTGAAACTTTAAAATCTCAAATACTTTTTTTGCAATACATTTACCTAAACCTAAAATCACTGGAAAATGGAAATATTTGGAAAAAACTGGAAATTTAGATTTTTGACTCAAATATTTCACGGTTTTTAATTTTTTGTGGGGTCAAATTGGTTCAAATTAAAATCCCATATACGTCATCGGAAAGAGCTCGTCGAAGTATATGGTATCCATATTTTTTAGTTTCTTCATTCTCTATAGGAAGGGAGCAATCGCTGATTAAATTTGAAGTATACATGAATAAGACTTGGGGAACCTTCTACTTTAAGTGCAGGGATATTGCATTGGATGAGTTACGCATTAAATACCATTTTTATTGAGTTGTCGATGACTCTACAACACTGGAATTCGCCATGTACTCATGATGAGTCATAAGTTCAGTTTTGACGCCACAGTCAATGGGATCACGTTTTAGAAGTTTCGAAATTCGCGCGAAAAGTTGCAGTTTGAAATCCATTTTTTGTTAATAAGGACCAAAATAAATTAATAACAGCAACCGCCATAAACATTTAATCTATGTAGAGAATATAAAAAAAATATTTCAGATTTATTTGGGTTAAATGCGTATAATATACCATACCATAGCCAAAGACTAAATAATACCTAGACGAACACTGCCGTGCAACGAAAAGCGGGTCTCCCTTGAGACATTTGATGGGTTTCTGGTTATGGTTTAAAAGTTTGTTTGTCTACCATTATATAAATATGTATACTATGTATCTACATGTATATATAATGGTGGACAAATAAACTTTTAAACCATAAACCAGTAAACCCACCAAATGTCTTAAGGGAGATCGCATTTTCGGTGTATTCAAATGTCTGTCTATATTCTTTATAGTCTCTGGTAATACTCTATTATTATATTTTTAGCATTGTTGGCCAAGGGCGGATTTAGAATTTCGTCTAGGCGAGGAGCAACAGCTACACAACAATATATGGGTACCAAAAAAAAAATTGGGCAAGTTCGCGTGCGACATTATGTGTTTATTGTTTAGGGTTCTAAGAAATGTACACTATTTCATAATGGACGTAATATCTAAACCGGTTCTTGCGAAAACAGAATGGTTTGTCATTTTAACGTACCAAATTTCTAGAATTTTTTTATTTGTTCTTTTCTTGTTCGATTCTGTCTATTTATATTACATATTTTGTATTTATATTTCATATTTTATATTTATATTATATATTTTTGAAAGCACATTTTTTCGAAAATATATTTTCGAATACATTTATTTGTTAGGGATATTTTCAAACCTTTTCTTTCGGAAACCGACTTTTGTAATTTTTGTTTAACCACTTTCCGAAATTACATTGTTTTAAAGAAAAAATGTTTTTAGTAAGTACATTTTCTCAAATATTGTTTCGTAAAAGGCTTCGAATAAATTCATATTTAAAAAAACACTTTTTTTAACGTAATTTACTACAGAGTAACATAGCATAAACACAAAGAAATGTAAACCTGACCGAACACAAAAACGGTTCGTTTAGGTTAGTTCAGGATCTTTTTGTAATTTTTCCATTGACATTTTCTAAGCCAGTAGAGTTCATAATTTAAATTTGGAAAAACTATCTTTCCTAAAAAATATATTCTCGGAAAATGTATTTTTGAAACATTCTTTTAAAAAATATATTTTCGAAAAAATTTTGTCGATTCATTTCCGAAAAAGCATCTTTCGAAAAAGCTGTTTTTCGAAAAAATTTGCTTAATTTAACATCAAAAGGATATTTGTTGAAAAAAAAACGGAACATCCTAGCTACACGCGACAGGACAAATTATTTGATCAATATGAGAGTGTAAATATTGTAGCATTTTTTATTCATGCCTTTTGCTCATTTAGAGAGATATACGAGTGCCTACTTACGTGAGTACAATTTTTCTGAAACCAATTAAAAAAAAAATTAAAGCACTTTTCAAAAATTGGTAGGTACATTTTTTCAGAGAACATCTTTTTCGAAATTAAGTTCTCTCGATATTAATTTTTTTAAGCAACGGCCTTTTGAAAAAGTAATTTACGAGAGAGTAACATACTAAACCTATGGAACCCTGATCCAACCCAAAAAAGATGCGTTTAGGTTTTTTCAGGCCCTTTTTTCGTCTTTTTTTCATTAACATTTTCCAAGCTACTAGAGTTCATAATTTAATTTTCTAAATACTGTTTTCGAAAAAATATATTTTCCGAAAATATTTTATTTAAAAATAATTTTTAGAAGACTTTTTGAAAAAATGTAAGTACTTTCGAAATATGCGTTTTCGAGAAAATATTTCATAAATCCGTTTTCAAAAGGGCATCTTTGAAAAAGCTGTCAGGACATTTTTGAAAAAATGTACATTCGTAACATGTGTATTCGAGGAAATATTTTCGAAAAGTTTCGTTAATCCGTTTTCAAAAAAGCTGTTTTTCGAAAAAAAAACTTTCAAAAGAATGCTTTTTGAGAAAAAACTATTTGGTTATTTGTTTTCGTTTATTTTATTTTGATAAAATCGCTAAGTCTAGAAACTTGAACTTTTGCACAGAGGTTTCTTATATATAGTAGGCGTGCACTAAAGAAGGATTTTTCAAAATTCAACCCCTTCGGGGGTAAAACAGGGGTTCAAAAAAATGCGCGTCTGGGAATTTCTCCAAAAATGTTAGATGTGTAATTTTTGGGGGTTATTAAGGTCCGAAAATCTAATTTTGCCTAACAGATGGTAAAAAAACGGGAGGGGGGGGGGGGGTTATAATAAGAGAGCGATTGATAACTTCTTCTAAAAATGTGAACCAATATGCTATTTTCGGAGTTATTAAAGTCAGAAAATCTACTTTTATGTAATAGATGTTAAGAAAATTAACGTGGGGGGGGGGGGGTTAAGAAGAAACGACTGGAAATTTCATCAAAAACGTTAACTAATGAATCTTTTTCGGTGTTATTGAGGTGAGAAAATCCAATATTGTCTAACAGATGTTAAAAAAGTTATCGGGGAAGGGGGACAAAAGGGAACGGCTCAAAATTTCTCCAAAAATGACAACGAATATGCCAATCTCGGGGTTGTTGAGGTCAGAAAATGTAATGTTGCCTAATATATGTTAAGTATATTAACGGAGAGGGGGGGGGGGGGTTATTGAGGTCGTAAAATCTAATTTTGTCCAACAGATAAACAGATGGTAAAAAAATTAACGGAGGGGGGAGCGATTGACAATTTGTTCAACATGTTAACTAATGTGACATTTTCGGGGTTATTGAGGTCAGACCTTTTCTATCAGTTAGCTGTGTCCTACCCCGATTTTTGCGTTATGTAATATTAAAATCCCTCTAGATACAACTAACCTAACATAACTCATGTTTCATGTATTCATAATCATAACATCAAAACAACACTATTATCACCTATAATACCACGCGGAAGAAGTCGCGGGAGAAAGCTAGTACATATTACATATTAGAATTGATCTATATTCATATTTTTGTGGAATAATTCATTTCAAAGACCTTACGTAGACGGAAAATGTTTGTAGGAATGGTTGATGTTTATGTTACAATATTTATTTTTATTAAATACGCAATTGAAATCCTTTTTGAATTCAGGGGGGGTGCCCCCCCTAAATCCGCCCATGATTGTTGCTGCTATAAAAAGTCAATGAGTTTCTGCGAGAGGCACAAGAAAAAGCATATTATTCGTGAAAGAAATTACATTTGTTATAAAACTGTTACACAATTGTTCTTTGAAAACGTGCCATGGAAAAATTTGATCCGTCTATCGAATTTTTGCGGGGGCAAAAGGCAATAAACTCAAATCCTAAGGACAATCTACCGCGACCTTGCGAATAGGGTCAATGTAAGGTATTTTGCATCACAAAAAAATACGGAAGATCTCATAGAAAAAATTTAAAATGCTGTTCTAACCTGAAAGTTTAAATTTGGAGGGTACGGGGACAGGAGTCAATCGTTCACAATTCTAAATGTGACATTTAACCTCAGAATTGGTACGTAGAGTTAGAATTGCATTCTAAACAAAATATTTTCAATATGTCCTTGCTCTTATGGCAAAATTTTTTTGTTACCTTTTGACATTTTGGAATCGTGATTATACTAATACTAATTCAGAAAACGCCTCGCGGACTCAGTCAAACGCTGGATTGATGAGAGATGGATATACAGGGTGTCCGGACATGACGATGACAAATTTTAAGGTATGATTCTACATAAAAAAAATATGAAGAAAAGTTCATAATAACATAGGTCCACAAATGCTTCCATAGGCAGCTACAGGCCCTTGAAGATGGTGTCATAAAAATGATTTTTATTTAATTTATTAGGATCTACTTACAATTACAATTATTAATACAGAAATGAAGAATAACAGTGTTATTAGAGGTCGCTTTTTAAAAATTGCAGGTGACCCATATTGCATCGAGTGGCGTGGGAGCAAAAGGGTGGTTGAGCGAAAAAAAAATACGACCTTAAATAACCAACCACCCTTTTATTTCCACGGCACTGGTTGCAATGTGGGTCTCCTGCTATTTTAAAAAAGTGACTTCCTTAAAGTTTGTCATCGTCATTTCCGGACACCCTGTATAAAGGGCCGTGCATTTACATATACCCGACGAAGATACATATTCCGCATCTAATCCTTGCAGTTGGAAAAGCGTCAACAGGTGGAATATGTGCAGCACCTCACATCGAATGCCGTGTAGATGGGCATTCTTGTTTTACATCTTTGCACCGGCACATCTCTTTTAGTCTTCAACCCGTCTTGTCTATTCCGCGTTCCTTCGCTATTTACACAGCCTCCGGTTCGATTTTTATTTATGAAGTATGAAATCAAAGTTTGATTTTAGGAATAATGTTGTTGGTTTTTCGGTGTTTTCAGAAAGCATTTTGCCAATATTTTGTGCTTATTGGACATTTTAGTAGTATATTGTTGGACTTTTTGTATGTGTAAAGTGTTTCTTTTTATTGAAAAGTAAGTAGCTAAACATATTTTATTTGCTTAACAATTATCTACACAAACATTAACCCAAAATTAATTAATGTTATAGGAATTATATGTTTTGCGGCGTAAATTACGGAGCTAAACAAGTAGTTTAGTGGAAAAACTTATAGTTTTTAAAATTGTCTTTAATTTTTTGGAGTTATATTAATCACGAAGAGAAGAATATAGACAGTAGACAATTTCGCCCATGAAAAGCACCTCTGGCGCGCTCAATAATGACGCGTCTTGTTCTATTATTTTTGACTGTATTCAACACATTCAGATTTGTAATATAGGCCTCAATTCCAGAAAAAAAAATTATTTGTGGAGTGGTGTATTTACTTTTTATTAACATTTTTAGATATTAATTTATTATGTATCACGATTACTGCAATCCTAGTACATCCAGGCCAAGTAGTGAGGATTTGGTAACTTTAAATTTGTTTTTATTGAATATTTGATATTGACATGATAACTTTACTTTGGTAGTAGTTACTTTCATATATGTATGTAATATATTTATATAATACTGGCAGAAAGATAAAAACATTTATATCATTGATTTTTGAAGAAAAAATCATATGCGATAAATGTTGGCGCGTTAAAAAGAGATTACTAACTCCTTTAAAAAAATTCAAAAAACAGTTACATTTGAAACGGAGGTCTTTCTAATTTAAAACTGGATTCGAAGAGCTTTAAATAAAAGTCAAGGATGTAAATAGCAGTGAGATTGGTGGCAAATATCACCATATTGTTCATTTAAACTTATTCATAGTTCTAGTAGAATTATTTTTTTCATATTTCTACACAGTGCTTCTTTTGGTTATAGGGGGCCCTAGGCACGTTGCTCAATCCGGGACCCCTCACGACTTCAAAAGGTGTTTTTTCCTTAATTCCAATTCATTCCATAATTTTTGTTTTACATACAGTAATAATGTCAATCTGTCGATCGCCTTAGATTTAAGAACCTATAAAATATTTTTTTGCAATAAAAAAGTTAAGAATCTCAGTTTTCCAAATAAAGTGTGTTTTTGTTTCGTACTATTTGAATAAGCATATTGTCGCTCAGGCCGAGAGCGGGGCCCCTCTGAAAGTGGGGCCTTTCAGAGAGGCCCCAGGCCCGGGCCTATTGGGAAAATAGGCCCTGTTTTTACACATACGCTGTCAGTAAATTAATTTCAGACAGATTCTGTTTCACTATTTAAACAGTCATAAATTTTGATAAAAAATGTGAAGCCCGGTCCTGACCAAAGATCAAGTTGTGTAAACAGAATGTTACTAGAAATGACATGTGTCAATCGCCGCCATTAAAATCTTACATGATATTGAGTATACATATATGTATTTGCTGTAAAATTGTTAATCATGTCTAACTTGATACTACATAAAATATGTATCTGAAAATCGGTGATGGTATTGGTTGGTTTGGGGATCTTATTATAGAGTAGGAGACCAGAGGTAAAGTATTTAGCAAGTAAATAAATTTAAAGTAGGTACTGCTTATTTTTCTAATATTTTTTTTTAAATACGTTCCCAGGAAGAGAAAACCAAAGCAAAATTATTTAAATTGTGTTATTTCGGTTTGAACATTTTAATTACTTACTTTAAATTACGTTGTCAAGAAGCCGTGGCTTGAAAAAATTAATGTCCGAAAAATTTAATTTCGACTTTCGAAGATATTCCGTGAAAAAATGCTTTAAAAAAATGGCAAAATTGGTTTTAGAAAAACTGTGCTTTCATAAGTACTTGTAATCCCCCCAAATGAGCAGAATAAATAAAAATATGCTACAATATTTACACTTTCATATTAATCAAACTATTTGACCTGTCGCGTGTAAGCTAAGATAACTAACTGTTCTGTTTTTTTTTCAATAGATATCTTTTTTGATGTTAAATTAACTAACTTTCTTTAAAAGATGCTTTTTCGGAAATGGATCTACAAAATTTTTTCGAAAATATATATTTTTTTAAATCTCAGCTCAAAAATACAGTTTCCGAAAATATATTTTTTAGAAAACATAGTTTTTCTAAATTTAAATTATGAACTCTACTGGCTTACAAAATGTCATTAACAAAATGACAAAAAAATCCTGAACTAACCTAAACGAACCGTTTTTCTGTTCGGTCAGGTTTACGTTTCCCTGTGTCTTCTATGTTACTCTGTAGTAAATTACATACATATTATGTGTTTTATTTAATATGAATATTTGAATTCTTTTTCGAAACAATGTTTGAAAAATCTACTTTCTAAAAATATATTTTCTTAAAAAAATGTAGTTTCGAAACGTCGTTAAAAAATCGAAAATTTGGTTTTCTAAAAAAAAATTGAAAACATCCCTAGTTTTCGAATAAGTGTTTGATCGAAAAAGTTCTGGTTTTAAAAAAAAATGTATTTTCTAAAAAACTTGCTTTTAAAAATTGTTTTCGAAATTTTTTTATATCAGTTCAAATGGACAGAAAGTATAAATTTAAAAAATGCTACAATATTGGTAAGTTAAGATGACAAACCGTTCTGTTTTCGCAAGAATCAGTTTAAATATTTAATCCATTATGAAATAGTGTACATTTCTTAGAAACCTAAACAATAAAATAATAACGTCGCATGCGAACTTGCCTGTTCTTTTTTCTTGTCTATATTTTTGTGTAGGTCGAGGTAACATTGCGCTCCGTCCCCTAGACGAAATTGAACTCCGCCCCTGTGTTTTAATCTAAAAAATTGTCATTTTTTATTAGTTTTCAGAATTTTTTAGTTTGAGACTTGCTTTTAGTTCATATTTATTAGTGCTACTGAGGCATATACGTAAATATAAATTAATATACAGCTTTTACGTTTGGTTAGGGGGGCTGAGCCCCATCTTATTTTCTTTTGGGGGCTCTGGCCTCGAGCCCCCCCCCCCTCCGAAGTTAGTCCCTATACCGCGACCCCCGGGTTATAATATAAAATAAAGGTTACGAATCTTTTACTAGACTTTAAATACCATCCCAAGAAAATAAGCAAAAGAGAGAACTTCATACGCTTCGTGAAAAGTTTAGGAAATCTTGACAACTTTTAGATTACAGTGACACACGAAAGATCTATGTAGATAGGTCGAAGCATTGAGGGGCTTCGGGCCTAAATGACTCATTTTGAAATCGACAAACTTCAGCCTCTGCATTAAAACTCCCTTCTCTCACTCATCGCCGCGCTGTTGGGGATTTATCCCTTTTCTACCGCTACTTCCACGGATTTTGCTCTGAAGAACTAGCCGGTATTATTCCCCCCCTTGACTGTTCCACAACAGAACAACAATAGGCGCGTTACGTATGCATTCCTTTAGTGTCCAGCTACAAAAGCCTAGAACAGACCACTTCTCTCGCTCATTCATACCTAGGGTCTCCAGATTATGGAACAAATTGCCTGCAGATGCTTGCCCTTCCCATCCCAACCTCCAATCCTTTAAATCCCGTGTCAATAGACTACATTTCCCTTCTCTCCAGACGCCCACGGTACGGTAGTACTTATGCTTAAAGTCTACGTGGGATGTCTTAGATTAAAAAAAAATCGTACCTTGGGAATACCTAATTATTTTTCTTAGTTAATTATACCAATTTCAATTTCGCGCAAACCGTTAATAAATAACAGTTTATTTATTTTGAAAGATAACGTGACAAATATAAAATTTCTCCGAAATAATTTTTAAATGCTATATAAACGTTCCAAAAAATACGGTTGGAAAAAATAAATCACAAATTGGTAAAAAATGCTTTACTTGGAAACGGATTAAGGAACGAGTCATAAAAAAATAAAATGAATCGCGTAATACGTGTTTTATTGAGTGGGTGACAAATTAATCAGAATTAAACAAAAAAAGCCACGAGCGTCATCGGCATAAAGACATCACGCGTGCTCTGTCTCCTTTTAAAATATTCCTGGCTTAGTGGCTGGAAATCGATATACCAGAGTCGTAGTCTCTCTAGGAAAGACTTTTTTACTAAAATAATTATTGGATCAAAAAGTAATTGCAAAAATTAAAATTAATGAATCAATGATTGTGTGGATCTATTACACAGCTCCACAAAAAGATTCGATAAATTACCCCTGGAATATGACTATATCTACCATATGTTTTTGGGGTCGCTGAATCCAAATTCGGGGCACATTTAACCCCATCACGTCAGGATTTTTCATAACCTCAAAAGAAAAACCCGAATCCTCAAAAGATCCTCTATCCATTGATCACTTAATCCCAATAACCCCATAACCTCTTTATTCCTTCATCCCTTAAACTATTAATTCCTGAAACCCATAACCCCCGAAACCCATAAACCCCAAAACCCATAAACCTCAAAACTCTATAACCCCGAAACCCAGCAAGATAGAAGCTTATGCGCGTTGAAACAAAGTATGTTCGAGCCATGCATGCTTATTGAGCCTTAAACTCATATTCTTTAATAACTTTACAAGCCCATAACCCCTTAATTCCTTTAACCCATAACCCTTTAACCTCATAGACTCCAAATTATATACCCCTAAAACCCCGTAACCCCGTAAGAAAAAGACTTTGGTGCGTTAAAGCACTGAAACACAGTATGTTCAAGCCATTCATGCTTCTTGAGCCTTAACCCCATATTCGGTAGCAACCACACAACTCAATAACCCAGCAAAGGATAGCTTTCTTTGGACATCATTGCTACTTGCATGTACTACTTATTCGTGTGTTTGCAATCCAGGGCACCTCCACGTGGTTGACGGTGGGCAACGGAGTTATTCCGTCATGCGGCAGAGACCCTGGACACGAAACAAGTTTACAATTTACAATGCAGAGGGTCGGATCCTCAGAATCGGCGGCTGATCAGGCCCGCAGGCGTCGTCATCATACGACCGCAACTTCGAAGAGGTCTCTACGAAGATTAGAGCTACAAGACATGATACATCTACGATATTATGCAATCCACATGTACACGATGATTCAAATAAACCAAACACATTTTGTTATGTTTGTGGTACTTATCAGCCACCTAACTCTCGAAAAAATACCAGTGACGCTGTTATTCATGGGTTTTGGGGTTCATGGGTTTTGGGGTTTATGGGTTTTTGGGGTTTATGGTTTTTGAGGTTATGGGTTTTGGGGGTTATGGGTTTCAGGAATTAAGAGTTTAAGGGATGAAAGAATAAAGAGGTTAGGGGAGTATTGGGATTAAGTGATCAATGGATAGAGGATTTTTTGAGGATTCGGGTTTTTCTTTTGAGGTTATGAAAAATCCTGACGTGATGGGGTTAAATGGTCCCCGAATTTGGATTCAGCGACCCCAAAAAACATATTGTAGATATAGTCATATTCCACGGGTAATTTATCGAATTTTTTTTGTGGAGCTGTGTTATTTATTACTTTATATGTACAGCGGCATCCATAAAGTTCGCGGCATGTGGAAAAAAATTCAATTTCCTAATTTTAAGATAATTTTGGGTACTATTATTGATAAAGGTTCTTGCACTCTTAAAAACGTTATTACAGTTGAAATGAAATATACAAAAGGTCAAAAATGTGATTCGTCTAAGTCTAAACCAAATATATTTAAAACGAATATTTTTCAAACAAAAACTGTCTTTGTACGATGGCATAGTTTGGAAAAAATTAAAGTATATCATTAGAAAAAACCGGATTTTATGGGTTTTTGTGAAATTTACACCTCACTTTTAATAGTGTGTCAGGGGATTTTGATTATGGGTAGAAATGCGGAGAAAGTATGTTGGCTCTCTGATTAAACTGGTGAGCGAGTTGCTGATTGCGAAGTTTTCTGCCGCTCTGCCTTCTGGGCCAGATTTTGTGGGTCCTAGCCATTCCTTGCTATGAACGTTGAAGTCACCCAGAACGACAACTTCAGCTGAGGGAAATTCAGAGATAAGATGATCAATTTTTGCCGAGAGAAAGTCAAAGAACTCATTGTAGGAGTTGTCTGATGGGGAGCGGTAGATGCAACAGATAAAGTCAGTAGAAGATTGAAGGGTAAGTTTTAGCCAGAGAATATCGAGCTTGCCTGATTCCAGGTTCGGGAGTGTAGTGCAAGAAAGATTGCTGCGAACGTAGGCACATACACCACCATGAAGGTGAAAAGATGACAGAAGTTCATAGCCTGGAAACAGGAGAGGATTGGTTGAGGAATTGGCACTGATTTGGGTTTCGGTCAGAAACAGAATGTGTGAATGATTAGAGGTAGTGGTGGGCAGAGTCCAAATTGGAATTATACTTTTATAATTCTTCGATGGTGGTCCCCCTGAGCACCCCTCGCCCGGAGATCCGAATGGAGGAGTAGTTTACCTCCGGAATTTTTAACCCCTGGGAGCGCCATCATCATTTTCAAATTTGTTTTTTTGAAGAGATGGATAGTTAGAACGGAGTAGGACTACAAGTGGCAGATAAAGAAAAGAGAAGAGAAAGAATGGCAGTCTGAAGAGGAAAAGAAAAGAAACAACCGACTCACGCATCCAGGGCTGGAATAATCCGCTAAGATTTCACCAGCCTTTAAGTGGGTGCGATGGGGTGGTACCTCCTCAGTCGGGGAAAAGCTCCTCTACCACCTACCAATTTGCTTTAGCATATGGTGTTTATGATTGTAGGTAAGCATTAACTCATAGGAACCGCGCTCTTTTAGTAGGGTCTATAAATCTACAAATAAATCTACATAAACTGAAAGACTGGCAACAGCCGTTCTCAAAAAGAAGGTAGGGGACAATATAGCTCGCGGGGTTGTTATAAATAACTTAAGACTCCCTGACTGCTCGAAAACGCTAAAAATGGTGCCTGTACCTAATTTTAAATTAATGGGAGGGGCATAAGTGAGCGACAACCTTAAAAAGTCAATAGTTCATATTAAAAATTTGACCTGGCATCAAATCATATTTTGCCAAATATCATCTAAACAGTTAGAGATATCCAAAAAATTCAAGACACCAAAAAATTAAAGTATAACACAGGAATGTTGTTTTTTTACAAGAGAATATTCAGTGTTGTCGCAAAAGAAATTCGGTGGGGCCAAAAAAATCGTGACCCCTAAAATAATGCTACTCTGTAAATTATAAGGAGGTTCCATAACTTGAACGAATTATCTTTAAAAAAAGTGTAAAATAAATACGAAAAACCAAAATAAAATCAAAATTTTAACACTCATCTCGAAAATGAAATGTTTTCAGGCTTATGTTAATAAGACCTATTTTTTGGTTTTTGGCCAGAAATCATCTGTGAAACTTTGTCAGTAAACTTTCCACCACCCTGTATAACGCAGGTAAAAAACAACCGCAACCTAAAGTATCCCACTTATTGACAAAGCAGAGTAACCAAGAGCACATGCCTCGATCCTCGATTACAGAATCCCCCGTATAGGATATCCACGTGCTGCAGGGGTCAAATGTCACCAGTTTTGTCGTGAGCGGAAGTAACTAAGAGCTTCTACCATTACAATGTGTTTTTCAACTGCAAATTTTTTTCGCTGTCATTCATAAATTTTATATGTAGGCATTGTACTATATTCCAGAGGCGTGCTGTCGGCGTTAATAATTCTTATTAACAAAATAGATTTTTTCTAATTTTGATATACAGGGTGTTTCCAAATAAGTGCGAAAATTTTTAAGGGGTTATTCTTGAGCTAATTTTAAGCATAAAAGTTCATATAAACATATATCTGATAATGTTTAATATTTAAGATACACTGTGTTAAAATTTATTATTTTTTTCAGTTTTTTTTAAATTACCTAACTAGTTTTTAAAGGTAATAAAGTCAAATTTGGTACACGTAACAATTTTTGCAATTCCCATAAAACAAATTTATTTTTATGTAAAATAATCTACAGAGTGATACTTTTTCCTGGCCATGTTAAATTTTACCCCCTCAAACTTTTTTTTGGGACGCCACTGACTCAATTTGATCACTTAGTGAGTTTTCCTATCTTATTGTAAAAATTTTTTGTCTCCTGAGTTTTCCTCTAAAAGTCGACAGTTTTTGGACAAAAATTAAATATGTAAAAAATCATAATGTATTTATTTTAATGAACAGGGAATGAGACAAAAAAAATTACTTACATAATAATAACAACAGAATCTTAACAACAGTAAAAAATATTAATAACAGACATTACAACAAATGTTGAAAATGGCCGCCCTCAGCTATAATGCAAGAATCTGATCTTCGCCTCATTGAACTGCGTATTCGTTGAAGTAATCCGGGCATATTTGTTAACCTTTTGCACGATGCCACAATGCGATTTCTCAAATCTTCTACATCTTCAACGTGAGATGAATAAACCAAAGATTTAAGGGAATCCCAGATGGAAAAATGCAAGGGTTTAAATCTGGAGATCGGTCAGGCCAGTAGTGTTGAGTGTCCCTTCGACCTATCCACCGATTTGGATATACTGCATCTAAGTGACGGCATGCATTGATACTAAAATGTGCTGGAGCGCCATCGTGCACAAACAAATATTCTTGTCTAATTTGCTAGAGAATTGAAATAAGCTTTGGATGAAGTATGATTGTGATTTTGTTCAATCCCCAGGATGCATAGAAATTGTTTACACTCACTTACTTTCAAGAAAATGCTAGCCTGGCAACCTTGCTTAAACATGGAACACTTCCTTGTTGACTTTTTATTTTGTGCCTTGAATGGTCTTCCACCTTTAACACAGGCTAACCGCAGATAATAGTATTTCAGAGCCGGATTAATATCCACCACAGTATTAGGATTTCGTTGTCTTGAATTGTCATTTATTCTGCTATCACGTAACCAAAACTCATTGTTTGTGGCTTTCTTGTATTCCACCAAAACACAATCCAAATTTTCCTATAAAGGAAATTTATCATACACTCATATTTTATAGTTTTTATGCAAAATTAAAACAACACAATGTTTACATATCATTTAAAAGGCGTAACTAACTATTATTATTTTAGGTTAGAACTGCCAGCATTCCGTTGTGGCCGTATCTGGGCTACGGCACCGGCACCCGAGAACTTTTGTACTCGGGTGCCGGCGCCGGGATTCATGGATCAACATTTTGGGAACCGGTGCCGGCAGCTTCCTTAAAAAAAAAGCTTTTTGGAGAAGTAATTTATTACAGAGTGTAACAAACACAAGGAAACAAACCTGACCGAACACAAATACGGTCGTTGATGTTAGTTCAGGATCTTTTTCTGTCATTTTTTATTGATATTTTCTACGCTAGTAGAGTTCATAATATAATTTTTGATAAACTATGTTTTCGTAAAATGTACATAGTTTTTAAACATTTTTTTAAAAAAATATATTTTTGAAAAAATTTTGTAGATTCGTTTCTGATTAGCATCTTCCGATAAAGCTGTTTTTCGACAAAATTTACATAATTTAACAGCGAAAAAAATGTTTTTTTGAAGAAAAACAGTACACGCGACAGGACAGGATCAATTGTTTGATTAATATGAAAGTGTACCTAAGTATCTTAGCATTTTTTTATTTATGCATATACCTACGTAAGTACACTTTTTCAGAAACACATTTTTTCGAAACTAAATATTTTCGAATATTAATTTTTTCAAGCAACCGCTTTTGGAACAAGTAATTTACGAGAAAGTGACGTACCAAACCTAAGGAACCTGATCAAGCTCAAAAAAGGTTTCTTTAGGTTTGTTCAGGATCGTTTTTCGTCTTTCCTTATTTATTATTCAAAAAAGGTTCTTTTAGGTTTGTTCAGGATCGTTTTTCTTTGTTTTTTATTTAACATTTTCCAAGCTAAGGTCATAGCCTAATACTGTTTTCGAAAAAAAAAACATTTTCGGGAATTGTATACCAATTTTTGTTAAAAAAAATTTGAAAAAAATGTATAAGTACGTGTTTTGGAGAATTTCATAAATCCGTGGGGGCGCACCCCCTGCTCCCCTCTCCCCTAAATCCGCGCCTGCCGGGTAGAAAAAATTATAAATTTCAGTTCCAGCGACAGTCCATTTTATCAAATATACGTATTTTATAGTTGAGCCCACTAACCTTGTCAACGCATCGTTTACCCGCTACTGATAAAGGCCATGTGCCATATGAGAGCAATAATATCGTGGTTTCAGAAATCCACCAAAATTCCTTATTTATTTCTTTCCTAAAGGGAAGCGACCAAAATTAAATTTTAGGGGATTTTAAGTGAAATAATTGCAAGCACATGTGGTTCTATTTGGGTGGTTTCCTTATGTGTCATATAAAAGGACTATTTAAAAAACGGCAACAGGTTTCAAGAAAGGTTCAGTTAAAGAATATAAAAGAAGATCTGTTTCCGTTTAAATTAAGATGAGCGAGATGGGATTAATTTTTAAATAATTACCTTTTTGTAGCTCGCCGCGCTGTTGGGCGGCGTGATTGTTTACGCATATCCCTTTTTGTATTTCGGGTCCCGACAGTATTTACACGCCATTTCGTAAAACTTACATACTATATCAATTGCCACAGATAAAACCGCTTTTAAAAGTAAATGGATATCGCTATTTTCGCCTTAAACCATGAGTTAAAGTTAAGGCATGTTAGTATGTGTTAGTAGAAGGTTATAGTCATTTGAATTTTTTGTTAAATTACACAGCCCCACAAAAAAAAATTGGTACCCCTATCGAGACAACTACATCCCTATGTAATTTTCGACGCTGAATCCGAATCCGAGGTCAAAAAAAATAGTACACCCCCAAAATCAACCCCTAGCGCTAAAAACACCTCAGCAGGGTAAAAATGACTTAACGCTCCACGAATAGTCTTAAATCTCAATAAATCGAAGTAAATATAAACATTCAAGTATATAACGCATAAATACAGAGTTAACACTACTTTCCATTGAAAATCACCCCCATGAGTGGGTGAAAACTACCCCTCATACAACAGGAAACTTAAAAAAATACAGTGATTGCAAAAAAGCTGACGATGCCTAGTTTTTTTTTGCAAGGAGTAAATAACTGCATTAGTTCCAATGCGATGCTCAAAATCTACCCCCACAGAGGGGCGGAAACCACCCCTAGATTAAAATTGCAAGGAAAATCGGGGAAAAAATTTTGTCATCGTGCTATCGAGGCAACTGTATCCCTATGTAATTTTTAAAAATTTTTTTTATAAAATCATACACCCCCAAAATCAACCCCTAGCGCGAAAAAACACTCCCTAAAGAGGGTAAAAATGGCTTAACGCTCCACGAATAATCTTAAATCTCAATAAATCGAGATAAATATATACAGAGTTAACACCACTTTCCATTGAAAATCACCCCCATGAGTGAGTGAAAACTACCCCTCACACAACGGGAAATTTAAGAAAACTGCAGTGATTGCAAAAAAAGCTTACGATGCTCAGTTATTTTAGATACAGTATGTAACTGAATTAGTCTCGATGCGATGCTCAAAATCTACCCCCATAAAGTGGCGGAAACCACCCCTAAATTTAAATTTCAGTTGCTGTTGGTCCGTAAAAAGAGAGACAGATTCTTCTCAACTAAAAAAATGCAGATGTTTTGAGCTTTTCTAAAAGGTACTGCAACTATTTTTTGAATTTATTATATAATTATATGAGGAGTAATTTTCACCCTCTCATGGGGATGTCACTGAATGACTTTGGTGCAATGTGTAAGTTTCATCTCCAAACTGCAGTGCTGCATGTCTTTAGCCAATTTTAGCATCGATTAAAATAGAAATCACGATGATAAAAAAAATTTTTGCCCGATTTTTCTTGCAATTTTAATCTAGGGGTGGTTTCCGCCCCTCTGTGGGGGTAGATTTTGAGCATCTCATCGGAACTAATGCAGTTACTCACTCCTTGCAAAAAACTGGGCATCGTAAGCTTTTTTTGCAATCACTGCATTTTTTTTAAGTTTCCTGTTGTATGGGGGGTAGTTTTCACATACTCATGGGGGCGATTTTCAATGGAAAGTCGTGGTAACTCTGTATTTATGCGTTATATACTTGAATGTTTATATTTACTTCGAGTTATTGAGATTTAAGACTATTCGTGGAGCGTTAAGTCATTTTTACCCTGCTGAGGTGTTTTTTAGCGCTAGGGGTTGATTTTGGGGGTGTACGATTTTTTTTGACCTCGGATTCGGATTCAACGTCGAAAATTACATAGGGATATAGTTGTCTCGATAGGGGTACCAAATTTTTTTTTTGTGGGGCTGTGTTATATTTTAGGTTTAAAAAAATTCAAATGACTATAACTTTCTACTAACACATTATTTTTTCTTAACATTTAAGAATTGCCGACAAAATGATGTAAAAGTTGTTTAGAAAAAATAATAAATAAAATATCTAAGCGTGTTAATTTTTTACCCAGGTGGGTTAATTAAAAAATTCAACTTTTTTTCGCAAATTACAAAATATTTTTTCTTCGCCAAAACATTCCTAGTTGTGCCCACTATTAAAAAACCTGAACTTGGCATGGGTCCCATAACTTTAAAATATCACGGGCCCCGCGCCTGCACTCCTGGATAAAAAAAACTGACAAATAAAATTTTGTTCAAGTCAAGATTAAACTTAAATAACATTTAAATCTTCCATCGATTTTAATATATTTTTTGGTATATTGCAGATGCATTCATCTTGATTTTTATCTGCTTTTCAGTTTACAAGAGTTCTAACGGATTTGTAGATAGTAGAATCAAAAGTTGCCTTTTGGCCCTAAATTAGTGGACACTCTGTGGGGAAATTAAGCGGTATAATGTTGTTTCATTGTACTCTGTTTTTAAGCCTCATTTCTTTTAAACATTTCTTTTTTTGATTCACTTCAATGTCGTTATTCTAAAAAGAAGCACAAATTCTAAAAGAGAACTATGCAGTTTACAGTCTTAGCAAAAATTGAAAAAAAAACACTACCTTAAATTATTATTACAGTGTAAACCAATAAAACAAATAACAAATACTAAAATCGTGTTCTGATAACTTCTGCCATGCGACGCGACGTGGTAAGCTCTGAATGCAATAATCAATAACTGCCTCTGGCGGAATGTTTTGCCTTTCTTCTAGAAGAGCCATCGGAGATCTGGAATAGTTTTTGGTTCTCGGTTGCAAATAATCCTTCCTAACATGTCCCAATGAGCTCGATGGGATTTAGATCTGGGTTATGTGGGGGTCCACCTAAACGTTGAATGTCCATATGATCCAGATAATCATTGACAACTCGTGCTACATGGGGCCTGGCATTTTCGTGCATTAATAAAAAAACTATGACCAACAAATGGGGCGAAAGGAATGACGTGGTCCGCTAAACATTCCTGGAGACAACGATGTGCAGTTAAAGAAACATTTTCGAATAGGTCTGTACGAGCATATAATGAAATTCCAGACCACACTATGACACTACAGCCTCCAAAAGATGTTTTTGGAGATATACGACACTCAAAATCATTTTCTCCAGACACGCTCTCGTCCATCCGGTGAACGCAAACAAAAATACAATTCGTTCGTTCAGAAATTCTTGTGCCATGTACATTTTCAAATCGACGACTAATAATAACGGTAGATGTTACTCCTCGTCCCGTAAAGCAGTTAGAGTAACAAAATGATATCACGCGTCACTGCTGAAAAAAGTAGTGCGGAAACGTGCTACTTTTAGCACGCTTGTAGAAAAAAGAATTTTTAAACTCTGGACCGGACGTTGTGGAACAGATTAATCAGGAACTTCGACAACACATAAAGTTGGGCAAGAGAAAATCAAGGCAGAATGAAAATTTTTAAATTTAAAAAATATGTTTTTTCGTCGAGACGGTACTACTACTCAAACCCATTTAGACAATTACCTAGTTTACACGAGCGCTTAATGCGTTTTAATCAAAAATGCGATTTAGTGAAAATACCCTTTAAATTGTGTTTACACGACGAGATCTAAAAGGGATTTGTATGATGACGTTAAACAGCTGTTTGCCGTTGCCAACCTAAGAAAGTTTGACCACCTGACATGCTGAAAACAGCTGATTGATGATTTATATTAATTTATATTTAACAGTAGTTGTTGGGAACAAAATTAAAAACTAGCAAATTAGTGAAATTATTAATATTTTCAGTCAGCAACAATGGACAATTTAGCTAGTGTTAACATTTTGTATAATATTATGAATCAACTGTTGTATGAAAGAAGAAAACGGATACTCTCCAAAATACTGAAAAAAAGGGAGCATACTATTGGAAAAGTTAGGTCTTTAATGTTAGTTTCTCACTCATTTTATAATCAAATATTAACGGGAATCCCAAGAATCGTTCAAAATATTCCGCCAAGATTTAGAAGCTGTTGGATGAAACCAAGAAGCAGCCACTTATGGGAAACAATTATTTTGCATAACATGGACGACCAAGATTTTGTCGAAACTTTTCGCGTTAAAAGGTCTACCTTTAACATGATATGCCAGGAGTTATATGACGAACTCAAACCAGACCCGAATAGCATTATACGTGAACCTGTTTCTGTTGAAAAAAAAATTGCCATTGCACTTTATAAAATGAGTAGCTGTTGTGAGTACAGGGTTGTTGGTAACGTTTTTGGTGTTCACAAAAGTACTGTCCATAAATGTTTATATCAGTTTGTTAATGCTGTTAACAAAGTATTACGACCGCAGTACATTCAAATTCCAAATTCTCTGGAGGGTGAAGAAATTGCTAATAGAATTAAACTAAAAACTGGAATGGTGCAGATTTATGGGGCAATAGATGGTAAGTACATAATTTGGGAATAAAGACTATTTTTGGATATTGGGGGCCCTAGGCCCGTTACGCAATTAGGGACCCCTCACAACTTCTAAAAGTATTTTTTCTTTATTTATTTATTTTAATAATTAAGCTACGCAGCACTAATTTATTATGCTTCAATGATATCATAAAGAAAATAAATAGTGTGGCTTAGGCCGAACGCGGGGCCTCTCTAAAAGTGGGGCCCCAGGTGCGCGATAATTGGGAAAATAAGCCCTGAATAAAGATAATAAAATAATGTTTGTTTAGTTTGTTACTCTATGACAACAGGTTACATAAGTGCCTAGAGTTCTGTAAAATTTGAAGGTATTTGCTTTAGTACTAAAAGAATTTTATAATTTTTAGGTACCCATATACCAATTTTACCACCAAAGGACGGATACAGAGATTTTGTTAATCGGAAGGGATGGCCCTCGATGGTTTTGCAGTGTGTAGTGGATGATTTTTATCGGTAAGTATATCTCTAAATGTAATAAGCACTTTTTACTCATAGGTTTTCATTTATTGTTAAAAGAGGAGTTGTAAAGTTCAACCAGTTTTTAAAAGTCTTGACATGTTGCAGACTTTTAAAGGAACCAAAACTGACTGGGAGTTAGTTTAGGTAATACAGGGTGCAATTTTTTTATAACTGGAAGCTGTTTATTTTGACCTAGTGATTAACATATTTAATTTTCAGAAAAATCAATATAATTTTATATTTTACCACCAATTTTACCCTTTAAGGTCTTGACTTCTAACACCCTGTATTAGCTAAAGTATATTATTATATCCCAGCTAGTTTTCGTCCATTTAAAATTATGCAGCACATAGAGATCTACAGCATATTAAAAAACAAAAAAATCTGTCCAACTTTACAACTCCCTGTAGAGTATTCAGGAAGTGCTGTATAACAAAAGGTTTGTTTATAATTTAAAAAATTATACCTTTAGTAAATGATGCTCGGGATCAAAAAGTTTGCATTAATACAAAAGTATGACTGTCCAGCAAATTTTTCGTTTTGTATACGTACCTCTATTTTATTCAGGTTGCTGGCCATGATAGAAAATATTTTTTTTGTAGGTTCCGAGATATAAGTATTAAGTTCCCTGGTTCCAGCCATGATGCTGTTGTATTTAAGGATTCTGAATTATTCAAAAGAGCTGAAGTATTGCTCCCAAAGATGCCCAAAGAAATTAATGGAAAATGTGTTCCCTTGATGCTTGTTGGGGATCCTGCATATCCACTTTTACCATGGCTTTTGAAACCATACACAGGTATTTTGGATGCTGAAGAAGAGTCCTTCAATTGTTATTTAAGTTCTGCAAGGATAATTGTAGAAAACGCCATTGGACGACTAAAGGCTAGATGGAGGTGTATTCTAAAGCGAGTTGATATTAAACATACATTTGTTCCAAATTTGGTTTCTGCTTGTTGCGTGCTGCATAATATTGTTGAGACAAATAAGGAGACCTTCATAGCACAATGGATGGAAGCAGTGCAAGATGCTCAGATTATGTTTCCTCAACCTAGTATGTTCTTTATCCATAACACACCTCTTGAAGACTCGAAAACCATTAGGGAACACTTAAAACAATACATGGCAGAAAATTATCCACTTAGGCAATCAATCCAAAGACAGTTATAATTAGAGAGCAGCTCTCTGACAATTATTAAAAAATACAATTTTTCATAAAAAAACACTTTATCCTATTCGACTCCATCAGTAAACTCAAGGCTTTCACCCCAATAGAAAATTACTTACAATTGCTAAATATTCTGTTAAGGAAAGGGAAATGTTAAATTTAGAAATAAAATTTTTAACATATACATGTTTTTATTTATTCTGTGTCTATAAAAACAAAACACTCGTTGTTTGTAGTGATGGTTGTGGAAAAAATTTTAATCAAACATAAACTAACAACAAATTCTAAAGGAAAATACCAAGTGTCCCAAGTTTTAGGAAAAAATTTAAATGCTTATTACTCCGATTTTTGAAAACTTCAATCAACTTACTTATTTCTGCAATAAGTAACACACCTAAGTGTAACAATTCAAATTCACATTACTGCTAGCGGCCCTTCCCGTTATATTTTGCTCTGACTGAAACTTTTTCCTAAAACTTATGAGACACATGTTATTCTACTGCTATGAACAAATGGTTTCAAGTATCTGTGTTGCCTTTATCAGAAGGCCCATTTTTATAGAATTTAGGTGTTGATCCAGATGGTGACAGTGGTTGAGATAAGGGAGATAACTGCGGAGAATTTATTTCTGTTGGGGATAAAGGTGAAGGTGGCATTGAGTATGGCAGCAATGTAGATCCTGCGTGAAGTGATGTTTGGGATGGGTTGCAAAAAGGAAACTGTTGTACAGTACTTGGAAATGTGTAATTCCGCATGTTATTAAAGAAAGCCATCATCATTTTGGTCATCATTTGTTCTGTAGCTAGTCTATCTTCTTCTAGTATTTTTTTCTCCCACTCTCGCTGCTCTTCTAATTCTTTTTTTATTATTTCTGCCTGTTTCTCTAAGAAATACTTCGCCACTTCTTTTTGAGATTCTTTTAAATCTGCGGAGAACGTCTGAAGGGCTTCCTTGTAACTAGCTTTTTTCTCCACTAAAAAATACACATTCCAACAAAAACAGGAAAATCACAAAATATCTAAAATCTGTTCAGGGCAAAAAGTTATTTTTTCATTTAATTTTGCAAAATATTGTATTATACTTATCCACATAATACTTTGCTACTGTGTCTATCCTTGTTTATACTTTTTTAAAGCTATCTCTTAATGCATGTATCGGAAATGCCCTCAATTATTGCATAAGGTTCATCATTATACTGTTTTTTTTTCAACTTTTTCCCTTAAGACGAAATGGAGGATGCCTGAAGCTACTGTCAAGCAGGTGAATAATAATTTTGTATTGTTTATTTACTATTTTGTGAAGACTTTCCTGTATCCTGACAAGCTTTAAGCACCCCTTATTTTGCCCTCGACAAGAAAAATATTGCTGGGAAAAGTAAGAAATGGTTAGATAGGGAAATGACTTAAGAAAATCAAGCAAAAACAAATGGACAGATATTGGACAGATACACATAAACCAAATATGTTGTGCACGTCAGAGTCTTTAACATATTAAGTATACAGGGTGTCCCAGAATTAAGGGGCAATATTTTGGAAGCGTAATGTATGTTAACAAAATAAGACTAAAACTTCCTTATGTGAATTCAAAGAAAATTTTACATAATTGAGGACCAATAGAACCTAGAAATCTACTGTGTAATATACAGCGTGATCCGAAATAATACCCTACAACTAATATTTTATTAAAATACAAAAATCTTACGTAGACCTTTTGACTTATTAGGTAAAGGAGCAGCAATACTTGGTCCTGCAGTAGTTGCACCTTCTTCAGTAACCTTATTAGCCCCTGCATTTTCTGACCGTAAATCTTGGTCAGCTTGGTCTGAATACTCTTGAACTGAGATGACATCTAATTCCATTGTCTCAACTTCACCTAAAATTTATTACTGTTCTGTAAGTTACACTTTCTAGAGACTTTACGATTTTATAACGATAATAATAGTTTTTTGGCCATTTCTAGTCCTATTTTTGGATGTTTTGAACTCAAATTTGGTGTATAGCTATAAGAGACCCCTGTATTTTGGTTGTTATTAAAGATATATACCTGAAATGTGGTACAGAGTACTCCTTTTTAAATTTTCTACATTTTACACCCTAGTTTTACCATTTTAAAGTTTCACCTAGGAGCAACCCCTACACACCCAAATTGAGCTCAAAAACAAAAACATAGTGAGGAAATAGCCAAAAAATCAGGTTATCCGAAAGTCTAAATCATATACAAACGATAATTTAGAAAAATGTATCAATATTCACATGACAATTTTAGTTAGATTTACAGTTAAATGTAATTCACTTACTAGTTTCATTATCTAAGGTATTTGATGTATCCACTCCCTGAACATTACAGGCAGGCCTACGCCCCAAAAGTTCGTCCAGCTCCTCCCAAAAGGGGCATTCTACTCTATTATTCCCACTGGTATTATTACTCCGTTTGGCTTTGTAGTATTGAAGCTTTAGTGTTTTCCACTTTGTTCTTATCTGAAGAGCAGATTTTAAGAAGCCCCTTTTTTTAAGTTCTTCCTCAACAATTTGAAAAATATCTGTATTTCTGTACCGCTTTCCATCCAACATATTTATGATATTTTGGTCTCGCATGATGGTTAAAAGAAAATGCGTTTCCAACTCGGTCCAATTAATCCTTTTCTTTTCCATTTTTGGATCACTAAACTCAAAAGGTCGGTTTCGATCGCGAAAGCAAGGAAGAAGGAACATAAAAGGGGCGCGAAAGTTCAGAAAGTAAGGTTAAGGTAAACTAAAATTTCATAAACAAAAACATGTTGGTAGCCCTGAGAGATAATGCGAATTCGTGTTTACACGAAGGTTAAACCCGGTTTTAAATTGGATAATACACATATTTAATGCGTTTTAAATTAATCCGAATTATGTTTCTTAAAACGGCTTAAGGGTGTTTACACATGCGTTTTAATAAAATTCGTATTTCGTTAATGCGCATTACACCGCTCGTGTAAACTAGGTAACTATTCGACTAGATTTTTTTTCAAGACTTAAATCGTTAGGAATTATGCAAAGGCGCGAACTGCGCATTATTTCATTTCTATAAAATAAGTACGGTGGGTTTTTTGGCTTTTCTAAACAAATTTGTTGCGCGATACAAATTAGTGGAATAAGTTCGAAAAAATTCTCACTTATCGTATTATAAATTACATAGACTTTACTCAAGTTTTCAAAACAAATCATAGTTTAATTCTATTGACTGAAACAGATTCATTACCGATGATGGACTAAATATCAAAGACGGCAAAACCAGAACGGAATACGTTTTCAGTTTCCATCACAAAAAACACCATTTTATTTTTAATTATTTTAAAATTGGCAAAATCCACTTCATTAAATTCAACCATCAATCTAATTTCGAAAGTCAACCCCCATAAAAAGACCGAAACAAGAAGCGCCGTCATTATCAACAAAGGGAAGCACCTTCTAAGACATAATTTTAAATAAATTGATATGAGGGCTCGTGCCCTTTTCGGCTGATCGTGCCGTATACCATCTAATTATTGATTTTCTGCAAAAAGGTCGTGTAACATCTGGCATTGTTTTAACATAATAGACTCTTCTGATAGGTAGGTATAGGTGGTAGTTTACATGGTTCTGCGGTGGTGCCAAAGTAATTAGGATCGTCGGCTACACCCTTCATTATATACTGGTAATGATGGGACTTCAGTTTTGGAATAATAAAGAAGTTTTTTATTCTGTATTTCCCTGGCAATAACAGAAGATTATAGTACCTGTACTTATCTTCCAGTTATGTGCCCTGGTTTATTCATTATCGTTATCATCGTTTTCGCCATTATCATCATAATTATTTTACTTACTTTTTTAATACAACCGTCAACTATGTAATATTATAATAACCCAATGTCTGTTCACCTTGATTACGTGGACCATTTGCGTGATTTGGGCCTGACCTCAATTTTTTGAGTGGCTACTAAGGTAAGTTAAGATTCAAGGTGAGAAAATATCAATGGCTAGATTGCAGACGATATTGCTGTTTTCTCCGAGAATGAAAATAATCTGCAAGATATTTTGAATCAAATGGAGGAAGTGATGTTGGAAAACAAGGTGAAAATTAATTACGAAAAAGTAAGGTAGAAAGATATTTAAAAAAGCACAGAAGAAGTCTTCCCAACTGAAAATGCTGCCCTTCCCCAGAAATCGGATCTGGTCACATTAAACTTGCATGACCATTACTCGAGGGGTGCAGCATACAATTTTTGCAGTAAGAAAAACGCAGGAATGAATCATGCTGACCGTTGGTCAGTGCAAGGCCACGGTCAGGGGAGGAAATGAATAATAGCTGGAGGCCGGACAAATAGTACAAAAGAAAAGATTATGGAGCCTATTTTCGATAGGCAATATGTGCCTATGTGAAGGATTATTAATCAGGGAGAATTGTTGGCGATTTATTTCACTGTCGGAAATGTACAATTTATAACACTTGTTTTTATGCGTCGGAACCGTAGACAATAAGATTTGGATTATGCAGCGCTGCAGACTAATGTTTCTCATTAGGAAAAATGTATTCTTGTTTTTAAGTTGATTGAATAAAATACATTTTTCGCTGCTGGTGCTTGTCGGAAAATTTATAGCTTACAGATCCGGTACATTTAAAATTAACAACATCTCCAACCGTCAGATGGCTTTATTTTATTCAGATGTCTTTCTTAAAAAATTTGAGCTACCTATTGTATGTTTTATAGTGGCCCCTAACAATTCATAATATTTCAATTTTTTCCTGCGTGGTAAATTTAAGCACCATATTTAATAAAAAGGAAACACACCAGTGGCGTATTCAGGGGGGAGGGGGGTTAAAACCCCCCAAGAGCCTAAAGCTTATACAACCTTTGTATCCAAGAAAGAAAACGAAAATAAAAGTTTTTGACTTTTTGTTGTCGCCCCTCCCCCAGAGCGTATTCCTGGCTACGCCCCTGAAACACACTGACAGCATATCTTAACTTTGTACTTTTCGAGGTAAACTAGATGAATGAAAAACGTTCCGAAAATATTTTGATATCTTAAGTAAAAATTGTTGTATTGCTTATTTTGGCAATATGTTATTTAACAATTTTTTAAAGAATGTATGAATGACCATAAAGTTATTCTGTCAAATTTCATATTCGACCAGTTTTCAGTTCAGGACGACACTTTCTTGCGTTATTGTACTTCTAAACTAAAATTAAAGATAGTTTTCCTTCTACTATATTTATCGTTTTTATTTTTTTTTGACACCCCGTATACGCTGGGTCAAAATTTTTGATTTGAGTGTTATTTTCTCAACAAGCCGAAATTTTTATGAGGGATAACCTTTTTCCGTAAAGTCAAAAATAAAAAATTGTCCTTTTGTTAAGATGGTTTCTGGATGCTGTATATTAACCAACAATTATTGCGATATTTTGGTATAGTTTATGCAATCTGAAAACATGGCACATAATTGAAAGTCTGGCAATAATCGTTCTCAAAAGGTAAGTGGGGGACCATATAAACTGCTGGCCACTCGAACTTGCACATAGAGATTTTTAGGCAAAATTTAAAGTTCAATATTTTCAACAGGAATGCAAATTTTCGAACGCGTCTTGCAGATTTTAAGAGCTAGTTTTTTTCCGATTAAGCTGCATGACGTATATTTATCGTAGGACCATAGAAGTCATGCAAAAAATCAAAAAGTTTGTATGAGTGAAATTTCCGCAAAAATTTTTTTCGGTCGTTGCAATATGGGTCGTTACTAAGGTAACATCAATATCTCTAGACGTTTTCGTCACTTTTTGGATTAAGGCCCTTAGGTCTTGTACACACTACTAAACATAAAATTTGGGTAGCAAAATTTTTAAAATGCTATAACTTGACATTGGATTGACAGTTCTTGATGATTTTTACGGATTTGGAATCCTTATTTCACGTAGATTTTCTATAATCTAAGCATTTTATTTGGGGGTTGAAATATACAGGTTGAAATTTACACATTATACCGGGTCGATAATAGACAAAAACGTAGCGACAAGAACAAGTTTATTACATTATATTCTACAATATACAAGATTGGTTAACAACGGCCAAAAGTCAATTCTTACAAAATTTCTAATTCTAAACCTAATTTAAAGGTTCCTGCAATCCCTAAAAAATCCCGGCAAATATCAATGGAAAATTGCCAAGTGTCCTATCTTTAAATACCTAATCTTTGGTAATAATTTATAGACAAATAACTCTATAAAACTGAATGACTCTTTGAGACAATAAACTGGGGTGAAAGTTTTGGACAGAACAGTGAGAAGGACATTAAACAAAAACAACTTGAGGTGAGACTTTATTTTTACAAAAACTTAAATAATGCCAAACCGTAGAGCGCGTCGTACCCTACGTTTTTGTCTATTATCGACCCGGTATAATGTGTAAATTTCAACCTGTATATTTCAACCCCCAAATAAAATGCTTAGATTATAGAAAATCTACGTGAAATAAGGATTCCAAATCCGTAAAAATTATCAAGAACCGTTAATCCAATGTCAAGTTATAGCATTTTAAAAATTTTGCTAACCAAATTTTATGTTTAGTAGTGTGTACAAGACCTAAGGGCTTTAATCCAAAAAGTGACAGAAACGTCTAGACATATTCATGTTACCTTAGTAACGAACCATATTGCAACGACCAAAAAATTTTTTTGCGGAAATTTCACTCATACAAACTTTTTGATTTTTTGCATGACTTCATTGATCACCCCGTATATAATAAACCTATGGTCCTACGACAAATACACGTCATGCAGCTTAATCCGAAAAAAACTATACTCGATTTGAAATTGGTTGATAGTAATAAATCATTTTTAGCAGCCGATTCCATAGGCGCACCTACCTGACGTGCCGGTTTGAACCCTATTTACTTATCCGAATAATTTAGTAATCATTATTGTCATAACAGGTAAAAATAATTATGCCGAGAATTCCGGGAACAATTAATACACAATGTTACTTTTCAGGTAGTTACGAAAAATTAGGTACCTCTACTTATTGGTATAAAACTGTGAGTCATTTTAAGAGCGAACAAACCTAATGCGAGTATTCTAGGACACACATTTGGGTAATTTTTGAAAATGGAGAGTCTTTCAGGATTTATTCCAGTTAAGCGAGCTGCGAAATCAGCGCTAAGCATTAGTGAAAAGATTATTGTGCTTAATGTATTTAATGCACTTAGATATCAAAAAAGTGCAATAAGTATCGATTCTGCAGTGGAACTTTGTTCAAAGATGACAGGTATTGGAAAAGCAACCATCTACAGGCTGATGCGGGAAGAAAAGACAGGAACCGTGACGCCACCAAAACCATCTCCAGGAAGGCGAACAATACCGATCGATGAGGACGAAAAGGCCATCATAAGACGAAAGGTGCATTCATTCTATTTCAATAAGGAGATCCCTACTTTGGATAGAGTTTTAGGGGCAGTAAAAGAAGACTTTCCTGCAATCAAGAGAGATAAACTATGGAAAGTTCTAAGAGAAATGAATTTTAGATGGGAAAAACATAGTCGGAAGTCTCATTTGCTCGAAAAAGATGAAATAGTATGTTGGAGACGTAATTATTTGAGAAAAATAAGAAAATTTCGCAATGAAAACAAAACAATTTTCTATTTGGACGAAACATGGCTGAACGAAGGCTACACAGTTGGAAAAATATGGACAGACAAAAATGTGACTTCTCACCGGCAAGCATTTTTAGACGGTCTATCAACAGGAATAAATCCGCCCTCTGGAAAAGGAAAACGATTAATTATAACTCACATCGGTAGCTCCAATGGATTTTTAGAAGGTGGACTATTATCATTCCAATCAGTTCGTACAGGCGATTACCACGAGGATATGAATGCTGATGTTTTTGAGGAGTATTTCGAACAAATGATAGAGCTGATTCCACCTGGCTCCGTCATTGTGTTAGATAACGCTCCGTATCACTCCAGAAGATTGGAGAAGATGCCTACAACTGCTTGGCGAAAAGCAAAAATTATCGAGTGGCTTGTGGAGAAACAAATACAATTTGAGGACAATATGGTTAAAAAGGAGTTGCTATCAATTGTAAACACCCATAAACATCGGTTTCAAAAATATGTTGTTGACGAAATGGCCAAAAAACAAAATATAATAGTGCTTCGGCTCCCCCCCTACCATTGCGAATTAAATCCGATCGAACTGGTATGGGCTCATGTGAAAGGTTATGTGGCTAGAAAAAATACCACTTATAAAATGAGTGATGTTCAAAAACTCTTTGAAGAAGCGCTTCAAGAAGTCAACGCGGGGAAGTGGCAAAGATGTATAGAGCATGTACTAAAGGAGGAGGAAAAAATGTGGCAATTGGATAGTTTACTGGAGAAAACGGTCGAACCACTTATTATCAATTTAGGGGAAGAAGACAGTCCCTCAGATATTTCATTTTCTGATGATGATTAATTTAAAGCGAAGAACTGTAATGACTTACTATAAATTTTATAGAATTTCAAATAGAAACATTTTTCCAAATTTACTTGTTTATTAGTTGCTTTATTGTTATTAGTATTATATTTATTCAAATACAAGGGTAACAAATTATGCCACACATCCGAATGTTCACTAAATTATATAATTATTGTGTTTAATATAAACTTAAACCCACCCGAAAGCACGTGCATGAGTGCAAAACATCACAGGTAGAATACTACCGCTTATTGTTCGAGCCTCGGGTTAAGCTTTGTATTCGACGCCCTTATGAGATCTATAGGAATGGAAAGTTTAATAAATGCAAAAGGGTCTAGACTTTCAATGTATATACTATTTAAAACTTGGCAATTTAGGTGGACCACTCTGTGTACGTGTTTGACGGATTTTAATGATTTATTACTATCAACCAATTTCAAATCGAGTATAGCTCTTAAAATCTGCAAGACGCGTTCAAAAATTTGCATTCCTGTTGAAAATATTGAACTTTAAATTTTGTCTAAAAATCTCTATGTGTAAGTTCGAGTGGCCAGCAGTTTAGTTAGTCAGATTAAGAGTAAACCTGGAACCTCTAATTGCTTTAAAATGTAAATAATGGTATCTCTTTCTTGTTAGTAAATCCATGGTTTGTTCCTAAAAATAGTGGTATGTTTACAATATTTTACGTGAAGGTCTCGAGATTGTTGCGTTTTAAAATTCAGGCTAATCGTTAGCCAAAAAATCCCCAATATGATAAAAATTTATATATAAAAATAAATCAATGTTTTATATCTATAAGCATAGGTAAACAGCAATATGTTGTTAATTAATAAATATAAAAAACATTTATTAGGATTTTCTTTCAAGCTTCGAATATTTTGCGGAGGATCTTAAATGTTTCGGATATTATGCGGATATTTGTCAAAACCAAAAGTTTTCATAGTACGGGCAGCAGTGGCGGCACTACCATTTTAAATGTCAAAAATCTTGTCTCTTTTCATACAACTTAATTTTTCATTAATGATTATACATTATGTTCTTTTTTTGTACAAAAAAAAATAAAGGAAAGATTCCTATCCTAACACGTATGTATTTTACAATTGCTAGTTACTTTGTTTACTCAATTTCAGCGGGCGGATTTTAGATAAGATCGGACTTTTTTTTCAGAACACAGGCGGATATTTAGACTTGACCAGTCCAACAAAATAAGGGTAAAATTAGGTGCCAAGTAAATAAATCATGTGCGTATATATTTATACTGTATATTTGCGTTCGTCACACCCCAGGTCTCTTATTGTCTATGTAGCGAGTTCTTAACTGTCCACTCCTTTATTTTATTTATACACGGTGTCCGAATAAGATGAATGTGTTTTTTGACTTGACTTACGGTTAGAGGATTTTTCCTGTTTATTCGAAATGAAGTAACGTTTTATACCGGGTGTTTGGTAACGAATGGGTCATACCTTAGCAGTGGCTTCCCTGGCTCGATTTATGTCGATTTAACCCAATTTATCTTAGTACAAAAGTTGCTAATAAGAGAGATACAGGGTGTTAAAGTTAAAATTTGATTTTACATTTTTATCTATATGTTTTGTAAGATAATAAATAAAATGACAAAATTTGGTAAGCGGGGTTTTTTTGGAATGAGAAAAGCAAATGCGTTCTCAAATTTGCTGAATTTTGTAATTAATTTTTTAAATTAAATAAATAAATTTAATATTTTAAAACGTCCAAATTTTTTTGTGCATCAGTGTACACAATTTCTGAATAAAAATTCTTATTCTGCTACCTTTTTACTTAAAAATAGTTATTTTTGTATTAAGTGCGTGAAGTGAGTGTTTTTTAATGGCATATGAGAGTGTCAATTTTTTGCCGAGACCGCAGGTCGAGGCGAAAAATTCTCTCGAATGTGCCATTAAAACACGAATTTCACAAACGAAATACAAACAACATTTTTTGTACAACTGAAAGTTTGAATTAATCGGTAAAATTGTATATTATAATAAAAATTTTACCATATAATTTCACATAATCAAGTTAACAGCCCTGTCGTTACTATAGAAATGGTTTGTTGGCACGTTGCTTGTTTTGTTGTCATACGTTGATAGCTGTTCATATTTATTGCAATTTTTTAAATAAATAGTATAAGTACTTAAAATGGATGTAGATTACGATAGTGATAGCGAGATTCCTTCAGATATAGCCGATATAGCAAATTCGGCTATAGCTAACATGTTACCGGCGAAATCAAAATTTATATACGAGAAAAATTATAACCAATTCCGTGAATGGTGCGGCAAGAAAAATATACAAAAAGTGTCTGAAAAGGTACTTATATGCTATTTTGAGGAGAAATCAAAAACTGTAAAACCTTCTACTTTATGGAGTGTCTACTCAATGTTGAAGAGTATGTTGAATGTTAAAGAAAATATTGATATAAAGAAGTTTTCAAAATTGGTGCCTTTTATTAAGAACAAAAACGTCGGATACCGAGGGAAGAAATCTAAAGTTTTATCGAGAGACGATATTAATAATTGTTCGAACTTCACCATCAATTATTATTGTAACAAATGAGATTTTTTGGTAGTTGGTAATTAATTAGTAAATTTGTACAAAAAAATTCAATACATTTTTTAAAAAGTAATGTTTTATCGTTTTTTTTGTAAATCATTTTTCCAGTTAAAAAAAGTCTTTTTTTCACCGTGAAAAAAAGTCTTTTTTTCACTGTTAAAAAAACAAAAGGTTTACGTATCGATAGCGATGAAAAAATGTCAACTTTTTTTGACAGTTGTACAAAAAAGTAATATTTATTAATGTCGCTGGCTGTAAGCAAGTGTTTTTGAAAAAAATTCAAAGTTTCATCCATACGAGATCCAAATAGCGCAATAAATAAACCCAAATGACTTTATAAACCGTCGTTCTTTCGCTGACACAATGACAGACCATTTTTTTTACAAACAACCAAATTAACAATATTCTGTTCAGTAACGAAGCGCGCTTTCGCCTTTCAAGCAAAATTGTGGCTATTGGGCACCAGACTATCCAGGGCAAAAATATAAAAAAGTCCTTCCATAGCCCAAAAGTCACTGCGTGGTTTGCAATATCGGCCTCAGGAATTATCGGTCCGTACTCTTTTGAGAACCGACGCACAGTGGGACCAAAGACTCTTACATCTGGCATCAATTCAGGGGGTGGGTTTGCTGCAGATAATTGTTTTTGGCCAAGTTAAAACGTTTATATTTAGATAAAGAAGCTATACTAAACATATCTGTTTCATTTTTTTACAATTTATATGGATTTTATTTGGTCACCATATAAAAACGCTATTATAGTACCATAAATCGGATATTTCATACTTATTTACTTATCATAATATTTCAACTAGGGCTTGCAATTTCGTGATTCCGAAATCCCAATATCCCGGGGTCCCGTTAAAAACAGCCCCGAAAAATCCCGGGATTGGGCATTTAAATCTCGGAATAAATAAATTACAAAATATGTTTTAAAAAACCTGATGAAGAGAGAGTGACAAAAACAGTATGGCTGGCAAAGATGTAGACCAAGAATAACATGGGACAGTATAGTAGCGGAAAATCTGAAGGAATGAGGAATATCCTGGAACGATGCAATAAGAATGGCCAAAAACCAGAAAGAATTAGCAAGGCTTATTTACACCAACTAATAGAATTAATATAGGAGTATGTATACCTTTACACCCTGAGGGTAATTAAGGTTATTGATTATAAAAAAATAAAACTTTTATGTGTCCTTCAAGAAAATCCCTAATTAGCCTGGAAGTCCATTCCTGGATGGACCGCGCGACCGACCTGAACTGTGTTGTAGCGGATAGAGAGCGCTCAAACTTATTTGTAAATAGCTTTATTAAACTTTCAATTTTAAAACATTACTTTCTTATCAATTTTAGAGAAAGAAGGTATGGCAGTTAAATGACGCTAAAGTTCACCGTTTTTTAAATATTTTCCATATTAGATACACCAAAGATTTTAGTTTTTTGTAAGACATATTTAGGATGACATTTAAGGGTAAATATAAAATTGCTTTTTTGAATTCCTTAAAATCATTTTTTTATTTAAACACTGAAAAAAGACCTGGTGACTGGTGTTATGCGCTAGTCATTTAATATCATATTAACCAGTGTTATTAATTCGCCCTTACATTCCTCAACAGCAATGGTTCCGCTTTTTAATAAGGGTGAAAAGGATCAGTCACGTGCCGTTTTTTATAAAGGTACGATATTTTACGCAGGTTGTTTGGGTTTTTTACTTCCTGGGGTTGTTTGTATAATATACTATATTAACAGGGGAAGATTACGATATAAAGAAGTAACCCCTCGGCATTGATAACCTGTTAAAAAATATACCTGCCGGAAAATGGTTTTGTAGTAACCAAATAGAGACGTAAAAGGAAAAAAATCGTCTAGTACTTGTCCATTTGAAAGAAATATGCTAGTGAACTATCGAGAGGTATTATTAGACGAAGTTAGTGACCCACAGTTAATAATTTTTGAAGAGTTTTTTTTGTTGGGTTTGAGAATGAGTAGGGTTGCCATCCGTCCCGATATATCGGGACTGTCACCGTTATTGGAGTTTATGTCCCGACGTACCTACCGACAAAGGTATCAAAAGTCCCGATCGACGTAATCAAGGTATTTATATTAAATTGTAAAAGGCACACGTACCAATCGTCATTTTGAAAGGTTTTTAAAAAGAAGGCTATTGCATATATCGCACTACAATGACGTGGTGCAGTAGACCTCTATCTTGCGGATTTGTGCGTAGAGTCGCGTCGGTATTCTCTGGAAACCAGTTCACTTGACGTCTAGCGATTACTATTAATGATCCCAGTCATTTCATTTTGGATGCCGGATCCCGAATGGAAAAAGTTGGAAGAAACAATAATTACACAGCCCCACAAAAACAAATTGGTACTCCTATCGAGACAACTATATCCCTATCCCTAGCGCTAAAAAACACCTCAGCAGGGTAAAACTGACTTAACGCTCCACGAATAGTCTTAAATCTCAATAAATCGAAGTAAATATAAAAATTCAAGTATATAACGCATAAACACAGAGTTAACACTACTTTTCATTGAAAATCACCCCCATGAGTGGGTGAAAACTACCCCTCATTCAACAGGAAACTTAAAAAAATCCAGTAATTGCAAAAAAAGCTTACGATGCCCATTTTTTTGCAAGGAGTGAGTAACTGCATTAGTTCCGATGCGATGCTCAAAATCTACCCCCACAGAGGGGCGGAAACCACCCCTAGATTAAAATTGCAAGGAAAATCGGGCAAAAAATTTTGTCATCGTGATTTCTATTTTAATCGATGCTAAAATTGGCTAAAGACATGCAGTACTGCAGTTTGGAAGTTGAGTTGGGTTGGGTAGGGCAGGTTTCCGCCACTTTAGGGTGGTAGTTTTTGAGCATCGCATCGAGACTAATTCAGTTACATACTTTTCTAAAATAACTGAGCATCGTAAGCTTTTTTTGCAATTACTGCAGTTTTTTTAAATTTCCCGTTGAGGGGTAGTTTTCACTCACTCATGGGGGTGATTTTCAATGAAAAGAGGTGTTAACTCAGTTTATATTGAATTCGATTTATTTAGATTTAAGACTATTCGTAGAGCGTTAAGTCAGTTTCACCCTGTTTAGGGAGTGCTTTTTAGCGCTAGAGGTTGATTTTGTTGGTGTACGATTTTTTTTGACCTCGGTTTCGGATTCAGCGTCGAAAATTACATTGGGATATAGTTGTCTCGATAGCAGTTCCAAAAAAAAAATTTTTGTTGGGCTGTGTAATTATATGAGGAGTAATTTTCACCCTCTCATGGGGATGTCACTGAATGACTTCGCACGGAAAAAAAATTGTTGTAGATTTTACTACAAATGTAGAGACTTTTGCTCCAAATTGTTTGAAAAATAGGGACAAGAGCAATTTGTTGTGAACTGCTTCATGATATTGTTCGTTTCCTTTTTAATTAATTGTATGAGTATCTAACAAAAGTTACAACAGGAAAGTAGACAAGGAAGTTTAAAATCTAAAAGGGTGTTGTAGTAAAGCAGTTAAAATAATTCTTTGTAAATGGAGTCCAATTTTTAGGTGCAAATAATTTAAACATAAGAGTAAAAAAAATCATATATATTGTTCGAGTAGTTTTAATAATTTGTTGGATATTTTCTAATAATTATTACACTTTAGTGAAGGTGGGAAACTAAATATATAAACTAGTTGTATAATTTACTACAGTAATTTTTCTTCTTCCTCTTATTTATATTAAATGAGTTTTAAATTCTTGATAATATTTTTTACACAATTTGTCTCAAATACTTTACTACAAAGATATGACTATTTTGCAACTATTGTGTTACATTTTGGTACAGCGCTGTTGTAAAAACTTTTAAAATTATTGCACCGGATTTTCCACTGCTGTTGCTATATTTTTACCTGATTGTGTCATATTAAAACACAAAATTGTTTTAAAAATTAACACGTCTTTGTAGTAAATTAGTTAATACAATATTGTGTAGTTTGTAGCTTCTCCAGAAGTTTTAGCACCCTAAAATCTCTGTTATGGCACATGGGATCCACATCAAATTTGGTAGTAGTTAATAAATCCATAAAATTAATCTGAAAAATAAATTTAATTTAATTTTCTTTTATTTTTATTTTTTTCACAGCAATAAGTCCTTTATTAACCTCTGAAATCTGATTAGAAATTCTAAAATTCATGGATCGGCTGCTGTTTTGACCCTTTCATTTTGTTATATTAATTTATTATAATTACCTAAATAAAACAAATTACTTTAGAAATAAAATCTTTTTTTTACTAAACTGTTTAATGTGGCAACATGACAGCTTCCTATAAAGGATAATATCTAGTTGAAACATAATACCTTTTCATTAATTTGGAAAACTTTGTTGCATGAACTGATGTGCTATTCTAATATTCTTGGACTTGTCCAAATGAACGACTGATATTTTTCAGCTAAAAAATTTTTTTCGCTGGCGGTACCTTCTGAAATAAATCATTTATTAGAGTTAAAATGTAAAAGCTCCACACGTCGTTATGAGTATCTTATAATCTGAATTTATCTTTTAAGCTTTGTTTTACAAATTATATAACAATTATAAGAGAAAAAATTTACAGCAATAACATGCACTGTGCAGGTCTAATTTTTTGTCCTATAGCTAGGCATTTTTTATTCGTAGACATTGAACTGATTTATTTATAACTTAAAGCCTTTGAAAAAAAAAGAAAACATTACACTTACCTTTATCTGCGTTTATATTACTTGTAGTTTCAAATCATTGTTATTTAAAGAAATTAATCCGTATTGCTTCAGGTTCCTTCGAATATCTCCTGAAATATACTCAGTATGATAAAATAGCTCTCAAACCACTATAAAAAATATGCTGCATGGCAAAATGGCAAATATTTCGAAAACTAGTTGACTTTAGGGTCACTTAACAGGTATGACTTTTTTGTCTTTAAGACAAACAAAGGCAATATAATAAAACTGTTTTGTAACCGCCACTTTGGATGCAGGAAGCAGGATATCCCTTTGTAGGGTCACGTACCTACCTAGGTATATTGCCAAAAAAATATTTGATTTTTAAGTAAAAATATATTTGTAGAATATCGTCGTTGATGCACGGAAAAAACTGCTATGCTATTTTCAATAATAGTATTATTCTTGACCACTGTCACATGAGTTATATTGAAGTTAATATTGTCTCAACAAAACATATTGTCAAAAGTTAAATATTTATTAATAGTTTTAAAAACTATATTATTCTTACCCTTAAATACATCAATGAAGTGTACAAATCCTCATTCGGTTAACAATTTTGTCGGCCATTTTATCCCGTGCCCATGCAAAGTTTTTCGCCGATTGCTAAACACTGCAAATAAGATGTAAATGAGGCCCCAAAACACCCAATATTAGTACATTATCTACTGGTAAAACTTACCTGTAACTTCTCAGAAAATAATTGCAGCGAAAAGGAAACAAAAGCGCGAAATTTACTTATCTAACATAATCCAGCAAGTCATAAAACCTGTGCCTGCTAGAAGTGATAGAAAAAGAAAGGGTTGAAACCTGCAAAATTTTTGCATGCCGTACTAATGCACTCGAGTCATTGCCGATATCAGCCGAGTTTTCCCGAAAGAGAAGGCAGTGTTGCCACTGTAGTTTTAAAAAATATATTTGACCTGTTTGGTAAAAAAAAATTATTGTCTTTTAAAACGTGGCACTGGAATAAAATTTGCTTCATAACATGCATCGCGAGATGCAAATAAAGAATTAAAAAATAAATCAACATAATGAAGTCACACTAAAGCGGATTTTCATATAGCCGAGTGTCGACTTCCTTCGTCCGAAAATTTACTTAAATAAATCTTTGAACTTCGTAATTAGAAACCACACAGTATTTATTATTATTTAGACATTATCTTCAAGCATTTTAAATACAATCATCAAGGAGGACAACAATGAATAATGCTTTCGTAACGAAGTGATACTAATAAATAATAAACAGTAACCTGTATTGTAAACCGCTAAAATATCGCAGCATCGGCATCGCCGCCTGGCTTGTCGGTGCGACCTATAAAATTGTTCACAAATCGTAGTAAATTTTAAATATTATAAAGAGTTTTCTTTCATAAAAATTCCAAATTACTGCTACATTTAGCTACTATTGCTTTAACTTAATATGTTGTGTCATTTACTACAAATTGTTGTAAAATTTACACTAAAACTTGTGCTTGCTTAAACAAAATAATCAATTAATAAAATAGTATATTTGTATTTATTTATATTAACCTATCGTTAAAGTCAGTATGAATTGTGTTTTATTCTACACTTTTCCGTGTATTTTATTTTAAAAAAAATTGTGCTTAGTAATATTTTCAGTTGTGTTTTAAAAATGTATTCAGTTTGTTATAAATTGTATACTTTTAAAGCTTATTTACTTTACAAAAAATAGAGAAATAATTCAAGTTTTTGTCTACAATTTGTTGCCAATATCATGTTTCAATTAGTATAACAAATTGTGAAAGAATTTATGATAATACTGTCTATTTTCTGCAATAAAATTTTAGTATTAACAATACTATACATATAATTTCTTTTTATAGAATCCGAATTATTTTTACAAGTATTAGTTTAAAATTGTACTACAAAGACTCAAACACAACTTAATGGTACAAATTACAACTGGTAAATAAACTTTTTTGCATCCTGTGAATAAATATTTTTACAATTGTCTGAGAAAATGTTACAACTAGTACAAAATGAAAAGCACCATAATTGTTGACATTTTTGATTTTTGATTTTTTTCCGTGGCGGTGTAATGTGTAAGTATTCACCTCCAAACTGCAGTACTGCATATCTTTAGCCAATTTTAGCATCGATTAAAATATAAATCACGATGACAAAATTTTTTTTCCGATTTTCCTGGCAATTTTAATCTAGGGGTGGTTTCCGCCCCTCTGTGGGGGTAGATTTGAGCATTGCATCGGAACTAATGCAGTTACTCACTCCTTGCAAAAAAACTGGGCATCGTAAGCTTTTTTAGCAATCACTGCATTTTTTTAAGTTTCCTGTTGTATGAGGGGTAGTTTTCACCTACTCATGGGGGTGATTTTCAATGAAAAGTAGTGTTAACTCTGTATTTATGCGTTATATACTTGAATGTTTATATTTACTTCGTTTTATTGAGATTTAAGACTATTTGTGGAGCGTTAAGTCATTTTTACCCTGCTGAGGTGTTTTTAGCGCTAGGGGTTGATTTTGGGGGTGTGTGATTTTTTTTTGACCTCGGATTCGGATTCAGCGTCGAAAATTATATAGGGATATAGTTGTACCAAATTTGTTATTTTTTTTGTGGGGCTGTGTTATATATCTTAAATCTTAATCTTAAAATAATAGTTTGACAATTTACAATAATTATATGTATTAAATCGAATAGTTTGACAATTTTAGGAGATCACTGTTTTCAACAGTATTTATACCATGGATTTATTAAGAATGGATACGGGATGATTTAACATTCTTTGAAGCCAAAACAAACCATTCTAAACGACACTGTAAACACAATTTGTAAACATTGGCCACATCTTATTTTACCTTGTATTTTTGTACAAAAAATACGTTAGAAGCAACACAAGATTTACTAAAAGTAATAAAACCCTAAAATATTTTATTTTTCTGCTAAATAATAATACATTTAAGTTAAAAAGGTTTTATTACTTATAGGTTATGTTATTTCTAAAGGTGATTATTTAAAGTCGCTCCGAGTCATTTATAAATCTATAAATCGCACTTTTTCTCTCCTAGTTCATTAGACAAAGACGTACGTGTAACCGAGTGTTAAGACCGAGGTTCAGCCGTTTTCCTAAGCAACCAGCACAGACAGCAACACTTCTGAGCTCCAACACTCCAATGCTATTTTATCTCTTTCTACTACCATTATTGATCCAATTAAGTAGTTCGTAAACTAATCTCCTGGGGGAACTGTTTTCATAACAAACAACAAATATGTATAAGGCTTCACTTTCGATACGCTCACAGTATACGGACATCGAATCCTTTCTTAATAAATCCATGATTTATACCTTACAAATTTTGTGGAAGAAAAAAACCTCTTTAGAAGAATGAAAAAACAGATCGACTGAAGAAAGATGGTTAAATTTCTTAAAAAGCACAGAACATTTAGATCAGAAATCGGAGTTACTTAAAATGTGTGAAAACCTATGTACCTGTTCCCAATGTTTTCCTAAATGGCCACTTAGTTGTTAGAAGAAAGAGATCGTTTATTATTCGAGTCCGTTGAGGCCACTCTACAACACCAGTATAATTTTAAATTATCATGTGCAGAATTTTATAAGTACGTCAAAGATCAAAAAGATAAAGAAAATCATCTCATCGGAGAAATATGAAACTGGTAAATCCTAAATAATTTTTTGATTTCATTTTAAGGAATATCAATTATTATAATAAGGAATTTCGTTCCTAATATAGTTGTTTTTGTGTTTTGGTATTTACGGCTACGTAAATTTTTTAAAGAATTTAACCTCCCTTCCCGACCATTGTATCCCGATATGAGCCAGATGATTTATGGCAACCCTAAGCCCCTTCCAGAAAGGTTTCTTTCCAGAATTAAAAAAATATATGTTTCTTGATGAAAGTAATAATTTATTAATTGAAAAAAGTTACATTAAGTGCAGGTAAATATATCGAAAACTATTATTTTTTTGACAATTCTTAAGAGACAATTTTTTATTGTAATTTTTTTTTATTTGAGGCAGTCCACGTAAACTTACCTGAGTACTAACGTACCGTGGGCGTCTGAAGACAAGGAAAATGTAATCTATTGACATGGGATTTAATGGATTGGAGGTTGGGAGAGGAAGGGAAAACATCTGCTGGCAATTTGTTACACAATCTGGAGACCCTAGGTATGAATGAGCAAGGGAAGTGGGATGTTCTAGGCTTTTGGAGCTGGACAGTAAAGGGATGCATACGTTACGCGCCTCTTGTTGTTCTGTTAGCAACAAGTTCTATAAAGCAAAATCCGTGGAAGGATCGACAGAAACGGGGAGAAGTATTTTCTGGCGCGAAAGAGAAAACCAAGCTTTTTAGCTGCTGCAATAGTCAACAAAAGCTACACAACTGCAGGAATTGCCACCAATATTCTGAGAATTTCAGAGGCATCGAAAACTTGTCCAAAACAGTGTCGATTTCCATATCTCCGTTGCTGCATAAGCATAAAATAACGCCCAGATGCCCAGATTCATTAACAAGGTTTAAGATTCAGTACTAGTTTAAGATCTTCTAGTTGATCAATTGGGTTTTGACAGGTTTTTGTCCTGTCATTGTTAATAAGTCGTCACTAAAAACATAGTTAATCTAATATTTCAGGGACTTGCTTGGTTTCTAAACGATTTTCATCTTGGAACGTTGCTGAAAAGAATTTACTTCTATTATTGTGGAAAGTACTTAGGTAGTACCAAAAATGCCCATTTCCTTATAAATTCGCGAAAAACTCTGAAACAAATTTATACTTAGAATAAACCTTAGTTGTCTTATTTTTACACTTTCAGTTTAAAACTCTTGATTGTCAAACTATACCAGTCTAGCGTTGGAGAATCTGGCTGTATACAGGGTGTCCAAGAAGTGTAAGTAGGGGCGAATATATTTGCTCTTAGTAAAGATAGAGACACCAAATTTTAGGTGTATCTTATTGGTTAATAAATCTACTTTTTCATGTAACTTAACGTTTTTGTCGCCTTGAGGGGTGCCGCTGTGAGATGAGGTCACAAATTTTAAAAGCCTTCAACAAAGAATCATTTTATTGCAAACCCGAGGTCCGTATCTTAATTCATTTTTAATTGGCAAGCCTATAAAATCACAAATTGAAGTACCTTTAATTACTTTAAAAGTTGCTCAAAATGACCTCCATGAACTCCATGGCAGTATGGGAACTCTGCCAAGAAGTAACACCTGCCATTCTCGAAAATGAGGGATGTGACTTCCAAAATCGACTTTATAAGGTAAGTACTGCCAAGAAGCTCATGGTGGTGATTTTGAACAAGTTTTAAAGTAATAGGAGAAATTAAGGTATTTAAGAACGAATGCCATTCAAGATACGGACCTCGAGTTTGCGGCAAAATGTTTCTTTCTTGAAAACTTTTAAAATGAGGTAGCACACAACATAGGAGGGGGGGCATTTAAAATTTTTGACCTCAACTCCCTAGCGTCACCCCCCAAGGGGTTTGAAAAAGCTAAATTACATAAAAGAGTAGATTTATTAACCAATAAGATACACCAATATCTATCTTTATTAATATCAAAGATATTTGCCCATACTACGACTTTTCGAACATCCTGTATGTCTATTATGTAATTTGTAATATCTGTATATCTCAATCGTATTGTAATTGTTTTAAATAATTGATAAGAAAATTATTTTTTAACCCCCTGTGTCCCGAAAAGGGAAACCTTCCGTCTCAATTAATTTTTTCCTAATTTTACCAGAGCAATCTACCTCCGCAGTCCGGTATCACAATCAATTAACACCTTGTTCAGGTTTGCTTATCAAATTACACAAAAACTTCATGCCGGTAACCCCCGATCCCGGGGTGTTTATATAAGGGTCGTTTTTTAGCCTTTTTTTAGGTCAACAGCCAATCATTTTACCTGCCATCATCCGGGCTTGATAAAAAGAGGGTAGGCCTAAAATCCATTTATATACGTTAGGGTTATAAATACGCAGCGACCGTGGAGGATTTTTTATGTTTTTTAGCCACGCCCACGGCGTTTTATAAAATGGAAGGCCGCTAAAGAAGGATTTATGGCGAATGGGCGCGTAGTGTGAAGGGGAGATATTTTTAGAATTTAGAAGGGTTGCATGCTGAGCCATTAAGTAGGGGTTATGCTAATGGTTGTCTTAATTGACTGGGAAAGCTGAAAAGTATATTACGGTAAAGGTATTATAAAAATACATTTCTGGGATGTCTGTTTCGACGGAAAACGTTTAATGTGTTATATATTGAAGCGTTATATTTTCTACCATTTTTAAACGTAAGAATAACTCGTTCCAGTCTTGAATTATTACAACTGTGGAACATAAGGACAATACTGAGATCGACATGTTATTAATTCTAGGAGAATATAAAAAGAATTACCGAGAAGTCGGAAATTGTGGGCTATTCCTGGCATTCAAAACTATCATATGGCATTTAACTATTAGAAGATCAAGGGCGTAGCACCGGAAACCTTCGTGCCAAGAAGATAGTTCGAAGACGAACAAAAACTAATAACGAAGACAAGGCCGATATAATTTTGGGTGCAGTTACTTCAAATATACACGTTGGTTCCACTTTCTAGACAACTCGCTAATGATTCGAAAATGGGTTAAAACTCAGTACTGACTATTTTACATTCATACAATTTTCACCCTTATCACTTCACTTTTTATCAAGGTACAGCCAAACTTTTCAAAATCGGGTAATATTTTGCAGCTGGTAAAAACATAAAATTCAAGAGAATAATACTTGTTTAAGAAGGATTATTTTCTGATAAGGCAACATTTACTAATTATGGTCAGGTAATTATTTATTTCATTCAGTTGAATCTAGTTTACTTAGTACTTATTTTGTACTGCATTTCGCAGCCCATTTTTTGCTTTATTAATTTAATGTGGACAGACACAATATGCACTATTGTTATTTTGTAATGTATTTTTATACTTATTGGTTGTCGCAGATGGTTTGGGATGCTTTGTTACTAGGACTTTCTAACGACAATAAGTCTTATTTTATTATTATTGTTATTATGTTTGGTATTTTAATTACAGATGGTCTTACGTCTATATAACTGTTTGTTCATAATTTTTTAATACTTTGCATTTGACATTGTAACATATTTTGTCTTGCAATCAGGATTATTATTTCCTTCATAATAGTTATTTTTTATATTTATATAACTGGGTATTTTAGGGTAATGTTTTTACCAAAGGTCCGCTTTGTCAATAAAAAATTTTCTGTATTGGACAATAAAGCATTTTTTGATTTGATTGATTGATATTGGGCACCTGAAAATCCACAATGGATCAGAACTGGGACCAATCAGCATCCTTAGTGGTCAGTTAATACCTGGTCTGCTATAGTATGTCAGAAAACTGATTCTCAAATTCGAAGAAGCAGGATCAGTGGCAAACAAAAAAAAGGGTTATACGAAGAATAATTAATGGAGCGGCCCAGATGGAGGTGTTAGGACCCTTTGCTATGAATCCTGAAATGTCTTTACGGCGAGGTAAAGCGGTTACAGGAATTTGTCATAAAAATATTCGTCAGGTACTGAATCATTTTCACCCCTATAAAATCAACATTCTCCAGGAGTTGCGCGAGGATGACCCCGATCGAAAAATTGAAATTTGTGATGAAATGACAGAATTGCTGCGGATTACTCTTTGTTGTTAAAAAATATTTGCTTAGTCGACGAATCCATTTTTTAAGGGGTCTGTGAATAACCACAACTGTAGATATTAAAGTGACGAAAACCCACATCTTTTCAGAGAGGAGGACACACACAGTATTCGGAATAAATAATTCTCTGGGCGGGAATATTCGGTAACACTGTTGTTGGGTCATTTTTTATTAATGGCAACCTAGAAATCACCATTTAGCCTGGTATTGTTGAAGAACTAAAAAACCAGTTGAATATTAATGGAAACAGGAACCTAGATGAAAATTTGATACATTTTCAGCAAGATGGAATTATGTTCTACCTGTCTGGCAATTTCTCAATGACGCTTTTACTGGTCAATGGATTGGACGAAGAGGTTCAATAGAATGGCCACCGAGTTCTTCCGATCTAACACCTCTCGATTTTTTCCTTTGGCGTTATTTGAAAACTGCCGTAATTAAGACACAACCTACTTCAATAGAAGATCTTCGGCAACGTTTTATTACAGAATGCAGAACTATCTCCAGGCAAGTTTTTTAAAATGTTAGAACTAAATTTGAAAAATAGATTGTTCTATTGTTTACAATAAAATGTTATGCATTTTGAGCATCTGATCAAATAAAATAAGATTTTAATAAACTATAAAGTTTTGTTTTATTCCAATTATCCATTTTGTTAAGACCTGTATTAAATGGAAAACAAGTCGACTTAGTCAACTTTTTCTTGTGCAGCTAAATACTACTCAATGAGGCCTTTTATTTGAGGTATAACAAAGGGGGTGGTGCCATTTTAAATTTGTGGTGTGGGGCGCCTAGGGGGTGACCCACTCCTTGGCCAAAGTATGGTAGCTCTAGCGCCCTCACCTATGTAACATTCGTGCCAAACCGCGTTTTTGAAACTTTTGTAGTTTTCGAGATATACCCATTGAAACTTTTCAAATTGAAACCCTGTATATATGACGGGGACAGAGTTATTGGATCACTTTTTTTAAAGCCCCCTAAATGGAGAAACGCTTTTTTAAGGGACGACTTACACCAACTTCTGAATAATGATTAAAATCAGCAAGAGGTGGTTTGAGCAAGAGGGTGCCCCGCCACACATTGCTCGGCAAGTCCGAGACACGTAATGGCATATTTGGAGATGGATTGATCGTTGCCCCGTAAACTGGCCTGCAAGGTTTCCAGATCTGACCATCGTAGATTTTTTCGTGTAGAGATACATAAAATTAAAAGCTGTGGCTACACGAACCACACCAGAAAACACGAAGGACCGGACTCGGCAAGCATGTACAAAAGTTAAATCATGTGCGTAACTTCCGACAAAAAAATAATTTTAAAATGTGTAGAGGTAGATGGAGACCATTTTGAATAGGTGCCTTTTAAAGCAGGGCTACCGTTAAATTTACAGCATTTTATGATAGTTTTTACTCTTCTTTTTATTTATTCGCCAATTTTCGAATTTTCGAAAAAAATGTACCTTTCAGTTCGTGACATTCACATTCAGTCACACATATTTTAAAATTCCTCTCCCTACCACCCAAATTTTCCATTAAAATATTCCAAACCGTTTTGGAGATACCGCACTGTAACACTTTAAAAGCTCACCCTGTATTCACGGATGCAGGATTCATATTGGCATAGAAAAATTATAGCAATCTGACATAAAATTTGGAAGAAAATATTCACTTGACTCTGAAGTGGCTTCACCTAATTCAATTTAATTTTCTCTTATCAAAGTTAAAAAAGTACTTCAATTTTTTCATGTTCATTATTATATATCAATCATATTATTTTCTGTTATATTAATTAATACTTATTGTCGTCATAAATGGAACTTATAACATTATAAAAAGTTTACAGAAGTGACATGTTTGTCGAAGAATTTAGGAAAACATTCGCGCTAGAGTGGCATCAACCATTACACATTATTGCATAACATTACACAATAATATATTATTAATTAATTATTGTTGCTGTCAATTAAGTGACACTTACCAACTAAAATGATTCATCTGACCAAAGAGACTAAATAAATATAATATTTAAATGCCTACATATTTATCTATAAGAAAAAATTTGCAGTATTAACTTCATATCCATTTTTTTAGTCATATTCATTGACGCAACCGTCATTCATAACCAGCCTTTTATTTTGTTTCATACATTGTGCGTGTCTAGGACCAAGAACGACCGCCATAATTCCGACTTCGCGCGTCACCGTAATGGCTCTCCTGTATTCTGCATTCCACCTAGCAAACCTTTTAAAAGACAATTCCGGATAAAAAAATACTCCATTTTTACACACACTTGGTACTGACACACCATTTCTCAAATTTTATGGATAAAGTCCTTTTAGGAAAAACTAAAAATCACTTAAGATTTCACTACACACGCACATATATTCCGACATGCCTGGAACGTACATACACAAAACTGCGCCTTTATATCATCGGATTCATTCATCAATGAATTAGACGACGCCACGTGAAGCGACGTTGCCACTCTCACTCTAAATTTCGGCACTATGCAATGGAAATAAATTGCTAATAATTTATTGACGAGAACTAATGATACATTGGTATATCTTATTAATCCTTAGGCATATGCTTTTAAGCCTGTGGTATTTAGAATTGCAGATATATAAGTAGAGGGATATGATGCTCCCCGAGTCTCCGCATGCGCAGTAGGGTCGACCTTGAACGCCCAGGTGTGCTATTGTTATTTGGCCTTGATATGCGCAGGTGTTATTCCAAGGTCAAGGTCAAGAACTTGGCCTTGAACGCGAGCAGATGTTTCTTTGTTTAGTGATGACCAGGTGTACGATGCTTATTTCAAGGTTACATTTGCGGTGCATATTTTCAATGAATGCGAGCAGCTGTTTCTTTGTTTGGTGATGACCAGGTGTACGACGCTTATTTCAAGGTTACATTTGCTTGGCCTTGAACGCGAGCAGATGTTTCTTTGTTTGGTGATGACCAGGTGGACGACGCTTATTTCAAGGTTACATTTATGATGTTAGTTTACCTTGAGTTATTACTGGGGTGTAACATGTTTTGGTATTACGGTCGAGTGGGTTGGGTCTAAATGTGGATCGGTATATATGAGGGTAGGGGGGGTTAAATTTTAGTATAGAACATTGTGTTGAGTAAAACGGTTGAAGCAAGTTAATTTGAAAGTCATGGCGTACGTGTGTGAAAATTGTGGTAAATCATTTACTCGGAGTTATAATATGTTACGACATAAACGAGAATCGTGCGTAGCACGATTTGAAAATATGCATGGTGGAAAACAGCGAAAAGTTGACGATGGGGCATCAACATCCGAGGTGCGTACTTGCACTTGCTGCAATATAACCATACCAGCAAATCGAATGGCAGGTCATCAAAGAACAATACACCATAAAAGTAATGCATGTTCACCAATATCGGCTGGTGTTGAGCTAGTGTCCAGTGCTTTTAGAAATAGGATTGCCACATACCGTATATCAAGTGATAATGAACATACTGACTATTCATTATTTTTTGATGAAATTAAAGCAAGAGTGTTAGAGGTAGTAAGTGACCTAGTAAGAGTGCGTTGTGCTTTGAAAGTTAATATGGTGGTTGTTGGTCGGTATCTTTTACCAACACAAGATAATATGTACAGTGACAAGTCATTTAATACACGCAATGAAATTGTCACTTCAGGAAGCGATTTGGAAGAAATATATCAATCATTAGTGGAAGCCATGAAGACTCAATCGACTGAGTTTCAGGAAAAAGATTCAGGTATGTTATAAATTAACGACTAAAAATAAAATAAATACTTATGTCATTCTTTTTTGTTTTCGTAGGTTGGGCTCTGGAAAAAATTCTATACCTGGAAGTAAATGTCAACGAGTATAAACCTTTTGGTGGATCTTCATATATAAAGTTACCCCGATTCATCGAATTGAAAAAAGCCATCATCAATGTGTTTAATCAAGATGAGTGTTGTTTTGCGTGGTCAATCGTGTCTGCTTTGTGCCCCACCACTAGAATGGCATCACAGATTCAATCTTATCCACACTATTCAAGAGTGCTGAATTTTACAGGTATAGACTTTCCAGTAAAGTTGCGTGATATATCAAAATTTGAAGAAATGAATAATATTTCAGTTAACGTTTATGGTTTGCAAAAAAATTTCGAAAATAATATGTTAAAGTACGAAGTTGTCGGTCCATTAAGGTATTCGGGTAGAAAACTTAACAGACATGTCAACTTGTTGTTAATAACAAAGGATTGTAGTATTAAAGATGATGATGAACATATTTGTGATACGCGTTGTTCTAAAAGTCATTATTGTTGGATAAAAGACTTATCGAAATTATGTTCCAGTCAAATTACATCACGTAGAGATAAAATGTATTTTTGTGATGGTTGTTTGATATATTTTAGTTCACCATCATCTTTGATATCACACCAAAAAAATGACTGTAACCACAAATATTCATTAACACCATCACTAAATTTAAAAATAGATAAATTTGGAAGGAGTGTAAGTGAAAATATATTAAAATTTGACAACATAGAAAAGCAAATGCGTGTACCGTTTGTCGTTTACGCGGATTTTGAATCGGTGCTTAAACCACTGGATACAGTGGAACCGAATCCCACAAATTCTTACTTAGTCAAAAGCATCAAACATGAACCGTATTCTTTTGCGTATTTAATTAAGTGCTCCTTTGACGATTCGATTTCAAAATTTGAGCTCTACCGGGGAAACGACGCAGCCCAGGTTTTCGTTTCTCGACTTGAAAGTGATTTAAGATCTCTTTACAATACATACTTAAGAGATATAAAAGCAATGGAAACTTTAACGGCTGACCAAATAGCGGAGTTCAATAATGCCACAAAATGTGGTATATGTGAACGACCTTTTGAAAATAATAATTGTAAAGTAAAGGACCACTGTCACATAACTGGGAAAAAAAGACCTGGTGCTGCTCATTCGATTTGCAATTTAAATTATAAGTTACCCAATTTTATTCCAATTATATTTCATAACTTGAGCGGGTACGATTGCCACATGTTTATTAAAGAGTTGTGTCGTCACGGAGACAAGATCGATGTTTTAGCTCAAAGCAAGGAAAAGTATATTTCGTTTACGAAAAGTATTTACGTTCACGATTATGTCGATAATAAAAGTGGGACAATAAAGAAAAAATATTTGAAATTGCGGTTCATCGATAGTTTTAAATTTCTATCAACATCACTGGAAAATTTGGGTAATGGATTAGCTGTGGGTAGTTTCAGGGAAACAGGAAAATATTTTTCTGATAATGAGCAGTTTAATTTAATGCGTAAAAAAGGTGTTTTTCCCTATAGTTTTGTCGATTCAATAGACAAAATGAACCATCCAACTTTACCCACAAAAAATCAGTTTTATGATAGTTTGTCAGAGGAGCACATTAGCGATGAAGATTATGATAGAGCTAAAAAGGTGTGGGACACATTTAATTGTAAGAATTTGGGGGACTATTCGGATTTATATTTGAAATCTGATGTTTTATTATTAACCGATGTTTTTGAACAGTTTCGCGATACTTGTTTACAAACGTATAAACTGGATCCAGCACAGTACCATACCCTTCCAAGTTATTCGTTTGATTGTATGTTGCGTATTTCTAAGGTAGAGTTAGAGCTATTGACCGATATCGACACGGTTCATTTTTTCAAAAAAGGTATTCGAGGCGGTATAAGTCAGTGTTCAGAAAGGATGCACGCTGCCAACAACATATATGTACCAAACTACGATCCTAACGAGCCATCATCTTTCATTGTTTATCTTGATGCAACAAATCTGTACGGTCATAGTATGTCGCAAGCATTACCATTTGGCGGCTTTAGATGGTTATCAGAGCATGAAATTTTAAATTTAAATATTATGGATGTGGACGATAATGGTCCAGAAGGATACGTTTTGGAAGTTGACGTTCATTATCCGGATACGCTATATGATGATCATTCCGACTTACCCTTTTTAGTTGAAAATATTGTACCACCCACGGAATCGGCAAAATTTTCAAAGTTAATTCCGAATTTAAACGATAAAAAGAAATACATCATTCATTACCGAACATTAAAACAAGCAATCAATAACGGCCTAATGGTAATGCAAACACACAGAATTTTAAAATTTAATCAATCCCCCTGGTTAAAGACATATATCGACTTAAATACAGATTTGCGCAATAGGGCAACAACAAAGTTTGGTAAAGACACTTTTAAATTAATCATTAATGCTGTTTTCGGCAAGACCATGGAAAATGTGGAGAATCGTAATGATATAAAACTAGTCACCCGATGGGAAAATGACAGGAATAAAATTGGGGCACGAGCATTAATTTCTCGTCCTTATTTTAAAAGTTCAACGGTTTTTAATAAAGAATTCGTTGCCATTCATATGGATCGATTAAAGGTAACTTATAATAAACCAATTTATATCGGATTTTCCATACTGGACATGTCGAAAACAGTAATTTATGATTTTTTCTACTCATTCATTAAAGCAAAATTTGGCAAAAATGCTTCTTTACTGTATACAGACACAGATTCGTTAATATTAAAAGTTTACACCGAAAATTTTTATCGTATAATTGCAGAAAATCCGGATAAATTCGATACATCCAATTATACCGAAGGAAATATTTTTAACATAAAAAAAAGCCAGTCAGTAGTAGGTAGAATGAAGGATGAATTTCCAGGTGATCCAATAATAAGTTTTTATGGTACCGGAGCCAAAGCTTATTACATAAACTCAATCAGTAGCGAAATTAAAAAAGCGAAAGGTATAAAAAAACGTGTAATTGAAAAACAGCTTCACCTGGAAGATTATCGGAATATCGTAGAACGTGGTGGTCAGATATTTCGAAAAATGAAAACCTTTCGAAGTTATAAACACGACGTTTATACCGAAATAATTAATAAAGTTGCTTTATGTCACCACGACGATAAACGTTATATTATACCATCAACAACAAAAACTCTACCTTGGGGACACCCAGACATAAAGTTTTACGAAACAAACCCTGAAGATAACCTAAATATGTTAATACAAGCTATGCAAAGTTTTTTACCCGAAAATATTAGTTATAATTAGAAAAATGTTGGAAAGTCTATGTTTTAGAAAAATAAAAAAATATTAACTCCAATGTCACGTAGTTTTATTAACCACTATAGTAATAGCAATAGTTGAAATTTTATAACGCAGGATAGGAAAATACATAGATAATTGTTTCAATAATATGTTGTTTTATTTTACAATATAGTAATAAAGTTACAAAAATAAAAATTAATTAATGTCTGGCTTGTAAACTTCTCGAAGCATCCATTGTCTTCTCAACATATCAGATCTGCTAATCGGCCCTCGTCGACACATCAGCGTTCCACAGTAATGACACTTAACAATCCTTACTCTCAACAATTCAATATAACTGTAAGATTGCATGTGGTCAGTCCAAATATATACTTCTCTTTTACAATTATAGCAAACAGCAGAAATTATTATTTGTGCTCCCGAAAAAGTCTCAGCTGGACGACTGTTATCTTGATCTGCGGGCAACATTATAGTTTCTGATAATAGGCATCGAAGGAAAGAGAGTGTCTATAAATATGGGTTGTCTGGGTCATATAACCTTGAGAGCACAAACAATAACAGAAGTAAGGACACACGATTACCTTGAAAATATGTCCTTGAATCGCTGTTTAGCCGTAGAACGCAACCTTGTAAGTTGAATTAACTTGTTTGGCCTCTAAAGCATCAACCGTCAGATAGGGTGGGGGAGTTTATGGTGGGGTGATAAGTATAAATTTGGTTTGCTAGGCAGAGCATTTCATAGTTCGCTAGAACAGTTCGCCAAGTAAATACATTCGTCAGTTAAGTGCAGTGAGTTAGTTAGAAAAATGAATTCCGGTAGTGAGTCGTTGTTAAATGCGTTTAACTTGGATGGAAGTATCCAAGCAGAGTTGATGGGGCAGGACGTTATTGACCTGCTGACCCCGGGTGTGTTTGACGAGTGGCACAATGACGACGTGCTAAACACTGCGTTTGTGGAAGAAGAGAATGTGGGTGAAAAAAAAGTATCTTCGGCGGTTGATTACGTCAACAACTGGACGGAGAAGGACGGCGGGCGCATCAATATCATAAGTGATGTGGTGGTAAAGAAGGCGAGGCGGCAACCCACTACGAAGTTGGAAAAGCTGCTGAAATTGCCAAAGACAGCCGGCAACAATAAAAGTCAATTTTATGCAGCTATGGAGGGTGAACAGAAGAAGAAGAAGAAATTCGTGTTCAAGCGACCAACAGTGCCAGTTCAATACCCCGATTTTTTGGAGACGTCACAACCACGAAGCCTCTGTCACCGGTCGTCATCATTAATGAAGGCCCAAACTCGACAACGCCCGAGCCGCCGAAGTCCATGCCTCCGATTGTGTTGGTGGCCGACGCTGACGAAAAATCGCCGATCGCGAGTGCGCCGATATCGCCAATAGTTGGGCGTGGAATGTGCCGCAAACCATTAAAGAAGCGGTGCAAGCGGCTATTCGAGGCGGTTAGTCAACCCCGTCAACCTGCTGCTGCTTCTTCTGCAGAAGTGCCGATACCGGACTGGATGGAAGAGTTTTCTCCAAGCCAGAAGTGTGCCTTCTCCGTGGCTTTTAGTGCGAGGCAAAAACTAGTTGATGAACTAAAAAAGAACGATAGTGATGTGGCGCAATACGAGAGACAGATTAAGGAACTGCAGGCGAAAATTGAACAGTGTAAAAGTGAAGGGGAAGTGTGTAGAAAAAGACTTAAGTTATTGGACAATTTTCCATATAATTAATTTTAGAATTTTATTGTAAATATAGAGTTAAGTTATTTTTGTAATAGTGTTGTATATATAAGTAAAATAAAATGTTTTTGTATATATGATAATAAAAAGTTAAATGAAACAATATTTTTTATTTCTAAAATAAGTATGCGAAAGTTACACAAAATAAAATAAAAATGCAAAATAGAAAAAAGAATAGACGAAAAAATGTAGGGCCGTAACTTTAGGTGTGTAATCATTAGATGCACACAACTTAAGTATGCGATAAAGTGTTATGTCTGTGAAGAGAGGCTACCCGTTACAATGCCTGAGAACATGCATCTTATTTGTAATAAAATGTGAATTTTACTGCAAGTAAGATAATAGACCAAACTCTCGGCATTTTCACGAGAACTTACTAGAAATTTAGCTAGTTCTAACGTATGGTAAGAACGTACATGTCTTTATAGAGTAACACAATATTTTCCAAAAGAAATTAATTCTTGAGAAATATCATGTTACTTGGGATGTGACATGAATCAACTACAAACTACGATCAAATATTTTGTAGCCCTGAAAAGGGCTGATTTTGTCGGGGTAGGTCGGGGAGGGCATGGTTCCGGGATCAGTTGGTGGAATCAGCTGGACCATCATCATCCTGATGGTCCGTGATCCACCAAGTGGATGAATCGGCCGGACCGTCATGACTTTCCGGCGGCGGTGGTGGCACCCAATCAGTGCTGGAGTCTGGCTCCATGTCTTCAGCCGACAACTCCCCATTTTGCCAATCCATGTTTGGCAATTCCAGACCCACATCTGCTTCTTCGACCGCCCGCTCATCTTCCCAGGCATTAAACATATCTTCTGCCTCGATGTCTAGAAGTCGTTCGATGTCCAAGAGTAGGTCATCCATATCGACATCATTCATGTCAACGGTATCATCGCTAAAAACCGATGAACCGCGACTCAATGGTCTTTCGAAATCCATAGTTATATCTTCGTACTTTAAGATTTAAAAATGAAGTGATTCTGTGACCCGCTCGTAACCGTTTAAATAGAGATAATCTACCCCCTCCACCACTCCATCCCCACCTTTCCACCGCCAACAAACTAGAGTTTATTATACAAATGCCCTCCATCCAAAAATGATACTGGCGGACTTCACTGTCGAAAACTGCTTTTAGTTCTCAAAAATGGTGTAATTGTGTTGTGGAAATGTGACCGACAAAGAAACTTATGCTCGATCCGTCTGGACTTACATAATTTCTATCTAATGTCACAGATGCCGTGGCATTAGATAAATACAAGTAAGATCAAAATATCCTGTACAGATGCCGTGGCATTAGATAAATACAAGTAAGATCAAAATATCCTGTCATCCTGAAAAGGACGGATTTTGCAAGGAAAATTATAGTCGATCCGACTGGACTTATATAATTTTCTACCTAACACCACATGTACTATGGCATTAGGTAACTAAAACTACGATGAAACATTCTGTGGCCCTGAAAAGGACCGTTTTTCAAGGGATAAAATCTTATTTGTAATCAGGCTCGATTACAAATAAGGCACGCACTCTTATGTTGTAGAGTACCAAGAGCTACTCCACAACCTTTACAGTTCGGTATGTGCGCGCGACTACCGAAATCTTGGGTTACATGACCACTGAAGAATTGGTCACCAGCCGACTTGTTTTCCAAGTCGGCATAGCAGCCAATACACCAGCCGTCATCACCCACCTTCACCAGGTTTAAGATCTTGCACACCCGGCGGGATCGGACGGGGAAAACTTTCCTCTGTCTAAGTGCCCAATTATCCAAATTCCTAGGAGTATCATCGCTTAAGTATCCATCATCATCTGATGATGCCATGTTGAGATGAGCGAATGTAATGAAGTAAGCAGTCGACTCGAGCTGCTTTTAAAGACCTCAGCTTCCCCCACCCTTGCTAAAAATACAGGAGGGGATGATGGTGCGATTCTATGACGACTACCAAGATATGATAGAACCCTTAGGAGATGACAAACTTAAACGCTGAAGGGTGTTTTACGTGCAAAGATATAAGAAAAAGAAATATATAAAATTCAGTTTTGGAAGGTCTAAAATTGCACCAAAGACCCCCAAAGACCCCCAAAAACCTCGAAAAATCCCGGGGTGGCCACTTCGTGCCCCCCGGGCCCCCCCCAGATCGGGGGCTCCGCCCCCAAACCCCCGCCAGGGGCTACCGCCCCTGGACCCCGTTTGGCTTTTGCGCAACGGAGGCGGGCCAGCGGGTGGGCGGTGGGGGCGGCCGGGGGGGCGGGGGCGGCGCGGAGGTTAGGTCGCTTCGCGACCTAACGACGCTGCTACGCAGCTAGCGCCGCCCCCGCCCCCCCCGGCCGCCCCCACCGCCCACCCGCTGGCCCGCCTCCGTTGCGCAAAAACCAAACGGGGTCCAGGGGCGGTAGCCCCTGGCGGGGGTTTGGGGGCCTCGCCCCCGAACCCCGGAATAACAGTCAAGTTGTACAATTCACATTAGTTTGGACCTGACTATCTTTTCATAGTTCCCTGTTTTCCCTAAAATACATACCTACTCCCTAGGTCTTTTTTTGACCGACCTCTTATTACTTTTAATGACTCAAATCACTCGGGTCTTATTTAAAAACGATTATGCCACCCATCCCTCATGCCTTCGCCCTATTCCCCACAGCTTCCCTATACTACCCCTTTGAATTAATTAGAAATCTGAAAAATGTCTTTTTCAATTTTTCCAAATTAAATATTGAAAAGTCATTTCCAATCACAAAAAGTTTACTCTAAAATATTTTCCTATAACTTTTTTCGATCTGAGCTACACTTCTCCCGTTATTCATGAGCAAACCCAATCAAACCCCATAATTCTTGAAATTTTGATTAGTCTGATCATTTTGATCATAAAAAGTTTTATGTCAAATGTTCTGAAATGTCCTTGAACTATCAAATAATAATAATATTAATAACAAAATTCTTATTATTTGTATTGGCTAAACAAACCCAAGCAAACCTGAGCAAACCCACAAGTTATGTGCTTGTTGTCATTGCTTTGATCCGAAATAAAAATATTTTTGTTATATAAGGGTTAATGTGGTTGCTTTTTTTGTTAAAAATATACAAAAATAAAAATCTTAGTGGGTCGACAAATATCGATTTCTAGTTCCAAAAATATACGTCTCGGAAATAACTAAATGGATACAATTTTTAAGTTAGAAAAATAACAATTTTAACGGATCTTGGACCTTTAACTTAAAATAAGTTTTAGACACTTCTAGGTAAATTATCGAAAAGAGTTATGCAAAAATGCCAACGTCTATTTTTAAACGTCCTGAAAATGTCATCCTTGGTCATCTTTGCATTTTTCACCGATTCAGTGTCAAACACAAAGTGACTAAGAATATCTAAACTACGATCAAATCTTTTGTGGCCCTGAAAAGGACCGTTTTCGCGGTGGGTTGGGTTAGAGAGGGAAACCTAGAGTGGTTGTTCCCCTCTCGCGATCTGAACCGATCGCGGTGCGGCGCGCCGTCTTCGTGCCTCCAGTCGCGTGCTGCGACGGCTCCGACGGCGCTCCGTGAGCTCTTGTAAGAGAGCCTCCCTTTCTTCCGGACCCAGCAGCATCTGGGGTCCTTCCACCACTTCCACCGGCTCTGTTGGAGCCGGCTCCGGTGGTGGCGGCGGTCTTGGAATCGGCTGTACGATCGCCGTTGGCTTATTCGCGTTTTTTAAACGCCAAGCCTCCCAAAACTCGCTTATTTTGGACTCCCTTGTCGTCCTTAACATCAGCCTGTCCCACTTCATGGCTGGTTGAGAAATGAAAATTGTGATGGCTGCTCCCGCTTTTAAAAGCATTTAGGATGGTGGGGGGTGAGAGTGGGGGTGAGAGTGGGGCTAAACAGTTGTAACATATCCTTTCAGAGTAACAAAATATTTCCTATAGAATAGATTTCTTGTTAGAAATATTTTGTTACACTGAAAGGATACGTCTGTTTTTGTCATACTTAAGAGCAGGTTTGCCAACGTTCTATGTGAAACGACACAAATTCAGATGTATCTTTTTGAGCGTATCAACCCAGAGTGAATTTATTGTTTAAAATATGTTTCTTGATAGAAAGTTATGTCACTTTGAATAACTAGAGGCATATGCGTTCTTATAATACATAAAAACTACAAGCTAAATCTTACAAATGCTCTTTCTCTCGCCATCTATGTATGATTTAAACACATAATGCATCTCTCACCCAAACTAACACAATTTTTCCTTCGAGAAATATCTTCCTTAGGAAACATAGTGTTTAACTACAAACTACGATCAAATATTCTGTAGTCCTGAAAAGGACTGATTTTGTCAGGGGACAGGCAGGGTTGTCGTATGAGGAGCTTTATTTGTAATAGAATTTACATTCTATTGCAAATAAGGCAAGACTGCTGATGAACGACGGTAAACAGTCTCTCCCTACACAAAGCACACCTCGAGTGGTTCCGCCTTTGATCACCTCGCGAACCCACTGTAAAATGGGTTGTGACGAAATGAACATCCATAATCGCAGCTCCAAATCCTCTCGTGTAGCAGTTCATACACAAATCTCTAGACCCCCATGAGACGTAGGATTGCATGATGCAATACCTAGGTCTAAGCCTACGCGGTCTGCGTACGAGCCTATGTTGCACATTTGGTGCGACTGCCTGCTCGTCGTCACTAGAATAACCATTATCCGAGCTTGACGACATTGTGGCTTCGAGTGAATTTAATTTTCTAAATCCCGTCTTATATACTTTCTTTTCCCCACCCCTCTCCTAAATTTCTCTCTATTTTTCGCCTCATAACCTTATTTACCAAAGCCCCACATTTGAACTATTAAAATAAGGCAATAGTAAAAATAAAACGCAAATATGTCCTTTATAAGTTTATTTTAAATATGTAAAAATATATAATTTGGAGAATTACATAACTTCAAACTAATGTATTGATTTGTTAGTAACAGAACCATTAAGTATATTGTAGCTAAAAAATGCATCGTGAATAACTAACGCGTACACTTTAATGTCTTTAGGAAATTTACTTTTGCGTGTTTCAAACTCCAATTTCACGTCCACTGTGGACGTCCTCACGGCTTCTGGTTGGTGACTGCAATCGATTACGAATAACGGATTTTTCAGATAGTCGGCAAAACTCATCATAGGATCGCTCAGTTCTCGCTGGTAGTAGCTAGCTTGAAAATTCTCATAATTATAATAGGCTGCGGCATACAGTTTCTTTGAAAAATCTAAATTCCATCTTTCGTACGGAAATACGGCAGAGTTCAGATAGAGCCTAATATCACTTATATCGGCCGTTGTAAATTGTGTGCTATCTTTTGCTCTGTTGTCGGACGAGCTAGTTGGTTGAAAACCGATAATCAAATATCTCGGTTTTTCGAGACTCGTGCTAGTTCTTAAGGCCCAAACGTCTGACGATGTTTCTCTCAAAGAAGGTAGCTCGTAAAGATCCCATTTACGGTAAGCCATTGGAACGTTTGCGTTACTGCCACCTTTATTCATGCGTGATAATATCTTTAACTTCTGTCGATCGTCTGGAATAATGTGACGAATTTTCCATTCAATTTTTTCAATTGAAATGTCTGCATCTACTTCGCCGATATAGCAATTGTTGAAAGTGCGGGCGATAATTAAAATCAACTCTTGCTTGACGTTAAAAATACCCTTTGAATAATCCTCTGCGAAACCCATGAGATATTTTAGAGGAAGCTTGCCGGAGAACATGTTACTTGTGGAATCTAGTATCCCTTGATTTGCTTCGTCTAGACCCCATCCGCATGCCATGAGAGCTCTATTTTGTGCGGCACCCAATGACACCATAGTTTTCATCGTTGTGGTAATTCCGGGTTTCCGAACGACGGCAACTTGCTCCCCTCCCATTTCATAACGACATTCGTCGAATAGAAAGGCGATGGCATTATTTGATAGATAACATTTTTTACTAACATCTTTGGGTTTAAATGTTCCTTCGATGTAAATGTAACTATCCGATATATCCAAAATGATATCTTGAAAGTGTACAGGTATACGAATTTCATCGGAATTGCGGAATGTTGGAGAACCGTAAGGTTTATATGTGTGTTCTTGAAAACTAATAATGGAGTTATCAAAAATGGGTTCGGTAAAAACTTCGATTTTGTCACTGCTAGCGGCCATCATTTTCTAATTTTTCTCACTTTCAAACCGATCGATTGTAGAAATTTGCAATCTTTCGCGGAGAGCTGGCGATTGCTGTGCGGATGTGTTTTCGATCGTCCGTCTGACTTGCGAATGAACCTTGACTGTGTTGTCTGCTTACTTTTATGTCGTTTAACTGAATCTTGAATTGTTGACAGCTTATGCAGTTGACGGTTAAAGCAAAAACCCATTATACGATTTTTTTCAACTCTAGTTTAACTATTATTTTCTCACCTCGAAAATCGATCAAATCACCGCTATCGTCCAAGATGCGTAGAGTAATGTTGTCGATAAACTGACGACCATCCGGCATTATCGGCATATAAATATTATTTTGCGGTTCTTTAGAGATTTTGTAACCGGGTTCGACGTCAATATCAAATTCAAATAACGTATGACTTTCCAGAGAATTCAGGTATGCTCCGGAAATTATATTACAATCCACACGTACGATGCGCACTTTCATTATGTCCACGATGGTACTTGATTCGTGTCGTTGTCCACCTTGCAGCAGCACAGAGCCAAATCCGAGCACTTTGCCGATACTATTGCTACCTCGAAAATCGATGCTATATTTTGACTTTAGCTCACATTTTAACGTATTATTATTGGCTGTTAATGAAAATAAATCGGTACCAACTTCATTGCATGACTCTTTTAAAGCGGTGTACATGGCTTTTGCTATTTCATTAATTTCGTAAGCTCCTGGTGGAATCCTTACATACTTTGGTATCGCTGTTTTCAAATGGCTGAATGAATTATTGCTTTCGTCGATATTAAAAATCGAATTATATGTGTAAAATCCCAGCAGTGCAACTCCATATTTGTCTGTTGTATTTAACTCGATGGGTGGGTAAAAATCCGCACTTAAGACACTTGTATGTCCTGTTAGAGTGAATGTGTAAGACATGACTGACCACGAAACTATTTGTGTAGCTATTTTATTGCTGTTTGCAACAGTTAAATGGATTTAAGCTGAAGCGTTGCTTTATTCCTTTGGACGTTTTTAAACTGTTTTCTGCCTTTATATTCACATCGTTAATTTTGCAATAACAACAAAATATTTTTTTTGGTATCGGTCCATCGCCCTCGTCCGAATCTGAATTATTGCTATTATAATGTTCGAAACAGTATTGATATTTCAATATATCGACGTCACTTTTTAGGTGATTAGGTAACCTATCCCAAACTAGTGCTATTTCATTTGGAGCTAATGCGATCAACACTTCTTTGGGCGTATTTTCTAACTGTTCGGCAGTCATTTTTTGTAATCCTCCGACTTCACGATATGCTTTAAGTGATAGCAACATTTTGGTGTAGTTGTCACGTTCCATTTGGGGTGTCAAAGACATACTTTTTACGATTGTAAAAGAAACTTCAAACACAAATGTCCACACCAGACTGTTCCGAATTCTTGTTGACGGTCGTATGTATAGTAAATTTTCTTCGTCGCTTCGGAACCCATCTGCAGATATCGTACCAATTCCATAGGTGGGGGTAAATCACCGAAACTATCGTAGTATGTTACATCAGAATTGCTTTTTCTATATGCTACCCAATGAGTCCCTACACCCGACATACTATCCAAATTTATAATGGCGGCCTCATAACGTTTGGGACCGCGTACAGGTAATGAATCTCTCATATATACGCCTCGAAAGTGTGGTATTTTCATTTTTAAGGCGTACTTTTCTATATCAATATTGGATAGTGGTCTTTGAGGTAGGGATTCTATTAGTTTTTTGATTTCTTATTTTTGCCGTTGTTTATATATAATCCCAAACCTGTGCGATATGGTTTCAAGTATAATCCATTTCCTCTTGAACTTAGATGTAAGCCGGTACCTATTTTTTCTGCAGTCGACTTTTTTACTGCTTTTACGGCACGCACGATGCCTGCTGCACCACCTGCTAATGAACCTAAGGCCGATAGTCCTGCAAATATTGGTATTAACGGTAATATCCCCCCAGTCTTCGGAATTGGAATGATTCTAGGCGTGCGAATTTTTCGTTTGCCACCGGCTATTCTTAGGGATTTACGTGCAGCTACTGCAGCTATTTTCGATGCTTTCATGATATTTTTCTCGACAAGTTTTTTCCCACCAGCTTTTAACAATTCTGATCGAACGGGTCGTCTAATAGATGATCCAAAAGCTACTTTGTGTAGTCGCTTATGTTTACCAACGCCTTTACCTTTAGTGTGGCGGCGGCGGCGCTGGAAGCGACGTTTACCTCTAGTGGATGCTTTTCTCGATTTTGATGATGATGATACACCCATACCAAAACGTTGTTTCGCTTTCATAATGTTGGTTACCAACCAAGCTGCAGCTTTTTCACCAGCGCTAGAGTCTTTAGATTTTACTCTTTTCCACGCGCTTTGCTCGAGTTCCTGATCTGCTTGGTGGCGAGCACTTAAATTTTCACTATTACGCAAATAGGCTAAATCGTGTTTTTTGCATGCGACATCCAAAGAATTAATTCCTTGATCTCCTCTTGCCACACGTTTTACTACTTTCGTCCCGGGCCCGCAATACTGATAGCCGGGAATGTGTAACTCAAACGGTAGCCTATTAATTACTGAATTAACAATACCGCTTCCAGTCTTACTTGATAAACGAGACCGTCTACTTCGTCTGACGAGCGACATCTGAATGATAGTTTACGTGAAAGTTCAGTATAAAATATAGATTTTGTTAAGATGCGTGTCGTCAATCTTAAACAAAAACTTCCCGTCGATAATCTCGATGTAAAGGTCGGATCTGGACTAGAACAAAAATTATTTAAAAGACATGGTCCTTTGCTACCGTCATCTATTCGTGGATTATTAATAGGACCTTCAAACTGTGGAAAAACAAATGTTATGATTTCGCTGCTTACTCACCCCTCGGGACTGCGTTTCGAAAATGTTTATATCTACTCAAAGTCGCTCTATCAACCGAAATATGAATATTTAAAGAAAATTTTATCACCAATCAAAGGTCTTGGCTACTACGCTTTTAGCGACGCAAATAACATTGTGGAACCGTCAGATGCTAAACCTAATTCAATATTTATTTTTGATGACGTTATGTGTGAGAAACAGGACGTTATAAGATCGTATTTTAGCATGGGACGTCACAAAAATGTGGATGCCTTTTACTTGGCGCAAACGTATTCTCGTGTTCCTAAGCAGCTCGTCCGGGATAATGCCAACTTCATTATTATGTTTAAACAAGATGAGATGAATATGAAACATATATTTTCCGATCACGTTTCACCCGACCTGACGTTTACACAATTTCAAGAGATGTGTGCTAAATGTTGGGATAATAAATATGGTTTTTTAGTTATTGACAAGGACAGTGATGTAAATTCGGGCAGATACCGCAAGGGATTCGATAGTTATATATTCCTATAATAATAACTTGGATAATCATTTCATCGTTGAACGGTGCTTTGAAAGCATCATGAATGAAGAAATCGAATTAAAACGAAAGCTACTGGAAACTACAAATGCGGTTAGAAAAAAATTTAAACAAATTAAAGCAGCTAAAGTGCAGAATGAACATGATTTGGAAAAGTTTTATGAACCAGTTTCTAAACCACTAGAATCTATATCTAAAGCCGTAAAGCAGCAGCAGCAACAGTACGCAACTAAAAAATCAAGTACTACGACTAAACCACAAAGTCGGAGTAGCAGCAGCAGCTCGGTGGGAATGGCGAAAATGTTTGAAGAACATCCAACAGAAGCGGATTTTGAAACATCTACACCGATTTCGCAAAAAACACAAATTCCTACACCAAAACGTGGAAATCGTGAGTCACTGTTCGAAACCCCTTCCCCATCAACGATAACATCATCTTACACATCACCACACACATCAAGTGGTAGCAGTTCAGCCGCAAAAACTATTCAAGATTATTTAAATGGATTAAAATTCGAACCGTCCCGTTATGATACCGTGTATGGTGTACGCTTTGGTAAAAAAGACAATAAATCAACAAAATATATTGGCAACTTGGTGGTTCGTTTTCTAACAAACGGAAAGATGGTGTTATACAAGAACAAAACAAACATTGCTGAATTCGATGGAACGGCTGAGCTTTACGATTTGATTTTTCTAAAAAATCCAGCATGCTTAGATAATGAAGACGAAATTAGTCTAGATGTACTTCGAAAATACCAAACCATTTTGAAATTGACGGATGCGGCCTACGACGGTTATGACAAGAAACGTGGTTTAAGGGAAACCCGATGGAGAAAATATTTACGAATCATAAAACCGCTAATTATGGGAACCAAACTGGGTGGTGGTGGTGTAGGAAGAAAAAAAGGCGACAACAAAATCCAACTACCAGCAAAAAAGCGCCTATCGTCGAAATCATCTGAATATGTTTATTGGAATAAACCTAAGGAGTTAGTGGATAGATTACGATTATTGTGGGGGTCAAAAGTAGCTGGACATACCGGACATGATAATGAGATTATGTCAATTATGGAAGAGCTTCGAGAAGAAGGAATAATATATTAAGTTTTGCACGTAGTTGCCATCCTCAGTGTCTGATAAGACGTGGAACCTTATAATATGGATCCTAGCCGAGAAAAAATTAAAGTCGTAAATGAATTACATAGGACAGCAAGGAAAAATTTTGTTAGAAGACGTACAGTCATAAAAGGATATCGAGATTTGTGGCAAATTGATTTGGCGGAAATGCAGCAATATGCTACTGACAATGATGGTTACCGTTACATTGTTGTATGTATAAACTGTTACTCCAAATTCGTGTACACCAAAGCAGTTAAGAATAAGACCGGTGTTGAAGTTACGAATGCCATGAAAAGCATCATTGAAGAAGCATCATATGCACCAAACAATTTACAGAGTGATCAAGGAAAGGAATTTTATAATAGCACCTTTCAAGCCCTCATGAAAAAATATAATATAAACCATTATTCCACATATAGCACGAAAAAAGCGGCAATTGTTGAGCGTGTTATAAGAACTTTGAAAAATAAGTTATATAAACAATTCTCGGCTAGAGGTTCTTACAGATGGTTACAAATATTACCAGCTATAACGAAGACCTATAATAACACTAAACACCGCACCATTGGAATGAAGCCTAACAGTGTAAAAGAGGATACCCCTATTAAAGCATATGACTATTTGAAAATTGCTCCGAAGAAAAAAAAATTTCATTTGGGTGACGTTGTTCGCATTAGCAAGTACAAAGGTGTATTTGACAAAGGATATACGCCTTCCTGGTCCACGGAACTGTTTGAAATAGCAAAAGTTAATATTACAAATCCACCCACCTACTTGCTGCAATCATTGGAAGGTCAACCTATTAAAGGATGTTTTTACGAAGCAGAACTGCAAAAGACAGCTAGCCCTGGTGTTTATTTAGTTGAGAAAATTCTTAGAAAACGCAAGAACAATCAAAACGATCAATTGTTTGTAAAATGGTTAGGTTTTCCAAATCAATTTAATTCTTGGATAGACAAATCAGATATTGTATAAATATTATCAAATAGGTTTTACGTTACGTATGTATGCATTATAAATAATAAAAATAAATATTGCTTTTCATAATTATTCGTTTTATTTTCAATTTAACAGTATAATTATGTTTTTAAATAGAACTTTATCTAGGTTGGTTTCCATTTTGGTTTTTTTGGATCCTTTATCTTCGTTGTAGTATACCGTGCAGCATGTGAGTGAATTTGATACATTTTTTCCTTAAGGTACGTAATTTTGGTCTCATCATCTTCAAACATTTTTTGAAAAACCGGTACTAGCACATTACTAAGTATGGTATTTATCTGCGAACCAAGTTGATGAACTTCCGTAAGGACATATTCTTTGGTAGCAGCATCATTATCATTTATCGGTTGGGCAACATTCCTTAATAATTTTCCCTCTATATCAAAATGTCCATCTGAAGTAAGTTTAAATCCGATTCCGGGCAACCCTCGCGATAAGTTGTTACAAACAGGAGTTTTCTGTCGACCAAATTTATCAATTGTGTTGTTAACACGACCCATTTTAAAGTAAAACTAATTCACTCTCTTTATGTTCAGCCTATATATAAATGACATAACTAATAAAAATTCATTTTACAATACACCATGAAGCAAGTAAGATTTGACGAAGAAAGAAATATTATCCACCGTATGTCTGTTTGGTGTTTTGCATATAGACAAGCCAGACAAAGTAATTTTCAGCAACTAATACTTGATAGATATCGTTTTCAAAGGAGAATTGGAAAAATGGATGTAATGCTAGCGAGGATTTTAGAACGGAACCACAGAAATAATATATATCAAGAGCGATTTGTTAATTCAAATGTATGGTGAATAATAAACATATTTAGTACAAAAAGATTTTTATTAAGATTTAAATAATACATACACACTATCATTAGAAAAACGCACTTTTTCACATAAATTTAAAATTACATGACTATCATAAGAAACTTTTACACTATATCTAAATTGTCTCTATTTTTTGGAATTACCAGCGCTGCCCTTCTTGGTCGAATTCCATGGTCTCACTATTATTACGTTCTGATGAACCTCCTCCCCCTACTCCTCCTCCTCCTCCTTCTAAGAAAACAGGACTTTGCGGTGATTCGTTAATTATTTCGAGATCTTCAAAATTGCTTGAAGAAGTCCAGCGCTGCCCTTCTTGACTGAATTCCGGCGTATCGTGATTATTATGTTCTGATGAACCTCCCACTGAGACAGCGAGACTTTGCAGAGATTCACTAGAATTTTCACGAGATATTTGTTGCGGTGATTTCATCCCATGTTTCTTATGGTACTCATTTTGACACCATTCACAGAAACCCATTATTCCACTAATAAATTCCCAATTTTCGCAATTGGCACACATCTGACGACCGTTTACAGAGAATGGGCGAACAACTGCAATTTGACGTTCACTTTTTGGTGACTGCATTTTGAGAAAATAAATTACTATGTAGTATTCTGGAAGTACTGAAATGCAGACTGAAACAAGAAAGTTTTGTGCCTCTATTTGTATCTGTTAGGTGACCTTCAAACCCCTCCACTCTCATATCCCATGTAAAATCGAGGTCACCATACACAGAATAGACTTGTTTCTTTATCTACATGCGCGTAATACGTATACGCTGAATAGCTTTTTCTTGATTCAACAATTTTGAATCGATTTCCTTAAGTCTTTTTGTAACAGATTGCAAAAAATCTTCATTCGCCTCTTCAGCAAGCTTTTTATTCATTTCATTAAGTTCTTTTCTAACATATTCCAAAACATCATTATTCACTAATTCACTAAGTTTTTTAATAATTTCACGCCTTTGTTCAAGAACATATTCCTGATTAGCGGCATCCCCAGGATTCTTTGGTGGTGCTACATTAGTTAAAGATTTCCCTTGTATATCATATTGACCATCATCGGTCAATCTAAATCCAACTCCTGGTTGTCCAACAAGAACAATGTGATTTTGGTCATTAAATTTTTGGCGCCCAAATTTATCAATTGTGTTGTTAACACGACCCATTTTTAGCTTAAACTGATGTGATTTTTGTGAAGGTTGCCTATTTATAAAAAATTAAACAATAATTTAGGTACATAATCATTTATTTAACATCTCATGTTATTATATTATACAATGAATTAAAGATTTTCTTCATCTTCTTGAACACACTCCATTTCGTCATCGCTAACAGTAGCCAATGCTTTACTATCAACTTCATTGGTGACTGCTTTATTTCCAAGGTCATCAAGAATAGTGGTATCATCTGCGGGAGCCAAACCATATTTTGTAGCTAATTCATCGGGTAAATGGGGCACTTCGAATAGGTAGCTTCCCAATTCTTCATTTATCATTCCAGCGCAAAATTCGTCCAGATCAATGGTTCCATATAGGTATTTCTCGCAAGTATGTGCTCCAGCCGTGAAATTTACGGCGTCTTTCATATACTTCCTATACTGACTTTCACTAAAACCCACATCGGATTTACCATAATTTGCAAAGTGTACTATTTCTTCAGCCAGCTCTCTTAATTTACATGATAACCAATTAATGTACATATCTCGATTTTCAATGACAGTAGGGCAGTCACACATCTTAAATAGAAAATAATGGATATGTGATTGTGTGTGACTGTGTGTTTTTCGATATATACTTAACAAGAACTATTTTATTACATTTTAAATCAACATTAAAATAGCCTAATCAACAATATATTACAAACAACCAAAATTTAACAACGCTCTAGTATTACCTCCAGAGAATACATGTGAGCTTTGCCCCAAATAAGTTAAGGTGTACTGATCACCGGAGTTATTCATCATTTCAATAGTATCCTCTGTCAGAATTTCAGCTACGCGTGATGGTAAAAATGTTTCAAATGTTGCTTGATGTGTTGGATCAAACAATGTGACGATAATGGCTTTTCCAAAACGTGAAGTCAAAGAATTAATTTTTTTTATCATATAAATTTTGCCCACCGTTAATGTAGAGAATTTTCTACGTTCCAGAAATTGAATATCTTGGTTTATCATATTATTAATTTCGGCTATGGTCTGCTTTGAAATGCTCATGATTTAAAATACAATAAAAACAATTACTGTCAAGTACCTTGAATAAACACTTGTAGAACACACCACAAACACAATACTTTATATGCCAAAGCAACAGTTAACGCATACGATGTATGAGTGACAATGAAAGCTATTTTCGAAATGAGCCATATTTATTAGGAAGTAATCCAAGGTCAAGTATTTATTTATGGTGGGAGGAATACATCCGACGACCTCGAAAAATACAAAACAAATGTAACCTTGAAATAAGCGTCGTCCACCTGGTCATCACCAAACAAAGAAACATCTGCTCGCGTTCAAGGCCAAGCAAATGTAACCTTGAAATAAGCGTCGTACACCTGGTCATCACCAAACAAAGAAACAGCTGCTCGCATTCATTGAAAATATGCACCGCAAATGTAACCTTGAAATAAGCATCGTACACCTGGTCATCACTAAACAAAGAAACATCTGCTCGCGTTCAAGGCCAAGTTCTTGACCTTGACCTTGGAATAACACCTGCGCATATCAAGGCCAAATAACAATAGCACACCTGGGCGTTCAAGGTCGACCCTACTGCGCATGCGGAGACTCGGGGAGCATCATATCCCTCTACTTATATACTTACAGTTGTTTTAGTACCCACCTAACAAGTTTATATTTTATTATGGTTGCCGAAAGGTTATTAACACTAAGTTTATAAAACAATAATACTACCTGAAATGTTTTTAATGCGTTGTTACTTGTTACAATAGCTATAAATGCAAAATGGGCAACTTTTTATAAAATACTTTAGTTTTCGTTTATATTTTATAAGGCCTTTTGCAAACATTACAAAATAATTTTATAAACTTTTCTGCAGCTCGTAAAAAAACTCAGCAATATGAAATAGTTTTATTAAAGCTTTAATCGGCGCTATAAAACAAACCTGACTATTTGTTAGTTTTATAAAAGCTTTTAAATAGTTTTGAGGTGACCATTATAAAGTAAAAACGCATCACGAAATAACACCAATAAAATAAAAAAAAAATATAAAGGTATCCTAAATGTTGCAAAAAGTAATTTTGACTTGATAACATACAATTAAAAGAAAAATATAAATGTCGCTAACTATTATTTACAGTTTTAACAACTGTCTAGATTCTAGAGCCTAGAGACATTGATTGTGATATAGAAACCAACATTTGCACTGCGAATGAAAGTGTAGTGTGGAATATATAGCAATATGTAACAAATTATAAGCGCCCCGTAGTTATTAATAATTTGGAATATTTTTTTAAATTGTGTAAAACTCTGCCGATTTGATCACTATTTGTACAAGAACTTGCGCCAGTATGTTCTAGGCATCGTTCTTTATTAATTTTAATATATTTACCAGCTGTAAATATGAACAAATATATGTTCTTTAGGATTCTCAACTATTGCTATTTTTATGTGCGTAGATGCTATTATCAGAGAAAATAAATTTCTCTGCTATTATTTTAAAATGGCGTCTTCTTCTAAAATCGTTTTGTGTTAATGGAAAGCATTTTAAGATAATTAAGCTTCTAAGCAATTTTTATATAACATTTACAAAATAGTTTGCACTAAAGCTAGCAGTATTGCGACAGGGCCGCACTTTTCTTAAACCACTAACACAAAGATACAATAAAAACTATATTCATTTAAATATATAAATTGCTTTGCTTTTCATAAAGCGATCTTAATTTTTTTAGTTGGTAGGACTTTTTTGGCTTGCTAACTCTTATAGTTAGTTTGGTAAAGGATCGAACTCGCTCCACTCGTTTTGCTAAAACTCAGATTGTCAATGATGTTCACCTTCTTTTTTTTACATCTTTACGGCAACACCGCCATGAACCCCTAAGGGGGACAAGTTTTTTTAACAAGTTTAATGTCATATTGGCAAAGTTAGAAGCACAATTTTTGCAGCGGCGCCAACGTTTAAGATATTTCCTAACACAAGACAAAGTGATGGCGACTGCACCTACAACTTTAGATGATATGAAAGACCGAATCCCCTTTGCCTGCTTATTAGTGACACCCGAAATGTAACAGCGGGTACGAACTTTATTTAGGAAAAAGTAAGGAAGTGGTTTGAAGTTGAAGGAGGACACTTCGAACAACTCCTCAAGCATGACAGACGATAAATTAGTCGAAGTTAAATTTTTAAATATTTTGATTTATTTTAGAACCTAATAAATCATTATTCCGTAACCGAAGGAGCCAATCAAGAAAAAATTTGTGGACATATGTAGTTTTTTACGTAGATTCAAATTTTATAAACAAAAGTAGGTACATCATCCCATTTAAAATTCCAAAATTACCCCCACCCCTCAAAATAGAGACAGGGGTAAATGTCAAAAATATGTTTAAATATGTTCCCCCATCTTCCTATTAACTCATCAAAATTTCATGAAAGTGTTTTAAACCGTTTTTAAGATATCGCCTTTTAATCTTTTAAAAAACTCACCCTGTATAACTAGCTTCCGCCCGCGACTTCGTTAGAAGGTAAAACAATTTTACCCCATTACAAATTTTGAATCCCTATTTCACCTCCTTAGGGGTTGATTTATTAAAAACTGTAAAACACGAAGTCAAATTTTACCAGATTATAGTCCGGTCTAATTTGACAACCAAAAGTTTTAAACTGACAAGCGTAAGAATAAGACAACTTAGTTTTATACTATGAATTTATTTCTGGGCTTTTTCGCAAATTTATAAAGAAAAGGACAATTTTAGTAAGTCCTTTCGACAATAATAGAACTAAATTCATTACAACTCGTTCCAAGATGAAAATCATTTGGAAACCAAGCAAATCGCTGAAACATCAGAATAATTCATAACTTTCTAATGATTTTTTTATCTAAGACATCCCACGTAGACTTCAAGTCTAAGTACGAATGTACCGTGGGCGTCTGAAGAGAAGGGAAATGTAGTCTATTGACACGGGGTTTGAAGGATTGGAGGTTGCGACGTGAAGGGAAAACATCTGCAGGCAATTTGTTGCATAATCTGGAGACCCTAGCTATGAATGAGCGAGAGAAGTGGTCTGTTCTATAGGCTTTTGTTGCTGGACAGTAAAGGGATGCATACGTAACGCGCCTCTTGTTGTTCTGGTAGGAACAGTCAAGGGGGGAATAATACCGGCTAGTTCTTCAGAGCAAAATCCGTGGAAGTAGCGGTAGAAAAGGGATAAATCCCCAACAGCGCGGCGATGAGCGAGAGAAGGGAGTTTTCTCGTGAGGGCTGGGTCATTGATAAGTCGAATGGCTCTTTTGGATAGAGTCAAGGATGTTAAGTGTCGAAGGTGATGCCGCTCCCCAGACGTGGGAGCAGTACTCTAGGTTAGGTCTTATTTGGGAAACATAGAGAGTGTATAAGTTGGAAGGGGAGAAGTATTTTCTGGCTCGATGACTTATTAACAATGACAGGACACAAAACCTGTCAATACATAACTGATAAACTAGAAGATCTTAATTTAAACCTGTACTAAATCTTAAATCTTCTTAGTGAATCTGAGCGTTTTATTGTTTAAAGTACTTCTATTAAGTTTCGAGTTAATATTTTTTCTCCATACAAAGTTTGATCCCCTGTTTCATCCCCTTACGGGTTGAATTTTGAAAACCCTCCCTTAGTAGATGCCTACGTTATATAAGAAAGCTCTGTGAAAAATTTCAAGTTTCTAGACCCAGCGGTGTGGGCTGTGCATTGATATGTCAGTCAGTCAGTCAGTACGTTTCTTCTTTTATAGATTAGAACCCGTTTAACAAATAAATGGAATTATATGTAAATAATCTGGTTTTAGAAAATTATGTTTTATCCAACATCGGGCCATCCATTAGTTTTTAAAATCTTGCCTATCTCATCAACTTAAAAACTCACCCATACTAATATTATATTATTATTTTAACGTATAGTCACAGATTACTCCTACCAGATGCGAATCTCTTAATAACTTTCCTATATCAGGATTCCGCGGTCTTGGCGCTACGGCAGAGCGACCCGGTCGCTTCAAGCGTCGATGCAGTGAATGGAATTTTCCACGCGTTTGGTAGGTTTTAATTCAGAGAAATTATGGATTATATTTTAAAATATTAAAACATGATATTGTGTGGCATTTTATATAAAATTGTATCATTAACAAATACAAAAACGTATCTGGTTTATTAAAATTACACTACAACCTAGTACAACCACAATTTAAACCATAAAATCAACGCAACAAAATTGATGTAGTATCATTAGCCTGCTCTCTATTCCACCAAGACGCTCGCACACGCTAACAGCGAGGAATTCACCGTTCGGCGACAGACTAAATAATAAGGTGCATCGCCACCTTATAATTTCTCTAAATTGAGCCACCGTCGAATGCGTAAGATTCGCATCTGGTAGGAGTAATCTGTGGTATAGTCATAAATAAACGGAACTTACTACTTATAATGTTATATTAATCCAAGGAATGTCAAAATCCCCCATGTGTATATTTCCTGCGCCTCTTTAATCTTAAATAAGAAACCCGCCCAAAAAAAGCTTTTTGTCAAATCATCCCCTTGTATTATGTAACACGCAAAAAACACCATTAACCTGCAACCCCTATAAAAAAGCGGCACGCGACTTAATCACCGGTCGTTTAAAAATTTAAGCTGCACCCTTAGGCGCGAACAAATAAGCCGTCAACCGTCTTATTTAAGTTTTTAGGGGTGCTATTTTTTACCTGTTTGTTTATGGTAACAAGTAGGGGTTTCGTGCACGAATAAAAAGTCAGTATGTCACATATTGATTTTTAACCCACTTTAAAAATGGATGTTTACCATTCGACCTGCATGTATGATTTTTATGTAAGTTCGCGCATGATTCATGATTGATGATTTCGATGATTTTTTTTCGTTTTGTAGAACCATTAATTTCGAATCAAATATAGATATCATTATTTTTATTTCAGAGCAATCAGGGAGTTCCAAGTTACTTATATCCCGCCAAGCGATATGGTCCCCCACCTACTTTTTGAGTTCAGTTATGTACAGTGGTCGTCGGATAAATTCATACGACCTTAGTGCTTTAGTGTAAATATAACTTTTATACTTTTATTGTTTATTACAAACGATTTGACACTGTCACTTGAATAATTTGTCAAAGTAATATTTTAATTTGAAAGCGCAACTTAAAAATGCCACATTTAAGCGCATATTTACCACACCTAAAGAAAAATAGTTGCTTTAATAGAAGAAGGATGATCTTATCAAAGGGTGGCAGATAGATATGGAAAATCAAAAAGTACTATCTAAGGAATTGCGGAAAAATGGCGACAGCAGCATACAGTGAAAGGTCTGGGGAACAGGTTTAAATAACAAAAAAAAGACAAACGAAGAAGATGCAAACTTCGTAGATTATTTGCAAAATAATCCGTTTGAAACTGCTCTATACGTTGCGCATAATACATGATTTCCAGCTTCTTCTAGAATAGCGCAGAGGCGGGTACTGCAATGTTCCGATTTAAAAAACGGCGCAGTTGCTCAAAAACGATTTCTTAAAAATGTTCACAAGGCACAAAGAGTTAGTTTTGCCATGACATACTTACCTGTGAATGAAATTTTCAGGTAAATGCAAATGCTGCTATACTGCGACTTTAAAAAATTGTCCCTATTATTCGGCCATTTAATTCGAAAACTATTAGTCTGACAAAAAAATGTACAGGAGCGACCCAAGAAACTTTTTCTTTAAAACCTACAGTTGCAATCCAAAAACTGATTTTGAGCGCCATTTTTTTAAGATGGCGGCGCGAGCGGCGGTCGTTCGAGGTCGCAAACTTAGGATAATACTTACCAAATAATAATACTCACCAAAAAGCCATTCCTATGTCTCTAATGAATGAGTTATCCATACACGGTGTCCAAGATAAGGGAGGCCAGTATGGGAATCTCGCTTATGGTTAGAAATACAAAATTGTTTAAATGGGAAAAAAGTTGCGTAATTAAAAAACTAATAAAATGATGTTCCGAAATTTTTTCGATGATTCTTTATTTTCGAGTTATTTTGAAGAAACTAAATTTTCGATTTTTAATTTAATTTTTTTCTGGCGTTAATATGAAAGGTAGGGCAAAACTAATAAAACTTCTTTGTAGCAACTTTTAGTGAACTTAAAGATTACGATATCAATTATTTTATTCGACGTTTCGTCTTTGGGCGGCGATCATCAATTCATTTTCTTAAATAAGGTCCTGATTTTTTGATGTCAAATTTGAAAAGCTTTTTTTACTTAAAAACTAAACTAATATCATTTTAAAAAAAAAGGTGATGGGTACCATTTTCTTTGACCTAGATAATTTTTGACGTTTTAAAATGGTTAGTTGTCAGTGTTTTAATATAATAAATATTTTGTTGTTAACGTTCTTTTTTGGTATTTTTATTGTTACTTCAGGGATTAAAAATATCTTTTAAAGGGATTTAAAGCATTTTTAATCCCCCAGGGATTAAATGTGACATTTTAGTCCCTAAAAATAGCATTTTTTAGCTATGGAGAGCAAAAAATAATATGTTACCCAAGATCAAACTATCTATCAGTCCGTTCTTAAAATCTTGCTCATCTGAAATTCATTGACTTAACCGATGACGTCAATAACATATTGCAACTTTGGTTTTTTATTATTCATCCACATTGTCAACTTCCGGTTTAGGAAATGATCCTGACAGAAGAGTTCCGGAATTAGAATTGGAACCGAAACAGTTTTGGTGAAATAGAAGATGAAAGACTAAGATAGGAACGTGTAAATCACTTTTTGTGATGCGCTCTGAAGATGCTATCAGAAATAGAAAATAGTCATTTTTTCTTAGGTTTTTAAGAAAAATTCTAAGTTAAAATAAATTTTCTTGAACCATTAAACGAAACAAATTCCAAATAAATACTAAATAAGGAACAAAGCGGAACAAAAAGCAGGGGTGGATACTTTTGTATTTCCGGACATCGTTATTTATTGCCGCTACAATTGAAAATAGCAGCTTTGCATTCGAAGAAACGCGCGTAATCTCCGGCTTACCGGACAATTTAATGGCTTTAATTGTCCGAGTTTATGATTTGGGACCGCACTCGGACATTGCGGATTACCCTTCGTACTTTTGTTAAAAATAATGACTGCGTGGGACGTATGTAGGTCCATCTGCGCGATTGTGGGAAAGAAATTAATTAAAGAGGGTGGAGGGAATTGAAAAGTTTCAATTTTTGGGGTAAATATATAAGCTGTCAGATGGTTTGGTATTTTTAAAGCATTACTGTTGGTAAAATAAACGTGGGATTAAATAGAGAAGAGAAGACTCATAAAACTAAAAGCTTTTAAACGAATCACGGAAAGAAGAAAAAGCAAAATTGGAAGAACAACATAAGCAAATAGACAAGCAAATCAAGAAAGATGCCAGGAATGACTAGGAGTCCGAATGCGCAGCGGCAAAGCATGACAGGAGAGCACTGTTTAATACAACAAAAAGATGACAGGAGGGAAACAAATTATCATAAACACATAAGAGACAAAAAAGGCGAAATATTAACCAACAACGAACAGTTATGCATAAGGTGGGAAGAATACGATAGAACTAAGCAATGACCAAAATATCGAAGACAGAGAAATAGAAAAAAATATGGAGAAAGAGGAGGAATTGGATTCTACAATAGAACCCAGCATCGAAGAAGTACGAGATTCCATTAAAAACTTAAAGAATAATAAAGCGACAGGAATGGATGACTTACAAAACGAATTTATAAGGGCAGCCTTAGAAATTAACACAGAGATCATCACATGCTTAATAAGGAAAATTTGAGAAAAAAAAATACCGGACGAATGGAAAGTAGGGAAATTAATAAATCGTTCGAAAAAAGAAAACGGAACACACGGTGAAAATTGGAGAACAATAACAAGTTTAAGCAACATCAGCAATATACTGCCACGTAAATATTAGACCGGATTAAACAAATGGTAGAAAAAAAAATACGAAACAACCAAGAGGGCGTTAGATCTAGCCACTCCTGCATAGATTTTATAGTGACATTACGAATTATATTGAAAGAATGCAAGGTATGGCAAAAAGAAATCCATCTACTGTGTACTACATTTCCCAAATAAGACCTGGAGTTCCCACCTCTGAGGAGGGGCATCACCTTCCACACTTAACATCATTGATTATATCCAAAGGAAAGCTAGTCGACTCATCAATAAGGCTGGAACTGTTTGTTAGTTACCAGAGGCGTCGATGCCGAAAATAAGTACGTACGTATACGGTATTTGACAAAATAATTTAATTCATAGGTGTTGCCGTGATTGTGTGACATACCCAAGCAAACCCATGCAAGATTCTCAGTAACTATGGTTGAATAAATAGCAAAAGCCGGCGATGACGGAAATAAGTAAGTTATAGGTTATAACTGATTTAAGGCTGGCACGGTTGGTCTGTTACCAAAGGCGTCGATGCCGAATATAGGTACATTTGACAAAAATAATTTAATTCGTGGGCGTTGCCATACTTGGCCAAAGGCCTCGGCAATGTCACAATTTGGGATTCGCCATGAAATTCGAGAGACTTGTTCCAGGTTCCAGTTATGTGTGACAAAGGTAAGGAAATAAGCTGTGGATCTTTGGTGACGAAATTCATGATGTCTGTCGTGGATGAGTTTGGGTTTTTCTATATATTTTAGAATTAACCAAGAAGCTTACTAATTGTTAAGATGTTAACATGGCAATTAGTACTTTGTTGGGATAATATTACTTTGTATATTAGCCTTTAAAATCAACAACAATCTATATCAAAATAAACTGCATTTTTTAAATGACGTTAAGTAATAAAAAAGTCTGACTCTTTTTACAATCTTTTTACAAAACTCGACCTTATCATTAGCCAACGGCGAGGGGGGCATTTGTAATGTGACATCACACATGTTAATACATTTCCAAAGTTGATTTTAAAGAACAATTAAATCAATAATAAATCTATATTAACTTACCAGTCGTTATTAAAAAAAAGCAATACAAAATATAAAACTTCCGCGTGATTTCTTAATTTTTTTCACTGGTCGTAGAAACTTAATATTCCAATATCTAACTGTTCAGGATTTGTAAGGATAAAATACTATTCCCGAAAATCAAAGACGTACCTACTATAAAATTTGCATAAAACTACGTCTCAGCAGGATTAGAGCCGACTCAAGTAGCATTTTGAGTATTCTTAAGTTACATAAACTCAAGATTAGTTATGTAGAAGATTTTTAATAGACAGCTGTAATCTATAGTATTGTGTTTTTATAAGTATCTCATTAGTCATTAGTGACTAATCAGCAATGGTGTTCTTAAAACTTGTTCACTAGCAAATGGGTTCTTAAAACTTGTTCACTAGCAAACCGCATGCAACTTGTTCACCAACAAACCGCATGCAACCTGTTCACTAACAAACCCTATGTCGCAAAAATTCAATAGAACGTTCGTTTTATCTCAGCAATTTACTTTTGTAAAAAATAAAAATATCACATATAATAACTTTTGTATAATCTACATGTATTACGATGTAGGTAAGTCAATTCTTTTTTTTAATCGAAAAACCAATAGTCTCGATAAATGGGCTCTACAAGTCGCCGAAAGAATTACCAAAATCGGTCTAAAGAAAAATGAATTGTTAGTACATCTTATCAAAAATTATAAGGAATTACCAGACCCCGCGGTGTGGGCTGTGCGTTCATATTATGTCAATCAGTTTGTTCTTTTTACAAGCTTTTATTTAACTTCACCTGTTAGTTTGCTTGTATATGTATGTTAGTATGCTTAGGAGAAATATTGCAATCAAAATTTCGTCTAGTTCTAATTCAGCTAGAGCTTTGAAATTTTGCACACGTGTACAAGTCCGGTGACAATGCAATATAGTATATTTAATATTGTTCTAAATCCAAAACGGTGGATGCCCCAAGATGGCGGATTACCTTTTTCTTCACAACCTCCTTTATGTGGGTATCAAATGAAAGGGTTTGACGAGCAGAATACGATAAGATATGTGACGTCATTCTAAACCCAATATGGCGAACGCCACAAGATGGCGGATAACCTTTTTCTTCACAACCGCCTTGACATTTATATCAAATGAAAGGGTTTGGCGAGTAGAATACGATAAGATGTGTGACGCCGTTCTAAATCCAATATGGCGGACACCACAAGATGGCGGATTTCCGTTTTCTTAACAATCTCCTTGATATAGGCATTAAATGAAAGGGTTTGACGAGTAGAATACGTTAACAGGTAAAATTTCTTGTAATAGTGACGCATTATCAGAAATGCATAGGTTAAGACGTAACTAAAAATTTAAAAATAAAATCTTGCAAAAGATACATTTTAAAAACATGCTTTTATTATTTAGATGTACTAAAACGAAAAAAACTATGTATGGTTTTTTCATTGAGACAATGCTAAATGCTATATAGAAGTGGACGTATTTCGCGTGGGTGGATCCTAATAAAAATAGTATCAAAGTTATCACTGAAACAAATATAATATATCAAGTTAAATTTATTTTCTTAAATGCTTGTCGCGTGAATAGAAAAGAAAAAAATACATACTTAGGTATCTACTTACAGTTTCTGCCAAACAAAATTAATGCCTATATGAAATTTTCGCGCGCTACAAGCTTTTAAGACAATAAATTTAACATAATATAGTATATCTATTTCAGTGATACTACTTTTATTAGGATCCACCCAAGCGAACTACGTCCACTTATAAATAATAGCAATTAGCATTGCCACAAAGAAAAAACCATACTTTTTTTTTTCGTTGTATTAGGTACAGGGTCTTCCAACGAGGACTGAACAGGGGCTCATTTTTGAGCTTCCTTGTATTTAAAGAAAAATCTAAAATAGCCAATCGATGTACTTTTTCCTGCAGAATTCAAAAATGAAACCAAAAATTTATTTCAACCAGAAACAAAAGAGTTACGCTATGGATAAGGTGTTTTTTAAATGGAACATAGCTTTTTTTATATGATTTTCGGAACGAGTGATTTTTTTTATGTCCGTTCTGATTAAAATATTTAATATTGTGACAGCTATTTTTATTAAATTTTAATGTTTTATCCAGTATAATTTAACTTCAACCTGTTTGAAACATACACTAGGTAATAAAGGTAAAATCACCTTGAAATCCTTCAAAGTCAAAAAATTTGACAAATTTACTATAATATTGCCGAAATGAAATATTCATTAGATGAGAATTATTAGTGTTTGTTTTTAGTTAGTATAGAGTTGTAATTCTTTTTCTGTCATGTAATGTTTTATTTTCCTCAAATAGGTTCTTTATCCTTAGAATAGTATTGACGGATATATTTCTGTGAAAATTTGCAATAAATCTTCTCCTTGCTTCTCTTGCATTTTCTTGGCATTTGTAGAACAAGATAACAATCTGCAATCTCTCATCTAATGAATATTTCATTTCGGCAATATTATAGTAAATTTGTCAAATTTTTTGCCTTTGAAGGATTTCAAGGTGATTTTACCTTTATTACCTAGTGTATGTTTCAAACAGGTTGAAGTTAAATTATACTGGATAAAACATTAAAATTTAATAAAAATAGCTGTCACAATATTAAATATTTTAATCAGAACGGACATAAAAAAAATCACTCGTTCCGAAAATCGTATAAAAAAAGCTATGTTCCATTTAAAAAACACCTTATCCATAGCGTAACTCTTTTGTTTCTGGTTCAAATAAATTTTTGGTTTCATATTTCAATTCTGCAGGAGAAAGTACATCGATTGGCTATTTTAGATTTTTCTTTAAATACAAGGAAGCTCAAAAATGAGCCCCTGTTCAGTCCTCGTTGGAAGACCCTGTATACATCTAAGTAATAAAAGCTTGGTTTTAAAAAGTATTTTTTTACAGTTTGTAATTAAGTAGTATACAATTACGGATTGTAACTGTCCATTGGTATAAATTAATACTTTTTATATATGTTCTTTTGGAATAAACTAAATATTACTTTATATTTTTAAAAATAAAAAAAGTGTTTAATTTAACCACCCTCAATTATTTTAAACTGCAGCTGTTTCACACGATTTAAATTCTTAAACTTTCCGATTTTGTGATTTTCCGTTATTCAGTACATGTTTTACAGATTTAGTATATTTTCTGCCCTAAATTCAGTACCTACGCTTTGAAAATCAGCCGCGGCAGCACTGATAAACACCAAGAAATTTATTTTCTTCTATTTTTAAAAACATATTTTTAATTTATTTATCTCTTGCGGTTTCAGGTCAGCAAAACCCGTATAAAAAACACCTGCGGTTTCAGCATGTTCAAAAAAAGCACACCAAAATTATAATATTACGAAATATCAGATAAGAAAAATGTATATAAATAGAACTTATGCAATTAAATAAAATAACAATGAACTTGATAAAAGCTTCCTTATTCTATTAATTCGCAATACTGTATTATCTTGTTTTTATTTTAGTTATATTCATCCTTACCAGATTTTTAAAGCACTTGCTATATCTTTTACAAGTGTTTATGATGGGCTGTTCATATGAATCAGCATATTTTTTTAATCTAAACGTATTAGGTACTACTCTAATATTTGAATGTAATTAAATTAGTTTCACATGTATGGCGACTTACCTGCAAGTTTATTTTAATATTTCGATAATAGAAGCAACTAGCCAAATCAAAATTCAGTTCTTGGCATAGCAACAATATACCCTTACATAGCTACAATAAGTTACTCTTTATTTGGTCAACATTAAATCCAAAACGCAAAAAAGAGCACGGCTGGAACGGCTGGCCAGGGAAAGAAACTAAAATAAATTACCCGTTTTTTATACAAAAGCAGAATTGGTATATTATAATATATCAAGGTACTAATATAGGTATTTTAATGCTGAGGGAAAAATTCGGTGCCCGAGCGGCCGGCAGGGGCACCAACTGCACAAGGGATTAAAGACCCTATAGTCGCGTGGTACATACGCTATTTTCTGCACTCCAAAAACGATAGGACACAAAATTAACAAATCATTTTTAGTATTATTTTTAAAATCATTATGCACAACAACGAGACAAATACATATACCTGTAATAAACGTTTATTATAAAACCATAATGGCTTTTCTACAATGAAAACTAACAGCCAGATTTTCCAACGCTAGTCCGGTCTAATTTGACAACCAGAAGTTTTAAACTGACAACTGTAAGAATAAGACAACTAAATTTTATACTATGAGTTTATTTCGGAGCTTGTTCGCAAATTTATAAAGAAAAGGCAATTTTAGTACGCACTTTCGACAATAATAGAACTAAATTTTATTTATTTATTTATTTACAAACTCAACAGGCATATAGCCCAATTACAGAGTAGAAATTCACTCTAGCAACCCGTTCCAAGATGAAAATCGTTTGGAAACCAAGCAAATCGCTGAAATATCCGAATAATTTATAAGTTTTTAATGACGTCTTATTTCTTATTAACAACGACAGGACAAAAACGTGTCAAAACATAACTGATCAACTAGAAGATCTTAATTTAAACCAGTACTAAATCTTAAACCTTCTTAGTGAATCTGAACGTTAGATTTTGTTTAAAACTGTCAAACGATTTTAAAGTTTTTACCCGGAAGTTCGACACTATGAGCGATTTTTTTATTAATGAAATTGAGCCATATGATGCAGAGGCCACGTCTAGCTTATTGCCACATAAATCAGGAAACATATATGCAAAACAATACGAAGATTTTGCATGCTGGTACCATTCCAAGAAAATATCTGAATATATACAGAAAACATACTTCTAGCATATTTTCTTCAAAAATCGAGGACACTGCGAAGTTCGACCTTATGTTCCCAGTATTCAGTCGTCAAAGCGATGCTCCAGGTTAAAAACAATATAGACATTGGCAAATTTTCCAAACTAATATCATTTTTAGAAAGAAAAGGTGATGGGTACAATCCCAAGAAATCTAACATTTTGACTTGAGAACCAGTGAATAAATTCCTAGAAGAAGCACCAGATAATGTTCATATAAACGTAAATAATAATCATTAATCACCATCACCAATAATATAATTATTCGTTATACTTAGGTAAAAAATATAATATATAAACCCAATAACCAAACAATGTTTTTTAAACTAATAACGGTTTGTTCGTGCTCGGTCAACAACCTGGCGAAACCCGTTATTTTATTTAACCCTTGTGTACCCAACCCTCATATTTTAAAGTTCTTTTACTTATAAAAAACGGGCAGTACCGTTTATAGATAAAAAGGGTATAACCGTTAGAACTATGAACTCTAATGAAAATAGTAATATCCAAGGTAATATTATGGGTTAACCAGAAAAACTACTAGTTTGACTTAGTAAACTTCCACTATATTGACAAAATTATTGACATGTTTCGCTACACTGTAGCTTCTTCGGAATAAGTTTTACGAATGAATGGTGACTAACAATTGCAATAATGTAAACCTCTAGGGTAATTAAATAATATAGGTAATAAAATAGGGGTAGGTAGATGATTTAATCTGGTACATTTGGGTTTTCCTAAAGCTTAAGATGAATATAATATTTTATTTTTACAAAGGGTTGTTATCAAACAAAATTTAATGAAGTAGAATTACTAGTAAAGCTTAAGATGCCTAAACTATTTTATTTTTACAAAGAGGTGTTAAACAAATTTAATAAGGTAGAATTACTAAGCTCTAGTTGGTCATTAAGAAGTACGTTGGAGTTTTTAAGTTTATTTATTTCCATGGACTCTAGCAAATTCAATTTGACACCTTTATTTTCAATATGTAAAATTTTATAATTCGGATCAAAATTATGTTGATTTTCTACTAAATGGCAGGCATAATTAGAGTCTTGTTTATGTTTAATAAAGCTATTGTGGTGTTCTTGTATCCTTTTACCAAAATTCCTACCAGTTTGGCCTATGTACGTCTTCGGACAGTCTTTACATGTTAATTTGTAAACACCGGATTTTTTATTTTTGTTTGTTTTTGTTTTACTATTTCTAATGAATCTACCTAATGAATTATTGGTTTTGTAAGCAACGTTGATATCATGTTTATTTAAAAAATTGCCAATCTGTTTAGTAGGCTCTCCAACAAAAGTAATAAGGTTAAATTTTTTATTAGGGTCCCTGATGTGTGGATAAACTAAATCAATGGCTTTTTTGTATGTTTTTTTCCTTAAAATTTGATCAATTAGATTAGAGGCATATCCATTATTAATAGCAATTTGTTTTATTATGTTCAACTCTTTCAAAAAATCTTCTTCTTCTTCTAAATCATCTACCTACCCCTATTTTATTACCTATATTATTTAATTACCCTAGAGGTTTACATTATTGCAATTGTTAGTCACCATTCATTCGTAAAACTTATTCCGAAGAAGCTACAGTGTAGCGAAACATGTCAATAATTTTGTCAATATAGTGGAAGTTTACTAAGTCAAACTAGTAGTTTTTCTGGTTAACCCATAATATTAGTTATGGACTTCCACCAAGTATCGGCCGACTCAATCAATATCCAAGGTATTTAAAAAAAAAAATTCGACAGTAATTTGCGGATCTAAAAGTCAGGTATACGAAATATGCACGTATTCTTTTAGAAGAAAGTGGTACATATACCCACATATTAAGGGGGTATAGGTACCACTTTCTTCTAAAAGAATACGTGCATATTCCTTATGCCTGACTTTTAGATCCGCAAATTACTGTCGAGTTTTTTTTAAATACCTTGGATATTACTCTTTTTTATTAGAGTTCATAGTTTTAACGGTTGTACCCTTTTATATCTATAAACGGTACTGCCTGTTTTTTATAAGTAAAAGAACATTAAAATATGAGGGTTGGGTACACGAGGGTTAAATAAAATAACGGGTTTCGCCAGGTTGTTGACCGAGCCTGAACAAACCGTTATTCTTATTAAAAACATTGTTTTCTGCCTCATCCGTTTATACAGAGTGTTAGTTAACTCATGTGGAAATCTTACTCACATATATGACAATCTTTTATCATTTTTTAACATAATGCCAAAATTGTTTAGTTTACAGGTACCAATTAAATATAATGGAGTGGTTGTATTATTGGAGCAATATATTGCATGAGTTTATCGAGTGGTGGAGATACGGGAACCAAGGTGTTGATTTTTAACAATTCTTTTAACAGATTAGAAACTTTGAACTTGTATAATTTTATTTAAAGTCGTATTTTTGTAAATCTCGGAAATTTATCAGGTACTTAGAAAAAGGTGAAGAATACTTACCCATTTATCCTCTTATCGAATTGTCTTTTAACCAAAATTATCCCGAAATTCAACCCACCCGACATAACATAACTCACAAGTACTGTTTTTCACTAAGTTGGTTGAATGGTTGAACGATACTCTAGAACTGTCAAATGTCTTCTCTACAATACATATTATGACAATAGTATATTATTAACCTAGGGACTAAAGTGTCTCTCTTAATCCCGCGGCGAAAGGTTTGTAGCCCGACCGTAGGGAGGGCTACAATTCGCCAAGGGATTAAAAGACACTTTAGTCACGAGAGTAATATACTATTTTATGCACTTTAGGATAGGTAAAACGTTAAAGAAATAACAAAAAAAAATCATACCACTAAACGGTACTCTATTTCTAAAACGTCATCTTCAATGACGTGTACCATGATTGTCTCTGTCAACTGAAAATCTAGTGTGTTTTGACAAGTAACTAAGTAAAACAAAATCAACTCGATAAACATAGTCAAATATGCCAAACCTGAAAGACGTGTGTTGATTGTGATGGAAGAAATCGAAAAAGCAGCTCAAGAGGCTGTAGGCCAATTATTACCAAGGAAATCTGGAGAACAATACTCGTTTATTGATACTCAAAATGATTTAAATGTTAATATTTATAAAAACTAAGTTGTTTTTTATAGTTAATATTGTTCTAAACACGTTACATTTCTATTGCATTAGCATATAAATATAGCATATAAATCCCTAGGGATTTAAAGTAAATTTTAAATCCCTAGGGATTTAAAGTACCACTTTTTTCCCGGAAAATAGGGATTTAAAGTACCCTTTAAATCCCTAAAGTGCATAAACGATATTTAATTCTCTTACAGCGGTCACGACCTCCCTTGATGGTGTAGTGTAGGGTTTGTTTGTTAACAAATAAAAAATAATAAAATAGACTTAGGTAAGTACCTATTTTTGAATTAAGCATTTTAATTACTGCCAAATACTGCCCTCCTAACAAAGAACAACGTGTCTGTAAATTTTGAGAAAAACTGATTTAAACTTTAATCATTAAATCGCAACTTTTTTGCTTGCGCCTGATGGAAGTATGACGAGTAAAATTCGGAAGGAAGGTCGCTTAGTTTTCGAGAAAAAAAACTGCCGTAGAACCATCCAGACTAGGTGCGATTCTACATAAGGTGATCCATGATACAATAAATAGAAGGTATGATACCAAACCGTGTCAAATTCGTCCGGGTTCGCGCATGACGTTACGCCGTGATTTATTTTTGAAATTTATAACGCGCAATATAGAGTTTAAGTTAGTTAAAGGCGATTTTATATAAATTCTATTGGCAATATACTTTGCCTCCTGCTTATAATACAAATTTTATAGTATATGATTTAAAATAATCATATAAATAAAGGGATAAATACATACATTGATTACATTGATTGATTGATTGTCGACATCACAACCATACAAAGCACATCTCATTTTTACTTTTAAACTCCTAAAAGTAATATAAAAACACCAAAAAATAGTTGAAAACACAACGCGATCTTAAAAAAGACGTGTTTCGTTTACAAAATATCGCGGAATTGATCACCGGCGTGACGTATATGGCCACGCCTACCTGCGCGGTATCATATCTTCTTTTATTTGTATCATGAAGGTGATCGTGTACACAAAATCGTATTTACATTATTTTGCAAGAACTTTTTTTTTTCGAAAAAACGTAAAAAATCGATTTTTTTTTGTGAAACATGTTTTTAACGTCTCCACCCTTATATAATTTTTTTTTTCTTAAATTAAAGTAGATACAATTGCGCTTTTAAGCACGTCCCTGTTGAGTATAAAAAATATATTTTTCTACAACCGAGCGAAAAGTACAAATTTGCGCTTTCAAAAGAAAGCGCAAAGTTGAACATTTTCGAAGAACAAGCGTTTGTTTTACTTTGTCGCTCGCCGAGCGACAAAGTTACTTTGTCGCTCGCTTAGTTACCATGGACACCTTAATAATAATAAAGAAACGTCCAGCGTATCTGCGACTTTTGACACAAAATATAAACTGTCAAATTTGATATCAATAATTATTAATTACATTACAAAATATTTTTATAAAAATACCGGTTGTAGAAAAAATCATGTGTGTAATTCGAGCGCAAAGTGATATTGCCGCTCTCGCGAGATAGCCGCGCTCCGCTACGCGTCGCGCGTCTAACTTCTCGCTCAGAGCGGCAATATATCACTTTGCGCTCTTAATACACAATAGCTATTTGTGTATTAAGAGCGCAAAGTGATATATTGCCGCTCTGAGCGAGAAGTTAGACGCGCGACGCGTAGCGGAGCGCGGCTATCTCGCGAGAGCGGCAATGTCACTTTGCGCTCGAATTACACACATGATTTTTTCTACAACCGGTATTTTTATAAAAATATTTTGTAATGTAATTAATAATTATTGATATCAAATTTGACAGTTTATATTTTGTGTCAAAAGTCGCAGAGACGCTGGACGTTTCTTTATTATTATTAAGGTGTCCATGGTAACTAAGCGAGCGACAAAGTAACTTTGTCGCTCGGCGAGCGACAAAGTAAAACAAACGCTTGTTCCTCGAAAATGTCCAACTTTGCGCTTTCTTTTGAAAGCGCAAATTTGTACTTTTCGCTCGGTTGTAGAAAAATAGCTATTTTGATTTGTTAAAATACTAGCAAACTTAAGCTTGTTATTTTCGGGAATGTATTTTTCAGCAATCCAGAATAACTATTGTTTAAGAAAATTTGTATATACATGCTGCGAACAAATTGAAGCCAATATATGAAAAAAGTTTTTAGAATACTTAATCATAATATTTCATGTGCGGGTTATGTTATGTAGTCAGTGATTTTCTTAATCGGACCAAAACAATATCCTTGCGCCCGGCTCTTATTACTCATTACGCTGCTTACTATTAGTAGAGGTTGACAGCTACGGATAGCAGCCTATCGATAGTTTCTGCTATCGAATGCCATTGATAGTTTTCTAAAACTCAATCATTTCATTAAATTTTCTCCTGTAATTAGTGTAATTCCTCTCCTATAAATTATTACAAAATGGGGAATGCACCGTAACATGTTTTTCAGCGACGCTTTTCACCTCATGTTATTGGTTAGCTTCACCGTTACAAATTACCACAAACCGTCACACACTGGTGTATAATATATAGAGAAGCGGAAAATATTCTATAACTTTTAAAATACTTGAATTATTGTGAGAATATTTTTTAATTATATTTGTCATTTAAATGCAGATATAATTCGTAAAACACAATTAAAATATTATGGCCACAAATAAAGAAAAAAATGCATACCACTTTAGAGGTTAGAGTAGTGAAGACCTGCTTAAATTGACTTGCATGTGTTATAATAATATTAACACAGGCACTACTCAAAAATCACTAAATGGGCTCAATGCAGAACACGTAAGGTGTAGAGACAATTCGAAAATAAAGTATGAGCATGCAGGCTACTTTATGGGATCCATGCCAGGTTCAGGTTTTTAATAGTGAGCCTACTAGGAATGTTTTGGTAAAGAGAAAAAATATTTTGTAATTTGCGAAAAAATGTTGAATTTTTGAATTGACCCACCTGGGAAAAAAGTTAACACGCGTAGGTATTTTATTTATTATTTCTAAACAAAGTTTACATCATTTTGTCGACAATTCTTAAATTTTAAGAGAAAAAACGTGTTGGTAGAAAGTGATAGTCATTTGAATTTTTTTAGAATCATATTTTAGGTAAAAAAAATTCAAATCACTAACTTTCCACTACCACATTTTATTCTTTTAAAATTTAAGAATTGTCGACAAAATGATGTAAAATTTGTTTAGAAAAAATAATAAATAAAATACCCAGGCGTGTTAATTTTTTTCCCAGGTGGGTCAATTCAAAAATTCAACTTTTTTTCGCAAATTACAAAATATCTCTTCTTTACCAAAACATTCCTAGTAGGCTCACTATGAAAAAACCCGAACTTGGCATGGGTCCCATAAGTAGCAATAGAGATAGATCAAGCAATAGATCAAAATTTCACGGGCGGTGCCTGTTTTTAACCTTGTATGAATTAGGTTACTAGAAATGAAAATTAAACAGATAGGTAAGAAATTTTCTAGGAAAAAAATTTAAAAATAGAATATGATAACTTTATTGTCAAGTGAGATTTAAAATTAGACCAAAAAAGAACTGATAAAACCATCCATTCAACTTATATCATAATTGTATCATGCATAACTCTCAGAGCAACCAATTCGAACTTGGATGAGTATATTTGAGTACTTGGTTGTTATTAAGTGTCAGTAATTTAATCAGAGAAAAAATACACTTCTTTGCTTTGTGATAGTAGATAATCATTTAATATCATAAAAATTTGTGCAAAATCACCGTATTTACGCATAGTCTAAGCGGGCGGCGGCGCCTAATTGCAATTTGGTCTAAGTGGGTACATGGGCCCCCGCAGGGAGGGGACAGGGGGGGCCCTGACATTGTGAGATTATCATACTTCGTACTTTTTGTTGGACGAATTGCCAAATATCTATTATTTTTGTAATAAATCATATTTCTTTTTATGATAAATATTGTCTGTTTTTCTGATGTTTGAACATCTTTACAAAGCCACGTACAAAAACATTAATTAGGATTAGGAATATTATTTAAAACCAGTGCTAACTCAATGCAACCGGCCCGGCAACCAAATTACTATATATTTTCTGCAGTCTGTATGTTTATTTTATGAAGAAGTTTTTAACATGTTTTTTTTAGTGTTCCGTGCTAAAATTTAGCAAAACGGAATCACTTCGGTGTCCATCCGTCCGTCTGTCACAAGCGGTTTTCTCTGAAATTATTGGAAGTAAAAATTTGAAATTTAGCACAGAAATAGTGAATAGTGACAGAATAGTGAAATAGAAATAGTGGACCAATTATAGACGTGAAATATAAAAAGTTTAACTTTGATTCTGGAGGTTTGTTTTAGGGGGTAAATTGGGAAATGGAAAAAAATGAAAGCTTTTTTATGCATTTGCTACAAATTGCTGTCCCCCACCCTCATCACCAAAAGAACCGCTCAGAAAAATCTAAAAGAAAATCATGAACATTGAGAATTAGGTGTATATTGAGCCAAAATGATCGAGATTGAAAAATTCTAGCGCGATCGATTGCTATAAACAATTTAATTGTTTATTTCCTTATAACTGCTGAACCTTTGGTTTTAGAGAAAAAGTTTTTCGACAAAAAATATTTCTCACGACGTGAGGAACAACTTTTGTCCTTACGTCAAAATTTTCAATTTGGCTGTGGAAACGCTACCCACTCAGCTCCGCGCATACGCGATGTGATACGGCATTGGTGCTGTCGGCGGCGGGTATCACGAGAGATGGGCGGATATTGGGCGGCCAAAGTTTGCTCAGGTTAAGTGGGGGGCTGATGGCACGGAACACTAATTGAGCAAGTATAGCTTGCACTTGACCGAATTTTTCTGATTTTAATTATTAGTGTATTTGTATAAATCACTACAAATAAAATTTTTGTTTATTTTGCCCCCCCCCCCTGAGAAAAAGTCTTCGGGCGCCAATTAGTGGGTACAAGAATAGAAACTATTCGTGAGAAACATACACATTATGTAAATAAGAAATCGTTGGTTTTTCAAATCCCTCCTTGTCCAATTGTGCTATAAATAATCATCTTAGCTATTTTTTTTTTCAAAAAAATATATTTTTTATTAACCCTTTAAGGCGCAAAAGATCTGTTTTAATTTCTTTATTCTTACTTATTTAGATGAAAGCTTAGACGATTTAAAGCATATATATATATATATATATATATATATATATATATATATATATATATATATATATATATATATATATATATATATATATATATATATATATATATATTATATATACTATCCAAAGGTGTCGGTATCTGAAATATACGTAAACGTTTCTTTGCTAATAACAAACAACTCTTTTCTATAGTGTTATTAGGAACCAAAAAAGCCCTTAGTTCATTCAATGTTACAGACAAGTTATTATCCATTTGAGTGGCATACAAATTCGATTGTACTTCACACATAAAAAAATGTGGTAAAAACAAAGAGAAGAAGTCAATAGGATTTTTGGGTGCTCCAGCAGCTTTAGAACCAAACGGCCCACTAAAAGCAATGGTTGAACATAATAAAAAATATAAAATGTATATACACAGTCTCTATGTTTCCCAAATAAGACCTAACCTACAGTACTGTTCTCACATCTGGGGAGTGGGGAGTGGCATCACCTTTAACACTTAACATCCTTGATTCTATGCAAAAGGGAGCCACTCGATTCATCAATGACTCAGTCCCTTTTCTACCGATCTAAATTTAAGTAACTATAACAATTATTAGCAACTTTAGAATGAATGGTGGTGTTGTCTCCTCTTACTGAAGGTCAATGATTTGGAACAACTGACTGAATAATTTATAGAACATTTTGAAAAACTGTGCAATAAGGACTGCATATTTCATTAAATTTCTTTTTAGTTTTTTTGTCGAAAATTTATTTCAAGATTTAAACATCTCATAAGAATCAACCAGTGTTAATTTTTTTAAGGAACAGTTCCTTTAATTGTAGTCGATGAGGTAGCCTGGGAGCCTCCACCTAATAAATAAGGAAACTAAAATCCAATCTCATTGCAATTTAAATTTCGCTCCAAATCGTCTATTTCATTTCACCCTGCCAAAGACACTTACATTTTTCCTTCATGTTATTCGCACCCTCATACTTGTCGTCGAGACATAAACTCAGCAGCCGTTGAAAATAATCAATACATCGGTTTCCATATAAATTCGATACATCTCGTTTTCTACTTTTCGAGGGTGCTTTTTCTTAAGTCCGGCTTCTTTCGACGAGCCAAGACGTTTTTAACGGTCTCGAGGAGACGCGCCAGCTGCTGATACAAAAAAGTATCCCAATTTGCTGTGGTAAAAGGAAATTCGTGGACATTTACGGGGTGTTTCTGAATTTTAATTTTTTAGATTCTAGAAACATAATCTCTTTTCCTAAATGTAAGGTTAACCTAGTATTAATATATGGGTACCAGGATCCACGAAAATTATTGGAAAAATATTTTATAAAATTTCTGGTTACGTGATGGTATTTAGAACTTATAATGTATACCCAAACATGCTGCGACTTTGGCGATATTAATATTTAGTGATATTTATATAGAATTTTAAATTAACTTTGTACTCCTTTCTTCTGACTTCGGCTGTTCATGCCACATGAAATAAAATATTATGTAAATCATACTTTTTAAAAGCCAGCTTTTATTATTTAGATGTACTAAAACGAAAAAAAATAAGTAGGTATAGTTTTTCATTGGGGCAATGCTATTTATAAGTGGACGTAGTTCGCGTGAGTGGATCCTAATAAAATCAATATTAAAGTTATAACTGAAACAGAATGATATAACATACTACGTTAAAAATATTGTCTTAAAAGCTTGTCGCGTGAATAGAAAAGAATACATACTTAGAACTTATAATTTCTGCCAAACAAAATTAATGCCTGTATGAAGTTTTCGCGCGCGACAAGCCTTTAAGACAATAAATTTAACATAATATAGTATATCTGTTTCAGTGATAAATTTGATACTATAGTATCAAATTTATCACTGAAACAGATATACTATATTATGTTAAATTTATTGTCTTAAAGGCTTGTCGCGCGCGAAAACTTCATACAGGCATTAATTTTGTTTGGCAGAAATTATAAGTTCTAAGTATGTATTCTTTTCTATTCACGCGACAAGCTTTTAAGACAATATTTTTAACGTAGTATGTTATATCATTCTGTTTCAGTTATAACTTTAATATTGATTTTATTAGGATCCACTCACGCGAACTACGTCCACTTATAAATAGCATTCAGCATTGCCCCAATGAAACAACCAAAACCATATTTATTTTTTTCGTTTTAGTACATGTAAATAATGAAAGCTTGTTGTTACAAGCTTTTATTTAGCTTCACCTGTTAGTATGTATCTATGTATATTAGTATGTTTAGGTCAAATGTCGCAATCAAAATTTCGACTAGTTCTAATTAAGCTAGAGCTTTGAAATTTTGTACACGTGTATGAGTCCGGTGACAATGCAATATAGTATCTATATATAATATGGTTCTAAATCCAATATTTTTCTTGACTTTTGTATCAAATGAAAGGGTTTGACGATAAGTTGTGACGTCATTCTGAACCCAATATGGCGAACGCCACAAGATGGCGAATTACCGTTTTCTTCACAATCCCCTTGATATGGGTATCAAATAAAAGGGTTTGACGAGTTGAAGACGATAAGCTGTGACGTCATTCTGAACCCAATATGGCGGATGCCCGGACGCCACAAGATGGCGGATTACCATTTTCTTCACAATCCCCTTGATATGGGCATAAAATGAAAGGGTTTGACGAGTAGAATACGATAAGCTGTGACGTTATTCTGAACCCAGTATGGCGGACACCACAAGATGGCGGATTACCGATTTCTTCACAATCCCCTTGATATGGGCATCAAATTAAAGGGTTTGACGAGTAGAATACGATAACAGGTAAAATGTATTATAATAATGATGCGTTATCAGAAATGCATAGGTCTTTTTATCTTCTGACAGCCCACGAAGACCGAAGTCTAAGTACTATGTACCGTGGGTGTACTGGGGGATGGACTCACATATCCACAGCTGGAAACATCCCTAGGGATTTCACCAGCCCTTTAAGAGGATGTGTGGGGTGGTACCACCTCGGTCGAGGAAGAATTCCTCTACCACCTTCCTTATTTAGTGCGAGACACGGCATTCCATGGCGGTCACCCATCCAAGCAATAACCGTGCCGAGGGTAGCTTAACTCAGGTGATCGAACGCAGTGGTTCGACCACCAAAGTTAAACGTCGTCTGTTAAGACGTAACTAAAATTTTAAAAATAAAGTAAATACTTTTTAAAAACAATCTTTTATTATTTAGATACTTAAACCAAAAAAATAAGTATAGTTTTTTCCTTGTGGCATGGGTGGATCCTAATAAAAGTAGTATCAAAGTTATCACTAAAACAGATATGATATATTATATTACATTTTTATTGTCTTAAAAGCTTGTCGCGTGAATAGAAAAGAAAAAATACATAATTAGGTATCTACTTACAATCCCTGCCAAACAAAATTACCGGTATGAACTTTTCGCGCGCGACGAGTTTTTATGGCAATAAATTTGACATAATATATTATATCTGTTTCAGTGATAACTTTAATACTACTTTTATTAGGATCCACCCACGTGAACTACGTCCAGTTATAAATAGCATTCAGCATTGCCCCGATAAAAAAAACTATACCTACTTATTTTTTTCGTTTTATTACATCTAAATAATAAAAGGTTGCTTTTAAACAGTATTTTCTACATTTTATTTCATCAATAGTTTAAATGTTCGGAAAGTAATGTGACCACAATATATTTAGCTATAATATACGAGCATAAAGTAACGACATGGCCATTACATGAGTTCCATACACTATTTTTTCTGGAACCATTTATTAATAAATATTAAACTGAATAACATTTATTTTATTTAGCAACAGTTAAACAAATTAAATTCTTCACTATCTCTAATACTCGTACCAACTGACATAATTTCTAATTTAGATATTATTGAAAGTTTTAATGAAAATGCAAATTTTTGTAAATGAATTGTCACAATCAGAACATTTGTATTAATATTTTGTTTAAAAAAAAATGAACCGACTTCACAAAAGAAAAAGCACTAAAAAGTATGAAATAATATTTTTACGTATTATTAAATGGTAAATTTAATGTTGTTCAAAGTTAGGTAACTTGTGTACGGAAGTTCTAAACTTTGAAGTCTGAGCAATTTCACAGTATAAGGATCCGTAATAATAATTTATAAACAATTAATGAGTTGCGCTTACTTTAAAGTTCAGAACTTTTGTGTATAAATTACTTAAAGTCGAACCCATTAGGCTCAGTAATAAGTAACTAAAAATATTAGCTTTTACAATTTATTAATGTATAATCATTAAAGATTCCTATTACACTTTAAAATTGCATCGACTTCAAAGTTTAGAACTTCGGTGTAACATACCTAACTTTGAACAAAAATAAGTTTACCATTAACCACAGTTATAAATACGTAAAAATATTATTTCATGCTTTTTAGTGCTTTTTCTTTTGTGAAGACGGTTCATTTTTGAAAAAACAAACATTTCTTTCTTTTTAACTTACCTATTCTCCCACCCCCGTCTTATCTTATCGCCCCCCATTTAAGCTTGTAATGTCAATGTAATAGTGGATTTTCAGACCTCATTAACCCCGAAAATGACGGTTAACATTTTAAAAGAATTGTTCACCCTCTCCTTTCGCCCCCCTCCCACCCTAATTTTTTTTACATCCGATACATAAACTTGTGCTTTTCTGACCTCAATAACCCCCGAAAATGACCCATTAGTTGACATTTTTGAAGAAATTGGCAGTCGCTCCTCTTTGTTCACCCCCCCCCCCCCCCCCCGGTAATTCTCCTAACATCTGTTACACAAAATTAAATTCTTGGACCT